>CM059564.1:6612566-7862566 GCA_030386875.1 Morinoia aosen | reverse complement strand
CTTCTGTTGGTCCGTGTACTCATTCCATGCACTCTGCCAGTCATCCTCAGTAATTCTGTTTCTTTCATACATTTTCCTCATACTGCAGTGTTTCTTATTTAAAGTCTTTCTTCTCATTCGTTCTTCCTTTATCTCACTTGTAAACCACCTGGCATTCCCTGTCCCTTTCCTACATTTTATTCTACCAATCTTTTGCTCTGCCACGTCATACAAGGTTCTTGCAATCTCACCATTTAGGTCGTTTACATTTCCACACCTGTTCCAGTTACACCTACTCAATTCATTCTTAAATTCTTCCCAGTTTGCCATTTTTATCCGCCAACTTTCTTTCACACTACTGACCTTCTGTATTGACTCATTTCTACCCCAGTTATATTCAAGCACAAGCATTTTATGGTCACTATCAATATCAAAATCATCTTCATCTACAAACATTTCATTGACACATTCTCTTGCTCTCCTATTCACAATCATATAGTCAATTGCAGTTTTCCATTCCCTGCTTTGCCATGTATGCAAGCCATTTCCTATTGTGACATTCAGGTTTTCAAGTTCATTCCCGTCACAAAAATCTATTAATTTTTGTCCAGTTGCATTCACCGGCTCACCAAGTATACCAACATGACCATTCATGTCACCCATCCACCCATCACAATCAAAGAGCACCTGCAGTGTTCTCGTACAATCCTTGTTGATATTTCATACTTTATTACACTCTCTTCATGAGCTAAAATCCCATCAGTTGTCATATAACATACAATCACAACAAAACATTCTGTGGCATGCATTCTTTCACACTTAATTGCTAACAAATCATCACTCTCAAGTTCATTTCCAACAGAAAGTTCCTCTAATTTCCAATTTAGAGCATTCTTTACAATCACACCAACTCCACCACCTCTTTTTTGCCAATTTACACGCCCTTTTCCTATCATATGATACTTATTCTCCTTACATGTTAAACTGACTCTATCACGCATTTGGGTCTCTACTACACCAACACAATCCAATTTTCCATTCTCAAATTCTACTACAAGGTCATCTAACTTTCATGCGTTCCATCCACACACATTTTCACTTCCAAACCTCACAACACAATTGGACAATTCAAGACATTCCTCACTTTTGCTCTGACAGATTTTCATTCATCCAGTTCCACCTTCCATTATGACATGAGTAGCCCTCTTCCACCAGATGTATTTCTTGGAGAGTTTCATCTCACCTTCTTTTGTAAGATGGACTCCATCTCCAAGAAAACATCCATCCTGGATCACGCTATCCATATCTAGGAAGCTGGAACCCAGCTCACGCTTTCTCACACTTTCAGCTTTCATACTCATAATCTTTTCATGCACCTTCTTGTTCACCTCCTTCCGTACCCTTTCATACTCCTCATCACAAGCAGGCCTTCTTAGGAGGCTAGTCACCGCCACTCTAACATTCTTCTTCCGTGCCCTTTCAACAACTTTCATAATTGCATTCACCGTACGTTCTCTCCCACATCCAAGCAACCGATTGCCACCTCCTTGCAGTACAACCATTCCTTCATCCATTCCATCTATCACTCTCTCAGCATGCCTACAAATCTCCTCCACTCCTTTCCCTCTCATGCTCGTACATCCGCTACTGTCACTCATACATATGAACCTATCAACATTCTTCACCATGCTATCCCACATATTCTAATCATAGGTCTCACTCGCCCTTTCATGCTACTCTTTCGCTCAATTCTTTCACTCAGATCATTCTTTCCATTCATCTTCCTTTCATTCACTTCCAGTACAGGCTCCTGCACCTCATGTGACACATCAACAGGTCGCTCACTCACTCTCTTTCCATTCGTACCTCTTTCATCATGCTCATCCATCCTTCTACTCTCATCTGTCACATTTGCACCATCATTTACTGCATTCACACTCCTTGCACCATCATTTGCCTTATCATCCACTTCATTTACACCATCATTTGCCTCATCTTCCATTGCATTTGCACTCCTTGCACCATCATTTACCTCATCATTCACTGCATTTGCACCATTCTCATTCTTTCCTTCGTTCAGCTTCCTTTCATCCTTCAAGTCAGCCTCTAAAGCAACCATCAGAATTGTCAATCTCTCAACCTCCTCTTTCAACTTCTTACTCTCATCATTCAAACATTTCCAGCACGTAAACACAAGATCACTCAACTTTCTCCGACTTATCTCTCTCAAACCGTTGCAGGCATCTATATCTACCCACTCTTTACAAGTCATGCACTAAATCTCCTCGTCCATTCCACTTGCACCTCCCATCCTACGACCAGTTCTATTTCTTGCCATTCTCAAACACAGACTTCTATCTCGGTACAAATTTCACAGGCAGAAGAAGTCTTCACTCACCAAATATACTGAAAATCAAGTTATCAAACAAAAGGAAACAAAAACGTTACCTACTACTCTCACAGTCACTCTCTACAATGTCCTACACTATACTCTTTATATGCAAAGAAAGCTTACCAGTCAAAACACCTCAGCAAAAATTGCAAGTCACACCACCAATGTTCAGTCTCAACTCTCACGCAAAAAAACTACTCTCACGAGCACTCCATACAAAGTCACACACTGTACTCACGTGAATATACAAACTATACCAGTTTTTCAGCAACTTCACTTTAATTCACCTCAATTTTCGTCGGAGGATCAGAAGCACACGTGCACACCGTATTGTAGGCACAAAAAGAAATGTGCCCTTGGTACGGAATCATAGACTCATCGATGCTCAAAAGATGACGGAATGCCCCTAAACCGATGACAATTTTCTTTTAGCATGGTTAGCTATGGTAAGATCTTCTCCATCTTTGAATTTTCCAGCGCATTGTTATCGGTAAGATGAAAATGCTTCTTTATGAGCTTGAACCGATCTCTACTCATAGTTTTGGGAAAAATCGATATCTCAAGATCTTCGACCGTAGACCAATAATAATTTTCAGACGGCACATTATGATACTCAATGATGAACAGTAATCCTAACAATTTTCTCATCTAGTTTTCCTCCACTCTGAAGTTCTCTGATCATTCTTATTTCTGTTAGCGTACAAATTAGTTTGCTCCGTCACGTGGTTGATCATCTCATCAGAGAGAATTGAGTGAGGTCCTAATGAAGCATTTTCCCTTTCGCGCCACCTGCCAATTTCGTCAATATCTTCACCAATGTCTATTTCTGCCTCTTCATATGCTTCATTATCATGTATTTAAAATTATACTCACCCCTGTTCTGGAAAATTATCTTTGTCGAGCATATCGTCTTCGAATTCCTCGACACTTTCCACAGCTGATCACCAGCAGGTGAAGGCAGCTGCACTACATCTGTGACTCTTACTATGTATCAGTCGTTAGCAAGGAATAGCCGAACACTTTCTAGACCTGCTCAAAACTACTCTTAAGTGTATTAGAAGAATGAACATATTGGTTTGCGATTCCAGGAACACGTTTGCACTCGTTCATCATAGGCTGTAAAATATCATGACATACTGCACCTCGGAGTGTCCAACGTTCCTATTTTGAGAGCATTGAACAAAATCGCTCTTACCATCAAAACTGCGAAAGAATATGTATCAAAAGGGCAAGTATGCTACTAATTAATTATTAACAAAGTCATTCATGTCCAATTTGCCCCATATGCATCATTTCGTCTAACTAAAATTTTTTCATTTTGTATAGTAACTATTTTTGCTAAAAATAGCTCTAAATAGCCCGCAGTAGGAACAATGGAGAATGAAAGAATAAATCCTCATACCAACCTAGAATATAGATTAAGCACACCGTCTAGGTAGAAATCAGGATAAGTGTTGATTTTCTGCTTTTATATGCATCTTATAGAGGATTTTCTTGCGCTTCCATTGGTACTTTCCGTTTACGTCTACTCCGAATAGTGCGCCCACCGGAGGGGGTGAAAGCGATATGGGTGGCGTGACCTTGACCCCTCACCCCCTCATTATTGGAGGTCAATTGAGCGTGTTTCTCTGCGGCAATGGCAATATAGTTCGTTCATGGGCTAATCAAAGTGCTTTCATTTTTCAAACAAAACATTCTAACACTGAATAAATATTTTTTGTAAAATTTTGACAATTTCAGAATTTAGCTGTTCTGCCGCATCTATGATAATGAAGCAGGAGACCGTCTTGATAGAAATCGGGATATGTGTTGATTATCTGTTTATATATGCATCTTATAGAGGATTTTCTTGCGCTTCCATTGGTTCTTTCCGTTTACGTCTACTCCGAATAGTGCGCCCACCAGAGGGGGGGAAGCGATGGGGGTGGAGTGACCTTGAACCCTCCCCCCTTCATTATTGGGGGTCAATTGAGCATGTTTCTCTGCGGGAATGGCATTATAGTTCGTTAATGGGTTACTCAAAGTGCTTCCATCATTCAAACGATACATTCTAACGCTGAGTAAATATTTTTTTATAATTTTTGACAATTTCAGAATTTAGCTGTTCTGCCGTATCTATGATACCGCAGCTTTCATTCATAGCTCAATGACAGCTGCAGTATCATAGCTACAGCTATGGCGAGCACACCAATCCAAAGGGCTTGAAAAGAGCTATAAAACAAAGGAGTTTACTTGACAAAAAAACGTATTTTGGTAAAAAAAATGAAAAATTAAAAAAATTGGTTGCTTTCAAGAATGACACCTATTCTCTTTTGTTGTATATTTTTTCCCAGAGTTACAAAGCTACAGCAATGTAAATTGTATCAATCGAAAGGGCTTGAAAAGAGCTACAAACGATCAAGAGTTCATTATAGAAAACCCTGTAGTTTAAAAGATAAGAAGCATTTTTTTCGTGAAAAAACACGTTTTTCTGGAAACTTGATAATTGGTTTCTCAAATGCTACTTCTTCTACAATTTTAGAGCTAGGAGAATGGTTTATATATCATTCGATAGGGCTCAGCAAGGTGTATCCTCGCGCAAGAGCATTTTTCGATAAATTTATTATTTTGAAAATTACACGACATGAAAAAAAAAATTTAAAAAAGTTCATTTTTTTTTAATTCCCAAAATCCACAAAAAAAGTTATCGAAATTCCCTATTGCGAGTGGTTATATAGACATCTAAGCAATGTACAAACGAAGTACTGGTTCTGTAACTTCAAAATTGAAGAAGAAGTAGGATTTAAAAAAAAAACCCTATTTTATCATATTTTTCGAAAATAAAAAAAATCCAGTGCAGATACAAAAATTTTGTTGAAATAACAAATGATATTTGCATCATTTCACACCTACTGTGAAAATTTCAGAGAAATCCATCTATAAATAACGGGACTTTTTTTTACCTAGACGGTGTCCTTAAGTCTTTCTGCTAGAGTTCGATGAAGGACAAATTCAAAAATAACAATATGTAAGCCTTTGCAGCCACTTGGAATCATGTTCCAAAAATGGGAACGTTGGATACTAAAGGGTTAACTCCACCCTCACATTCTTCAAATGAATTTTTATTAACCTGAACACAACTTGCTAGCTGTCATTCGCGTTGATGAGCGCCAATTTGTTTTTACCGATTTTTTGAAAAGGCATTTGTCTCTGTCATCCAGAATGTTAGGCATTCCACAGTTTCCGCAGGATGAATCTAGTTCGTCGGTTTGTTTTTAACGTGCCACTGTTCTCTGTATCGTCCTGAAACAGATTGATTACTGTGCAGACGTCCCAAGTTGATTCCCCACTTTGATGAAACCCTAGGATACGTCAAGGACCCTATGTCGCCGATGTGAATGTAAATTTAGAATTCTCTTTGCACTTAGAATAGGTCTTCACATTACTTGCCAAACACTTCACGAATGTTGTAAAATGTAGTTTTACTAAGATTAACAAAAACTCAGAAAGAAAATATTGTCACATTAAAGGAAGGGGTAAAAATGCTGAGTAAGATTTTTTGGCCGCTCTGTGTCTTTCGTTTCAAACAAGAGTAAAAATTTCCATCGAATTTCAAGAATTGGCGTTTGTCGAAACGTCCGACCAGTTGAGTTAGTGTACATGGAATAAATATAACTAATCTGTTGCACATTTCTTTTCGACTTACGGTAACTGTGAAATTCTGGTAAATTCGAAAAGAAACCGAAAATTAATTTTAATTTATGTATTTGGAGGATAGATTAATCATCATTAAAATACTGTTTTTGCCTTTTCTACGATTTTGTCGTACCAATTAGCTCGAGTAAATTTTTCTTTATTCAAACGTTTATTCTGTAGAAGCTAATAATAAAAATATACCGTGCAACTTTAGACTCGCTTACCAAGCTGTGAGTATGAGCCTTGTGTATACCGTGGTATGAGCTTAAGACAAGCTAAACTGTCCGCGATGACGTGGAAAGGTGCTGAATTTCGATTATTTTGTTAGAGAACTTCGGCCCAACAATTTTTTCCTACCTTCTTTTTCCGCCGATAATCTGTGCAATGCGATTTGGACACTTGACGGTAACATGAAAAGTAGCTTGAGAGACTACGGCGGCAAAATTTTTCAGAGCGCACATGACTCTCCTATGTGAGCGTATTTCTTCTCATTAGCTCAAAAAAGATGAAGAATCTGTAGAGCAGTGGAGCAAATTTATATATACTGTGTGAATTTAAATCAATAGAACATTTTAGAGCTGTAGCTCGAAAATATATGTTTATGTATCTGAAGTATAGAGAATAACAGAAAGATCGAAACTACTGCAGAATCAGATTTACGGACAAAACTCACACACTTTTGAGTTAGACTGTCTGAATCATCTAGGAGACCTTTCATCATGCCTTGAAAAAGAGGCACTCGAGAAAAGCCGCGTTAATCATTGAATGCGGTAATGAGGGAATGTCTTGTCATATTCAGTTGAGCATATTAAGAGGAGAAATTGGAAAGCCTAATTAGCAAATTCATAAAATTCAAGCAATAGAAATATTCTCAAGTATCCAATATGAGAGTCAAGATAAATAAAATTGCAAGGACTTTTAGAATCAACTGTGGGGTCGTAGTAACAGGTTCGTTCCTAAGAAATTAAGAGAAACATAGCATAGAGAGAATTCAAACCCTCAGTACAGATGCTAAGTAGAAAGGGCAGAAATGAACGATTAACACAGACGGAGGGGGCAGACACAAGTGAGGAAATCAGCTGATGCTCAACATGGAGAAAAAATACAACACCAATGCTAATAGCGGATGCTAAAGCAAAGCGGCACCTTCCAAAGAATAATTATTGATTCTTTACAATATACTAATGACTCATGAACGCACGCATATGTGAGTATACTCATGCAAAATAAACGCGCGGAAGTAAGTCAAATAATTCAATTCAAGCACGCGGACAAATTGCATCAGTCTGATTATAGTGTCAGCTAAGCGTCGATCATAGCATACGGAGAGGAATGCATTGAGAAAATTATGCAGTTGGCTTTGCAGGTACGATGGGAATATTACGTACCTAGAGCAGAAAATATGTGTTAACGTTGAAAAAATACAGTTAATCCTTTCACAACAATTACAACTCGCACTACTGATAATGACAAAGTTGCATTGCTGATTATAACGGATAAATTCATTCGAAGCTCGTGTGGTTCGTGTCAAGGAGGTTGGTCTGTGTGCCCTTGGTTCAATGCTTGGTTTGTGTGCCCTGGACTATCCCGTGAACCTCATTTGTATTACAGCTGTCACTATCCTATTTGTTGCTCTACGTTTTGCTCACATGTAAGGGGCACTATGACAATTCAGACAGTTTGATGAGCTGTTCAAAACTATTGGAAACCTGGAAGAGCAACCTTTTGATTGCAGATCGAAAAGTATACTCAAGCCCGCTTCTAGTCTGAAGGCGTCCGAACGGCAGTGACGTCATCATGTCCACATCCCGAAGGAAGATGAGTGCTATGTAGACGCAGAAGCGCAGCATGGCCCCAGAGAACAAACCCTGAACAAAGAATCATACTTACAAGCCCATGATTGGACCAATATTTATGAGCGCATAGTGGAACTAATTTTATGCGGTCCTATAATTAAAGGATAAATAATTATGCAGAATTTAGATTGAGTACATTCAAATTTAATTTCAAATCACAGACGGCTTTTCCACATTTATTCTATGGCTCAAAAAGTTGTTCTAAGAGTATATTCACGCATTTGTAATCTTGCACAGCATGATGTACACTTTTTAACTATTTAATCAAATTCTAAAAGCAAAACTCAAAGCCTGAATGCATCATTCGTTTATCTTGGTATAGTTCATTACAATCATTTCTTCAGCTAGAAATAAGTCTCGCAAAATTTTGAGCTGGAGATAAATCAGTAACAAAATTCAAGAACAAATGAATTGCAATAAAATAATGTCAAGCATGTAAAGTGAGCGTCAAGTTCCTAGACTGAAGATATATGTAAAAACATAAGAAAATATATGAACTTCAAAAAATTATGTGCACCTGATTACAAACTAAACAAAGAAATTACGGAAACAACTTAGACGTTTAAATTTGCATCCGCATTTGAATTCAAGCCGTTAAAAATTTTCCCAATTTCGACTTGGGAATCTTGTCATTTGGAAAATGAGAAGCCTCATAATTTTCACAGGAATCGTTTGTATGAAAGGAGTACGAATTGTTAATAAGTTTTTCGGCCTACAAAATGTCACGCGTCGCTCTCATGTAATGGACTCTTCAATGATTGTTACACACAGAGAGTTGTCGACGCTTGTCTATTCAAATTTCAAAAGATATACAAGCCCGACTTTTAATCAACACAAAAATGATGTAAGTGAACTTACCTGGGTCGCTCTCAAAACTCTTTTCATTATTTTAATTGTTTTTTCGAAGTTATTGAACGATCTGCAGGGTAAATTTGAAAGAAGTTCTATAAACTGATCGCACGAATTCTTCCGGTCCATGCGTGATTTCGGATCCTTGCGGAAGTTTGAACGACTCCATCTAACCCTATCGCGCGAAGTTTCGCAGCTTCGTTTATTTCAGAAAAAGATTCTTCACTAATTTGTTCATTTGTAATTAATTTCCATTAAGCAATCCTACGGTGTATAGATCTTACACTTTCTGTACATATGTATAGCATAAAATTAATTGATTTTAAGAAAAAAATTCACTGTACAAGGCGCTTGCAGAGATTGGTCAATACTCTCAAAGCCATTTACATGGTCTGTCAAAAACATGAACACGAATGATCCGCCTCTGAGATTAATAATTAACACATTTGGCCCAGTCAGTAACGACATTGTTCAGTGCGTATCAATCAAATTAGTCCGTTTTGAACACAACGAACATTTTACATTCTCTTAACTAATTTTCAATGCGTTAAAAAAACCTGCGTAAAATAAATTCGCAAGTTTTTGTATCTCTCGATATGTAATTTGTTCATCAATGTGCCCATGAAACATATTATCCTAGTCATCATTAAAGCAACGTACTTTCATCTATCTCTGCCAGCACCATTGCTCAGCTTAAATAGTCCTCCATCAGCTTCTCAAGATCTGCACAACGAAAACTTTAACTGTTTTCAAAGGGAACACCATCATCCAAATTGATGGTTTCTCAATGGATTCTATGTTGGTCCTCTAATTTATAGAACTATGTATGTCTAATTGGAAAATTTAGTTCCAAAAATGATCTTCATTTAAGTCAAAACCTGTTATAAATGTGAGATAAGTCGAAATTATCTTGTTGATTTTTATTGATAAGGTCCGTATTTCTTATTTTATTCATACACTTGAAACTATCACCTTTAAAATATATCGAATGAAATGACGAATTTTTTCGCTTTTTCATGTGAAAAAACTTAGACGATGAGCGTCGCATCCAATAATTTATATTGATACCAAACCACTCATACCCGGAACTAACACGTCTTTCCATGCATTTTTTTCTAATATCGTATAACATCTGTAAGCAAACTTCGGTTCATAAAAATACAAAATATTGTTCGAACTGGTCATCAAACCTCCCTGACTATGAACGACTTAAATAGTTTTTGGTAACAATAAACATCCTCAGAAGCTACCTAATTTCTTTCAGTTCGAACATCTAGTTACACTGTGTAATTTCATAATTTTAAATCCAAATTTATGCAAAATTTCACCCCTTTCGAATGGGATCGTGTTCTGGGTGGACTTGTCAAACCTCCTTACTTTAACCTAGGTACGAGTAGTACGCTAGGAAAACTTTTCTTGAAGCAACAATCAAGCCTATAGATCATGATAACGCAATTGTCTTTCGCCTGCTGTTCAAATCATTCAAAATGTTATCATACTTCACTATTCAATCAAAAACGTATGAAATATCGAGAAAAAAGTTTCGAACCACTTCAATTGCTTAAAACCCAGCAGAACCCAACCACCTTCAAACTTGTTCAATTTTGTTCATATCAAGACATATCACTAATAATATGTCTCTTCATACATTTATGAAGTATCATTAACCTAGTTTTATTATAAGTATGTTTTTAATGCATGACTACATATGGAGTCATTGGTCGTTGGGCAGTAAAATGAGCTTCGTTGATTTCATCTTTTATCCTTCTTTATTTCTTTCTGAAAAGTTATTATAAACTCAAACACATGGTTTATAAAAGAGAACAAAAACTATATATAAAATAAACTTTGGCAAAAACACTGTGAAAGCACTGAAAGATAATAAAATATAACTCTACCAAAATGAAAGAAAACAATATAATAGCTTGATACTCATTTCTCAGGATTTTTTTGGAAGCAAATAGATATATGAAGGGCCTTGCAGCATTATGCTCGTTGTATGCGGCAGTTTTTCTTACAAAGAACGCATCTTTGCACCGGGCTTGACACAGGGGAGTGACCTTTATTGTCATATATACTTTACTTCACTTACTACTGCAGAGCTTGGGCTTGGGCATGAGTATATATATACTGGCTTTCGGTGTCGCTGTATTCAATAATACTGCTACTATGGTATGCCTGAAATCAATTTGTGGCATTGAAGAATTGGACGTGAGCTGATACAATTTCCTATTGAATACAGCTGCGATATTTAGTGCATTGACGAGAAGTGCCCAGTACGACTTTTTCCCTCATATGCTTGGGCGCATTTCCGAAAGAGTGTGATCAACGAGGTCGACACCACCCATACTTTCGACATAGTGCTTCACTACTGCAAGTTGTGTAACATTCACTTCACCCTTTTCTTTGATCCAGCATTTTGTTTGACCAACAGGTTCACTGCAAACGGCATTACAACAAAACATAACTACGTTGCATGTTATCGTTCCACCTGACAATCTCAATATTCTCGTCTGATTTATACTCATATAATTCAACTGCTCTTGCTTTCTTCTTCATTTTATCAATGGAAGTCAGTGAAAAAGCGCTGAGACGATTGTTTCTACTACTTGTGGTTCCCGTTGCGCTAGATCCCTTCTCCCCTAGACGAAAAATCAAGTCATATGAAGACTTGCCCAGTAAAAAATTGATGTTGGAAGCGGCCTATTTAAAAAAATTTTACCTGATTTTTAGAAAAAAATTATTGTTTGTACAATATAAGACGTTTTTCTCACTTCAGAAAGATGTTGGAGCGAATTACACTAGGTATTAATCTCGATATCAATAAATAAGAAAAAAGTTTTTCATATGAGAATCGACCCCTTAAATGCCCAATGACTACAAATGTAGTCATCCAAGTTTGAACTCACCTGAAAGCCAAATTTGTAACAGGAGGGATCTCTGGATACATTCGCCCTGCCCTCTGGACATGTGACAGCTTACCTAAGTATCTACCAAAACAATATTGGCCTAGAGTAGCAAGTAGCTACAAAATTATGAACACACATAGCAACTCTCGAAAATCTGGAAAAACGGTAACTTTATTAGTGAATAAAATTTTAAATTATCAACAAATGGAATTAACACTGATTGTAGACCTACTTTGTGGTTATTTCTATGCAATAAAACCAATAACTCATTTGTATAACAGATTGGACACCTGTGGCTATAAATTCAATTTAGGACTACAAATGTAGTCATTGGGCTTTGATGGGTTAAGGGCTGACTGTAATGCTACTTATATACGATACACAACGAATACACTTTGAACAAGATGCAAGTCGCATAGATATACTACGAGTAGTAATCTCAACATTACAGAGGAGAGCATTTTGTAAATGTTCAAACTTTTTTCACCTTTAAAAAACAATTGAACGTTGCTCATTCCTTAGACAACGTAATCGACTGTCGCATCGCCGAGGCCGTAGAGATCAAACTACGGAACAAATTTGAAGAACAATGAGAGTTTTACTTTGCTTCGGGCATTCTGAGCGGTAGTTGATATCTTTCAATCGCTGCCGCTTCTTCTCTTTATGCTTTCTCAGCGCTAAAAATATTCGAGATGTTTTTTGGAAAACATGTCTTGCAAAATTACTCGCAGTGTTTTTATTTCTAAAGTCTGTCAACTATGAACCTTGAAATAAATTCTTTATAATGGCTGAAGATTGCCATCGAATGCTTAAAAATTAGAAAAAATTAGTGGTAGTTTTTTTTTTGTTATCGTACCCTCAAAAAATTTGGAGACCTAATTTTTATTACGTGGACAAGCAAATCCTGCAATATTCTCCCAATTGCGGGTCATGAACTTGATAAGACGCACTCGAAATATTCATTAAAAAATCATAGCGATTTATTCAAAGAAAATAACTTCGTGGGAGTTTCCCGTGAATTAAAATGAGCTTCAGTCAGATCAACATCAATAATTATTGATACGGGGACCAAGAAACAATATTGTCATAATTAAGGGTCCGGTAGCCAATTCGATGAGGGTTCACGGACATTGCATACGTTTTTCGTTAACAGACGGACAGTCAGGATACTTCTCTGTAACTGGTATAACCACGAACGGCTGTTCGTCACTTGACGAGCCACTCGTTGAGTCTGATTCTCAGCATTGGTTAAAATATTTTTCACGCGAACTTTCCTCGGACGAGAATGATTTTTCTACATAAAAAAAATGTCTATCCTAGCTCCAAAATTTCACTGAATTTTCTTGATTGCAGCTGCTGTGTTGATTTAGACAAGCGACGTCAGTCCGCCTCTAATGTCGATTAATGACGCACTGACTGACTGAGAAATTGAGCTGCACAGTGCGCGTGCTCAGTGTCTAGTGTAAATGCTCATGGCTCATGTGAGCCGCCATATGAGGCTTATACACGTGAGCCCGCGACAAAATAAATACCAGTGTAAACAGGGCTTTTACTGAGAAGCTGCGCTGCCTTGTGGACGGCTACACTTTCCTGCATCGTCCTTCGACTCTTGGTCAGTGGATTGGTTTAACTTTTGTAAATTTAAAAACACTTTAGTGGCAGGTTCATTTACATAGGAAATATCATGAATCTGTGGTGTGGTAAGATATTTTGTGCGAGCTAGTTGTTTGGCATATTAGTTGATACGTAAGCACGAAAAGATATATGGTTCCGAATGTAGACCAATAGTCTTACTCTTGCTTTGCGTTTATGTATTTAACCCATATTAATTGTTATATTGTTGTTTGAGGGTTATTTTTGGAATGGTGAACTAGACTACCTTCGTGGTTTCTACATAAAATGTGAATAATTTCGCGTGTGAAAAGTTGGGAAAGCGATAGGTGCTGTTGCCGTATATGCGTTATTGCATCTTTCTTTTGAACCTTTTAAATCTAAAAACTTCGTCTTCATTTTCGTATTTTAGCTTGCAGTTTTTCGGTGTGTTCTTTTAATCGATTAGTTGTGCGTTAGTTTGCTGTGCTTGAGCTCAAAAGTTTATTTTTATTTTTTGAAGTCAGAGCCCATAGTTTTTTGGAGGAAGGGGAGGTATGTGTCCCCTTCACCCTATGTGCCGCCCTCTGTACCAGGGTTACGGAGTCGGACGAATAAATTTTCGATTCCGACTCCAACTCCATCTTTAAAAAATTTTGCAAGTCCGTCACCGACTCCACCTTTCCAGAATTTTGCGACTCCGACTCCGACTCTGACTCCACCTTTCCAGAATTTTGTGAATCCAACTCCAATTCCGACTCTGACTCCACCTTTCCAGAATTTTGCGACTCCTACTCCAACTTCAACTCCACCTTTCCAGAATTTTACGACTCCAACACCGACTCCCTATTCACATTTTGTAACTCCAACTCCCCCTATTCACAATTTATAAGATGAATATTTTATTTCTTAATGGTTGCTGGTGTTACAACATGTACATATGTTTACTATATTCTTTAGTTACGAACGACTTTTAAATTGGCAAGAAATGTTAAAAATCAAGTTGTACTAATACATATCTACTGGTGTACGTGATCCGACAAAAGTGACGGGATTCGATGGTTTCCATTAAAAAATTCTCAAGATATAGATGACAAACAAATAGATTCATCCCAATAATACCCGCAATTAAAATATTCTTGTACTTGTGCACTGGGGAAACAGGTATTATAGATACGGTCATTACGCATCCATAAGAACGTCATAGACGCACACACAAACAAAGCAAGCAACCACTGTGTACTATAATTCAAATTATTATTAGCCAAGTAGTTTTTAAAACCCTTGCCATAATTTTTACCGCGATGAGCTACATTTTCTTTTAACAAGAGATTCAATTTTCACGCAATATTTTTTATTTACGAGTATAAACAAAAGGGATCAGATGCTAGGTTTTCATATTATTTCAACGGTATTTTTGATACCCTCCAATCAAGCTGATTCCCGTTGTAATAACATAGGGGAAATTACGCACAAAAACATGTTTTTATTTAGACACCTGTCACTCAACTCAAAATGAATCGATTTTCACGAATAATAAAATGCCCAAAACTCCTTAGTTTTGGAGTTATAAAGACTTAAAGAAACTTTGAAACCTAAAGAAGGATACCACGTGCGCGCCAATGTTAGCGCTACACTTTTAACTTCATATTAATCCAAGTCAAGTTCATTTTAATTCAAGTCAAACTTAACTCAATTCAAGTCAAGTTCGAATTAATCCAAGTCAAGTACGAATTATTCTAATTCGTGTTCAATTTAATCCAGGTCAAGTTTAATTTAATACAACTCAAGTTCAAATTAATCCAAGTCAAATTCAAATTAATCCCACCCTAGTTGATTTAATTATTCGTTAATTTGAGCGGTTTTTGGGTTGAATGTGTTTCTACTGGGTGTGATGAGCAAGACAATCGTTTTTCCCTTCAGTAATGAATACCTAACATTATCACCGGTGTTGCAATATATAAAGACAAGCTGTCGTAAAATGTGCTAAGTATCCAGCATTAAGAGGCAGAGTGTGATTCAGATCTTTGAGCAGCGTAGAAGATACAAGTCAATTATAATAAGTTCGTATTATACTACTCATTGAAGTTATTTTAAAATTCTACATTAACGGCAGGATGCATCCATTCAAATATTTATGTTTAAAATGTGTAGTGTCGAGTATTTAACATAGTATTATAGTGTCGAGGATTTATTTACACGCATATAGATATTTACGGGCGTGAAATTTCCCTTAATCACATATTTATATCTGAAATCATATATGTACATGGAACTACAAAAGATAACTATTGGACACTATGCAGATTTAATCTTAAAAATTTTTACTAAAGCGATTCACTGAGTACTATGTGCGATTCCGTTAGAATGCAATTTATATGAGTACATTACGACACATACTGTATATACATTCCTGCTTTAGCAATAAAAATGAAGCCATCTCTTTAATTTATTAGGTCAAGGCAAATATATCACTTACGTCGATGAAGCAAATTGTAACTCGTTTTTACGAAAATCGTTCGGACGAGCGAAAAAAGGACTTCGTTGCTATATTTATTTTGGAGATTAAATCTACATATCGTCCAATGATAATCATGTGTAGTTGCATGTATATATGATTTCATATATGTGACAAAGTGGAATTCTACGAATGTAAATCTCTATTTGAGTGAAAATAAATCCTCGATACTACTATTTGCAACACAAAATTACTTATTGAACATAAATATTTAATGGATGCACACTACCACAATGTGGAATTTGAAAACAACTTCAATGAGTAGCATAATACGAAGTTTTTATAATTGACTTGTATCTTCTACGCCGCTCAAAGATCTGAAACACACTCTGCCTCCTGATGCTGGATACTTCGCACATTTTACGACAGCTTGTCTTTAGATCGCAACACCGGCGGAAATTTTATGTATTCCTTGCTAAAAGTAAAAACGATTGTCTCGCTCATCACATCCAATAGATACAAATTTAACACAAAAACGATCAAACGAACGAATTATCATGTCAATTGTTAACTCAACTTAGGGTTCGATTAATTTGAATTTGACTTGGATTAATTTGCCCATGACTTGGATTAAATTGAACTTGATTTGGATTAAATTGAATTTGATTTGGATTAAATTGAACTTGACTTGGATTAAATTGGCCTTTACTTGGATTTAATTTGAAGAGAAAATGATGTAGTCTTGATAGTTTCGACCCAACTAAGAAAGGTTTTTCATATTTTTACCATAAAAACTGTAAGCATTTAACGGTTAGGAAAAATATCCACAATTTCACGCTATTAAGTTTAATAATGTTTGTACGCTTAATAAATTTGATGAAATAACTACTAAAGTTTATCATTGATGGCTGAGAGTTAATTTCCTAATAAACATTTGAATTGAAATTTCTTCGCAACTGTCAAATGCTTGCAGGTGTTTTGTCAAAATAAAAAAAATGCTTTAGTGGGGTTGGAGCTCTCAAGACTAGCGCTAACATAGGCGCGCACGTGGTATCCTACTTTGAGGTCTAAAGTTTCTTCAAGTCCTTATAACTCGAAAACTAAGGAGCTTTTGGCAGTTTATCATTCGTGAAAATCGATTTACTTTGAGTTTTCACCTATGATTGAAGTTTTTCACACAAAAAAAAACACCCTGTGTAGTGTTGATTATTCTTATACAATTAAATGCCAAGCGTATCCTTAAACAAATAAATAGATATAGGTATTTCCTGTGTATAATTTCTCCTATGTTATTGCAATGTTTAACTCTTTACCGCCCAAGTGGACTGTACGGTCCTCTTTCGAAAATAACAATAATAAATTGTATTTCTTATTCAATTTGTTCACTAATGTGTCCTTTGAACTTCACTGCCGAGTGGCAGTTCCTTCCCCATCTTGATAACAGTGACTACCTAATGTCAGTGTCGGTTTAGTGATACTGATTGTCATAACGGTAATATGAGTATAAAAATGTGGGCGTTAAAGGGTTAATTCAGTGTTGAACAAATAGAATAGGTTGGTCCGTCTTGGTTGGTTGGTCTGTCTCCTTTTCACGCTCTTAAAGGATGCTCAATGATCGTATCTATGATACGAGTTTGGGCAGTGCACAAGTACAAGAATATTTTAATTGCCTATTTTACTATTAGGATGGATATGTTCCTTTATGATCCACATCTGGAAGATTTGTGGAAAGACAATATCGAATTCTGTCAGGTATGACGGGTCGTGTGCACTATTAAATATATATATATATATATATATATATATATATATATAGATATATAAAATATATAAATATATAAATGTATATATATATATGTATATTATGGTGATAAATATTACTGACAGGTGTCTCCGGAGTAGGCAAAGTAGGCATTACCCACCCTGAGATGCATAGATAAGTATCAACAGTTTTTTCTATAACTAAGTATGTACCAATCCAACGAAATTACAATAGTTGATTCAATTACTATGCTCAAATCCCAAAGATCATAATATACATGTAGATAAGGTAGGCACGATTTGCACACTGCCTTTTCTTCTCTGTATGTACACTCTACAGGGTAACACTGCAGAAAAGGTGTCATATTATTGCTCAACACTATGTTATATCTCGGCTATAATAGGCAAAAATTGTTCTGCTTTCGTCGCAGGGGCCTGATGTTAGCGGAACGTTTTGTTTATGAATAAAAGCCAATTTTATATTCTTTGTTTGTAATATGATACTGTATTTATTCTCGTTTGACGTTTTACTTTGAATTTGACACTTTCTTATTTTAATGAACGCCCATGTTCTTTTCATGTTGTATTTTTGGTGCAATCATGAACGTTTTCAGGAAGAAAATTTGTACTATCGCATGAATGCAACAATCATTGCAGCTGAGATATATGGTGCATTGCTCTATTTGCAACATGTGTGTGACTAAGTGAAGTTTTTGCTAGGGTTGTGTTATTTCTTTCACTGCAGCTCGTTTATATTGTATTTTTTTTTCATGTGCAACAATACCTATACTGATTACCGTACAACTTTGTCAAATCTTTCTTAGGAAGAAGTAATCAATTATATAATGCTGAGAAATAAATAATATTCCAGTTTTTAAGATTGTAAAACATAATTATTAAAATCTTCATTTCAGTGTATGTTTACTTAGAAACTGGGGAGTGATCGGAAGATAAAAATTAAACATGTAAATGAAATAGTGAAATACAACATACCTCTTGAAGAACCAAACAATAATCAAGGCATAACTTTAGAAATGAGCTGAAATTTCAATAATTAATACATGTTAACTCGACCTAAAGACAAGGAAGTAAACAAAACAAAGAGATCAATATGAAGTACATAGGTACTACATATAGCTGAAAAAATCAACTAATATTCCAGTTATTAACAACAGAATAAGCTACTTGAATTTTCATTATCATTGGTGATAACATAACCTGAAAATTAGAAGTCTTTATGTTTTAGACCATGGCTTCAGATTTTCGCAATGACTAGTCATTATCAATGTATCACAACCTAAAGACTAGAAACGTTTATGATCACAACATAAATTTAGGTTTCTGCAAAGACTAGTCATTATCAATCCCTATATCAAAGCATAACCAAAAGACAGACTAGAAAAGATCGTTATAAGGAACCACTGGTATAGAATATAGACACAATAAGAGCGTACAGAGTTACCACTCTTTATGTGAGCACAATGTATTGGGTATATCAGCTGAGCTGTTCTCCAAGTAACTTGCAACACATTTACAACTAGTTTCGACATCCTATGTATTAATTGAAGGGGTAATGAACGAAACAGAACTAAACAGAATGAATTTGCGATTCTTTCAATTACAATTTCCTGCTTTTTAACTACTAAATATGCATTATTGCTCCTGTACGAATATTATATTTCCCACTCGTAGACATCTCATATATATGTGTGCGGACCCACAATGACTAGATATCAATGGAAGTATTAGGTAATAGGTATAAACACGCTGTTTCAAACCTCGAACAAAACAATCAACAAAAACATTGGGTATGTTTTAGCATTTCAGCGAAATATTTTAACTGAGCTTTGTTTAATTTCGGTTTTAAACAATTATAAATAATTTTAGGCAAAAATTAGAATCGAAGACGCCAAAGAATAGCGACTCAAAATGTGACTCCACACATCTGAATGAACGACTTCGACTCCGACTCCACCACATTCTCAGAAAGCGACTCCAACTCCGACTCCATCACATTCAGAAAATCAAAAATTTTACATCGGCATTTAATTTCACATTAGTTTTTAACAATTTTTCCGCTTCTCTAAAATCACATTTTAGTTCATTGGAAATTTTAACATGAACAACTTTAGAGTAAAAACATGAGCACGCTAAGTAAAAACGACTTTTCGACCTTCTACTGTGGTCATCATCAAGGTATATCTGCAAAAACAAAAGACAATCCTTGCTAACAATGAATGAACAAAGTCTTTGAGTATCTTAGACTAAATAATTGTAATCAAAAATCTTTCAGTAGTTCTTGGTAAAATTAGGAAGCTAACAGAGAGCAGACGAGAAGAGAGAAGTGCACTGAATTGAATTGAAGTCTCATGCCATGCTTCGACCAGTGCACTTCTCTCTGGATGCACTTCTCTGGCTGTGTTGAGCAAGACAAACTTTTTCCTTTCAGCAAGGAATACATAAAATATCCGCCGGTGTTGCAATCTAAAGACAAGCTGTCGTTAAATGTGCAAAGTATCCAGCACCAGGGGGCAGAGTGTAATTCAAATCTTTGATCAGCGAGAAAAGACAAGTCAACTATTAAAACTTCTCATTTTGCTATTCATAAAAGTTGTTTAAAATTTTACACTAATGGTAGTATGCATCCATTCAAATATTCATGTTCAAAATGTAATTTTATGTCACATACACATACAGTAGTAGTAGTTTACACTCATATAGTTATTAATGAACGTGAAATTCCATTTTATCACATATTTATGCATGAAATCACACACACATACAACCACATAGGATTACCATTGGACGATATGTAGATTTAATCTTCAAAAGAAATATAGCAACGAAGTCTATTTTTCGCTCGTCCAAACGATTTTCCTAAAAACAAGTTGCAATATGATTCATCGACATAGATAATATATTTGCCTTGCTTTATTAATTTGAAGGAATAGCAACATTTTCATTGCTAATGCTGGAGCATATCTGTGTAGTAATATACTTATGAAACTGGAATCAAATCGAATTGTACATAAGCACTCACTGAATCGCAGTAGTATATTTCTTTTGAAGATTATATAAAGATCTACATATCGGCCAATGGTAATCAATGTTAATGTAGATAGCCACACCGGCCAAAATGTTATGATAATCCTTGCTGAAAGAAAAAAGTTTGCCTTACTCCTCACACCCAATAGATACATATTTAACATAAAAAACACTCAAATTAACTAGTGATTATGTCAATTCTTAACTCAACTCAGGGTTAGATTAATTCGAATTTGACTTGAATTAGTTTGAACTAGACCTGGATTAAATTGAACTTTACTTTGATCAAATGAAATTTGACTTACGTTTTTTCGTTCATTTACGTATTTACGTAATTTACGTTTTCTCGTTCATTCACATGCAATTAGCGCTAAGCAGAAACTCACCCCGCACAAAGCAATGTCCTCCATGATGTACTGACGTTTACTGATGTAAACGAGAAATTCAAATCGTAGTGTAGACACTAGACGAGACAAAAAATGGTCTACGGACAAATCGCACAACATGTCTACAAATGATTACTTGTTACTAGAAACGGCTAGCTGGTCCCAGCAGACTAGAGTTGCGGAGCTCATGGTCAGCGGGCGAACAGGTGCTCAATCCGCCAACATTATGCAGCTATTAGGGATCGTGCATATTCCTGAGGCTTACTACCAGATGCTAGTCAATCCGCTTTAGGAGATCGTCAAGTCCGTAAGATCTATGAATTTTAAAATCCGCGTTCATTTTAAAACAAAACCGTTCGAGGAAAATCAGTGAAGCGATGTCCATTGAATATTATCATCTCAGTACTTCTAGATTTTTCTCTTTTTCTGCATTCTATATGAGAGCCAATTTTGTTTTGCTCATAAGTTAAATGCTGAGTGATTTGTTACCGACATATGTTTTGGCCATATAATAGGTGGATACCCAAGCCGTTCCATTTTAGTACAATGACCTTTTACTCGATCGTTCTTTGTATTTTTTTGCTTAAAGCCATCTAATTTATTCAACTATACACGTCATTGACCTCAAGTATACACAGGTTTTCGAGGTTACGAACACACGTGGAGGATAGGTGCAAAATTCACCCGATATAGAAATTTTATCTAATTGCATTGCGCATATCAGTTCTAATTTTTGCGATTCAAATTATATAAAATGATCTTTCATGGCATCACCTTTGGCATCACATCAAAAGATGGCACTTTTCAGTAGAGATTAAGGCTAAGATAAAAACCGCTGCACGTGTATCCACCCATTTGAGAGCAGTTGAACGTGACTTGCGAGCTTACGTTCCTGGTTGGCTGTCTCTGCAGCCTCCCGTCATGTCACCGACGCGGTCAAGGAGTTCCGCGGGCGTCGATGGCTGGAACCAATACGAAGAAATTATTCCATGTCATTGATTGTAAATTAGACCATCTTGACTAAGATTAGGTGATTTTCAATATCAGCTCAGTACCTACATCACCTTGATCAATTTTTTTTAGCGCTTAGGTTAGATTTTCACTTACATGTTTTCAAGGTTGATTTTAACGAATATTGTTTATCCTTGGAGAAGTAAACGTTTTTCTGGAACAGTAACAGTTATTGTACATCGCCAGAATTCAACGAAGAAACTCGTTCTCTTGCCAAAGAATATTTGCATGAGTTTGCTCCGCACAAAATTTTTTCATCTTGGATCTCTAAGGTAGATTTGAAGCTCTTTCGACGTTGATCAAATGGTGCTATGACTGTTTCGAAGCCATATAGGAATAGAGGAGCGGCCCTACTAGATAGAGTTAGAGGTGTAGTTTTAGTAGATAGGAGTAGAGACATAGTTAGTATGAACAAAATTATATCTGATGATGCAAAGTTCAAGGAAATCATAGACCATTCACAAAATTCCTGCTAAAATTGAAGGATAAATTAATAAATGTTTTCACGTCATAAAAGATTCCAGTGTACTGATCGATCTCGTTCGAAAAAATCTCTCAGTATCTGTTATGGCTCTGGCTCGCTGTACGGGTTGCCAAATGGATGCAAAAACCAGATTGTTATATAATTTTCCTATTTATAGCCCAATTTGCCACATATAGGGCGTAACTTTTCCTCCGCCAAATTTCTGGTACCGATTTTAAACCTATTGACTAGTGATGAGCGCTTAGACTTATAATTGATAATTCCTACACTTTTTCAGATGTTGTTGAGCCATTTTCAGACACAGAACGATGTTTTATAGCTCAGTTTAATTAATATTTTTATTAACGTCTCTCCTAATGCAACCGTAGAAATTTGTTTGAAAATCCTATTTATTGATGCGTCTCCAGATGTCATGAGCCTGATAGGCAGTCTTTTAGAAAACTTCTTTAACTTTCCATAATTAATTTGTTATTTTTTGTCAACAGAAAATTCTATACGCTGATAACAGGGCTTGGAGTGCGTGTATCTTGTAACTTAATGTTGTCAAATATTTTATGTTCGTTTTCGAAATTTAATGACTGAGGGAGTGCCCTTGGAAGTTTTAGTCAATTTTTTGTCGCAAATATACTGATGTTCCTTTGTTATTATTCCGTAGTAAATCTCATGCAACATTTTCGTATAATATCACGATTGTAAACAGTCCAATATTAAAGGCACGTGTAAGTTGGAAATAGATAAGATGTTGATTACGTGCTTGGCTGCTCGAAAGTGGTAAATTTAATATTTTAGTGTTTATTGAGAAATCTTTTCCAGACACTGGTACTAGTTTATTTAAATAGTGCACCTTTCGTTTAGAGCTAAATTCATCAAGATTTTATTTTCGAGGCCTTACAGAACTTGCCTTTATTACAACATTTGCCACATTGAACTTCTGCTTCTGAACCGTTATTAAACACCGTTATTTTTCATCCCTTTTTTGAGAATTGAGTTACATACTTATTCGATTTAAATAGAAAATTTACTTACTCGACCGTGTCTATGGTTTCATCATCTTCAGCTCCTGGCTTGATCCATTTGCCAATGCATTTTTTTAGACCATACTCAGAAAAGTTATACCTGGATTTATTGATGTCATTAGCTCTTTACTTCCCTCTAACGGGTAATGCCAGGTTGTACTGATTTATAACTACATCATTGGTTCCTTTTTTAACTTAAAAAAACGCAGCCTCATTATGCCAAGTCTTCCCTAGTTCATAGGTATTGTTGTGTAAGCTGTGCATCTGATAGTCCGAATGACCACACGTACTTTCCAGACAAGATCAAGTGGCGCTGTGCAAGTGTGCATGCTAGGTGGTCGGAGCACGAACAGGTGCATTAATAACACGCATACTTTTTTGTGAGTATAAAACATGCATTTTCTTGTGATTTAGTTCTTGACTGTAGTCAATTTGCAAATCATAAGCAAGGTTCAAGTTCATCCGACCTTGAAACTTTCGAATCCTGTTTTTTCTTTATATCAAAATCGTTTATAAACAATCGGTCAAGTTCAAATCCTTTAAATATTTTCATAATCCAGTATTTTGTTGATTGCTTATACTTTTTCGAGCACTCTATTTGTTGCTCGCTCAATTTCGTTTTACGCAGGAACATCAGCGCAGTGCTATTTATTTCATGGGTATGTTTTGATTGAAGAGGGGCGATACCCTCAGCGTTCATCTTTATTACAATGACGTTTTACTCGCACATTCGTGCCTTATATTAAATTGGAAATAAATAAAAAATTTGTTGCTCTCAAGTAACGCATGTATTCGGTGATCGCATACTTTTTTTGTCTTCGTGGGCTCTATTGCGTGGCAGGTGAAATTGCACAAAAATAGAATTTAATTAAAAAATCTAAAGAATACGAGGCACAAGCATAGAGTTTTTCTCGGATTAGGTTTAGCATTTTTTGCTCACTCAGGAAACTAATGATGCTCATCTCTTTTAAAGAAATTTCCATGTTCCTTGCGAATAACATTAAAAAATATATCGAACATTTTCTATTCCTGGAATGAGCAAAACGATTTTTTTCGAGAAGTTTTTGTAACAACCACTAGCACTTTTCCTGAATGCGTTCTTTAGCGTCAAAATGGTGACATTTCATGAAAATTTTTGTATTCAGGCTTAGAGCTGAAAGCGACAATGCGCTAAATCTGGATAATCTTGGGATGGGGTGAGGAATGACGGTTGTATTTTCTAGGTCAAAAACCGTTAGTTTTATTGAAATGTGTACAAGTGCATTGTCACGAGGCAGGAGCCAGTTAGGTCGTTTTACAAATAGGGCTTTTTTCGTGGCACACTTTATTCAGCAGCCCATAAACGTCAAAATAAGAGTTTCATTCCACAGTAGCATATGTTCGCGCCAACACGCGTTCAAGAATGCCTTTGATATTAAAAAACGTGATGGAAACACTTGAATGAAAGTAGCACCGTGAACCATTTCTATTCAGCCGTTCTTTTTTCACTCCCCGAGATCGTTGAGTTTGGCACCGTAACGACTGCTGTTTTGTTTCTGGATCAGAGCCATAAAACAAGCCATCTTCATTGGTTATAACCGTGGAGCAGAAGGCAGGATCTTTTTCTGTTTGATTCAAGCCATCGTAAAATTCGCAAATGAATTTTAAAAATCGGTAATTGCACACAATTATTCATAGGTTTAACTCAGTTTCACAGGGCGGCGAAGTTCAGCAGCACGACTTAATTGACACATACAACGTAACGTAATCGAACGCTGGTATGTTGGCTGCGCAGCCACGTCCCACAGCTGTGACGAGTCCGATCTGGAAATTTCTGAGGGGACTTTTACGGCCAAATTTGTCTGTAGTTCCACCGCAGAGCAAGAAATAACCGTTAAAATTCATTTAATTATAAGGATAGGAGGTTATATAAACACAAAATTTCGCATAACCTCTAGAATTCTCAAAACAGATTGTGTACGAAAAGATTTTAACTGAAATTTGAACATTAATATCGTTGAGAATTTGCTACCGGATTTATGATCCGCTTGTTACCAGATACATCCCATTTACCTCATTGAAGCATTCTCAGTATAAATTTATTCGTTCACTGCTAATTCAGAGAGACAAACTTATTCCTGAAAAATTATTTTCAGGCCATTTCCTTCATATAAGAAGCATTTGTACACTCAAAAAACTTTCTTTATAACAGAATTTTTAAATTTAAAATGATGGAGTAATCAGAAATTTTCTTACAAGACCCATGTTTTGGTTCCAAATGTATTTATGGGAGTTGATAACTTTTACCCAAGCGTTTTTTCCCCTTGAAGTATCTAGATTCCATTGCTGATTGTTGTCTACGCTAATGAGGCTCGATAAGTGGGATCAAGTTTATTAACAACTCGACACCGTGCCCCAAAACTTAAAGCTGGAATACGATTAATGTGAGGGGAATGCTGCGCAGGAACTTCGCCGTGATACATTCTGCTTCTCGCTTCAAAATCGCCCCTAGCTTACAGCTTGACTGTATAGTTATTAAAGACTTAATTTGCAAAGTCTTTCAGAGTTGAATGCAATTGATTGCTTCAACACCCAATTCTATAATTGTCCAACTGAATAACCTAACCGCGTTGCCTGCTTAGGAAAACGATGCGTTCAGCAATACCGCAACGTCATGCACAACCATCAGCAATGTTTGGAAATTTGTTGCTTTTGTCAAGAATGTAGAAAAAGCGCCTCTTCTGAAGCTCTCAAAGGGCAATTAAAATCTCTGGCTTAGCTGTTTTAAAAATAGTCTAAAATTTCAGCATAGTTTGTGCTTTCATTAGGGCCCTCATTTGCTTAAATTGGCTTCCCAAATGAGGTCGACGGCCTACTTCTCTACGGTTTTTTTTTGCTAATCTTCCCGAATTAGGGAGGTTGCCTCGATAATTTTTGCATTATTCTTCACAAGTAGATTTACCCTAAAAAAATGCCCTAAGGAAAAAATCATAGCTAATCTGATGAGAAATGCTCGAGTCTTTATGAAACAACCTCTGAAAAATATTTCAAATCAATTATTCAAACATAGGAAACTTCAGATGAAGCAAAATTCAGAAATATTATGTATACCCAAAGCACAAAAGAATACGTATTTCAGTCTATACAACTTAATGAACTGGTCGGACGTTTTCACAACGTGTAGCTTTTTTTGCCAGCAACAGGAGCACCTCGCTGATGTGTAAACGAAATGAATTGAAATATTTTCTTCATTTAGTCCAAAAATTCGGGAATGCATGTGCAAACTCTCCTATAGCGCTGTGTATGAAACTTGGTGTTCGTAGTGGCCAGAAATATAAAATTTAGGATGATCACGCTCGTGTCGTCACACATGACAGTAAAATATACGGGAAGTTGCCTTCGTTTTCTCAGTTTGCACACCTTAATTTAGATTTTTTATTTTTCTTTTCAATCTTCTTCAATTTCGTTTCACATCTTTTGCTGCCTCCTAACCGCAAGTCCATCATTCGCCTATGGTAATGGTTGTGACTCTAATTCTTTATTTTGGTGGTCACCGTGGCCGAGTAGTTTAGAGCGTGCGCCTTTCATGGGGAGGTGTCGGCAGTTCGAACCCTGGCAGTGCCGCCCGGTGATCCTCCCTAATGGAAGAAAGAGAGAGCTCAGTTACAATTCCCCACTCTACCCAGGTGTCCTAAATGGATACCGGATTGACCGGGGGTAACCGTCATTGGGTCCTGGTATTAGTTGCAATGCATTTGAAGAACTAATGTACAAGATTATATGTATGAGGCTTAATGGGAATAAAACATCCTTTTCACAGCGCTTTCTCGCATCACTTGCCTTTCAGCGTCCGCTTACTTTTCAGTTTCGATTTTTAGCCTATTGTACGTATTTAAACAGGTTTTCTATCTTACCTCGTAATGTAAATGTCTTTGTGTTTCACGTTATCACACGGCTTTTGCTTAATCTTGAGATAGGCTACGTGCTCGTGCAATGAGAAAAACATCATTTGATAAAATATTACCAAGAATGGGTGGCAAAGTTGGTCAAAAGCGTATTAAAATTTTCACTTTTACTTCTAGAGTCGGGGATGTGAACGTTAAGCCATGTCAAAAAATTTCTGCAAGAATTGTGAATTCGTTGAAAGAGAAATTAAAAAGATTTATTTTTATTTAATTTGTAACATCGAAGTCAAAGCTCGAGGGTTAACCACAAATAGTTATAGTTTGAGTACATGGGGAGAATCTAGTGCCGACATTACGGCAAACGTAAAATTTGAACAAGATGGCCAAAAATCTATCATAAGGGTGCATAAAACATAATGTGTTAGAAAAATCTTGGGTATTCCGAGCATTTTAGTCCACAAATTTTGAGGCAAACGTCAGAGGAGTTGAAACAACGGAAAATATGGGCTTCAGAGGGGAGGGCAGAAAAAAAGGAAAAATATAGAATTGTGATGAAATGCAGCGTGACACAGTTAAGACTAAGAGAAGGAATGACAGTTGTCCTGATACTAAACGACGCCTCATGCTTGTCTGCTAAAAGCCATGGAAAAGTGAACGTCAGCTCCGGAGTGCAAATTTGTGCTACAGGAGGGGTTGACTGAAGTAAGTTGTTGTGCTTTTATTGTCGAAGACAAATCATGAGTGAAAACTTCTAGTTTTCTGAACCTAAACAAATAAATTCTTCAGTAGTAGCTATTATCAAAGGGCAAGCACTCAACGATCAAATTATAATTATCAATTTTCAATTTTAGCCATTTACAAGCGTATGTATGGGAGTTGGATTTCACAACAAAATATCTCTTAACGGGAACTTATTCATGGAAATCTGAATTTGAAGGAGTCTATTTTCTCCGAAACAATATTATTAACTAACTCTTCATTTTCTGATATCCAGATGTTCAGTCACTAGCCTTGAATGTGATTGCTGAACCAGGAAATAATTTTCATGTGCTACGAATCACTTAATGAAAAAATCGTCAAAAGCACGGATTAAAGTGTTGTTATGGTGAATGGTATACAGCGTTTAAAAAGATGCGTGAAATACATAGTGCACAAATATAATTACTGTCAAGTGTTCAATGAATATTTCCCCTATACAGAGAGCTAAAAAGAGCTAATTTTAGGTGTCTATGACTCCACGGGGTCATAGATTTTCACATTTCTCATTAACATATGCTAATTAGCATCAATGCATTTCATTGGACTGATCAAATAATATTTTGCGTAACACTTTTTGTGCGCAACCTGTTTGTAGGTTTTTATAAGAAATATCAAATTAATTGACTGGATGTGTTATGGGGAAGTTCTTAGCAGGTATATTGATTGTCTAATTAAGATTTTCATTTTTCTAGAGTATATTTTAAAACCACTTGCGAAAGTTTCATTTACTTTGAGTTCTGGTGAAGCTGTGGTGTGGTTGGAAATATATGATAATTATATCACATGTCAAGAGGGGCAGAAGCTTTCTGAGAAATCAGAGGGATATTTTAATCGAAAACTTTCTCCTTGAATTCTAGATTCTAGACATCTGATGCACGTATTTTCTTGCACGTGCAATCAACTGGGTGTGTTTTTTTCTTCTAATTTAATCAATGCAATTTGTGTCAAACATTCTGTCTGTACTATGATGTTGGATTCGTCATTTTCCTGCCATGGTAATTCACAAAAGATGCTGTGCAGTGTATCTGTATGTTTGATTGTGTGATTTCTCATAAAAATTACACTCTCATTTTGACTAACTTCTTGAGTTCAAACAAATTATAGAGTCTAGAGTCTAAATAGAGAGTCAAATTATAGAGTCTTGCGCAAAAGCGCAACGGTGAATACGTTTTTCTTTCTTTCGGTTCAATTGATTTCAAAATAAAACTTTGATCAATGAATTATCCTTTGATTCAAATCTATCCATATGATCAGAGCAAATAATTTCTTTTCCCCCTTGCGTATAATTATAACAGGATTGAAACAGATCTCACTTTTTGTCTCACTGCCGTGGCGGTTTAGTGCTCGAATTTTTAGTAAAGGAAAATGCTTCGAAAAAGCTGGCAAAAGTGAAATTAGTTCTCGAGTTTTTAAAGACCTGCAAAATTTATTACACCATACCAAAGTTTTTACGTTTCAAGCTCTACAAGAAAGCTTTAATGTCGTCACATTTTTATAGATCATGGCAGACGAAACTTTTCGTGAATGAAATTTCCTCAAAGAATAAATCTCTGAAGAAACTAATAACTAAGGAGGAAACTCTTCAACGGAAGCTGCGGACTGAATTTACCCCTATGACTTCGCTTATATTCTTCCAATACGTTAACTGGGTCATTTCTACGTTCTGCACCACTACGAAATCGAACCACAAGAAGAAACTGCAGAAGTTGGGGATCTTCAACTGTGATCTTCAATTTTCAACCCTGTGATCCATCAAAAGTTGTGTTTGATTTTAGTTACTGTATGTACGTCGTTAGTATCTGCTCTCATTTGGCTTAGATTTTTATTTGCCGGTTTACAAATTGAATTTTGAATCGGTATTTTCATCATTTCGAACAACTTGCATATATTCTTCAGTCCATGCAACGGGATGAGTTTTATAAATTAAAAGAAGAATGAAGAACCTTGCATTCAGGTATTACTATAGTTTTAGGCCGTACAAAATATTTTCTACTGTTTTTAGTAATGTAGATATCAGGCTTTTGAAAAATCTTTCTTCTGATGATGGCATTATTTTCGCCTGGCCAGATAATGGCAGGGGAGTCGTTATTTTAGATCAATCTAAGTATTTGCAGAGTATGCACTGCCTCATTTCTGACAACCAAATTTAGGGAGATACTGAACCCATCTTAAAATTTATTACTCGTGTTGAAGATAGAATCAAAAATTGTTGAGAAAATTGAAAAATTTGTCTTTAATAACTGAAGAGATATAGAAATCTTTCTCTGTATCGGGCTGTGGGCAGGAACTTTATTTGGTTTACCAAAAATTCACAAAACTAATTTTAATTTAGATATCAAATTTAGACCAAATGTTGGTGCTTATCGAACCCCAAGTTTTTCTCGCGCTAAATATTTAGTTCAAATCCCGGCTCCATTTACGTGTAACCCCTATACCGTACAGAATTCAAAATCGTCTGTCGTAGAGGGGCCGTCCCTTAACCAGGCCGATAATTTCTTCATGGTGTCGTTCGACAAAGTCTTTTTACGAATATTCCCTTGTACGAGACCATCGACATTTGTTTGAATTACTTATTTGCTAATGTAGAATCAGTTATTGGTTTGCCAAAATTTTTACCCCGTGACCTTTTTTAACTTTCTGTACTTATTTTTTTTATATGATAAAAAAATTTATGGGCCTTCCATTAAGGCCGACTTTTGCCAATGTTTTTATGTGTTTCCATGAGCAACGGTGGTTAAACTCCTCTCCTTTAGATTTTTAGCCTGCATTTTATAGGAGGTACGTTGATGATACGTTTTTACTGTTTAAGAGAAGTTCTCATTGCAATTTTTTTTAGACTACATGAATGGCCAACACCCTAACACAAAATTTACCATGGAAACAGAAGTTAACGGTAGTGTTCCATTCCTGGATGCCCTAATTACTCGCAACAACGGCAGAGTTCACATTTTAGTCTTTCGTAAACCTACTTTCACAGGGCTTGGGATCAGTTTTTTTCAGTTTTTGCACTTTCAGATTCAAAATGAACAGCATTTAGACTTTACTTTCCAGGGCATATAGTAAATGTTCATCAGTTTCCTCTCTTCATTGAGAATTTTATTTTTTGAAATATTTTTTTTTAACTGCGGTGGTTTTCCTTGCCAACTCATTGATTCAGCCATTAAAAATGCCTTAAATAATAAATTTTACAGCAAGCCGAATTCCTACCTAATCAATAAAAAGCGTTTTTAACTCACATTACCATTTTTTTGGTACAAATCGGAAAACTGAAAAAAAAATTGCATTTACTATTATCTAAACATTTCATGCATATAGATTTCAAAATTATATTGTCAATACGTTTAAAATAGGGTCTTATTTCAATTATAAAGATAAAACTCCCAAAGGCAAGCTCTCATCTGTTGTCTACAAATATTGTTGCACACATTGTGCGTCTGAGTACGTGGGCTCAACTAAACGGGCCCTCAGTATTCGCGTTGCGGAGCATGTTGGTAGGAGTTTTAGAACAGTCCTCATTCTCTTTACGCCATCCCATTCTGCCATCTGTTCTCATGCAGAGAAATTCAATCTTCCAGTGCGCTTAAACGATTTTTAAGTAATTGCAACTACGTTTGGTATTATTAATCTCCGTATTTTAGAATCCCTGTAAATTTTAACGACAAAACCAGTTTTGAATGATAGTCAGTCCGCTTTCCCCCTTCAGCTAGTTTAGGTTGTATTCGTTGGTTTTTAGTATGGTGCTATTTTTTTCTCATCGTCTAACATTTTACTTTAAATTTGACTGGATTTTGTGGTTTTCTATCGACAGAAGTTGAAAATGATCTTACAGGTCGATATGTTCTTCTTTTTGTGCGCGAGTGATGTGACGTCACTTACTCTTGCCTTCTCTGTCTGTTTATCTTGATATCTTGAGGTCTCGCAACCTTTATAAGGCGAGCTTGTCTAGCCTGGGGCGCTCAATCTATAACCGTTCTCACCTGTTGCCAATAACACCTGGCTCTCACCAATAAACACTACCGTCAAGATACTACCGTGTTTTACTCGCCCCGCATATTGGTGGCGCAATCTGTGGTAAAACTTACGTATCCGTGTATAATTAGTACAGAAAGATAAGAAGATTAAAGTGCTCCTGTGCTGACGATTTGAAGAACTTTATATACAGTCTCCAAAGACTACCAATAACAATAACCAAGTTTGGCAGCCGCAACCGTCCGTTATTGTCTTCGGCTTCCAAGTCCCAGTGGAGGCGCTGTTGGAAGTTTACACCGAGTTTACTATTTGGCTCAACATCGGATCTCCATTCCGCACGAGGGTGCTGGCTTACGAATCTGGAGAAGATATCGAAATAGTTTTCGAAGTGACAATTGGAGCAGAATCCCCCGCGACGGGTAATGAGTAAAGGAACAACTCTTTGAGTGAACAAGAACTTGGTGTGAGATACATTACTACGTACCAAATGTGTCATTTTGAATTAATCAACTGTCGCAGTGTTGAGTGATTGGTACGAACTGTGGTACGTAATCAAAAGTTATCATCAACGAGTACGTCTTTCGACATAGTGTACCATCGTGTCTTATCAGCGGCGTCTTACCCTGCAGCTCGACATCGTGTATCTGCGGCGTCTTACCCTGCATCCGACATTTTTTTGCAGTTAAGTGTTTTCTTGATTTTTTATTGAGTGTGTTCGCACCGAGAGCGTCGGAGCTCGAGTTTTGTTGTTAGTAGTTTTTTCTGTCGCAATGCGGCTATGCACTCTGCGTTGAGCAAGGCTCTGTGCCTCTGTCTCTGTCAGTAGCTTCAGTCACACCGTGTACGTAGTGAGAGTCGCACTGCGACGCGCGGTCGTTGGATTAGCAGAGTAAACAACATCCTTTCTGTTTCAATTTTCCAGAGTAAGTGCACTTTTTTTCCGTTGTGATTTGCAGTGTTGATAAAAGGGTTTCGGTATTTTATGATTTTTTGAAGTCTTCCCAAGGGTGTTTTGGAGTGTTTCCAAGTTTATCTGGAGAGTTCAAGAATTTTTCTCTTGAGATTGTACTTCTTCTTCCACTCATAAGAGTGTTTCCAAGTTTATCTGGAGAATTCAAGAATTTTTATCTGGAGATTGTACTTTTCAAAGTCTTTACCTTTCCAAATACCAGGGAAGAAATTGATTGTGTTCTTGTATTGATTGTGTATTTTCTAGAGCGTTTATTATTGGAATTTAGATGTGAGTTTTTGCATAGTGTGACATTTTTACATATTTTTGGTTGTACTAACGGTGAATGGGATATTCTTGAAGTAAATATGTGGTAATATTCATGTCGGACACATCGGATTCCGAGGAATACGTCCGCTCAGAACCAATAAAAACGAAAAGTGGTAGGATAAGCACTCTTAGATTTACTGCCACTCAAATTACGACAATGACGACCCCGACCACTAGTGCTGGTACTAGTAGTACTGTTGACAGGACATTGTTGGCGAGAGAGATAGCAGCCAACATGCCTAGGGCTGGAACAATAATGACAAACGCCGAGATCCCGACCTTTAAAGGACGACGGCAATCTCATGACCCGGAGTTCCTTGAGAACAAATCCTGGAGTACGCACATTTAAAATTTGAAGGCGTACATGACCCTTCTTCCAGACGTAACGAGTGACGAAAGGAAAAAAGAGTTCCTGGTTAGGTCTGCCAACAAAAATGTAGGAGAATTCAATGCTGTGGTAACCAAGCTGGTAAACGCAGATTTAAATTACACTTTTGATGAAGTGGTAAAAATTTTAGATGACATCTACGTGTGCCGCGGATAAAAGTCAATACACGCCCTGGCATGCGATTTAAATGAATTGCAATCAATACGAAACAATGCGTTGGCAGCCCAACTGGTAAAAGCTTTTTCAAAAATCCGTAAATTGACAGAGAACATTCTGAATTCAACCACGCTAGGTTGGCAACGATATCCTTATTATCAGGCTTGTACTACTCAGGCAGAACTAAAACGTTTTGTAGGAGACAGCATGGCTTTCAGTCTCGCGTTAACAATTTTGGGACCACTGTTGGACGAATCCTTCTCTAGGAAAATCTGAGTAACTTTTAGCGAAGTTGATTGCTGCTGTCAGGAGTCAGACCGAAACATAGAAAATTCTCGCGTGCCAGTACCCAGTCAGAAACGAGCCCGAAAGCTATTTAAATGATGTAAATAGGGGTTTTGATGAATGCGTTGAGGCGCAAGACTCGTTCCCGGAGAGTGAAGATTTCTATGGGAATTTTGGGAACTACCGTTGGAGTCGTGCAGGACTAAGAAGGACTACCCCTAGGCCCTGGTTGCGAAATCCTCGTGGAAGAGCGAGGGAGTTTAGTGGTTATGTAGGAGATAGAGGAAATGGTTCTTTGGAATGCAATACTGTGCGAACAGACAGTGGTTCTAGTTCTAGTCAAGCTTCAGGTAAAAAACGAGGTTTTACATTCTGTAAATCGTGCTCTATGGTAGGCCATTTTGAGTGTAGATCTCAGAGAGGTCAGTTTAATGCGAGAGGATGTTTCGCGTGTGGAGGTGCACACTTGGTGAAAAATTGTAGAGCCACGGGAAGTGAAATAAGAGGTTACATGGCCTATCTACGCGGGGGCAATGTAACCAGAGGTAGCCAATCGCACGGTAGGAGTGAAGTACATTTTACAGATGCCGAGTAGGGTGCTCGGGATTTTTTAAGCGAAGAGTAGAAAAAGGTAAAGGTAGCAGGGAGAATTTGATTGAGCCCGAGAGGAAGACCAGCACTCTCGTAAATCTTCAAGCCGTGGTCGAAATTCCAGATACACCCGAGACAAACGAATTTGAATCTGTCATTGATCCATTGTTCAAATGTGAAAATAGGTACAAATTGTTGCAAGACGAAGAGCTTGCAGATAAAAGACAACAGCAAAGCAAACCAGTAGAGGCCTACTTCTCCGCTAGTGTTGTTAAGGGAAATTTCAGTAAAAAAGGCACTGGTTTAGTTGCGCTTAAAGAATCCAACAAACCTACCATCATAATAAAAAATAATGACCAGTATTTAAGTGCTTTGCTAGATAGCGGATCCGAAAAATGTTTAATAAGTTACAAGCGGATCAAGAACCTTAACGAAGAAGTTAAGCCGAGTCGTTTAATGGTAAAAGGCATTAATGGTAAAAGTAACGTTAACGGAGAGGTAGAGCTGAATATTTCAATTCCAGGCACTAACAGAGTACTAAAAACTAGTGCTCTGATAGTTGAGGAGGCATAATTTAATTACGATCTAATTCTAGGACGCAATGTGCTGAGTGATGCCATCATTAATTTCAAAAATAGAACCCTCCATTGGGAAGGTATTTCAATCCCCTTTTATGAGTTGAAAATGGAACCGGTTCTTAGCAGAGAAGTTGCGGTGAAAAAAATCGTAAACAGCGACTGTCTGATATCCGATGTTGTCGTTGCCAGAAAGAGCAACGGGGGTAGTGACCCCGCTAAGAATGGTAACTGCAGAGAAAAGAAAAAAATCGTGGCCGCAGCTGAGGCGAGACAGAACTCAAGGCCGTTGACCGTTCATTGCACTCAGGTAAAAGTGCCCGGTAACTCGATGAAGATAGTGTACGGTTTTATTAAAAAAGCAACTCCAGGAGAGTAGATAATTTTGAAAAGATGTCTTGAAAATGGAGCCCTTTTGGCTGAATCCATTGTTAGTATAGAAGAAGATGGCTTGGTGCCTGTAGTGGTTTTAAATGCACATGAAGATGCTATATATTTTACCGAGAATACGATGCTGTGCAACGTTGAATTAATTGCAGCCAATGAGATCGAGAACGAAATGTATATGACAAGGGTTGAAACAGCACTTAGAGACGCTAATAATGTGGATATAAATTCTGACGCGGTGTCGGATACAATGCAGTTTGTCTCGACTGGTGGTGGAATTAAGGCCATAGTAGAGAGGAAACTTGGGTTGGAGTCTGGCGCTCGCGGTAGAAATCAAGTTCTCGCTGGTGACGAGGAGTTGGGAGTTAATGCACAAGTAGGTGTGTCGTGTGGAGGAAAGCAGGAAGTACGACGTTGTTTAACTAATGATGATATTTCATGTTACGAAGAGGACATGCAGTTGCCTTTGACAAATTTATTAAATGAATTTCGTGATGTAGTTACGCTAGAAGGGGAGACTATAGGTGTTACGAACCTTATGACGCACCGGATTCAGTTGAAACCGGGTGCACCCGTACTGAACTTAGCTCCATACAGAATTCCTCATAAGTATCAAGAAGAGGTGATGAAAATTACTAATGACATGCTTTCACAGGGAATGATTGAGGGATCGATGCCTGACTGGAATTTTCCAGTCATAGTGATTAAAAAGAAGTCCGGAGAGCTCCGGCCCGTTATTCATTTCAGGGCTCTTAATAAAGTATTAGTGAAAGAAGCTTACCCAATACCCCGAATTGATGAAATATTATCGACTCTAGGAGGAAACGCGTGGTTCACTAATTTGGATCTGCGCTCTGCGTTTCATCAAGTCGAATTGGACCAAGAGAGTAGAAAGTTCACTGCCTTTAGTGTTAATTATCGGAAATTTCAATTTGCACGGGTCCCGTTCGGTTTGAGTACCAGTCCCAGTGCATTCCAGAGGGTAATGACCTCTGCCCTCGCACCTATCCTAGGCAAATTAGCATTCGTCTTTTTAGACGATATTGTATATCAGGGATTTTTGCCGTTAGCGTTGCCGAGCGAAAATATATAATTGATGTTAAGACTGGATCTCATATTACACGGGTCATAAAATGTGAGCCGGCTCTGCGAGCTTTGGTTTTGGGAAATACACGATCTGGACTTTCTCATAAGAAACACTCCCCATATTCAATTCGATAATTCTATGCGCTGGCACATGTAGCCACATCGTAATAAAAATGCGGGGACCCATGGCCAGCGGCACCATGGCTCCGTCTAGAGTTGCCGTCAGGCGAACCTTTATTTAATTGGCCGTGGCGGGAGGCGGTGAAGGACCATGAGACCGACCCCTCCCCACCAGCCGTACCCCCGGTTGTGTGGGGAAAGGGGGGGGGGGGGGCTCAGAACCTTGCCCGCCCCTCGTTACCCTGCTCGTGTGGCGACCACCCTCCCCTTCGGGGAGGGGGGAGCGCTGTCCGAGCGAGGCTGAGTGGGACGAGTAGACGACAACTTGGTGCGGAGTCGGAGTCGGGAACGGACATAAACCGGGTAGTAGGGTTTGATTGTGTAAGACGATCACGCCGGCTTTTATTTTACTCAGGAAATTTGAGTTGCCGGTGAGTTTCGAGAAAGGTCAGGGGCCCGGACGTAGGATCCAGAGAGTACTTAAGCAAAGTATTTCAGAAGGAAACCGGGAATTGATAGTAAAGGCCCGTGTATTCAAATTGTTGAATTTAGAACTTGTGTTCGGTTTAAACGTGGCACACTCAACGGTAAATTATTGATTGTAAGGTGAGGGCGTATGATTTCGGAGCGTCTGCTATAAGCTCATTTGGCTTGACGTTTCAGGGGGCTCGACATTCGGGGCTCGACAGTTTCTTTGACTCGAAATATTGCTTACACAGTGTCGTGGTGTTATCGTGAGAAATCGATCGAAAGAAAATGGTGAGTTAATTTGTCCTGTATGTTCCGAAATCGTAAGGGGTTTCTACCACGCTGTCTCGTGTCATCCTTGCCTGCCACCCAATAAATGTGGAAACTTGGGCCTCGTATATTTCCTTCTAACTCTCGTGAACTAGCACAAGAAACACGTGCCCGTGGCCCTCAGCCACTGCTACCCGAGAAAATACGCACGATTGTTCAATTTCACTACATTTTGGTCCCGGGAACCCCTCGGGTGGTGGCAGCATATAATAATCATTGATTCAGTCAAAATAATCGGAGAACTCAAGGACGTAAACCTATTCCGTAATTTAACTACTAAATCTAAAGAGCGGAAGAAAAACCCGACTCTATTCACTGGTGGAACAGCGGTGTCGGCTTCCCAATCCGAGAGAGAGGTAAAATAAAAAGAGAGAGGAAAGGAAGAAGCAACCAGTCCAGAGGCAACGAGCAGCAACACTTACGAAGGACCAAAGGAAAACTGTAAGTAAACACCATTTCATTTCATTTTTGTATGTTCAATGGGAAATCAGTAGAACGTGTCTTCAAATGCAAAAATTTATTTATTTATTGTTTTCTGTGATGTTGGTTGTGCGAGCGTTGCCCTTACCAGAGTGAGCCTATCGCGACGCATCCTGGAAGTGTTATTTTTGGGAGATTAGAATTTCTGATAGGGATCGCTGCACATGTGAAGTAGAAGCATAGAAGGTTCTTTAGGAATAATAACAATTTTTCGTTATGTTCTTCAGAAGATACATGTGATTTTCGCACGCTCGTCGTAAATTAGGTGCATATTGGGCGAAAACGTCTCATTTCGGCTCTTAACTATTCTTCACTTGGTCTTGGTTAATGAACCGCATTGAACTAGTCTGACAACTTATCTTGACTTAAACTGTTCTTGCTATTAGAGGCCTAACGAAAAACGCGAGCGGGGGGGGGGGCAAATACAGACAATGGAATAAAAGTTTAATAGTACCACCAGAATATTTGACAATGCCGGTAAATAAATGAACAATCGTGCAATGAAAAAATAAATTAGGTGATGGAGAACGATGGTTTTCGTTCAATTGTTGCGTCGGAGACACGGCCCGAAGTGTCGGAGCCGCTGTCGCGACTCCAGGCGCAAACCCCGCGCCTTCCGTTAATGCACCTAGGTGAAAAAAATAGCAAAATTTAAATAAAGGGAGTAAATACGAAGTATGATGATCTGACTTGCTTGGAGAATAAATCAGTTAAACACACAAAATTTATTTATTTATTGTTTTCTGTGATGTTGGTTGTGCGAGCGTTGCCCTTACCAGAGTGAGCCTATCGCGAAGTTAAACGAAAAAAGCGAGCGGGGGGGGGGCAAATACAGACAATGGAATAAAAGTTTAATAGTACCACCAGAATATTTGACAATGCCGGTAAATAAATGAACAATCGTGCAATGAAAAAATAAATTAGGTGATGGAGAACGATGGTTTTCGTTCAATTGTTGCGTCGGAGACACGGCCCGAAGTGTCGGAGCCGCTGTCGCGACTCCAGGCGCAAACCCCGCGCCTTCCGTTAATGCACCTAGGTGAAAAAAATAGCAAAATTTAAATAAAGGGAGTAAATACGAAGTATGATGATCTGACTTGCTTGGAGAATAAATCAGTTAAACACACCCAAACTAACCCCAATCTGATACCTATAAACACCTCAACTAAATTAACACCCACCGATCTGATCTCAAACACCTCAACTAAATTTACACCCACCGATCTGATCTACACCTAAACTTACGTAGCACCCACCGATCTGATCTACACATAAACCCGTAAATAAACACACCCCGATCTGATCTACACCTAAACCCACCAATAAACACACCCCGATCTGATCTACACCTAAACCCACAAATAAACACACCCCGATCTGATCTACGCCTAAATCCACAAATAAACACACCCCGATCTGATACACCTAAACTTACAAATAAACACCCTGATCTACTTCTAACTATTTAATATATAGATTGATTACCCTAGGCGCTATTATTTAACAGGAGGGAACGGAACACTTCAATGAGATTCAGCCGAACAATCTAATGCTTACGCACGACACACGACAGCACTGCGACTTACTGCTCTAATGGCGAACCGAAGTGTCTTCATGCGGTGAGTGAGGTGATGATGACGGGTGCGCACTCGCGCTCACAGGGTGCTTAGCCGCCTCCTCCCATGCCGACCGTAGTGCGTCAACAAGAGCAGGGCCCACTGATTGGACTGACGGCGGAAGAAGCCGTGCCGGATGATGAGGTAGCGGAGCTGGTCCAGATGGTGAGGTCCAGAAGTTGATGCGCTAGCGGTGAAAGCTGAAGATGATCTGATGATTTTGGGCGCAACAGATCTGAGATTGGATCTGATGAGTGCTTGGAGAAAAAGTCAGTTGCAGTGAATGAAATGTCGACAGCGTAAATCGCTATGCCGGTTGTAAGATATAGAATTGTCAACTGTACTATTGAAGTGTTCGTAATTAAGTTGTAAGGCTCTGTTCCTATATAACTGTTCACATAAAAAAGGCACTTTTTCGACACAACTTGCTGTTCTATGTACCTTTGCCGAGAGACTGCATTTCAGCTGGTGCCCTTCTCCTTTCTCTCTTGGAGACACCTCCTAGTTTTATTAGCGGCTAGAGCTGTTTTTTTTTTAAAACCAACCTAACATCTACTCAGTTATTGTGGGTAAATCAACGAAATCGTGTGTAGAAACATCCATTTAAATGTCTTGTGTGTTCCCTAGGACAGAAATAATACGTACCGATTCCGCATTTTGTTGGTCGCTCCTTATCTGTGTTTGGGGAGGAGATCAACGCTCCAAATAAAAATTTATTCTGTCGTTCAAAGGAAATATATAATATTTTTGGGTGTCTTGGGCTGAACTGGGGTCAGTTGAAAGGAATATGTATGAGTAACATTGCAAAGTACAGGGAACGATCAACGTGAATATTTACGCAAAAATTGTGCTGGTATAATACTCGTTTTAACCGTATTGGGGGTGAGGAGATTCCCTCCTGACATATGGTTTTGATGCCCTGCGCATAAGAGTCCGCATTTCGGGTATCTTTATTCAGTGGTGCCCTCCTCTTTCCTCTCTTGGATACACCCGGAAAAATTTTTTTGTTTATGCTTGGTAACCAGTATTTATCGTAAAAGTTAGAGGTTCAGCGTAGTGCGTTGTTGATTTGCAACTGCCAATAGATATATTTGAGAAAAAATTGATTGGTCATCTCTGAGTTTAAGCGGCAAAATGACTAACGAAGAAAAGGCTACCAAGACAGGAAGTTCCACCGCCAATAAACAGGATGCAGGAGCCGCTCCGACAGCTGCAAACGGGCCAGTGCTCGGCAAGCTTCCAAAGTTCGATGGAAAAACAAACGTGGTGAAGTTTCTCAACACAGAAGAAACGCGCCGCTTTAGAAAACTGGTCAGACGACCGAAGCGCTGATGTCATCCGATATCTCTGCACTGACACCGCGGAGAGTTTTCTGGATTCAAACCCCGAGCTCGAAGCATGCGATCTGACGGAGCTGACCGAACGCCTTGAGGATCGCTTACTCAAAAGCATTTCGCTGACGGATGCACATGCGGAACTGGCTGCGATCAAAATGGACCGGGGCACGATCGAAGATTATGCTTCGCGACTGGAGACCTGTTCGGCTGCCTTGTCGCATGTCATCAAGGAGTTGCAAGACACATCATCACGCGACAAGCTCTTGGCAAACGTGTTTGTCAATGGTCTCGACCCGGCATTGAAGAAGACAATGGCAACATACGAACCAAAAAAGCTCGCAGATTGTGTCAAAATGGCACAGAAATGCGAACGAATGCTGGAAGACGAAAAGCCGCGCAGGCATATCTGCGCTATAGACGAAGTAGAAGCAGCCCCAACCCGGCCACCACCTAGATGCTGGTCGTGCGACTAAATAGGCCATTTCTCTCGAGAGTGTCGCAACCCAGCGGGGATTCCCAGACCAAATACATTTGCCCAGAACATACGACAAAGGAACATGAACTGCTTCAAGTGTAGGCGGGCAGGCCACATAGCTAGACAATGTAGGGTACAGTGGCCGGCACAACATCACGCCCAGCAGAGCCGACAGTTAGGCGAGTCACAAGGCTCAAGCCCCGCAGCCCATCGGAGTTTCAACGTGGATAACAACATGACGTGGCGATACGCACAATGCCCGCCTAGTAGAAAAAACTAGGGGCGCCTGTCGACACACACGAGGCCAAACCGATCATACAGATAAAAGTGAACGAACAAGACTGCGAAGCATTCCTGGACACCGGATCGGTTTGTTGCCTGATAAGGCCTGACATGGCAGAAAAATTTGTGTCGGCAGGATTAGGTACAGTAAGAATAAAGACTGCCAAACTGAAGTTGAGTACAGTGAGTGGCGCGGAAACAGATGTGCGGGGCAGAATTGCGCTGAATATTAAGATAGGAGGTAACACGTATGTGCACGACGTGATAGTGGCTCAAGTCGGAAATTATCCAGGAGACATACTAGTAGGGCTCGATTCACTCCAGCGCATAGGTAAGGTGACGCTGGACATGACCAGTGGACATGGTAGTAGAGAGATCGTGAACGGTCGCGGCTGTGCTACCAACAATGAGCAGTGACGATGGTGAGTATGGTATCACCGACGAGCTACCCGAGGCGGAAGTACCACGCCTAGAGCATCTGCACACGCAGCAGCGTGAGAGTTTGTTAGCGCTCCTAGATAAGTATGCGCCAGCCATTTCTCAGCATTAGCAAGATTTAGGCCGATGTGACTTGCTCCCACATCGAATTGACACCAGGAACGCGGCGCCGATCGCTACGAAACAATGGCCTCTGCCCCAGGCAACGCGCGCAGCAATCGAGGAACAAGTGCAGAATATGCTAGCAATGGACGTAATTGAGCCATCAGCGACCGCGTGGGCATCTCCGGTGCTCCTCATCAAAAAGAAGGACGGCACGCCTAGGTTTTGCGTTGATTTTCGACGAATTAATGAAGTCACGCTCGCAGATAAATACCCAATGCCACGGATCGAGCAAATTTTGGAGTCCCTTGGAGGCGCAGGCTACTTCTCAGCAATAGACTTGAAATCAGGCTACTGGCAGATTCCTGTCGCGGAAGCAGACCGCGACAAGACAGCATTTTCTACTGAGTCGGCTCAATACTGCTTCAATCGAATGCCGTTTGGATTGACTACAGCCCCAGCCACATTCCAGCGCTTGGTCAATCGAGTATTAGAGCCAGTGATTGGAAAGACGAGCTACGTTTTCATAGACGACGTAGTAGTATTTTCGAAGACGTTTGAGGATCACATCGCTCATTTGGAAGAAGTTCTCGCTCTCCTCCAGAAGTCAGGATTGAAAATTTCACTGAAAAAGTGCAGCTTTGCCAAACCCTCCATTGAATATTTGGGTCACGTTGTCTCGAAGGACGGAATTCAAGTTGACCAAAGGAAAATCACGGCCATTCGCGAGTTGTTACCACCGAAGAAACCCAAAGATGTACGAAGAATTTTGGGAATGGCAGGCTACTATCGAAGACACATACCAAATTTCTCAGAGCGAGTCGCACTTTTGACGGCTTTGACTAAGAAGTGTGCCAAGTTTGTGTGGACGGACGAACATCAGGCCGCATTCGACGCGCTCAAATTGGCTCTAGCAGAAGCGCCGGTGTTGGGTTACCCAGATTTCGAGCCACCGTTCAGGCTGCACACCGACGCGAGCGATGTCGCACTGGGAGGAGTACTGACGCAAGAAAAGGACAGCATGGATCACCCGATCGCATACTATTCACGGAAGTTTACACCGGCGGAGACTCGGTATAGCACCACCGAGAGAGAAGCTTTGGCTATTGTGGAAAATGTCCGCCATTTTGCTAGATATCTCTACGGCCGAAAATTCCTGATACTTACCGACCATCAGCCCCTTAGATATCTCTTCCAATACAAAGCTACCGTTCCACGTATCGCCCGCTGGGCAGTGCTACTGTCGCAGTTCGAATATGAAATTTCGTATAGACCTGGCAAGGAGAATGTGATTCCAGATACGCTCTCCCGAGGAGTGGCAGCCATCCGCCCGATCATGACGGAAGCGCTGGACCCGTACGAAGTTTTCTGTGCGGAAAAGGTAAGTATGGAGCAGCGCAAAGCGCAGCACTGGGCCAAGGTCATCAACGCATTGGAAGGAAAAGGTGAATTGGTGACAGATCCGAGCCAGTACAAGGATTTCGTGCTAGACAAAGACTGTTTATTATACCTAGAAGTGGGCGACAAGGGGGACATTCGCAAACGTGCAGTGATTCCCGAATCCCTAGTAAAGCCCGCGTTAATAATGTCGCACGATACGCGTATTTCCGGACATTTTGGAATTAAAAAGACCCTCCACCGTGCTAGAGAATTATTATTTTGGCCAAATATGGCACGACACGTGCAAAAACACGTGAAAAATTGCACGACGTGTCAGAAGCGAAGTCCCCACGGTGGCCTTAAAGCAAAAATAGGCGAATTACCGCCAGTCTCACGACCATTAGAAAGGGTGGGTATTGATCTCATTGGAGAGCTGACACAGTCACAGGCAGGACATCGATATATTCTGACGATCGTGTGCCACTTCTCTAGATACGTGCAGACGTACCCACTGCGCAATAAAAAGAGCGAGACCGTAGCGCGAGCGTTCATGGATTACGTATGCCGGTATGGCTGTCCGGAACACATCGTGTCGGATCGAGGTACTGAGTTTACCGCACAAAATTTCCACGAAATGTGCCGCATTTTGAAGTCCAAGTTGCACTTCACCACGGCCTTCCATCCAGCCAGTAACGGAATGACGGAAGCATTCAACAAATTAATCAAGACAACGTTGGCGGCCACCGTAGAGAAAGATCTCACATCATGGGACGAGCAACTACCTTTTGCCACGCTCGCGCTAAACTGTTCGTATCATACCTCGGTTGATAATACCCCATACTATTTATTTCATGGACGCGACGCTCCCTTGCCACTGTCTGATATTCTGCAGCCCAGGATACTAAACTATGCTTTGGAGGAAAATTTTCCTCACGCCGCCTTTGCCAGGTTGCAAATTGCGTTCGAAGGCGCGATGTCAGCAAGCCGAAATGCACATGATAAGAATGTGAGATATCAGCGCGTGAGAGATAAGGAACTTAGAGTCGGCGATTGCGTATTCCTACGGAATACCGCAGGAAGAAACAAGGCGATGGGAAAGTTCCGACCTAATTGGTTAGGCCCGTACAGGATTCAGGCCCTTCCAACACCGATGAACGTCGTAATACGACAAGTCAACGGCCGCCGGCATGAGATAACGGTCCACAGAAATAGACTTAAGCCCGCGTCATTTCAGCCGGAGGAGGCTTTGGTAATACAAGACGAGCGCCCCCAAAACAAGGGGAGGAGCGTCGAGCACGTCACCGAAGTACCTCACGAAGATAGCGACTCGGAGAGCAGCGATGACGAAATCTATGTAACAAGGCCGGAAGCTCCCTCACCCCTACCCACCCCGGCAGCTAGGCGTCCTTACGCTCTTAGATCCGCAGGTCCGGTGGAGGAGGGGACTACATAAGCAAAAGCCTATGTAGCAAGTAAATAATATACAAGCTTACTAATCTAATGTTCCCTTACAAAATAACCTAGCAAGTAAATAATATATAAGCTTACTAATCTAATGTTCCCTTACAGAATAACCTAGCAAGTAAACAATAGATAAGCGTACTAATCTAATTTCCTTGCAGAATAACCTAGCAAATAAATAGTAGATAAGCTTACTAATCTAATTCCTTTCAGGATAGCTTAACAAGAACTATGTAGAAGTACAAATAAACAGTAGAAGAGCAGTAGGACGATCGAGCGTTAACGGCGATGCAAGTAATTTCTTATGAATGCTCTCAGCAACATGAGCGACTTTGCTCAGAGCGTTGAGAGCGCGATACAGGACGAAAGTCATAAAATCGACAGGGCACCTAGGGACCAGCTCCGAGCCTGTGAAAGATGAGCTCGACCGCGGGAATCGAGTGCGATAGGCAGAAAGGAGACGTGAGATACAAGTAGAGATTTGACATAAAACTTAAATAGCGGCACTGGGTAAATTATATCGTGTTGTCTGCGCATTTTAGAATAACGGGAATAAAACTTAGAGGTAAAATTGCATCGTAAGGTTTGACATTTTTGAACAACTGCAGAGATAAGGACTGTCACATCGTAGAAGGAATTTGATTGCTGGTCAATTGACTGAGATGTGCAAGGAATGAAGAGAGATTTCTAAGGAAACTAGCCATCTAGGCAAAGATACAATTAGACAGTAGTACAATCTCAGTATAGCACGGCCGCAGCAGATGTTTTCCTTCACATAAATATGGTCAGTAGTGAGTACGGCTCTCTAAGTACTCTCATAACTAGTAGGTTAAAACAACCAATAAGGAAACGAAATTTTCATTTTTTTTGAGTAGTATTTATAAGTACGTTCTAACTAATAAAAATTGCCTTTCAGGTGTAGTTTTAAGAGACAGCAACTTGGATAGGAAGTAGATTTATCCTGCTATTATTTTATTATTTTGGTTGAAAATTCCCTGTATAGGAATTTTTGTTGTCGTCGGGGAGGGAAGAAAATTTGAAAATTTTTATTGCTTCAAAATGACGTTTTAAAAAGACCAATAGGCCCAATGCAGTCGCTAAGAAGAGAGACGTCGATTAAAGTTATCTTGGGATGGGACTTGCTGCACTTGGAAGAGCGAAACCTGACCCTGTCATGAGCTGATAGGAGGCGGATACTAGCCGCTCGGAGCAGAACTCCTTAGAGTTGAGCAGAACTTCTACCGAGACACTATATCAACTAAGTTCCCATTACTGACATAGTATAAAATTTTAGCAAATACGGCTCTTTAATAATAACGTAGCTTAGTGTGGAAAGGCAAGCTGGACGCGCACTCACGTAGTGGAGACTCGAGGCATGAACCCACGGGACAATGGGAGCCACAATGGGTCATAAAATTGAAAGGCGCTGCATTGCGGAGACGCATGTAACCCGAGATAGAGCAGACTTTAGATTAGAGAAGGCAGTCTGGACAGAGAGAAGCGCACAGCAATGCGTTTGAGATGCTAAATACGAGAGTTTGATTTAGGGCGATAAGGAAATAGCAAGGGCAATAAAGGCCGAGAAGAACATAAAAAAGGATAGCTCCTGTTGCGGAGTAATCCGAGCGTGAGCAGCATCGAGCCGACGCTAGAGCTGAAATATTTAATGATAAATGCGCTGATGTGAATTTGGAAGATTTTCAGGAAAGCGACGAGTGAGCGAGGTGCTGACGTGTGCGCGTGCTAAACCAGCACCACAGCGGCATCCAACGGAGCATAACGGAAGTAGCGGTCGACGTAAGAGAGAGGGAGAGGCCTTCATCAATGGTAAGATCGGAAGCTCCTGTTGCGGAGAAATCCGTGCGCGAACGATGGAGAGTGTTATGAATATCTGGTCTGCTGATGAGCGTGAAGATGGAGATTACGTGAAGCATGACTGAGAAGGATATTTTGAGGTCTTTCCAGAGGCATGTGCGCAATGCTTGAGGCATCGCAGCTGTTACCCGATACCATGAGATTTTGAGGTTAAAAAGATAAGTCATGTGAGACTTGGAGATTTATATGAACCAAAGTGCATACAAAAAGGGACGCCTCGAGTATTGCAAAGATACGAAATTTATGCTTGCTTCTCACGAGAGATTAGCAAAGGCCATTCAGTAAAGAAAAAAAACAGTCAGCTGACACGAAAATAGTACTAACAGGAAAATCCCATTCTCATCCATCATTTTAATCATAAGGACCTGCACCACGAAGTGAACGGAAGAATGGAAGAATGCGCGTGTGTTGTCAGAGTGTGTGCGGTTTCGTGTGCTGTTTCGTGCGCAGGAGTATGTGCTGTATCGTGTTGCAGAAGTGTGTATTCTTAGCCACTCAAGTCCGGTTAGGACTGATAAGGCTCATAAAAATCATATATCATTTTCATGTAATATGCGCTCGTAATCAAGGCGGAAAAGAGGAAAAAAGTGAAGAATAGGCGCTATATTGATGTCTAACCCATGCAAAACTAATGCTCGAACGTGTGCCGTAGGAAACGGTGACGTACATGCATCGAGGGCGGAGACGGAGGCCGAGCGAGGTGGTGCGCCAGCTCGGAACATACGTCGCAGCGAGCCACTACGAGGTGGTGTTGTGGCTGCCCGACGGAAGTCTGGCGAGCGTCTCGGCCGAGACGGACTGGGCGCGGGCGGCCGCGACCCTGGAGGGGCGCGAACTCGTCGTCCACTTCGTCCCGAAGCCGGACAAACGCCTGACTGAGGCGACCCTCAGCGGCTTGCTGCAGCACCTAGTGTTGCCCCGGGACGTGGGGGAGATCGAGGCCAGGACCGCTTGCACGCGGATCTCCTCGGCTTCGGTCTTCCCCTATTATCAGTGAAAGGAGCCACTGCGAGGGGAAGAATTCATCCTCATCATAAAAGTCTAGGAAGGATCCCCAATGGAAACAGAAGCCGAAGATCTCGGGGACGGAAGAACTCGCCTCCACAGTCCCGAAGGGGGTCAATATTAATTAAATTTGCTGGAGCACGGGTGACCGAATTGTGGTCGCCGTTCTTTTTTTTTTTTATCGTGTTGTAGTTGACGCCATAGTGTACAAGTGCTTCGCGAGTCGGGTCGGAAACAGAATCGTGGCCGGGACATTAATGAAAAGAAAATTTATGTTCACAAATTTTCTTTCGTTAACATAGGGGGGATGTATATCAGGGATTTTTGCCGTTAGCGTTGCCGAGCGAAAATATATAATTGATGTTAAGACTGGATCTCATATTACACGGGTCATAAAATGTGAGCCGGCTCTGCGAGCTTTGGTTTTGGGAAATACACGATCTGGACTTTCTCATAAGGAACCCTCCCCATATTCAATTCGATAATTCGATGCGCTGGCACATGTTGTACAGAAAACTTACAGGCTATCCTGTAATCGTTTTACAATTAATTAAATTTAAGCTTGTTTCCTCGTGAACTTAAAATTAAGGAATAAAATTAAATTAACATTTAACTTATAAGTAAAATTTAATCTCAGAATATTAACTTTAAAATTGATATAGCAAAAACTTATTACTTTAATATATAAAAATTTCAAAACCCAGCTCTAGGCTCGTCTTTGGTTTTTGAACTGTAGTTTACCACCCTGAATACAGCCAATTGAATACAACTTTTGAGCCAAACTGCACTGACCTCTCAAATTTTCTCGAGGCCGATTCAGATCGCCTCCAGCCTTTGACCTCATAACTTCAAATTTATAACTGAGCCTACCCAGCCTCCGTCGGTTTCACCTGCCGTCGCATCCCCGACGGAACCTCCCGTGCTGCCAACGCAAGGAAGCCAGTGGGTTTTCCTTCGCTTCGCTACGCTGCGCTTCTCCGCCATCGAGGACTGAACGGCCGAGGGATGAGAGGCTGAGGCGCCTTACGTGCTGCTGACCGCTCCGCTCACCATCCACTCGCCTGACTCCGCTTCCCGGCACGTCCTGATGCTCACGAGCTTATTGGAGGTTGGTGAACTATTAGTTCAATAACCAATTACTTGCCATGCCGTGAGCTGGGTGGTTAGGACGACGTTTCCCCATGCATTCTTAAAAACTTATAACTTATAACTTATAACTTACCTTAATAACTTATAACTTATAACTTACCTTAATAACTTATGAACGTATAAACTTACCTTAATAACTTATAAACGTATAAACTAACCTCAATAACTTATAAACGTATAAACTTACCTCAATAACTTATAAACGTATAAACCTACCTCAATAACTTATAAACGTATAAACTTACCTTAATAACTTATAACTTATAACTGATAACTTATGACTCGTAAACTGACCTTACAACGATAAACCGTATTGAACCTAAGACTAAACACTATATCGTAACTAACTGCAACTAACTCCACAGAGCACGGGTGCTTGCTTCCTACGACGACAGTCAGAGATCGCAAGTGGACCGCCCGCCTGTCTCCCAGAAGACCGGCTCTGAAGGACTCTTACCTTTGTTGCCCTTAGTTTTAGTGCATTGGTCTTGTTTAAATGTCGTTCTGACATTTGATGTAATAAATTACGGTAAATTTTCCCATTACGGAACTCTGCACATTTCAATATCCTATATATAACATTAAATCATCCTTTTTTTCTATACATGTAGCCACATCGTAATAAAAATGCGGGGACCCATGGCCAGCGGCACCATGGCTCCGTCTAGAGTTGCCGTCAGGCGAACCTTCATTTAATTAGCCGTGGCGGGAGGCGGTGAAGGACCATGAGACCGACCCCTCCCCACCAGCCGTACCCCCGGTTGTGTGGGGAAAGGGGAGGGGGGGCTCAGAACCTTGCCCGCCCCTCGTTACCCTGCTCGTGTGGCGACCACCCTCCCCTTCGGGGAGGGGAGAGCGCTGTCCGAGCGAGGCTGAGTGGGACGAGTAGACGACAACTTGGTGCGGAGTCGGAGTCGGGAACGGACATAAACCGGGTAGTCGGGTTTGATTGTGTGAGACGATCACGCCGGCTTTTATTTTACTCAGGAAATTTGAGTTGCCGGTGAGTTTCGAGAAAGGTCAGGGACCCGTACGTAGGATCCAGAGAGTACTTAAGCAAAGTGTTTCAGAAGGAAGTCAGGAATTGATAGTAAAGGCCCGTGAATTCAAATTGTTGAATTTAGAACTTGTGTTCGGTTTAAACGTGGCACACTCAACGGCAAATTATTGATTGTAAGGTGAGGGCGCATGATTTCGGAGCGTCTGCTATACGCTCATTTGGCTTGACGTTTCAGGGGGCTCGACATTCGGGGCTCGACAGTTTCCTTGACTCGAAATATTACTTACACAGTGTCGTGGTGTTATCGTGAGAAATCGATCGAAAGAAAATCGTGAGTTAATTTTTCCTGTTTGTTCCGAAATCGTAAGGGGTTTCAACCACGCTGCCTCGTGTCATCCTTGCTTGCCGTCCAATAAATGTGGAAACTTGGGCCTCGTATATTTCCTTCTCTCTCTCATGAACTAGCACAAGAAACACGTGCCCGTGGCCCTCAGCCACTGCTACTCGAGAAAATACGCACGATTGTTCAATTTCGCTACATTTTAGTCCCGGGAACCCCCCGGGTGGTGGCAGCATATAATAATCATTGATTCAGTCAAAATAATCGGAGAACTCAAGGACGTAAACCTATTCGGTAATATAACTACTAAATCTAAAGAGCGGAAGAAAAACCCGACTCTATTCAATATATTAGTATTTTCCAGAACTAAAAGTCAGCATTTGGCTGACATTGGAAGCGTACTTAAGATGCTTCGATCGGGTAACTTGAAAAATGTAACTTTTTCAAAAAAGGTTTGAATATCTGGGACACATTATTGCCGCAGATGGTATCAGATGTAAAAATTCGGAAAAACTGCAGACTTGCAGGGCTCCTATTAATGTGAAGGAATTACAACAGTTCCTAGGTTTAGCTAACTATTTCCGTAATTTCTTGCCTAACTTTGCTGAGGTGGCTTACCCTCTGTACAACCTTTTAAGAAAAGACGTTGACTATACGTGGACCGACGAATGCCAGAAGAGTTTTGTTTTTATCAAATCTGCTCTAACTTCTGACACAGTTTTAAGACATCCTGATTACGCTAAGGACTTCCATTTATTTACGGACGCTTCTAACTCTGGTATCGGAAACGTCTTGATGCAGGCAGAAGATACAAGCGATCAAATTTTGCGCCCTGTGGCTTATTATAGTAAAAGTTTGAATTCTAGTCAGAAGCGGTATAGCACGACTAAGAAAAAGTTCTTCGCGATTCATTCAGCTCTAAAATATTTTAAATATTTGATTACGGGGTATCCTATTCGTATCTATACAGATCATCGCCCATTGGCGCCACTTTTTGCAAAAAAACTCCCTGAAGATTCAAACATGGCACGTTGGTGTATAAATGTCCATTCGTTTGATCCCATTGTAAAGTATTTACCTGGAAAACAAAATGTCGTAGCTGATTATTTGAGCAGGCTTCCCATAATCAACGAAAAATTAACAATTAAAGAACTAGAGCGCTGTGATGCTCTGGAATCCGCGCTTGAATCAGACGTCTGTATCATGGAGACGCGATCGCAGAAAAAAAGGACATGACTAGACATGAGGTGGTTGACCCTCCGTTTAGCGACAGTGTTGACGACGCAGCAAGTAAAGAAGCTCGCCCGAAGCTTATAGACTATGTACCAAAAGAAAAGGAGATTTCTTGGACTATGAAATAATTTATTGACGAGCAGGAGAAAGATATTTTTTGCATAGAAGTTAAGGAAGCTTTACTGCATGGTAGTATTTCGAAAATTCCAGACCTACAAATTTTTTTAATTCTGAACGACATTCTGTACCGACGTAGACAAATTGACAATCGACCTAGCACGATACTAACAGCAGTGGTACCTAACTTTAATGGGTAAAGCTATTTTGGCTATTCACTAGATGTATCATACTGATGACGTACACACTCTTTTTAAATTTAAAATTAAATACTATAATCATTTGGAAAAAACGATTGTGCGAAAATTTGTACGGGATTGTGAAGTTTGTAAATTGATTAAGGCAAGACCTTCTGCGCCAATTAAAATTTTGACTGTTCCAATAGCGAAAGAGCCATTCGAAGTTGTCTCTATGGACCTTCTTGGTGCATTAAAAGTTACAGATAATGGCAACAAATACATCTTAATCATTATAGATCTTTTTTCTAGGTTTTGTAGATTGTATGCGATTTCTAATCGTCGTACGGAGACGGTAATTTCATGTTTAGGTAACTGTTTCTCTTTGTTCGGTTTTCCTAAAACTTTGATTACAGATAATGCATTAGAATTCAAGTCGGTAGCGGTCAAGCAGTTTGCTAACATTCATGCCATCGCGAAAAAAGAAGTATTGGCTTACAGTCCTCATTCCAACGCTATAGTAGAGAGAAATAACAAGAAAATTACCAATCTGCTAAAACTTTATGTCAATTCGCTCCCTCATGCAGAGTGGGATCAGTTGCTGTAGGTGGTTGAAAATGCACTGAACAACGCCCTGAATTCTACTTTACGCGAAACCCCTAATTTCGTGATGTTTAATAGAGATACCTGCGCATTCTATCAATCCGAGAGTTTTGATTCTGTAACTTATAGTTATGATGAAGAATTGGATTTAGTAAATTTTCGGGCAAAAGAAGCCGCCCGGACAGTGGAAAATATTAGAAATTTGATTATAAATAACACAGCGGAAAGAAACCTTTACAGAAACATCAAGCGTCGAAATAAAGACGTGAAGGTGGGGGACCGGGTTCTTTTGAAAAATCACGATAAAAAACATAAATTTGAATTAACTTGGCTGGGGCCAGCTGTGTTTCAAAAGGTCAAACGAAATTGGGCTGAGGTTAAAATTGGCTCCAAAATTTATAGAAGTAACTTAAACCACGTATTACCCTTGGGGAAGGTTAAACTGTGAGTTGAAATGACAAGTCCATTTTGCTACGTTCATGACTTACGTTTTTGACGTCGCAACGACTCGACGAGTTACGATTTACTATGTTACATTGTTTAACAATTGAGTTAAGGTTAATAATCATAGGTTAAGGAATTTTCGCTATGTAAGATGCGCTGTGTTTCATAAGTTGAGTTCCATTATTAATGTCAGTAACCATATGTTATACTTTCAGCCATTTGCGCTGCGGTTTTTAGGTTAATTCGGTCTAAATGTTGATTTTGACCTGAATGTTTACAGGAAGGTGTATCTATTTATTTTATTTATTTATTCTAGCCCTGCGAGTTGATAACCCTTGTCTCTAAGACGCCTCTATTGCTCTTTCCAATTCGCTTACAACGTTACTTTGATAACCTGGAAATGTTGCTGAATTGACATTTTTAATGGTGGGCGAATTCTTCGACTGCTAAATGCAATCGCTGAGGATGCAGTACATCACGTGGGATAGGCTGTCTTGACGCTGCGGCGCAACTCACAGTGCTATTTTTAGTTCCAGTCGGATTGTTCTGTGATCAGCACAATTTAATTAGAATTCATACAGTGGTTGGTGGCTACCCGACTGAGGGTTCAATACCCTAGGGTTCGATACGAATTGATTTTACTTTTTAGTTGAACTTTATCATGAACATTTAATGAACTTTAAGATTTTATGTTTATGAGTTAGTTTTTTTGTTTTATGTTGGTCATGCTAATCGGTTCTGTATCGTTCCTTTTCAGGTGCACAAGGCACGACATGGGGAATGCCGAGTCGTCCATCGATGTGGACACGCTAGGAACAGCGTTATCCCCCCACAATTCGAACATTAATGAGGCGTGGGTGAGGGAGAATTCCGTGATCAGGACGGATCTTTTGCTGGACAGCGTCACCGACGTACTGCTGATGGTGTTAGTGTTAGTGACGACTCTAATGGGGACGATAATTTATCATCTAAAAAAACAGGTGAAAATGATATCAATGAGATCCCAGCGCGAGGATTTTTTCTCGCGCGGCCGCGCGGCCGGGAGGCCGCCAAGGTGCAACCAGCAGGATCAAGTCTAGTGATCAACATTAATAGAGACCTTGTCGTGGTGCAACTGCCTGGCGTAAGGCGGGCCGGACGGCCACGGGAAGCAGAACGCAATGGTCGTCCCTCTGCAAGTGTGCGGCGGGAAATTTAAAAAGTTTGAAAAATTAATTATGAATTAGATGGAAAATGAGTGCATAAATTAGGTTAGAAAATATTAGATTATTATTGAAATTATGAAATTACCCCGTGAATTAATTCGATTGAAAATGGTAACCGCGCTATGGAAAATTCAGCGCGAGGTGGTGAGAAGTAAAGAATTTGAGAAACGCGTTTAAATTGTGTGTTGTGTTCCGTTAGAAGTAAGTCAATATACCTATGTAATCTCATATTCCTTATGCTGTATGTTTCTTCTATTGTCATCGCGGAATTCTGCAGCGTTCAATTCTTATCTTATAAAAATTTTAATTAATTCAATTATCAAATTATTTAAATTAATTTAATTTTACTTTTGGAAAGGCTTTTTTTGTTTTTGAGATGATGTGCTTTTTGGTTGCTTTCCAATACTTTCCATATTTTTAATATGTAATTTCCATATTTTTAATATGTGATTTCCATATTTTTAATGTGTAATTTGCGAAGTTTGTTTCCTTTTTAAATTGTTGGAAATTGTTTTTGTTAGTTGCGTTGTAACGAGAAGAGGTGGCGTTTTTTTATCCTTTCTACTATCGACGTGCTGGCGATCTTGTTGCACGGTATGTTAGTTGATTGCTTTTGCTATAGGTATTGCTTATGCGAATTACTTTTTAAGTAAGTATTAATCCCTGCTAATCTTTGTTCTTTATATCCGGTGTAACCATAGCTGTAAGGTGTGGAAGATTTTATTTTTTTTGTGATTAATCATGTGTTTTTTAACATTTTGCTAAGTTGTTTTTGCGGTGGTTTGTGGTGCCTAAGCATTTCAATGAGTTTTTTAAATTTTCATATATGTTTTTTTATTTTGCGTATCTGGTAAGAGATACATATGTAAATCGTTAATGTGCTAATGGTAATGGCGTGTTTATATAAGTTGATTTAAAATGTTGTTTTGCGTTTTTTTTTTAATTTTTGGTCTCTAGCATTGTTCGTTTATATTAGTTGCGTTTTTATTATTATTTTAATTATTTTAATTATGTGGACGGTATTTAGTTAGTTATTTTAACTGTGCGGTTATTTAATTAATGATTATTTAACATAATGTCTCGAGTTGTTTCAAGTTAACTTCGAACAGGGCATTATATTTTTCGTTGTTCGCTTAGCTGCCCTTGTTTTTGCTTGTGTTGCCAAGTTTCGATAACTATAATAATGCTTGGATGGTGTTGTTGGTGAGTTATTTAAAATTTGATGCACACATTTTGACTTTTTAATAGTATGAGTTGCGGGAGGTTTTACAATTACTGTCGACTTAAAGTAATAGCGCTACTTTTAACCTAGGGTTGTCGCGGTTATTTTTGAATACCTTTTGTTAACTTTCCTTGTTAACTTCGTGTTAATTTTTGTTCAACGGTTTCGTTCATTCTGCGAATTCTTTTTGAGTTTTTTTGATTAACCGTTTTAAATTTGGTTTTATTTCTCATCCGATTGGTTGCGTTTAACTTGTAAGGAGGGGGGAATGATGTGCGCGAGTGATGTGACGTCACTTACTCTTGCCTTCTCTGTCTGTTTATCTTGATATCTTGAGGTCTCGCAACTTTTATAAGGCGAGCTTGTCTAGCCTGGGGCCTCAATCTATAACCGTTCTCACCTGTTGCCAATAACACCTGGCTCTCACCAATAAACACTACCGTCAAGATACTACCGTGTTTTACTCGCCCCGCATATTTTAGTGTTAGACTGTCTTAATAAGAATGTTGAATTTAAAAGCGACTTTCTTTGCTCTTTTATTTATAATTAGGACTGGCAAGAAGCAAAGCATAAATATATATTCATTTTAGTAAAGGATAACAGCTTTGTGTGTTTGGTACGTTTCTATAGATGTATATTTATATCTATTGTGTCATTCTTTCAGTATTAGTTCAGTAAACGTTAGGTAGCTCCAAGGCACTTGCCTCTTATGTATGGTACGTAGTTGCCATAATAAGTTATGAGGCTCTTGCTTCAGAGTTCTCTTTTAATATTTATAGTGACTAGCAAATGATTATTTTCAAAGCAAATAACGCGGGTTTGAAAAATTTGCCGTGAATGATATAATCATTGGTAGTTGTTAAAAAATTACAAAACTGTTTCGTACCAGTGGTTGACCAAGTGGTAAAAACATAGTCATGCAATGCCTTTTGACCTACTCTAAATATTTGGCGTAATTTTTTTGGGGGGTTAATTATTTTTTGGGATTTTTATTTATTTTTACTCGTTTGAGTATATGTGAAATAAAAAAATTACTTAAATCAAACAAATGAATATCAGTGAAAAGAACATGTCAGCAATTGAGAAAAGACATTTGGTTTCATCAAAGTGGAAAATCAGCTCAAGGTGTCTGTACAGTAACCGGTATAAAATGAAAACGTTGCGGAGAACAAAAGCATGCTTCAAACGAGAGTGCGAACCCGTTTCATCTAGTAGAAATTGCGGAAGCCCAACATTTTGGATGACAATAGACGCTTTTCGAAGAGATTGGTGAAAAAACACCGTTCATCCAAGCAAAAGATAACCAGTGAGTTTTGTGAAATTGCAAAAAAATTTCTCGAAAAACTATGCGTCGATGGTTGGAGATACTGAATTTAGAAAAACACAAGCCTAGCAGGAAACTATCTGTGTCAGCAGTAAATCAGGAATAACGTTTGTTATTTGCTCGAGAACGTGGAGATTAGACTGTTGAGGATTGGGGGCATGTAATGTGGCCCGATGAGTCCAGATTCACCCTATGCTGGACGATAGACTCGTCAGAGTGTAACGGCAGCCACATGAAGCTCTGGATCTATTGTATATCGAGCCAAATGTTAAGGCATCTGAGGTAATGTGAAGCTTTGAAGCTGTTTTTGCAGAGTTGGACGTGGATCTGTAACTCCGTTCAATAACAAGGTTAACTTCCAGGACTTTTCACCTGTGATTTCTCATGACGTGTATCCATGTTCGGAGTTTCATTTTTCTGATGGTTATGGGGTCTTTTAGGTTGACATCGCTGGCATCCACAGGGTAAGAAATGTTCAAAATTGGATAATTGCAAATATGGGTACATTTGATAAAATGGACTGGATACCTTATTGTGTTGATTTGAACCTCGTGAAAAATTCAGTGAATAAGCTTGACAGGAACCAAAGTGAACTGTTTCTTCCTTCAACATTGGTTGCTTTCAGAGACAGGTTAGTTCAATAGTTATTATGGCCCTAAGCTGAGCTCCAAAAAGTCTAAAATCTTGTAGAATCAATTCCGAATAGTATGGTAGCTGTAACTCATGCTAAAGGCGGTTCTGTCATTCAGAAATGATTTTCTGAACTAAATACGAGACATTATTTTCGGCCACTTGGTGTATTTTAAACCAATTCCCGACCTGTTGCTGTCATACCTAGAATACCAGTCTTAGAGAATACGTGCACAGGATTCCAGAACAATTTTTTTGTGGAAGATAAGAATTTTGAACGTAAGTGAGTACGTCGGAAATAGAGGAAAAATTGAGATGAATCAAATTCTCACTTATAATATTTTAAGGTATCTCGACAACGCGGTACTATTTAAGTACTTTTTTAGATAATCTATTCAATTTTACTATTGTTTTATCGCTTTCCTTATTTCTTTTAATCGGTAACCTGTCGGTTACCATGGGAAACATGCATGGTAAGTTTTTTCTGCACAATTCCTAATTCAAAATCATCCACGCATTCAAATATCTATTTATTTTGCTCAAACTTTCGGCTTCAAGCGGCACTTATCCTCAGGAAGTTCTATATGAAGTTTTTACTAAATAACACTTAAAGACATAAATATTAGTAGTAATTTTGTGAAACATGTTTGCCAATGGCCCCGCAAACACAGATAACGCTAACAGAAGAGACGGGGCAAAGCGAGAATGAGTGCATGAGAGCGTACTGAAAGATAAAATTATTTTCTCTTTAAAACAACCGAAAACTTTATTATATAGCTCTTTAATATAATCTCTATGACCTCAGCAATACGTCGGTCGAAAGCAATTTTGTAGGAATGAAGGATTTTAAATTGTTTCATGTCATGAAGGTTTAAAAGTTGCACTGTCTTACGATGATCTCTGCTGAAATACCTGAAAATGCTACTTGGGGTATATTCATGCTTTCATATATCTTTTTTTTCGAGCGTGCTCGTAGTGTATCCGAGAAATGTAACTTTACAGCTGATATTTGTACAATTACTGAAGTGACACACGATTTTACACCTTGAAATTTCAGACATTTTTGATCGAGTGGAAAGTATTGTCATAAGTAGACTGTGATGGCATTTTATTAAATCGCGTATAAACTTTATTCCATAGAGCATAATGCATTTCAAGCACGTACCGAATATTACACAGTGAATTATAATATCTAGAGGGAATTTTTATGCGTAATAATTACCCAAAACATCTCGTTAATGGAACGATCACGAAATCTCTCGCCAAAAAAATTCCCTTCCTCCTGTAACTTTGACCGTACCGAAATAGAAAATATTCATTGGCCTTCCGTTCATAAGTTACCTGAACAGCGATTTTCAGAGACAGTTTTTAGTTTTTGTGCGAACCTGCTTTACAGCGGTTGACGTACATGTTTGTAATAGGAATACTTTTAAAATAGCGTCTTTTTTTAAATAAAAGAGCGCAGGATGATTGTCTGGAAAGTTGCTGTGCATATGTGTATGTGTGTGATTGCTGCCAGCAATCGAGCGTTAGAAACATTACCCTCCAACTATTTATCCGTCTTCGCCATCATTAAAACTTTCTCATATAACTGAGCGTCCATTTGCCCGTCCCTCCCAGTCCGCCATTTGAAACCATTGCAATAGTTCCAATCACCCTTTCAAGATGTATAATTTTTTTATCCTGTGAAAGGCCTCTTATGAATACGACTTACGTATTCTAGAATCTCTTTACATATTCACAAATAAACCATCACTAAGTAACGATTATGTGCAAAAAAGTTATCGGGAGGCTTGCTGATTTTAAGTAAAAAGGAGAGAACTAAAAATACCGTATAAAACATTTACTCGAATTAAAAATTTTCGAGTAAAACAATGAAACTGAACGTTTCGAGCATTCGCTCGTCTCCAGCAAAATAAATTTACCTGAAAACACGGAATGAATTAGAAAGATGATGAATTGGAAAAAACACCAACCTTAAAATCTACCTGTTAACCCTTGATAATGTAGAAGAACTAAGTTGGTTGTTTAAAACAGCAATATTTCATAAAATGAATAGAGACTTTAAAATCATTAAATCGGAGGTAAATTTAGACCTAGTGAGAATTTTAAATTACTGATGTCAAAGGGGCAAAGGGGCTTTTTCAATACTGTTAATGATCCCTGATAGCTGAATGCGAAGGACTACATAGATAAATTTACATGCAATTTTTAATTCGAGTAAATGTTTTATACGGTATATATAGTTCTCTCGTTTTACCTAAATTACGATTTCAGTGCAACTAAATTATTTGTGGCCACTACTTCCTAACTTGCGGTATGCTGTGTTGTGTCTGTGTATATAAAAAATGCGTTTGCGTGCGTCTATTAAGTAGGGTTGTATAGGGCTGTATGTACTGTGTGAATTGGCTATGTGTTTGTGCACGGAGCTTTAGTCGTTAGAAATTGATCTTTTTTGTCATTTTTACTATGTATTTTTACTTGAACCTTAAGCATCTTTTTCATGACTTTAAAAACTTTTTATTTCTTCCAGCAGTGAAGATAGAATAATCAAAATCCGAAACGTTTTCATCAAGAAATGTTCTCTATACCATTGGTTGTCTTTTTATTTTGAGAGTAATATTCCCTAAGAATAGCCCTATAAGTACATCTAAAAAAATTCTCCTCACAAACCTTGAGACCTTTGTTATTTTTGCTTCAAATTTTTTGATAAAGTGTGCACAATGAATAATCAACAAAATATATTTGAATATGGCTTTTGAGGCTCCCGACGACCACTTTTTGTGGAAACTGGGTTTTGTAGTTGTTCATTAAGCTCTGCAGTGATTTTAGGAGCCTTGGTCTAGCAATCTTCTCTAACTATTTGGTTTAGAGCCCGACGGTCCCTCTCAGACAATATCACCTTTCAACCGCACCTGTGCATTGCTGGGGACGTTATTTCTTCTCCTTCACAGGCAGCCATCACTTATGAGACTGAACCTATTGAAACGCTAAACATTCATGCAGTTTCTGTTTCACTAAAGTACGTCATACGAGCACCAACAATTTGGCCTCTTTGAAAGTCTGAGAGGTCGCTGTTTCTTTGTCAATTATAACCAACGTTTTTTAAATATATGTGAAAAGTCCGCATTTTGACAAACCAAATCAAATAAAAAAAATTATGATAAAAAAGGACATTGAAATATGTCACTTTTTGATTGTTTAAAACATGTTCAAGGCTTATGATGCCCAAATGTTGGGTGTTTTCATTATTTTGTCCATCCTCCCCATTAAGGGGGTCCTCCATACACCCCTGTCGCTCCGATGAGCATTTGTCATGTTTTTGTTGGAGAAGAACCCTTAGGTGGTGGACTATTCGGTCCTGAAATTTTATGGCGCTACAGCCACTAGATGCTCATCGCTATCGCATTGACACTAGATGCTTACACTCCCATCCCCCCCCGCCCCCCCCCCCCCCCCAGTGGGTCGTGAATTTGAAGTTATGCATGGATATTATCGAAATAAAAATGAAAACTGCATTCAATTACATTAATTTTCCTTTATATTACACTTCAACACAAAATATTTATTTTTTGCCTGTCCTGTGTAGTTTCTGATTGTCAACATTCAAAAAGATAGAAGTCAAAAAGTTTTTATGTTAGGAAGAAAATAAAGAAAGTTTTAGAATCCTTGAAACATTTCTAACAAACTGATAATCCTTTTTTCCAATATGTACATTTTAATTTTTTTTATCATAGTTCATAACCAAAAATTTCGGTATATGTTATGTATTGGTAAAATATCGCATGTATAAAAAAGATTCAAATACAAAATAAATGGACTATCACTTTTTTACAAATGCTCCAAGGATTCCAAAACTGTCTTTGTTTCTTCCTTGCACAAAAACTTTTTGACTTCTATCTTTTCGAAATATGTATAAAAATGACTGAAAAAACTAATTTATCAATTTTTTCGAAAAAACTAATGCCTAAATCAAAAGAAGTTCCTGAATAAAATATTTTTTTCTTTCAAAAATACATTCACTGGCCAAATTTCAGACCAATCGGATCAAAATGTAAATTTTAGCGGATGTGACAATAGTGACAATAGTCCCTTTAAGTGGGTGGCAATACTGTATTCGGGCCCACAAGTAGCCAAACTCAAATTTGACCATCGTATCAGACTTGAGAAACAATTTACGTCTGAATCGCTTGTGGTAAATATATGGTTTAAATTGTTTGAATTGTTTGTTTAAATAAAAGTCCTGGATTGCTGTGACAAAACGAAAACGTGGAGGAAATATCAGAAACATAATACATTGGAATCTAAACGGTATGTAGTTCTGTTTTATTCAGCCATTTTGTCTGTAACCTGAAAGATGGCAGTTTTATGATTACGGCGTTTTGAAGATCGCAAATATGATACTGCGATATTTTTCGAAACAATCTTGTAAAATGACTATTTTTATTGTTTGTATAAGCTATCCTTTACACCTCGACTGCCTAATCATATATGACGTTTGGAGACAGGTGTTGAACGAACTTACGCTGTTAACCCTACTCTCAGAACTGTTCATTCCTCTTAAGCTATTAATTTTGTTACCTAGGAGACAGTAAGGGCGAACAATATCTGGAGAAATTGGCGGTTCAAAAGCTAACGATCTCTGCGCATGAAGTCGATGAAATACTCATTTTCATATTCATTTGCACATTTGATACAAGTTTATCCAATCAAGTATTATAATGCCGATAATCCTGCTATGCCATGCATAACTCATTGATTTGTCTTTGGGAAAATTTAGAGTTTCCCAGCTTCGCATTTATTTTAAAAAGCTTCAATAAATTTCATTGAGAAACGGTTGAACAATGACCCTTATCCTCAGGAATTTGAGCGTGCTATAAGGCCATATATTTTTGGCTAGCCTGAGATAAAGAGAAGTCCCATTCATGGAGCTTTATGAGGTCACCCTCGAGATATCTCACACAAATCTGCAGTTTAATTTTACTCGCCCTTCTAGAGGACGTAATGGATTTGCGGTGTCCGTTGCTTGGTTGTTTGCTGATAACATTGTTAATGTTGATATTCACGAAAAAGATCCACTACTAAACATCCAATATAATAGTGTTGGCTCTAATTTTGGACCGATCTTCGTTGTGACACACTTCTAGTCTGTTTTATGTGCTCCGTTAAAGGTTATCTTCATTGTGAGTTGAAGACCGAAAAACATTGTATCCCCATACCTTAGGATGGCAAACTCCTATCATAAACGCCTCTCATGCTGCTTCCAAGGACATTAATAAAATTTTGTTGTATCAAATAATATTCACATCATGCACAAGCGTGTGTGTATATGTGTCAAATCAGAGATAGCTATACAGCAGTAATCTCCAAAGGCGTATATCGAGTCTTCTTAGATTTATACCTAACACAACCCGTTTCATGACAGATTTTCATACTCATATTCTAACACAATGACGTCGAGTCCATCGACGCTTTTCAATACCATTTTTATCTCCAACATAAAATTTCAAAATCTGATTTCAATTTTTAATATCAGAGTAAAGAGTTCACATGATGTATAATTATCCTCAAACTTTAATTAATGACACCTTCTTTACTAGATCCGCTCTGCTCAGGTCGGTACCGAATAAAAATATGCTGTCTAGAGAAATCTGTTTCAATATTGCTGTATTTTACAATAAAAGTTATCATAGGCATCTGAAACAGAAGTGGGCAACAACGGAGCCTTTAATTAAAATAACGAAACCAAAGGAGAATAATTAAGTTTCTTAAATTGTTACGTACCGACGCATTAAACCCTACATTTAGCACTCTAAATGCGGAAAGTTTTCAAGGAAGTGAGAACATTTTTATTTTCAATGAAGCTTGTTTTCACAAAAACTGATGGGCGTGATTCCACGAGAGCTTTTGATACCTTATTTTATGTTTTCCTTGTAGTGCGATCTTGATAGAAAGATCCCATCTCGAAGTTGAGCTTACTGTAGTTTATGACGTATAAAGTAATAGCTATAACTTGTGAGAAATTTCAATGCAAATTTCAAAGAATGCAATGTTCAATGCAATGCAATGTTCAAAGAGCTTCAGTGTTGCACAATTTTCAAAGTCTGTGATGATCATGAAAGTTTAATTCTTCATTTTAATTATACTGTAATAGCATTGCAGCTATGAAATCGATAGCTAAGCCTGCAAAAAATCTAAAAATGGAATAACACATAAAACATACGACGCTAACAGTACCATCGAAGCAGAACTAAACAAGCATTAGTGGTAGCACACAGAATGTGCAAAAATATCTAATTGAATTTTTTCACCGAATATGAAGTCACATGATCCTCACGATCATATATCTGTACAGTATATCACTGTCGAAAAATGACAATTCGTGCCCAAAAAATTTAGAAGTATTGCGTTTTTGAAAATCGATCAATGTTTGAGCAAATTGGAAAAAATGCTTTGTATGCGGATGTGGAGATTGTTTGAAGAAATAAATCCACAAAATTTTCTTCATATTGCAGAATCAAAATCCGTATGTGACCCAAACTTACATTCGTAGATCTCTTCAGGGGTGAAAGCAACGTATAAATTAGTACATCTTGACAAGAAAAGCGTAGATCAGGAATGAGGCCTTGAATAAAGATAATTGGTATTAGTATAATAAAAGAATATCATATGTGGATGGAGGATAAAAGAAAATATCAAAGACGTTCAAAAATCCTATTATACAGCTGATAAATTTTTACATATGCGTAATTAGGTTCGATTTAGAATTAGGCAGTATTTATCCAAGTGACCTATAGGCAATGATTCAGCAACTTTATGATTTTTCCTCATATTCATATCGCCATCAATATTTTCACTTTCACTTCGCCTGGCAGTATTATGTTATTTAGTGTTGCTCTGTGTTACATGAAATTTTATGATTTACGTAGACCAAAATTCGTGCATTCGCAAGTTTTGACCCACTCTCTATCAGCCTCGCTGATATCTTGTGCATGCTTTGATGTAACCTGTTGTCAGGCAGCTCAGGTGGTTTCGAGTCCCGTCTTTTGATGTCCCATAATCTTAGACATTTTCTTTATGTGTTCCGTTTCCTGTACCGCTCCTAGGTCTGTTTCTCAGCGCTGATGATGTTTTTGTGTATATACTTTAGTTAGCCCTTATGTTCTATTTGTATTGTATTTCAATATTCCCATAGTATTTTGATTACCTAGCTGAATAGCACTAATATTTTAAATGTAATTTTGCGTGTTGTACCATTTTATGCAGTAACTCATTTTAGTACGCACTATTTTTGCAAAAGAAAGTAAATCACTGTCTTTGCTGAAATGTATCTGTATATTTAAGATGCACTGGAAAGAGATTTTGCAATAAAATAATTCATATCCTGAGGTCGAAAGAGTTTCCCTTCTCCTTTTTGAGAGAGGCTATAGTCTATTACGACACCTCGCCTTTAAAGGGACCTAAGGAACTACCTTGGGAGGATATCTATTCCGCATAGTTTGTCGTAAAGGAAGACGCTATCGCAGTTCGGCGAATCAGGGAATGTCCTGAGGAGCCCTAATTACGATTGATTACGGCGCAGACAGTTGCTCGTCTTCCTAACGGTACCGCCGTAGTTCGGCACAAACAGGATTTACTGCTGTTGCTCTAGCGAAATAATTACGGCGTAGGCGGTACCCACACAAACCTCACTCTTGCGGTACCAACGTAGTTCGACACAAACATAAATTACCTCTTTTGCCCTAGCAGACTAATTACGGCGTAGGCGGTACCCACACAAATCTCACCCTAACGGTACCGCCGTAGTGCGGCACATACAGAAACTACTTCTGTAGCCCTAGCGAACTTATTACGGCGTAGGCGGTACCCAAACGAACCTCAGGAAGGGCCGCTGCGCGGAAAAGCTAGCGCCCCCCAGAAAAACGTAGCTGCACAGAAGAAAGCCCCTTTTTCACGAATCCTCACGTCGACCGCACGGCGGTATCGACACCTATGTATAGCTAGTTTCACTGGCTTAGAAAAAAAATTGATGTGGGGCATAGATGTGAATAGGTGTCTTTTTCTAACTTGGATGTGTTGTGTTGAAAATTTTAAAGAGTTTTGCTTTTTACCTCTAGTTTCATTGCTTCTACATACCCTATTTTTAGTGTACGGCAAAAAAATATCACGAGCTTATTTCAGCTGATACAGCATCTTATTATAGATAAAGCAGCATAGATAAAAATGGTGAAAAAATCCAAGTACTTGGATAACACAATCCATTTGTTATGGTTGAGCAGACAGTTAGAAGTGTGTTTTCTTGGATGGTCTGGCGTACTTTGCCTCCCGGATGTCACGAAAGAGCATATAGCAGAAGTCCTCCATCATGCCGTGGTTCCACTTGCCTTGGTAGTTGCTCTCCATTTTGTAATGTCTTGGTGGAATCTTTCCCCATGTTCATCACTCACTGCTCCATTGAAGGTTCGGAATGAAAAAGTTGAAATGGTCGTAATGAAAGTGAATTTTGAGTGACATTCGGCGTTCCACATCCTCATAAATCTTAATAACTTATCAACACAGGCTTGGTTATCTGGTACCCTGTGTTACCAAGGAAGCCACTGCAGACTAACTTAAATGCTTCCCATGCTCTCAGTTCCTTTCAGGTTCGAATCTTCACGAAGTCAGTATCCTTCAGCACTTTTTGGATCTTCCGACGGAGATGTGTTCCTTGAACTTAGCAGCACTGAGACCTGGGAACAGAATGCACAGGTATTGGAAGGCAGCACAATTTTGTCCATGACCTTCACGAAATTCTCATTCAAACAAAGCTTGATATGAACAGGAAGAAAAAGCACCTGCTTCATGTCCGCGAGAGGATCCTCTTGGACACTGTGTTCATCAGGAACGAAAGTGCTCCTTGACCACTTACTGCTAATTATGACATGTGTTAATGCTCGTAGCGCTTGGATACAGACGGACTGTCTCAGAGAGATAGAAAGCAACAGCACTTTGTAAAGCCAGCGTACACGCCCCTTTAGGAGCCCAATGACCTTGAGGTCCCCACAGAGACTCCACTAGACTGCCTGTGTTTTACGGCTTCAAAAAGAAGCTCCATATTGCCAGATGATTCCTTTAGATGGACATAGTGGGCAACGGGAATGCTGGGGTATTTATTCCCGTTGCACAGAAACACTGCCTTGAGATTTCGCAAGGAAGAGTCTATGGAAAGACGCCAGTCTGAAAGGTTGTGTGGAAACAAAGGAACGTGAACAAGCCAAGTACATTTGTACAGTAGCACAACTTATTTACCATAATGAAGTATGAAGCAAGTTCTTTATTCAGTGTCCTGAAACTGATGATTCGTACATCTTACTGGACTAGGTTTCACTGCTGAAGCCGAGAAGCCATGGCAGGGGCTCTGACTGCTGTGTCGACATATACAAATCACGAGCATGGTTATTCAGGTCTTGGTGCGGGATCCAGTGGGGCTCGTTTCCACTCGCCCCTGAATAAACAGATATGTTATTAGCAGAAGAGATCGACTTGGCAAAATCTTCACCAGAAGTCATTTTTTCATCTCATGAGGGAAAAAGATCCTTACCCAATTGAAAATTGAGGACGTGTCGCCGGCGAATTTAGGACGGGACAGTCGATCATGGACGTATTATAGGCGCGGCGGCCACTTCGACCGTAAAACGCCTATGCGACGCTTATTTTGATCTTATCCGTGCAACGCCCGACAATTCGTCGACGTGTACTCGCTGATTTATAGGCGTGATGTTATCGACTTTTTTGGCCGTGCAACAGTCGATCAGACGGCTGAAAGTGCAGAGCGTCGGAGCGAGCACATTCAGTCGTGCTGCGACTATGGTTGAAAGTGCTGGTGCGTGCATGTCATCGCTTAAAAAGCAGCTACCACTTTACTTTAAATTAGACGTGTAATGACAAAAAAGTGATCCAATTACGTGCTTGTGATAAGTGCCAGTAGTTCTGTGTTTGCTAGTCTGTCTATTGGGAAATTCTTCTGCAAATTAAATGATTTTTTCTCGTGTTCACGAGACTGGAATGGGTTAGGTAGGTAACTAACTTAGGCTTGGCTAGTTGTTGGGTATATTTTTACTTTAGGCCCAATTAGGTCTATTTTTTGCCCCTTCTTTGCTTAATGAACTAATTTTTTGACGTTCATTACGAATCTGAAGTCCGTTTGTAGCGCTCGGACTTAATTTTTGAGATATAGCGATTTAAAAATTTGAAATCGCGAGGACGCGGGCTGGTATAGTTCGTTAGGGCGAGTCCATTTGCAGGGGAAGGATGGTACCTAGGCTAGTTTTTGTTCTTTGGTACTTTATGGTTCTTTATGGTACTTATTGGTACTTACTGTTACTTGTTAATAGTTGTTAGTACTTATTGGTACTTAATGGTCCTTATTGGTACTTGATGGTGTTTTTCGGTACTGTTTGGTACTTCTTGATATTTTTAGGTTCTTTTTGGTACTTGTTGGCACTTTTTGGTTTCTATTGGTACTTGTTGGCACTTTTTGGTTTCTATTGGTACTTGTTGGTACATGTCGGTACTTGATGGTGCTTTTCGCTACTGTTTGGTGAGTATTGGTATTTTTGGGTTCTTATTTGTACTTATTGGTATTTATTGATACTTATTGGTTATTATTGGTACATTTTTGTACTTCTTGATTTTTATTGGTACTTATTGGTATTTATTTGTACTGATTTGTACTGATTGGCACTGATTAGTACTAGTTGGTCTTAATTGCTATTTAGTGGTACTTATTAGTACTTGTTGGTACTTATTGGTTCTTGTTGGTACTTATTGGTACTTATTGGTACATATTGGTACTTATTGATACTTATTGTTACTTTTTAGCATATATTGACACTTATTGGTTCTCAATGATACATATTGGTACCTATTGGCACTTATTAGTTCTAATTGGTACCTATTGGTACTTGATGGTGCTTTTCGGTACTTTTTGGTGTTTTTTGGTACTTATGGGTGTTGTTTGATACGTATATGTACCTATTGGTTCTAATTGGTACTTATTGGTAATTATTGGTACTTTTTGGTACTTCTTGGTTATTAATAGTTCTTATTGGTGCTTATTGGTACTTATTGGTGCTCATTGGGACTTATTGGTATTAATTGGTTCTAATTGCTATTTAGTGGAAGTTATTGGTATATTTAGCATTTATTGGCACTAATTGATTCTCGATGTCACTTATTGGTACTTATTAGCAATTATTGGTACTAATTGGTTCTTATTGGTACTTGATGGTGCTTTTCGGTACTGTCTAGTACTTTTTGGTACTTTTGGGTTCATTTTGGTACTTATTGACACTTATTTTCAGTTATTGGTTTTTATTGGTACTTATTAGTACTTGATGATTCTTTTCGGTACTGTTTAGTACTTTTGGGTTCATTTTGCTACTTAATGGTACTTATTGGTGATTATTGTTTTTTCTTGGAATATCTTGGTACTTATTGGTACTTCTTGGTACTCATTGGTTCTTATTTGTACTTATGGGCCCCCTCAGGGGGATACAATTATCGCACCTATGCGAATTAGCGCTCCCAGGGGGACAATGTGAGGGCCCGAGCTGAGAGTTAGGTAGGCCTTCTTTTTGTTGAAATGAAATGGTTTTGTTATGTTAAGGACCACCTTTTTTCGGTTCACTGCTGTCCTGTTCTTCAGCTCCTACTACTTTCTTCTTCAACTTTGATCTTGTTTCATAATCTTCTTTCCCAACTAACTGTTTCTATGCCTTTCTGCGTAGATTCCGCATTTCCTTAACTCCATACTAAATGGTACCTTCCTCCTTCCTCTCTTTGGATCGCAATTGTTGCTGGGTAGGGAGGCTAAAACTAACGACTAATCTAATCTAATCTGTACTTATGGGTTTATATTTGTACTTGATGGTACTTGATGGTGCTTTTCGGTAGTGTTTGGTACTTTTTGTTACTTATTGGTTCTTTTTGGTACTTGTTTTTGCTCATTCGTACTTTTTGTTCGTATTGGTGCTTCTCGGTACTTTTTCGTTCATGTTGGTACTTATTGGTATTAAAGGGAATCTATTGATTCTTATTAGTACTCCTTGGTACATCATGGTACTTTTTGATACAACTGGTAGTTATTGGTAGTTGAAATTGGACACTCCGTTTTTTGGGACTTAGCATGTGTGTGTGGGATCGCGCAGAGGAAAAACGAGCAAACCAGAGGCAGTGGCGACTTTGAAGGTCGCCGCTGCCACTGGTTTTAGCAACACGGAGAAAGTACAATATCACACAAGAACTTTAGATTGGGTTAAACTGTGGATGTCTTTCATCAGTAAACCAGTAAAACAGATTGAATATTTTTTGTGGCAGATTATGACATAAGTTATTTTAGTCGCAAAAATAAGAACTTATGCCTCACAATGAACCACTTCCAGCGCGCTGAACTGATTACAATAATGACTGAATTCATTTAAATTGATTTCTTCAGGTAATTAGCTGTGGCCGGCAAACGATGCATCACTCTAGGCTAATTATTTTCGGTAAATTTGCGTTTTAGGTCCGTCACGATTTTTCAATTTTTAACACCATTTATAAATAAAATGAGCCATTTAAGACAGTAAGACACCGAATCACCTACCCGAAGAAGTCCTCGAACACAAATTCGGAGGAATTTACTGGTATCATCTACTCCATCAGGTTCGTTTAAATTCAATAAATGATTTTAGAATTTGTGAAGTTATTTGTTTACTGTGAGTCCAAGTAAAGGCTACAACTTTTGTGTCTCAGATTTTCAAATTCTAGTCTTATTTGGTCATCAAGCTTGCAACATTTTTTAGAAATGCTGTACAAGGTTTAGTGGTTAATAATTGGTTTCTTTTTTGTATATATTTAGCACGACGAGTTCAGCCAATGTGAAATTGTAAATTGCAAGCCAATACTACGGAAAAATGTTTGAAAAAAACATAATTTTAATGGTCTAATCTACCTAATAATGCAAATTTGCTGCAGAGGACGACTCCGATTCATCTTTGGACCAGCAGAGAAGTGGCCGTGTACCAATAGCCCTCACAGACGAATTTATTCCAGTAAAGAATCGGTATGTACGTTCATTGACGTGCCGAGTAGTGAATTTAAATAGCTACATGAATCACATTTATGATTGAGAAAAATAATTGAAAATACACAGTCATCTTTTGTACCATCTGGGGTATATTGGACATAAAATAGCTTATGAACTGAATACTATGAAATAATATAATTAGTTAAATTAGCATTGTGAATAACTGATACGAGAATCTATAAACTGTTTGTCTAAATTTTATCCAACCTTTGAAATCTTGAAATTAGAACGTGTGATTTGATATTTTAACGTGCATTCCTTTTCTTTGTCAGATGCGTTTCTTCACCAAAACCAAGCCCATCTTCGGAAGAACTGGTAGCCATTCATACTATAGGCTCGCCCGAATTGAGAGTCTCATCGTAGACAATAACTTAATTCTCAAAGAAAATCTAAGCGATTAGCCTACACAACCGCCAGCCGTGTCTCGAGGATTTGCACTTGCAAATAATGACGAAGAACTAAATGAAATACTTCAAAGAAGCGATCTGGTAAATCTTATTCCTGTCACAATACCCTCAATGGCAATGAATGTATGTATACCTATTGTTTGTATCTTTGATTGTTTTCGTACCGAACATCCATAGTCGTTTGTCTTGAACGATTCGAGAGGTAGCTATATTATAAATCATTGTTGAATCGCCTTTTTTCAAACCCAAGGTTCCTTATCTGGTCGCGGCAAAGGAAGTAAACTTCACACGGACAGCAATATCTATGATGAAATTGCTGCTGTCGCGAGAATTTGCCAACGAATTCTCCATGACGGGGTGGGAGCAAAGAGGAAACGTACGAAAGTAAAGTTTGCCGACAGTGCAGCCTGCAAGGCGATTGAAGGTAAGTATGATTTCCGTGAAAATCATCTAAGCAAAAAGTGAATAAATACCCTGATGCAAAATAATACGATAAATAAGTCTTGTTTGTACTAAATCTAATCGTGTATACATAATTACAATAATGTCGAGTGCTTAATCTATACTAATCCGCTGTATTGTCAATCCAACCAGGTTCCATATCAAAAACTCCAGAGTCCGACAGGCACATTGCAGCGCTGTAAAAATCGTCATTCAGAAAGCGTTAAAAGGTAATTACATTGCTGGTGTTCAAACGAAAATCGGCTCATTGTAACCTACTAAAACATTCATGCTGTTTAGCGTGTCACTCGTGTGGGAATTTATTGGTACAAATAAGGCTGCGGAGTCGGAGTTTGAACAAGTCGGATACTTTAGAGGGAAGCAGGAGTCGAATGAAGTATGAAGAAATGTGAAGAATTTTGCGGAGTAGGAATTCAGAGGTGGAGTCCAAATCAGATATTCAAATATTTCAGGATTCCGAGTCGAATATTCACCATTCGGGTCTGTATTCCTAGCGTAAAATAAATCGCAAAAAGATAGGTATTTGATGAGCATTAGTGAACTAGCAACCTATTTAGACCATGAAAAACAGCTAATTTATAATAGTTAACAGACGATGCAACTGCTTTATGGTATGATTTCTTGATTATTGTACTTTCTTGTAAGTTCTTATACCTGAGAGTAAGCAAACTATCCTCAGCTATTTCTTGTGTATAAGTTTTAAATAGAAGAAATTTTCCTCACAGTTATAGTCAGTTAAATTTATAGTGGACTCAAACAGTGCCATGGGTATTTAAATGATTCATCTTTTTCCATTCAGGATCCTCTGACTGGGACGCCTACCGAGGGAACAGACCTTCGAGCTCTCCGATCCCAGAAGGCGAGAGCAACGAAGACACCAATCCAGAGCTTTTTGCAGTCGAAGAAAATACTGCCGGCATCACTTTCAATCTATTTCGCTTGAAGAAGTCAGTCGTTGAAATCTAGTGCGCAGAGATTTGTGGATTATAAATCAAAAATGGAATGGTCATTTACTGGAAATCCGTGGCAGTAAAGTCAAGGTTGAGACGGAAGCGGAAATTTTATCAATAATAGTCTGTTCTTACGTAAAGATAGCTACTTATTTGCAAAATACACAAGTAACACAATATTACACGCGATTTAATATAGTTAATTGAGAAATATTTCGTCGTCACTTAGAACTCAACGTGTATGTTTAGGGGAATCTTTTTTGATGTTTATATTGTGTTTTATTCCTTCAATGGCTTTTATTCGTATTACAGTAATAAGTCAATCATTTAAGATCGTTCTTTGACAGAGGAAGCGCATGCTGCAGTTCCTTAATTCGGTTTAGATTTTAGTGGAACTTAGACTCAAACGAACTTTACCCATAAATGAGATGTTTTATCGTGTTATTCGGGAAACAATATTATTTTGTATGCGAAGTGGGAGCAGAAACTTTAAGTAGTTTAATGAATAATTTTGATCCATTTGATTGGCTGCTTGTAAAGGAAATTGTTAAACGAGTTGTTTGCTTCATTTTTTTATCCCTCGCTTATTAAACGCTTGTTCCAGAATACACAATTTAAAACGTTTCTCTTGTTCACGCCCAACAAAACAGCTATTTTAAATACAAGGTCACGTTTTCCGCGTTTTTAGTATTGAAGTGTCAAACCTAAAAAGCGCGGAAAACGTATATGCTCTCGCGGAAAACGAATATGAGAGCTGGGACAGAAATATATACTCTAATCGAACAACAGTTGTCATTTTAATAGAAGTCACATTGAAAGTCTGGTAATGATTGCAGAAATTCAGTGCCTCGTTCGAATAATCTATTTTTTTATTTGCCTGCGCTTGTACAAACTTATGCGTGCACATGTATGCATATATATGTGTGGATGTGTGAACATATCTACAAGTATATAAAAAGCTCTCGGCGGCGCTCAGCTGATATTGTCGTCTCTGCATAGTCATCACGCATACGCACATATGCGATATGGGCATATGTGCGTGTGATTAATGGCTATGCAGACGACGAATAATCAGCTGGGTGCAGCCGAGAGCCGTTTTTATTAACTCGAAATTTGGGGACGGCCACGTGCGCAGCATCGACGCGTCGCGTCCGATGAGAGACGTGTAGAGCCATGCAGGGACGCGCTAAGGACGTGGGTCGCGAACGGCCGTCGACGTGTAGTGGTCGTGTGACACGACCTTAAAGCGGCGGTTTCGCCGTCGCGGCGGACGTGCCGCATCGACGCGACGGCTCTAGCTACGCGCATGCACGGCCTTCCCACATCGGCGACACGTCCTTAATTTTTAATTGGGTATTTACAGGGGTGTTGGAACAAGAAGATCATCTGAATAAGTAGCAGGTCTTGAAGCAAAGGTAAGGTTTAGGATACCAGATCTTTTCCTGGAAGATGCATTGAAACCAGTTATATTTGTCGGACAAAAAAATAACAATAATCTGGATGCCTTCGTGGCTTTCTTCAGACCATCAGGACAGCAAAGTTGAAGGCTGCTTTACCGTTAAACCATACAGTTAGTCCATTGTAGCCGGGTATAAAACAGATGTCTGGAGCCCAAGATTTGTCCTGATCTTCAATTTGATAGTCAAAATAATAAGAGTAAGTTGTTCTGAGGATGGAAGTATTGGTTCGGCGCTGTGCAGCTGTCATGGAATCCCCCACACGTTGCAGAAAGAATTGGCTCTGTTTATTCATCCTCGGTTTTTTGACGAGCCTGAAGCTGTAGAGGTCTGCATCAGCTTATGAACACAATTGGAAAAAAAAGAAAAAATTGATCATATATGACGCAATTATAGTTATGCGCATAATTGTAAATTATAATATAAATACTTATCCATAAGATTGTGTATCATCATTGTCGAGCGACACCAACCTACTACACTCACTGCCAGTACGCTGCTGGTGTATCCAGTCGTACGTCAAATTTCCTAGTCGCTTTTAATAAAAATAAGACATCAGTTCGTATTTTGAGAGAATATAAATTTTATATTTTCTAGAATATAAAACAAAAAACACAGTGACATATGTCGGAAGCCCTTAATACGTCTTTATATACTCTACGTGTATAAAATGCACAGTACATATATCTTAAAAATTGGAGGTGATAAGTGAAAACGTACTTTGAATCTGAAATCAGCACTCCAAAAATTAGGTTATAACAGCTATTTCTGTGCTTGCCTAAATTTCTCTGTAATTATTTTAGGCAAGTGTATTGAATAATTATTGAAAAGTGTAGTGGCTGAACCCGATTAACCTCTTACTTAATATGCTTGATTTATTTGTTAATGAATTTGTGGCATATTTTACTTCGATTCACTGCGTTCAATTACAAAACGAATGATTTTTCATTTCGGAATGCAAATATTTGTCAACCAAAGTTTAATACTGATTATACTCAGCGACATTGCTTCTACATACCTACTTTCCACATACTTCTACACCTAATTTTTGGAGTTCTGATTTCAGATTCAAAGTACGTTTTCACTTGTCACTTCCAGCTTGTAAGAGATATGTACTGTGCATTTTATACACGTTCAGTATATAAAGACGTATTCAGGGCTTCCGACATATATCACAAACCTCTAAGATCTAAATTATTAAACTCGTGAAAAGTATTATTCCACCGTACGCTAATTATTACTACTAAATAGGAAATTACTACTTGAAATGAAATACTCTATTGCCTTTCGAGAGATGGCCACGCGTTCTTCAACTGTGTATGGAGAGAAGCACAAGTAATATGACCATGAATTCGTTCACTCCATAATCGTAGAGTAAAATGTATTATAGATCCTTGGACGGAAACGATAATTCAACGTAATCTAGTACTCAACCGGAATCAGCATGACAAAAAACTACTTTAGGTAGTAAGGACCCATGAGCTAGATGGGTTGTAAAGTGATTTCCAGCACATGTGTAGACACAAGTTCAGTGTCGACCGATAATAATTATAATACGACATCATAAGCGTCTTAAAAATACGACTCGTGCATGTTGTGGCAAACATAATCAATTCGAAAAAGAACAACAGTAGTTATACAGGTCTCTGAAACCATAGGGAGGAACGCACAACAGCGACTGCTAAAATACGCCCGTGCTGCTCGCTTGCAGGCGAGCGGTTGGACCGTTCTTCAAGGATGTTTCACGTCATCGGAATGCTTCGCCAAATCAATGCGTCCACTTCATGGTACTAAAATCAAAAAATTTCTGGGTAAATAAACATCCTCTTCAACATTCATCAATATACGTGTAGGTCAAGATTCGATGACATGGAAACTCTGTTTTTTTGCCACCGCAGTATTTTCAGAAATAATTTTGGTGTCTGGTGAAAGATACATCTTTAAAATCTTGGCTCACGATAAAAATTGAAACGATATCAAGGTTCCAACGTCTAAAATAAAATTAGATAATTTCGGAACGACTTCGCACCTTCAATTGAAAACTCAAGACCTGTTTTAGATGTCTCTGCCAGCCGCATGTGCTATTAGTTTGGTGTTTCATGACCCAGTAACGTTACCCTATACTAAAGTGTGGACAAAATTTCCATGATACTAATACGCTTCAATCTTAAATCTGGTTGCTGATAACACGAAATCGTTTTGAAAGAGTTTCTCTTCCGATGTAAGTTGGCTTTCTTATATCTTTCGTACCACAGATCTGGGTTTCTGTATCACAGGTGCACCTATCAAAAACTTCAAGCTCTATCGGCCGCATTTATTGATGGTTAATGTCAGAAATAATTGATACATATAAAAATACTCGACTGGATAGATATAAACATGGGGGGGGGGCTGAAACGTGAAACGATAGTTTCAAGGTACTGCGAAAGATCATCTAATTTTTAGATTGTATACGAGTAGAGTCGGAAGACAATTTGAGACATGGCGACATAGCAATGGCGTTACACTACTGAGCATAACGATGACATAGGATTTAAAGGACTAAAAAAATGAGTGCCACAGTCTAATTTCCATCAAAACTTCTGCGATGTTGTAAACGTGTGATAAAAAATTTCATTCTCAGTGTGGAAAGATACGAGTATGTTGAGTCTTGAACACTTATTGGGCCTATCTATAACGTACTTCTAGCTCATATACACATTAAAGGAGGGAGTCACAATTTGAGCAAGGCATTGTTTGAAAAATGTTCTATAGGCATATGGCGGTGGTATTTAAAATCCAATTTTGAGTGTTTTTCGTTTAGTTTGTAGATCTGTGCTATGTATTGTTGCCTCTCACGGCTTTAGCCAACCTTGTGTTATGTACGATAAACATGAAATGGAATGTGGTGTTTAGAAGCCATCCTTATTTACTACATTAAAAACATGTGCACAATTGCCTACTGATATTATTATACGTGACTTCGATGTTTCCTTAATTTGAATTGTCTAATCTATTGTACAGGCTAATTCATGGCCAAAACAAGCTTGACTACATCTCTGTTTCCAGCTCTGTCAAATTTATTTTAAACACTGTTTTTTTTTTGCACGCCAGTTCGATGGAAAAGTATGCACCTCTTAGAGTTTTTTAGATACTGGCTGGCAGTGGTGGGGATCGCTCCTCAAAATATAATCCGATCCCGAACTTCCGATCCCAGTCAATGGCTAATTCCAAATACGATCTTCCGATCCCGCAGCCCAAAAAATTAGAGCGATCCCGAACTTCCGATCTTTCGATCCTAAGATTTAAGATTTACCAGCGATCCACGGTTTTTAAAGCATTTTCAAAGCAATTCAAATTCAATATGAGTATACGACGACATATAGGTGCAAAATACTGATATAGAATAGGACAGATGAAATTTAAATTACATTTTTTATTTGTTATTATACAAATACCATATAGCATCATGTCACTTTCCTGACTACTAAACTCTATCCAATTTAATTACATTATATGAAACAAATCGACGCTATCTGTCCTTTTTTTTAATTGCTCCGTTCAGACCTCGTCTTTCTCGTTCACCTTCACTTCGTGAGCTTTCTAACTTCCACGTAGTAGGAAGGGAAGGTTGCCCTTCAAGAAACGAGGGCCTCGAAGTTCTCGGCAGCTAGGGTCACCCTCTGAGGCCGGAGGGTGGGCGACCAATAGCTGAATACGCGCTCAATCGAAGCGGAGCTTGAGAGCGGCGTGTTATACGGTTTTTGAAGCTGCGTAAAAGAAGAAATGACATCTACGCGAGACGGATTGGTCGTCTTCGTTTTTTTTTGTCATTACGGCCAAAGATCGGGATCGGACTTACATTTGGCAAGAGCGATCCTCGCGCTTCCGATTTTTTCCACCGGGAGGTTCCGATCTTTAAGTCAGATCCCGATGTGGAAGATAGATCGTGATTGGAAGATTGGAAGTTTGGACTTAGGATCCGAATGCCCTCTACTGCTGGCTAGCTCATTCCATTAGCAGTGAGCGAAAGATGACAGCTAACTCAATTTTGCACCTTAGATTCACAACGAATGGAGTTAAGTCTCCGACCACGAGTGTGATGTCACCCTTCCTATGGACAGGCATTGCTTAAGGTCGCAAAATCAATCGCTTGAAGAATATTTAAGCAATATTACGAGCGCAAAACTGTTAACAATTAGACCCGAAGTGAAAGACTTTGGTGATAACAACCACATATTTTTTGAAAGCTGTTTGAAGCGGATGGGCCAAACCCGAAGAAGTTCTTATGAAAGATGGAAAGGAGAGTGGAACTGGTCTTTGGATTGAGAACGATTGTCCACGTGATTTGGAAATGTTCTCTAGACGTGCAAAAAGAAGTAAATGCTAACTAAAGTTCAATTGAAGAAAAAATGGTAGAGGTAAAAGTTGTCATGCGTGAGATAAATAGAGGCACAAAAGGTGGAAGCGTTTGGTCGGACAAGAAGTTGTTCGTAGATGAAATGACACTCGGGGTAATGATCACGTATTTAGAATATGTCTTCCGTGGCGACAGTTGAAAGATAAGAAGAAAGGGATGATACGGTATAATGTTTTTTTGGGGGTTCAAAACTGTAAGTGATGCTATTGGTAGTAAGGCATCAAAATTCAGGAATTGCACATCGCCCTGAGTTATGAAAAGTCAAAGATGATATTTGATTGTATTGGTCTCAATGTTTTGAAGCAGCTGTATGAGAGGTTCGTCTTGGACGGGGATGAGAACATCGGCAGGGCGGGAGGGAGATATTAACCTTTCAAAAATAAATTTTGCTCGCTTGTAACAACCGTTGTGTGCAATGAAAATTCTATCAAAACTCACATATTTCTCGAGTAAATATCATCTGGTCGTCGTGTTGGGTAAGCTCTGAGTAGTGTCTGCGTCGTTTTCATTGTCGACTCGGTCTCAGGCGAACGTTGGGGCTACGAGATGAGTTAAGGCCCCGATACACTGGCGTTCATGACTCGAGAAATTGCGGCAGTGGATCCATCCGCCAGTTGAAGTGAGAACTGGCGACATGATACACTCAGCACGCAAGATGAAGCACCGCGGAATCAGTGCTTCCACTTTAGGGTAAAATACCCCATTTTAGGGTAATCAGACACTGTCTAGGGTAGAGTTTAGGGAAACGCAAAATTCTAGGATTTTTAGGGTAATTCACCTTCAATCAAGGTAGCACAGCAAAATTATAGGGTATTGCCGGTTTTCATTACCAATATCAAGTTTTGCTCTCCCATGTACCTTATAAGGTACATTGTGGAAGTACTCTACCGGAACGTTAATGCAAATGTTCAATAAGAGTCAAATTTGTAACAAACGCAAAGCTCAACCGAAATTGCTTTCAATTTATTCTTTATTGCACCTTATGATAAGGCTCAAATTGCTGTGCACATCGCTGCAAATCTTCCAGCTGGCAGCTGTAACCTCTCCTCAGTATAATGTTGCCAGATTTGCTCAAATAGATAATAGCTTGGTTCATTAAAATTACAATAATTAAACTGATAGGCAACTTAATATAATGTTAAGAAGTCTATATTTGCTAGCCTTACATCATCTCACTCGTAAATGCATCAAGATTTACACCAATACATCGGCCATCGTCGTTTAGTGGAATTGAACAACTATATAACGTGTAAACAACGACACCGCTCGAGCCGAGTCAACTTCGAGGGCAGAATTCAGGGTTGCCAGATTGGCCATTTTATAACCAATTTATTCAAATTTTGTCATTTTTTAAACGCCGTGGCCATGTGGAAAATCACTTGGCCATTTTTACCAATTTGGCCATTTTTTTACCTTGTGGCCATGAAATATTCCTTTTAACCATGTTTTCCAAAAAAGGAGCGTTGAACGAACCTAGATACTACAACGTAATACGAATTATCGAAGCTCGAACTAATCTTGTTCTATCTTCGATCACGCGAGTTTGTAACGCAGCAGTTGCAGCCACGGTATACCGTGGTTGCAGCCCTGCCGGGCAGCACCCACGTCAAAGTTGCTCCACTCTGTGTGCGTGTGTTGCAGCGTCCGTGTGCGTGTAGAGTGCGTCATGTACACTGGTCCAGAGTTTAGCTCATTGCCAGAAGTCGCTGTATCATCTAACCGTAATGAGCTTACAAGATTTCGCAATGAAGTTAAATTATGCACTGGCTCACCAAAAATTGCCAGTGGTGATTTAGAAATGGGCATGCTGAGCGTGAACTTATTTGCAATATGGAAGGAGTTCAATTACCCGATCGTTTTATATTGCTGCCTTTAGCAGCGAAGTAGAAATATCAGGAAAATGTAATGAGCATTGAAATTGCGATTAAAACCCGCACTGAGTTAGACTGGATAAATGAATTCTCGCATAAAAATGTTAGCTGGACTAGGCAAAACGAGAAGGAAGCGACAATTAAACATACTGATATGGGATATAATTTTTTTCACTAAAATCTTAAGAGTCAGTTAATCAAATTTATTTGGCGTAAATATGCGTGAAAGGCATCTTATAGAACGCTCCAGCACTTGAATACTTTAATTTAATTCATATTATAAAGAGCGTGTTAGAATACTTTTATTTAATTGAAATTAAAAAGAGTCTGCTAATTTTTTGAATTAACTGTATATTTATAATAAAAACTAAAGAGATTTGCACTGCTAACTATACGTCGTGACATGCGAACGATGCATTATGACATACGGTAGAATCGCAGTAACTGATCTCATTTGGTTTAACTCATAATATAATGTCATTTAAGACGGCTGTGACTTTAAGAGTAGAGTGAAACTAAAGTATTTTAATCCATTGCTAAATGATACTTCTATGGGAAACCTATAAAACTTTACCTCATTGTCAGAACTCGTTCTATCGTCGAACTATAATGAGTTACCAGATATCTCAATGCACTTCATTTATGCACTTGCTTTAGTTGCCTAAAATTGCCAGTCGTGATTTAGAAATGACCTTGTACAGTGCAGGCTTATGTGCAATATGGAAGGTGTTGAATTACCCTATGGTTTTAAATTCCTGCCTTTGCCGGCGAACGGTCAAGATCAGGAAAATGTAATGAGCGTTGATGTAGCTATTAAAAGCCGCACCGAGTTTAACAACTGGTTAAATGAATTCTCGCAGAAAAATGATGTTAGCTGGACTATGGAGAGAGGAGAAAGAAAGCGCAAGAATCAATTGGAACTCTACTACGTTTGTCACCATGCGGTGCGGAAGCACAAAGGAGATAAAATAACCAATACCAAGTAGGTACTTCATTTAAAACAAATCTTTATTGTCTAATCGTACAAATATTGAATTACGTGCTTCTACATTGAATTGTGCTCGCAGTTTCTAGAGAGCGCTTCCTGTTTTTTATATCTGCATGTATACTTACGTGTGACACGGACTCCTTACTGTAGTTACAAGTTAGAAATAGGTAAATAAACGTGTAAACAAATGATAATAAAATACTAGGCAAGTTTTTTATACTATCAGTTAAGTGCAATTATTTAAATTTAGCTCGGTTAATTAAACTTTGATATATATTGTTTAGGTTGACTCAAGTTTGGTTTGTTTGAGCCTAGTTACTTATTATGTTCAGTTATTCGTTTGAATATTTCAATAACTAGGATTTCCATTTATTATTTTCATAAATTTTTGGCTGTTAGGAAAAAACTCGCTCCTATTTTATTTCAAATATCTTTTATGCACGAAACATGGTTGAATATAAAAAAGTACTTCAATATAAAAAAGTTTTGCATTGTTAAAGTCATATGCTTCAAGCATATTATATAGTACTAGCAGTAATTATTTGTGAACGATCTGAAGAACATAAATAACTACTGTCAAACTGAACTACACCCATGAGAAATGAATATTTCATCGTTTTGACAGAACCTAACTAAGGCTTCATTATATTTGTCAATGCAAACGAACTAATCGAAGCGTGGTGAAACTTTTTCCCCCCGAACTAGGATGGACCACTTGCATATATTTTGCACAATTTTTGCTTTATTCAGTAGACACTTCTCTGCGTTAAAAAATTACTATGGTTCTCGAACAAAAATACTTGTGATACTAAAGTATCAAGGCTTATGTGAAGTATTACAAATATTTAATTTCTTTACATTTAAAGGAGCTTACACTGTTTGCTTGGATATATCAGTATAGCTAATTTTTATTTCAGTTGTCCGGCACGATTAAGAGCGGTCATCAGCACTGAAAGATCGACACCTCACCCATGCCATATCGCATTCACTGGCCGCCACAACCATTCGCGCTCCTCCGCTGCTATCCTGAGCGAGTTCAGTATGTCAGAAAGCACCAAAGAAGAGTTTTACTCCAACTATGAGCAAGGTGAGAATGAATAATTTTTAACTCATGATTTACTACTTTAAAGCATGATTTTACCTGAGAAGTACATGTATGAATACTATCCTAATTTTACAAGTATCGATATAACAGTTGTGGCACTATGGTACGTTTATTCAGGCATGTTCCTCAACTAAATCTAAGCAGTTACTTCTGGTATCCATAACCGTACAACAATAAGGTTATGAATGTCACCCCCTCCCCTTTCATTAATTGCAAGTCCAGAAAAAAATGTTAGTTAAATTTACGGCCCAGTTGTTTAGTATTACTATATGCAATTAGTTTTTTGTAATGGGTTATTTGACTCAATATATCTGGTAAAATTGACACTTTGATGCATGTCTTATAATAACTAGCGTATAGCATTTCTTACTTTTTACAATTTATATGTCATTAAGTTGGGTGGATTATTTCTGATGAAATGGAAAAGAATGACGAACGTTTGAACAATTAGTGAATTTAATTCAGTCGAAAAATGTGTTTTCTGTGGCTATTTAGAGATTCAGTTATGTCAATATTTTCTTATTCTACTTGAAAATGTGTGTATTTGTAAATAAATATATTATTTAGCTCATATTTTTGACGGTGAAGTTATATTGAAGTTAATAATGAGTTGTTCGTTTCTTATATCTCATTATAGAGCCCCAAATTCATGAAAAATGTGAACAAACACTAAATATATAACAATATGAGCCTAATGTTTGGTGCCCAAGCTCGACGCCATCACCAACTGAAGCATAATTTTCAAAGTGACATTGCGCTGCTGGCAGACAGAAGATTAAATCCTACATTAAACTCTGTAGTGAGTCTGAGGGCGAGGTGGATGGCACAGAACCACGGTAACTTCGACGACATGTCCGTCTTGGAAGCTATGCAGCGAACCAAAACCAAGAATAAAATGCCGCAGCATCTCATTAATTTTGCTGAGACTTCTGGTGGATATGTTGCCGTTTTTGTCACCGATTTCATGTATAGAGTTCACAAAGAAATGCAATCAGCCAGCGAGGTGGTGTTTGTGGACATGGCTAGCCACGTGGACAAGACCAACTGCTCACTCACCATTCTTGTCTGCTCGAGCGCAGCTGGGTGCCTTCCTCTCGGGGTCATACTGTCCTTAACACAAAGTAAAGAAGATTATGTCAGAGGTTTGTGTTTTAATTTGCAATTAAAATTACATTATAAAATTACCACCATTACACCTATAACTAACAAATGACTAAAAACTTGCTGATTAAGATATTTTAATCAAATTTGTAGCTTTACTTTTTTTTTACTGTATGTCCCCCTTTAATAATGTTTTTACAGGTTTCAGTCTTCTCCAAGACATGCTGAGTGACGTTGCGTTCAACGGAAAACTGCGCCCTGAGTGTTTCATCACTGATGACAGTGACGCTGAGAGAGGAGCACTGCGCGGAGTGTGGCCTCATAGCAAATTGTTCCTCTGCGTCTTCCACGTCCTGCAGGCCGCATGGCGCTGGTTGTGGAATGCTAAAAATGGTATCGCCAAGGAGCACCGCAAACCGCTGATTTCAGTTCTGAAAAAGCTGGTCTACGCTGAGTCCATTAGTTCCTTCGACCACAGATGGTCCGAATTCCTGGATTCAGAACTGTCACGAAATAACTTCAAATGTATCGAGTAAGTAACTGCTTCCAAAATCCTTGAAGTTATAACGCACAGACAAAAATTTGATGTAGCTGCACAAAAAACATGAGTGTAACATAATAACATAAATTTAGTATTCAGTTGTAGTATATCAAAAACTGTATTGGTTTCAGATACTTCAGATCAGCGGTGGAACGAAGGGAAGAGTGGAGTTCACCTTGGAGGTGTGGCTCGCTACTGCGTGGTCACAACACCAACAACATGTGTGAGAGCATGATGATGGTGATCAAGGATATTGTCCTCAACAGGTATTGTACTGCTGATGCAGTTTGTAAAAGTTACCTTTTATCGAAGGCATTGGCTGAATAGGGAGATGGTAGCCAAATCATCATCGACCTCATTTGGCTGCATTTGTGATTGTAGCTCTGCCAGAAATTGACTGAAATATAGGTTCCGTCAGCTTTTTAACAATAACAATGAAATTTATGAATATTACATTTATTTTCGAATAATTCCCTATGATTGAAAAATAATAACATGTAATAAATCAAGACCTACCAAAGTCAATACAAAAATAAAGTACGGCGGTGAGGATTAATTAAATTAATTTTCTATAAGCGTAGCTATATTTTTAAAAATTAAAAAAAAATGCTTACAATGGTGAAACGAAGATGTAACTTATACATACATTAAATCTTGAAAATATTGAAAGCTTGTGTGTTTTATAGTAAATTTTATTTAACCCCGTTTATTAGAGTGAAACAACTTTAAATACTCAATTTTATGTGTTAAGAGTCAGAAATGATTAGTGCCCATGTATTTTAGATTTAGATTTGAGCACGATTCCAATCTAAATTATTGATAATATTAATTTTTGTGAGTGACATTAATTAATAATAGTAATTATTGAAATATTTGTGTACAGAAATAAGGCCCACAACGGAGCACAGCTTTTGCCGGTTATGGCAGATGTGTACGACAGTTACCTTCGTTTGCGTCTGTCAGATGTCATCCTCAAAAAAGACAATTCTTCCAAAACTGCCACCAGCACCATTCCTCTGTCAGCTGTTACCCATAATGGAGGAGCAGTTTATACAGTTGATTCTGCTTTGCAAGAGGGCATTCAGTACACAGTGGACCTATCCATCGGCTCGTGCAGCTAGCTGCATCAGTGGGAATACAGGTAGCGTGTGCCAACATCAACTTGCAGCGTCTCAGTCCAGCGCAGTCCGCCTTCCACAGCTTTACACCTGCACTGCTGCTGAGAAGCAACACTTGTACAAGGTGATATACGGTGACAAAGCAATGCCAACATCGACTTTTTTCGATGGTTTGTTTGCAGATGCGCCTGCTAACGCAGTATCGGATGTTAGTGAGCAAATAGAGACATGCGACCGAAAAGACAAATCTGTTGGTACAGAAGAAGTCGTCGGAACCTCTACACAGACACTGAATAACTCTCAATCAATTGACGAGAGAATTGATGAATTTACAAGCATGTTTAATAAGGAATTGAAACGATCTCAGAGCCCCTGCATGCTCGGCGCCCTTGACGTCTTTGAAAAGAGGATGAAAGCCTGTAGGAATCCTGCGCAGGTGTCAACTTTCCTTCGCACTGCAGGTTGTACCCTTTTTAAAGGATCAGGGGCATTCAGGAAAAAAATTCCATGTCAGCCAACGAGCATTGCCATGCGCCAAACAGGACAACCAAGAGGAAAAGCTGCCTTATTGAAGAGGAAAATAGTAAAAAGAAAAATGAATTTATCCCTAAATATAGGCGGAAATGTGCCAAACGCTAAAATTCATTGATGTCTAATAGAACGCAACAATGCTTTGAAAAAGTATTTATTCATATGTTTCTTAAAGGTATTTGTTAAGAAGTTTGTTCAATAATAAAACAATGATAATATTTTTTACTGCAAAATGCCAATCGTAAAAATTCTATACCTCTGTCAATTTATGAAATACAACGTTTCTCATCGAAACGTTGCATTTTATTAATTGATGGATATATAGAATTTTAACGATCGACATTTTGCAGTAAAAAATGATGAATGAATTATTTTTCATTTAAATTCCGGAAGAACTGAAAATGTTTCGTAAAGTTAAGAAGTTGAAAAAGCGATCGCAACTAAGATTATTATAATTCATGAAAGCATGTATCACATATAGAAATAAATACTAATACATGCAAATGTCTTTCATTTATATTGTATTTTTCATACGTTACGTGAGAAATTCTGAAAATGAAGTAAAATATCGTCTAACATATTATTGTTGTCACGTAAAGACACAAAAAAAAGAACTAAATTGGTAGCATTGAATAGTGTGGCCACAAGCATTAATATTAATTTAAAAACTATCTTATCGCCTGAGCAACTGAAAAAAGGCGGTATTGATGAGCATCATACTTGTATGTCATATATGACAGGGGAAGGGGGACTATTTCCAGAGGGAAACTAAAAAGGTGAAACATTTCTTCTGAAATTTATAACATTCATTACTTCTTGTGTTAGCGTCAAGTTCTCTTTATCGCCAATGATAGCTTCAAGGTTCCTTTACTTTGCACTGTACGACCAAAATAGTATGATATTAAACGAGAGGGAAGTGACAAGTAAATATGCTGAAATGAGCACATAAAATTCCTCACTAAAATTTTTTAAGAAAAATTAATCAAATTTATTTGCCCTAAAGATGCACGAAAGGCAGCTACAGAAAGCTGCAGCACTTGAATACTTAAATTTAATTCAAAATATATAGAACGTGTTCGAATACTTTTATTTAATTGATATTCAAAAGAGTCTGTTAATTTCTCGAATTAACTGCGTATTTATAATATAGACCGAAGAGATTTGCATTGCTAAAACTACAGCGTGAAGTACGAACAATACATTATGATGTACGTTAGAATCGCAGGAACTGTGCTGTTATTTGGTCTAACTCATTATACAACACGTGTCGCTTAAGACGGCTGTGGCTTTTACGTGTAAATTGAAACTTATAGTATTTTATTCCATAATTAAACGATTCTTTTATGGCAAAATATACTGTATTAGTTTGCACTCAATTATGTCACGCAGCGACGTGTGGCAACTGTTGAAGTGGGCGTGGTTCTTGGTCACGGTGACAAGCCGTTCACGTACACAGACTCGCACACGCACACAGACTGGAGCAACTTTGACGTGGGTGCTGCCGGGCAGCACAGACTCCAATCTCGCAGGATTTCTACCCCGCCCAGCCCTCTCCCTCCACCTCCGTGTTGCTACATGAAGTTGCCATTCGCGCCAATTATTTAACTATGTAATAATTCTGAGGTTTATTAACCTATCTGTTCGTTATACAGTTATTATTCATCACTGCATTATAAACACTACAAGTACTTAGTAAGTAGATACTACAGCGGAATACCAAAGTTAATGTGTATTAAATCATCTATATACTTAATAGCAAAACTCAAAATTTGTGTGAGTCCGTTTGGAAAATTGGCTGAGTCTACATGGTCGAGTGAGGTATTAAATTGAAGCCACTGGTGTCTATATTTGCAGAAAACTATTTATTCAAATTTTTTTTAATTTTTTTTTTTTTATTTTGATTTTTTTTTTCTTCTTTATTTCTTTATTTTTTGATTATTTACTTTTTTTTAATTTTTATTTATTTTTTATTTATTTATTTTTTTTCCATTTTATTTTTTATATTTTTTTTATTTTTTATATTTTTTTTATTTTTTTTATTTTTTATTTTTTTTTATTTATCTTGTTTTTTATTTTTTTTCATTTTTTTTTATTTTTTTATTTTTAGGCAAGTCGGACAACCCGATACTCGGGTTGAACCGGCTTAAGCTTAGCCGGTTACCGGAGGTAACCGGCTAGTTATAATAAGTTTTTACAACGACCGCTGGTGTTTGGCTATTCGACCCTCCATCTCGGCACGCAAAAACAGGCATTTTTAAACTTTTTATAGTTAACTTTAAACTAACTAAACTTGGCCTAACCTAACCCAACCTTTCCTAACTTAACCTAACCTCTTAACCTAACTTAACTTAACTTAACCTAACATAAATTAATTTAACCTAACATTTCTGTAGCTGCTTGGAGGTGGTGCTGTAGCTGCTTGGAGGTGGAGGGAGAGGGCTGGGCGGGGTAGAAATCCTGCGAGATTGGAGTCTGTGCTGCCGAGCAATGCGCGGATGGTTTTGTTTCAGTCGAGAGCAATTAACTGTGCAAGGTGTATCACATGCAGTATTGCATTGTAACAGATAAGATTTGGTTACTTGCGGTACAGTAAAATTGCTGCTTTAAATGGATTCTCCGTCCGATCCAGCTGCTACACCACGAAGGAAAAACAGCAAAATTTCATCGTCTGTTAAGCCCTACATACAAAAATGGAAGGAAGGATGGAGAAGCGAACCACTGTTTCGAGGCTGGTTAGAAAAGTCTCACTGTTCTACCTCGACTAAAGAAATGGCATACTGTACCATATGCTCATCTACCATCACGTGTGGTAAATCGGAGATTATGTGTCATGCAAACGGTCAACGCCATCAAAATCCCTCAATGCAGAGACGGAAACCTCAACCTTTAACTTCCTTCATCTTTTCAAACGATCCAATTGACAAGCCAGCCAGAAAAATTGAATAGCGGATATGTGCATATCTTTCTGAGCATAATTTGCCTATTTCGTTAAGTGACTCATAGCTGCAACTGCTGAAACAAATGTTTCCAGATAATGAAGCATTGAAGAAAGTAAGCTTAGGGAAACAAAGAGCTTCGAACATTATTAGACAATGATTCGGTAAACATCTGCTAAGTGATCTTGTCGTTGTCCTTAATGAACGTCTATTTTCTGTAATAATTGATAAAACAACTGATCGCAGTACCGCTAAACAGCTTGGAGTCGTCGTGCAATACTGGAGTGAGGGTGCAATAAAGAGCTCCTTTGTTGATCTTGTTGAAATACAGGATAGCACAGCTAATGGATTGTTTACTACCCTCGAAAAATGTTTCACTGAATAAAATATTAAATTAAACAACATTGTAGGGTTTTGTTCTGACACCACTAACGTAATGATGGGATCCAAACTTTCTGTTGCTTCTTTATTAAAAAAAGAATTGCTAAATGTTCATGTTGCAAAATGTTCGTGCCATTTAATTCATTTATTTATGTGCATCATATGCTTGTCTAAAATTCCCTAAATCTATCGAGGATCTTTGCCGTAATGTGTTTAACCTTTTCCATTTAAGCTCGAAAAGACAGATATCATTTCAAGAATTTCAAACTTTTGTCGGAATAGAACCACATAAAATTTTGGCGCCTGGTCAGACACGATGGGTGTCACTAGAGCAGTGGGATGCTTTGAAATTATATTTCACAGAAGTAGCTTTTGGTGATCCCACTAATACTAATGATGCAATTATATAAACCTTAAATGACTCTTTTTCTTTGGCATATTTAGAGTTTCTTTCATACAGTCTTAGCCGCTTTAATAAGTTCAATAACCACTTTCAGTCAGAACTGCCTGCACTATACAGCCTCAAAAAGGATGTGTGTGACTTAATTAGAAGTATATGTTCAAATTTCATGCGCGTGTCTTATGTGAGGCATTGTGAAATTACAGCACTACAACCATCTGATGCTCTCTTCACCGCATCTATGGTGAATGATGAAAGTATATATCTAGGCGTCACAGCCACTGAAACTCTAAACGATCTGAAAAGCAGTGCAACACCAAATGAACTGGCGATATTTTACAGGAACTGTAAAGCGTTTTTAACAGAAGCTGTTAGACAGATCCAAGCTAGGTTTACCTTTGAAGATCCTTTGTATGATGTGATTCAGTTCTTGAATCCTGCCAACGCTACTCAGCTCCAACCGCCATCAATAGCAAAAGTTTTTGACATTCTGCCGAAATTGACTTTTGCCGGTTAAGAATGAGACAGACGCGGAATATAGAAAACATTGCTTAACGCCTGGAATTTCAACTGATATGTCTCGTCATGAATATTGGAACATTATATCGAAGGCAAAGAATGCTGCCGATCTGCCATGCTTTCCTAACCTATCTGTTGTTGTTTCTACTCGTTTGGCACTACCATTTAGCAATGCGTCTGTCGAGCGTTTCTTCAGTAAATTAAATCTAATCAAAACTGATAACAGAGCATCCCCAAAAAACGAGACTCTGTGTAGCCTATTGCATATGATATACCATCTTAAGAATTCAGGAGAAACATCCGATTCAATGCCGATTGATTCCAATTTTATTGCTTCGGTAGAAAAAGTTAAAAGCAACGCTACTTGTGCTGAACTTTAAAACTTATTATTACGTAAAGGAAACTTTATATAGTCTTATCTAGCTCTTATTTTCGTCTTTGTAAATTGGCAGTACACTTGTTAATATAATCGGGCTTGTTGTTCGTGTTGTTGTTGTCACGGAATCGTGTTGTTTGCAATGGATGTTATTGATTTTTTATGTAAATATGTACATGTCAAATCACTTTGTAATGGGTGGAGATTGGTGGGATGTCTTACATTCTTGTAACTCACTACAGTGTGGCAAATCTGAGTGAGGCTGAAACTTGTCTTTTTAGAGTTAAGTTGCAGTCAAATTAAATTAAGTGAATTAAAATAATGAGAAAGTATATAAACGATATATCTATCGAGTCTCTAGCAATATGGGGATATATCTTATGAATATATGATTGGTAGGGTACATATATATGTACAGATGCACACACATTTGCGCTTGTCTAATTAGTCTGGTTAATTCAATAAGTTCTACTTGATTTACCGTCTTTCTGTTAACAACACAAAAAAATATGAGAAAACAACCTTCTTAAGCATTGTTATCTAGCTCGATACTCTTTTGCGATTAGAGTTTATCTTCTGGCGATGATCAAACGAAATACATCATATAAGTTACACAGTATTTTCGATGGACTGAGCAGTTCTCGACTTTTTAAGAGGAAAAAATGTTGGTTAAGTGAAAATGTAAATATTAGAAGTTAATAAAAAGCAATTTCCTCTTGTTTGTTCGCAAAAATTGTAAATCGATGTTTGCGCTGCGTTCCATAAATGAATGTTTCGAGTGTTACTTTGCCTTTCATTTCTTCTTACTATGTCTTTGATTCTCTCTGCTATTCAGGAGTAAATCGTTTGGCATCGTAACGGTACTTAACGCATATTGAACAGCTTGTAATTAGGTCATCAAACGAAAAAGATAAAGAACAGAGAGCTACATAAAAAGTGGCACTTATAGTGACACATCTGACTCCGTAAAGTCAAAGAGTTTCATTTTCAAATATCGCACGAACCCTGTTGTTGTGTCATTTCTTCACATAGAAACAAAGAAGCCTTGAACATTTTAATGCAATAACAGTAGTGGGCTTATTCGACATTTTAGGGTAATTTAATCATTTTTAGGGTAATCTGGAACAAAGTTTTAGGGTAGGAACTTTTTCACTCGTGGAAGCCCTGCGCGGAATGCAATGCAAGGCATATTTCACAGTCCATGGAGCGAGGATATATGGAGGGAGCATAGCCGTCTGTGAAGAGAACCAGTTTTTGAGATTTCTCCTCTGTCTGTGGTAACCAATAGCCGTCTCGCAAGTGTGACGTCAGCACGGAAGCCAGTTACCTACTGACTACGTTAGAGTGCAGACACGCTCGCTGAATGCTCTTCCAGCTGTTGAATTAATCTCTAATCATTAATTTGGGATTCTAAGACTCCGAAAGATAATAAATTGGTTTCCTCACTTGAGGACACTTAATAATATCAAAATTTCTAGCAAAGGTACATTAAGAGTTGAAAACTATGAAGATTACAGGCCCTTGATTATAACAAATTTGAGCGACTTGCACGCACACCTCACCCTATGACTTGTGGTGTGGTACTAATCCATGGAGCTAGGATATATGGAGGGAGCATAGCCGATTCCAATCGGGTTCAAATTAGCTGCAAAAGTTGGGAGACTGGGGCATTGGCAAGGCCCCCACGTGAGCCAACCACAGACGCTTGGCTGAAGTTGGCTCCTCCTCGCCTCCTCTACAACTCGTTCATTTGCCAAAGCAAGATTAGTACCGCTCCACAAATCGAAGGATGAGGTGCGCGTGCAAGTCGCTCTCTAATTTGTTATATTCAAGGGCCTGTAATCTTTACAGTTTTTAACTCTTAATGTATCTTTGCTAGTAATTTTGATATTATTAAGTGTCCCCGAGTGAGGAAACACAATTTATTATCTTTCGGAGTCTTAGAATCCCAAATTAATGATTACGATAAACTCAACAGCTGGAAGAGCAATCAGCGAGCATGTGCGCACCCTAGCGTAGTTAGTAGGTAACTGGCTTCCGTGCTGACGTCACACTTGCGAGACGGCTATTGGTTACCACAAACATGGGAGAAATCTCAAAAACTGGTTCCCTTCACAGACGGCTATGCTCCCTCCATATATACTCCCTCCACGTACTAATCTTGCTTCGGAAAATGGGAGGAGAGTGGTAGAGGAGGTGGGAGGAGCCAACTTCAGCCAAGCGTCTGTGGTTGGCTCAGAATTGTGACGTGTCGGGCATTCACACTGCCCGAGTCTTTCAACTTTTGCAGCCAAATTGAGCCTGATCGGAGTGCGCTATGCTCCCTCCATATATCCTAGCTCCATGCGTCAGTCTGCCTCAGCGTGTTGTACGGGTAGGTGCGCGATTGCGACCAGCCGTATGGAGCGCAGGATTAAACCAAAGCACACGTTGCGCTGTGCTTAAAAGCGCTGCTCATGACATTCTGCAAGCAGTCGAATTGTTTAAATGCGTCTATAGAATTCAGCGTTCGAGTTTTGTCAACTCAATTGCGAGGCAAGACATGGCTGTGCACCTCTCCCGTCAACGTTCAAAACTGTACTGCTCGTCGCAGTGACGACCGTCCTAATCCAGACATGCTCGGATCGCTGAAAGCTCGGTGGCCACTCTGCCAACTGGCTGGTGTGCAGGAATGGGGAGCACATTGAGAGGCGTGCTGGTGGTTATCACCGTGATTTTTGACCAGTGTATCGGGGCCTTTATTAGTGACGAGGCATAGCGCGCAGACTCCAATTTCGCAAGACTTCTACCCCTCCCACCCCTTTCCATCCACCTCCGTACCCCTATTGCAAGGTTGCTATTCGCACTAAATATTTGGCTATATAGTACTACTCAGGTTTATTGAAGTATCTGTTCGTTATACAGTTATTTTTAATCACCGCATTATAAATAATGCAAGTGCTTAGAAAATAGATGCTGCAGCAGCATATGAAAGTTAGCCTACATTAAATCATTATTACCCTCTCCCTCCACCTCCGTAGCAGCAACAGCAAGGTTACCATTCGCGCCAATTACCTAACTACATAGTACTACTCAGGTTTATTAAACTATCTGTTCGTTATACAGTTATTATTACTCCCCGCATTATAAACAATACAAGTACTTAAAATGTAGATACTACAGCAAATCATGAAAGTTAAACTGCATTGAATCATTATAACAAGTTATTACAACTAACCTAACCTAACCTAACCTCACCCAACCTAATCCAACCTAGCATAACTCAACCTAACCCAGCCTAATCTAACATTGCTGTAGCTGCTCCGGGGTAGAGGGAGAGGTGTGGGCGGGGTAGAAATGCTGTGACCTTGGAGTCTGTGCCACCGGGATGCAGGAAGTACCACGTACGTCCTTTCTCGATCTCGATCCCACAGTCCTCTCGATGTGTGGTATTCGTAAGGATGGCCTAATTAAACTGTGATGAGTGTCCGGGGCCCTCTTCATCTGTAGGTGCTTCTGAATTAAAGAGAGTTTATCAAATTGTGTAGAGCGAGCTGTTATTATGATCTGAGGGGTAATTTTCTCATTTCCGGATTCCCCTCGCATTTATGTGAGACCAAAATAAAAATTAAATTATGTGATTCTGATGCTAATGTTTGCTTTTGCTTATTGATGAAAACCGTAGACAATTAAGGAGATCGTCCCAGGCCCCTGTAGCTCAGGTGGTCATTTTTCATGTTTTTGTTGGAAAAGGAACCTTAGGTGGTGGACTATTCGGTCCTAAAATTTTATGGCGCTACGGACCATAGATCCCCCCTCAGGAGGGGGGGGGGGTAAGGGGACCAAAATCTTAACTTCGAGCCCATTTCAACCCATATTAAAGGAGAACAAATGGGAAATTAGAACAAAACATTTGAGTTTGTTGGGAATGTTCCAAGGATTCTAAAACTGTCTTTGTTTTTGTTCTAGCATCAAAACTGAATGAGGAGATACAACTTGAAATATCAATCCCAGTGAAATATTAATACCTATATCCAATATGACAAATTTTTCCAAAAACTAAAGCCTAAATCCAAAAAATGAACAAATAAATTGTGTTTCTTTTCAGAAGTTACATATCATAGTCAAATTTTATAAGAATCAGACTGAAAAAAATTCATAGTTTGAAAATGAAGAAATTTTTTTTTTTGGGGGGGGGGATGGTTTGGAAATCAAAATTCACAGTGTGAATGTGAAGTTATTTATGGATATTATCGAAATAAAATTAAAACTGCATTCAATTACATAAATTGATCATTATATTACACATATGCAAAAAATTTCGTTTTATACCCAACATTTCTTACTTTCAACATTCAAAATGTATCTCCTCATTCAGTTTTGATGCGAGAACAAAACCAAAGGCAGTTTTAGAATCCTTGGAACATTCCTAACAAATTCAAATGAGCTTTTTTCAAATTCAAATTTTTCAAAAATATATGTAGCTCTAAACCCCAAAAATTACTGTTTTTTAAGAAATTTTAAAAAATATGGAAAAAAAGAAAAAATTTGAATTTGAAAAAAAGCTCAATTGAGTTTGTTAGGAATGTTCCAAGGATTCTAAAACTGTCTTTGGTTTTGTTCTAGCATCAAAACTGAATGAGGAGATACATTTTGAAATGTCCATAAAATATAACAAAAAACTCATTTTCGGAAAAAAAAAACTAAGCCCTAAATCGAAAAAATGACAGGAGTAAAAAAGGTTTACTTTCACAAAAAACATATACTGGCCAATTTTCAAACGAATCGGACTAAAAAAGTTGAAAAAAGTGGGACGATCTCGTTAAATAAAATTTAGGAACTTTGTACTACTGCGAATAATTTTTCATGTTTTCTTTTTTTTCCATTCGTCAGCTTGTCGTAGCCAAAATTGGCCGTGATTTTGGTCACAAGAAGTGTGGCCTCCCGGTTCGCCAGATCCTAATGATTAAATCTTATATAGGGGATCTACTACCCTGGACTTGAATTCATTGTTCAAACTTCACTGAACACATTTCTATTGCACCTATGGGAACGAAAATTTACACGTGGATATAAAATTGAATTCCGAACACATTTGCTTCAATAAATTTTTTCGATTTTCGCAAAAAAGAATTATATCGCGATTATTAGAAAAATATGTACCTGCGCAAAACCCTACCCGCTCTACAATTTTCAACGTAGAAGCGTGATTTTGGTCTCATTCGACGCGTAAGGAGGATACCAAGGCAGTAACGTAGGATTTTTCAAATTTCGGATGAGAACAAAAAGTATGGTTACATATGTCCGAAAAATGTATTAAAAAGAAAAACCCAATATACGTTTTCTAATTTCAGATTGCAGGATTCTATTGCAACTAGGTGAACGAAAATGCATAACGATATGTAAAATTGAATATTAAACACATTTGAGTCTCAGAAAAATTTCGAAATTCACGATAGAAAAAAGTTATTGGGCGAACATATATATATATGTATTATTTCTGCTCAAAACCGCACACCTTCTACAATTTTCAATGTAGAAGCGTGATTTTGGTCTCATTTGATGCGGTTCGACGGTGGAAACACATCGGTCGAAACGAAATTCGACGGTCGAAACGAAATTCTATTCGAGTTCCAAATTAAATTTTTATTAGGAAAAAGCTGATATTTAAAAAAAATTAAATGTTGGAATTGTGTTACAATAACTTTTTTCTAGTTCGAAATGCACAAAAATCCTACGTTACGAGGTTTCTACCGTCTTTCCGCGTCGAATGAGAACAAAATAACGCTTCTACGTTGAAAATTGTAGAGTGAGTAAGGTTTTGCGCAAGTATATATATTTTTTTATGTTCACGCAATAATTTTTTTCTATGGCGAAAATCCAAAATTTTTATAGAAGAAAATGAGTTTAGAATTCAATTTTACATACCACCATGCATGTTTGTTAATGTAGTTGCAATAGAACTGGAGAAAAATAAGTTTTTAAAATTTTGTACATTATCGTCCAGGGTTGTAGAACCCCTTAACTTCTCAATGTATCCGATACTTGAATGTCAAACTTATTCGGAAGTACTCAGAATCCAATGAACAATTAAATGCTTCACTTCTCCTAGCGTACAGAAAGATTTCCAGGATATTAGTCCAATGTACGAGCAGCAGGTAGAGCGTGACGACCTTGTGAAACTGTAATTGCTAAGAAATGCAATTGTATGAAATGAGTGTTCAGGAAAAATCAGTCTTTACGAGTATTTCCTTGTATCCTTATTATTCTTATTATGTATCCTTATTATCCTTATTTCCTTCTGTCCTTATCTCGTATTATCTCCTTATCTCCTTGTATTCCAGTTTAAACTAGGCTTCAGTTGAAAATTTAAACCATCCTCCATTCCTGTACACGATGACAGCAAGAATGTGTCCTTGCCTTGGATGATTGCAAATTTTATTTACAATTGTATGACTTTGCTTCACGCGATGAGGTAGATTTTCGAAAGGCTTTTTTGAAAATGATACATGTATACTTCGAAGGAAACTTCGAGGAGTGATCGAATAGGAGCAGCATTGTTTCGTCTAAAGCAGTGGTCTCCAAACTTCGGCCCGCGAGCCAAATCCGGCCCGCCTGTGTGATCAATCCAGCCCGCGACAAATCAGCTATCTGCATGTGCGTGATTGGTGTCTAATGAGACTTGGTAAGAAACTTAATGATGGGACACTCGGGCGCTGTTGTTGCAGCATTCCACTCTGATGACAAATCTATTGAGAGAGTGTTATTCGATCCATGCGTGAACTGATGCTCAGAAAAATATGTTAAATATGACACTTCTATCTCTATGGGTGTCCAGGCATAAATCTAGCCCCTCGTTCGGCAATGCCTCATGAGCGTAGGAGGCTTGAAAAACAATTTATTTGAGGGAAATTGCATTTCTAACGTTATGCATAATTAAGGATAATCCAACGAAGGGGTATTTCACTTAATAAAAACTAAAAACAAGTTTTATATTATGATAAAAATTATATAATAATCTACTTGTTCCTTCCTTAGTTAGTTAGTTAATTAGTTAGTTAATCCGTCCGTTATGCTTTCGTCCGAGTTTGTGGTATCATGGATAGGATAAGTAGGATATTTTGAATTAGGTTCGGTTAGGATGAATTTATTTTTTTTATATTTTTTTAGTCAAATATTTCATTTAAATTTGTATATAAACATATTTCTTATATATTATATTTTATATTTTTATTCATTTTTTATTTTTATTTTATTTCTATTTATTTGCTTATAATTTGTTTCGTTTTTAAATTTTTTGCATTTACTCACATTTTTGGTTATTTTTAATCTTTTTTATTGATTATTTTGAAATTTTTATTCAAAATATTTTTGTTTTTATTTTTTCATTGATTTATGTGTTATTTATAATTTTTAATCATATTTATTTTTTATTTTTCATTTTATTTTTAAATTTTTATTTTCTCACTTTTTAATTTTCTAATTTTTTCGTTTCTTCCATTTTTTAGTGTTTTCAATGTCATTTTTTCAATTTTTCATTTTTCCACATTTTCATATGTTAATTTTTGAATATTTTTTTTGTTACTTTTTTATTATTTTATTGTTTATTTTTTTTTTGTGTTATTCATTTTCTATTAATGTATTAATACTTTAAAACTAAGTTCTCGTGTTACACTCTCATCCGAGTTTGCTGTATCATGGATACTGTCTTTGCATGCATTGATACGTTTGACATTTTATCAGGTTAGCATGGTTTAGGTAATGTTGATGAAATTTTTTCCACGAGCCCATGTTTTTTATGTGGGACATATTTTCAGGATAGCTTGGGTTATGATAGGATAGTCGGATATGTTGGGTAAGGATGGGTTAGGTTATAATATTTTATGTTAGAATTGGTTAGGGGATGTTGACGGAATTTTTCACGGGTCCACCTAGGAATCTTTCCATATCAAAGACTGCCTATAAAATACATTTCCTTCATACAAAACCATCTATGTTTGGAAGTGAGTTAATTATTGAAATCGTGTAATCTACAGGAACTTCTGCTCATTATTCTGAAGGCGCCTTGAGTCGTGGTATAGTGTCTACGAAAATACTATATACAAGGGAACAAGCAGAATAGGATTGGATAGGTTAGTATATGTACGGTTATCATGGTTTAGGTTAGAAAATGTTATGTGAGAATTTCTTAGGTTATGTTTACTGCATTTTTGCACTGGTCCACCGAGCTCAACAATGACTTTGGTTAAGTTAGGTTAGAATAGGTAGGGTTAGGTTAGGATAAGTTAAATTAGGGTAGGTTATGAAAAGTTAGGATAGGTTAGCATTGGTTAGCATAGGTTACTTAATTTTGGCAACATTTTTTCACGTGTCATCGGTTTTCATGTTTGAGATTTTGTCAGGAAAGCTTCGGTTACCGTACGATAGGTTTGTGTATACTACGTTAAGATGGGTTAGGTTAGATTATGTTATGTTGGTATTTGTTGCGTAATTGTGACCGAATTTTCTCACGGGTCCACCTACAAATACGATCCATAAAAGTTAAGTTATGTTAGTATATGATAGGTTAGGACAAGTTAAGAGATGTTAGATTAGTATAGGTTAGGTTAGCACAGATTAGAATATGTTACGTTAGAATTTGTGAGGTAATGTTGATGAATTTTTTTCACGGGTCCACGTTTTTTTTGTGTTTTTGATACATTATCGGGAACGGTTCGGTTAGGATAGGATAGGATAGATTAGAATATATTATGATGGGTTAGGTTAGAGTAGGTTATGTTGGAATTGGTAAGCCAATGATGACCTGGTCAACCTGCTTAACAATGGGCATTGTCCGTGGAATTTCCACGGCTCCTGCTAGTATTAATTATATCGTAAGGTATTAAGTTAACAAAACAGGCCTGCGCTAGCTAAGCAACGGGTTTGTAGCAAGTGACACCAGCTAGCGAACAAGTCGAAAGTAGAAGCCGTCGTCTAACCATGACAAGTATATAACATTGATGTCCACTTATGAGCACCTAAAACTATCACACACATTCGAATGGGAGCTTACCAGTCGCAGTGCAGAACGGCAGCGCAATATATCTAAGAAACAAGGTTTCCCCAAGAAACAGACAAAAAAAGGCCCTCACGAAGAAGCCGGGAAACCAACAATGAGTACGTCGTAATAACTATCCGTGTAAGATCTAGATTTACGGTATTGAAAAATATCCTCTAAGGTGTAAGCGATAGCTCAATAATTCGAAGAAAAATAATAGAAATGGCCAGCTATTTTTTAAATAAGTTACGGATGATATTTTAGTAGATTTATTTCATTATTTATGAAAACAAGCAAGCTGATGTCGATCTTGTGATGTCAGCATCTAATTGCAACTCATTTAAGTTTGGTTCAGAACATTTCACAACGACTAAATGACAAGACCAGGTTTGGCAGCAACTTCTTAGAAAATGTTATTGGATAATTTTCTCGAAAAGTGTAGGATTCTGTAATGAAAACACAATAGAAATTTAGTGTGCGGTACGTTTTCAAATGATTGAAATCAAAAGATTTGATGATGCGCATCAAAACGAAGCAGTAACGCAATGTTAATTAGGTATCTTTCACAACAGAATTAGAAGATAGTTTTTAAGTTGCACGTCGTTCAAGCCCATTATTTCTAATTGAAGATAGTGGCCAGAAGATGCTTCCCACTCTGATCACGTCCATTCGTATTAATAATTGTATTGGGTGATTTAAATACGTATACCCAAAACTTTTCTCGGGAGTCGTGGGCAGATATGTGATCTGGCGTGAGAGTCGTGAAATTTCTGGTGTTAATTTTTTCACCTGATCACCTCAAAATTTGATAAAATTTCACGAATCCTTGTATTATTTTCTGCGAGTGGCAATCAACTCTTCAGAACTTTAGAAAAGAATGAGTCAAAAATTTTAGTGTAAACTTTTCATATTTATTAAGGAAACAGATGAATAAATTACTGTAAATTTCCTTGATGAAATTAATCCCAGAGGGATTCAGCATCAACGGTCTGCTAACATTTTAATATCAAGTAAAATGTCTTTCAAGTTGTTAAGGCTCCGCTAACAAGGGAGAACAAGTTTTTGTTGCAATATAATAATCTATTGCCTGATCGAATTCAAATTGAATTATGTTATTCATCAGTCCTTCTTAAAACATTTTCAACAATAACGTAGCATTTTTGCATGGACAACAAAGTTTCTGGCAAAACTTTGTTGTTAATGTTTCTTGGCTGTTACTACAGAAACTAATCATCTCCATGCTAGCGCATAATTTTCGCATTAGCTCATATATCGCGTTATTTTCATATCATTAAACTTACGGTGAGTTTACCGAGCTTTCACTTCTCAGATTCTGGGCAAAAAATCTCCGTTTGTTTGCGTTAATAAATGAGTGTTTCTCGCTTCATGTATTTAATTTTCCTAAGCATTCACCCTGTCAAATCGATAAGAAATCCCATGCATTGACCAGGGTAGATGCCGATCAACTGTAAGCTAATTCACTGCGGAGACAGTGAATAAAACAGAAACACCTCGTTATAATGAAAACCTGGTGTTCCTAAGAGTGTTCCTAAAAAATTATTTCTCTCACTAAAAGTCATGTTTATCAGCGTTACCTTTACCCCCGCAGCACTTTTTTCCTCATAGTTACTCAAAAGCGGCCATTTCTATCATATAATTTCCATCAAATTTTTAAAATTTCCGTCATTGTATAACAATTGACCATGAGGTCTTCGTACTAGTATTCTTTCTTGTTGAAATGGTTATTGATTACGCCTTTCTAAAACGTCGAAATATTCCTAACGGACATTTAGCGAGAGACTTCTCAGTATTCTATCGTTATTAATTTCTCTGAATCAAACATAGCAAGTTCATGTCTTTTCACGAAAATGAACTGCCTTTCCTGAAATATTTGTATACAGTTATATTCACAATCTTTTTTCTCTAACAAGGATATCAATGATTTCTCTGAAAGAGAGAGATCTTAATACCATGTTTGTAGCCGCAGTTGGTAATTTTTTTGTCCAGTTTTCTTAACTAAGATTGCCGAAGTAGAAAACGTAGAATAGTCGAAGCCCGATCGAGGGCAAGATAGGCAGAAGCATGTTGGCGGAGGCTAGGGTCGGTGCGAGCGAACTATTAGGTAGGTATTAAGTGTAAGAATAGAACGTATCATTTAACTGTCATCTTTCTCGTGCAACAATTTTCATTATTCGACTTGAATGCTTATTATATTTGTCTTGCATTTATTATCGTGATACTTCTCAAATTTCATATCGTATTATTTAGTCTGTTTATTTTTACAGAAACCGTTCTCACGTTAGGATGTGTGCTATTGAAGTGGGTACCAGAATAAAAGCGGAAAAAACCCTTGGAGTCTCACGTCCTATCTATTCGAACGCGTGAAATTGTTCGTGAATAAGCTGAGGAAGAAATCGTCCTTTCGTCTTCTTCAATGTTAATTGAACTGTAAAATCATTTAGCATTAATAATTATTATTGTGATATTGGTGATAGGAGGTCCAAATTTTGATTACTTTTCAGTAGTTTCCAGTGATAAATCACTGAACTAAGATCCTAACCATAGTAATGAGAAATAAATAAGTGTGAAATAAAGTCATTCGAAATTATTCCCACGTGCTAATCATCGACCGGTAAAATATAAGTTTAGCGAGTAGGTATCTAACATACTAGGTCATGTTAGCGTTAGTGAAACGTTGCTGCTAAATGTGTAACCATGTCTTTTCAGTTTCCTTCCAACGGTAATATTTACTTGTATTAGGTGTATAGAGGTTTCGATAGGTTGAGTTAAGAGATTTAATGTCGTGCTAGGGCATTGAAACGATGATTTGATAGACTTTTTCAGTATTACATGTTGTCAACGGAAAGGTTATAGTTAGAATTTACTCAGTCAAACGATAGCTGTTATCAGAACTTAGCAGACTGAATAAATTTATTGCGAAAGAAAAACTATTCAAGTTTAAGAGCAAAAGTGTTGTAAATTGAAAAAAATTGAATAATTTATCGTACATATATATATATAAAATCATTGTGATCTATATATAATCCATTGTGTAATATGTGATTCATGTGTAGAACCTAATGCAACTAATATTTCAAAATATTCATTGCATTATATTCCCATTCATTTGAACTTTTCTCAGATCTCATTAAGCATTTTTTAAATACGTGTTTGGCTTGGTCTCAATAAACGATGGACCAATAATTTTTTAGTCATTGGATCTGCTCCAAAACTGTAACAGCAGGGTACTAGTGGATGTGGATACAGCTAAATTCATTTCCATAAACGGAGACATGGATTGGATGTAAACAATAATAATTATTGTTCGTCATTGTACTTTATGTCTCAATTGTAATTTACGATGAAGAGTATTCTCCGTCGTGTGAGATGAAGCTAGGCCATTCGCACAAATATTAAGGTTATATTTTTATCCGTATCTATTATAGATGTAAGTCCTAAAAACCTATATATGAACAGAAAATTTCTATATTATGTTGTTAAAAATGTGCACATTCAAATAATTTTAATAGAAGCATTGCATATCCATAAACTTGAACCTGCCCTGAATGAAAATACTAATGTTTTTTTTTCTAAAATTAATCAAAAGGACTGTAGCTTAGAAGTTTGAAACATCAGCTCGATCATCCGTTTCGCCTCTGCTTCTGCTGCCATGAACATTAGCGGTTATGTGATGCTCACCAGTCATATCTGGTGATGAATATTTTTGTTGTGCAAAAAGTGTGTTATTCAGTCATCTTGTACACTAATATTTTGTATTTCTATTGCGGTTGATTTAACTAGAGAATTATGTTTACTTTTTTATCAATACGACAGCAATTATTTCTCTTGTATATTTTCAGCCTTAAAATGATGTTAAAAACGTTTATGTTATGAATAGTTAGTAATGTAAAATTTTATAGATCGATAGTGCTGTGGTAAATATGATAAGCAATTTCCTTCGTCTTTTCGCATGCGATGAACTTGAATAATTTCGTAAAGTTGAGAAGTTAGAAAATACTTTACTTCAGTTCCTTAATTTGAAGGATTTCGGAGCATGTATAGGCTGTAAAAGAAGTAACAGCTCACGCTATATGAACTTCGTCTGTAGTTCTAACGAAAATATTTCCTTTGAATTTTAGCGTTTTGTAGAATCGGGGGACAACGAATAGCCGACAAAGTAATTCAAACCTTACTCGTAAAATTGCGGGATGAAAATCATCTGGGACCGACCCTATCAATGTTTTCATTCCCATCGCTTGAGATTTATCGGCTAAAATAGACGTGTTCCATTACGTTGATACTTGACCACTGTGCATGCAAATTATTTCGTGTATATTTTAGTTCAGCGCCCTGAGCACCAAGGTATATTATTGTTTTTAATAAACACATACAGTGAAAACTACATTGTTTATGTGAAAGACGCTGTTATAGATAAAATAATTTTTTTATTGTGATATGCCGTTTTGTACAAGGTTGCGTTGTCCAGGAGGCCATAATATATAAATCTAAAGTACTCTAAATTTAGATGTTTTTTCGTTTGCGTTCAACTTTAGAATTCCGGTCTTTCTCCGCCTTCACAAGCTAAAACGATATTTAAATTATATGCATTGCTCTAACTTCACTCTATTAGCAAACTAAAATGTATTCAGTTCTAAGTAGTTTTAAATGCCTCATGTTAGTGTATGTGACCTATTCGACTCAATTTGAATGGTTTCTAATTTGATCAGCGTAAGGAGATGTCTGAAGGCTAAAATTTTGCTAGAAAGTTAACTAAGAGGGTAACAAGATATAAATTCAGAAGTTCTGTCAATACCCATGCGACAGCGACCGATTCATCCTTGTTGGGTTAAATAATTTTTCTCTGTAAATTCAATGGGAAATGAATGTTATTTTCAGTTAGACTAACCCCAATTGAAATTCTGAGCCTTTTACAGAGCGTTTTCAGGTAGTTATAAGCCAAGAGATAAGTCGTTTTCATACAGTAAATTAGCCCATTTCAGGTCGCTATGACACTTATTTTAAGCCCTGTTAAACAGCTATTTCTGGGAATCGCAAAGGCTAATGTTAGAGCCATTTGGGCTTCTCTACTACTTGAACGAGGCTATTCATGATCTTTTTTGGCTTTTCCATTGCTTGAACGAGTCTCGTCCTGGCCTTTTTGGGCTTCCTTACTGCTTGATCAAGGCTAATAACGGCCTTTTTGGGCTTCATTACTGCTTGATCAAGGCTAATATCGGCCTTTTTGGGCTTCCTTACTGCTTGATCAAGGCTAATACCGGCTCTTTTGGGCTTCCTTACTGCTTAAACAAGGCTAATACCGGCTCTTTTGGGCTTCCTTGCTGCTTGATCAAGGCTAATACCGACGTTTTTAGGCTTCCGTACGACTTATAGTGGGCCTTACAACGAGTTTAAAAATACCAGACTACTGCCTTTAAAAGACCATCCCATATCCTCTCAGCACTATACCTTACAGCAGCAAAAGAACAACAGCATCCTGCAGCTGCTAGATTTGCAGCAAACAGCACATGTGCAACAAAGTGCTCCTGGATGTAAGTAACCACAGGACTGTTGCAGATGAAAAGGTCGAAGTTGAAAAATTCACTACCATACTAATGGAATCAATATTTCCTGTCACATACAGGTTGCGGCTGCGATACGTGCAGGCATTCATTTTCTACACCCACTCACCTTTAAGCTATGAAGGAAAAAAATCTGACCAACTCGTAAACTACTATAGCATTCGAAATTTTTTCCAGTATTGCGAGGATGTCTTTGAAATAGGAATGTTCCGTCTTCCATGAAGGATATTTGATGATGCACCAACGCTACGAATTTTTCTGTTCGTACCATTTTCTTGGGTATTTTTTGCACTCGAAGTTCCCCGTGTTTTATACCCGGTGATCAGAAGTTAAGCCGTTTGATTCTAGCTTCACCCCAGATCAGTTTGGACTACAACACAAACTCGATTCCAAAGGTGAAACTAAAATTTTTGGGCGGATTTGCCTTTATTCAAAAAATATAAAAAACTTCTTCCATTGGTTCAAAAATTATAAAAAAAACTTCTTCCGTTGGTTCCGTTGGAGACCACCCGTAAATGAAATTCAACCTCGTGGCTAAGTCGCTGCTTAAGTGAATAGAGATCGAATGAACATACCGTGTAAACGCTTTGGTTCAAAGCTCGGCAAGATGATTCATATATATAAATATCTATACATAAAAAGTTAACACAGAGTTAACTTCTTCCAGTATCGTCGCGAAATACCTCAACTTAGGAAAAACTGAAAGTGCACTACGAAAGGTTGAGAATGTTTGTGGCTTGGTGAATAAAGCCACCGGTGACCACTTCACCAGAGAAGTCACTGCCAGAAGCCGTAGCGGCACCAGTTGCTTCATTGACGACACGGTTTCCTGAAGCCAAAAAAATGAATTATGCATTGAATACATGTACCTACCCATTTGTATTCCATTTGCAAGAGGTGGTTTACCTTTTTGTACATGTACATGAGTTCGATGCACGAGATGATGGTACCCAACCAGGAGGCCCTGCTAAGTCTGGCCACCGAACAACTGTAAATTTACTGGTTCAAGTGACAACATAGTATGAAGTTTAAGAATTAAATTGTTAGTTTAGTGTAAGGCTCGCACAGGCAATACTCGTTGCAACAAGAGACCGAAGTACAAGGCACCATCAAGTACGGGGACATGGGCATGGGGAATCTCTGTTCAGGTGTGCTTCCGCATAAGGAACCCTCCGCATAGAAACAGCATAGAAAAGAACGGAAAGAAGAGAAAGTTCAAAAAGATAGTAGTAAGAGGTGCTAAAAAAAAGGATGGCATTGAACCTAAAGACAGATGGGCCCTGGAAAATTAACCTAATCTATTAAAACAAACGAGTTTTAGGGATTTAAAATCTTACACATGAGGTGACTTCCACACATGTCAGTCGTAAATGGGAACACTTGCTGTGTCCATGTGATACATAAAAGTCGAAAAAGCATTAGAAATGAGAAAAAACATCAAGAGAGTAGTACCATAGTTGCTGAAAAAGACACAAATGAGCCAAAAGGATAAAATGAAGGCTAAAAAAAACAACCCTAACCATAAAGACTGTCAACCAAATGAGAGGATAACAATTGGTTGGGAACCCTAGGCCCCTCTTCATCAGAAGACGAAACTAGATCTACTTGCTTTCAGGAGCAACAAGCTATTGTCTGATGCAAAAATTACAGTTCATATTCACATGTACTGTATGCGTGCATAAATTTACTGTTTAAAAGCTATTTATAATTATATGCTCTTACCATTTTCTGTCTTCACCACTCTAGACTGATCTTTCACATGCTTTCGTCCATGCCAGTCGCCGGCATTTTTTAGGGCATGGGTGATGCATCTGTAGACTTGCTTCCTCGGCGTATTGTGGTACATTTCTGATGACACTACAGCATCTGAAAGTAGTCGAACATAATTTAGTAAATTTGAAGACAACAAGTATTAAAATGAAACCAGTCAATTGAAGACTGTGAAGCTGTGAAGAGTTCTATTCAAAGCCTGTACACAGGGACTCTAAATAAAATGAGTTATGTGTTCTTCGAACGATGGATTTTATGAGTTTTAATTTTTCAAATATATTTGTCTGCATCTTACTTCAACTGCAATCGATAATGCTTACGTTCGAATGCTCGGAAAGCAGGACTATTCCTGAAAGGAATTTTTTCCTGTCCTCTAGAGCGGCCCAACCTAGTTAGGGAGTACTTCAGTGCTAATTCTTTAGATAGCAGAAGCTTCAGCATGTGAGTTATCGTCCTGGAGAGTGTACATTCCTGGGTTTCTTTGAGCAGCTGAATCTGGCAGGGGATAGAATGAGAAAACTAAGATTAGATGTAATTCCCTTTTGCAGGCATCAGTTATCTAAAATTAACCCCACTACAAGTCAGATAATGTAGCCAATACTTGGATGAATAAGAAAAGACAAGTTAACTTTCATTAGCTATGATGAACTTGGCATCAATACCTATAATTTCTTGTAATTGAAAGACATAATCCAATTCTTCAGGAGTGTTTGCTGGTGGTATACGGTATCACATAGTGGCAGGGGTTTGCTCTTGAGCTTTGCCTTGATTTACGTTTTCATTCATAATACTCTTCAATTCATGTTGTTCTTGCTTGATCACGTGTAGTTCTCTGATGACATGCTTGAATAAGCCTTCAAAGTTCATGGTCACAGGAACCTGAGATGGTGCATTCCTGCTTATAGATATACGTTAAATGATATAGATATAATGATATAATGTTACAGATATACGTTAAGCTTTCAAGCTACTCGCATTTAAATTGTTACAATGCAATGTATCTATAGGCAAAAGCATTTTTTCTATTCAAAGGAGGAGTAGCTACCCGACAAGCATCAAGTTCCTCACGCTCAATCACCTGCGTCTTTTGGGCTCTGTTCCAATGGCAAGGCCCAACAGCATTACGCTGGTTTACCCCTTCGTTCTTAGGTTGCAATCAAGGAGGTTTAATGGAATGGAGGCGGCATCGCCGCTATCTTTTGCCAGTCAAGCGAGTGAAGCCACTTTTGCCGTCCCAAGCCCCGCCAACCCGGCATTTGGCCCCAGTGTAGAGGTGGTGTTGCAGTGGAGGGGTAGCACCACCTCCAACATCAAGAACTGAACACCGTTTGCAATTCATGAAATTTCTGTACGTACACGTGAAAACTTATGTCTGAATCTTTTTTGAAAGTAACTGCGCATGTGTATAATGCATGAGCTCGGCATATAGGGAAAGTAGTCCTTGAACGCAGCATGGATAAGCTGCACCCTTCCATGCCGAGTGCCACTTGCGAACTGAGCCCATGGAGCTAGGATATATGGAGGTAGCATAGCGCACTCCAATCGGGCTCAATTTGGCTGCAAAAGTTGAAAGACTCGGGCATTGTCAAAGCCTGACACGTCACAATTCTGAGCCAACCACAGACGCTTGGCTGAAGTTGGCTCCACCCACCTTCCCTACAACCCCTCCTCTCATTTTCCAAAGCAAGATTAGTACCCCACCACAAGTCAAAGGGTGAGGTGTGCGTGCAAGTCGCTCTAATATGGTATAATCATGGGCCTGTAATCTATAGAGTTTTCAACTCTTAATGTATCTTTGCTAGTTTTTTGATATTATTAAGTGTCCTCAAGTGAGGAAACACAACTTACTATCTTTCGGAGTCTTAGAATCCCAAATTATTGATTGAAGATTATGCGATTAACTCAACATCTGGAAGAGCATTCAGCGAGCGTGTGCGCACTCTAGCGTAGTCAGTAGGTAGCTAACTTCCGTGCTGACGTCACACTTGCGAGAAAGCTATTGGCTACCACTGACATAGGAGAAATCTCAAAAAATGGTTCTCTTCACAGACGGCTATGCTCTCTCCATATATATACTCCCTCCACGACTGAGCCACATCTCCGTGCCTGGGGCCGTCTGCCTACAGCTGCCGAAAATTTGCTTCACTTTAGAGCGATGATGCCGGTTTCATGTATCCAACTTCCTTGGTTGCAATCATCCTCATCCTCTTTCAGCCACTCTCAGACCCCACGTTTCAGCACAGTACAACACAGTAGGCACAACCACACTCTCATATAAACTCTGTTTCAATCCCATAGTCAGCTCTCTATATCACATTACTACTTTTCATCCCCCCAATGCTTGGTACCCCCATCCTTACTTTTTTCCTTCATTTAGTCCCCACCTCACAATTTGCCACCAAACTCCGTCCCAGGTGCCAGACATAACATTAAGACAATGTAACAGTTACAAAACTTGCACATAAATTACTTGGGCATCAGTTACCTAGATTTGAATCAAAGCACTAATAAAGAGATATATCCTATCATGCTATTTTTCACAGATACTTTTCATTTGGTTGATATTTCAATACATACCCTTCTGCAAAAAATTCCTTGGTGTTGAGCAGAGGCAGAGGAGAATTAATGATGTGCTCATTCACACTGGAATCTGAACAGTCCGAATCCGCTGCACCTCCTGTGAATGAAACAATTCAGCGTAGAGGCAAATTGTAAATAAGAAATAGTTACATGTTATCAAGATAAACACTAATTTGAAATTATAATTGTGAAACCTAATCTGTCAATAGACATTTACTTTCATCAAACATAAACGTAAGTTTTAGTGGGGATTCAGAATACTTCAAAGAGGCAGGCGTCTGTCTAAAATAGGCCTAGCAATGTCTCATAAATTGTACTTAATATGAATGTAACTACTTCAATGAAATTACACCTTAAAATGAGCATGAGAGGAATTATTAATTACTGTCTATGATTGTTACCCATAGATGAAGTTCCAAATAAATTCTTCCTTGATGATGATGCAGGTTCTTCTCTGCTCTGCTGAACGGAACTGACTTCTCTATCTTTTTACTCACTCTGACGGAAGGTTCAACACTCAATCAAAGTTAGGCCTCTACCGCCAAAATTGCCATCCGGCCTCCTACCATGAAGCCCGTCGTGTAGGACGGTCGCATCAAAAAGTGGTGATAGAGTGAATAACTTGAGCTCAACCGAGCAAAATTGAGCAAAACCAATACTTTATCTACCACTTTATGCAACAGACTCTAAAGAATTGGGCGATGCTGATGACTACGTAGCAGCGAGCAGAGCCGCGATGACCGTTGCTCTTTAGTCGATGCGTGTTCATCATTGCTTGGGGAACGAGCCCAATCTGAACGAGTAGTACCAGAATCTGGGCAAAGTGATAAGGATGTGATCCCCATTACATCTCTTTGGGACCACCATGAGCTGCCAGAAATATGTACAGGCGGTTTTAATGGAGGCCTGAACGGAGGGGAGAGTCTATCTACACACGCGTGTCAAACCGGTTAATGAATGCACCCAGTGCCGGTCGCGAGGAGCTGTTCGAGGTGAAGTGCTAGATTCACAGGCAAACCATGATAATGTTGAGTCTCGGACTGTTGCTATCTGCATCCGTCCAATAAATCGTACTGAGAGCCGTCGGGCTACGTTTTTACGGCTCCTTTAAGCTCGCAAAAAGGGGATGGGTGATGCCGGCTTGTAAGATCAGTTGTGCAATGACGTACAGTCTCTGTTCCGATTAAATCAACGGAGAACAGCAGAGCTGGTTTTCAAAGGGCAGTGGCGAGTCCGACAGACTCACATCCTCAGCGATGAGTAACCTCCTTTATGGATGACTCTCTTCTCAACGCTATTTCTTCCTGATGCGTGGATGATACCAGAACAGTCAGATGATGTGGCCTTGTTGACCGATATTATTCCTAATGTGGAAATGATAATAAATCTTAAAGATGGAATGGCAGGCTTGGCTTCAGTTGAAGCAGTATAATTCTCTGTTTCCTGAAGAGGGAGATCACCTATATATCCTGAGGTGCTTTTAATCGATGAATTTAGGCGGGGTATGTTCTGAAATTGTTTCGACCTTGTAAGATTATCCTAATCCGACTTTCATTAGTTCCACAGTCCGATAACAAGGGCTTAATTAACATGTTGATCTCATACCACTGGGTGCTAGCCGACAAACTCAGTTGGGGATTGGCCATCGACTCCGTGCAGAAAGGCTTGGACCTGTTGACGGATGCGAGTAAAAATGACACTTCTCGATGCTTTGCTCGATGAAGCTCGAGACATGAGTAGAGCTGCATACCTCGCATTTTATGATAATGCTCAGTCTTTTCTTTAAGTGACGCTTACCGATTTGATTCTGGCTTCAATTTGAAAAGATATTTTGCCAGGATATGTGAATGCTGTCATGATGAACTAACGAATGGTGAGCAGTAAGCTGTCGTGTACGGGCTATGACCCTTTGTGGACGCCGATGAATCGTGGAGTCAAGCAAGGCGGCATTTTTTTCCTAATCCATTTCAATCTTATTTTGGCCTTTGGTAATTGATCAGGCGCCTAGTTTCAGGACAGTAATTGAGATTCAGATCTATGCTGGCGCAAAGGTAGGTTTACTTACTTTCGTTTGTGAGACAGTCATGTGCGCCTCAAGGTCAGGCCTCCAGACCACCGTTGACTTGGTCCCGCAGAGCTTAGATCCGTCGAAGTTCAAGCAGAAGCGAAGTCTAGAGGGCTGTGCTTGCAGGTTGGTGGTCGAACAGGAGGTGATGTGTTGACGCTCGGAGTTGTGCTACGTTCAATTAGCGGCTGGGTTCTAGTCGAGCTGATGCATACAAAAACATGAGCATCTTGTGAGCATTGAAGAAAAATGTACAAACTATAGAACTATTTTGAACGATCGCTAAAATTACGAAGAAACCTCTTCAACTGTAGCAACGGCTTGTATTCTTGGTAAATCACTTTATTCCGGGTACAGCGTCGACAGGCCCTCTGCCAGTTGCACGAGACTTGGCTGAAGAGGATTAACTGTCGTATCAAGATAGCGGTGAAAAGGTGGCTGCATTTTCTCATAGGCACCTGGACGCTCTCCTATACTAGCATTCAAGTTAAAAAAGACTCGGTGCATTTCATTTGCTCATTGCGGCACGGTTAAGCCGCTTAGGAAGGTCCCGAGATCTTCGGCGGACCACGGTGCTTCATCTTGCGTGCTGAGTGTCTCATGTCGCCAGTTCTAACTTCAACTGGCAGCCGGATCCACTGCTGCAATTTCTCTAATCATGAATGCCAGTGTATCAGGGCCTTTAGTACTGCTGTGTCACCACCTCGTCACTTGCTGAACTTCTAGCGGCTTCGCCCGCCCTTTACAATCGTCGTTCCTTTGCGTTTATCCTGCCTGCCTCTACATGAGTAGCTTCCTTAATCACCTGATTAGTTTTAGGTAAGTTTATTTTTCGTCTGTTGTCAGTGCATTAAGTGTTGAGTTGTGCCTCATTACCCGAGAATTTCGGTCAATTGGGAGATAAGGTTGCACATCCCCAAAATTAGAATTACAAGAGATCTTTCCCGACATTGACCCAAACAGTGGTGTGCCTGGAGTGTTTGGGTGGTGTGTCTGGAGTGTTTGGGTGGTGTGCCTGGAATACATGAGCAGTGAACGTTGAGTATTCTCTCAATGAGTATAGAATGTGCAAGCTGTGATGGAGTGCAAGATAACACTGTCCATGATTCTTGTTGTTCAGCGGGAATATTTGCTGTCATTACCCGAGACTTTAGCGGTGTTTTTTCCTGTTGAGGGAATTAGGCTCTCTCAACACATATTTTCAAACTTGGATCAGAGTGACGCTCGGAAATCAATAAATATTAGGACTAGCGAAAAACTAAAAAAGGGGTTGAATGGATAAATGTTTTTTTCTGCAATCATGCACGGGTACCAGAGTAGCTCATTCACATTCAACAATGCCATACAATGCCATACATTTTCGTTCACATTCATTACATTACGAGTACAGTATCTCAATACCTGGCCTTTTGCATAAACTGTGGTTTCGTGTTTCACAGTTTTTTTCGCCTTTTCAGTAACATTACAATGAGCCTAAAGAGTTCCAAGTTGTAAAAAAATTAGTGGGAGTTCAATTGTCAACTACTGAACAAAGGTCTGTTTTCAAAATTGAATAAGCCATCTTCTTTTCGTAAGAAATTACTTTCAAACTCGACTCCAGCTCTCTCGTATAAATCGGCTAACTCCTTTCAATAGCAGGATGTAATTAGTTTTAAAATTAAGCGGCTAATGGCATGGTTTCCCAACACCTTTGATTTAACACCTCTGAATAGAAAGCTATTAGTCTATGTTTAATTAATATGATTGCTTACTATAATAGAGGGTTATTTTTTTATTTCAAACCAGCTCTAAATGAGGGGAAAATTCAGAAGCTATTATCCAACGAGTTGAAGTAGGAAAATCACTTTCACCAGTGAAATATCGTCGTATGAAGTTGACTAAACATTTTGAAACTCAGATGAATAAATGGTCTAACATATGTGTGCATGAATGAATATAAACTAAAGAACAATACATCTTTAATTAGTTATTGCTTAGTGCTTGAATTCGGATCAATTTTCAGCTTCATTTGATTTTAAACTTCTAAATTAAACATATACTTCGCCTAAATGAGCTTAATTGGAATTTGCCCGTCAGAGTTTAATTTTATTTTATTTATTCTGATAATAGTTTATTATAGTATGAAAATAAACATAATGTATTGATTTGATCATTATTTACAGGGAATTAGAAAAGTTTTTATCGTTGGGAGAAGCAGAAGATGCTGCGAGTGTCAATTCAAAAGGACATGAAGAGAACTAAGCTGTAAGACAGGGCTTCAGCAGACCTGGATATATTGCAGTCAGAAGAAAAGGAGGTACAGCTTGTTCTACTCAGGAGGCACAGGTTAGGCAATAGGTTTAGGTTAGTTAAGCTTGAATATGCTATTGGGTTTGGCATCCTCATTGAAGATACATGCTGTTAGATTACTTCAGCTTTAGGTAGGCCTTATGGACTTCTATCTTTCGGGTCCCCTTTCCTTGCTTCCGTTTTGATGCCTTCTTCGCTGTATTTTCTTAGTGTTTCTTCCCCTTGTTTTTCATCTTGTTTCTATTTTCGTGGTGTCCTGCATGAAAACACACCTTGCACATGATAGCAAATATGTGTAATAATGCAGTGAGGGTTTTTTCAACGTGGCAATTAAAAATACTTTATATATCTCGGTAGTACAATACGATAACAATTTGAAATTAAGATATTAGTTGCCGTATGAATTTTCCCATTTCCATTTTCCCAGATTCATTAAGTAATGGTATAAATTTTTCTCAATCATGTCACAGATTTCATTCGTACAGAAAGCAAGTCTTGAAGCCTTCTCGCAACCCTGCGTCTTCTTAATTTCAGTGTAAAACTAATATGACGAACTTTCAATTTTCGTCAAAAAGTTTAACTAGTTTTTCGAAAGTGCAATGGTTTGTGTCAGAATTTGGTTTTGATGCTATCTCAGTGATTTTTGTACAAATTGCTGAGAGGAAATAGTAACCGACGTTTCAGATGTAAGGCATACTGGAACTTGCATTCTGTTATTATTTCATAGGTACCAAGTATATCTGAACAAAATGTTTAGCAAGCTATTTTATTTTAAGACTTCAGATGGTAAGCTTCAACTCTGATAACACAATTTTGAACAGGATGCAATAGATACAATTTTATCTGAGTTTTTTCGAATAGCGTAGAAAGACCTGTGTCAAATAATTATTTGGCATTATTCAAATTGAAATGTACAGTAGGGTTTGAATCGCTGATCTCCGAATATATTTTTATGAAATTTCGTGGCAACCGTTGAAAATTTCCACTCTCTCAAATTTATAACATGATTTAAAATTTATTTGTCTCTAAGGTACTTTTCACTATAAACATGAACAAGTAACGCAAGTTTTATAGAACTAGCGACTTTATGCCCCAGCACGAGAAAAATAATAAAAATCTTATACTGAATTTCTAGTAATGGAATATAATCTTATCGGGAGATTGCGCCCAGAACACATTTTGCAGCAATACGAGTCGGTGCTCGTGCTCCATATTTCACCGCTAAACCTGACATTCCTGCGCACAAATTGTTAGCAGGGCAGGGGATTTTTTCCAGCCCGTTACTTCGAATTAATGTATTGGTTGGCTAGCTTTTCCTCGGATTTCCCCCCTCTATTTGACGCCTCAAATGATTCTTGGGCAAATATGCCACAGAAGAGGAAATGAATGATACATCCTGACACGTTCATAGTGTTTACTGAGGAAGTACGACGATTGTACTCAAGAATAGTTGACAGTTTCACCGACCATGACAGTTCAGGGGGTGATATAGGAAAAAACGTGTAAGAAAAGTATTAGAGCATATTTCCGTGATTTAATGAAAATAATTAATTGAAAGAGTTATTCGAAATTTACCATGAGAAGGAATTCAGTGGATCAAAATAATGGTCTTTAGAGTAGGTGCCTGAGAATGGTGGAGCAATGATCACACAAACACGGCATTGAACATTTGATATGCAGTACATACAGTTTATATCTCTATATATAATTTAAGCGTTTATGTAGAAAGATCTAAAATTCGGGCCAGCCACTTCTACATTTTGTACGGCCTTTTCCCGATATAGACAACAGATATATTGCATATAAGAGGAGTAATCGCTTAACAATGCCTTAAAAATGCTTGGGATTCTGGCTCTTTCGCTTGTGAATGGACTCTGGGTTCACCTGCTATAGTAACCTGCATAGTAAACCATAATGTCTTCATTGAAAAGTCATTGATACTTGTTTTATCCTTGCAATGTCTTCGTGGAGTCTTTCACCACGTTGTTTTTCTGGAATAACCCATAGTGGATGAGAAGAAATCTCCCCTCAGGGAGATAGAACTACTGTATCAATGGGAATTTGCTCTTCAAACGGGAAATGGGGGCTTCTCGAGGTGAGTTTGGTGAGCTTTTTTTGTTGAAATAACATTTGTTTTTAATTTTGTAAAGGACAATAGTTTTTCTGTTCACCGTTGTCATGGTTTTCAATCTCTATTACTTTCTTCATCAACGTTTATCTTTCTTCACCAACTTGCTTCTTAACTTACTGTTTTCGTGAGGAGGGAATCTTGTGTGGGAACACACTTGCTGCACAGATTCTGCGGTCCCTCATCTGCACTAAATGGTGCCTCCTTCCTTCCACTGCTTGAAATATTTTTTGTTGTTGTTAGAGAGGCTTAAATTTACTTATAATCTAATTTCTCTGGGAAGAAATCTAAATGAGACAACAATAAATTCATCTTAAATGACGGACAACATCGTAGAGCTCGACAGGCCTTTAGCATGCTGTTCAGTAGTTAAGCGTAGTTGTCAGCCCTACGATTACCAAGGAAGGTGTGCACTTCATGTAAAAATGGGTCCCATTCTGCCAAATTAAGTGGAGCCAATAAACGAGCACTGCAGTACTCTATGTCACGAATCAGCTCTCTGATCTAAGGTACTGCAACAATGGCTGCTTTAAGTTCAGCGTAGGTCTTCTTTGCGCCAAATTTTTCTATGTGATACTGGAATATCTCAGAAGCATGGACTATTCCTTTATCAAAATTCTTAATAAGGTCAAGCTTAAAATGAAAAGGTGGGAGATAGTTCTTCAGTGGATGTATCAAAAGCGTGAGCTGCACACTATAAATCAACTTTGGGTCCTCCAGAGTTTTCGTTATTATTCGAGTATTATGCTGATAAAAATTTTTTTAATTTTTCATATAACATCGTCTACAAACATCAATGAATAAATTCAATTTCATCACAAATTTTGAAGTAGCTTCCTCTAGCTATTCCTCTCTCAACTTACATAAGAGTTTGAAAATTTTATGAGCCACAATTATTCAAGCTTTGCAGTGATATCGAGCCCAGAATTTTCCGACGCGGCATTTGTATTGCACAAATTTTGCTCATAACAATTCACCACCAGAATTATCACAAAAACACCATATTGATTCAGAGAAGCTGTCTACACAAGAAAAGGCGCCCTCATGCTCTCATGCCGGTTCTCCCTAGTAACCCTTTTATTTCCCAAAAATCAAAACAATTTAGCTAATTCTCCTCAGTAAAATCAGGTATTTATCAGCAAGTAATTTGGTGCTTGAATCCCGTTGATAAGTATCTTACATTCATTGAATAAAAGTGAAAAAATCATGAATCTTTCAAGTCAATAACTATTTACACGGTATCTACTACTAAGAATGACCGTCGTGTGTTTATTAATATACTTCGTGCCACGGTCCTGAGAACAGATAGGAAGAAATTAGCGCTGGCAGTCTTTGTTTCAGTACACTCGTAAATTAATACACTCATTTTTGTTGCAACATTACACTATAATAAGTCGCTTTCAAAAAGTTAGAGAGGTCCAGAGCCTTATATACTCGAGTCCGTATCGTGGATACTGAGTTCGGCGGGGTATTGCATATTGCAATATATGCTGTATTGAGTTGATATAATATATCTAACCTAATAATACCCACTGTCTCAATTGTTAAAATAAAGGACGTCTTGGTAGTGAAGTTTCAATTTTTTCAAAATATTTGAGATCAGCAAAGACAAATTCAATTTTTTGACCCAAGCTTTCGGCTAGATTAGCTCTAGCCGTCATCAGAAGAACGATGTATTTTTAAACAAAACCTCTTATGGTATCCGCGTGTATCTAGTATACAAAACATTTTATTAAATTTTTAGATGTAAGCCGAAAATCATTGATCAAGGGCGACTAATGAGCAAAGGAAGAAACTGCGGGGGGACATCAAGGTGACGATTAATTTTGTTTGGTTCCTAAACACTCTACTCGGTGATCGAACTCAATGAGTATAGAGATCGAACAGTGTTTAGGAACCAAACAAAATTAATCGTCACCTTGATGTCCCCCCGCAGTTTCTTCCTTTGCTCATCAGTCGCCCTTGATCAATGATTTTCGGAATACATATAAAAAATTAATAAAATGTTTGTATACTAGATACACGCAGATACCATAAGAGGTTTTGTTTGAAAATACATCGTTCCCCTGATGACGGCTAGAGCTAATCTAGCCGAAAGCTCGGGTCAAAAAATTGAATTTGTCTTTGCTGATCTCAAAAACTTTGAAAAAATACCCACTGTGTGTTTATTTATATACCTACGAGTGCACACGGCCCGTAAAATGATGACACTTAAGCCCATATTATGCGGTGAACAAAGCTGTGAACATTTGTGCGCAGCACAGGGATGGAAAAAACCCTGGGTTTTTTAAAAAAACCCAACCCACGTGGGTTTTTTTGGGTTTTATTGGGTTTTTTTGGGCTTTATTGGGTTTTTTGTAATACCTGTTTTTGTTCAAAAGAGTTATTCAAATAGCTCCAGTTGACTTTTCCAGATTTATATATACACTTATTGAGTGAATAATGTTATTTGATTACTTTATTTCCAACATCATATTACATTATTATGTGAATTATTACATTATATGAACAATATATGAATTAAGTTTGTCCATCACAATTACCATTTACCAGTTTCCATATGCATAGGGACATAGCTCTGCAGTCTGTAAAGATATAAGATGTGCAAAGAGAATTGCTTTTCTTGTCAATTCATAGTAAGTTGTTTTAGCAGCAGACAGACGCAAGTCATGTGAGAAGGAAGCTCCATGCAAATCATAAGTAACCACCACAAGCAACTTGAAGCAAGACAGCTGCACATCACTTAACATGTGTATATAAAAAACAACTTAACATGTGTATTGTGTGAGCTGGAGGGCTTAGCAGCGCAAGCCAAGTCAGTCAACCACACTGTTACATGTTACAACATGTAGTGACATGCCCAAATTTTTTTTTACATTTGCCAAAAAAATCACTTTTTGCAGTTCAGGATAGCAACAAACATTAAAATGATTAGAAATGAATGCTCTAACAGATTCCACTGGCAAATTTGTTCCAGTGCAGCTTGAATGCTCACCATAGGCCAGTCGTTTATCTACTTTCGGTAAATCTGAAGGAGATGACAGTTGTCGATTTTGTGAATTTCGATGCCTTAGCATAGTTAATTAGATCGAAATAAACAAGTTTTCTTCTATGCACTTTCCCTCTCAAATGAATATTTTATTAGTTATAGCGGTAAATGACTTACCGCAACTCCAGTCTTTGAAGCGGAAAGAAATTCTTTGATCGAGTTGTATGGCAATACTGCAATGGCGTCTCGCTTCCAGCGCTCTGTCTTGAAAGACGAAACCAAACCAACCGCTATACCTCGTTAAATACTCATTTGACGAAAAAAGTGTATAGAATAAAAGTTGTTTATATCGATTTTATTACCATGTTTCAAGCAACAAAAATTCGAAAATCGATGAGTAGCTGTTTATTCGAGCGCATTCGTTATCAATGACGAAACTAAACTTACCGCTATAAATCGTAAAATACTCATTTGAGACGAAAAAAGAATAGAAGAAAACTTGTTTATTTTGATTCAATTAATTAGGTTCAGGCACCAAAAAGTGGAAAATCAACAACTGTCATCTCCTTCAGATTTACCCTACTTTCTTATCCCATGATGACTGCGGTCGTGTCTTACCCCATCTGACTATAATTGTTAGACTTGTTTCAGGCAAAGCTCTCAGAGGAGACAGATATTGAAGAGTGGTTGGCTGAGTACACTCCGGAGTTCATCAGTGCGCTTTATTTGTATAAATTGAGAGACTCCAACATCTTCCCAAAACACATGTTAAGAATATCACCAAGACAATGACTCCTCGTTGATGGTGGGATATTCAAGACATGAAACAGCAGAAAATACAGATTCATGAAAAAACACTGGCAGAGGGTTTCTGCAAGTTTATAAGCAATCTTCATTCTTGCTTCGCAAGTTCAGGATCCATTGAGAGAATTTTCTAAACATTTGGAATTGTGTGGAATAAATTGAGAAATAGATTAGGATCGGAACGCGCACAGAAATTGGTCTCATTATATCGCCACCTCACAAATAATCATGATGTGGATGACAACGATGAAATGGCAGTGGAAGTAGAAAGAGACATACAGTAGTACAGTCTGTAGTAGCAATCTAGTCTAGAAGACGGAGGAAGAATTCAGAAGTCCCTATACTCTCAAATAGTCAAACTGCATTTGTTTCTTAGTTTTGGTTTTTTACTTTAAAAATGGAACTCATGGATATGTACTAGCCCCTCGAGTTTTTTTTGTGATTAGGGTTTTTCTTATTTTATTTTTATAGTGGTGTTTTTTTTATTTGTTTTTCAATATTTATTGTCATAGTCATGCAAATGCCTAGGACAAATTTTTGACAATATTAATATTTAGCTCATTTTGATTCTATAAGCTGGAAAACAAGTGAAATTTAAATTGCACTAATAAAACCCAAAAAAGCCCAAAAAAACCCACTATATAGTGGGTTTTTTTACGTGTTTTTTTTTTGGCTTTTTTGGGTGGGTTTTTTTGGGTGGGTTTTTTTATGTGCCAACCCTGGCGCAGCAGCGCTAGCTCCACCCATTTCCTCTTTTTCTGTCGTAACTCTGCTCTCTTTCGCATTGTGGCAGCGTACAGGAATGTGAACTTTTCTGATCGGTCTCTGCGCGATAGGTTGAGCATGTTCATGGAGACGCTGTGCCAGTACTGCCACAGACCATATACTAGAAGATCCGCAACTTATCTCTAAGCGAATTTGTCTACCGGCCGCGATGACGTAGGTGCCAATTGGCCAATGAGGAGCAATGAAATTGTGACGTCACGAAAAATCGGCAGAAGATTCTGTTTGAATCTGAAAGCAGCTGTGACAGAGGTGTAACGACGATTGCTGCAAAAATGGCCCCGTACGTACGCTTTAAAAAGTGCTTGATGGAAAATTGTGGAAATGATAACCGCCAATGTCCTGATTTGTCGTTTTTCCTATTTCCTAAAGGAAATTACGACGAGTGGATGGCAGCATGTGGTACTGTAACGTTGAAGATGGATAAGAGATCCAAAAGGCCGGAGAGGGCTTATGTGTGTGCCAGCACTTCTCTCGTTCAGACTATAACTTCATTTTGTCTCCATTCAGAAATGCGAGAAAGTTATTGTAATCTTCAGCAGTTCCAAGAAGAGCTATGCAATACCAAGGTAATGTAAAACTTTTAAATGTTTCGTTTATTCCAAGTTAATCCAGTACATCAAAGTTTCACTAATTATGATTTTCCTCATACCCTCGATTTTGAATAATGAATGGCTGCTGGATTGACGTATAATAACAGCGTGTTAATCAAGAGTAGAAATTTTATGGGTTTCAAATTTTTATCAAAAATATAATAAGAAATATTTTTGGTAGCTTTAGCTGAAATAAATAAAGGTCAATGTGAAGTTTAATGAAATCACAGAAAATGACAATAGCGATCCCAGGAATCACTGGTGGAACCCATTTAAGAACGTTTTACATGAATGACATTCTGCTCGCTGATGCGTTATTTTCGAATAATTGAACTTTGAAGTTGGCCTTCACGCCAAAGGAAGCGAACGCGTGAAACGGAATTTATTGTTACAGGTGGGACGGTGGGACGGAGTCATATATCTGAGGATTGATCAGCTCGAATGAAAGGAAATCAACTTGTAAATATACTGAAGCGGAATGAGCACTATAACGTCATCACTAGACATTTTCTGAACAGCGAATAAGACAGGTTTTTGAACTGAAGCGAGTCGCGGACGAATGTTTGTGGTTGAAGTGACCATTGCCCACTGTGCTGCTGGAAGATTGAAATGAGAATAGACCAGAATTTATCAGGTCTCATGTGTAGCTCTTGTAACTTAGGTAAGGCTGGCCAGGCGCGAAACATACAATATAGTTGTGTGATGTAAGTCATTTGACGTATGCCATTTTGATTCCATTACTTAGTTGGCATTATTCCTAATACCATTCGTTGTGTGTACCCTCATTGATGTTTGTATGACGTATAGCTGGAAATCATAAATGTTAGCATATTTATCCCTGTGTATCATGTCCCACAATATTAGAAGCGATCGATCGTAACACCACGGAGGGCGCTCAAAAAATGCGCTGCGTAAGTGGGTCATCTACCATCGGTGAGTACAGCTCTAATTTTAGTATACAAGCATTTTTTTTGTTCTTAGTGACTGTGTTCTTGATACATCCTCATATTTTTGTGTTTTGTGTAATTTCATGAAGGTTTGCCATTCTCTCAACTCCGAGAACCTGATTTTCTTGTTAATGAAATGTTAACAAGAGGAGACGGGCCCTTTTCTAGTGACATCTAAATTTGGCAGGATCCAAGTTATCAAAAATTTTATTTACATCTGTGAGTTAACAGCAGTATTGTGTGTTTTGATATTTTTGTTGTGTTTTACATGCGCATGTTGAAGTGAAATTTAGTGCGTACCCCAGCTTATGAAGTGCTACAACGATTGGAGAGTGTATCATTTCGAGAGCAATAAATTGTCATTGTTACAGAACGAAAAGCTAACAAGTGTGTAATGATATACAGCTGAAAATTTTGAAGAGACCAAAGGGTGATAAAAATTGATCTAAATAAATTTCTCAGGAGCGTGAATAATTAAGGTCACGTGATGTTGAAAATTCACAGTGAGTAATTTTCTTGGTAATGAACTGCGTGAGCGTGAGTGATTATTTGTGAAGTCGTGAAGTTCGTATTCAAAGAAGATTAGCATCATGCCTGGGAGAGGACGAAGGAACAACGCCCGCAGAAATGAGCCAGCAACGCCACCACAGCCCGAAGAGGAAGAAGTTAATATGCCCGTGGCAACCAGTTGCGTTGGGGCCATTGGGGCTAAATTCAGGAGAGGCGATGACGTGGGGGAACATATGGCAAGGTTGAAGTTTTTGACTGGTAACCTGAATAACAGCGAGCAGGTGCATGCCTTCTTCCTATGCCTAGGTCCACAAGAGGCAAAGGAATGCAATCAAATAATTGGTACACTAACGAACCTACGAGAAGCAGAAACCTGGCTGCGCCCATACGCCGACCAAGTCGAACATCCGACTCAAGCGCTGTTTGAAATAGTAACCAAGAAGCAAACAAGCCGAGAGGGAGTTTTAGAGTACCTGACGCGCCTGGAAAGGCTGTACAACGAGAATTATCTAGAACATCCGGAACGAGTCATTATAGATTTGATGTGGCTCGGATGAAGGGCAGACATCACGAGACCCTTTCGAAGTGATGCGCGACCTACGACAGTACAAGAATTGAGGGACATGGCAATCGAAGTGGAAAATCGACGGATAGTACCAGTACCAAGGGAAACGACAGACAGGAGGGAACCGGAGAGAGAGAGAGCGCAGCGAAGCGAGAGGAGGCCACAGCATGAGACTGCACGTGTCGGCCACACGATGCGGTATTCACCACAACGGCAAAGAGGCTACCACCATGAAGTGCCACTCTGGAGGGAAAGGAACAGACAGGTACGATACTCTCCTTATCATCGAAGAGGAAATTATGAAGCGCCACACTGGAGCGAAAGAGGCAGACTTAGGAGTCATCAGCACCAAATTTACCACGCAAGAGAACCACAGCCGCATCAGGAAGTACCACCTGCACCTGCAGTGAACTTAGCACAGTATAGAGCAGTGCTACCGCCGTGCGTCAACTGCGGCAAATTTGGGCACCTAAGAGGTGATTGCAGAGTGCAACATTTTGCAGAACAGCCAAAAAACGGAATAGGAGACCGTTAGCTCCAATGATAAATCCCAGCGTCATACTCCAAGTGAATGGTACACCTGTAACCGCGCTTCTTGATACCGGAGCAAATATATGCTTGGTAAAAGAGCGTGTGGTTGCGGGGATTAAAAATGCTAGTGTGAAAGGAACATCGACTGCATTAAAAACAATTGGAGAGGAACCCGTACCGGTGCTGGGAAAGATTAATGTGCCAATCAAAGTTAACGTTCAGAAAATTGTACAGAAATGCTTTGTGGTGCGGGAAATTGCATTCCCAGGAGACCTGCTAATAGGAGTGGAAGTAATGAACAAAGTCAACGCAAAGCTAGACTTCGGGAAACGTAGGGCATCATTCTTTGGTACTCACGTGAACATGTTTTCAGCACCAGGACCCGCTTCTCCGAAAATTCTGTGGTTAACGCGGGAGGAAGCATCGGTCACTCTCGCTGAGGACATTACAGTGAAGCCTCGCGCGCAAACTATGGTGAAGTGCCGAGCAGATGTCAAGTTTGATGGAAAGGAGGTAATTTTGGAGCCTAGAATTAAGTGGGCGCCTTACGTCGGAGCCACCGCTGCAAAGGTGCAAAATGGGTATGTTTTGATGCCCGTACTTAACCCGTTTGCCGAAGAAATCGCTCTGACTGAAGGAGCAATAATTGCAACATGCCACGAAATCTCGAATGAAAATGCAACTGCAGAAGAGGATAATGATGAAAACCGCGGAGCAGAAAATCTCCGCAGAGAAAAGCGCTTTCAGCAAATTGATGAGCTCGATCTCATTCACTTGGATGCTGAAAAACAAGGGCAAGTCAGAAACCTGCTAAAGGAATATCACAAGACGATTAGTGCAGACGAGATGGACATTGGCCACGTTAAAGGAGTGAAATACAAAATTTTGCTGAGTGATTACAGGCCAATTCAAACAAAAGGATGGCGTATTCCGTACACCAGCCAAGAAATTATTGATAAAAATGTTTCGGAGATGATTGAAAGTGGAGTTGTGCAAGAGAGTACAAGTGCTTGGAAGTAAGGAAGCCTGGGGGGGCCACAGAATTTGCCTTGATTTGCGAGCTGTAAAGATGCGGGTAGTGAACGAGCACTATCCGATTCCCAACATTATAGGGACACTGGAAGAGGTAGCTGGCAAAGAGTATTACTCGATTGTCGATGCAAAATCAGCCTTCCATCAAATTGAGCTCGATGAAGAAAGCAAGCAGTACACGGCGTTTCAAACTCGACAGGGAAACTTCGAATTCTTTAGGCTACCTATGGGACTCAAGTGCTCAACATCAGTGTACCAGAGAGTAATTTGTCATGTTCTGAAAAGGCAGCTTGGAAAATTCGCCGCCATTTATTTGGACGATGTGTGCGTCAGCTCTATGACTTTTGAGAGTCACCTAGAAAATTTAAGGGAAGTGTTGCACGAGTTTCAATGTGCCGGAGTAAAAATAGGCTTAGACAAATGCAAATTTGCGCAAAAACAAGTGAAGTACCTAGGATGTTACATCAGTCGTGAGGAACTTATTCCAGATCCCAAGAACGTGGATGCGATGCAGAATTACCCTAGGCCGACGACCGCAGGCAAAGTCCGCTCCTTCGTCGCTGCACTCAACTTCTACCGGCGGTTCATTCCGCATTTCGCTACAACCGCTGCAACCCTTAATGCTCTGGCTAAGAAGGGGCAAAAATTCAAGTGGAATGAAGAACACGAACAAGCCTTCTGTAAACTTAAGCAGCTCATGATAGAAGCTCCAGTTCTGAAGTAGCCTTCTCTAAATGAGACGTATTATTTGAGCTGTGATGCCTCAAATGGGGGCTCTGGCGCGGTACTTGCACAAAAATGTAATGGCAAGGAACAACCGATTGGATACTTCAGAAAAAGATTCAATGATGCTGAAAAACGTTATTCAATTACGGAGCGTGAAGGGTTAGCAGTGGTCGCCGCTGTAAATCACTTTTCACCTTATTTGTACGGTAATAAATTTGTTGTAATTACTGATCACACGGCTCTTAAATATTTGTTCAAAGGTAAAAATACCAGGAGCAACAGAATTATGAGGTGGGCCCTAACACTCTCACAGTATGATTTTGAGGTAATTTATCGCCCAGGAGCTCAGAGCGTGGTACCCGACGCGTTGTCGAGAAATATTGCGAACAACAACGAAGAGAAAAACCAAGACGACGAAGCCCCTAAAACAGTGTTCGTCACGGCGATGTTGGATGAAACACCCAGTGTACAAGAGGCGGAAATTAGTTTGCAGAAAGAAAATGTGAGGGCAGAACAATTGAAAGATCCCGTTTGGGGGCCTGTGCTGAGGTATCTTGAAGGTGACAAATTAGGGGACGCTCCAAGTCTCGCTCTGAAATCCGAAATTTTTACCGACGGAGGCATATTGTATTTCAGAAAGACGCAACGAAAGCCTTATAGAACAAGGCACTTGATCGTTGTGCCAGACGCTCTGAGAGAAGCGGCAATAACGTTAGCGCATGATAGCACAATCGGTGCACACCAGGGTCGTGCTAAAACGTGGAAAAAGCTCATGAAATTCGGGTACTGGATTAACATGGCGGCGCGTGACGTTAACAAATACGTCGATTCGTGCATTCAGTGTCAGAAACGTAAGATCAACAATCGCATTTGTGTCAGCATGGGTTCATTCCCTGAAATTGACAAGCCTCTGGACAGAGTAGGCGTTGATTTAATTGAAATGCCAGTCTCGAACGAGGGCCACAAGTACATCCTGACCGTGGTCGATCACTTCAGTAGATATGTTGCAGCGTTTCCGCTCAGAAGCAAGACAACTGAGGAAGTAACGAAAGCGTTGACTAAATTCGTGACTACGTACGGCCCAGCCAAGACGCTCATCTCAGACAGGGGCACCGAGTTCACGTCAGCTTTATTCAGAAATGTGTGTGAAAAATTGAAAATAAAATACTACAACACATCAGCATATCATCCCCAGTCAAACGGGATGACCGAACGGCAAAATCAGAATATCAAGACTATTTTATCACACCTCGCCGCCAGCGATCAATCTTCGTGGCCTGATGCACTTCCTTGGACGTGCCTGGCACTGAACACCAGCTACCAGAGCGTCATTGAAGAAATTCCATTCTATTTGTTCTTTGGTAGAGATGCTGACATTCCAATCATTGAATGGCTAAAAACCCCGCGAATAGATTACTCTCTGGGAGAAAACTACGCGGCAGAAGTAACTGAACGTCTTCACAATGCCTTCAAGGTTGTTTAGCAGAATATGTTTAGCAGAATATTAAAAGTAGCGTGTTTATTCTTGCTGTAGACAATAGTGTGTCATTTCTTCAGACTTAAGTAATTGATTTTCTTGGTAGATTAGCGTAGTAAGTACTTCAGCACAAAACAGGCCAGAACATTGCATAACACGAATGCGTCTCGTATAAGCAGCAAAAATTAAGGAAGAATCACGTGGAACACGAGTGATTATTTACAAGAACAACGGAACAGATAGCAACTGTACAATATAGGGGATTCATCGCAATTGTATTGGAAGTATTTGACTATAGAACAAATACAAGCGTTGCATTGAGAGACGACGAGGACGAATGTACAGCTGGAAATTTTGCACCATGTTCAGAAGAATGCGGAGGGCACAAGTAATTGCCTCAGAGTTGCTTGTGGTCAAACTTGCGGCGAAACACATCGTTAGCCAACAGCAGAGCCAGGGAAGGGCTGCTCAAGTAATTGGCAGTTAATACTTCGAAGTGAACAGCACCACAGAGGAACGAAGCATCAACATGAGGAAGGAAGGAGAAGCGAAAATAATGAAGATAATAGTCTAGGGTGCCTAGATGTACTAGCGTTCAAAATGCTTTTATAAAATGGGCACTCGTATGAAACAGTAACAATGCTTTTATATTATGGAGTATTGAAACGAACTTAAGTCATTTGGAACTTGCATTGTGACAGGAACGCTTAGAAAGGCATTCCTGAAACTCGCATGCAAGCGTCCTGTGAAATTTAACTAGGCAAATAATCACGTGGAATACTGAAGCCACGTTTGAGGCATCTTTATTTAAACGTGAAATAGAAATTTCAAAGGGATTACGTAGGATATATATCTCGTATGAGACGTACGCTCTTCGAAAAATGTTAACCCACGAATTCTCGCATTAATAAGAGTATGGACGCGGACAAATGGATGGAAGAGCATCTCGTGTCTCCCAGAAATTATACGTCGACATCAAGGAATGTTGAGAAGCATTATGCAGGATACCACCGCTCATACAGGATACCACCGCCGGATACACCTCGGAATTCATCAGGATCACCTCGTAGGATTCGGAACCCTATCGCGAATGGAGACTGTATTGAATGAAATTCGTCGACGCTTCAACTCGTATTTATCGACAGACCAATATAACCTCCTGACTTGCCGATTCGCCTGATCAACGAATCGATGTTCATGAGTAACCTGCCGATTAAAAATTTGAGTTTGAATAAACGTCATAAAATGTAAGTGCAACATTGCATTTGACATGATTGAGTAATAATTTGAATCGTGATAATGATCCATCTTATAGAACGAAATCGTGCAGTTAATGTGGTGTATAGAAATTTGTCATGAGTCTGGATATTGGACTCGCAATACTTCCTCCTGAAGATGAGTTTAACATCGACGCGTGTGTGATGCTATTAAAATGCCAGAGGAAAAACATGAAGGAAAGCAAATTCCGTCAGCGATACCAAAGGAGTCAACATCGAATCGTCAACAGCAGCAAGGAGTTGGACAACAGAACATACAAGCGTTAATTGAACTCTACGAGACATAAAATCATCAATACTGTAGGATGTTAGAGAGGGTAGGGAAAGTGCCCGTAAAAAATTTTGTGAATGTCATTAGGGGTGAGTACTCAAGTATTTAGGACGCACTTCACTTCGGCGGAAAACAGATGCATCGGTTAGATGAACACGAAACAATATATTACGCCGTGCTGATTGTAATGAATAAGATTCTTAATTGTAATGTACCCTGTTTGTTGCGGAATTAGTTTTAGAACATAATGTGCTTAAGTAGAATTTACCATGTGTGTCTTATATTGGCTCCATACTGTAGTACTTATTATTCAATAAATAGCTGAAAGCTAATTGAAAAAAAAATTGTCAGGCCAATTTTTTTAACTCAAGGAGGGCGATTCTGTCGAGAATCAGTTAAGAATAACCAATTTTGTGAATTAAAAATGAGGATTTAGAAAAAAGAAATTTTGATTGTGTGTAATAAATTTTGTGCTTACTTATAAATATCTCAGTAAATCCCAGCAGCCCAGGAGGGTCGCTTCAACATGTATGTTTTTATGCCTGTATGTTGGGACTCAGCAAATGTTAGATGGGGCGATAAGATGCAAGGGCTCGGACGATGGCTGTTTACATTGTGTGTTGTTTCTGGAGGGGTCTATTTTGTGGTGTTAGCAATTTTTTCATTCGGGCGAGCCCTTGGAAACTTGAGACGTTCGGAAAAATGCCTACCCATGCGCAAAACAAAGTCGCCTTGTGGTCAAACATAAATCGAGACACTTAAGCCGAGAGAGGCGGCAAACCAACGGTCGGTTTCGAAGGAGCTGAGCGTGAGAAAAATTGAGGCTAAGAAAGAAATAAAGGCGAGCTGCGGTACTACCAATTAGAAAAGAGGTAGGAGGGCGCTTCGAGGTTCCTAAGATTCTTATAGGTCGAATGTGAGAGAGGGGACAACCCTCGAGAAAATACGCGGGGCATCTGAGGAACAAAAGGTAGTTCTGCAGTCAACGCCGGAGCGCGAAGTACAAGAGATAAAACGCGGGTGTGTTCGCTGTAACAAACGTGCTCAAAGATATAATGAAAAGTGGTTATTGGATATATTGAAAATTTTTACTAAAGTTTACGCTATAATGTAAATCCAAAAAAAATTCATACGTTTTCTCGTTTCACTTGCAGAGAGGGAATTTTACGTGTTCCCTTTACCACGTTCACTAAGGGGAGATGACCAAATCGACCAAATTATATGAATCATTTGATGGAACGGAGATGCCACACTAGAAGGGGGGGTAAGAGAAATATAGTTTCCTTTGGAAAAGATGTTTCGAGATAAATATTGTGAAATTTCAATGTCATTCAGTGAAGTAAAAAAAAATTGAGATATTTGAGGGAACGTCATCGACGCGCTTAAAAAGTAACAAGTTAAAATTTTGTCTTGACAGGTGGGACGGAGTCATATATCTGAGGATTGATCAGCTCGAATGAAAGGAAATCGACGTGTAAATATACTGAAGCGGAATGAGCACTATAACGTCATCACTAGACATTTTCTGAACAGTGAATAAGACAGGCCTTTGAACTGAAGCGAGTCGCGGACGAATGTTTGTGGTTGAAGTGACCATTGCCCACTGTGCTGCTGGAAGATTGAAATGAGAATAGACCAGAATTTATCAAGTCTCATGTGTAGCTCTTGTAACTTAGGTAAGGCTGGCCAGCCGCGAAACATACAATATAGTTGTGTGATGTAAGTCATTTGACGTATGCCATTTTGATTCCATTACTTAGTTGGCATTATTCCTAATACCATTCGTTGTGTGTACGCTCATTGATGTTTGTATGACGTATAGCTGGAAATCATAAATGTTAGCATATTTATCCCTGTGTATCATGTCCCACAATATTAGAAGCGATCGATCGTAACACTACGGAGGGCGCTCAAAAAATGCGCTGCGTAAGTGGGTCATCTACCATCGGTGAGTACAGCTCTAATTTTAGTATACAAGCATTTTTTTTGTTCTTAGTGACTGTGTTCTTGATGCATCCTCATATTTTTGTGTATTGTGTAATTTCATGGAGGTTTGCCATTCCCTCAACTCCGAGAACCTGATCTTCTTGTTAATGAAATGTTAACAAGAGGAGACGGGCCCTTTTCTCGTGACACTGGCACCTCGAGAGCTGCCACTCCTGGTGCTTCATGGGCTGGCACTTCAAGAGCTACCACTCCTGACCCCTCAAGGCCTGCCACTCCTGACGCCTCGAGACCTGCCACTCTTGGCACCTCAAGGCCTGCCACTCCTGGCACCTCAAGGCCTGCCACTCCTGGTACCTCAAGGCCTGTCACTCCTGGCACCTCAAGGCCTGTCACTCCTGGCACCTCAAGGCCTGGCACTTCTGGCACCTCAAGGCCTGGCACTTCTGGCACCTCAAGGCCTGGCACTCCTGGCACCTCAAGGCCTGCCACTCTTGGCACCTCAAGGCCTGCCACTCTTGGTACCACAAGGCCTGCCACTCCTGGCACCTCAAGGCCTGCCACTCTTGGCACCTTAAGGCCTGCCAAAAGTGCTTCCAGCAAACAATGCTGCTCATCTTCGTGGAGGGAAACGACACAGGTTAGTCGTGTTGAAATAACCGCTGAGTTCGGACTTCATTGAAGTGTCTTTGAATTGTAGCGAGATAGATTTTTCAAGTTACAAACCAGAATTGGACAACGTTGGATGAGTGCTAGCAGCAAAAGATCGAAAGATTGCTGAAAAGTTATCACATACGCATTATTCTAAGACACAGCAGCATATGTAGAATTATTGTGAGAACTACCTGCTGCCATCTCCATCAGTGTCAATGCCATATTCACTGTCACTTATTTACCACTTCTCGATTCAATACATCTATCATGAAATTATATAATTATCTTTGGGTAATAAATGTAATTAAAATGTGATTCCCGTAGCATATTTCCGAACTATACTTTATTTTTTGTGTCCTTGGAATTGAATTAATGCAAACATTTAGGTACCTATTGCCTCTTTTCACAATGCATCCAATTATAATGCTTGATTCATTAGAAGGGTGGGCTCGCGGTACTCGCTGACTTTCTTGGGTACTGAACAGGGCTATCCTGTCTCTCATTGGTACTCACTTTATACCGGTCGGTATGTTTGAACTCATTTATAGTTTAATGCTAGAAATCTTGGAAAAGAATACTGACCAGAACTGTGATTCCAATCCATGTAGATAAAATGTGGCATATTTTTAATTTGGTGTGTTGTGTTCAAAACCTTAACTTTCAACCACTTTAAAGTTTGATTTATATGTACAAATAATACTTTCTTCAAGTTGGGGAAGTAAATATAATATACAATCTAATTTTCGTCAATTTATTTCAGAATTCGTGTGGCAAAAGAAGCAGTTCTTTGTTGGAAGACACAGGTCCTTCAATGGTACCTTGTAAGCGAAGGTTGTTCGCTTCTCCTTCTGGAACGACAATTGCCCTTGAAAACAGCAGACCAGCTCCCGAGAGAAAACTTAGGAAAAGGCTCAGGAGAAAATCAAAGGTACTGTACAAGCGGTTGAACACAGATAATTTCCTGAGAAGTGTAAGTGGCAGACTTGGTCCTTATCTCAGTGCATTTGTCAAGCCCAAATTAAGGGGCAAGAGATCATACACCATGTATCACAAGTGGCTCGCTGTAAACATTCTTGTAAGCTCATCAGAAACCCACTATTAACTGATGAGGAACTTGATACCATTACCCTCACTTTCGACTGTGCGTGCATTGATGAAACAATTCGAAGTACGTCCTGGTACAAGTGCTAAAAGTGTGTCCATGTTGAACATGCAGGTAAAACCTGTCAGTGCTAGAGATAAACTTTGTTTCCTTCTAGTGGATGACATGTCGCTCCGGAAAGGGCTATCGTACAACCGAGAGAACGATGCCATAACTGGATTTGAGACTATTTTTGACCTGTTTATTTTTTACGAGAGAGTATTTTTGAATTGCTTTCACAATTATCGGCACGTATCGGGATTTCGTAAGCTAGTCTGTAAGTTCTTAGATTTGTGTCAGCATCGCTGTAATTTCTGCTGTGTCCAGGTCACCGACAAGTTGCAACAATTTTTTGCCGTGTGTAGAACGCTTCAATGCACAAGACACGTGAACAGACTTATGTCATCCAAAAGTTCTACTGAAAAACTCAAGAAAATTGTCCATGAGTAATATTACCATCTGGTAGCAAGTTAGGTATATTTTTTGATTGACCTAAGTATATTTTATTGTTAATGTATTAATTTTGTTCATAAGCTTATATCGCTACAATATTTCTGCAGTGCGTCGTGGTAGGAAGCTCATTTACTGTTATTAGCTAGTAATTTATTCAAATGATTGCTCTTCTTGCACTGCAGTTTCAAACGTGACAGTGCAAGCTTTCAACAGGCACAGAGATTGGATTTACTGTCTCATATCTATATTTTTGTTTCTTAGCACACGCTTGTGCACATACTGAGAGTTTTAATTGCACTAAATCTTCATGCGTAGTTCATTGCTTTGTATACATAAGCATTTTTACCCCGCTATTATTTTGCGTATACGCTCACTACTGATATGTTTTTAACTGGAAAATGTAAAGAAAAGCCATGCCGACGGCTCTGCTTAGGCTTCAGTTATTAGCTCACTTAGCCACCTTAGTACAGTAGTTCACTTCTGATACTAGTTAATACTGTGTGTTGAGCCTCGTCCAAAAACTGGATGCTTGTAAACCCTAATCCAAAGTGTGTGCGTGGCGGTCTTGTGGACTCTCCTTCCTCTATATTATCCATTATTGTTACGAAACAACGTTCGCGCCCCTCAGGTGGATACAACTATTATATCTGTGGGAATTAGCGCTCCCAGGGGAAAAATGTTAGGTACTGTGGTGATAGTTAGGTAAGCTTTCTTTCTGTTGAAATAAAATGTTCGTAGTTTTGTGTAGGACCATCTTTTTTCGGTCTACTTCTGTCTTGTTTTTCAATACCTGTAACTTTCTTCATCAACTTTTATGTTGTTTCATAACCTTCCTTCTTAACTGACTTTCCATGCGCACGTTATCCTGTGCCGGAACTCACCTTGTACATAGATTCAGCGTTCTCGCAACTCCATACGATATGGTGCCTTCATCCTTCCTCACTTTGAACCTCTTTGTTGTGGTATGTGGTAAAAAGAGGCTAAAACTAATCTATAACCTATCAAGCAACGTACGCACGAATCATTCATTAATGAACGTAACAGAACAAAACATAACGTTAACGTAAACTTCTTCCCACTTCTCGTATGTAACTATTTGGGTAATCTTTACGTATAATAAATATAAATAACATCGCTATATATTAGCAGGTTTTTTATCGCTCAAACTAACTTAATTTCTTCATCATTATATTGTTTCGACTAGTATGAGAATCTGATATTGAATGGTTTAAAAAGACAAAGAACCCTTTCCAAAAACTTTTAATATACTGCACCAACGTTTTATCACATTCAGCACCTTAGTCTAATCTAAATGCGCCTCAGTCTTTATATATGAATTGCAAATATGTACATGCATGCGCATTCACGTGTATGTATAGAGAATGAAATAATAAAAAGTGTTGTCAATGTAACCGCAATTCACTATTTCAGCTTTCACTATCCATACTACGCCCAGAAACGTTTATAACTTGAGCATGAAAATTAAACTTACAATCCAAACGAGTATCACAGTAAAGCCTAGATACGCAGCCAATTAGAAGCTTTGGTCGTGATGACGTCAGCGGCCAGTCGTGACTGCTGGCTGCTGATTGGTTAGCGTGCGTGCGTATGTTTGTCTAGAGCGGGCTTGGGGTCCACCGTAGTTTTGATGTTCTTCTTATGTAAACGTTCTGTGGTACTGCTCAGTAGTCCGCGTGGAGGGAGTATATATGGAGGGAGCATAGCCGTCTGTGAAGAGAACCAGTTTTTGAGATTTCTCCTCTGTCTGTGGTAACCAATAGCCATCTCGCGAGAGTGACGTCAGCACGGAAGCCAGTTACCTACCAACTACGCTAGAGTGCGCACACGCTCGCTGAATGCTCTTCCAGCTGTTTAGTTAATCGCGTCATCGTTAATGATTAATTTGGGATTCTAAGACTCCGAAAGACAATAAATTGTGTTTCCTAACTTGAGGACACTTAATTATATCAAAATTACTAGCATAGATACATTAAGAGTTGAAAACTATAACGATTACAGGCCCTTGATTATAACAAATTAGAGCGACTTGCACGCAAACCTCAGCCTTTGACTTGTGGTGAGGTACTAATCTTGCTTTGGAAAATGAGGTGGGGTGGTAAGGAAGGTGGTTGGAGCCAACTTCAGCCAAGCGTCTGTGGTTGGCTCAGAATTGTGACGTGTCGGGCATTGAGAGGGCCCGAGTGTTCCAACTTTTGAAGCCAAATTGAGCCCGATCGGAGTGCTCTATGATCCCTCTATATATTCTAGCTCCATGGTAGTCCGTTAGACTTCGTATATGAAGGATGTCTGTAATTAGTTGTCCTCTCCCTTCACCTCCACCTTGCTTTCGGTACAGGCGGGCGACCATATTATTCATAGAAGTACTAAGAACGCACCCATGTTTATGGAGAGAGATTAAGCAATGAGTATAGAGATCGAACTAAACGAAAAATAGCACTGAAAAAGATCTTCACAGAAATGAAGTCAGAGATTGAATTAACTCCTGAGTAAACAAAGAATAAATAAATACATTTCAGGCGGGAAAACAAAACTAAAAAGATTCCCAGAAATCAGGTAGAGGAACTGAGAAATAGTATTCCCAAATTGTGAATCCCATTGCCAACAGTTTCCCATTCTTAAACGAAGGTGACCTTAATTGCGCCTCTTCTTCATCATTGTATGAAATACTGCATTCTCAGCACGATCAAAGTACCAAATTAATTCTTACACATGTATTATTGCTACTCTTGTTTCCTGCATGAAAATTACTATAATGATTTTTTTTCGGAAGTTCGAAATCACAGTAGCGCGATTTCAATTACAATAATTTTCAATGCCCTGAGTTGCAGAAGTAAAAAATGACAGAAATTAGCATGGTTTACGCTATTTATACGTTTTCAGGAGAATAAGTGTTCAAGTATAATTTTATACCATACCGCTGTGTAAAAATTTTCAATTTGTTTGTCTAATCCTGATAATTACTATTGTTCAAAATACAACCAGTACAGTGTTACTGTTTGTATGTCAGCCTGATGACTAAACCAAGCATTAAATAATCGAACCAAATATATAATAATGTCATGATGGACATTTCTTCACTAAAATCAGTGCTATTTTAATGTTTGATGAAATATTATTTATGATGATACCTGCTCTTGAAGTTAGAGTTATTTGTACCAACGCACATGCTGCAATTATGTGTACAAGGGCCTCAGTATTACAAGCATTGGATGTTTTTCATATTTATGATAATCAATCTGCATTCCACCGCGCAAAAAAACTTTAATTGCAATCAAGCGTAGTTGCATTCACGGGCGCCACGCATTCCAAACCAGTTTTTTTCAAATATATTTGACGTCGATGTTAAGCCATATTAATTTCATAATTCCTTTTTTTTAGATGGTTTATATATTTTGCTGGTATCGGAACCCCTATTATAATATCAATGCATTTATTTAACAATTTTTTAATTTTAAGTTACTGTGAATTAACCGTAGAAAATGAACATGACTTGAAAAACATACATTGGTAAATACAACACTGAAATTAAATCCGTCTTTTTGCATTTTTATTTGTATTTATTGTACATCCTTTGCATTCTTAGAGAGCACCATAATGACGTAACCATACACGTCAGATTTTCATGCGCTACTGGGCGCCGTGTTCGTGGCTGGCCAACCAGGGCTCCCACCACGGTACACATAAGAAGGTAGTAGCATTCAAGTCTTTTCTTAAAAGAGCCCTGGGGACGGTGACGTCACGGGTCCAGAACGAATAGCAACACAGATCAACATGAGAAGCGCCACCTGGCGACAATATGTGACAATATCGAGTCACCTGTACGACAACTTGAACAACAACAACAACAACGCGGCCAGTTTGTCGGCGTTGCTATCAGCAAGAATGGCGTCTTCAATTAGAACGAAAAAATGTTCTTTCATCAAATGTGAAAATAATTCTAAAGATCAACCTGATATCAAGTACTTCCATTATCCTCATGGAAATTTTAAAGAGTGGATAAGAGCAAGTGGAAACGAAATTTTAGGTTCAATTAAGGAATCAAATTTGTGCAAACATTATTTCGTGTGTAGCCGCCATTTTCGGAAAACAGATTACAGAAGAATCCTTTCACCGTTCAAGACTAAAGTACTTCTCAAAAACGGTGTGGTGCCATTGCCTTATAATCACATGAATTTGAGCGTTGGAGGTAAGAAATGCAATTTTCTCTCATATGTAAATCTAGGTAGTACGAATTTATCAATACGTATCCAATCCGAGCATTGGCTGATGGTAGTACAATTTTGTTAATAGCTTTAATGACACGTTGAGATCCTGTAGAAAAATAATTAAACAGGTAAGTTTATTATGAGAAGAGTAAATAAAAGTAATAGTTTCAAATATTTTTGGTAAATTTCTGTAAATTTTGCGAATTGGAATGGATGTTTGTTTATAATTTGGCAATTTTTACTAGGTAGCTGGATGGCTAATTAGGGATTATTTGTAAGTGGGAGTATGAATAATTTCTACAAATGATAGAACTTACTGTGATAGAATTCTTCTGAAGGTGCTCCTACACAACTGTTAGGTATAAATGTGTTCTATTGAACTTGAGAACATTTGGTAAATGTGAAGCATTTGCCAGTAATCAATTTTTTAGTTTTTGCTGCCTAAGCATAGTTCATCAGATCAAAATGAACTAGTTTTCTTCTATGCAGTTGCCGTCAGAAATGAGTATTTTATGAGTTATAGCGGTATGTTAATTTTCGTCTTTGATGACGAATGCGGTTGAATAAACAACTACTAAACAATTTTTGAATTTTTGTTGCTTGAATCAAGGTAATAACATCGAAATAAACTACTTTTCATATATACACTTTTCGCAACAAATGAGTATTTTCCGTGTTAGAGCGGTAGTTTTAGTTTTGTCTTTGATGACGAGCGCATTGGAAGCGAGACTTCATTGCAGTGTAAACATTCGACGTGCTTGATGAATTACTTGCCGCTTTGAACACTAGTGTTGTGGTCAGTAATTTACCGCTATAACTCGTTAAATACTCTATTGCCCGAAAAAGTGCATAGATAAAAAGTTGTTCATTTCGATGAAATTACCATGATACAGGCAACTAAATTTCAAAAATCGATTATTTGCATCTCCTTAAGGAGATCATCCCAGTTTTTCAACTTTTTTTGTCCGATTCGTTTGAAAATTGGCCAGTATATGTATTTTGGGGGTCAATGTGAAGTTTAATACAATCACAGAAAATAATAATTGCAATCCCAGGAATCACTAGAGGAACCCATTTAAGAACGTTTTGCATGAATTACATTTTGCTCGCTGATGCGTTATTTTTGAATTATTGAACTTTGAAGTTGGTCTTCGCGCCAAAGGAAGCGAACGCGTGAAACGGAATTTAATTAATAACGGAAGCTGGTACAAACGTAAAGAGGTTGGGTCGTGAAGGGGAGACACAGTTCTTTTAGTGAAAATTAACAATAAAGCTTCTAACCCACCCATTAGGGTGACAACCGCAATCTTGTTTACGTCGGCTCCAAGATGGCGACCACCATGGGCGCCGCCATCTTGGAGCCAATGTAAACAAGATTGCGGTTGTCACCCTAAAAGGTGGGTTAGAAGCTTTATTGTTAATTTTCACTAGAAGAACTGTGGCTCCCCTCACGACCCAACCTCTTTATGTTTGTAATCGGGGGTTAGCTTCCGTTATTAATTAAATTCCGTTTCGCGCGCTCGTTTCGTATGGTGCGTGAAGGCCAACTTCAAAGTTCAATAATTCAAAGAAAAACGCATCAGTGAGCAGAATGTCATTCATGTAAAACGTTCTTAAATGGGGTCTTTAGTGATTCTTCTGAATATAATTATTATTATCCGTGATTGCACTAAACTTCACATTGACCATTTTGGGAAAGTAAACCTTTTTTACTCGTGTCATTTTTTCGATTTAGGCCTTAATTTTTTTTCAAGAAAAATTAGTTTTTGGTATATTTTATGGATATTTCAAAATGGGACTTGTCATCGAGTTTTGATGCTAGAACAAATAAAAAGACAGTTTTAGAATCCTTGGAACATTTCTAACAAACTCACATGTGCTTTTTTTCCATTTCTCATTTGTTCTCTTGTTATATGGAGATGAAATGGGCTCAAAATTTAAGATTTTGTTCCTCTTACCTCCCCCCTGGGGGGAAAGATCTATTGTCCGTAGCGCCATAAAATTTTAGGACCGAAGAGTCCACCACCTAAGGGTCCTTTTCCAACAAAAACATGAAAAATGACCACCTGAGCGGCAGGGGCCTGGGACGATCTCCTTAACATTAACCGAAAAATTTGGTAAATGTTGAGGATTATTCGGGAATCGATGATTCACTTTTGGAATGCTAAACATAGTAAATTAGATTGAAATAAACAAGATTTCTTCTATGCACTTTCCGTTGTAAATGATTATTTTAAGAATTAGAGCGGTAGGCTTAGTTTCGTCTTTGATGACAAATGCGCTCAAACAAACAGCTACTCATTGATTTTCAAATATTTGTTGCTTGAAGCATGGTAATAAAACCAAAATAAACTACTTTTCTTCCATACACTTTTTTTGTCAAATGAATATTTTACGAGTTAGCGCGGTAGGTTTAGTTTTGTCTTTGATAACGAGAAAACCGGAATCGAGACACCATTGCAGCATTGCCATTCGCCGGGCCAAAAGAATTACTTCCCGCTTCAAACACTTGAGTTGCGGTAACTAATTCACCGCTATAACTTGTAAAATACTTATTTACGACGGAAAGTGCATAGAAGAAAACTTGCTTATTTCGATCTAATTAACTATGTTAAGGCCCCTAAAAATCAAATATCGATTCCCGAATAATCCTCAACATTAACCTCCAAAAAATTTTTACTGAGGAACTGATTGCTGAAAAATAAATTTATAGAAATTTACTTTTGGTTTATGTAAGGTTAGTTGGTCAATATTGAGTTTAATGTTGTCAATGATTTTAATAAGGTCATTGCCAAGAATCACTGAAGAAACACATTCATAAACATTTTACAGGAATGCCATTCTGCTCGCTGATGCGGTATGTTCAAGTTATTCTAGGTTTGAATTTTCATCTTCCATGGCAGTTGCGTTGCGTGCTTGAGCTGTTCGAGTACGTTTGGGTACTTTGTAATATATTATTTCCCGACCCTGCAGAGCCTGCAGAGCCTGAACCCACTTGTAGGATGTTTTACTTAATAACACAATAAAAGTGGTAAATCTGAAGAAAAGAACAATCGATTTTGCAAATTTTGATGCCTAAGCATAGTTGATTAGAACGAAATAAATAAGTTTTCTTTTATGCATTTTCCGTCTGAAATGAGTATTTTATTAGTTATTGCGGTAAATGACCTACCGCAAGTCCAGTGTTTGAAGCGGAAAGAAATTCATCGATCATGTGGTATGGCAACGCTGCAGTGGAGTCTTGCTTACAGCACGATCGTCATCAAAGACGAAACCAAACCTATCGCCATACCTCGTTAAATACTCATTTGACGAAAAAAGTGTATAGAAGTTGTTTATTTCGATGTTATTACCATTATTCAAGCAACAAAAATTCGAAAATCGATGAGTAGCTGTTTATTTGAGGAGACCGTCTGGGCACCGTCTATATAGAAATCGGGATATGTGCTGATTTTCTGTTTTAATATGCATCTTATAGAGAATTTTCTTGCGCTTCCATTGGTACTTTCCGTTTACGTCTACTCCGAATTGTGCGTGCACCAGAGGGGGGGAAAGCGATGGGGGTGGCGTGACCTTGAACCTTCCCCCCCCTCATTATTGGGGTCAATTGAGCGTGTTTCTCTGCGGGAATGACAATATAGTTCGTTCATGGGCTACTCAAAGTGCTTCCATTATACAAACGAAACATTTTAATATTTTTTTTATTATTTTTGACAATTTCCGAATTTAGTTGTTCTGCCGTATCTATGATACCGCAGCTTTCATTCATAGCTCGATGACAGCTGCAGTATCATAGCTACGGCTATGGCGAGCACACCAATTCAAAGGGCTTCAAAAGAGCTACAAAACAGAGCAGTTGCCATAAAAAAAAACGTATTTTGGTTGAAAAAAAATGAAAAAATGAAAAAAGTGGTTGTTTTGAAGAATTACACGTATTGTCTTTTGTTGTATATTTTTTCCCAGAGTTAAAGAGCTACAGCAATGTAAATTATATCAATCGAATGGGCTTAAAAAGAGCTACAAACGCTCAAGAGTTCATTTTAGAAAATCCCGTAGTTCAAAAGATAAAAAGAAAAACAATTTTTTTTTTGTGAAAAACACGTTTTTCTGGAAACATGATAATTGGTTTCTCAAATGTATCTTCTTCCACAGTTTTAGAGCTACAAGAATGGTTATATACCATTCGATAGGGCTTAGCAAGGAGTATCGTTGAGCAATGGCATTTTTGGATAAAATCATTATTTTGAAAATTACACGACATAAAAAAAAAAAAATGAAGAAAAAGTCAATTTTTTTTTATTTTTAATTCCCAAAATCCACAAAAAGGAGTTATCAAAATTCTCTATTGCTTATGGTTATATAGACAAATAAGCAATCTAAAAACGAAGTACTGGTTCTGTAACTTCAAAATTGTAGAAGAAGATAGATTTAAAAAAAACCCTATTTTTTCATATTTTTCGAAAAAAAATTAAGAACAAAGTGCAGATACAAAAATTTCGTCGATATAACAATTGATTTTTGCATCATTTCACACCTACTACGAAAATGTCAGAGAAATCCATCCATAAATAACCGACTTTTTTTTTACCCAGACGGTCTCCTTGAGCGCATTTGTCATCAAAGACGAAACCTGACCTACCGCTATAGCTCGTAATATCATTTCAGGCGGAACGTGCTTAAAAGAAAACTTTTTTATTACGATTAACTTAATAATGTTTAGGCACCAAAAAGTCGAAAATAGATTATTATCCTTTCCTTCAGATTTACCATAAAAGTTATCACCCGAAAATATTGCGTTATAAAAGTATTGTGGGATTAAATCTGCGGTATTCACTCCTACGGTTTTGCTAATGTTCTACTGTAGCCGCTATATTGTAACTGATGCCAACTGCATATCAATTTCAGAATTCACCACCCTAGTCCTTTAACTTCAAAGTTAAGTAACTTGAATATAACGCATCAGCCAGCAGAATGTCATTCATGCAAAACGTCTTGAAATATACCATATTACCTATCTATGGCAACGAAATTATTAAAATCATTGACAACATTGAACTCATTATTGACCGGTTAGTTTGCCAACCATCTAAGGTGGAGGGATGTTATTTCAATTCTGTATATCTTTTAAAATACGTAATTATTTAAATAGTGATTAAAACATTCTTATCGTATTAGTTTAAATTAGTTGACAAAACATTCTTAAAATCATTAAAATTGTAGACTTTTACTCAATTTTCAACTAGTTAAAACTTTTCCATGGTTTCACATTTAATAAATCTATAATACTATTATGAATGGGTTTAAATGTGCTGAGTATAACATATAAATTTATTTTTAACTTGGCAGAATTGTGTGAGGCCCTGACCTGAGAGTTAGGTAGGGCTTCTTTTTGTTGAAATGGAATATTTTTTGATACGTGAAGGACCACTTTTTTTCAATTCACTGCTGTCCCGTTTTTCAGCACCTACTACTTTTTTCTTCAACTTTTATGTTCTTTCATGAACTTACTTCTTTCTGAACTTACTGTTTCTATGTCTCTTCTGCATAGATTCCCCATTCTCTTATCTCCATCCTGAATGATGCCTCCCTTGTTCCTCTCTTTGATATGATTTTTTTGGTAACAGTTAGGGAGGCTTAAACAAACTTATAATTTTAATCTTAATCTTTTAATTTGGCATATTATAGACCAAGTTTTTTATGTTAGTTAATCATGCTTGTTTAGAATTTATTTGGGAGAATATGAAATTTGTGTATATTTATTGCAAATTTCATTCATAATTCAATATCTAAATTATCATTACTTCAATCGAACTTTTCTCACATCAGAGCTGTATTATGCGCAACTGATATTTTGCAAGCTCTGTAATATTTTTATAAGGCATTGAGAAAAAATCCTAACCTTGCATAACCTATCTCATCAAACCATATATTACAACACAAAGGTTGTACTTGGAGGAACAATTCAAGAAATTGTCACCCCATGCTTATGGAAATAGTTTCAATATTTCTTCAATTCACTGATTTGCGACCATGGTCAAGTAGAAATTTGAAAAATATGAAAGTAAAAGCTGAATATAAACATGATAATTACAGTTCCTGATGTTCATTTCAAAAGTTGTTGATGATTTAAATATTCAAGGTCTTAAGGAGAAAATGTGGTCAATTCGCAGTTTAGGGGATCCATGGAAATTAAGAATTCTCTTCCAAAGAATCACTAAAGAAACCCATTTAAAAACGTTGTACAGGAATGACCTTCTGCTCGCTAATGCATTATTTTCGAGATATAGCAAATAATTACGTTCAGATAGGAATAACATTATATGGTCGGCTGCTTAGTCGCCGCATTGTTGGGTCACGCCCACTTTTCTGGGGGAACACGCCCACTTCTTGGCGTGAAAAGAACAGCGTCGGTTTGGGTAAGATAAGGTAATCTATTTTAGGTTGATTCATGTTATTTTAGGTTGGTTTATGAAACTAACCTAACATTACCTACCCAACCTCACCAATCGTTACATCAATACCGTATTACAGCATGTTTGCGTGTCCGTTCCTTCACTTTTATATACAGCGTTCGTATAACTTCAAAGTTAAATAACTCGAAAATAACGCATCAGCGAGCAGAATGTCATTCATGAAAAATGTTTTTAAATGGGTTCCTTTAGTGATTTTTTGGAATGGAATTCCTAATTTCCGTGAATCTTCTAAACTGAATATTGACCGCAAATGTATACTGTTGTCATTAACACATTTATTATCTAAATTAATAAATATGTATCAAATTCCTTCCCCATCTTGATAACAGTGACTACCTAATGCCAGTGTCGGTTTAGTGATAGTGGTTGTCTTAACGGTAATATGAGTATAAAAATGTGGGCGTTAAAGGGTTAAATCGATAGTCTTTGCTATCACCTTCATGTTTAATGAGTATGTTTACAGGCGAGTCACACTTGAATGCAAAAATATGAGTTTGCATCAAAATCTAATGGTGGCCTATAAATTTAAATATTGGTATACCCAGTGGTTATGGGCAGCAAAGTGCTCAAGGTGGTTGATCAATTTAGTGGTAATGATTTGAAATCATTTGATTTCAATCACTCATACTGGGCTAATATAGTAGGCTTCAAGATTGAAAATGGCAATAGACTTAGTTTTAGTGATTAGAGGATAAGCAGAAATGTGAAGAAAATGAGACTGAAGATGAATCCAACATTCATGCTCACAGAAAATATTTTGTTTGCCATTATTTCAAAGTGAAATAAGGGCTTGGAAAAGGTGATGAATATGAGGAGTGTGTACAAAAACTCACGTTATCAAGTGGTGAACTAGAGGGTTGCTATTGAAATGCTCTAGTACATGAGGTATGTACTAGACTACTATTGAAAATATGACCATGAAAGTTGACTTATTCCATTGGCTGGCATGCTAACAAAAGTTGGGAGAGGTCACAATGAAACACTTCACAATTTAATGTTAAAAGTAAGCTTAGGAGTATTGTTTCACGTGCAAGCATCTGTGGTAGACTTGTACCGTTTGCTTTTAATGTGTACTGCTTTGCATTGCTGTTGTAATTTTGTGTTCATTTTTTCCACTGCATCCTGCTTCTTCTTCGAGCATTTGTACTGTTGATAGTTATCTTGAATTGCTCAATCTTATCTGCTTGCCTTCCTATGCTAGCTTAAGGGATCTAAGCTTCTGCTTTTCATATTTGTACAGCTTGTAATTTTATGTGCCCTAATTTCTTTTCAGTTAGTTTGAGCGCAAGTGTTCAAACATGTTAAAATTTTTGCTGCTTTCCAGCTCAGTAATCATGAGGCTTGTTTCTTTGTTCTGTAGAGCAGCAATGTTGAAGAAGCCTAAATCCTCTCTGGTCCATGTGAGTCTCTTTGGAGAGCTCCTTCAAATTTTGGTAAGTGGTCTTCTTACTGTGATGCTACTGGGACTTAAGGATAAATTGACAATGTTATTTACAACATTTTAACAGACCTCTTTTTTTCAGTTCATTTATGTACCAGTGAATTCATTCTTGTGTCCATCAAAATGTTCATGTTTTTAAGGTATTGAATTTTTGAAAATCCCGTCATTATGCATGTGTTATGTATTTGAGTACTTATTCCTCTTCAAATTTTTTTATTACCACTTCATAGGGTTCATATTTTCTCTAATATGTTGAGCACAAATGCAGAAGTATGGTGCTAAATTGATAGCATAATGTACAATGGTATCAAAGTGATAGTTCATGAAGTTACTTCTTACTGTGTATATGCATCAAAAAGAAATGCAAGGCTTTTATAAAGTCCCCAACAAAGTCAGACCCCTGTGCTTAAGATTTCCAGCTGTGGAAATTGAATTGCACAATGGAGGTAGAAATGCTTCATTCAAGTGACATGTGCCGTTGAATATTTTCGGGTTGTTTTTGTGGAAATCGAGTACGAATTCACTCATTGATGGTTTTTACAACTTTTGAACACTGATTGCTAAGTAGAGACAATGTTGAACAGCAATGACTGAGTAAATATGCTTTTGTCCAAGCCAAATGTTAAATAGGCTTTCTTTTCGTAAAAATAAAGAAGGTTTTTGTTTTGTTACAGACCATTTATTTTTGGTTCACTGCTGTCCAGTTTTTTCAGCACCCACTACTTTTTTCTTCAACTTTGATTTTGTTTCATGAACTTCTTCCTCATCTTGCTGTTTCTATGCCCTTTCTGCATAGATTCCGCATTCCCTTAACTCCATACTAAAAGGTTCACTTTTCCTTCCTCTCTTTGGATTGCATTTGTTGTGGACAGGGAAGCTTAAACTAACTAATAATGTAATCTATCCATTTGTCCTTTTTTCCTGAATTATCATGATGAAATTTGACTAAATCTTCAATCCTCTTCAAATTTCTGGTTTTGGGTGCACTATGATTGCATGTATATTTAGCAATGATCCACATTTCATGGACAATCTACACTGTGAACCACAACTGAATGATCATTTTAAAAAATACACAATTGATGAAAACCAGTGGAGGTTATGTGATTCCATTTGATGTTCTTTTATGTAATTTATACTTTTTTAACTAATTTTCCTCAGAAAAAAATAGTTTTCATTGTAAATGACTTAAAAAAGTAATTATAGTTTAGAAATGTACCCAAATTGCGTACATTCTCTGTATTTTGCTCATTATTGTGCAGGTGGACGAAGTGGCATCCAATCAACCTATGCAGGTTGTCAGTCACTGCCCTTAGATGTTTCACCTTCAAGGAAGACGGAGCCTTGCACTTCACCCACTTCAATGATAGAATGCAAGTTTTCACTTGCTAATCAACTTGATATAGCAAGTGAATCCACAGATAGTCACAAATGTTCTACTCAAGCAGCTACGAAGAAAGCATGCTTAACCCCTCCAGCAGCCACAAAGAAAGCGTGCTCAACCCCTCAAGCAGCCACGAAGGGAACGTGCTCAACCCCTCCAGCAGCCACAAAGAAAGCGTTCTCAACCCCTCAAGCAGCCACAAAAAAGCGTGCTCAACCCCTCAAGCAGCCACGAAGGGAACGTGCTCAACCCCTTAAGCAGCCACGAAGAGAACGTGCTCAACCCCTCAAGCAGCCACGAAGGGAACGTGCTCAACCACTCAAGCAGCCACGAAGAGAAAGTGCTCAACCCCTCAAGCAGCCACGAAGGGAACGTGCTCAACCCCTCAAGCAGCCACGAAGGGAACGTGCTCAACCCCTCAAGCAGCCACGAAGGGAACGTGCTACACCCCTCAAGCAGCCACGAAGAGAAAGTACTCAACCCCTCAAGCAGCCACGAAGGGAACGTGCTCAACCCCTCAAGCAGCCACGAAGGGAACGTGCTCAACCCCTCAAGCAGCCACGAAGGGTACGTGCTCAACCCCTCAGGCAGCCACGAAGGGAACGTGCTCAACCCCTCAAGCAGCCACGAAGGGAACGTGCTCAACCCCTCAAGTAGCCACGAAGGGAACGTGCTCAACCCCTCAAGTAGCCACGAAGGGAACGTGCTCAACCCCTCAAGCAGCCACGAAGGGAACGTGCTCAACCCCTCAAGCAGCCACGAAGAAAACGTGCTCAACCCCTCAAGCAGCCACGAAGAAAACGTGCTCAACCCCTCAAGCAGCCACGAAGGGAACGTGCTACACCCCTCAAGCAGCCACGAAGAGAAAGTGCTCAACCCCTCAAGCAGCCACGAAGGGAACGTGCTCAACCCCTCAAGCAGCCACGAAGGGAACGTCCTCAACCCCTCAAGCAGCCACGAAGGGAACGTGCTCAACCCCTCAAGCAGCCTCGAAGGGAACGTGCTCAACCCCTCAAGCAGCCACGAAGGGAACGTGCTCAACCTCTCAAGCGGCCACGAAGAAAACGTGCTCAACCCCTCGAGCAGCCACGAAGAGATTTTGTTCCAGCCCTTCAGTCACAAAAAAAGCCTCTTCTGCCTCAAAATCGGTTGATAAAGCTGCCAATTGGAGTGTCTACAATATTACCATTGCATCTTCTCAAACACCTGAAAATGTCACTACAAGAACTTCTATCTGTCTTCCAGGCACTTCAACATCCAGTTATACCTTATACCAAACAACGTCTGAAAGCACTTCTCAATCTCAAATCGACAGGAGCTGTCAAAATTCTCATTGTGCAAGTCCAAAAAATCCTGATTGTGATCATAATAATAATATTCCTTATTCTGCTGAAAGTTGTTTGGGGGAAAAAATTGAGGTGCCAAATAAACCATCTTGCAGCAGGAAGTTATTTCCCTGCCCTATCAAAGTAGAAAGTGCTGCGAGAAAGAGGGAACCAAAGAAGAGAAGGACTGCTACAAAGAAAAGGAACCCGGTTCTGTATAAGCGGTTGAACATCGATTCATTTCTACCGCAGTTGTACCCAAAGCTGGGCCCCTTCCTTACTGAGTTTGTTGGAATGAAGCTAAGAGGGAAGAAACGGTACACACTTCTACAAAAATGGATAGCTGTGAACATTCTTGTGAGTTCTACTGGTTACGGCTATAAAATAATCCAGCAAATGTTACCACTGCCATCAACATCTACACTAAAACGATTGATGAATACTTTAAAAATGTCTCCAGGAGTTCTTAGAAGAAATGCGCAAATGCTTAAAATGAAAATAAACCCTGAAACTGATGCTGATAAGCTGACTTTCATTCTTTTAGATGAAATATCTTTGAGAAAAGGGCTATCTTACAACGAAAGCAAGGATCTAATCGTAGGGTATGAAGACAATGGGATAACTAGATCAAGCAAGCTGGCAACATCTAGTTTATGTGTGATGGCAGTTGGTGTGAAAAGGAATTGGAAATTTCCAGTCGGTTATTATTTGTCAACAAATGCCATGAAATCCACAGTCATTACCGAAATAATTACAAATGCCATAAAGGTCTTGGAAAACGAGGGTTTTATTGTGATAGGCATAACTACTGACCAAGGCTCCAATTTTGAGACTGCTTTCAAGTCTCTTGGTTCCACGCCATCTAACCCAAAGATATTCATTGATAACCGAACCTACTTTGCTTATCGAGATCCACCTCATCTTCTCAAAAGTGCGCGAAACTTTCTTTTGAATGGAAGTGTGAAAGTGCCGCCATTTTCAGCATCAGCTACCTGGAAAGACGTTGAAGCCCATCTTCCTGCTAGACAGGGAAAAGTGCCTGCAGAGACTCCCGCGGATCACAAGCCAGCATGTGTATAACTTGAGATTTGGAACAAAAATTAAGGTGAAATTGGCAGCACAAGTTCTGTCTAATTCATGTTCGGCTGCCATTGACACCTGCGTTGCAAAGGGCAAAATGGAAGCTTCTGCAGCTGCTACAAGCACCTACTTGAAGAAAATGAATGACATCTTTGATGTTCTGAACTCGAGTCCAAGAAATACAGTTCCTCTTCGTAAGCCTCTTCATTCTTCATCACCTTCAATTGAGTTTTTGAAGGAGGCTTTGCAATGGTTGGAACAGTTGCAAGAGTTGAATGCTCCTCGAAAATGACGCTTTATTAATGGCTTCATTCAGTCCATTAATGTGATTCTTCAAATGAGGCCTATTTTGGATAATTACAATCTAAAATACCTGTCAACTAGAAATCTGTGTCAAGATGAGCTGGAGTTATTTTTTGGGAAGGTTCGGCAACTCCAGAAATTTCCAGACGCTCAAGTCTTCACCCAAAACTACGTGAAAATTGCAGTGGCGTCTCTCATGCGTGCCCCTCTTGCCTCCAATTGCCAGACGGTCTCGGATCCCCAGCTGGGAGAAACCTTGGATTTCTTAGCAGAGGTATGAAGATTGAGTTCTAGGTACAATTGAAAGTATAATGGCAGAATGATAGTTTATACATGCGGTTCTGTTGTTGGCTCGTATGTGGTATTAATTAAGGGTAGAAGCAAGTAACTTAAGTTTCCGTTGTTTGTTGTTAAATATATGTATTTTTAACATTCAGGTTTGCATCCGTGAAGGCTATTTCCATAACAGCAGTTCCTGTGCTGATTGTATGATAGCAAATAGTTGGGTGTAACGTGGTTTCTATCAACTCATGACATTATTATTTGAAAATACGTATGTTCCTTCTCTTTTACTTTAATTTTTTCATTTCCCTTCTTGGCCATTCCCATCCTTCCCAGCTCGCACTTTCGTATATTTGGGATCCTTGTTTCTTTTTATCTTTCATCCCTGGGGAAAAATACGCGGTCCTGAAGTGAGAGTGCTGTACGCAGGCGGCATTGTGTAGGAATACTCATTTTGCATAGATTTCACATTCCCTTATGAGGGCCCGAGCTTAGAGTTTAGTAGGCTTTTTTTTTAAATAATACGTTTTTGTTATGTTAAGGACCACCTTTTTTCGGTTCACTATTGTCCTGTTTTTCAGCACCTTCGACTTTCTTCTTCAACTTTTATCTCATTTCATGAACTTCTTTCCCATCTTACTGTTTCTATGCCCTTTCTGCATAGATTCCTCATTTTCTTATCTCCATACTAAATGGTGCCTTCCTCCTTCCTCTCTTCGATACGCTCTATTTTTGCAGCGGTTAGGGAGGCTTAAACTAACTTATAATCTAATCTTCACATTCCCTTAATTCCATACCAAATGGTGCCCTCATCATCCTTTTTCTCTTTGAAACACTTTAGCTGTGGTTGGGGCAGCGGAAACTAACTTTTTTGCGAATCAATTCTTCTACTTTCCAACTTTTATAGTGTCTTTAAGTAGCATCTACGACACAAAAATGCTGCTTTGCAACGAGTTTGATTTATTTTCTTTTCTCCCAGGTTCCAGAGCAGAAGGAAGTGGACCCTCCAGTCATAGAGCTGAAAGAAGAAGAGAAAGCGGCTGCAGTCGTGTTCAAAGGAAATACGGAAGTCAGAGGAATTTTCGAATCCGTTGACGTCGAAGATGCTGCTACTTACATCTCGGGTTATATTGCCATGAAGACCGACGAATATCACAAAAAATTGAAAAACACTTCATTGAGTAATTGCAACGAATGTGGTTCAATTTTAACTCAAAGTGATCTAAACTTTCATCTCCTTGTTTCCTTTAAACAGTACGTTCAATCAGATGATCCATGCAAAGGACTGAAGTACTGCAGTAAGTCTTTTGTTGGGAATGTTATAGGTTTTGAAAGAGTGTTTCTTTACCTGTTTGGCAAAATCAGTCATTTGCCTGGATTCTGTAAGACAGTTCGTGAAGTGATCTACTCAAACTGTCCCAAGCCTAACACTTGCTGCTCGCAGATAACATTCTTCCTCATCAGGTTCTTCGTAAAGTGCAGAACTTTACAGTCTATTAGAGCCTACAATAGATCATTAAGGAAAACATCTGTGAAAGAGAAGTTAAACAAAATAATGCACAATTAAGTTTCTTCCTTCGATGAAACTTGATCCCTGAATTGTCCCACCATCCTTGAAATCTATCTTGCCGTGAAGAAATGCAAAAACACCGCGCCTGGGCCTGATGGAATCCATTACAGAATGCTAAAGAAAATGCACTCCTCAGCTTTCCATCAACTACTCTTCATCTTCAATCAAGTCTGGAGCATTCATGAGGGCGCACTGCACTGGTTCTGTGGCGCACTGTGGCGCACTGCAACGGTTCTCGCTTTTGCAAAGCCCTAGAAATCTGCTCGCACTGATAGCTACCGCCAAATCGCCCTCACATGCTGAGTTGGGAAACTGCTGGGGAAGATTGTAAATGTACGGCTGGTCAGATGATTGGAAGCTGGAGACATTTTAAACACGGTTTAGTACGGCTACAGGCAACTCCGAGGAACTGCAGACGCTCTTGTACGATTTCACAACCATCTGGTTGGCAGCGGCATGTCCCAGAAACAGACTCTGTGTCTTTTTTTATCTTTTTGAAGCCTACGACACTGTCTTAAGGCACGGGATCCTGCAGCGGTTGCATGAATGCGGCCTCTGGGGTAATATGGCGATATATGTGCAGCAGTTCCTAAGGGAGAGAACTTTTCATGTCAAAGTGGAAAATGTCCTATCCCCGCTGCAAATCCTACAGGAGGGCCTTTCATAAGGGGGTGTGATGAGTTGTTCGCTCTTTTCCATCGCCCTCAATGGAATCACAACTAACTTGCCAGCCGGTGTTGCCTTGTCCCTATATGTTGAGGACTTTATGATATTCTCCTCTTCAACTCTTTTGCCGGCATTGACACGTCAGATGCAGCTGGCAATAAACAATGTGAACTACTGGGCTGAACAGAACGGATCTAGCTTTTCTCCTACCAAAACCGCAGTTCTCTTTCAAGGCCACCGTCGACACGACCCCCCGCAGTTGTTGCTTCGTGAGGAGCGGATTAATTTTGTGCACAGTGCAAAGCTCCTCGGAATGATTCTTGACGTCAAGCTTTCGTGGAAGCCTCACTTGGCTACCCTCAAGGCGAACTGTACCAGAAGGATGAACCTTCTTAAATGTGTCTTTGGTCTATCCTGGGGAGCGGATCGTTCCACGCTGCTTCGACTGTATCGAACGCTAATTAGGAGTAAGCTGGATTATGGCTGCATAATTTACCAACTGCGCTAAAAACTCTGGACCCAGTACATAATGCCACCTTCAAACTCTGCACTGGTGCTTTCCAAACCTCCCCCACGGAGAGTTTTTGTGTGAATAGTGGTGAACCTCTTCTCTGGCTCCGCCGTGTGCAACTGAGCCTGCAGTACCTTGCCCGACTTGACCAGCTGCCTCTGTCTCTGACGTGGGTTAGCGTACACGCACTCCTTGGACGGCATCAACCTTTCCCATCTTTTCTACCTTCATCTAGAGATAACCAGACATTGATAGCCACAATGACCCACCGGAACTGAGACCCACGAGAGTCCTTCCGGTGCTTTTTGACAACTCTCCAACATGACACCTACCAGTGGAGACTTTCTGCCCTGGGTGCAGAATGCCAAGAAAGGCATCGATGCTGGGCAACTTTCCGAAGCATATTTTTATGGAGCATGTGCTGAAGATGCATGCGGAGTCATTCAAGACCTACACAGATGGTTCCAAGGCGGGAATAGCTGTAGGTTGTGCTTCTGTTTCCGGAGAGATGGTGAGGGCTAGAAGATTGCTACCCGAGACCTCGAGCTTCACTGCGGAGCTCTATGGTGTCTTGGAGGCTCTTCAACTAGTCAAGGAGCACCCGCATGATAAATTTATTGTTTTTATTGACTCGAAAAGTGTCATTGGCTCTGCTCAGGCTTATGATAGCACTCACCCCCCCATCGGCGAGATCGTCATGATGCTGGTGCAGCTTGTGCCTGAGCACAAATATGTGAAATTGTGCCGGGTGCCCGGACACGTGGGGGTGTCAGGCCATGAGAGAGCTGACCAGGAGCCAAAGCGTGTAGTGGATAGTAATGAGGAAGCTCTAAATCAAATGATACCCTTTCAGGACTACTATCCCGTGATCAGGGCTGCTGGAAGACGTCTGTGGCAACAGGAATGGAACAATAGAACGGACAAACTGAGAACCATTAAACAAACACTTCTGGAATGGCCCTCGTCGAGGTGTCGCGTCCGCCGGGTGGAAGTGCTGTTCTGCCATCTCTGCATTGTGCATACCCGACTGACCCACCGTTATCTACTGGAGCGACAACCACAGCCTCAATGCGGGCGGTGTCATGTTCCTCTGACCGTCAAACATGTCCTTGCTGAGTGCCCGAAGTACGTTGCTGACCGAGATGTATGCTTTCCAAACCTTCGTGTTTTTTACCGTGGATGAGGTGTTGACCAAAATGCTCGCAGAGATTGATCGTTTTATTTTAATAAGGATGCACTGGTGTTGTTTCTTGAGAAATGAAAATTTCTGACGGAAATCTGATCGAAGGTTGCACTTAATCATCCCTATCATTTTTGTATTTGTTATCCATACTTTTACGTGCTCGGAAATGTATGTACGAGGGGTAGTGGAAAAGTTCTCAGACAAATGCCATAATTTTTTTATTTAACATCTCATCAATTTTATTTTCCTACATCAGCTCCATTGTTGTCTTTACACTTTTGTAATCTATGTTTCCACCTGTAAATGCCTTCCTGATAGATTTGGGGGGCTTGTTCCACTAGGTTCTGTACAACAGAGATATTTTCTTCATTTGTTGTTGTGGTGGGTCTTGCTCCTCGTGGGTCGTCATTAAGTTGGACTCTTCCCTCTTTAAAGATTTTAATCCCATCATAAACGACTGCTCTACATGGTGCAGGGTCTCCATAAACCTGCTGTAAAGCTTCAATGGTTTTAACAGTTTTCCACTTAAGTTTAGTTGAAAATTTGAGCTCTGAGATCAAAATTTACCATTTGAAGGGTTGAAAATTACTATTTTGAGATGCAACCTCTCTCGATGCTGACCTGAAATAGGCTGATGAGACAGCTGCAAGTTATCAAGGAAGCTCTAAGGACAGGTTTCAACTTGTTAAAACTTGTAAACCTCAATTCAATTCAAAATTTTGGCGGTTGTCTGAGAACTTTTTGGCTAACCCTCGTATTCCATGTTGCACTACTTGAAGAGATTGAACGTGAAGCCGCTCAGTAACGCATTATAGCCAGACGTGATATGGTCTTAGAAGTTTGAAAATTAAGTAACTGTAATATGGCCAGGCGTGCCACGTTGGTACCTCGGGGGGTTCAGCGTGGGTAAGTCGTCCGGCCATAAATGGGTGGGCAGCAGAACCCCCCCTCCCCCCTACGGGGTTTGGCTGCCCAGTGCGTTCGACTGTACAGTGTTGTGTAAAATTTTAACGTGGAGACACTTGTAATCTTGAGTTGCAATCATAACGACGATGCTCATATAATTTTGATGTTTCAAATAATAGTGATGTTCATCTTGTGTGGTGATTTGGAAGAGTCTGGTACGAATTAAATAATGTGACCTTCGGTGTGACATAGTTTGAGTAACTGAAGCGCTAGTATACCCATATTACTACTACTACAAGTACTACAACTATTACAACTACCACCACTACTACAACTACCACCACTACTACAACTACCACCACTACTAAAACTACCACCACTACTACAACTACCACCACTACTACAACTACCACCCCTACTACAACTACCACCACTACTACAACTACCACCACTACTACAACTACCACCACTACTACAACTACCACCACTACTACAACTACCACCACTACTACAACTACCACCACTACTACAACTACCACCACTACTACAACTACCACCACTACTACAACTACCACCACTACCACCACTACCACCACTACTACAACTACCACCACTACCACCACTACTACAACTACCACCACCACCACTACCACCAACCCCACCACCACCACCACCACCACCACCACCACCACTACTACTACTAATTGTCCCATTTTTGGTTTGACCGATATGACCCGGACCCAATATATGTGCATTTCATCCTCAAAGGGGTACAACTTCTGTATGCAAGGGTATTGGCGATCCTAGGAGGAATATGTGAGGTCCCGAGTAGAGAGTTAGGTAGGCTTTTTTGTTGAACTGAATTTTTTATTACGGGATAGACAATTTTTTTTTTGAATCACTGCTGTCCTGTTTCTCAGCTACTACTACTTTTCCATTAAACTTTTATCTTGTTTCATAAACTTCTTTCTGAACGCACAGTTTTAATGCACCTTGTGCATAGATTCCGCGTTTCCTTGATTCCATATTTAAGTGCCTTCTTACTTCCTCAATTTCGAACGTCTTTGTTGCGGTTAGGGAGCCTTAACCTAACATCTGATCTTGAATCAACATTGCGTAAAATATAGGCATTACTTTTTAGTATCGTAAATCACGCTCTAAGAGTCCCTACGGCTTTGTAAGTTCAAAAACTTGATTATTAATTAAGTAATTAAGTAGAAGTGTTAAAACTTAATTAAAAACTTAATTTAAAATTATTTAATTTAATTATTTTCACTTTCCAGCTTGCGCGTTATAGTTTTAACTTTTTTTAGCATTCATCTGTATCCTTTCACAATTTCTGATTTTAGCAACGACAGTACTTCTAAGGTGTGGTAGTAGCTGTAATTTGTTCCAAAATTGTCCATCTCATGCTAATTGTCTCTTGGTTATTACAAGGTCGGCCAGAAGTAACATACTCTTCTAATTTGATAATATAAGTAAAACTATGAACGCTAGGTAGTTGAAATTGATTTATTAGAAGAAACATTTTTGTAGGTTATCAACACTATTGTTATTAACAGGAAGAGAAAGGGTATTGTTAGGAGAGTGCTTTCCAAATAACTTGATTTTACGATTTCGTAACATAACCTGGTCTCCTTGTTCTCCAGATTTGTCCCCAAGCAACTTCTTCTTGTGGGGCTCCCGTAAGTCACGAGTTAATGTAGTCAATGTAACAAATTTACGAGAACTTGACAACAAAATTTCATATGAAATAGCTCAACTCTCGCCTGATACACTAAGGAGCGTTATGGAAACGACAAAGAAAAGAGCTCTAATTTGTCTAAACAGTCGTGACACTCATACGAACGTATTCAAAACTTAGCCTTGGTAAACCATAAAAATGTTATTCTTCCAAATAAAACAAGTTTCAAGTCCCTAGCGTTCATAGTTTCCCTTGTATTAGCAAATTAAAAGGCTAGGTTACTTCTGGCCCACCCTGTATATGTATAGCGATTGGTGTTATTTTTCTATTTATAGCATTATTTCTTTGAGAGTTCTCTTCACGTTGTTCTTATGTTATAGCGGAAAGGTATTTCTAAGAGATTTCAATTCTGCAGGATAGGTTTCACAAAATGTGTATTTTACGTTTCAAGCGTCTGGTTACAGCTGAAGTCTTACAATTTGTTATGTCCAACAGGAAAGGAAATGAGATTTGTAATTTCTAAGCGGTGACAGGGGGAAACATAAGCGTGGCCAACCTGTTACCTGATGGGGGACTTATTCATAAAGTACTGGAATTTGTTAAAAAAGTGAATGTGTTAGGGAATATATGATAAATCTGAGTGGACCCACCCAGTTCAAAAGTGGCGAGGTTGTGTTTTAATGTTTGTATTACAGTTTGTCTAAGTCCTAGAGTCTTGTAGCAGTTGGTATGTTCTGCGACACAGTTTAGAACCAAAATTGCCGAGCGTACCGCGTTCCTATACTCAACGCAGAGTTGAGAAAGGGTTCCAGCGCGAGTAAGACGCTCAGCCAAAGTGAGGGTGGTATCTGGAACCCCAACTTTGGGGTCCTAGCTTCAATCCTTCCACATTTATTGTTCCCTTGCATCCATGTACCCTGGTTCTTCAGGTAAAAGTTACGAGTTTCAGCTGTATTGGCCTCAATCTTTCTTCATATGGTGATTGAATCCTTATGATGACGGGTAAAAAGAAGCAAATGTTGTGATAAGTGTTAGAATGTCCATGACGGCTCCTTTTCGGGTCGCTCATGCTAAACGGTAGTTATCGACATTTATGTAATGCTATATCGCTGTGTAACGAATAGGGGTGAAGTTCTGGAGAATTGTTGTGGCCCGACGAAAGCAGGACATACTTTATGTATTATGCCAGTTATTGTTGAAGTGGGACATGAGTTTTGTTTTTTGGTGATAAGTGTATTGTATTGAGTTGTATCGTACTTGACTGAGTAAGATGGAATATGTGAGCAATAACGTCGTAATTGAAGTAATCTGTATAGATAGCGGAGAAAGATAGAAGACACTCATGACCTCAGCGTACTACCTTACAACAGCACAGCAACTTTGGTGGAAACGCCAAAGCGACAACTAAATACTCTATGACCGAAGTTGTTGTTAACTGAGATTATTATTAGTTTTATTATTCATATAATTATTATTATTATTCATTTATATTTATAATTAACCGGAGCAAACGGCATATTATAGGCTGTGTGCCGTTCATGTCCGTACACATATATATGCACATGTATATATATGTATATTTATTAATTAAAGGACGTAGTGTTCAATATTTAATTGCTACAATAATGTATTCATCGAATAAATATGGATGTAAGGCTACTTTTGCCATGTAATAAAACTAGGCCAAATGCATGTTTTACTGCATTAAGGGATTTTCACTGGGAAAAGTGTAGCTACTGGAATGACCATAGCAATACTGCCAATATTCCTGTAGTTACTCAAAGCAGCTATACTTTCAGTTCAACAATGCTCGTTTTTCAAATTTTCAACTATTTATACGTCAATCTTGGATACAGAGCGATTCGAAAATTAACTCTTCTTGATAACAATTCTTTATAATGCAATATGATGTAGCGGTGATTATTCAAAAGTCGTCTGAACAAATCGTTAGGTAAGAGTAAGAGAGCACAGCAGATTATGAAAAAGGTACAAGAGATAGATTTGTACGGAAGATTTATACTTCGGGAGCCTATTCTTACAATTGGAATTTATACGAAGCTTATAATATATATAGTCTGAAATAAATGTGCATTAAAGATGATGGACATTATAAAATAACTAATCCTGCTTCCTATGTATATCGTTCAACAAGTATTCTAAAAGAATTGAAGACTTTCTTGAAGCGGAAGCCATTGTTTGCGAGAGTAATTTCATCCTGTGGGTTATTAACGTTGACAAACCATGAACTCTGTGTTTTTCTGAAATAAATAGTAACATTATGAGGACTTCCATTTAATTTATCCTTTTAACACTCGAAAAGAAAAATAAGAATTTGAGATTACCATAATAAGTAAGCAAGTCGCAAACGGAGCTTTGTATTGATGAATATGAAGTTTTTGCCCCGTGTGCACACAAATTTTAATTATTACGTGGCTATTAGGCATTGCAAACAAGGTTATCAAAATTTTTCAGAATCACACTTTCCAGATTATTTAAAAAATTTTCAATACGCATGTGCGGAAATCCGGCAGTTCCTGCCATGGTGCAATCATACGTAAGGCAGCCAGTGCATCGCTGCCGCGAGTGACGTGTGAATCACGTGGTATGGGGTTGGTGACGTATCAGCTCAAACGTCTCCTATTGGCTGGCTTGTCTAACGGTTTCGAGCAGCTGTCCCCTTTGAAGTGGACTTACCTGTCTTCTGTATACCGTGGCTGCCACTGAGGTCTTTCTCTTTCCCCCAGATTTGCGGTAGAAATTGCCCCATTTTCGTCAAAAATCCCCCAAAATTAAGGAGAAAACGTATTATGGTATATATTAAATAAAAACTGACATTACTTAATGTATATTAAATACAAATGTGATTTCGTCCTTTTCTTTGACAGCTTGTGAGCTATCTTGCAGTAGGGGTAAGGAATTATACACACTTGAGGAAAGGTCGTGTTGGTAAAAGTTTTCTACATGAGTAAGCTCACTTATGGTAATTCCACTGGATTTCTTGGATGGCTCTCCTACGATATCAGCGTTGGAACTTGCAACATTTATGTTTCTCTTATGTTGCACTGAACATTGTTTTGTTTTAATTTTACAAAGAAATATTGCAGCACTTACATTACCTACAGTTAGGATTACGATTTCATTTCAGACGAGTTTTAATTCGATTGCACCGAGCCAATAATTTCTAAATGACTGCGTACAGAACTTTCGTTTCGTAGAACATGATTCGGTTCAGTAAGCCATTGGAAAAAATAATCAGCATTCTAAAGCAAAAATAATAATTATACAATAACGAAATCATTATATAAATAGCATTAATCACTCAAATGAATCAATTTGTCATATTTGTAAAGTTTTTCTCGTTAAAACGTTAAGTTAATATTCAAAGTTGAAGAACTAATTGCTGAAAAGCATGTAACAGAGTTAGTCTCAGTAACGCATATAAGTTATGAAAAGACAAAAATAAAACGTTAATATTGAAAGTTACTGATTGAAACCTAGGCTGCCGCACATTTTTAACATCATTTTTGAACCACACAAATATTCAATCTACAAGAACTCCTGCTTCCGCCTCTTTTGCGGAAGAAAATACAATAAAAATATCTGAATTTCCAAATTAACAAATAGGAATAATTACTTCATAGTTTAAGTTAATGGAAAGAATGTCGATCAAAAAGTATTCGCTCAGTGGAAGGAGGCTAGCAACCGTCACGGTCACTGTTTGCCTTTTTATTCCTTTTATAGCGCGAACTGTCGAGACTTAGCTCTGTGAGCTGTGAGAATTAGAGTAATGTTACTGTTCATTGTTCCGATGTGAACGTCGTTGCTAGTCTAATGAGTTCGATCCTCGTTCAAACTTCGTTATATCGCCTTTTATTCATAGTTAAAAGGGGGTATTTCGTGTTCTGCATCATAATTTCTTCATCCGAATGAGCATACGTCCACTTGTAATTCAAAATTATCCATGGTATACATTTTTTGCATAAGAAATAATTGCTGGCCGAATTCCCCCAAATTTTATGGTTTTTGCGAAAGTTTCCCCCATTCCCCTAGACTACGAGTGTTTCCCCCAGATCTAGGGGAAATCCCCCATCAGTGGCAGCCCTGTGGCCAACCCAGGGTTCCACGCGAGGCGACTCTAATTACCCTAGCTGAAGGGTGTTGATTACCCTAGATTACCCTAAAACAGCTAATCCTGACCTATGATCTATAAATTAACTGAAAGGTAAATGGACGGGTTTCCAGAGCTCCGTCAGTATGAATAAGCCGTGTGTTAAATACTGCATGAGCGTCAGGAGGGAAATCCAGTCGAACGACGTTAGAATGCTGGTTTGATATCCAGACGATATCACGTACAAGATATTTGACAAATACCTGTCGAATTAAGTTTGATACCCGCTGTTTTCCATGGCGCCCTTTTTTCTGCGACTCCTGATCTGGGAACATAGATTCCATCAAACTAAAAGAGGCTCACACAATGAGATAGGTGGTGCTTAGCTAAAAATGCACAAACTTGCAGTTCCACTTAACGAGCACAATTTTCGAGAGGATCATTGGATAGCACGTAGCTGGCAATTGATGGTTTTTTTGCCACCATGGATCGTTGTTTGTGTCGCTGAGAACATGTGACGCTTGATCTCCGATTTCTTACAAGTAATATAGGTTCGACAAAGTTTACAATATTCCCCATCTTTTTGCTCTGTTGATTTTGAGAATTTGGCTAACCATCCCTCAAACTCAGGCTCCGATGGCAACAAATCTTTAAATTTCTGCTGGTAGTTTCTAGTTTTCAACAAGAGCTTTCCTTTTTTCGAGGTGGTGTCGTTGGCTCTTCCTCACTCGGTGCGCGATCATCTGCTATGCTGCAAGAAATGAAATATTATGTGTACCTATCCCTAGCACAATTATTTATTTTTTATTTGATATTCCATCCATTCACGCGCTTCAGCCATTTTTTCCACATGCTCAATTTACCCTAACACTTTGATCCACTCTCTCTGATGACTTTCTGGCTTCCCTCATATATGGCCTTCGTCATATCTTTTCATAACGGATTTTATCCAATCTTGTTACACCACATATGCTTCTCAGAGACTTCGTTGCAATCACATTTACTTCTCAACTCATAAAGTTGATCGTAAAGTAATCAAATTTATTCATTTCCTGAAGGGCGGGTGAGGAAATTCAGAGGTTTTTGGAAAAAACTCCCTAGCCTTTAATAATATGCATGAACTTTCCTCAACAGTCAGTTGCTAGAAGCCCTAGTGCTTCAATTTTGGTAGACGGAATTCTAGGCATGATCGCAGCTATATCAAATTCTACGTTTGTGCTACTGCACCTAAGAAAGACAATAAGAATACAAACATACATTGCAAGTTTTAAGTCGATAACTGTACTTTTTTGTTCATATGAATTTTGTAACTAATTTAATTGCTTCTTTCTTTTGCTTTTAGCACCTTTTGTAACTCGAAGTGTCAAAGAACCCTGTCTAAATTTTTTTGTTTGCATCGCTACAATAACATGCTTCTTCTGCGTGCAACATTGCTAAGAAATAGGACGCCTTTCATCAAATTAGCTGGCAAAATACCGTCGCTGCGAGGCAACTCTGCTGTTAAGTCAATGACTATCACAGGAATGAACCTATTAATTATTTCTACGATGAAATATATTAGCTGTGGTATTTAACAATACAACAAACATACCTGTCAAAATTCTATTGAAGCTTATAAGCACGAGCGCATTCAGAACAGGACAGTGACTTTCGTCGACTGGCTATTGCTGACAGCGATCGAGTTTTTTACTAGCGAAATGCAACTCAGGATCATTTGTCAAAACGAAGTGGACAAGAGATATTACGGCTTCGTATCTTGACGCCGTCTTTCGTGAGCGATACCTGATGACATTCAAATATGCGACACTAACCACAGCAGCAGTGCAGTTTTGTGAACACTAAATTCTGATCCGTTTCATTACATTTCGTTCAAGTGGTCCCCAGTAGGGTGCTTGCATATTGGTTTTCAATTTTCTATTTTTCATAGATTAGGAGGTCACTTCCTTCACGGAGCTCTGATTACCCTAGATTTGCACATATTTTCATTACCCTAAACATTACCCTAAGGTACCCCTGATTACCCTAAACTAGGGTAATTACCCTGCTCGTGGAAAAACACTGGGCCCGCCAACTAGGGCCCAGGCCTTCCACCGTATGTATGAGGCATTTGTGTATCACAAACGAATACTTTTAGGTACCTCGGAATCAGAAGGAGAAAGGAGAACACGTAAACAAAAATGCCATCACACAATTATTATTTAATTAAATGATTCATGCTGTGAACATTCGTTCAGATAGTCGGCCTCTGGCCATACAAATTATCACCAGGAAGTCCACTGAACTTCAACGGTAAAGAGTGGAGAGTTCGGTACTTCCCTGCTGATGTTCGTTGGGCTGCTGGCTATGAAACAGTGCTGCATCATTGCATGGGAAGGGTGTGTACATATAACTTCCTTTAGCGGGAGTTAAAGGCATCGTCATTCATTTACTCATGGGTAGCACTTCGAACAGCTGGTGCTTAAATGACGGGCCAATCGTATCGTTTCTTTATTCTCCTCATGCTGGTAATTTCATATGCTTTTCCCCAGTGGTACCATCATTGATTTTGCAACCTCTCACTAAGAGCAAATGTGTGAAATATTCCGTACACCGACGTTTCGCAGCCTCACCATCCGATATTATCAATCCTTTTTCAGCTCCTTAAGTTTAATTTCGCTAGATACATCTCCTCTGCTAAGTTCAACTTAGTAGTTCTCCTCGGTAATCGTACGTCAAGTTTGTTATTAATTAGCAAGAAAAATCGCAGTTTGCCCTGGTGTATGCTTCAGTATTTTTCTCATTGTTTATGAGTTGATGGTGTTTCGGCAACGCCAAAATGTTCGTTATTGACTGTAAATAACTTTGAAGACGGGTGGTGGTCTGCTATATCGCCGAACTTCAAGGAGCAACATTGCGTCATGTAAAACTGTACCAAACGTCCCTGAAATGCGCTCACACCAGTCGCAATCCGGTTCAAATTACACCACTGTAAAAAACGGAGGCCTGACAAGAGCTCTCCCAAATTTATTCCCACAGAGGTGCGCTGATGCTAGATAAAGTGTCTGGTTAGGCTAAACGCTAAAATATTTTTCTCAAGTTTCTTTTCTCGTAGCAGTCTTGATATTCATTTCGTTCCCGATTAACATCTCTTTACTCTATGCTCGCCGCTTCTCTACAGTCTTTCTGCGAACAGAAAGACTGTTGAATGATATTGTAGTAGCTTGGAAATTTAATTTAAAAATGTTGATATTTCCCTTTATTTTAAAGAATTCAACCACTCTTATATGACGTTAGTTTCTGTGAAATTATTCATTTTAACTAAAGCAACAGGCCAAAACACATGGTGAAGAAAAAGGAGCTCAGCATCGAGCTAATAAATAAAACTGTAGATGTTCAGATGAATAGGGGTGGTTACAAATCAATTCCAAAGCAATTTGATGTCTGCATGACCAGTTCAGAGTACCAAACAAACGCACCAGCTAAGTTGGAGTTCTCTATTCATCAGTGAAGCATCAGACTCATTAGGTAAGGCTACTTCGCACAATATTCCATTTCATATTCGTCCAGAACCTTAAGGACGAGAAAAGAGTAGAAGCTCTCATCTGTTTCCATTAGACAAGTAAATCGAAAATTCTACAGAGGGTTGAAAATCACTGGGGATGCATAATCTAAGTGTAGAGAGAATTCGAATTTCAAGATCGAGAGCGCATATGGTGCTTAAGAATGGAGGACTCAAAGAATGCAGACCAAGGAAAACATCACTTCTTACCTTAAGATACATTAAAGCCTGATTAACTTTCGCCAGAGAATATTTTGTCGAAGCAACTAGCTTCTGGTCGTCAATTTTGGGGTGTGATGAGACGAACATTGAAATTTTTGGTCCTTAGGTCTCCATGCAGGACGTTTCTTTTGTGTACGGAAAAAAGTCAAGCTTTCAAGTCAAAAAAGACTCTTCCAACTGTGAAATGGTGGCGGAAATTGCGTGTTTTGGGGTCGTTTCTCGGCCATTGAAGCTAGGAGCCTTGTGATGGTTGAAGGAATCATGAAACAAGCTCAATGCATCAACATTTTCGATAAAAATTGGAAACGGTGACAAAATTTTCCATCTTGAAGCGGATATGCATGATCCTTCCACATTATAATAACCCAAAGTACACCATAAAATCTGTAGCGAAATATTTGAAAAATAATGAAGGAAACGATCTGCAGGGGCCAAACCTGAGTACAAATTTAAATGCTATCGAAAAATTGAGTGGGGATTGTTACAAAAAATACTTATGCAAGGAAATCTAATAAGATAAGATAAAATATTTTGTGGATATTTAGCTTTCTTGCATTCCCCTTGTAAACAACCTCGTACAGTTTTTCACCCTGATTCCAGGTAAATTTGAGCTACCCAGCTATAGTTTTGCATTTGGGTAATTTTCACTTTATTGTTTTTGACAGCTTTTCCTTTTAATCAGAAAACTAACTCCACCCTAGATCACCTCCAATTACATTTCAACTGCTCATTTTAGCGTGCGTAACATTAGAAGCTCCAACCTATTCTGTTGCAATTCTAATTCGTATCTTTTTCAGTGCAATGCAGAGCATTCGTATAATCGATTAGTCTATGCACTACACCTTACTTCAGCGTTCTTATAACACATTTATTCGTTTCGTTCTGTATATGACTACTCTATTTAATTTTCCGAATCGCAGCATAACTTATGAAAATTTCTCGCCTTCTGTCCCTGCGCACACTCACATTTCGCTTTACACATCACCGGGATATTTAGGTGTGCCTACTCTCCAACTTTTAAATTTAACAGTCTATCCCTATCAGCCTCATCATTATTTATAACTTTGCTTTAATTTTGACCTTAAATTCTGTGCTGTAGCCAATCACAGTCCTCATTGCTATTTACAATTCTTGCCTAACTCAAATAGGATAATTATCAGCGTACAACGTGCTCCTCAGTCTCTCCTCATCAAGTTCCAGTTAAAACCAATCACTCTCAGAGGGATAGTTAATTATTCCTTCTCTACCGTATAGCAAATATCGATGGAGACAAGGTGTAAAACTGTCACAACCCCCCTGCATTCATCCCTTGTCTAGTCGCTAAATTGTAAAATCCATATACTGTATAGACCATAAAAATTTCAACACATATTTAAATGTTGATAACTTTATAGGGAATGAAGATAATTTAAATCTGTTTGTTTTTGTATGTGGTGGAGAAAATTTTTTTCCCAATAATTGTTAAATCACAATAAAATTGGTTGTATCAGTAATGAGATAAATAATAGTTGTCAAAATTTGAGTTGCACAAGACATTTTAATGAGGCCATAAATTAGACACAAGTTAGAGGGTCATTGTAATATTACTCTAAAAAAACGAGTAATTGCAAGAGCTCCTTGTAGGAAATCTCTGTTCGAATTTATTTCGAAGTTCCTTTAAGGAGGGTGTTCTCCATATGGACTTTTTTTTTATTATTGAACCTAGAGCAATTAAATTTGGCAAGCTGATAGGAAATGCATTTTGGAATCGTTCGTATCTCATAAAAATATGCGATTTTCTTTAAAGAAAACGAGATATTAATACAAAACTTGTTTTTTTTGGGGAGTTACAAAATGCATCTCCTCCCACAGTTTTCAAGCTAAAGTGATTATTTTGGTATCATTAGATGCGGAATATTGTGTAGATTACAGTGTGTAAACAGAAAATTTTTAGTCATAATAAAATCTTTAAACATTTTTTTCCGAGGTGCCATTTTTTTGATAAAATTTTTTATTTGCAAAAAAGTTACCGGGAGGTTTCCTGATTTTAAGTAAAAAAGAGAGAACCAAAAATGCCGTATAAAACATTTACTCGAATTAAAAACTGCAAGCAAAACAATAAAATTGAACGTTTCGAGCATTCGCTCATCTTCAGCAAAAACAAAAACAAATTTACCTGAAAAACATGAAATGAATTAGAAAGTTCATGAATTGAATAAACAAACAAACAAACAAAAACACCAACCTTAAAAACTACCTGTTAACTATTGACAATGGAAAAGAACTAAGTTGGTTGTTTAAAATTGGCTTATTTTTTAAAATGAATAAAGACTCTAAAATTCTTAAATCGGAGGCAAATTTTGATCTAGTGAGAATTTTAAAATTACTGATGTCAAATGGGCTATCACAATGCTCTGAATGATCCCTAATAGCTGAATGCGGAGGACTAGATAAAATATTTCCTGTGCGGTAACTCCTACCTCGATGCTCGGCCACCCTACAGCCTAGAGTACGTGACGTCAAGCCGACGTACTCAGATGCACATCGTGCACAACAAAATTTGTAAATTAGGGAGGCCTGCATCGCGGTAGGAAGAATGTCTTTGAAACGAAAAAATGTCTTTCTACATGATGAGTTTACCTTTTTAAAAGAATATTTCCGTAAGAATGGTTTTTCAACTCGACTCATAGAGTCTCATATTGGTAAATTTTTGGAAAAAAAGTTCAACCAACTGCCTTGTCTGGAATCAATCTGTGAGGACATTCGTTTTGTTTCGTTTCCGTATTTTGGACCTCAGTCGGAGGAAATGAAGAAAGAAATTTTAGATTTGTTTGTCAAATACTTTCCGGGAATAAACTTTAAGGTGGTTTTAGTTAATACTTTCAAAATAGGCTCATTTTTTCGTTTCAAAGACATTCTTCCTACCGCGATGCAGGCCTCCCTAATTTACAAATTTTGTTGTGCACGATGTGCATCTGAGTACGTCGGCTTGACGTCACGTACTCTAGGCTGTAGGGTGGCCGAGCATCGAGGTAGGAGTTACCGCACAGGAAATATTTTATCTAGTCCTCCGCATTCAGCTATTAGGGATCATTCAGAGCATTGTGATAGCCCATTTGACATCAGTAATTTTAAAATTCTCACTAGATCAAAATTTGCCTCCGATTTAAGAATTTTAGAGTCTCTATTCATTTTAAAAAATAAGCCAATTTTAAACAACCAACTTAGTTCTTTTCCATTGTCAATAGTTAACAGGTAGTTTTTAAGGTTGGTGTTTTTGTTTGTTTGTTTGTTTATTCAATTCATGAACTTTCTAATTCATTTCATGTTTTTCAGGTACATTTGTTTTTGTTTTTGCTGAAGATGAGCGAATGCTCGAAACGTTCAATTTTATTGTTTTGCTTGCAGTTTTTAATTCGAGTAAATGTTTTATACGGCGTTTTTGGTTCTCTCTTTTTTACTTAATTTTTTATTTGTGACGTACCAACTTTCGATCGTGATGAATTTCGAAGTAACCCTTAACTCACCGCAATTTAAACGTCTATGCGCATCCAATGATATCAAAATCATCACTGTAGCTTGAAAACTGAGAGAGGAGATGCATTTTGAATCCTCAAAGTCCAGGGTTGTCAGTATAGGCAAACAAAGAAACGTAAACAATACTAATTACAATTTTTTCTAATTTTTGGTTCAGGTTAGACCCCTGAAATCATTATAGAGTAATACAGAGACATAGGAGATGACATAGCAACGTCGTGCCGCGAAAAAGTGCCAAGGGGATGGTGTAACATGATAAAATACCACTTCCCCTTCCCCTCCCCCCAATCTTCAAACCCCCGTAGCGGGTGAACGAGTGAACATACGAGTCTCATTTTTTCACAGCATTTACATGACCTCTTACACTTCCTATACCAGCAAAAATCCCTGCATCTCCAAACCATGGGTCCCTATGGGGAACGCTCCCCTTAAGGGGAATATCCAGAGCCAAATTGGGCCCCGGCGGCTCCCCCAATGAAAATTTTTTTTTGTTGAAAAAAGATCCTTAGGGGATGGGTTATTGTGCCATGAAATTTTATGGCCCTACGGAGATTAAACCCCCCCCCCCCCCCCAGAGGGGTGAAAAGGGGACCGAAAATGACGATTTTGAGGGCAAATTTTTTACACTCAAAGCGGGACTCGTCCTCGAGTTTTGATGCTAGAACAAATCCAAAGACAGTTTTAGAATCCTTGGAACATATCTAACAAACTCAAGTTTGGCTTTTTTAAAATTCAAATTTTTTTCTATTTTTTCAAAAAATTTTGAAATTTCAAAAATCAGCAACAATTTTTTTGGGTTTAGAGCTATATATTTCTTCAAAGAATTCGAATTTGAAAAAAAGCGAACTTGAGTTCGTTGGAAATGTTTCAAGGATTCTAAAACTGTTTTTGGTTTTGTTCTAGCATCAAAACTCGATGACGAGTCTCGTTTTGAAATATCCAAAAAAATATACCGAAATACTCTTTCTTTCGACAAAAAATAAAAACTAAGGCATAAATCGAAAAAGAGACACGAATAAAAAAGGTTTCCTTTCACGAAATACATATACTAGCCAATTTTCAAACAAATCGGGCGAAAAAAATTGATAAAGTCTCATAATGGTGATTACTGAAATAAAATGTATTATTTTTATTTACTCATAACTACGACATTTCTTAGATCTTTACTTGAAATTCACAAGAAAAATGCTCTTCATTGTTGGTACATCGAAATAGATCATGGAAACTGCATTCATGCACAAAAAATTTTCGTTTTATTCATATTCAATAGACATAGTTCGTTTTTGGGATGTAGTGAAAATTTTTCCTTTTTTACCATTCAAATCGCTACTTCTCCTCGAGTTTTGATGCTAGAACAAATCCAAAGAAAGTTTTGGAATCCTTGGAACATTTCTAACAAACTAAGATTCGGCTTTTTCTTAAATTAAAATTCTTTGAAGAAATATATAGCTCTAAATCCAAAAAATTGTTGCTGATTTTTGAAATTTCAAAAAATTTTGAAAAAAATAGAAAAAATTTGAATTTGAAAAAACCCGAATTTTAGTTTGTTAGAAATGTTCCAAGGGTTCTAAAACTGTCTTTTTTTTTGTTCTAGCATCAAAACTGAAGGAGGAGTTTCAATCTGAAATATCAATAAAAATATACCAAAAAACACATTTTTCGTAAAAAAATAAGGCCTAAATCGAAAAAATGACATGAGTAAAAAAGGTTTACTTTCACAAAAGACATATACTGGCCAATTTTCAAACGAATTGGACGAAAAAAGGCAAGACCTCGGGATATTCCCCTTAAGCTCTTTGTTCCCGCGTAGACGTTGTTAATGGAAATGCTTTACTGCTTTGTTAGCTGCATAACAATGGGTAAAGTCAGTTGAAAATTTTAAATAGATTTTAAAGGTAAATTTTCGGACGTCCTGGACCTTATTTATGCTCAGACCTAATGATTTGTAGTTAGGATACATATCACTGTGTGTAATGCAAGAAATGAAGTTGAAATATCTGAAGTCAAATTTATTAAAATTTAAAGTTGGATTTACTTTTTTATGGTATATACGCATGGATTGCATTTAAATAATGATACAAACTTTTCACAATGCTGTCAATATCTGCTCATTGGAATCATTTTTTTTCCTGACGTCAAAAACTTAAATGGTAGTATCGCTGAAACGGTTTATTCCATTTACTTACATCACACCTCTTGTCTACACATGGCTGTTTTTCTGAAAAGATTCTAAATTAGGCCTAAATCGTCTCATGCTCTAATTTAGATAACTCAGATTATTTCAGTTACATTTTCGGACGAAGAGATGCGTTTAAAATTATCTGTCTTTTTCATACTCGGATAAAATTGCGGAATGGCACCATTTAACATTTGTTTCGTTCACCGGGGACTCCTTCACTCTCTACTATCCTACATCACATAAACATTACAACGTGTAACTCCCTTCTCAAACTCATGAAACTCTTTCGCAGTTTCATGAGGTGCACTTGCTTCGCTGTTTTAGGTTTTGGGACGTATTTCTCTATTTCCTATCCCCTCAGGGGGATTTAATTATTGTATCTATGGGAATTAGCGCTCCCAGGGGGACAATGTGAGGGCCCGAGCTGAGAGTTAGGTAGGTCTTCTTTTTGTTAAAATAAAATGTTTTTTGTTATGTTAAGGACCAACTTTTTCCGGTTCACTACTGTCCTGTTTTTCAGCACGTCTGACTTTCTTCTTCAACTTTTATCTTATTTCATGAACTTCTTTCCCATCTTACTGTTTCTATACCCTTTCTGCATAGATTCCTCATTTTTTTATCTCCATACTAAATGGTGCCTTCCTCCTTCCTCTCTTCGATACGCTCTATTTTTGAAGCGGTTGGGGAGGCTTAAACTAACTTATAAATCTTATAAATCTTAATCATTCGCTATTTCCTATTCCGCAATTGCATCTTTCTTTCACCTAGAGCTTCTGTTCACCAGTTTGAAGATTTTGAAGTTTCAATGGCCTTTCTTCATCCACGCTTTGCTTCCCTTCAAAATCGCTTGATGCTCAACATTCAATTTGGCTTGTTTTTTAACTTATTTACACCACTCTCTTATTATGATGATATTAAATGATAACTCTTACGTATTGAACTACCAAGCGCATTAAACATTTTCAGTAAGTACAATGTCAACACCTTCGTTAATGTGCATTTCAGGACCATTAAGAGGCTCAAAGGAATGCGCCAACTTAACTTCAACCAAAAAATTTAAAAAAACTTTACCAGTACAAAGAGTTCTGTATCTGCGTCCAAGCACAACAGCTTCGTTTCTCTTTCCGGTGTAGAGAATAAGAGACTGCAACCAAGAAGAAATAAGTGAAAACTTTACGAGTTTAGAACGTCGGTGACAGGGAGTTGAAGCAACAATGAAGAGTTGCGTTCGAAATACGCAGGTGCGCGGAGGGACAGTGTGATCAAGGAAAGATAGCATGCATCGATTTCACAGCGTTCGGGGAGTTTGGCCATAAAAATTAAAAGCAAACTTCGGTGTACTATTAATGAAAAAATACGCCGTAGCATGACTGACGCTATGCTGGAGGTAAATGAATGCATTTCAAAGATCTTATAACGAGGGTTTTTCATGTAATGACGATGACAGTATATTAAATCTGCCGAACATTTCATAATCGGTAACTGAATACGTTTCCGCTGAAAAATAACTGTATCTATAATGATATTGCGATGATGCTTGACTTTCCAATAAAAGTCTTTATTGACATTGTAGTATATGGAAGAAAAACCTTGCAAACGAGCTGTGGAGTCTTGCAACTCAAATTACCAGTATATGATCGAGGCGATAAATGTGTCCTTATAATGGTGCTGTACTCCGTACGTGTTGCTGACTTGTTTGATAATGCACGAATGTGGCCGCGAGTATTCTGAGTTATGATATATTAGTATGAATATCTGTCAGAAAAACCAACTCATGCTAAGGTTCAATCCTTGTAAAATCAGCTCGACCACTTGTTTGGACAAGTGCGTGTGCTTTCAAAACGTAGATCCTACTTCTAGGCTTCATTATTAGATTAACACTTATTACCTTCATCTCGTAGTTCTTTTTTTCCAATCCTTGCAAATAAGCCGATTATTTTCACTGTCAGTTTGTCCAAAGTTATCTCTCAAAGTAATAATGCTCTGTAATTGAATTACGGCTACCATGGTTTATGTTGAGATAACATAAATAAAAACCTAATGGTGGTTTCAGTTGAGGCGCCTTCATACCAAATTTCAGCTGTAATCATTCTAACATGTAATGGTGTCATTTTAAAACCAGAGACTATCTGGGTGTGATCGCTTCTTTTGTTATTTTATTATCCTTTAGTACAGTCTTCACGGTTCCTTTTGAACTCTCCTTGTTATATTTAACTCTTTTAACTCTTCTTGTTATACAGTAGTCTATCTTCACATGAAGGTTTCAGGCGGAACGAGCTCTTTAAAAGTACTATGCCAAACATTCATTTTTATGTATATTTCAACTTTTGTGACACACAGATTGTAGAAGTTTTGAAAGTTTTAACAATGAGATTAACAGTAAACTTTGAAGAAGATAATCAATTTTGTTTTGCTCTAAATTTGTACATGATTCCTGCGTAACTGTTAGTCAAGACCTAACAAATGCACAAGTTGATTTGAAGCTTCGGGTTCACTCGTATGAGAACTTCAGGACCAGGCAGTGAGGTAATCAAAAAGTTTAGGCCTGATAAGATGACGTACGGTAGGGGAGGAGAGCTCTCCCTCACATGCAGGCTGCTAATAGCCCTCGCTGCCTTGATTTATAATTTCGTTAAGCTACGTTCCAGCGCCCTACTAAATCATGAAAGAAAATGGACATATTTCAGTTTACGAGGAAGGATATCCGAGAATAAAATGAAAGTGATTGAATTCGCACCTTTTCCTGCCGAGATTTTGCCATTTGTTGGGTATGATTGATCTGATACTTGTACCTGATAAATGAAATACATTTTAATTTTAAAAGTATAATTAAGAAAATCCCTTTATTGAAACTCTCTACGAACACAGTTCTCCAACGGCAAATTACAAGTTTTATAAGGTCGCAAAGGAACACACACTTGTACCCCTACACTGGCAGCAGTGTGCTTCAGTTTCTATTTACGATTATTCCCTGTAATGTATGTGAAAGCTTGTGCCTGAGATGGTGTTAGATTGAGCAAAAAATTGCAGATATAGTAGGCAAACAGAAACAGTAGGTGGAAATCAAATGCTGTTTACTACCTCAGAACTGTAGAAAGATAACAGGTCAGACATGGAAACTTAGCTCTAGAATGAGTTAATATTTTTGGAAACCATCAACAAAATAGTCTAATTCTATCCACCGATACAAACTGAGTTGTAATCGCGAAACATTGACTGTTGACAATTGAAAAATCGAATATTATCGCAAAATCACTCATTTACTCACTATATTGAACGCGGCAAACCTTTTAGTATAGATATGAGAAAAAAGATTGACGCTGCGATTCAGATAGCAAATCTCAAGTCTGCACGTTTTTTCAATGCTGTAATGTTTAATGCTATAATGCTTTTTTCAACCTTCAATGGGTGTGGTAATGCTGTCAAATTTCTTACATTGTGAACTTCATATTACCAGCAATAACGCTAATTTCTAAGTGATTAGAATACCGTGCGATATTTTCAGGAGATGTAAGATGACGAAGTTGTAATGTGAACTACAAAGCTGGCTCTACCCTTGCTAAGGTGCTTGGACGATTCGAATAAGAGATGCTCATCCAAGGCAAAGGGAAGTAATGTTTCTCTAACACGAAACAGAAGCTAATGCACATAATAAGGAGGTTGTTTAAATTCTTAGGTTGCCTATTCATTATGCTGCTCTTTACTATGCTCCCAACATCCATGAAGAGCTTTTAAACATTTATGAAGAGCTTTTCAATTTTTAAAAGAGGCAAGTCCGAAATTAAAGAATCAAGGAAACAGAGTGAGTTGTAGGAAAATTAATTCATGCCTGTTGCTATTTACATCCATCAGCACCTCAATAATACAGATTTCTTTTCAAAACCAGCAGCAAATACTCACGTTCCGTAACTAATTAAGGTCTCAATATTTTAATAAAAATATTTACTCTTGTTTACGGAAATACATGGTTATTATTACTATTATTTCTTCGTTGACACATTGACAAAAACATAGCCTCATTAAAGCTCGTGGAGATGAATTGCACATTAGACGACATTCGTGTTCATGGCTTTCTGAAAATTACCTAAAGATTTAACGGAGCGATTATGTGGTATTAAAGTTTATACCTTGTCAATATTTCTTGCTATATTCTCAGTTGGCTTGCCACTTTTGACAAGTAAGTGTTAGCATAATCATTTATTGACTCTCGCAATGTTGTTCGATTTATTTTGCATGCTGCCCAATTTTGCTCACAGCTGCAGAGAAACACTAAATTGAACATGCGCTCTTTTATTATGATGAAGCTTTCGCAACGAGATCAGTTTCAAAGCTAGCTACCAGACTGGAAAACTTCATCTAAATTCTAAAATTATTCAGTTAACTTCGAGATCAGTTTTCGCACCAGAATTCGAAAATATCAGTCATATGTTTGGCACGGTCGAGCAAATAAGAAATTTACGAATTTTGGAACGCAACTTTTACGTTTGCAACAGCACTGTCATTCACGTGCGCTCGAGCCCAGTTGAACATAAAAAACCTCAAGCACAAAGTATTTTTCTTCCATCAATGTGCATTTGCAATGTTATTAATGCAAAGCTGCTTTTTGCGAATGCCTAGGGATGAAATGTCTTCTCATAACACTTGTACGACCCTGGAGAGACTGGTCATTAAAGCTTCATTCGAGCCTTGTTTTGGTATTTACAAATTTATCATAGATTCTGCTATAAAATTTATCTGAAATTGATAATGATATGGTGTGTTCACAGACGAATGGATATACGAGTATCAACAACTATAACTTTTAAAATTTATCACCCTGTTTTTTAAAATCAGAAAATCAGAAAAAAGACAAGATTTATGTTTTCGATTAAAAAAATAACTATATATCTTACATAGGCTCGACTTAGACACAAACGCTAATCATCGTGTGTGTAGCTCTGGTCTAAAATGGGATCGGAAGAAGCTGACGTTGAACACATGAAAATTCATCAGGTAGATCTTTACCTAAGTGTACTTAAGTTCGAATACCAGTCTGCGCGATGAAAAGTAACAGTACCTCAATGTGAAACCTCTAGCCTTTACTTGGAAACTTCATTTGAATGATCATTGGGAATTAGTTAAAGCACAGCAATTGCAATTAGAAGATGGTGCTAAAGTTCAATGAAGGTCCTTTGTTTAGTAATATGAATTTAATTTGACTCACTCCATATGTTTCTGAAACAAACTAGCCAAGTGTGATAACATTGCCGAAGCAGTTTTAGCATACCATGCTAGCTAAATAACTTTTAAACAAACTGAAAAGTCGATTTTTACGTGTGCACTCTAATTCAACCAAAACTTTTCCGTTACATTTTTAGATAAACTTTTAATTTGTGTTTTAATTTTTATTCGCATGTGATGAAAGTTCAATTTTTATTTAAGGTTATAAATATTCACCAAAGGATCTAAAAATGTTAAATTTTTAAGAAGCTTTTGACTGAGTGAACGTTGGTTGTGAAGGAATGACTTTTACATCACGTACTATACTAACTTCGATATCAAATTTTCTTAGTCTGGTGCTTCACGGACACGCGTTTATCGCATCTTCGATTAGTAACTCGTTACTCATTATCATTTGACAAAGTTTGGGCGCACAACTGCACATCCATGGGGAAAGTTCACATTTTTTGTTGCGGTGAAGGCCATCTATATAATCTTCAGCAGGGATTCCTGGTTAAAAATATATTTTCAAAAACTATTGAATTTCAGAAGCTGGTGAAATTTGAGACAATTTGAACACTGATTATTGATCATGTTATTAGGTGTTGAAAGTACGTTTAATTTCCATAGATACATAGTAGAAAAACTATCTTTTAAATATTAAAAAAAATTGTGCAGCTATTTCGGTGTACGTTGTAAAGGTTAATGCAGCACATTTCTCAGAAACAAATACAGAGTGCGTCAGTGAAACAGAAAATCTTTAAGATTCTTAAAACAATGAAGAATAAGCTAGAAAAAATGTATTTGGTGTAAAAATGATTAAAATAAACAACTATTTGTTGTACTATAACCGAAATGAATTATTTTTCTTTCAAATACAGTAATGTCCTATAGGTGGGCTCCATTCCTGTGTAGTGGGATCACAGCAACCTCATCTCGCATACGCTGTTAAACGGTTGGAATGCTCCCGGGAGAATTCAACTGATACGCCTTCGTTTTAAAGAGTCCCATATATCATGAACAATTTCCACGGCCGCCTTGATGAATGTGTGCGTCGGAATGGAGGCCACCTAGAGGACATTATTTTCAAAAAAAGTTATTCATTTCGGTTATTTTGCACCAAATGGTTGTTTATGTTAACCATTTATATACCAAATAGAATTTTACACCTCATTTTTCATTATTTCAAGAATCTTAAAAATGTTCCATTTCACTCACACACCCGGTACTAGATTGATTTTTTCGATTCATTGCTGGAGCCTGGGTAATGAGCGATCGAAATGATGGCACTTCATATTGCGAAGCGTCGAGCCAGATTGAAATTATGGAATACATGTACAACACATTCTGGAAGACTTTGGAGTTTGTAGGTATAAACCATACAGCTTAAAATTTGTAATTTTCTAATGAAAAAAATTTGACATTCCAATTTTGCTTTGCTTTTTGAGATAAACAATTGGCGTTCAAAGGGACTGATTTATGAGAGCATTCTATAAATACTGTGTGAAATATGAGCACTAATCCCTCTACCGCGGTCTAATATGGAAACAACTGAATTAAGATATTTGAGAACCCCTCTGAATTTCATTTCCATAAACTTCAAACTTCGCTACGGGAATTATGGGAAACATTTTCAGCAAGTACTACGAGGAGTGTAATGTGGGTCATTTATTGAAGATTGATAACATTGTTTGAACACTAATATGTGTGTAAAGGATCTTTTTTCACTACAAATATCACGTGCTTGAAAAATGATCAGGCTAGAAAGATTAACTTTGAGTAAATTGGTGAGTGGTATTAATAGCAACAATTTTTCTTTGATGGAAAAGAAACAGAGGAAACACAAATGGGGCTGCATAAACAAGAACTTCCTACTCAAACCCTCGAAAGAGCCGGCACGAGGACGTCTCGGAAAGGAGGGCTTGTCAGGCCATAAAAAAGAACAATTTGTTAGGGGTGTGGTCTTGCGATAAAATAATAAGTCCGGGCGTGGCAGAGGAAAAGCAACTTAAACGGATGACCATCCTGGTGTAGGCCTCGTGCTGGCTTCGCTAAGATCTTTACCGACGGATGTGATCATCACCGAAATTGACCCCTGGGGGCATCAAACACCGAGAAATGGTTTATGTTTCGATCGCCGACGACAATCGCGAATAATGTATCGAGTGATGATTGACGGTACTTTATTGCACCAGCTCCGCAGCCACGATTATTGGGATCGTGTTAGAGTAGTTTCGTTATTTAATATCCGGCGGTGATAAATGAACGAATGCCTAAATTTGCAACATCTTCTGTTTTCAATCGTCATTGGTGACAATCGCAGTTCATTTGGCTCGGAAATATCATCAACTGTCATCATTGAGGGCTATTGCGTGAAGCTATGAGAAATTGAGCCAGATTTGAACGCTTAGAACTACTTAAGAATTTAGACTGTAATATTTCGTAATGAGTATTAAAGCAAATGCATGCTGAAACCGATCCTGGGCTACTTCGCCAAGGTTTTGCGATAGATACAATGTACCGTTACAAATATCGTTAGTTTAGCGAAGGATTCTTGAGGACATCATGCATAAAATAAAGAAAAGGATCAATGTAAAACATATTTTTAATGCATAATATGTCTGAATGAATGATCACATAACCAGGACCGAAAGAAAAACAGAAATAAGGTCTATTGTAGGTAGAAAACATCAGACATTGCAACTAAGGAGCTAATTTCTCCTCATCATTGAGCACCTTCATACACTAACACATTCACATACTCTTATCATTACGCACACGCACTAACAAACGTATCACACAAACTCGCAGAATGATGTTCATGTGCTAGAGAGCTGCATAATTCGATATGACAACGATCTTGTTTAGGTTCAATAAAAATGCGGATATAGATTCAAGTTTTGCACAAACTTCGTTCATCAGTTCTTTGCATGGGGTCAAAAATAAAACTGATGAATGAATGATCTAAATGTTCTCTATATTATTCACCTCACATTAATTTATATTTATACCAGTCTTACATAACATCCACTTCGCTAGCTTGATCTAATGAACTCATAGATTTTATGGCGGTGCGGCCAGCATGACTGAAAACAGTAATTATATAATGGAGGAGAGCAGTCTATCTCCTGAATAATTTATTTTCTCTGAAAAATTAAACAATGCAAATTTTCTTACAAAACACTGAAGCAATGCAGATTCGGCTTAAAGATTGTAGGTGTTTTTCCTGTCCGCACTCAAAAAGATGAATGATTTCATTCCATTAACAGAATTCTGTGCAAGTAACTTTTAGTTGAATTTTCCCGGTAAACGAGAAAGCAAAAGAACAAATTTTTTATCAAAAAATTTTTTTTGGGAGATTTTTGTTAGAAAAATCGATTGAAGAAATGCTTGTAACTGCAAAAAACACGAGACTTAAAAGTTTTGAAAAATTTAACTTTGTATTATTATTCTCATCATGAGTTTTTTGTTCCTTCAGTGATTATGATGGTATATTTGCATCTTAACATCATTTAATTTAAGACATTTAGATTTAATTTGCTATTTTTTATTCCTCGAGCGAATAAACAGCTTCATGAGTTACTTTTTCTTAAAATTCTATGGCTAACTAATTTTTTTGAGAAACACAAAATTAACATGATCCTTTTTGGAGCACCTGAGCTCAAAACGTAAGCGTGAGTGCAAAGACAACCTCAGACTTGATTGTGAATGAACTGTACGCAGCTGGAAAATAATTTAACGTACAAGTTGGTCGTAGTCGTGTTAAATGGCGTGAAGCAATAAAACAAATTGAGTCAGTTGATACGGACTCAGGGACCTTAATTAGCGTGTATTTATTTCTGAGATTGAGAGTGAGATAAAACATAAGACGTCCACGAGAAGGCGGGAAGACACTGGACGAGACGAATACCTACAGAATAGTCCCCACAGGGGGTAACAACTTTTATCTCTATGGGAATTAGCTCTGTCAGGTGGAAAATGTGAAGTCTCAAAGGAAGTGTTAGGTAAGACTTCTTAATTTCGAAATGAAAGGATTTTTGTTTTGTTCAGGACCATTACTTTCGGTTCACTACAGTCCTGTTTTCAGTACCCTAACTTTCTTCTTAAACTTTAATTTCGTTTCATATAGCCTTCATTTTCAAGATACTGTTTCTATGCGTGGGGTATCTTGTGAGGGTGCACACTTTCTGCATAGATTTTGCTTTCCCTCGACTCCATACCTATTGGTGCTTTCATCCTTTTTCTCTTTGGAACGCCTTTGTTGCGGTTAGGGTAGCTTAAACTAACTTATTTAATTTATGTACTTTCAGAATAGAAAACGAACGAGAATAAGCGTGAGAGTTGAAGTTGTAAATAAATAATTTATTGCTGATCACAGGTTATTGTGAAGAAAAAATGTTAAAGATCGATTTTCATTCATATTCTTTTCTATTCCTTCTATTCTACCCCGGCCCTAGCTGAGCTGGTTGAGCAACAGAGAGAGCACGCGCGAAGGATGGCATGGAAGGGAACTTGAGATACACACCAGCCGCTCTGTGGTGTTGTCTTCTGCTCTGCCCTGCTAGCGCCTGCTCTGTTGTTCTGTCCTGCTCTGTTGCTCTGTCTTGCTCTGCTCTGCTGTCCTGCTCTGTTGCTCTGTCCTGCTCTGTTGCTCTGTCTTGCTCTGCTCCGCTGTCCTGCTCTGTAGCTCTGTCCTGCTCTTCTCTGACCTGTCCTGCTGTGTTGCTCTGTCCTGCTAGTGCCTGCTCTTTTGCTCTGTCCTGCTCTGCTGCTCTGTCCTGCTCTGCTCCGATGTCCTGCTCTGTTGCTCTGTCCTGCTCTGTTGCTCTATTGCTCTGTCCTGCTCTGTTGCTCTGTCCTACTCGGTTGCTCTGTCCTGCTCTGCTCCGATATCCTGCTCTGTTGCTCTGTTGCTCTGTCCTGCTCTGTTGCTCTGTCCTTCTCTGTTGCTCTGTCCTTCTCTGTTGCTCTGTCCTGCTCTGTTGCTCTGTCCTGCTCTGTTGCTCTGTCCTGCTCTGTTTCTCTGTCCTGCTCTGTTGCTCTGTCCTGCTCTGTTGCTCTGTCCTGCTCTGTTGTTCTGTCCTGCTCTGTTGCTGTGCCCTGCTCTGTTGCTCTGTCCTGCTCTGTTGCTCTGTCCTGCTCTGTTGCTCTGTCTTGCTCTGTTGCTCTGTCCTGCTCTGTTGCTCTGTCCTGCTCTGTTGCTCTGTCTTGCTCTGTTGCTCTGTCCTGCTCTGTTGCTCTGTCCTACTCTGATGCTCTTACTTGCTCTGTTGCTCTGTTGCTCTGTCCTGCTCTGATGTTCTGTCCTGCTCTGTTGCTCTGTCCTGCTCTGTCCTGCTCTGTTGCTCTGTCCTGCTCTGTTGCTCTGTCCTGCCCTTCTCCGATGTCCTGCTCTGTTGCTCTGCCCTGTTCTGTTGCTCTGTCCTGCTCTGTTGCTCTGTCCTGCTGTGTTGCTCTGTCTTGCTCTGTTGCTCTATTCTGCTCTGCTCTGTCTGCTCGGTGGCTCTGTTCTACTCTGTTGCTCTGACCTGCTCTGCTCCGCCATGTCCTGCTCTGTTGCTCTATCTTGCTCTGTTCCGCTGTCCTGCTCTGTTGCTCTGGCATGCTCTGCTCTGCTTCGCTGTCCTGCTCTGCTCTGTCCTGCTCTGCTCTGCTCCGCTGTCCTGCTCTGCTCTGTCCTTTTCTGCTCTGTCCTGCTCTGCTCTGCTCCGCTGTCCTGCTCTGCTCTGTCCTGCTCTGCTCCGCTGTCCTGCTCTGCTTTACTCTGTCCTGTTCTGCTCCGCTCTGTCCTGCTCTGCTCTTCTCCGCTGTCCTGCTCTGCTCTGTCCTGCTCTGCTCTGCTTCGCTGTCCTGCTCTGCTTCACTCTGTCCTGCTCTGTTCTGCTCTGTCCTGCTCTGCTCCGCTGTCCTGCTCTGCTCTGCTCTGTCCTGCTCTGCTCTGCTCCGCTGTTCTTCTCTGCTCTGGCCTGCTTTGCTCTGCTCCGCTGTCCTGCTCTGCTTTACTTTGTCCTGCTCTGCTCCGCTCTGTCCTGCTCTGCTCCGCTGTCCTGCTCTGTTGCTCTGGCATGCTCTGCTCTGCTTTACTTTGTCCTGCTCTGCTCCGCTCTGTCCTGCTCTGCTCCGCTGTCCTGCTCTGTTGCACTGGCATGCTCTGCTCTGCTTCGCTGTCCTGCTCTGCTCTGTCCTGCTCTGCTCTGCTCTGCTCCGCTGTCCTGCTCCGCTCTGTCCTGCTCTGCTCTTCTCCGCTGTCCTGCTCTGCTCTTCTCCGCTGTCCTGCTCTGCTCTGTCCTGCTCTGCTCTGCTTCGCTGTCCTGCTCTGCTTTACTCTGTCCTGCTCTGCTCTGCTCTGTCCTGCTCTGCTCCTCTGTGCTGCTATGCTCTGCTCTGTTCTGCTCTGCTCTGCTCCGCTGTTCTGCTCTGCTCTGTCTTGCTTTGCTCTGCTCCGCTGTCCTGCTCTGCTTTACTTTGTCCTGCTCTGCTCCGCTCTGTCCTACTCTGCTCCGCTGTCCTGCTCTGCTCTGCTCTGTCCTGCTCTGCTCTGCCGCTGTCCTGCTTTGTTCTGCTCTGTCCTGCTCTGCTCTGTTCCGCTGTCCTGCTCTGCTCTGTCCTGCTCTGCTCTGCTCCGCTGTCCTGCTCTGCTCTGTCCTGCTCCTAATTATCTGCTCAGCTGTCCGACTCTGCTTTACTCTGTCCTGCTCTGCTCCGCTCTGTCCTGCTCTGCTCTGCTCCGCTGTCCTGCTCTGCTCTGTCCTGCTCTGCTCTGCTCCGCTGTCCTACTCTGCTTTACTCTGTCCTGCTCTGCTCCGCTCTGCCCTGCTCTGCTCCGCTCAACTCAGATCAGTTTCGTTTTTTTTTTCTGCTATACTCTACTCTGCTCTTCTCTGCTCTGCTCAGCTAGCTCTGTTCTGCTATGCTCAACTCTGTTTTTCCCAGCTCTGCTCTGTTCTGTTCTGCTCCGCACTGCTCTGTACTGCTTTGCACTACACTGACCTGTTCTGCTCAGGGCTACCGAGCTTTGCTCTGCTCCGGTCAGCTCTACTCTGATCTTTTTACTCTGTATCGCTCTGCTCTGCACTGTCCTGCTCTGTTCTTCTTTATTCTGCCATGCTTAGCATTTTCTGTTCTTTTCTACTCGAATCATCGTTATCCATGTGTATCTTTTTGTTCAATTTTACTTTATTCAGCTCAGTTCCACTCTCCACGCTCTCCCCTTTCTTCCACCTCTCGATGTTCTTCTCACTCTTTCCCGCTCTCCACACTATCTTCTTTCTTTCTGCTCTCTCTTCTCTTCAGCTTTCTGCGTTTTGCTCTTTCTCCGAGCTTTCCCTGATCTCCGAACGGACCATGCTCTCATTGGGATCCAAGAACTCCAGGCTCTTTCTACTCCTTATCCTGCTTATCTCACTGCTTCTGATTCCCTCCTCCTCCTGCTCTCATCGCTTCCTCCTCTTTTTGCGCTCTCTCCGCTTTCCTCGCTCTCCCTGGTCTCTCCACTCTCCCTGCTCAAATTTTCCTGCTCCTGTCGCTCTCCCGGTATTCCCCCTCTCCCTGCTCTATTCGCTCTCCCTGCTTTCCACATTCACCTTTTTCGCACAAAACTCTTCTTTTTCGCATTCTCCACTCCTGTTTTTTCCTTTTTTTTTAAATTGTATCCTATTTTGAAAAGGCATTCGAGGTGGCTATCGTTCGGGTTTTACAGATTAATGTCCCAAAGAAGTGACTAAAATAACTTGAGAAGGATTAATTGGGTGTAGATTGATTTTGTTGTTGGATTGTTAATCTGTAATCGCCATTTGTTATCGCTGTTGAAATGAAATTTTCGGAAAAAGTTTAACAGATATTGCATTTTTTTGTATAATGTATAACGCATTTATAATATATTATAAATGCATATTATATATTTGTATATAATGTATAATGCATAATATTAAATTGCATTTTTGCGTATAACGTATAATTCATTTATAATGCATTTATAGTATATCATAAATGGATCAACATGCAGAAACATTCAACCTCACTTGTAACAGTTCGTTTCACACACGAGCTTTCAGATAGAGTCCAAGTAATCCAAAATCGTTAGCAGTCGCACAATTTCGCTTTTTTTATTCCGTTTTAATTAAAGAAATAATTTTTTGCTCGTAGATAATCCGGTAAACATCTAACAATATATATATACCTGGAAAACTTTGCAAGGATGAGTTATTTATATTTTTATAAACAAGGATAGGGTGAAACTACGGAAACAGCTCGTCAAATTATGTTTGAAAGCAAATTTTGATTCAAGCTTAGCCTGTCTGAGGTGAGGTTTTATTTGCCCACTACTGCCACGTGTACAATGTCCTCAATATGTTGCACGTGTCAGTTGTGACAGTAGTTTCGCGAATTTAGCTAAGTAAATAGAGCTGTAGACAAATTTTTGATGCTCGTATTGTGTTTCCGTTACCAAGTTAAGACGGGCTTAATTATACAGGGCGCGGTGAACCGATTGAGAAGTTTTGAGAGTTCACTGTCCAGGAGTAATGCGGAGGGAGGCAGATGCCCACCGTCTCATTCAGCTCCACCGTCATCACCGTTTCAGTAGTAAACATGGTGTAAACGGGAGTCCATCTCGGTTTTGCCATGCAGGCGTATTTTGAAAACAACCATTTGTGATTACGACGCAAAACGAAAACTTTTCGGTGATATTCATGAGTTTGACATTTAGAAGCACAGGTAGAACATTTAGAACAGGCACTCTAGGCCGACTTAGATCCATCAGAACACCAGAAAATGTGGAGCGAGTGTGAGCAGCGGCAGTGTAGCTCCCGCGACGTTCTGCCTGACGTTTCTTTAGGAGTATCCAAATGCAGCGTGAGAAGGATTTTGTGCATGTAGTTGAATTTTCCTCACTCTAAAATTATGATAGCTCCAAAATTAAACCAAACAGGTTACGAAACCACAAAATCTGTGTTAGCAAATGCTTGCAGAGATTGCTCCCGAAACAGTTTTCTTTAGCAGCGACAAGAGACATTTCAGCTGAGTGGGGTGTCAATAAGTAAAATTGCTGTACTGGACATTAAACAACCCCCGAGTTATCCAGGAAACACCACTTCATTCCCCTTAACTATCGGTGCGGTGTGTCGTTTCACGGATTGGTGAATTAAGCCCCATACTTCTTAGAGGAGGAAGAAGTGCCCATGACCGTGACTTCCGGCCATCATGTCTCAATATTGAACAATATTGAGCAGCTCAAAATGGGAGAGATTGTTGAGGATGAGGGTTTGGGGTCTTGTGGCTCCAACAGAATGGGGCTAGAGTTCACAAAGCCCAAAATTCTCTCACTGTTTCCAGAAAAATGTTACCCGAAAGTCTAGTCTCTGTGAGGGGTGATTTAGGGTGGCGTGAGCGGTTACCTAATTTGAGCATTTTGGTTACCTAATTTGAGCAGTGTGTTGCTAATGATGACTGTCATCTTGCGGACATTATTATCCGAACTTAAGGATTATAAATGCTAAGTACTACCAACATCGATAACATTTCATCGTCATTTATTTTTTTTACATTTTATCTATTTTCAAATTTGCTCAATCGGCTCTGCTGCATGACATAAATCACGTTAATCGTGAGGCCTCGTATCTAAAATTCCCACTACATGCAGGAAAAACGGATAAACATCATTCGCTAAGTCACAAGGCAGACGAATTTTCTGTTGGGAATGTCAACTGTTGCAAAAGTCCTTACAGAAATGAATGTCGCGGCAGCCGCGCTCACAAAGCCTGTCAGCACCAGAACGATGAGAAAGGAGCTCCCTAAGCACGGGATTTTAGGGCTAGCTGCTATTCTAAAATCATTCATCAGTGATGCAAATGCCTATAAGAGGAAAACATCGTGCCCAAACTACATAACCTGAGCTATGGAGCAATAGGAGACAATCATTTTGTCAGCTGTGTCTTTTTTCTCGTTGTTCTCAACTTCTGATCGAGTAAGTTTAGCGAACGCCATCCCAAGTTTTTGACGCAGACTGTTTGCTACCAGTAGTTAAACATGGCATGGTTCTGTTAAGATTTAGGCAGTCAAACTGGGGAATTCCATTGACCCATGGTTACTCGACAAGATTGCATAACTGAAACAGATTGTCGGTAGTGCAGAGGAAACGCATGATTTTCAATATTGAATTACTGGGACACAATGGGTTGAAAAGAATAAAAACAAGAATTAAATGATAGGATTTTTAATGCAGTTTTTGAAATTACATACCATATTTGGGTTCGAAAAAGATTGTCTTTGAGATGACGTCCTTCTTGCTGGATACAAATTTGGATCCTCTCCTGAAAGTTACGGACGGCTCTCTCCAACATTTCATTCGGCACGGCTTCAATTTCCTGACGAATGGAATTCTCAAGGTCATCGAGTGTGCGAGGCTTGTTGATGTACACTTTTGATTTCAAATATCCCCACAAAAAGAAGTCACATATATACAGGTCGGGTGAGCGAGGGGCAGGTGAACATCACCAAATCTTGAAATCACATGTCCTGGGAACATTTGTCGAACCACTTTCATGGATGCTCTCGCCGTGTGAGCTGTAGCACCATCCTGATACTGAAGCGGCATCGTATGGGCCGTTTGCCAAGATTCGTTTAAGGTTAATTATGGACCGACCGGGGCCCCGGCCCCGGCCCCGGCCAACCCCGGCCATTTTGGCTGACCCCGGCCCCGGCCCCGGCAAGCCCCGACAATTTTTGCAGACCCCGGCCCCGGCCCCGGCCCCGGCAAAATAGTGCCCTAAACCGGGGTTTTGGCCGGGGTTTGTAGTTTTTTACTCTACCTTTCTCACTTCAAATTAATCCAAGTCAAGGTCAATTTAATCCAAGATAAGTTCAATTTAATCCAAGTCAGATTCAAATTAATCCGAGTCAAGTTCAAATTAAACAGAGTCAAGTTCAAATTAATGCAAGTCAAGTTCAAATTGAACGTGCTAAGTATCCAGCATCAGGAGGCAGAGTGTGATTCAGATCTTTGAGCGGAGTAACATATAAAAATCACTTATAAAAACTTCGTATTAACTCTACATTTAAAGTTGTTTTTCAATTCTACAATAATGGCAGTGTGCATCCATTCAAATATTAATGTTCAAAGATAATTTTATGTTACACATGCACATACGTACACATAGTAGTATCGAGGCTTTAATTACTCATATAGAGATTTATCTGCGTGAAATTTCGTTTAATCACATATATAAAGTCATATATGCATGCGACTACGAAAGATCACCATTGGATGATATGTAGATTCAACCTTTAAAAGGAAAATAGCAACGAAGTCTGTTTTTGCTTGTTCAAACGATTTTTGTAAAAACAAGTTTCAATTTTTTTCATCGATCGAGATGATATATTTGCCTAGGCCTATTCATCTGAAGGAATGGCACAATTTTTATTGCTATTGCAGGATTGTATTTTTGTAGTAATGTACTCACATAAATTGTAATCAAATGGTATTGTACATAAGTACTCAGTGAATCGCATTTGCTCATTTCTTTTATAGGTTAAATCTACTCATCGTCCAGTGGCAATCATTTGTAATTATATGCACATATGATTTCATAACTGTGATAAAGTGGAATTTCAGGCATGTAAATCTTTAAATGAGTGTAAATAAATCCTCGATTCTATGTGTATCTGTAACATAAAAGTACCTTTGAACATAATTATTTGAATGGATGCATACTGCCATTAATTTAGAATTATAAAACAACTTTAATGTGTAGTAAAATACGAAGTTTTTATAATTGACTTCTAACTGTTACTCCGCTCAAAGGTCTGAATCACACTCTGCCTCCTGATGCTGGATACTTAGCACATTTTACGACATCTTGTGTTAATACTGCAGAAATTTTATGTAACCCTTGCTGAAGGGAAAAACGTTTTTCTTACTCATCACATCCAACAGATACGTTTTTAATACAATAAACGCTCAAATTAACGAGGGATTTATGTCGGTTCTTAATTCAACATGGGGCTGAATTAATTTCAACTTGATTTGGATTAATTTGAACTTGACTAGGACTAATTTGAACTTGACTTGGATTGATATGAATTTGATTTGGATTAATTTGAACTTGACTTGGATTAATTTGAACTTGACTTGGATTAATAATTTGAAGTGATTAAGCGTAGTGTGCCCGGCTACTCGCACTTGAAAAATTCACGTTTCTTTTAAACAAATTTAAAACGATTTCTCAAGAGATTTGCCATTTCATTGCAATCCTGAAGAACATGCAGTCACTGAGAAGAAAAAGCAGTATCCAGTGTAATTATAATCCAGTGTGCAGTTATTGACATGAAAGAATCTCGACTTGGAGAGGTCCTAATATCAGCAGATATTGAGAAGACGCTATTTTCGTTAATTTACTTTTGTATTTCCTCTGAAACAGCAAATTGAATTTGGATACTGAGGTCCGGAATTAGTCTTGTTGTAATTACCTTCTCTGATGGAACTTGTAACTTCTTATTCAAAAACCCTACAAAATTTAAAAAAGGTTCCTTTCCCATAGGGTCGTAAGGATTAAGCGCGTCACAAAGCCAGTAAATTAACAATTTCTCTCTATGTATTTGGTCAGTATTATTACGCTCCCAGCTTTTAGATAGAGTAAATGTTTCTTTTAAAGTCAGCTGTTTGCCGGTAGACGAAGACGACTTGCTACAATCGGCAGTTTTGTCACTGCTGCAGCCTAAACTGTCTTTGTTTGTTTTCAATACATAGACATTTGGTTTTTATTCATGTTCGTTTCTTTCTATTTTTCAATTCTTTTTCGTTGTTTGGGTTTTCTTCAGCTTCCAGGAATTGATCATTTTGTGTCGATTTTAGATGGCCCCATAAATATCTAGTTGAGAAAGTTTTCTAAGATGCACCAGCCGCTCCTCGTCGTATATTTGCTTCACAAATGGTGCACACTTCAATTTCTACACTCTTCACCGATGTGTAAAAGTAATATCATACTGATGACGCACTACTTTTAGTCATTGTACCGGGTGTCCCACAAAAATGTCACCGACTTTTAATTGATTATATTTCCGCTTTAAATTTATATATTTTAATTTTTATTTTTTCCCAAACTAGTAACTTTTATTTTTTTTCGAATAATTTATGTTTTTTAAAATCGTTTAATAACCACTTTACATTGATCGATTAACTGAAACGGATAGAAAAACTAATTTTTCGAAGGAAAACATTTTAAAACATTATTGATATTCTTCCTTATTTTGCACTTTCCAAAAAACCGAACAAACAAAAACTTAGAAGAGTAACAAATCAATACATTAAATAAAGTTCAAATAAAAAAGTAATTTAGTATCCTTCGACATACCCACCATTTCTCCCAAGGCAAGCATTACTTCTAGCCACCATTAAACGAAGAGTTTTGCGGATCATTTCACCGTTTTCTTTTAGTTCTTGAAACACTTCAACTCGTTGTCGAAGAATTATTAATGGTGGAGGTGATGTTTTGAAAACGCGTTCCTTCACAGTAGGTATTGAAAAATGAAGAAGATCACCTTTGTTGTTTTTAAAACTTTTCCTTCGAACAAATAGTTTTTCTGCCTCTTTCAGTAAATCGATCACTGTAAAGTGGTTATTAAACGATTTTCAAAAACCTAAATTATATTCGTAAAATGAAAAGAAGAACCAATATAAAATGGAAAGTTTTTTAATGGCAAACGTTTCGGAATCTCTGATTTTATCATCAGTGCTGTAAAACAAGGAATAAAATACCTACTGTGAAATACCTTGTGAAGTACCTACTGTGAAATACCTACTGTGAATGTATCGTTCACAGGAAGAGGCCCTAAAATTCTTTGACTACATAAATGGATATCACGCAAAGATAAATTTCACAATAGAAACTGAGCAGAATGATCAATTGCCATTTTTAGACGTTCTCGTAAAGAAAACTAATTCAACGTTCACCACCTCTGTTTATAGAAAACCTACTTTTACGGGGTTATGTACCAATTTCTTCAGTTGTATTTAAAAGGATTATAGTAAAACAAGTGTCACTACATTATTGCATAGAGCATACTGTATTTCAAATTCGTATAAAATATTTCATGACGAAGTGAAATATTTCACAAAGTTACTTGTACAAAATAAATACCCTGTATCTTTAATTAAAAATCTGGTTAAAAAGTTTTTTGACAAAAACTTTCCCCTCCGTGTACAATTCTGACCGCACTAAAGCAGAATGTTTTCGTCGAGCTCTCTTTCTTGGGCTATCTTTTCAAGGAGATGGGAAAGGATCTTTTATCTCTGATACACTCTCATTTTACTTTCATTGACGTGTTACCATTTATAAAAATAGTTTTAAAATAAGTTCATTTTTCAATAGGAAAGAGCGTTTGGAAGAGTGCCTGAGAAATGGTTGTGTCTACTTGTATAAATGTGATTGCTGCCTGCAGTCCTATGTTGGAAGTACTACACTCCAGCAATATATTCGTCACAGCCAACACTCTGGTATCCCCCATAGAATCGTCCGTCCATACTCATCTCCCTCCCAGTCAGCCATCAGAGATCATTGCCATAGTTCAAACCACCCTTTCAAAAGTTCCAATTTCTCCGTACTTTGTAGAACTACAGAGGAATTTGACCTTAGAATTTTGGAATCATTGTTCATTTTTACCCATAGGCCTCAGCTAAATAATGATCAAAGTGCGATGAAATTAAATATTGCCCAAGCTGTGTTAATAGGAGTGTGTTGGAATGTGTGTGTGTCCGTGTGTGTGTGTGTTTTGTTTGTGTATATGTGTGTGCATGCAGTTCTGTTTCTTTGTGTAGATGTTATTGTGTGTTGGTTTGATTGCTAAAATTTAGGTATAGACGTATTGCTTCGAATGTTTTAGAGAAATTGTGTTTTTATTTTTAATGGTTGGGGATAGCTATTTTTCGATGACGGTATAGTGATTTCGCAATTTGTTCAATATCGTTTTTTATTCCTTGTTTTACAGCACTGATGATGGAATCAGAGATTCCGAAACGTTTGCCATTAAAAGAATGTTCCCTTTTATATTGGTTCTTCTTTTCATTTTACGTATTAGATTTCCCAAAAATTGCCCTTTTAATTCTAATAAATTATTAGAAAAGGAAATAATATTTACCACATTGTGAAGAAAGACAATTCAAATATGTTAATTTAAAGCGGAGATAGAATCAATTAAAAAGTCGGGGACATTTTTGTGGAACACCCGGTACATTAAATTACTATAATTGTTTCTGTATTAATTAATTCAACAAGCACTGCAACTGCAAGTCTACAAACTTTATTGACTTGGCATAAATACACACCCAACCGCAACCGTAATTCAACATGCATTGAGCCACTAACCGGCGTTATGCATTACGTCGTCGTGACACGCCCTGACACGGGCTGAACCCCGGCCCCGGCCCCGGCCGTGGTAAATTTGATAACCCCGGCCCCGGCCCGGCCCCGGCCATGTCAAATTTGTTGACCCCGGCCCCGGCCCCGGCCCCGGCCAAATTTTCAACCCCGGTCGGTCTATAAGGTCAATACCCCCTCCCGTCGCCGCGTACTAGCTGTTCTAAAAACATGCGTTTCCTCTGCACCACCCGTTACAATGTCAAAACGAGAACGTCCTGTTGACATATCTCTATTAGTCTAGCATTTTTTCTAACGTAAGCGTAATTAGCCGGACATCCATCGACCACCCAAGTCTTTAGATCTCAATATTACTGTTTTTTCATGGTCTGCTACGGAGATAAAGATCCATGATCTTTACCACCTCCGTAAACCATTCCTGAATTTGTCCGTGTTGCAAGAACAATTGTGTAAGATTTTCTTGGAAAGAGTAATATCTGTACTTGTCCATTCGAAAAAAGTTGTACGTTATTTTGAATGTCAATGATTTTTACACAGTATTTTGACGATTAATAAGTTTTTTTCTTGCGTTTCCATGCATTTTTGCAACTCCTGCATATCAAAGAACCATGAATTAGTTACAATCATCAATCACTTCCAATAAGCATTTGACTTGACCGTCACAATCTGACCCTTATCAACACTGAAAAAGTAAATCTCGCTCCCCAGTCTAACCTTTTCTCCGGAGCATGCATGCTTATCGCCGCCGAAGCGATTTTATCGCCGAAGAGGCGGCCATTCTACTTATCGATTCATATCGCCGCTCAATGTATGCATTCTTATACAAGATTTTGCTTAAAAATGCAAAAAAAATTATGTGTTCCACCGTTCAAGCGATTTTATCGCCGAAGAGGCGGCTATTCTACTTATCGATTCATATCGCCGCTCAATGTATAAATTTGTAAGCAACATTTTGCATAAAAATGCATATAAATCAAACTGCAAGTGCGACCGCGCGGCTTCAATTTTTACTTCCATTTCACAATATTGCACATACTTTTATTGCTTTTGTAAACAACATTTACAAACTATTTACAAGTTTTGAAACGTGTCAATAGCTTTCTCATGTCTCTACGAATATTTTGTTCTTTTCTTTCCCATTCTTTTCGTTTTTGTTCATTTTGGAAAAATAAATTTCGGAAATGCAGTCAGACAATTTTAAAGTAAAACATATCGTAATTGTAAATGCTCAAATTGCGATGAAGCTATTCGTTCGCCTGTTCAAAAGTTGAAGTACTATACACTTCCAAATTCGAATTTTAATCTTGAGGTATACGAGTTGAGTGACACTGCATTACAAGTTTTTAATCTTCAAATCACGCGAAGTATCGAATCCTTCTATACAAGTCTATACACGTAATACTCGATGCTTAGGAATTTAACTTCATCATCTGAACATTTGTGAGGTGGTAGGTCGTCTAGTTTTAGCACGGGGCGATTTGGTTATCTGAGAAAATTTGCATTTATCTAAAGCTATTCAACTATTTAAAATGTTTTTGATTACTATCTGCAGATTGCTATAAAATATATGTATAAATATATTCATCATATATAAATATTTATTTATATATGCCATTGGAATCCGAAAGTGGACGAGTAGTTTTTTGCAAACGTTCACATTCAATTGTTAGATTTTGAATTATTAAATACGCTGCTTCCAAGTTCAGAAACATGAGAAAAATTAAAATAAGGAACACATATGATGAAATTTTGCCTAAATCAAGAACAAGAATGTCACAGAGTTTATTCGTGCTACGTTTCTTAAATAAGGTAAGAAAAATCCAACCTGGGGTTTCCATTTCAGCTTTGCGTTTACGTTTTAAAAAATAGTCAAATTTTTAGGATAATAGTTCACAATGCTCGTTTTGAACTGTTTCGCTGTGCAATTAGAATTTGACTTGAAATCAAGTAAACTTGATTCAATCAGGAAGTTTAGAAGTATGTTGGCAGGTAATTAATCTTATTTTGGCAGTGCATTTACCATGACTCAGCGTTGTGGAAATGTATACATAACCGTACTTAGTAATTTTGTTTGCAAGGAATGTCAGAAATCAAGTTCAATAATACATGAAAATACATTCTTCTAAGTTATTTTACTGTACCTATGATTCAAACATAAAACTACTGGAATTGCAAGCTATCTACGGATGATTCTATTGACAGCTCTGATTGAGTCTTGTTTTGATTTTTTCGAAGGTTGGCACTTGTGAAAATTAGCGCAAAGGCGGGTTACATTTAATCGGATACTGTCGGCCCTCAATTTCAAGTTCAAGTTTGTTTGGCTCTTGCGATTGATGTTGGTAGTCTGTGGTTAGGTAACATTTGAGCGTAAATAATATCGAAAGATAGAAATGTGACTTTCAGTTGAATCCTGGCATTTTTGCTGAAATGACAGGTGCAGTGCAAAAAACCGAGGTGCTTCTGTAAGCAAATCTTGTGTGATTCACAGCTTGCCATAAACTTGACATTTAAAATGATGAGTCAGTGGTGTACTAGTAGGCAGGCTGAATAATGGAAGGAAATGTTTTGAACTCTGTGTTGTGTAAGCGTTGTTCAGATAAATAGGACTTCCCCTGCATTTGGAAAAATCAAGTAAAATTATAATTGAATTTTTGTGGTGTTATTTGCCAATAGGTATATGTGGATAAATTATTCAAATTTTAAGAAATTTTTGATGTGCAAGTAAACATACATTGTTAAATACATGTATCAAGCAACATTTCAAATGACTAAATTTACTCGTGTAATACAGAAACCTAAATTGTGCTTGTTTTGTGAGAAGTTACTTCTTTAGATTTGAATTTTTAGTGCATAAAACCACTTGATTCAAATCATTTGCACACATTTGTTTTTTTTGCCATTTTTGCTCAGTGTGAGCTTCTTTGCCTTGGATCTTAGTAGTATTATGTCAGGTTAGGTTAACAATGAAGCCACTTGAGGAAAACAATATTGTAAAAATCTATGAAAATGATAATTAATCCATTGGTTGTTTTTTGAACAGCTTTTATCACACATTTGGGGCATAGCCCTTCTAAATTTTCTTTATTTTTGTGCCTTACTGTGTCACTTTCGCTTTGGTAATGTATTAAAAAATTTATGTTTTGTTAGTAAATCTTTTTAAACTGTATCATTGTAAAATCTTTGAAATATTTGAAAAAAGTCTATGTTCTATCTGAAAACTCAAACAATGGGTGAATAGGGTTCTCAATTGTGGGGCAATAAACTTGCTATTTAATTAATAATAAATTGTGTTAAAAAATAATTGTAAAAAACAATGACTGAGGATCATATCAATGAAATATTTTAGATTTTTATAATTTTAATTGATATGTAATAAGTCTTGATTTGTTGATCATTTTTAGTGCTTGAGGGCAAATTTTTTGTACAGGCTCACAAAATAATTCTTTTTCTGTCAAATAATAATAATTATTTTGGTCAATATTGAGTTTAATGTTGTCAACGAATTTCATAATTTCGTAGGTATAGACAGGTAATATAGTCAATTTAAGACGTTTTACAATAATGACAATGTCCTCGGAAATGCTTAGTTTTCGAGTTATTTAAGTTTGAAGTTATACGAACGGCGCTCCTGAATGGCCTTATTTGCGCAAAAACAGTCATTGTTTTTGCAATGAGAACGGAAGCTAACCTCTATTATAAACGTAAAGAGGTTGGGTCGTGAGGGGTAGCCACAGTTCTTTTAGTGAAAATTATAAATAAAGGTTTCTAGTGACGTTTGTTTACATCGACTGGAAGATGGCTGCCGCCATGGGCGCCGCCATCTTGGTGCCGATGTAAACAAGATTGCGATCGTCACCCTAACGGATGGGTTAGAAGCTTTATTTATACTTTTCACTAAAAGAACTGTGGCTACCCCTCACAACCCAACCTCTTTACGTTTGTAATAGGGGGTTAGCTTCCGTTATTGATTAAAATACGCTAGCCGCGCGCGCTTCCCTGGCACGCACAAGCCAGCTTCAAAGTTGAATAATTCAAAAATAACCATCACCGGGCAGAATGTCATTCATGTAAACCGTCTTAAAATCGACTATATTACCTATCTATACATACGAAATTATGAAATTCGTTGACAACGTTAAACTCAATATTGACCATTATTTTCTACAGAAGCTGCCACTTAAAATGCCATATCAAAATGGCTGCCATATCAAAATGGCTGCCATATCAAAATGTTTCCCAATTAAATTAATATCCATATTGTGAATTTACATTTCTTTGATAGAAATATGCATGTTAAGTACTTACATGGGTAAGCCGCATTTCATAGTGTGTAAAATCTTTTCATGATGTGATATGTGTAAAAATTCTTCTTTAAGTGCAAGAGATCTTAATTAAAACCAGCTGATTGTTTTGTAAGCTACAAAGTAACATATTTCTCTCATATTATTGCATCATATTTGTATGATTTTAAGTTGAAAAAGTAGGAGAACTTGTGAAGGAGAGGACAACTAACAATTTTCCGAATTTTGGTGTTTGATTATAATTGGTTACTAGATTGATGAAAACAATTTTTCTTCTATGCATATTCTGTCATGGCTTCATAGCCAGAAGAAGAAAAATGTATATTGGCTGTTTTGCTACTTCAAATGTCAAACCTGCCACACTGAGTCTTTTCATTGCATGAACTTTGAAAAAAAGCCTGATGAAAATTCTTTATATTTGAAAACATAACATCTGTGTCAACCTGTGCCATGATCTATGTTGCAGATTAAACCAAGTGCAGTGATGTCTTTGATTAAAAAGAAATTTTCAATGCTTACATTTAGTGATAAATAAAATAGGGTGGTGCCATCAAGCTGGCTTATATAATAGAAAAAATTTTTTGCAACTGGACTTCAAAAAATTTAGAGTTGAAAATAAGAGACTGTGTAGCATCATCATCACACTGGAGAACTTATGTGGTCACAAACATCATAGCAACTTCAAGTAAGTGTAAAGTTACTTTGTCACTAGATATTATTTGGTAAATAATCTAACTTTTAACCTAACTTTTACTCCTCAGGGGGTGAAACTATTGTATTTATGGGAAGTAGTTTCCCCTGCGGCAGAATATAAGGGCTAGAGCTGATGGTTCGGTATCCCTTCTTTTTGTTGAAATGCATATTTTTTGTTTTGTTAAAGACTAATTTTTGTCTCATTGCTATCATTTTTTTCAGCGCTTACTAGTTTCTCCTTGAACTGTCATCTTGTTTGAACTTTCTTCCTGAAAAGCTGTTTGTGTGTGCAGAGAAAGCTATGAGGGAAAACACTGGTGCATAGATTCCCCGTGAACCTGTTCATGTGTCTATACCTGATGGCCCCTTTTCTATGCCTCTTTTGGGGACACCTTTGTTGTGGGGTTATGTAGGCTTTAAGTTATATAGTAATAATGATATTGATCTAGTTCATGATCTTTTATCATAATTATATGACATTTAAATTATTCTTATATAAGTTGTGCAATATTCATGATTTGCAGCAGTGTTTCAAATATATATATTTTTTTGTTTAGTGAAGAATTTTCCATCTCTATCATGTGTTAGACATCCTGTAATTAGTAATAACACTTAAATATGTATAGATTAGTAGTTTGCTTCAAATTTTTGTTTCCACAGATACCGTTTTCTAATAGAGCAACTGTTCTGAGATTAGGTATATTCTACATATAAGGTTGCATATACAATAAGGCTTGTACATGTATACTAATTAGCATTAGCACCTTGGCCCATGAGAATAAATTTTAATTTGTTTGCTCTACTCTGTGTCACTTTGTGCTCTTATCAATTGGCGAAACAATATTTAATATTCTTAATCAATATTTACTGTCTTTCTATACATCTGTAAGTTTGTAGCAGGAGGAGTTCTGCTGTTCATCTTTACTTAACGTTCTCATTTTTTCTAGTGTATAGCTGAATTTCTGTTTTAGTTTTGCTACGTTTTTCTCATACATTATGCTCTCACAACCTTCTAGATTCACGAGGCAGATGTGGGGAAAAAGGATACCTATGAGCATATCCTTCTTCAGCCACCAAAGATGATTCTGCGCGCAGCACAACCTAAACACAGCTTCCATTGTTTCAAGTTTCATCACTGGTGCAAAGTTGCAATCCTCCCAGTTCATCACGGTGAGATATCCTCTATACAGCACGATACCATTTCCCTGACTTTCCTCATTCACATTAACATTGAATTGTACGCTAACTTTCTAATTATCATAACCTTTCTTCAATCTTCATGACATCGGAAGGCTGCATTTGTATCATAACTACTTCTCTGGTATTGACATTGAATAAATATGTATTCCACTTGTTTAACCATAATCACTTTGGAATGCAGGGCAGTTAGATATATCATACTGTAGTTGACGAAGTTTTGTTATCTACAGGAATGAATGCACTTCCACTGAAGTGATGGGCAAGCGACACAAAGGGGCAAGTAATGTCAACGATCTACAAACTGGGCTGAAGCGCATCAGCAATCAACAATAAAGATTTGCAGATATACTGTCAGAGAAATATAAGAAGTTGAAGCATTGGTCGAGGTGAGAAAGCGCCAAATTTCAAGCAACGAGCCCTTACCTGGACCAGCCAAGACAGTGGAAGAACTGGACGTTCTTTTGAAGCAACTTGAACTAGTGAGTTGAATATAATGATTTTTATTTCTTACATAGATGATGCTGTTTTATGTCCTTGCAATAATTATTTATGTGCAGGTAACCATTTTTTTTATACAAAGGTTAGATCTAAGCAGTAATAATGGAAAACTTTTGTTTATTTTTTATAGTTTGGATGAGTTACAGTGTGAGAATATCCATTTCTTAGAATGAATGGAGCATTGTAAACATCATAAGAAATATCTAAGATAAATTGTTCATGGAAGTTTTTACTAAATTATTACTTTCAAGAAACGGTTTCTTATGTAAGGGCAAACAGAGGCATTTCACATGAAGGCCCATAACCTTGCAAAACCTTGCAACAAATTTGAGAACAGGAAATATTAAGCTTCAATAGGAAATGTCCCAATATTGAATTAAACAAATACACCAATGATGCGTTAAGGGAGTCATTTTCTTCATTCGTCTATGGTCACGAGACTATTGTGCAAGTCACGGTAAGTGTGAATATGAAGCTTGTGCTAAAACCTAGGTAAAATATGAATCTAATGAAAAATATTGTTTTTTTTGCAGCCGGTAGCTCTCAAAGGCCATGTACGAGTAAGCGTTTCAGAGTCCGGAGACGTATTTTGAAGCACCTGTTCACCAGAGAACTGGCGATGCATTTTAGCTTTTTAGGACTTGGTGGTCATCGGAGGCAGCAGTCGAAAATTGCCTTCAAGGACCACAATGCAATGCACATTATTCATGGTAAGCAGTTATTACTGAGAAATGTTCTTACCCTCCCTGATAATTTTGTTTTCATATAGATTACTAACCTATTCAAATAAAGCTCTGCAAGATGAAAAAAATTGAACCAGTGCATGAGAAATGGGTGGTTCTTTTTAATATTGATCTATTTTCTTTTTCCTTGTTGATCATCTTGTGAAATCAGCTGTGAAAGCCATAAATTCTGTGTAGCACACTACCCAATTGAAAATCAAGGACGTGTCGCCGGTGAATTAAGGACGAGACAGTCGATCATGTATGAATTAAAGGCGAGTCGGCCGTCTCGGCCTTATAACTCTCTCTCCCCGCTCATAACTACGCACGGTCGAGCTCGGACGTGATATTCTAAGCAGGCCAGTAATGATTTGAGGACGCAAAATTTTCAGTTGGTTAATGGCCGTAACATTTGAGGACGGCCATCCGTTGTTTGCAGCAATAAAAATATCATTGAATTATCGCCGTATAATGGACGGAAGTAAGCCATGAAACGTGTGTTTTGACATTGTTGCGTACAATGCACCAAGCTAGAAACTGTACTTCGCATATTTTTTCAATTTTCATGTTTTCCAAAATATAGGCAACATTGAAACTGAAGACTTCTCTGTGCTGTGCAATAAATGATTCGGTGCGTTTACTAGTGTTCATTTATAAATTTTCACCGTACATTTGTTATGGTTATGTTTTTATTTCCTTCTTCGATACCTTCTTCGATACCAGTCAAACATATTACTACAGTCCCCGCAGTATATCTATCTCTCTCAGAAGAGAAGTGCTACTTACTGAGAGGACAACGCAAGATTTCAAATTGAGAAATGAGATTCAAGAGTGAAATCAGTTTAATCACTTTTTTGTTCTAATTGCATTCTTAAGAATTTAATTATAATTTGGAAATTTCTAAAATGAAGAATAACATAAAATAAAATTAACTAATCTCGTATCATAGTGATTCAAATTATACCTAAGATTAATTGTATTCATAAATTTTATGCTATATCGTTCTATTTTTTATGGTGAAGATATCGTGATGTTGACAATGCTGATTATTTCAAGAAAAACATAGATTTCAAACAGTGCTAAGCGAAAACGTATTTTATTATGACAGTTTCTGATATCAAATTTCTTGACGTAACCCACTGTAGCGGGTAATGAAATTTAAAGGAAACGAAATATCGCATAATATCGTTCAAATTTGGCTAATTACGTTGCAAAGAATAACATATGGTAGTAATGAAATTTTATATTCTAACAAAGTAATGAAATTAATTCTCGTTTGAATAAGTAAAGCAATACAAGTCAAACTTTCCATAGTTCGCAATTCAAGTAACATTGCTTTTCAATTTCTGCTGGATATTTTTATTCCCGAAGCAGTTGTGCGTAGCTGAAGTCTGCTCTCAAGATATACGAGTGTTTGCAACATGGAAATTACACATAAAACATTGATGTAACACTAATTACGTTCTGATAACATCGCGCAAATTAATCTTCGTTTGACGTTTTAAGCAAACGTCACATACCACAGCACTTAAACGTAGGCTAAAGATCGGTTATTATTTTTACTCAAATTAAAACAAAGACTTGATCATCAACGAAATATACTGAGAAGGAATATAATTATTAAAAAAAACATATGTCTGGGAAAAAAGTTGGCAAATGGTTTGTCATGAGTTCGGTAAGTACGAGGTCGATGTATCGTCTATCAGTCGACGACCAATCTACAAAATACCCTATCCATGTCATTTTAATTAAAATGGAATAACAAAAAAGTATGATGTATTACACTCCTACTGCCTTCCAAGAACAAGTGATATATATACAATATTATTTAGTCTAGTATAAAAAACTCTTCCAAAAATTTGTTTCGAACATTTAAACGTTACTGTCTGTAAGCCAACTTACCCTAAAAATTTGCTCTATGAACTGGTTCGATCCAGTACCATTCGAAGTTTCGAACGAGCAGCCTGTGGCATCGCACCGGCGGGCGGCGGTGCAGCTTAGACAGTTTGTTAGTTTTTAATGTCGCAATAGGTGCTGTTACAGTGTGATTCCCAATTACTTCTTAAAAACTTTGAATATGAATTTTATTGATTGTAGTGCAGATGTTTGAACGTTCTATGTGTTGGTAAATTCAGAATTTATACTGGATGAAAGTTTTACGATTTTATGTTGATCGACCCGATTCGATCGTTACTCTCATCCGTAGAACTTTCTCGTCAGCTGGAGCGTTCAAGCTGAGTTTAATTTCTTAAAATCAGTCATGTGAAGGGTGTTTTAGTGATATTTATATCAAAGTCGATAGATTGCTCTTTCATCATATTTCTCTATTTCTATGGTAATCTAGAAATGATCCTACTTGAAAATATTTTTTTTGAGGATAAAATTTAAAAAGTGCTTGAAGCTAGTTCTTCTGTCAAATAAGATATATCCTGAAGGCCGTGAAAAAAGTGCGGTAGCCCTCTCAAGGAAGTGTTACAGAATTTGCCTGTTGCCTGAAAGAAACCGCTGCAGGGGCGAGTTGTCGTTAATACACCTTCAAACATAGCAGTCGCATCAAGTAAGTATTTTATGCATATGTGAATAGTTGATTTGAGTATTGGTCGTTTTGTGATAGGCTATACATATACCGAATATTTTATTATTTTCGAATACTTGAGTTTTAACCGTATTAGGTATAATTGTAATTTAATGTAAATATAATTGAATATGAACAGGATATTATAACGACCTCCATTTATGGTTGCCAGTTCAATTTCTACTAAAAACTCCCATTATTTTACTTGCAATCGATATTGTAGAATTAAATCCAACATTACATAATTTCAACCTACTTGAATTTCAACTGTGCTGTAAACCGTATTATTAACTCTAGGTTGACCGTTAACATTTGAGAGTTTCCCTTTTATTTAATTGAACATAACATGACTTTTCATAACTCACCCTCACAAAGCTTAACTTAAACTTGCTCTATACATGTGCCCTGCTTTTAAATATAAAAACACATGAAAATGTTCGGCAAGAAACCTATATAGTTTCCAACATTATAATTTAGCGGTTACGTTTTAAGCAGTCATCCACACTAGCACCTATAGGGTTGGAATTGTAAATCTTCTGCCGGAAAATTTGGTAAAACTATATTGTTAAGATGCTAAGGAGGAATAGAGAAGTTTAGCTATCAGGAAAAATGTGCTACACGTCCTTACCTTGACATATCTGGAAATATCTCATACACAGCGTTTTTACTTACAGAAGAATTGGATCCATCCGAGGACTCTGAGCAAGGTGCTCAACCTGTCTCCCAACTGCTGAATTCGTTCCCGACCTAAGCCGGTGAGAATTACGTTCAGATAACGATGTTTCTTTCACATTGATATGTGCCCCTCAGAGGGATACAACTGTTGTATCTATGGGAATTAGCGCTCCCAGGGGAACTATGTGAGGGCCCGAGCTAAAGGTTAGGTAGGTCCTTTTTATTGAAAAAGAATAAGTTTTGTTTTGTTACGTACCATCTTTTTTCGGTTCACTGCTGTCCTGTTTTTCAGCACCTACTACTTTCTTCTTCAACTTTTTCTTGTTTCATGATCTTCTTTCTTGGCTTTCTGTTTCTGTGCACCTTGTGCATAGATTCCTCGTTCCCTCAACTCCATACTAAATGGTGCTTTCCTCCTTCCTCTCTTGGAACGTCTTTGTCGTGGTTAAGGGAGGCTAAAACTTTCTTATATAATAATAATAATAATAATGACAAAAATAATGATAATCACATTGATATGTGAACTTCGTTTTATTTTGTATTGTTTATGAGTCCGTTCATCAAAAAGAAATCTATTATAGTACATGTTGAGTGCTAATCAATTTTATGTATTGCTGATTTTATGGGTGATATTTTAGGTGCGTAATGTATTGGGACATTCTACTATTGCTTTAACTCTTTTTCTTCGATAAATCTCGATAGGAATTTGATGGAATAGTTTCTTTTCGACATATACGATCACACTATTAAAAATAGAAGGAATAAATCTCTACTTTTATTATTGTAAACGCTGTGTGTGTAAATTCATACATTGCACTATCGTTAGTGTTTATTTTACCTTTGACTATATCGGTAGAAGGGCTCTGCCAAGGAATTTGATTCCGTTTTTATCAATGGTATTCGGTTTTGAATCCACGATTAAGTAAATCCTGTGAAAAGTTGTATTTTAATTCATAGAAATGCATCTTCTCAGGGAACTCAAAGAATATCTAGTTCCATAGTACTGCAGGGAACAATTCCAATATATTTTGACGTATTTTATTACTTAATTTACCCAATTATGGTGCATATCATCTTCCTTCAAATTAAGCATTTTAATATCCATTTCGTTATATGCAGAAATTTTTTTGAAATGACTCAAAAACATTAGTTGTGTTTCTGGTTTTGAGTACTATAATGTACATATGAACATCCTTCCATTTACCTTACAAGACTATCATAAGACCTCTTAAATAATATTTAAGAACATACTAGGTAAACAATTTTATCCTTCCTTCCATTTCCAGTTCCGTTGCTTCGCCAAAAAAAATGGAAATAGCTGCCATTCAAAGTCAACTCGATCGCATGGAGTGTAAAGTTGAGATATTAAACGATCAAGTTGCTGGGATCGCCTTGCTTGTGAAGGAGCGTCATTACTCAGAAAAATCTGCCAACGTAACACCAGATCGAGGATTCGCGCGTGCGACTTCAATGGAAGACTGGACTACATACTTCAGAGCGAAGATTTTGTAAGTTGTATTGTGGTCAAATAATTGTTAATATATCCCTCCATTTATATCAAATTGTCATTTAAATATTTGTGAATAGTGGATTTGACGCTTCTTCGTTATGATGGGGAGTTGGCGTGAAATATGCGCGAAAAACTTAGACAAACACAATCTTTTATTTCGGGAGGCACAAGTCTTCGTAGAGAGACTTCAAAGCTAATGTGTTGCCGAGGATTCAAACAAAATTGTAAGCTAATGTACTTCGGAGTTGTGGAGAAACTAACATTTTTAAATATGTCTTACAGTTTCCTGTTCTCAAATTTCCAGGTTCCATATCTGATGACCGCCAGGGAAGCAAACCTTAGTCGCACAGTGACAGCGATGTTGAAAATCTTACTTGCGGGAAACCTAGCGACTGAATTCTCCATGCCAGGTTTAGGCCCCCACAGACTGAGGACCAACTCAAGTTTGACAACTCCGCTCCGCCGCTTGTGCAGTAATCGAAAGTGAGTAACCATGATACCATGTACTTCAGAGTATTGTTACATAAAACTAATTCATATTTGCAAATCATGTTCACAACATTTGATTGTTTTTAATTTAGTTCGTAAAATAAAAGAGTAGGATACAGCCTGCAATAATTTGTTGCGAACGACCTTCTTCATATTTTTTTCTTCATTGCAATGCAGATGCTCTTGCTCAAATTCCCGAGTACCGCAACGAGCCTAGGAGTAAAGTGAAAGCTGCCTTTCAGAAAGCTCTCATCTCATAGCTAAGCTCTGCTGAATAATGTTTTACGAAGTTTCACCAGGATAAACTTACAATCTCATGTAGGTTCACAGAAAACAAATTTTGTACCAAACTTCTATTGTTTAGTGAACAACTCCAGTCACCCGCTCCCCACAATTAGGTTCTAACGCTCTTTTTCGACGAGACGACTACGTGCTGTATCTACTTATTAGTCATCCACTTTCAGTTGCGAATGATATGCATGCACATGAATTTCGAAACATGACTTCATGAGTATATATTTTAACACTTTGACCTCAATTGGTTAAACTGAGATTCAATTTTCAACTAAAATTTGAAGTCGATTAAAGTTAGCTATTTTGAAAATGCAAACAATAACCGGATCCGGCCGTCATTTTGCTTTAATTAAATATTCATTAAAAATTTAATTTGTGATACCGTACGGTCAGCAGCGTTAGAAATATCCCCTCCTAGACCACCGGTAGAGTATGTTGCGCTGAAAGTGTAAATGATGATAGTAGTCATTTCGAGCGATACTAAGTGTAGCCTGTTATTAAATAGGGGATGAGGGGAGTGCCGGGTACACATGACCATCATTCACTGACTGAATTTCGACTGACCATCATTCACCATGCTCATTGCGCACGTAGCACTGAAATTAGATTTTTTCATGTGCTTACAACGACAGATTGAAAGTATAATATAGATGTTTTCAAATTATTCTAACACAATTTATTTTCCAACTTTTCAACTTCGCGAAATTATTTTAGTTCTCCACGTGTTAGAATACGAAGTTAGTCACATATCATTTCACTGAAATGAACACTCAATTTCTTAAAAATTCTACATATATCAGTCAATAAAAGGCAACATTTCGATGTTACTAACATTTTCAGGATGCCAAAGACAAAACAAACAATCACTTTGATAAAACTATGTCAGTCCAAAACGTACGCTACATCCGACTGAATATAAATATTGGTAATCCCATTGCGATATGACTAGGTAGGACTTACTTTGTGCAAGACTAAAATTAGAGATGCCTAGTTATTGATCACCAGATATTCATATGGTAACGGCACCAGAGATGAAGGCAAAATGGACGATCTACCGGAAGTTCCAAACGTCTAAGCCACAGTCCCACAGAACAATTTTAGAGCAAAAAATAATATGCACTTTCGTTGAGGGTAGGTTCAATTTTATAAATCTGCAGCGCTTCTATAACTTGAATTCTATACCGGTGAAGCCGATTTTATACGGAAGGTACGTGGACGATATTATCGTTGAAATTGAGATGGTAGAGCAGTTTGAGATGTTGAGGAATTTGGTGACTGATAATCCGGTGTTACATTTACGTATGAGCTGGGTGTGTAAGTGGGAAGCTGCCATTTCTTGACGTTTCAGTTGAAGAATCTCAGAGTGCGTTTCGTATAACTGTATGTCACCCTCGCATGCTGGTGGAACCAGAAACTGTGATTGTGATGCAGCGCATGTGCATTATGGAGGTGTTATCCATACCTTGTTAAAGAACATTTATGAAGTGTGCAGCAGCTGGGCTAGTTTTCATTCAGAAATGCTACGTGAAACCAATACATCCAGATATGTCATTAAACCTTCGTATGTACTACAAAATCACAAAATCAGTGATCTACAAAATCAGTGATCCGGAGTCAGTGACCTTGGCCGAGGCAATGTGATTTTTCAGTTTGAATGTAACAGGATAGACCGCAAGTCTTTCAGTAAGTGTTGCATTGGCTTGACTAGAATGACACTGAAGCTAAGATTAATCTTGCAAAAATATTAAGGTTCCGTTTTCAATCATTTCCGTATTGATCATAGCTCTAAGCCCTCAAAGGAAGATCTGTGCTTAAATGCAAAAAATTTGTACAATGTTGTTTAAAGGTGCATATTCAAATAATAAGTCATAAACTTATACTTAGCCTCAACGAAATTACAAATAATTTTTTGTTCTAAAATTGTTCAATAGGACTGTGGCTTGTAGACGTGTGATATCTCCAGTTGTTCATTCATTTTACCTCTATCTCTGGTGCCGTTAACATGCGAATATGTGGTGTGCTGTAAGAACTAGTCATCTGCAATTTCAATCATGTACAGAATTACCCTACCTAGTCTTCTCGCATTGTGATATTTGATACCAATATTTGTGATACCAATATTTTTGTTCTGTCTAATCTAGCTTAAATCAGTGATTATCTATGTATTCTAACATGTCTAGAACTATTGAAACACAAGTAAGTCGATATTTTTCTCTAACAAAGTTTTTTTCAGCCAGTATACCCTTATTAATTAAATGAGTAAAGCTACTGATAAGGAATCTAATACGAAGGATAAACTTTACACACCTATGCTGTGAGGAGCATTTATTCTCGCTAAAATTTGTCCAGGAAACTATTAAAGGTATTTCGTACTCAGAATATTCATTTGTTGGATAGCAATCCTATAACCAACTATTTTTTTTTCACCAGGATCAGTTGACTGGGATAGAGAAGAGGCAAGAGACCCGTCACTTATCTTTCAGCTATCACTTGGGCATTTGAAAATTGTGCACCAGCCCTTGACGAGCCAGTTTTACTCGAGTTAAACGGAAAGACACGGTGTATTCTAAGATGAAGTGTCACAGAAGGTTTAGACCCTTCAGAGCATAGAACTACTATATCAATGGGATCTAGCGATCCCAGGGGAATTTCTGAGGCCCAGCTGAAGGTAAGGTATGCATTCCTTTTGATTTCATATACTTTTGTTTTCTTGGTTCGGAATAAATTTATGTTTTCTATGTCATGAAAGTTGGTCGCCGCAAGAAAAGCGTCAGCAGACGTGCTGGCGTTGAAATTCCTTTTTTTGCAGCTTACTGCTGACTTTTTCGCTGTTTATTACGTTCTTTAACTTCTATCATGTTTCATAAACTTCTGTGTATCATGTTGATTCTGAAAACAAGGTGTTTCACGCCTTGTTCATAGATTCCCCGTTTGCTCAATTCCCTACAAATTTATTCGTTCCATCTTCCACTCTCTACAACGCATTAATTTGGACAGGGAGGCTTATCCTAAAATTCTAGATTTAGCTTAAATAAAGGGAGTAATTTTAATGAAATATTTCATTTATACCTTTTTGAGTGCTTATAATGCCGATCGTGCTTTGCATTTTCGTAAAAAAATTTAAGCAATGAATAACTTAGATGTCAAAACATGTTTTAACAACTGCGAGTCAAGTATGTGATCGTAGAAATAAGACCAGCGCAGTCTATGCTGTAATTGGACAGGTGTGCTTAATTATCGGCCAAGATGAGTCGTTATTTTTGTTTCTTAACATAATTAACAGCGGGCGGGGGTAAACATTTGAGTGTTTTAAAACCAATCTTTCTCATTAGAAACTCTCTGCCACGCTCAGCGAAGTTTTTGTTTTGAAAAGCAACACTCAAATATATATATATACATATATATATATATATATATATATATATATATATATATATATATATATATATATATATTCAGTAATTACCGGTATGAGGGCCTGCACGATTTAAGGGACGTTTTCAGCACGAAATGAAGTACCGACCTCACGATATCAAGTACCCCTAAGAATATTCCTAAAAACAGGATTTAGTGGGCTCCTCATTTTACGGTTACTCGCGTAGTATACTAGTAGAGTAAACGTAGTAAACAGAACTTCATAACAAGATGAACTCTCAGGGTAACTTTTACTATACTCCAATATGAAACATAGCGAGAACCCTAATCAATTCATTCTGTTAAAGAGGAAAAACTAAGACAAAGATAAGAGCTAGATTAAGTTATGGCACTTTTCAAACAATGTAAAATTTAGAAATCCTGAGTTCAACGCACTGACTAGGTCGCGCCCGCCAAAAAATGTATGCGCTAATATCAGTACATTTTGAATTGTTACTTCCCTAGCGTTTAAGATATATTATTTTGGTCGTAAAGTGCAAAATAAAAGAACATCTATTCTCTCATTGGTGATAAAGAAGCCTGACGCTAACACATCAACTAATGAATGTTAGAGATTTCATCACATATGCAGCACTTTTTTTGTTTGCCTCCGAAAATTTTCCTGTCAAATAAGACATACAAGTATAATGCTTCATCAATACCGATTCTTTTCCAGTTGCGGTGGTGATAATTAGATAATTTTTAAATATTAAACGCTTAACAAAACTGCATTGCGACATCTGGCAACTCAATGTAGTTAGATGATCTTACGACTTCTGGCAATTAGATGAACTGGGGAGTCCAGGGCTGCCACTCATACGTATTTAATAGATAGATCTAGGTGTTTTTGCTCAAGCCTGGATGTAAAATTTGGAATCTAGATAATAGCTACAAATCTAAGTATTTTTTTCAGTGTGCTAGATATTTTCTAGCTAGAATTACAATCAAGCCATGTATATGATATATTACTGTAAATTCGATTTAGGAATTCACTCCAATGGTTGGTGACAACTTCCTTCTCATTATATGTTAATTTGCTTAACCAAATTGTCATTTTGCTTAACCAAATTGACATTTTTATCATGTTATGTTCAGTTCATTAACCACACCAAGACGGCTATTTCAATGTTTTTGTGCTGCCATAGTGTAACTTCTAATTGTGATAGAACGGTTCATTAGTGGAAGCATAGTCTCCAATTGCAAAACTAGTGATGTCAAAAATCATGGAATAAAATGCATATACATTAAAAAATGTATTGTGGCCTCATTTAAACGAAACTGACCGATGATAAGGCAATAATGAGTTCAGTTTATCGTTGGATGGAGGCAATGTTATTTTAATCATGAAATTACTTCGTGTATCATTTGTATGCTGAAACCATGCACCTAATAAAGTGGAATCAACTTACTCAGTAATTGTAAAATTATTAAAAGTGATGCAGAAAGAGTTGTGACAGCCTTGAAACAATTGTTGATAAGTAGGAATTTGAGCATTGATAATCGCAATGCAAGCAATAGAGACTGACAATACGAATGTCATTGTTGGCATCAATAATGGAGTTTGTGCCAAGTTCAAACAAGAAAATTTATATTTAACATTGATGATATGTGTATACCACTCATTCCAGCTATATTTATGTCCTAGACTTCTGGTGAATGTTTCCAGAATTTTTGATCGCAGAAACTCATAATTTGCTTGCGAAATTTTCTTAGACCATGCCAATTCAATTACCTTTAAATATAAGTTAATATTGGTTTACATCCAGTGAAAATTCCACCAGCTTGCAAAACACGGTTGTTGTCCATTCAACCTACTGTAAAAAAAATTGTTGTTCAATGGCAGGATTTGAGAACGCATTTCGAGTTTGCAAGGCAAAGTAAAAATGCTATCCTGCTGATATGTTATTCGAAATATATTCTGATGAGAAAAATCTTGCACTATCATCAAAACACGCAACGTTAACTATCGCATGATGAACTAATAACACTACTTTACGTTCTATGAATGTTGAACACGTTTTACCTCTCAGAAAAATAAAGAAAACTTAATTCGTTCCGATTTATATTTATTTTGATAAATCAGCCTATATGACATGACAATATTTGAAACACTCAGTTTACATAGAAGACAAATGAACGTGAAAAACAATATCAGGTGGCGATGGAAAACCGAGATCGAGAATTTTTTTGCTCAAAAAAGTCAGCAAACATAGAATTTACAAAAAGCGTTTCGAAAAAATTAGAGGCATAGCAAGAGACCTAACAATGTAGTACCCGCGGGGAGCTAGTGTCATACGGCGCACGAGAGGAAGACTGAAAGCAGTTTTCAGCACACGTACATTCAAATGTTTGCGGTCTCGTTCTCTGACAATAATTAATAATAATTGTTTACGCTAAGAAAATAAGCTTAACAGCGATCCGACTAAATGCATTACTTTGCAATGGTAGAGAAATGCATTTCTTACACGTATTAGAATTTTTAAACTTGAAATTCAAGAAAAGAAATCAGATACGTTCTAGAGCATTATAACGGATGCATATATGATCTTCAAAGAACATGTTGCACATATCAGTACTATGTTATTAAAATCCGCTGAAAAACAACACAGGAAAAATAATAACAATCTTAGTACAGTAACAGAGGTTGTGCATAAAGACAATTAATGGCACCAAACTGAACAGGAAGAATGCAACCGTTGTAATTAACTAACTATTGTTAAAAACCAATCTTGGTATATGCAGGTTAGTTTTAGTAGCTAGAGGAGTGATATACCATTCAAAGTTATCCACCATAAATTAATCAGGAATCAAACATTATAATTATTCAAAATGAATTTCGTCGGGTTACGTTCCAGTCCTTAAACAAACACCGACGTCTTTGCATTTGTAAATAAAAATAAAAATTTGCATCTAAGACAATAACGTCAGCCTAGATGGCTATTATTTCAGTGCGTATTTAATCGATTAATCGGAGAAGAAACTACAAGTGTACATAAACCGCGTCAAATGAATGAGTAGGGAAAGCAGCACACGCAGCACTTCTAGCTTTCATATCTATAGCAAACGTCATATACGAGATCGAATAAAGTTTTAAATCATAAAATGAAAATAACGTTTGGACATCCTCAACGTAGTACAGCGAGAACCCTTGCATTTCTAATAAACCCTCAAATTTATTCCTTCGTCATAATGAAGCAGACAATAAACTTGAAATAAGGAATGATTACTACTCGTTAGGTGCTCTGTCATGCGGATCAGTAATAATAATAATAATAAGTTTAGGGTTACGTTTCCACCAGGGTCGCCAGCAACTTGCAACTATGGACCCCCCTAGCTTCAGCTAGGTAATCACACAATGGCTAGGCGATCACATTATGAGCAACGAGACTTGCTACAGACAACTGGATTGATGTTAGTATTATCAGTTCGTGTGGTGTCGAACACTCATTTCAGCGCACATCGGAAATAAGGTAAGTAGTATGACTGTTGGACTCTGAGAGGTCCACAAGTGTGCAGTTCCGTATGCTTGGCATCCGATGACGATAGCTAGTTTGCAGTAATTTGGCAGGGGCACGTATAATTCATATGAGGTCGTACGCGTTGATTCTGTGAAGGTGCGGATCAGTAGTATATTTCACATCAGTTCACGTGCATGCTAATGCTGGAGACAGTTATCTGCCGGTTCAATGAAACATCCTAACACTTCAGTAAATCGAAATACAAAATGAAATATTGAAACATGGTATATGTAACAACGTCTACCCTTTTACATTATACTGTAGACTAAGCATATCATAAAGAGTAACAAATTACAATTAAGTGATTGATAGTCCTCGCTAGTTACTCAGCCATGCGAATCCTTCGTATATTAGGTTCACATGTACTTAACACATCTGTAACACGCACTCCACTTGGAAAAGTAAAATATATATGGTAACACTGAATGACCATGGAGGTACAGGATCGCTTTTTCCCCTTTTTTAATCATACACACTCATTTTAAATTATTGCAATTTGAAACTCTGTATTTAGAGTTGAAACAACTGTTCAGTTGACGTAAGAATTGAAGAAAGGAACAGTGAACGATCGTACGTTGAAAACGTATTTAAGGAGAATTAAAGAGCGTCAAACACGATAGCGAAAATGCAATAGCCAGAAAACTCTTTTGATCATGCAAACAATGAGAATTGGCAAGAAATGTGTGGCACACGCACAGGATATGTTGTTGGGGACTAGTTCAATTTCAGTTCCGGCTAGGATTCATTGAGTCAAGTTGTCCTCGTACCTTTAGTCTTTTCAACTGCCTACTATTGAAAATTTTCAGACGAACCGCTTTATACTGGTTCTCAAGGGACAGATGTTCTATCGTCTGCATATTGTTTTCGTAAAAGGAATTTATATATTTTTTCCTTGCTTGGAAGCCTTCCCTGGGCCCCCGAGCGATCCAGTGTTATTTCTGGGCTGAAGGCAGTCTCAATATTCATCGTATCTTCTGTAGACCATCGGAGTCTAAGCGATTTAGACTGTTTCACGGAAGAGGGAGGCGGTGATCTTGCATCATATAACTTTCTCCGGGCAGTTGGCTTTCGTTTCTTTGTTAGTTGATGAGCTTCATCAGGGGAAGTTCCGCTGTCGCTGCCAATTAAGTCCACGGAATTTGAATCTGACGATGATCTTGATTTCAAATCGAATGCAGTAACTTCATCGTCAGTTTCGCTAGACGATGAGGATGCAAGTACGGATGCGGATGACTGACTCGAATTGTAATCAGAGCACTCCATTGCATCATTCCTCGTGTTTTTGTTAGTTTGTTCACCACGGTTGAGGCTCGTATTGGCCTCGGGTTCGTCAGAGTCAGAAGATTGAGATTTGTCGATGGCGTGTAAGGCTAGCCCAGGCTCTAGTACATTGCCCAAAGCAGGGCATTGATATATGTTCTTGTTGATATTTGCCGAATGGCCGAGGAAACTGTAAAATTTCTCCCTCTCAGCGGGGTTCACATCAAACTGGGCGTATAGGGTACTCACCCTGTGCCTATTTTTGGTCGCTGTTATTGTGGTTGGAACTCCAGCACTAAGGCTGCTAGAAGAAATTTCTACAGTTCCATCAACAGCTGACAAAGAACCGCCCGTGGCTGGAAATAGAGAGGGGTTTTGTTCATTGACGCCGGCGGCAGCACGTGCTGCAAGACTGCGAATATAGTTCAGGGCTGGAATAGCTGTTTTCGGATGATTAGGTTAATAGTTAGTTTAAGCCTCCCTATCCTCAACAAATGAGATCAAGAGAGGAAGGAAGAAGGCACCATTTAGTATTGAGTTAAGGGAATGCGGAATCTATGCAAAAAAGGCATAGAAACAGTAAGATGAGAAAGAAGCTCATGAAACAAGATCACAGTTGAAGAAGAAACTAGTAGGTGCTGAAAAAACAGGACAGCAGTGTACCGAAAAAAGATGGTCCGTGACAAAATAAAAAACCTATTCTATTTCAACAAAAAGAAGGCCTCCCTAAACTTTAGCTCGGGACCTCACATAATCCCCCTGGGAGCGCCAATTCCCATAGATACAATAGTTGTATCCCCCTGAAAGGAAGCTTTACAAGTAGGACATATGACTATTTCTTTGATTTTTTATTTGTTTTCTTTTCCGTAATTATCTTTTTGCCAGTCTCAAGTTCATTTCCGACGTTGCCTCAACATTATATTCATAAGTTCCGTGTTTGCAGATTTTGGCACAGTGGGCTTAACTTGGCCAAGTCTTGCACTTCACTTGTGTGTTCTTTGACGTCCCAGTCTTGTGAATAGGCAGGAACAAAACGGACACGGACGTTGGGGCTCTGTTAAGGGAGGAAGTATGACGAGTTAGACGTTTTGATGACTGTTATAATAAATATGGGAATACATACGAGCCTGACCGAATCATAGAGTTTCAAAAATGGAATGATATTATTTAGTTAAGTTAGTAAATGACCTTATTAAGCGAAATAAATCATCTTATTGAAAGGAATGAATCATAGGAATGATTTAGGGAACTATCTACCCAAAAAAATGCCACTGTTAAATCATTATCAATTCTGCCTTGTTTAGCTCATGGTAAAGAGACTTTTCTTAGGAATCAAACGATGTGCTCTGCTGCCTTACATATGTGTTCGTTCGTCAGCTACAGCTGGCGAAAGACCAATTAAATGCGCACTTGCAAGGCCAAACAGGTGACGAGTCTCAGGCTCTCATGAAAACTTGAACTTATTGTCGTTGAAAATGCTACTCCCAGTTTTCGATGTACAGGAATGACAGTCATACTATTCGATAGGGACTTAAAAAGAACCACAGAAGCATTTGAGTAGATTTTTGAATGAAGATTTATCAACACTTTGACTGTGACGTGCGCCACCGGTGGTACACGGAGGTAATTTTCAGAATGCTACTGACCTGCCAGTAGTCGCAAACACAATTTTCATAAATATTTAATCAAAGCGAAATGAGGGCACGATCTAGTTCGTGTTTGGTATTTTCCAAATAGCTTACTACAATTGGCATTAAATTTGAGTTTGATGTTGTACTTAATATTTTGTAGTCGCAGTCTAAGTGTTAAGAAAATTGTTTGAGAAATAAACAGAATATATTTGATAGGAGAGCAATGTTTGAAAAAATATTTCAAAAATTCTAAGAATCTAACAGTCGCTATTACGCTGCAATATTTCTTTAGGTAATACATTTAGCAATCTATAAAACATAATGCCGGTTTTGTACCTTCAAAATTGTAGGACTATCATTTTCCGAATATCCATTTTTATCGCTTTATTCTGAGAAAATAAAGTTTTTAAAACAATTATAAAAACACCGAACAAAAATCGCTGCATGATTCCACACGTGTTGTGAAAATTTCAGAAAAATCAGTCGCGAAATGACAACTTTCTTGGATAGACGGTAAATTTGGTGGTTTGAAAAAAAAAATGGAAAAAATGTAAATTTGGTGGTTAAGACGGCGGATAACAAATTCAAATGTTCGAGACGCAAAGATAAAGTCTCCGTTCGCAAAAACTATTGAGTCCTACCCTTGATGGCCAGACTAAGTTTCGTTGAAAGTCGTCTACCCACTTGTGTACGTACTTTACATAATCGTTGATCACTTCTAAAGAGCGCTAGTACGAGTTATAGTTAGAACATAAAAAGCCTTGTGTCCCTTCTCCCTCTTATGACGATAGTGATACTTAGATAGCATTTAACAGAAAATTAACACTATCATTAGAATTTGAATTAGATAGAATTATACATTGAAATTGCAACGATCGAAAATGAGCAAATAGAGATTAATAAATTTAAATTAAGTGAACTTACGCTTAGATGTTCTCTGATAAAGAGATGTCTACGGGACCGGTCCGACGACCGCTCCTGAAACTTGTGGGGAATTTCCATCACTCACTTCTGTGCTCGAAATCTGCGAATCACTCCCGCGCTCGAAATCTGCAATAAAATGAAAGTGATGCGCATATAACGCAAAATAATGTAGGTCTACATAAATATGTTATGGTCTGATAATGCCGCTTAGATTAGATTAGTTGATAGTTTTAGCCGCCCTACCCAGCAACAAATGCGAGAGGAAGGAGGAAGGCACCATTTAATATGGAGTTGTGGAAACGCGAAATCTACGCAGAAAAAATATAAAAACAGTAAGTTGTGAAAGAAGATTATAAAACAAGACCTAAGTTGAAGAAGAAAGTAGTAGGTGCTGAAGAACAGGACAGCAGTGAACCGGAAAAAAGTGGTCCTTAACATAACAAAAATAAAACATTTTATTTCAACAAAAAGAAGGCCTACCTACCTACCTGACTCTCAGCTGAGTCCCTCACCTTGTCCCCCTGGGAGCGCTAATTCTTATAGATACAATACTTGTATCCCCCCGAGGGGCTACCTGCCGCTTCTGGGTGTATAGCCTCGTAGTTCACGTCATTGGAAAATGAGAATTTTTTATGTTGCGCAAATGCCAACTGAGATGGATTATTCTTCTGCGACAAGTAGAATAGTAAAGAGTAGTAATAAGAAGAACTTGAAATAAATTAGGTAAAGTGATTAATGATAGTTTTCGTCATGATTAAAGCCCGGACTTTTGCCATAAATGCCTAAAATGCCTAAAGAGCCATATGTGCATATAATGCCATAAATGCCTTCATAACGCCATAAATGCCTTCATAATGCCATAAACGTCTATTTATGCTGCTTGTGTAAGATTTATTATTTCTAGAATATTGTAACCCAACATAACTAGTATATACCAGCAGTAAAAATTCCTAAAGAGAAAAAGTAATCGGGAGCTGCATGTAATTGGTTATTTGGAAGTGACCGCATATACGGTTCGAGTTGCGGGTGATAACATCATTGTACGGAGCGATGTGAGCGAAGTGTGCGAGGCTTCGCCCAGAGCAAAGCGTGTGTTAATAACGCGGTCGTTGATAGGTTAAGTTAGTTGTTTTTAGGTTTCCGGTTATCATATGACGATGTGTCAACGATCGTAAGGTGTGACGTTTTTACGTTAGCCGGATTTACTGTGTTTTTTACGGTGGTCGTTGTTACATGAATCCAAATAATAACCCTAACGGAAATTTGATGATTAATGTGTTCCCAGTTGATTTTGTCACATGTGTTTTTAAACTTTTTTTCACTCTCCCCATTTTTTTCACTCTCCCCATCTTTCAAGATTACTGCTACTAACTAGTATAAAATTAGTTCAATTGCCATCCATTCAATGCCTAAAGCTAAACAAACAGATGCAGCCAAGATTCTTGGTTACATAGCAGAATACGGCGAAAATGATTTTCTTGCGTTGCAAACAATATATTATGCTGCAATGAATGCAAGACACTGAGAAATGTGAAAAAATATATTTTGCGCACCAACCCTACGGTCTAAGCGGCATCGACAAGACGACCTGGAAGTCGACACTTCACAACCTTCTGGAAGTGCGGCCAGTTTTGCTAACGCGTCTACTGTTCAGTATTCGCCTAACTTGGACCGTACGTTTAAAGAGGACTTGTGCAAGACTTTCATTGATGCTAACATACCCTTGGGGAAATTGACCAATGAAAGACAGATTATTTCTCGAAGAATATTTCGGAAAGAGCATCCAAAATAAATGAACTCTGAGATAATACTATGTACTCGTAGATAAAACTACTCTAAAACCATAGATAAAATAAATAAAAATTCGTGATAAAAACATTTCAATTTCAATTGATGAAACTACTGATCCACTGGGAAGACATTTAGTGAATATGATTGTAGGTACCTTAGTAGCGTCAGATGAACAAAGCATGCATTTACTAACAACAGAGTCTATTTCGTCAACCAACAGTTCAAATATATCCTAGGTATTCACCACTTCTGTTGCAATACTATGGCGGGATGGCATCAAGTGTAACAAAGTACTTCTATTTGTTACGGGTGCCACTTCGTACATGAAGAAAACAGTTAGAACTTTGCAGGTTCTGTTTCCTCGCATGATCCATTTTACGTGTTAAGTGCATGGATTTCATAGAATATCCGAAGAAGTTCGCTCGCTGTTTCAACCTGTGGACAGTTTGATTGCAAATGGCAAGAAAATTTTTCAAGTCGCTTCACATTCGTGAATATGCCCCAAGCCTGAGCGTACCCCCACAACCAATTATCACGAGATGGGGAACGTGGTTATCAGCTGTTTTTATTATTCTTCCTACTTCGAAGCTCTACAAGACATCTTCAACACTTTGGATACTGAAGACGTTGCCTCCATACGCTTTGTTCAGGAATTGATATGTAATTCTAGTTTGCAGAACGATCTCTCTTTCATCGAAACACACTTTCAAACGCTACCGCAAACCATGCAAGCGCTAGAAAAAAGGAACATTCCGCTGCATTATGCTTTAGATTTGGTTGATAGCACTGTAGAAAAATTGAGGAGCACTCCCGTAGAAAAAGGCAAACACATAGCTAAAAAATACCATAATGTTTTTTTATTCTAATGTTAGCCTACGACAGATGAAAGATATTGCACACGTCCTTAACGGAACAAATGTTCAATGCGTTGTTAATCTTTCACCGAGCGATGCAGCATGTTTCAAATTCTCCCCCGTAACATCTGTCAAAGTTGAAAGATCATTCTCAAAACTTGAGCATATATTCTCGGATCGACAGTTGAGTTTGACCTGTGAAAACGTAAAGATGCTTGTAACAGTGACGAATAACAATGTATTATAAAAGTTTTTGGTTGTATCTATAAACAATGTTTATGTATTTTCAATGTTGTTGAAGTTAAAGTTTTGTTACACGTTACTATAAAGTTCATTCCATGTTACAAAATAATATTTGTATTACATATGTATAATGAATTTCAATTGTTAAAAATGTTTTCTCGTGAACAGTGCAGTAAATACAATACATTTAATTCGTTTAATTCTTTCCCTTTCATACCTTAAAACACATTTTTACGATAGTGCAGAACCGGCTGATTATCAGGGAAAGCATGACTTGTTCAATTTCAAATAGCCTGCATTGCATGTCTCAAATGCCTACGAAACTGCCATAAATGCCCATGGATAGTGCCATAAATGCCTACAAATACTGCCATAAGCGCCTATGGTTAAGTGCCAAAAGTGCCTATGTTTTAGTGCCATAAATGCCTTTTTATAAGTGCCTAAACGTCCGGGCTCTAGTCATAATGGGTGTAGAAAAAGTGTCGGGACTAACGAAATCGGTCATGTGGGAAAGAATAGTGCATTATTAACATCGTTAATATCCACTTTTAAAAGGCCAAAATAATTACAATTTAACGTAATGTCTTACTTAGAAACGATTCAACGGGAGCATGTTATTTATGCAAAATATATCCTAAATCAATGTACTTTATATAAAAGAGTAGTATCGTAACTGACCTGTTGTTACAGGAGCACCAAGGATCTGAGGTTCTCGACGAGGTGATGGTTCGTCCTCATCAAGAGGGATGGGTAGTGGTGAACCTGAGGTGTTTAAATAATTAGTACGATGGCGAGAAGTGAACATATTTCATCCACATGGATGCATACAAATGTGTAGATGCTATGGACATATCTTTCCTCCGCATGAATGATAATTTATTGGTCATGACCTTACCACTGTAATGGTACTCGCTGGGATTCGAGCTACCAGTTTGAAGTTACTTATAAAATTGAAACACGAGATGATATATGGTGCATGATAAATGCCCACGTAATAGGACATAGGTAAGTTCATGATAAAAGTAATATTATACTTTTACCATGAACTTACATTAAATTTCTGTGCGCTAATTGCCGTACTCCGCGAAGACTTCGTGGACTTGCATACTTGCATTATGTCTTTGGAAGAGTAGAAAAAATGAAATTTCTCTCCTTTGCACATACCAAGGCGAATGCGGGTGTTGCATAGTTTTTGCTTGCATGGATGTATTTAATGTAGCAGTTTGCAGCAGCTGCAACGATCCTGGAGAGGTATTGTATTTGTTGACTGATTGATTATAAGAAAGTTTTAGCCTCCCTTTACCACGACAAAGATGTTCAAAGAAAGGAAGGAGGAAGGCACCATTTAGTATGGAGTTAAGGGAACGCAGAATCTATGCAAAAGGTGCACAGAAACAGTAAGGAAAAAGTTCAAGAAGCAAGAATTATTATTATTATTATTATTATTATTATATAAGAAAGTTTTAGCCTCCCTTAATTGAACGACAAAGATGTTCTAAGAGAGGAAGGAGGAAGGCACCATTTAGTATGGAGTTGAGGGAACGCAGAATCTATGCACAAGGTGCACAGAAACAGGAAGCTAAGAAAGAAGTTCATGAAACAAGAAAAAGTTGAAGAAGAAAGAAGTAGGTGATGAAAAACAGGACAGCAGTGAACCGAAAAAAGATGGTCCGTAACAAAACAAAAACCTATTCTATTTCAACAAAAGGAAGCCTACCTAACCTTTAGCTCAGGCCCTCACATAGTCCTCCTGGGAGCGCTAATTCCCATAGATACAATACCTGTATCCCCCTGAGGGGCAAGAAGCAAGAAAAAAGTTGAAGAAAGTAGTAGGTGTTGAAAACAGACAGGAGTGAACCGAAAAAAGATGGTCCGTAACAAAATAAAAGCCTATCCTATTTCAATAAAAAATGCCTATCTCTCAGCTCGGGCCCGCACATCTTTTCCCCCTGGGAGTGCTACTTCCCATAGATACAATAGTTACATCCCCTGAGGGGTAACTTTGTTGATTAAAGATTTCATTGCCATAATGGCTAAGTGAAACACATTTGGAGGGCAAATATGCAGAGTGTCCTAACCCATCAGAGGTCAAAACTGGAGATTGGATTTAGTGATAATTTCACCTCATAGTGACGTAGCTGTCTTTCAGGCGCAGAGTGGCCTAGTTCCTAGTTCAGTTCCTAGTTAGTAACTTAGCTAGTAAAGCCAATTTAGCAACCCTACGGTAAACAATACGTCTCTAACTTCAGTTTCCTATAATTCTATGTTTTGTGGGTTATGACACTGGAAATTTACCCTCCGTTTGAAGATACATAGTTAATATTAATAAAGGGCTCATTTGAAGAAATATTGAACAGGTCAGTACATTGTAACTTATGTTAATTACACGTTACCTTTACCATGCTTTACTGTGATGCACGGCGAATCAACGAGCACATCATGATCTTCTTGTACACGCCGAGACTTTCTGTATCGCCGACTGTTGCGGTCCATCGTTGACCAGTCATGGAATTTGCCCAAGGTTAACAAAATCTGCAAAATTTTTGAGGTTCAGTTCATGCATTTATTTCAGAATAAGTTGCATTATTATTTTGAACAATATAGTATATTTTTCCAGTGGGGTATAATTAATTTATTATTTTTTCATACTGAATAGCAAAATTATGGCATTGATAGTTTCTCACTGTGGTAGTAGGTGAATTTTTCATATATTTATATGTCAAAAAAAAAATGAAACTTCTCTTCTTTCCTAATTCACAATGTCTATATGAAGTAACGGTTATTATACTATGTGAAATGTTTCATAGAATTATATTTTTCATTTCTACCAACAAGGATCAGAATATTTTCAACCATTTAAGTTGATTTCCAAATTCTGGGTAGTTACAACCTAATCTAACAAATTGTTTACAACCTTGGACGTGAAATGAATGTGTTAATCATTCATCAGATGGCTATAATTCTGCAAGCAAAATATTAAAATATAATAGCATGATGTTACAACAATGAATGAGATTACTCAGTTTATAATTTAAGATAAAATAGAAATTAGCTATATAGGAAATCTAGTGATTTTTCATTTCAAAATGATGCAACTGTGTTACTACGTTTTACGTCCTTTGGCAGCAAAAAATTACAGCCTACTTTTTACTAAATAGATCTTGTCCAAATGCCCAGATGTAAGTAATTGGCCAATGATGAGTATTTTGAGTCAATAAAAGATGCAATAACATAGGTTAAAAACAATTCAGAGTTTGTTAATACCTAAAATATAGAATCAAATACCTAGTACTAAATACAGCAACCAACGCATAATGCAAAAATATTATGCAAATTCTATATGTACTCCTTCCTAAATGGAGTTCAACAAATGTTGGGCAAAGACCGTGTCTTAACATCTTTCAACTATCAGAGCAACAGTTCATTATATGCAAAAAAATAAACTGACTAGAAATCTAGTACACACACGGGGATTGTTAGATACCCTTACAGAATATTTTCCTACACTACAACAAATGTCTGGTTCTGGGAGAACTAAATTTTTAGTAATCTTCATACTCTTTAAACATTTGTACATTCCTTTTCAATTTTTAGTGCATTAGTCCACTTCATAATTTTTAACTACCTCAACAAGTAAAGTAAACCCCCTGAGGCAAAGTTGAATATTTTTTACTACTTTACTACCTGGTGGACTTAGTGTTATAGCCTTTTATATATTATTTGATTTTCAAACATAGTAAATTGATTTTCACATATTTAGATTGTTATATAAAATTGAATGTTAATATGAATTTTATTTGAGGGGATTTGTTGGTTCAGATGGATAATGGAGAGCTAAATCCTGAAAAATGAAATTATAGTTACCAAGTTAATAAATTTATTATAAGAAACATTTGCATGGTGACAAAATAACCATTTGTGGAGTTTTTAGCTTAATTGCTGAAGTGAATCTAAGATTTTCCATAATACTTATCATGTTAATATAGTGTATTTCATTAGATTTCATAAATGTTGAATGAATATTACATCAATCTAGAGAGTGAAGCAATACACAAGGGTAATCATGAGTGAGAACTGATATTTTTATATGTTTCTATACCTAGAATACAGAATATTTTTGCAAGTAAGGTTGGAAATGATTCTTCATGCTACTTTATAACCATTATTCAGAAGGAAGTGATGGTTTATAACAGAGATCTATCAATGTATTATTCTAAATATTTCTTTTCAATTTTTTCAATAAATCATAACGTTCTTTGTTGTTCATTCTGAAATCATTGATCATTGTCTGTATATAATATTAATATATGTTTAAGAAGTTAATATATTTGTAATATATGATGAATGTTTATTTTCAACATTTCAATACTCATTGATCAGGACATAGCTTACGAGGTATTATTTTGCTAATATGGTAAATTAGATCACCACCCATGATTTGTTTGATTTTAGTGTCGATAAGAGCAATAATATTTTGAATTAGTACTAATTATATTAAATAAGGTTGTAAAAAGTGAGGTATTTGTGAAGGAGAGGACAATAATCTATATCCCCAATATTTGCTGCTTGATTATTGGTAATTAGATGGAAATTAAAAATTTTTCATCTATGCCCTTTCTATTAAAAATGAGTATTTAATAAGTTATAGCTGTAGGTTACCCGCCACAATTCTATTCTTTGTAGCATAGGGAAAATCTATTCAAGGGGAGGAATCTTAATGGACTCTCCCTTCTGGCGGCTGCAATGCGCTTGAATGATTGTTACTTTAGGTTACTTTAGTTTAGATTAGTTCAGTAACGTTACATAACGTCATTACTATAACTCGTTAAATACTCATTTGCGACGGAAAGTGCATAGATGAAAAAAACTTATTTTGATTTAGTAACCTATATCCAAGCACCAAAAACTGGAAAATCGATTATTGTCTTCTTCACAAATACCGAGGTTTTAATTAGGCTCAAGATGTTTATAAATGTACTTCATTTTGTTTAAATTATGTTATTTTGATATGAAGGGAAAATCGAGAGAAATATGCTATGTTGATATAAGCAGGAGGTGAAATTTTATACTGGAAGTTTTTATAAATTATAAATAAATTATATAAATTTGTAAATCAAGTTGCTTGTTGGTAACTTTAGTCAAGAAAAATTCTCCATGAAACAATTCTGCAAAAGTATAACAAAATTGCTATTAAAGCCATTGCTAATAGAATTTAAATTTGTTGCAGGTATTATTTTGTTATCTATAACGGCTAATTTTGTAGGTGGATTTTTAATTGTTTAACTATATCAATTTCTTATTTGATTGCATAAAGTCATGATGTAGAACCATTCATGACTTATTCACTTTTCAATTCAAGTTTTATCATAGTTATATCATGGCATATAGTTATTTGAATTCCTTGCCTAAGATGATATGAACATGGGCTTCCTATTTCTTTCAATAAATTGTGATAATAGATCACGCTACACGATTAATTTACATACATTAAAATGTGCACAACTGTATGTAAACTTTAGCTGACATTCTGCTGAGTTCAACTACATTCAGATGAATTATGTAACTATATTAACAACATTACAATATGGGTAAATGGTAAGAAAAATAACTGAAAAATAATGCACTCTCAATTCACAACAGATTACATATATATGTTAACCACTTTAATTTAAAGAGATCATAACCTGATAATAAATAAAGCATTCAATTACTTCAATGAAGATAAATTTATAAATTTTAATTAGTAATGATCAAGGAGTTGCTAATCATAACACATTTGTATAATATGTAAATAATTTGTCTATTTATCTAGAAAACTATGATTAATTTTTTATTCCATATTTCAAAATCCATACAAAAACATCTTGTAGGCAGGAACTCCCTACATTGATACAGTATTCAAAAATGTTTGATGAATGATTTTTGAAATGAAATTAATCTTCACAACACAGAATTTAAAATTCAAAGTCTAGGAAGCAATGAATAAGTCAAGTAAATTGCAAGAATAATGGTTTTGGCATTGATCAAATTAATATTATCTAACTTTAAATGGACAATATTTATTTTATGTCAGGCAAGGAAATTAATAATTTGGGGGCAAATAATCAATAAAGGAACGCATTTAATAACCTTTTACACGAATGACATTCTGCTCGCTGATGCGTTATTTTTGAATAATTGTACTTTGAAGTTGGCGCCGGCGCGCGCGCGCGCGAGCCGTTATTTAGTTAATAAGGGTAGTTAACCCCCTATTACAAACGTAAAGAGGTTGGGTCGTGAGGGTTAGCCACAGTTCTTATAGCGAAAATTATAAATAAAGCTTCTAACCCACCCATTAGGGTGACGATCGCAATCTTGTTTACATCAAATCCAAGATGGCGGCGCCCATAATGGTCGTTTGCCTGACATAAAGTAAATATTGACCCTTTAAATTGTCAATTTAATTACTGCAATGCAGATACACTTAATTAAATGGTTTTGATCTTAGTACCGTCTAGAAGTACAAACGATCATTAAAAACGTTTTTTAGAATTCATTCTACAACACAGAATTCTAAATTCAAGCCCTAATTGCATGACTAATGAGTTTATAGTTTGATCATCAAGTTAGAGTTAACTAATTTAAAATGAAGGGTGTTCAATTAATGAGGAGAAATTTATTTACAGGCATTTAAGATTACGTTTCAAATAGTGTAAATGACTTGTGTATTCCTCACCTGTTATGCTCGAATACTGAATGACACAGACATATATTCGGTAAAATTTAGTTCACTTTTATATTGAAATTCACCTACAATCTCAGTCTGATGACTCTGATCTGTTCTGGACCAGGGTTGCCACTTTTGTCTGTGCTAAAATATTTAGAATCGTTTTCAAATATAGCTAGAAATAGCTAGATTCAATAAAACATAATCTAGAAAAATAGCTAAACACAAAAATGAATAACTCTCAATAAGTACTGTGACTATACTACCTGTATCACATTAATCCAGTTGATTCAGTCCAAAGTAGGTAGATTCAACTATATTCTAGTAGGTAGATTCAACATTTGGTTTGCCATCTCTCTAAGGCTCATCTTTTTTCAGTTTGCTGCTGTCATGTTTTTCAGCACCTACTACTTTTTCAACATTACTGAAATATATTATTGTAACGCCCAACAGTTTTTAACTGAAAAATCATTTGATTCGTCCAATAACAAACTAAATTTGGTATTTAGCTCTTCCTCAAAATGAGGACAGAGCACATTCTGAATAATATTCGAGCACTTAGTGCAATGCATTTTCATGTGACCTTGAGTGTAGTGATGTACTGATGTATCGGTATCGGCAGTATCGGTCATTTTTACTGGTATCAGTATCGGCAAAATCCGGCTGACACTTCACCGATACTTACCAATAATACTTATTTTATCATATAAATGATGGTCATCAATCAGGAAAGTAAAAATATAATCAAATTAAGAGCCTATTCATACCTAGTAAATCAGTTAACTAACTGTTGAATTACAGCGTTTAATCAGGCCCAGTAACTGAATTTACCAATTTGAATTCCCGATGAGTCACGTACGGTCAGTAAGTGAAAGCTATGTAGCATGAATACTTTATGAAATTTAAATACTTTCACAGCTAAAGTCGATATAGTTTGACCATATTTCCATATCTTAAATACTGTGACAGGCTAAGTTTCGGTATTTTCACGGGAGTCACAGTATCCATACAAGCTGACAACTGAGGAACTGATCACTGATGTACCCGCGTCCCGACTAATCCCAAGTCCTACTAACTCCCGCGCAGAATCTGTCACACAGACTCAAGTAACTAAACGAGTAACGATCGACGCTCAAACAACGCTTGAACGCCTTTCAAACATTGAATATACGGTCTCAACTGTTGTCATATTTAACGCTTTTCAGCTTCCAACTCATTACTGATGCTTTTAGCTAGAACTATCTAGGGTATTTTAAAAACTATCTAGATTTATAGCTATTAGCTAGAATACCAAATTCGATATCTAGATTGAACGAAAACTATCTAGATCTAGCTATTTTATAGCTAGAGTGGCAACTATGTTCTGGACGCCTTACACCGACTGTTTTTCGCGCCAATGAATACACAATTTCTTTTTCTTCTTCGGTGATCCAGAACGAAATTAAAGTCGATGGCCAAATTTTCGACCAGTCACGCGAACGATCATATGCATGTACTCTTACATCCTAGAAGCAGGGTCAATTTCTCCAGACTCTAGATTCTGATCTAATGGATCTGGAAACATGAAATTTGTCTCAATTTAAAGCTAACACTTTCCTTCAGCCTTTACAATCACTCAAATTTTTTTCTCAGTCTAGATGAGAGCAGAACTCTTCGGAAAAGAAGTTAGAAAAATGTAAAAAATTTCGCTATTCATTTCATTTGAGTAGAAAGCATTCGAATGGTAATGTTTGAGTGAGATGGTAACTGGTAAGGAATCCAGTACATATGTTCTGTTCCAGACATAAAACAAATTATATAATTTCTCCTGTCATTATATCAAACGATGTGTGCTTAATTCAGGATTTATTGGTTGAAGTAATTACCCTTCAAAAATCATATATAAATGTACAGACGCAATACAAATATAATTATAAAAATTTTTGAAATAAACGTGAAAGCATCGAAATGATGGTGAATAATGACTTCAGCTCAGTACAATTCAATCGTAATATAGGAGGAAACTGATGACTCAACTTTCTCGAAAAAATTCAAGCCCGTATTCTCCTATTTCTTGGTGTTTATTTTATTTCGTCGCTTAAAATGGTACGCATATCCATTGAATGCAAGTGAGATTTCGGTTCAACATAGAGTTCGCGAGAGTCGAAAGTGCAATGTGTGTTGTAACTCTCAAAAATATCGTGCAACCGTAGAGATTTCTTCTAAGCAAGAAGTTACATAATTAAAATGACATGCCAACTAAAAAATTTAAATCTCTCCCGTCGTACAGTATAGAAAGTATAGAGGCCCATCACAATTTTTTTAGCAAAAACACTTAACTTCTTTAGACTTTACCAAGAAAGAAGTGTTTTTCGATTATTTGAAAAAAGTTGCGAAGCATTGAAATTCTAGATTCAAAGAATTCTAATCGTAAGAACAGATTGGGTTCTGATTTTATTAAGACCTACCTTACCTGAGAATACGTTGACCTCTGGCGTAATTTTGATCACCTGTTTACAGTAGCTATGGAAAGAAAAGAAGAAGAGTTTACATATCTAATAAAGGCGATATGAAAAATATCATTCGTTTTTGAAATATCTCGAAGTAAGGATTCTAAGCTGACACTTGCATGGGTTTTATAATACCCATGTCACTAGCTGAAACAGAGGATTGAGAACAATGGATTCTTTCAGTCTTAATCTAGGTTTGATAATATATATAGCTACAATTTGAAAGCAGAAATTCCAGAGACAATGCATTTTTGAAAGCACTTTTTTAGTGTACACTTACATCGAAATTTGACCTCAGGAATTTGCGATACAAGGAATTATTTATCGAGTGATTCTAGCGCGGTGATTTCTAGTCCTGAGTTCGAGTCTCGCGAACTCCTCGTAAATTTATTTAGGGAATTATTTTTGGGAGTAAAACTGGTGAATTAATATAATTTTACGTCCAAGACTATGAGACCGACATCCAGTACTATGTTTCCACTTCCATGTAGCAACTAGTATGCCAACCAAGGAGCTCGGAGAAAACATATTTAATCACTCGAAAAATTAAGGATATTTTCATGCTAATAATTATGGTACAAAAGAGTCAATCTGAGTCAGAAACATGAAAAGGAAAGTTCTACAACGGCAACCCTAATAACACACCTGCTGTTATACGTGAAATCAACTCCCTAGATAAGGCTATGATGATATGCTAACGAGCCTAAAAAATGATTAACTGTATCACACAAGCAAAACGAAAAAAAAACATTTTACGACTACGTGATGCGGAGGAAAAACATCATTGCCCTATAAAGTTGACGCTTTTGATGAAACAATGTGTTTAACTGTAATAAATATTGTGCAAAAACACTAAACCATCAATCAAAAGCAAGAAAACACAGAATTCGAGTGACACGAACAAAAATTTTCGAAATCTCTAATTGAACAGTATTGAAAGTGAAGAAATCTCACTCTTTCTTTCTCTTTCCATGTCTTTCTCTCTCTCTTTTTGTGTCTTTGTTCGCCAGGGTAGTTGTGCACCGGGAAAGAAAAAATTAAGTACAGAAGTTTTCTTCGCCGTCACCAACAGCCGAACTTTCACTACAGCAGCTCAATTATTAATTTCTACTTCGTTTAATCTCAACATCATTGGAGGCTACTAGCAATTTAACTCTCGTATTGATGCAAATGAAAATCTTATCTACAACCCACCTCCTTTTAGCTCCTTCCTTTTTTTCGTATCCGTATTGCAAAAAGGGATTCTTTATTCCAATCAATCACGCTTAATACCTATCATATTTTATATTGTTTTTGCAAATACCTACCATACCTACCTACCATGCAAATACCTACCAATATAACTACCATAAGGACGGGTACACCCGGTCAATTCGGTTCCCATTTCCGACACCTGGCTAGAGAGAAGAATTGTGGCTGAGTTTTCCCTTTTCCCTGCGGGGAGAAATCATCGGACGACACTGCAAGGATTCGTACTGCCGGCACCTTTCCCTGTGGGGCAAGATCTTAACCACTCGGTCACGGTGGCCTTCTCGAAAAGTTATCAAACCACAGAGGTGTATTTACGTGAAATTTCCTTCACTGGGCCTTCAACTACTTTGGGAGCTATCATGAAACCTATTGTTGCCTGCCATCCAACTAAGAACCTATGTGTGTTCAGGCCTTCGCCGGAAAATTAATTTTGTTTTTCACGTTCTACGCATTTATGTGATTTATTTTCTATACATACGCAGTCATATTCATTTCTCTTGTTCAACAAGGTATGTGCAAGACTTTCCGATTATCCTCAGGTTTCTCTGAAGCAATATTTACATGAATAGCTCTGTGGCGGAACATAGGAAAAACCCAGAGGTGAATTTTCCTACGTTATTTTACTACTGGAATGCAAGACCCGGTAAAAATCACTGGGTTCTATAGTTTCCTTACGTCTCAAGATATGGATGACAAACAAAAATATCCATCCTAATAGTACTCAAGATTTTAATGTTCTTGTAATTGCGCACTGGTGAAACTCGTATCATAGGAAGGGTCATTTACCATTCTTTAAAAGCGTACATCATATTCTCGTCTCGTGTTCATTCTAGCGCGACCTTCTCTGACCCGGTTGTCATGTGACCTCAGGCGTTCCCGTCGAGTGTCAACTGTCGTTCCCGTCGAGTGTCAACTGTCGTTCCCGTCGAGTGTCAACTGTCGTTCCCGTCGAGTGTCAACTGTCGTTCCCGTCGAGTGTCAACTGTCGTTCCCGTCGAGTGTCAACTGTCGTTCCCGTCGAGTGTCAACTGTCGTTCCCGTCGAGTGTCAACTGTCGTTCCCGTCGAGTGTCAACTGTCGTTCCCGTCGAGTGTCAACTGTCGTTCCCGTCGAGTGTCAACTGTCGTTCCCGTCGAGTGTCAACTGTCGTTCCCGTCGAGTGTCAACTGTCGTTCCCGTCGAGTGTCAACTGTCGTTCCCGTCGAGTGTCAACTGTCGTTCCCGTCGAGTGTCAACTGTCGTTCCCGTCGAGTGTCAACTGTCGTTCCCGTCGAGTGTCAACTGTCGTTCCCGTCGAGTGTCAACTGTCGTTCCCGTCGAGTGTCAACTGTCGTTCCCGTCGAGTGTCAACTGTCGTTCCCGTCGAGTGTCAACTGTCGTTCCCGTCGAGTGTCAACTGTCGTTCCCGTCGAGTGTCAACTGTCGTTCCCGTCGAGTGTCAACTGTCGTTCCCGTCGAGTGTCAACTGTCGTTCCTGTCAAATCGTTCTTCTAATAAAATTCGTAGAACTTGTGCATAGTTATTCCCCTGACCTGAGTCACCCTGAACCTTTTACATTGGCGACCTTGCCAGGGGGCTCGTTATGATGGTCAGGGAAGTGCACTAAGTTCGAGATCTCTCCTCTGCACAGAATCATTGCTTTCAACAAGTCTTTCAACTACTTGTCGAACCGTACCGAGCTAAATGCTGGTACACCTTCTTTCGGTTCTTTCGTCCGGGGTCCTAAACTCCAAATTGCTAGCGTGGCAGACTTGATAAAAGAAGCAGAGAGCTTGGGACTGAAGGGCTCAGAAATAGCTAAGTACGTAACAGAGCAGCAAGCGCACGCACGTGCTGAGCGAGCCCAAGAACGTGAGTTAGAAGCGGAACGTTTGAAGAGAGAAGGAGAAAGACGACACCGAGTTGGAAAGAGAGCGCTTGCGGCTGCAGCATGAATTAGACCTGGCTCGCCTGAATTGTGGCGGGGCAAATTTTGTGCCTCCGTCGAATGCATCCGTAAGGGTAGAAAAACCACGATTCCCTACCTACCGTGATGGTGAAGATTTACCGTCGTTCTTTATTCGCTTCGAACGAGTGTGCCAGTTGTTGGGGTTAGAACGACAGTCCTATGCCGTCCGCCTCGGAAGCACTCTGGGTGGTAAGGCTGCAGAAATCTACTCCTCATTACCTGCCGAAGTAACGTCAGACTACGACAGGCTAAAGGGCGCTTTGTTGCTGGGTTTTAATAAAATTCCCGACACGTATAGAACAGACTTTCGTTCAGCGAAGTGGTCTCCTGGCGAAACCTACCAGCAATTTGTAGTAAGTCTAGGTCGTAAATTAGACTATTGGATAGAATCAACGAAAACTCCGGAAACCTACCAGGACCTGCGAGATTTCATCATTAAAGATCAGCTGTTGTCATCAGTAACTCCAGAACTGCGTATGCATCTGAAAGAAAAGGGAATGATGAGTTTGACTCAGACCACCGAATGTGCGGGCAACTGGACTACGGCGCGCAGTCAACAGACGATAGCCAAGTCATCTCCACGTACGAATGCACAAGCATCGGCTCCGACATCACCTGTGACAGATCCTGAGCCACCACGGGCGTCACAGCATATAGTCACTCCCTATGGCCGCAGCTGGAAGGTTATGAAACCAGTTAGGTGTCATAATTGTGGAGTTTTGGGTCACTACAGATCTCAGTGTCCGACTTTGTTTATAGAGAAGAACGCTTCTCGTGATTCAAATTTTCCAGTGAAATATTGTAGTCAGACTAAAATTGACCAGAGGTATTTGTCATGCGGTACCGTTAATGGAGTTAACGTATCGACGATTTTGAGAGATACTGGGTGTACTTGTGTAATTGTATCGTCAGAAGTTCTTCCGGACTTAGACTTGTCTAATTCTCCCACAATTTCTCTCTCTGATTATTTGGGTAACGTGTCGGAATTCCTGCTATCGAAATGCTACTTGAAATGTGATTTTTATGATGGTTGGGTAATGGCGGCTATTGCTCCGATTAAGTGTTGTAGCGTATTAGTAGGAAATGTTGATGGAGTCAGAGACGCAAGTGATAAAAAGCTTTCACGCCCCTCTGGTTGTATAAACAAGGTACTTGCGGTCACTAGGTCTCAGGCTAGAGTTAAAACCATTCACCCGTTCGTACTACCCGAGATTAAATCCATTGATCTTTCCCATAGTGAATTTCTGGAAAATCAAAAACTTGCAGTTCCCTTGCACCGTTGTGGGATAAAGCTAAAAGGGGAGAAATTTTGAAATGTAAAGATGGCACCGAATTCACTTTTATTGTTAAAGACTCTGTTCTCTACCGACACTGTGTGAAGTCGTCGACCTTTAAATCAGTAGGTACATTGAAATTGGTCTTGCCGATAGTGTGTCGTTCGGTAGTGCTTCATGCAGCTCGTGAAAATCCGTTAGCTGGGCACTTCTCTCATTCTAAAACGTTAGCGAAGATTTTGTCAGAATATTTTTTGGCCAGGAGTAACCGCGGATGTGCGAGCTTATTGCAGGTCCTGTGATAATTGTCAGCGCATGTCCCAGCGTCGCACAAAGCCCGTGCCTCTTGTGAAAATGCCAATTATGGAGACTCCATTTTCCCGAATCTCAATGGACATCGTTGGTCCGCTGACGCCAGCTTCATCCGACGGGCACAAATATATTCTTACCGTCATCGACTCGGCCCCTGGTTTTCCCGAAGCAGTCCCCCTGAAACATATCGATAGCATATCTGTGGCAGAGGCATTGTTAACCATCTTTTCAAGAGTTGGAATTCCGGAAACAATTCTGTCAGATCAAGGAACGAATTTCACGAGTGCCTTGATGGGAGAGCTACACAAGTTGCTCGGGGTAAAGCCAATTTTCAGCTCCGTTTACCATAGTCAAGGGAACGGACGACAGGAGCGCGTTCATTCCACTCTGAAAAACTGCCTCAAGAAGTTGTGCGAGAAGAAGCCTCGAGAATGGCACCGGTATCTGACCGCCACACTATTCGCTCTGCGCGATATGCCAAGTGACAGAACTGGCTTTTCGGCGTTCGAGCTCCTGTACGGCCGGCAGGTGAGGGGGCAAATTTGTGTGCTACGCGACCTTTGGGTCAATAAATCGGCTCCTGTGGAACAGCGGAACAGCTTTCAATACATTACAGAATTAAGGGACACCCTGGAAGAAACTGCTAAGTTGGCAGCGAGCAATGCTAAAGTCTCCCAGTCAAGATTCAGCACCTACTTCGACCTGAAAGCCAAAAATCGAAGCTTGGACGAGGGCGACGAGGCGTTAATTCTTCTCCCAGACTGCCATAACAAGCTGCTGATGAGCTGGAGAGGCCCATACACGGTAGTAAAGCGACTTAATAAGGTAAATTACCTGCTCGACTGTGATGGAGTGTCAAAAACTTATCATATCAATCTGTTGAAGCAATATATTAGACGGGCTAGGGTCGAAAATGCATCTGCCCCTAGCGAGAGTAGAGATGTCATCTCACTAGTTCAGTCAGGAATATTTTTCTGTGCTTGTGCCCCTGTTATAGATGAAAAATTGTTCTCCTCTTTTACCGAGGCTACTCCTCAGACGTTAGAGTTGAAAAAAGACCTGTCGATTGAGTTGCCGCTAACAGCTGTGTCGAACGAGAACGTATCCTTTAATATTTCACCTTCGTTAAATCCTTGTGAACGGAAAGAGCTTGATTTTAGAATTTCCTTCTGTATTATTTAATAATCTGACATACCTGGTCACACTAAAACTGTGGTGCATAAGATAGACTTGACTACGTCCGCACCTATTCGAGCTAGTGTATATCCGGTACCGGTGCATCTGCGCGAAGTTTTCGGTAGGGAGGTTGATAAATTATTAGAACTAGGAATAATTCAACGGTCCCCCTCAGACTTCTGCTCCCCAGTAGTTCTGGTCAAGAAAACTGATGGTTCTTATAGATTGACCGTAGACTACCGCATGTTGAATAGTGTCAGTAAGGTAGATGCTGAGCCTGCGTTTCAGTTAGAAGAAGACTTCCACAAGTTTGGAGGGAGTAAATACTATTCAGAGTTAGACGTGACCAAAGCCTACCACCAGGTGGAACTAGATGAACTTTCTCGCCCACTTATTGCTTTTTCAACCAGCCGCGGGCTAATGGAATACAAAAGAATGCCTTTCGGCTTAGTTTCGGCTTGCGCTACATACGCGCGTCTAATGAGAATAGTATTGAGCGGTTTAGCTGATGTATCATTTTATTCTGATATACTCGAAAGATCTTAAATCTCACCTAGCTGTCTTGAAACAAGTACTGTGTAGACTGAAAGAACATGGTCTTACTGCCCAACCAAGCAAGTGCAAATTCGCTTTTGCGTCAATTGGCTGAGCACGGTTTCTCTCCCCAAAAGACTAAGGTGTTTGCTATGTCGAATGCTCCGCCTCCTCGCACTAAAAAAGCACTGAGGTCATTTCTGGGATTAATTTCGTTCTACCGAAAGTTTGTGCCTAATCTGGCGGAAGTGACAGCACCTCTCTCAGATCTTCTCAAAAAAAATGTGTGTGAACCTTTGATTTATGATGCTGAACTTTTAGAGAACTTCGAACGGGCTCGAAACTCCCTGGTTGCTGAACCGGTGTTGAAATTACCGGATCTAAATAAAACATTTGTAGTGCGTTCCGACAGCTCAGCCGTCGCACTGGGAGCGGTGCTCCTTCAGTATACAGACGACTGTCCCTTTCCAGTGGCGTACGCCAGTCGAAAGATTACTGAAGCTGAGCGTAGGTTTTCTGCTATTGAAAGAAAATGCCTGGCGATAGTTTTCGCCGTACAAAAATTTTCCGTGTACTTACTAGGAAAAAAATTCTTTCTTGAAGTCGACCACAGACCCTTAGTGTACTTGAGCAAAATGAAGAATTTGAATATGCGCTTAGCCCGCTGGTCACTTATTTTGCAACCTTAGGACTACTCAGTAGTTTATCTACCAGGTAAAGAAAATGTTGGCGCAGACTATCTCTCGCGTATGTTCGACTAAGTAAACGTGACCTGTGTAACTTTTATATTTCTGCGAGTATTTGTGTGTGCCTTGTACTTCTAAGCTTAGATGTTATTTAAAACTATGTTTCGATTGATGTTTGACTAGACTTAAGAGTGTTGTAACTTTTTATACGATGTACGCGGTTAACTTTTGTTCATGAACAAAATTGTCTTTCGTAGGGAGGTATGTAAAAGCGTACATCATATTCTCGTCTCGTGTTCATTCTAGCGCGACCTTCTCTGACCCGGTTGTCATGTGACCTCAGGCAGTCCGTGCGCCACTCCATAGGGTCTGGTGCTGCGTCTGGCAGAGGAGAGAATATTCCGAAATCATATTATTTAACTTCTATTTTCACGTATTGTTCCGTGAAATCTATCGGTCGTTCCTGTCAAGTGCTAACTGTCGTTCCTGTCAAGCCTTAACTGTCGTTCCTGTCAAATCGTTTTTCTAATAAAATTCGTAGAACTTGTGCATAGTTATTCCCCTGACTTGAGTCATCCTGAACCTTTTACACATTCTTATGTGCGCCACATAGAGACGGATTAATCAAGCAAACAGCAACTGTGTATCATTATTTACTAGTGTACATGATACGTCAAAAATGACTGCTTTCGATATTTTCATTTGACACAATATATACATCCTAATAGGAGTAGTACAGTCAATTAAAATATTCTTCAAATCACAGATTCCGTTTTTAAGCATCCTAAACACTTTGACTGCAGTTGGTGAAACTGAAGTTGAATATTCAATTCAAATTTAAAGTTAATTGTAATCAGATATTTTGAAAATTCAACTCGATCATCCTCTCATTAGGTTCAAATAAGTTTTTTCGAAAAGTGTGTGACTTCTGGTCGTCCCGCAGCATTATGAAAATTGCCTCCGTGGCTAACGGTGGCACACGTTGTGGTCAGAAGGTTATGAGCATGACAAAGAGACGGGCCAACCAACTAACCAAAAACACCTGAGAGTAAGTGCAGACACATAGGCCCGTTGCAATATCACAGGACAAATTACGAACCAAAAAGTAAAAAAATCACTATGATAATAAGAGCCGCGTCCGGCCGTCCGTGTGATCCCCTCTTCTAATCGATAGCTTTGATAGCAACAAGGATATAGCTTAAAGAAATACAGGAAATTATTCTTTTGTATTTTTTTTCAGTGGCGATTCAATTCCCTTTCACTTGCATTATGGCATCCAGAATACGCAATCGGCTTATTTTTACAAATAGAAATTTTCTTTGGAGCTTTCCCTGTTTAAATTCATGGTGTTAATTTTATATTTTTAATTGATAATGCAAAAAGAAATGTTTTAAATTCGTTTGACCAGAAAGCTGGCTGCCACTTAGTATTAGGCCCAAAATTTTGGAACATGATTTATTGTTTTCAAAATTGTGATTTTCTTGAAAAGCTTCGAAGAGATAATAGACGACATTTCAGAATAAAATTCCGGCAAAAGAGACCACCATGGATAGAAATGTATCCAACCGCAAGAGAGAAGGAGAAAGACTTCGACAGCTAGAAAAACGCAGAATACAATCGGATGAACAACGCGAAATGGCAAGACGAAGCAATGCTGCTCGCCAACGAGATGCTAAATTGACCCTTGAACGGCGTTTGGTAACTCTACGGAATTGTTTGATGGGCACTTGTGTCGGGCCGTGTGTACTAGTATTTATAAACAGAGGTACGGGGCCTTTATTACATAAGGATGGAATATTATCAGCCAAGAAGTATCTGAAAGAAATTGCGGTATCGTTTTTTTTGCGATATACTGCATTTTATTACCAACATTAGATTCAATATTCACGCTCTATTTTTTAACGCATGCACAAGTAAGCGGATGATAAATTTTTTATTTAATTTAAATGGAATCTATGATACCAACCAACCACGCAGATTTTCATTGTAATAACGTTGGAGAAATTACTCACGAGAAGTTTATTTATAAATTCATACACGCCTTGCATTTGATTCTGAAGTGATGACATATTTCTTCATGTAATTTTTGATTCAATGCAGAATTCTTTGGGAAAAGACAAAAATTATTGCAACAAGGATTCAGGCACGAACCTTGAACGATGAATCATCGGCTGCTTCTAGAAATGATTCAGAGTCCTACTTCGAGCTCGAATATAACACTGAAGGTATTTGGGAAAAAAATAATGAAGTGTTTGAGACTCGAAGTAATGAGGGCTATGAATCACCTCTAAGGTCAGAATAGAAACTTCCATCGTAAAAAAGAACTGCCGAAGAAAATTTCAATTATTTCTTGGAAAGTAAAAGAAATCATTCTTATATTCTTAAAACAAGATTTTGGTTTGTGCTAAATAATTGTAGTCCTAACAGTATGTTTGAACTAGGACATGAGAGTAAAAAGGCTCTTCTGACTGGCATAGAGAACGTAGAGATTGGCTGCGTTGTGGACGTTTATGAAAGAAAAACATCGCAACACCAGTTTTGCAGAATTAAGATGCCGTTATCAGCTTGCGTCACATGGATTATGCCATGCCATGGCACAATCCACGGCTTGTTTTAAGCGATGCGTCACTTGGATTATGTTTTCTTAGTCACTTGTATTTAAATGCATGTACCAAAATCAAACTACCGCAACGAAGGGTGCGCATTTTTTTCGTGCATTTCTCCAAATCATTTGTTTCGACAATTAGCATGGGTATTGCGATAACCATGTATGAATAGCAATTGTAGATCTCTGTGTTAAGTTATTTTAGCTTCTATTGTAATGGCGGTGTTTGTATATAAGTAAACGATTTTGTCTTTTATTTCATAAGTACGCACTATCGAAAGTATTTTTAAACTTAGCGTTTCGAGGATTGTGTTTTTAATTTCAAGGATTAATTTTTTAAAATTAATCCAGGTCAAGTTCAAGTTAACCAAAGTCGAGTTCGATTTAATTCAAGTCAAGTTCAAATTAATCCAAGTCTAATTCATTTTAATCCATAACAAGTTCAAATTAGTGCAAGTCAAAGCCTAATGGGTGAAAAAGTTGAATTTCACGCATTTAAATCTCTATTTAAGTATAAATAAATCCTCGATACTACTATGCGTAACAAGGAGTTACCTCTTGAACATAAATTTTTGAATGGATGCATTCTGTCATTAATGTGAAAATTTTGAACAACTGTAATGAGTAGGCCTAGTATGATTCGAAGTTTTTATAATTGACTTGTAATTATCACGTCGCTCAAATGTATGAATCACACTCGATCTGCCTCTTGATGCTGGATACTTGGTTCATTTTGAGACAGCTTTTATTTAAATTTCATTACCGGTGGAAATTTTATGTATTCCTTCCTGATATGAAAACCGATTGTCTTGCTCATCACACCCAATAGGTACATATATAACACAAAAGAGGCTGAAATTACAGAGCGACTATGTCAATTCTGAACTCAACTTAAGGTTGGATTAATTTGAACTTGACTTCAATTAAATTCAACTTGACTGGAGTTAAATTGAACTTGACTTGGATTCATTTTAAGTAAAAAAGGTGCATATTGACGTATGATTTCGTTTGAGCATGTTTGCCCCTCATTCTTAATTTTGATAACGATAATTTCACTTGGTTAATTTGTCTTGTAAGTGCAATAGTTTAGAAATTAATGTTGGCACAAAACGAGGTTAATCGAGAAAATTGACCGACCATTGAGGGGCTACGAGAGCGTCGCTCTCTGCCCCACACGGGGGCGTCAAAAATATTTTCAAGTACGTAAAAATGTTGTTTTCGCCACGAGAATTAATTTGGTACCAATTTCAAGATTGTACGTCTTATAATTTAGAAATTACTCTATTTGTCCTGGTAATTCAGAGGTTCTTTCGAAGAGTCTTAGATCGGATCTCGAAAATGGCTAGCCGGTAATTCACGCAAAGGAAATTTATATATGTTTTTATTTGAAAGTTCAGTGCTAGTGTGGGCTGAGAGCACACTAGCACTCAGTAATTTATATAATAATATTAAATAATAACTAGGTAATAAATATAAGTAACTAAAAAACATAATCCTCGTAACGCATACGTGTAAAACACTCTCGTTAGGGCGCACTTGTATTGGAATATGAGCAAACCAACACAGGAACTGGTGATTGGAGGATTTAATGTTAGGAGTAGGTTGGACAGATTTAAATTATTTTGCGTCTAAGATTATGAGGTCGACATTCAGAATGATTTTTTTTTAGTTCTTAAGTATCGATTAGTTTACCAAAATAATGAGCTCGAAGTGAATAACATGTTTTATCCTAAGACAAATTTAAAAAAATTACAAACTACGCTGATAATACTGTCACAAAAGAGTTCACTGGAGATAGGGAAATAAGGATGGTTGTACAATGGAAACCAAAACATTTGCACCATAGCTGGAACAGAGCAAAAAGTTAAATACCGAAAATAGAGTTGTGATAATAAACTCAACAGCGTGAGAAAACGGAAGTTGGGACGTCACGACTAACAAGAACATTTTATGAGGAAGATAGGGAAATAAAAATGAAAAAAGGGAAGAAAACTGTACACACTTGATCCAAAAGTGTTTCCGTATTTTGGACGCAGAAAAGCTATGTGAATCATTGTATCGCCAAAGTAATTAGATGAGTTCGTAATAGGCCTAATCAAGTAGCGTATAGGTTCGGCCAAGAGAAGTAGAGAAAGCAAAATGAAAGGCAGAAACAAGGATAATGAATCTCTGATTATGAAACACAGCAATTGACTGATATTTAAAACAGTAGTTCCTGGATTTCGAAGAAAACGAAACGAGAGAGGTATAAAAAATATCATAAAGAGGGGACACTAATGAAAATGCAGTTGTTCAGTCCAAAGCATGCGCGGTTTATGGGGGTAGGAGAACCTTGCTCTCTGTCATCCTTCCAGGAAGAGTATGAGAGTTTTATTATACACTCACCGTTGCAAAATGAGTTGATGTTTAAAATGAAACCAATTTCAAATTTTTAGGTGCAATAGTTTAGAAATAAATGATGGCGGAAAGTGAGGTCAATCGAGAAAATCGGCCGACCATTGCGAGGGGAGGAAAACTTCCATCCATGCCTCGCCAAGAAACGTTTGAGAGTTATATTATACACTCTCCGTTGCAAAATGAATTGATGTTTAAAATGAAACCAATTTCAATTTTTTAGGTGCAATAGTTTAGAAATAAATGATGGCGGAAAGTGAGGTTAATCGAGAAAATCGGCCGACCATTGCGAGGGGAGGAAAACTTCCATCCATGCCTCGCCAAGAAACGTTTGAGAGTTATATTATACACTCTCCGTTGCAAAATGAATTGATGTTTAAAATGAAACTAATTTCAATTTTTTAGGTGGAATAGCTTAGAAATAAATGATGGCGAAAGTGAGGTCAATCGAGAAAATCGGCCGACCATTGCGAGGGGAGGAAAACTTCCATCCATGCGCCAAGAAACGTTTGAGAGTTATATTATACACTCTCCGTTGCAAAATGAATTGATGTTTAAAATGAAACCAATTTCAAATTTTTAGGTGCAATAGTTTAGAAATAAATGATGGCGGAAAGTGATGTTAATCGAGAATATCGGCCGACTATTGAGGGGCCACGAGAGCCACGCTTCCTGCCGCTCACGGGGGCTTAAAAAATTATTAAAATACATAAAAATGTTGTACTCATCACGAGCATTAATTTGGTTTTAATTTCAAGATTCTACGTCTTATAGTTCAGAAATTACCATATTTGTCAGGGTAACTCGGGAAGGATCTTAGATGAGTTCTCTAAAATGGCGCGCCGGTATCGGTGAGTCAGCCTCCCTAACATGACAGAGGTGTAGTAAAACGAGGAAGGATTAAGGCCCAATATAGATAGGAGTTGGAGGAATGCAAAATTCATGCCATAAGGGCATTTCCACTCATGATCTGCGCTTTGAAGCACGAATTTGAGAAGGAAATTCATAAAACAATATGATAGTTCAGGAAAAAATTCAGATACGCTTAAAACAGGACAGCAGTGAGCCGATAAGGGATAGTACATTAGAAAAAAACTTGCTATCAACACATAGGTAATTAACGTGAAGCTCGGGACCGTATAGCTTTATCATGAGAACGCTAATTCCAATAGATCCAATAGTTGTCTCCCCTTTAAGAAATTATGCTGTTAATGCATAATTTTCATAATTTAATGCATAATTCAACTCATTTAAATTCATCTGGCCAAGTTATATTTTGATCATTACTGAAAGCCATGATACACACAACCAAGACTGCGTGAGAATACTACAGTTGGCACTCATGCAAACCAGTAATCTATACAGGCTTCTGACGTGTTTTATCATAGTTATGGTACTGCTTTTCTATCACAATCAGTATAATAATTCATAAAATTTTTGTATACATATATGTATCTAGCATAGCTAGTGCGAAAGGTAAGGAATGTAATATAGTAAGTAAAATATTACAAGAAGATATTGTAATTTCCTAGAGTATCGAGATGGAGTGTTAAACTGCCAAACACTAGCGTTCGTTGTAATATCTGATTATAATGATTTATTGCAGGTTACCTTTCATATCATACTGCAGTATCTGCTTTCTAAGTATTTGTGTTGTTTATAAATGAGTGATAAATAATAACTGTATAACGAACATATGAATTAATAAACCTTAGTCATACCATATACTTCCAAAATTGGCGCGACTGGCATCTGTTCTGTGGTGGTACTGAGGTGGTGGGAGAGGGGTGGGTGGTGTAGAAATCTGAAGGCATTACAGTGTGCGCGCTTTGTCAAATAGCTATTTCGTCGAGACGGCTTATAAAGGGGAGATTTGATGATATTATTGTTATTTTTTCATGTTTAGAGTTCACTTCCTTCTATTTATTCTGTTTTTCAATAATAAAATATCATGAGGTCAAATGCACTATTAAGTTGCCGGCCTACACTCAATCAAGTTCTTGGCTGTTATGAAATGCTGTTCAGATCACTCTTCCAAAGCATTACAAATCGTCCGATAGATGAAATCACAAATGCACGAATATGTGGCCGTTGCTCGTAAAAGTTATCATAACTATTAAACAAAGGATATTATTTCCTCGAGACGGCTTGCAAGGGTAGAAATTGATGTCATTATTATTATTCTTGCACGTTTAGAGTTCACTTCATTCAAAAATATTCTGTTTTTAAATGATAAAACATAGAAAAATTATAAATGAACGAACTTGTGGCCGTTGCTCCTAAAAAATTCTCATTAACTATTTAACAAAGGATATTATTTCGTCGAGACGGCTTGTAAAAGGAGAAATTGATGACAATATTATAATTCTTCCATGTTTAGAGTCGACTTCATTCAAAAATTTTATGTATTTTAATGATAAAATATCATGAGCTCAAAAGCACGATTGAGTGGACTTACATACAACCTCTTAAATATAAGAGGATGTTAATTTTTAACTAAGGATGTTCTTTTGTCGGGACTGTTTTCATGAATAGAAATTGATGACAATATTATTATCCATTTACCTTTAGAGCTAAATTCAAATTCAATTATACATTTTTTAGCTAATGAAAATCAAAATGGGACGCGCAGAAAGCCTTCTACTGGCAGGGTCCTTCAAATAGGGCTTCATATTCTCCCAGAGGCCGACAGATCGTGAATTTCTGTATATATATATATATATATATATTTCTGTATATATATACATATATTTTTTTATATTTCTGTATATATATACATATATATATATATATATATATATATATATATATATCTGAGTGTTGCTCTAAAAAACTATACTTTCGACAAAAACTTTCGGCCGCGTACAGCCGAGATTCATCGCCTTTAAGCGATCCTAAAATACAAATATAAATATATATATATATATATATATGTGATTATGCCTATTCTCCAAATATCTCTTCCTCTGATTATCACATGTTCAATCATTTGAGGTTTTTTATTTGCGATAAAACATTTTGAAATAAAGAAAGTATAGTTGATGCGTTCTTCGAAAATGAAATATATTCTTTAGTAAAATGTTACGCGGAGGTCGGAGAGAAGGATAATATTTCGGTTGAATAATTAGGTTAGGTTAAGGTTAAGGAAACACTCAACGACAAATATTTTTCCATTTTCAAATCTGATGTATCAGGATAGAAGAGTTTAATATATGTCGTAAATCTTGTATTCAAAGTACTGTCTTCGACACCTTAACGACGCACTTGAAAGTTTTGAGATATTTTTGTAACAGGGAATTACATTGTTGTAAATAAGACAGAGAATATTCTTAATATCTAACGGCCAATTATATTTACAGTGTGGGTCTAATAAATTGAGAAGCTTTTAAAAAAGCCTATCAGGAGATTTATAAATTCTGAATTAACATTTAGAATAACTTGGTACACTACGTGTACCGGGTATTTAACTAAGAATCAGTTCAGTATGTATGACAGAGAATATAAATTTGAAACCTAGCGAAAATGCAGTTTGTCAGTTCGGTTCATACGCTCTTTTGACAAGAAATTGGTTACCTCGTACTAAATAGCATGTGATCTCCCGAAGCACAAAAATTTGCCGCAATTCTGCTTGGCATTGAGTCTACCCTATTGAAAACCGAGGACGGTGCACCGGTGGAATATGAGTGGAAACATGGACGATTTGAGGTTGGTTTATCGTCTATTTGAGGGTCAAATGTCCAGTCTCCGCGACCATACTGCGCCCTCAATACGTCCATACTGCGACCAACTTTGGTCGGTGAACAGCTTCAAATCAACCTCAAATCACCTCTAAAACCAACTTAGGCCGGTGAATGGTTCCAAATCAACTTCAACCCAACTCTACATCCAATGAATCGCTCGCTTCGCAACCTTAATCAACTCCAAATCATGGGTGGCCACCTATACGCAATCGCTTAAAAAACGCTCACAGCTGCCAGTGTATGACGTCACGAGCATATATACATATGGTTGTGACGTCATACACTGGCAGCTGGGAGCGTTTCTTATCCATCGTACAGAGATCACCTCTGATTCTGATTTTGTTAGGGTGAAGAAGCAACAATATTAACATACCATGCTAACCGCACACCAATGTTAAATATCATATACCCTTATTTAGGATATATGAATCAATTGCGCAACCTTAACCAATACATTCACGAAGATATTTGGTAGCTACGATCAGATATTTGGTATAACCCACACACACACACACACACACCCACACCCGCACACACACAAATATGTACCTGAACACATGGTTGATCACCTTCAAGAACGTCCTTCAATTCAGAGGTTGCTGAAGACGGACGAGGGACATTCAGGTTTGGTTTCCACATTTTGTTGCTTTTACATTGCCTTCACTACCAGCCCCACCACAACGATGAATCATCATAAATATCAATTGACCGAGGTGGTGAAGCTAATAGTTCGGCCACCTCTCGTTCCTCGCCAACAAGAAGAATCGCCATCTTCACCAGAAGTCACGGGTCCGAACTCAAATACAAGCGAAATTTTAGAAGAAAACGACTCTTTGTGCGTTCCAGCGTCATTTTCTTACGAAGCTTCTGCCAGAGTAGCCAATGCAGCATCCAACCGTCTTTCTTTTTGGCCGTTGCACATAAATGTAAATGGCTTTCTTTTTCATTTGAAATCCGGATCGAAACGTTAAAAAATATTTTCAAAATCCTGTCATAAAATTATTGATGAAGCGATGTATTGGTATCGGTCATTTTTACTGGTGTTGGTAAAATCCGGCCGATACTTTCCAATAACGCGTATTTTATCATAAGAATGAAGGTCATAAATCATGAAAGTAAAAGTATGATCAAATAAAGAGGCTATTCATACCTAGTAAATTAGTTAGCTAACTGTTGAATTACAGTGTTTAATAAGGCCCGCTAACTGAATTTACTTCTTCGACTTCCCGATGAGGCACGTACAGTCAGTAAGTGAAAGCTATGTAACATGAATAGTTGAAAACAGAAGCGACATAAAATTATTATACCTAAACAACAAAACAGGCGAACGAAAACCAAAGCAATTATGTAAATAAAGTTGAAGGTGTATTTTAAAGTTTTGAAATTTAATGCAGAAAAAGATGAAAATTCGATTTTTATTTATCTTGTAAATCGTCAAATACTACAAAGCGAATAACTTTATTTTAATTTAGCATATGAATCCCCGTACACTAGAAATATTGCATTTTTCTTTAATTTACGATGCTTACAAAATTCAGGAACATTCTTATAGTTAGTTGCGCGTGTTTGGATCTTTTTGGTTTCGGGGCCTATCGAATATTAATGTTTTCTTTTCGCCGAAGTATGTATTTTGGTGTGGAAAACACAAACATGCTAACTATTTTGTGGATAAATTACTGTTTTGGTCCACTTTTGGAACTACACCTTTTTCACTTCAAATTAATCTAAGTCAAGTTCAAATTAATCCGAGTTCAAATTAATCCGAGTCAAGTTCAAATTAATCCGAGTTAAGTTCAAATTAATCCGAGTCAAGTTCAAATTAATCCAAGTCAAGTTCAATATAGTCCAAGTCAAGTTCAAATTAATCCAAGTCAAGTTACCGATACTTTTACAATTTTAATAAAATAAAATCATTATAAGCCCAACATGAGTAGTGTAATGAAATTATTAACTAATGTATCTAAAAATATAACAACATTAACAATAAAGTTTTCGATTAGGAATAATAGAACTGCTCTAGCTTTGTTAACTATATTTTTGCAATAAAATAACAAAATGAAATCCATGCAATAGATGTTTCAAACCGTATTGCAAAGTAAAGTAAAGTAGTTGTCATAGCAAATGTTTTCATAAGTAGACCGAAACAATTTCTCCGCAATATGGTTATCATTTTCATGTTTTTCACACCAAAATACATACTTTGACGAAAAGAAAACATTAAAATTCGATAGGATCCGAAACCGGAGAGATGCGCTAACACGCAACCAACTATAAGATTGTTCGTGATTTTTTCAAACATCTAAAAATAGAAGAAAAATGCAAGATTTGTGATGATCGGCGATTTGCATGCTAAATTGAAATAAAATAATTGGCTTTACAATATTTTACGAGCTACAAGCTCAATTAAAATAGAATTTTCAGTTATTTTTATGTTGAATTTATAAAAACTTTAAAATGCACTTGCAACTATATATGATAGGTTTAATTTTTGTTAGCTAAAAAGGTTTTAGTTGTAAAAGTATTATAATTTTATGTCTCCACTGTGTTTAACTATTTATGCCACAAAGTTTTGACTTACAGACCGTCCGTGCCATCGGGAATTCAGCGTAGTAAATTCACTTAGATTAAATTAAACGATTAAATTAAACTGATTAAACGATGTAATTCAACATTTAGCTAATTTACATGGTATGAATAGGCTCTTTAGTTGATTATGCCTTTCTTTTACCGAATTATGACCTCATTTTCACGATAGAGTACGTATTATTGGAAAGTATCGATGAAATATCTGCCAGATTTTGCCGCTACCGATATATCTGTACATCACTAGCCTACGATCACGCAACGTTAGCTAGTAGGAAGCTCCTCAATTCTAAATATAATTCAACTCTAACTCATCAATAATGTTAATGTTCATCAGGTGATTAAGGAGTTTTATTCGGTCAGTATTTACTTTAATGCGTTCACGGAAATCACGACCTCTGTTTTAAAGAATCACTAAAAGCGCTCATATAAGAACGCTTTACACGAATGACATTTTGTTCGCTGATACGTAATTTACGAGCTATAACATGAATTACGTTCAGGTTAAAGTAACATTATATATTCGGCTGCATCGTACCTGCATTCTTGAAATACGCCCAGTATTTCGGCGGTAACCATCAGTGTCAGTATGGCTAAGTTATTTTAGGTTAGTTTATTCAGCTAATCTAACGTTACCTAACCTAATTTAACCTAGCATCTCGTCATGCTGTATTACACCATATTTACGTGTCCGTTTCTCCGCTTTAATATACAAAGTTCCTATAACTTCACCGGTTAATAACTTAAAAATGATGTATCTGCGAGTAAAATATCATTCATTTAAAACGTTCATTAATGTTTTCCTTTGGAGATTCTTTAAAAGAGAATTCTTTATTTCCGCCAGCGAATTGAAGTAAATATTGATGTTTTTTTCTTTAAACGTCGTTATTCCGTAATTTTATAACGCAGCTCGTCAGATATTTATGAAATTTAATTTTCTTACTAATAAATTGAAAACTAGTGATGTACAGATAATAGAAAAAGGCCGATACCGAAACTATCAGTACATCTGAATTGAAAATATTGCATATTGTTTCTTGTGAAAGGTTTCTCAAGTGGAATTATTCTGCAACTTAGAAGTTTGAAGCTCAATTGTGTTAACACTTACTGTAAAATAAGAATGGAATTAATAGTAAATAAACACATCATTACTTTTCATTACTATTCATTCACACTAAAAAATTATTCAGACGACAAGGCTCCAGGGCTGCCATCCATTGGGAAATTTCCCAAGATCTTGGGAAATCACTATCATCCTAGGGATATTGGGAAATCTGAGTAAATACTATCGAATTCTTGGGAATTTAACGCAATGATCTCATTGTTCATTAATTACATGCTTACTGAATAACAGCAAGATTCAAATACATTTTCATCACTAATGAGAACATTTTTTAATTAATCTGAGATGAAAATTAATCTCGTGAAGTACTTGTTCAAAGCTCGTTGGACATTCGTTTGTAACAAGCGTGTGCCAGGTACAGCAACAACCTAGAGCGATATTTATGTGTGCGCCCGCCCTGTATCTGTGCCACAGTGGACACTGTCGAGTTTAATCTTCTATAGCCTTAAACATGGAGCCTCAAGAAGAAAACAAATTGGTATGACTAGTCATTCAATAAGGAATGGATGAATAACCCAGACTGTACATCAAAGTCTGGGCTTTAACAAGATAAACACTACGAAACTTCGAGCTGTTGCAAACTTTGTAACAACTGTACCATGAAAAATATAAACATATCAGCTATGAACAAGCTTCTGGAAGACATACAGCTGAATTTGAAACTATAAAATCTTCTTACTCAATTTATTACAAAATCAACCAACAGAAACGGAAGAAATAGCAAGGAGTGAATTACTCATCGCAGGATTTTTTTCTGTACAGCCGCTGCTTCACACGCCTCAAACGGAACTCAATGGCTGCAGCAGCAACTACATCATCAGGCCTTACATGTTCATGCAGATCACTTCACGGACTTATTGAAAAAGAGTGTGTCCCGATAGCCAAATCGCTAAGAAACTAGTAAAGAAAAACTTTAAAGTTTCATATGTTATACAAGATGGCGTTGCTTCTTATGGAAATTTGGCGCTAGATGAAATTTGTAGAGGATCTTCTCAGATAAATTTCATAAAAACGAAAACAACGAAGGCATTAAAATCAGAGACAACAAGAGATCGATTGTTAGCAAAACAGTACATGAGAAGAAGTTCTTCACAAACTGTCTAAACTAGGAGCCGGAGAAATCATTAATAAAGAAGGTTGAGAAGGTTGAAGACGTAACTATTCATCAGCTGCATAAAACCAGACTCAAAAACAGAGAGGAAAGAATATAATAAGTCTTCATGTTGTAGACGAGGAAGAAAATTATTATTAAAAAGGTAAGCGGCTTTAAATACTATGTTATTTGTAACGTTTTTGACATCTGGGGAAATCTTGGGAAAATTACTTGGTCACCCTTGGGAAGATCGTACAATCGAATGGCAGCCCTGCAAGGCACTTGTCGTCTCAATCGTCACCATCAGGCGCTTGACAACATGCCATACCGGCATAACGTCTTCAATGGAATAAGAAACTCCCTTGAGAGCGAACACCTTGTACCTTTTCAGAGCAAAAATTTTTCCAAAAATAAGATACACTCTAACGTACTACACACTTGCACTGAAATACATTTTGACATTGCTTAAAACTTATTAAATGAGTCAGAAACCAGCACTACATCTTACAAGAACAACACAATTCAAATAACTGCCGCCGCCGCGAAACTTCGAATGAGCTTGACATCTTGCAAACGTGCGCGAGCAGTGTTGCCATCTCTAACTCGAGTGCAGATAAAATTTTTGGCTTTGATGAATAACAGGATAGTATTATTTAATGAAAACTGTAATAAATGATTAAATTGACATTTAAATACCTTATTACATTATAATTATCCGCAAGTTAAAGTTTTAGGTAAATTTAACAATTTTCTAGCTGACAGCTTTGACTAGCAAGTATTCCTCGGCAGCTACCAACTGTAATTTTCATGGCAAATGAATTTTGCTGTCTGAGAGTGCTCAAGAAGGTTGGCTTGTACGATTTTCATGAATGGAAAATCTCAAGAATGTTTTTATCTTTCATTTGAGAGTAAATTGAACTCGATAGGTGATTCATTCCAAAAGTTACCAGTGGTAGACTGAAATCTTGAGTTGCACTCAAGAAATTCTAAAGAAGTTTCTGTAGTTTCCAGAAGACCGTTTCCATACCGTCTCCTCTGCAGCCTGCAGGCTCGAAAGCCTGCAGGCTTGATATTATGTGCCATGAAAAGCTAAAATTTTTAGGCTATTAGTGTCTTAAAATTTTATAATTATCGGCTTATTCAATGTATTCATCGTTTTTTTATTTTTATCGTAGGTATCTCTCACTATTTCGAGACGGTATCTAAATATTAAACCGATGAACAGTAATTCTCTTATTAAACTATAGCATTTCTTTTAATATTGTTATCATTGTCACAATTTACTTCTGTTTGTAGGCTATTACGTGTTGTTTTTAATCCACGTATTTTTAAGATTTTTTGTCTATTATGGATCTGTCCAAATTGTGCGAGCATTGAATTAATTTTCGATTTATCTGCAAGCCTTTTTTGAAATGAGCCAAGAGCTTGAAACGTTCAAACGAATTCGTTTTTAAAAGGAATCTTCTCTATCGCCTGCTTTACGGACTGTTTTTTCTTGTATGAGAATTGCACATATAATTGTTCTGCCAATTATACATGCTTTATTAGGCTTGATTGGAATAAAACATCCCCTCAGGGGGATACAACTATTGTATATGTGGGAATTACCGCTCCTTGGGGAAAAATGTGAGGGCCCGAGCTGAGAGGTAGGGCATTTTTTTGTTGAAATAAAATGATTTTATTGGGTTAAGGACCACCTTTTTTTCGATTCACTACTGCACGGTTTTTCAGTACCCCTGACTTTTTTCTTCAACTTTTATCTTATTTCATGAACTTCTTGCTCATCTTACTCTCATATTCTGCTTAGATTCCTCATTCTCTTATCTCCATACTGAATGGCACCTTCCTCCTTCCTCTCTTCGATACGCTCTATTTTTGTAGCGGTTAGGGAGGCTTTAACAAACTTATAATATAATCTGGAATAAAACATCCTATTCATAGCGGCCTGAATATTTTAACTTTTATCTCAGTGTGAAAGGTTTTATAATTAGTAAAGCTAACATGTAAAATTTCAGAATAGCTTTTTATATTTATTTCATTATCATTTTGTTCATTTCATATCAAAATTAAGGGGTTATTCAACATAGTTTAATTATAGTTGCCTAGTATGAAAATTACTTATAATATGTTAATTCCATATGATTACTTGAACATGTCAGCGTAGTAGATTTGTTCAGCGCCGATGACATTTATGAATAAACACTTGAGAGAAATGAGACGGCACGTATGTTGCGCGACTGTTGATTAATCAAATAAGTCGAACGAAAGCCGACATTCTCAATTGGCCGTGGGCAAGGGCTCGATTTTTCCGGCTTGTTTACGTCTAAATGAGACTAGCGGATAGTCGTTGAACGGCAAATTTTGGTCGACAGCGGCCGACAGAGGAACGTTCTGACCTTCAGCGGCCATCTTTCACTGTGTTCTGCTACCTGTCGACCTAAAAACGGCATAAATTTTTAACTGCGTAGGATCATAGAATTAGTTCTCTATTGCATTATGTTTATCATTTTAAATGAAACGACAAACAGTTGAAGTGTTTTGAATTAATATTTCTCCATGTATTGTTGAACCCCATCATGTATAATCCCAGTATTAAATACAGTATTCACTTCCGTTACATAAATAATAATTTTATGATATTGTTGAAATGTATTTGGCTACGCCTGTGCATTTATATCCCAACAAGTCAAATATAATTGAAACGTTCCACAATACACCTCGGCAATTTGATGCAGTTTCACTAGACCATAGAGTTGATCATATTTTAAAACGGGAAGTAAACTACTAGCATGAGTCATATTTACCGTATGTGGTTTGGGTGCCCATTTAGAACCAGTTGCTGCAGCTATACTGACGATCTGCGATAAGGATTAATTTATGCAATTGAGAATTAGCCACAAATGCAGAGCAGTAATTATTGAATGGGAGAGGGCATGAGATACAAGTGTCAGAAAAACACGGTGTCAGCGATTCTGAGCCAGATGGCCGTCCTTGGCCAAGTCAACCTCGAATCGCTACTAGATGCCGCGAATTTAAGACGGTGTATGGACGGAAGGCCACGGATGGCAGTGCCAATCATAACATGCTCGTAAATTGGGCGGTGTACCGTTGTTTTATCGGTCGGATGGCCGAATGACCAATAAATCGCGGATAATTATAATAAGCCCTGTCAACCATATTCCACCGGTGCACCGTCCTCGATTTTCAATAGGGTACTACTGTCCAGACATTTGCTCAATTTTAAACCTCTCTCGCATCAACTTATCTCGTGTTAAGCGGATGATCTTCTCGTTGCCTAACTTGTTCTAGAAGCGGCCACAAATTTTAAACTGGAACGGCAAATTTTCTGCCCTGTTTAAGTGATTGTCATATTCTGATTTACTGTGATTTACAATTCATGACAACTCTTACCCTACACTCCTGGAAGTTGTTATTGTGCATGATAGGCAAAGCAATTTGTGTTGAGTGATTCAGATATTGCGCAAATTGGCCAAAAGTATGTTATCTGTAAAGTCATTGAAGCCATGCTTGTTTATGTTGACGAATACATCAAATGTAGGATCCATTTTTGTAGTGTTAAAACCACCCTATAAATTGTTAGACGCAACTTTTACTTGGTTCGCCTCTGGCGCACAGGCTGCTTAAATTTACAGGCGTCATGAGGTCTTCGGTGAATATGACGGCGTACATCATTGCTAAAGGGACTAAATTATGATTCTCGTGACTACATAATACTTATACCCTTCTTTACAGTGCCGTGTGCGAGTGGTTTGACTAAGTTTAAGCAAATACCTTTTTGAGGAAGAGTCAACATCAGATATTCACGAGCCACTCTGCTACTTAGTCCCTGACGTTTTGCAATAGTTCCATCGCTGAAACAGCGATTCCGTTCATCAAGTCAAGATACACCGCGGTCGGTCTGTATCGTTGAAATTTTCTCCCAACTACATTTTTTTCTTAAAATGACGAACGTACAAGTTGGTTTCCATTGTTTGTAGACCCGTATAACTGTGCGGCATGCGACACTGGGAATTCCATCACTTCTTTTCCTAGCTGTCCTTATCTCGACCAAATGCCATACCCTTTTTTGCTATTCCTAGACGTCTTGTTTTCGTGACATCGTTCTGGATCATCAAACTGCCAAGTCGGACAGACCGATAGGATAAATCAGATCCTCAAGAAGCATCTAATATTGCGCACCTAGCACATCAACACCTGTGCATTGGAACTAAAATTAAAAGCTAATTTTTTGCTGAAAATGAATAAAATAATTAAATAGATATAAGTAAATCTTGATTTTTTTATCAAGTTTTGACGATTTAAGCTAATGTATATTTTTTTGTACAAGGAAACCTCATCGACTGAGCGATATGCAATAGAATGAAATTGACATGATGTCTACTGTAGAACGTTGTATTTTCATTTAATTTAATCAAAATGTTACTCTTAATCTACGCATTGATTTCTGTTTCGACCTATGTATTATTTGATCAGTCTAGCGTGAGCATAGGTTTAGTATAAAAGGTTCAACGTTATAGTGTACCTTGAATAAACGTTTTGCTGGGATCCTTTGGAAATCACTCAGATTATCCATATACAAAATTAGCTGTGTTTAAACAGGTTTATTGTAATAGTGCAAGTCGAGAGAATCTTAATGAGTTCAAAGAACTGCTATTTTTCAAATTGTATGAAGTGTTAAATGAAACTCAAAATTTAACCTTTTTGCACTCTATACTCTTGAGCAGCCTGAGCAGTCGAGCACTTGTCACTTCAAGTCTTGCATTTGAAGCAGATTTACGAGCACTGCATTGTTGAGTTTTAAAGTATCATTAACTTTGGCATCTCTGCATAACCTAAACTTATACGTATTTTTTGGCTAAATACTAATAAGGTGATGTTCAAACCCTAAAACCAAACGAAATCCCTGAATAAAGAATGTGAATTACGCACTGTGCAGAGGATTATACATTTCGTGAGTTAGCGTGTCCTGTGCACACAGATGAGCTCATCACATTGCTTCGCATGCTGCCGTTCATACGAGGGACCCGTGAACGTGGGGGAACTGATTGCTGCATTGACAGCACGAGTGGAAAATGTACAAACAAATTCTGGAAAAATAGTGGCTGAGAAAACATGGAAATTAAATCAGCCATTTAAAATTTTTCCCATAGTTCAAACATTTCAATGTTTTTTCTTTTGGCGCCAGTGAGTCGAAGGTAATCCGAGCGATAATCATCACTAGAAATATCACATACGCGTCATAAATCTCAGACTGCCATATTACGCTGGAAATGCTCTATTACTTTTACAGTGAGGCTTCCTAATTCTTGCGGATTAAATACCTCATTTTGTTCGAGCTTGATGAGGTCCGTCAGTCACCAACAATAGACCCAAGCTCGCCGTGGGATGTCGGTCGTTTGAAAATCCCCGTTTGTTCCAGCACCATAAGGATTCATTTAATGAGAACAGACTCGCTCTTTTCATTGGGTTCGCTTTCTTCTTCGAACGAAGTTTCCCCTCATTTAAAATCTAAGAGACTAACATGGTCATATTTCCCTCTAAAGTTAATTATGCGATGCTGAAATTAAATCGACGCTGTTAATACACACACAGCTTCAAGCCATTATTGCTGAAACAAAGATGCATAAAACCATCTAGGGGATGAATATTAACCGGTTTGTGAAGATAGTAAACGTGCTCAATTCGGCAAGCTGGACAGCTGGAAATAGCGTGATAGATAAAACTTGACTCTTGTTTCTTCAACTGACGCGTGTGTCGATAGAATTGGCACGGCCCCTTCAAGGAGCGACCCACGCGCACAATGTGAGATAGATAAATAAGATTGATAGGGAATATATATGAAACAGATGATTTACAGAGAGTTGAAAATAAGAGATGTATAGAAAGAGTCACGCGGAATTAGTTTTAGCAACGTGTATAAATGTGCGAACAAATGCAACAAAGACAAACATATAACAAGGTGAGGGTGCATAGAATTTTATGTACGACCTCAAACATGGCATGGCAAGCGGCAAAACCATGAAGCGAGTGTCTGAGCGCCAAATTTGGTGGATTATTGTTAGCAATGGCTTATATAACTATAAAATTAATTTTTTGCTGTCACATTGCTAGATTCAACAGCTTGGCAGGTCTATCTCCATTAATGATCCCCCCCCCCCCCCCCCCATGCCTTTCAACACGAAATGCCGCTCGCCCTATTAAACATGTTGGCAATTATATAAGAACGTACCTATGTACACACGTACAGTCGCAAACAAGTACGTTCCTATCCCATAGATAAGTTCGCGCATAAACATGAAAGGACCTACGCACGTATCCGAGTATATAGAGACGAACGAACATAAGTAAATAAGCATGTACAAACGTACACACATACAGAACTTGCCGACCTACGCACGTACTCGTAGGTACGTACACACGCCTGTGAACAATAATTGCAGGATGGACGTAAGCACGTAAGTACGCACAGACCCCAGCATACAAGTGTTGATCTTGCGATCTCACTCACGTATTTAAGACACTGTTACACGAATATCGAATGTTTTAGACGCGGGCTTTGTATTTAATCGCAAATCAAAATTCTTTTTTTTATGTTATTCCAAAATTTGTCGAATCATTTCAATAAGATACATCAGCTGTAAATGCGTGTTTTACAGTGGGAATGAATTACGTTGATATTATAATTTGCTCAACGTTCGAATAAATCGAATCAACGACCAGTCGACGAATAATTCTTTTGATAAGCGTGCAAAATATTTCAATGCTTCGGTATTAGCAAGGTGGTTAGTTAGTCATATAACTCGACGTCCAACATGATTCGCATCTCTCTACTTCCATTTCAATATCTGTTCATTTTCGTTTCCCTATCCTTCTCTTTCTAATATATCAGAAATGAGACAAATCGATACATATTTTGCAACTGAAAGAATGGTAGACAATACGCAATTGCACATATCCGAATACTGGCGAGAGAAAAGTACTGCACCACCAAAAGCAATGAGGAACTCATCTTAGACATCCGTGACATCAACCGGTCTGTCAGTGAGACCGGTTGATGTGCAGAGTATCAATTTGATCATAAAAGAGTTTGAGCATGAGCTTACCTTCCTCTGAAGTAGATGTAAGCGAATGAATTCGAATGCAGTGGACGCAAAGGTTGTAGCTGTTCGTGCTCAATTGCACTGAAAACGGATTATTACGATGAGAGTGGGACCTCCACAAATGTGCGGAAGTCCCCAGTGGCGACACCCCGAGAACGGAAGTGCCCTGGACATTTCAATACCGCGTTTCCTTTTTAAATGTTCAGTCCGTGCGTTGACGCCTGGCTGTGTTGTTCAACCCCAACCAACCACGTTATGATGCGTTTTCGAGGCTAGGAGTAAATTGGTAAGTTAAGTGGTAATAATGCCTCTAATGCTTGTTGGTTGATTGAGACAATGAATCATGCATCTAATATTTTCAACGAAAAAAAGAATCCAAATGCATCAAAGAAGAGAAGAGTATGAAAATGTGAACTCGAGATTGTAAGTTTGAGATTTGTTGAAAAAACAAAAAATACTATTATGCATGGATTGACTTTAAGTTTTCCAACTAAAATTCGCTCATTGATAAAGATAGAGATATGAGATAACAAACAAAATCTGTTAAATTATTTGAACCTAAAAATTTCATTTTAAGTCACTGAACTGCATGCAAGATATTCAAAAATTTAAGAACAGGTCTTTTACAAGTTTAAATGTTGTTAACTTCATAGATTTCAACTCATAACTTAGCACTCACGGGTTAAAAACTGCTACTTTGCTCACGGCAGGCGAACCGTCTTTCTTTGAATATTGTCTGCTCGTTTAGCTACACAAGATTGGGTTACCAAAGAATGCAATCGCAGATGAAATTAAGCGCAATAAGCGGTAGCTCACAACTGCCTGGGAGATCCTGATAGCCATGGAACAGCAAAATCTAGCGGCAAACCGAAAAAAATTCACTGGCATTGAGTACAGAGAAATCTGTTGGCTTGTCCGTCAAGATAGAAAATCATTTTCGGGACAGATAAGGCCTCTCACTGATGCTAATGGGGGTCCGATAACCATTATGGGTGACACCTGATGCGAAAGGATTTTTAATACTCGAAAAATAAAAAAAATTCTACACATGCAGCGTAGAGAGTTTAGAGTTTTTTGTATAGCACCAAACGTGCGACGTTGGAAAATTGAAAAGTGTTTTGTTTTCTGGTGAGAAAATATTTAACTTTGACCCTCCTGACGGCTTCCAACGATAATGGCACGACAAAGAATTGCCTCCTGAAATGTTTATACGCGCTCAGTGCCAGAGGGCACGTCCTGATATGGACTGCCTTTTCCTCCAGAGGCGCAATTATTTAACTCCAGGCGGTACAAATCCGTCAGAAAAAAAACTGATTATTCATTACTATAGGGAGCCCTCGTTCGGGTGGTGATGAATAGTTTTTCACACAATAATGATATGATGCACAATGACACCTAACCAAAACTTTCTTCTAGAAGAATGATGTCCTTCGTTTGCTTAATCCACCCTATTCTGCCTTGAATCTGAGAACGAGCATTTATGGTCGGATAGCGAGGAATGTTTATAGACATGATATTCAAATTCTTACAGCAAAGCAAATGATATTCGTGAGACCATCTTCGCTGGTTAGAGTAATCGTGCTCTAACTGTATCAGGCTGATGCATGCCGTGAATAATTTTGCGGCTATCAGCAAGAAAAAGGCATGACTTAGTAGTAAGTCCATATCGTATTGGTATTAAATTTGTTTTAAAGAGTTATATAATTTTTTATTATCCGGTCTTACATTTTTGATCAGCTCACAGGCAGTTTCTGTTACCTAAAACAATATTTTCAAATGAAATGGCTTAAACAGAAGTTGTTAGTCATCTTTATTCTTTTTGTTCACAAAGAAGTTGCATTTCATTAATGAACATTGACATTTTCTGTGCAAAAAAGTTGTTCAGTACGTCCATTCGTCTTTAATTTTTGATTGGGATTGTATTGCATTAAGTGCCGTGGCAACCGTGGTGTTACTTCGTAGAAGTGTTGTTCCTCGTAGTGGCTGAGAAGAGAGGCGCATGCAGACGCCTGCAGAGTGAGGGTAAGACGGCGTCGAGAATAAAATCAACGTCGGCACTCCTGCGATAAACACGATTTGTATGAAACTGGGATTTCTGTCGTCATCATATTAAATATTCATGATTTTGTAGACTCACTGAAGGATGGTGAAGCACATTTTACAGCTGGTTTGATACCTTCATCGCGGATATTGCTCCCAACGAGTCAGTGCGATTCTTTTAAATATTTAATTAAGGTATACGTGACCTAAACATAATCAACCTTGGCAGGAAGTTCAAAAGTCTTACGTCGTCGTAGTTGTACATTCGAAATCGGAAATTTCCTCCTACGTGTTGTTGTTTCTTCCCAAAATTCTTTAGGTTTAGTTTTTTGGAATGAAAAACAAGCATCCGACCTTCCAGGGTTGTATGGTGCTTTATGCTCAAACTTCAGTTGAAACGCTCAACCTTGAGGATTTTGACAATAAAAAACACGATAAGTAGCCATATCGAGAGAGGAACTTTCATTCCCATCTGTACAACTACTATGGACTAAAATATTAAAAAATCCATGCTATCGCAGTGTCGATGTTATTTATGGTAGAAGACCTGAGAAATTATGGGATGAAACCGTAACACCGACGTGAGCGCATGGGTTACTACTAGCATGTGTAAGTGCACACGCTGACACATACGCTCGTAAATGCGTACGTAAGTAGGTTTATTCTACAACACGTGAGTACGTACGCACAAAAGTATACACGCACACTCGAAAGTGTGGACGCGCACGCGAAAGTATATAGATGCACAAGAAAATAAATACTTCTAAACACTTGTAAGCTTATACATGTGTACAAACGAACGTAAGTCGGTATGTACCTATACACATAAGAGGTAAGCGTGGACGTAAGTACGCATAAGCACATACGTGATTCATTCAAGTTTTTCCGAGTCGTATTATTTGTTAACGATCATTTTTCGACCTCCCTCCTTTTCCTCCCCGGTCGTTCAGCGGTTGATGGGAAGCAGAACAGGAAAGGCGTTTTTTCAATGGCCTCATCGGTTTGTAGGGTCGCGCTTCTGCTGGGCCGCGACAGCACCGAGCAGCGCAGGCACGTTCGCACAGGCGCATTTCAAGGCCGGCGTGCGCCACGTGCTTCATCTGCAGGTTCGAGAGCCAGGCCCTGTTCGGTCGCACTGAGACACAATGCCTGCATTCTAATGATCATTTTTGCGCTGATGCATTGCCAGGCCGGCGCTGCTTGCCACACAAATACAGCACTAATTGGCTACGGCCCTTTCGATGCCGTTGTGAAAACTTTTGTTTGGGTAAAATTTGTCACGAGACTCAGTCCTGCCTCCTCATTAATTTACATCAATGAGGAAACCAGGTTCTCGGAATAGAAGAATTGGCGTACCTCCATTAAATAATGAAATATATTAAATAAGAAAGACACGAGAAAATATGTAAGAAAATCTGAGTACACATATAATCAAAATTTAAAGATCATATACTTAAACAAGGACGGTACTCATCAATGTGAAGGGAACCACTTACCAAAAGCGCGTTTTTCTGTGCCCAGTTGTGTTGACGAGAATTGCTGCTCCTGTGGTTTTCGGGTCTAGGTTTCGGTTAACAGGTTTGTGGATTACAGAAGACCATCCCATTACACCTTTGTGAGGCTACAGCACAATGTTTATCATGAAGGGTATTAACGCAATGCTTAACAATCTGCACACCTACATTTACCTCTCAACACAACCCGCTATTGTAACACATCAATGCTATTGATAAATTAGAATATGACATTTCCCATGACAACGTTAATCTACCTATTGGCTGGCCAGCCCCCGTATCATTAAATTAGACACCAATAATACATCTAGACAATGATGGGCACCAATAATGCATAGGGAATATCAAGGCATTCTCTGTCGTCTTGACCGCTTTCATCTCACAATCACACGTCACCAAGCACTCCGCGGCATTCTCAAGGCACCGAATCTCAAGAGCGCTTACTGTATTGACGAGATACAGTTCATTTCAGAACGACTTCAGTTCATATTGTGGATAGGTCTTTCTGAGCGATGACGTGATACGTTGACTTGAATTGGTGACCTCTTAACTTCTTTTCTACATCATTATTTAATTCCCACCATTTGCAATACTAGAAATTCTGCTATACTCAATTCGTTTCACAGCTAGATTTAATTAGCATTTTCTTTTATATTGAAGAATATATTAATATATATATATATATATGCAACATCAATTTTTGTCAACTAAGTTTCTGAGCAATTTCTAGATAATATGACTTTTACAACTTACCCCAGCCCACAGGAGTAATTTGCACGTATTAATTTTGAATATCGCTCCGGCTGTATTTTTTCTTGGTTTCCTATTTGAAATTATTCTCTGAAACAAGAATAAAAAATGCATATAAATTTATGGGTTACATTGTAGCGTGGAACTTGTATGCTCAATGTGGCCACTTTTCGCATCATTTCCTTAAACACTTATTTCCAGAGTGTGATATTATTTTCCAGTTAACACTCAGTTTCGCCGTACTTTGGCAGACGGCTCGCCAAAAACTTTCTGAGTCTTTAGTCCCTTGAGCTGCTTCTCCTGATTTTAAGGACTGCCCTCTAATCTACGAGTAGCTCCCCCCAATAGTGTTCTCCGGGCTTCGTGAGTGCACGCCTACACCCTTTCTAATTGTCCTTTCTGAAGCTGGCCTTTTCCGCTGTTAAAATGTTGTGACAAGCGCGCTGTAATCCCCGCCTTCTTTCGAGTGTTACCGTTTCTATGGTTACCCGCTGCTCTTCCGAGCTCAAATTTCGCCCTTCTGTTGCTGTCGATCCTTGCGGTTTTTTCCTATTACTCAAGCCTTCGACAAAAATTTTGTCCAAACATGATATTTTTCCCACGACTCCACCCTGGACTTTTTGGTTAGCAATAAATTTTCGGCCGTGTTGTCACATAACTTGTCCCTCTGTTCAGGCCTCTCAAGCTGTTTATTACAAAAACCTCACCAGATTCAAGCAACACACTAGCCCCGACTCTGTTCGCCACGTAGGCACTTCTTATCCAAGCCCCTCTAAACAATCAAGACATGTTTCTCACGCGTCCAACGTGAGGCCGTTGATTTTGACATTCTTTTCGTTCAAGGGTCGGTCGTAAAATTTTCCACTCTCGACAGTTTTGGCTGAGGCCTCTCCAACCACCCTTACACAAGCATCCACACATATCGCTCACTCGCGATGCTCTCAAACACACAAAATGTTTAATCGACCCTTCTGCACTGTTGGAAATGCCATACAAAACGCCAAACAAGAAAACACGAATCACAATTCAATTTAAGTTGTAAAAAACAATCTCTGAAATATTACAAAAAGTCCTACTATAAGGAATTCAAAATATTTAAATATTTCTAAAAATTGAAATATTTCCTGTATTTCCTTACAACATTATTTCTATTATTGTTGAAACAAAACAGAACATAATAATAAAATCAAGTTCTAGTTTCGAGAGTGTTTGGTTTTAAAATATTTCTATTTTTATACGCGCAACATTTCGTTCACTGGGGGGAAAAAGGTTTTGCAAACATGACACTTTAACATTTAATAAACTTTTATTAGGTCAGCAGACCCAAATTTTTTAAGGATCAACGTCCTTATTATTTTTATCATGGGTGAGAAACAAAAGAATATATTTTTTAGCAATACGGATTGAGAAATAATAAAAGAATAGTGGTAAATGCCAGCAATATCCAACCAAATAAATGTTTTTTCAAAGTTCTTTCGCGAAACCTTTACTCTTTGTCACTGCTGCGAGACGGTTTCCATGTGATGAAATTAGACATTCAAGTTCGTGCTCATTCTTCAATGAACATTTTTCAACTCTGCAAGATTATTCGGACTTGTTTGCTCGACCTTTCCTTTCAGAGTTCCTTGAAGATTGTCAATCGGGTTGGGGTCCAGCTATTGACTTTGCCATAGAAGAACTTTGTGTTTGTGTTTATTCAGTCATTTAAGTGTTTAATTTGCCTTGAGTTCAGGGTCGTTGTCGTATTGGAACGTGCACATGCGAGATTTGCATGTACGCTCTGAACTCAAGAGGACTTTTTCTGGAAAATGTGATGATGTATGGCAAAAACCATCTTTCATTTCTTGATGTGGAGAGCATTAGTGCTATGCGAAGTGAAACAACCCGAAACTATTATGTCATTATCTCTGCTTCACATGTGACGCATCATTTTTAGGTTCATTAGTTATCCATTCGTCTCCCACACATGGCGAGCTACATCGTATCAATTCTATTCTATTTTGGTGTCATCAGATCAAAATGAACATATGAAAATTTCATTTCTTTTAGTTTAAAGTTCTTTAATTTGGAGTCTAGTTTGAAATTTGTAAATTTGAAACGACTTGCAACATGGATTCATGTCAACAGAGCAGCTTCACGAGTCCTATCATTTATGTTGTCTGTGTGTAAATTTCTACTGTTGGTTCTGTATCCTAAACTTACACCAATTGCTTCAACATGATTTTCAACTCTTTCCGAGCCATTATCAACGTATTTTTAACGTTCCCCCATGTTTCGATTCGCAGGAACTTGCTTGTTTTTCATGATTCACCTGACTTCGCAAGTGGGTGGGTGTGTCGTATTCCTGATGTTTATGAACGATTGGACCTGCGGCAAAACATCGTACATTTAGGAGGAAAGAAATCTTTTCACATGAAAGTCCTTCCAAATGAAGTTTAATTTTTTTTTCGGAAGAATAGACTCAAGAATTTATTTAACGTCAAACACAATATTTTTAGCCGACACTCTGTATTATTTGTAACTGAAAATGAAATTTTCTCTTAACCACGTGGATGCTTGTTCTACGAATGTTTGAGTTTTTTGAAGATTTGTTTGTACACAGTTATCATCTGATACGATAAAAATTATAATTCTACAATTATTGTACAGAAAGGGATTAATTTGTGGTTCTATGATTGTGTTTGTTGCGTATAACTTTGTTAAACAGAAAAATCAAATGTTCGATTTTATATCTTAAATTAACAATTCAAATTAAATTGTACCAGAGTTTCGTGTTTGTTGTCTTAAAAACAATTCAAAAACCGTAGAATCTTCTAAGTGTAAGTACTTTTGTTATCCCAGTGTTCGTAGATGGGATGGTCCTTGGTCATGACCAATATTTAGCGACATTCAATTTTTGGGCAAATTTTAATTTGTTTTTCTCAAGGTTTTTCTAATGATTGAATCAGTATAGCCTTCATTGCATTTCATTTCTTCACCAAATGTTAAAGAGTTAGTAGACATTACGAAAATTATAATGCTTTTTTCCATTTATTAATTTCACAAAACAGATTGAACCAAAATTTTCTGGTTGAAAGAAAACTATCGGAGTTTGGGTGGGCTGCTCTCTGGACGAACTAAAATTCATGGCATTATAAATGTCTTAATTTCATTGCTTGGCAATTTTCATCAATAATTTCGGATTTTTCGTCGGATACAACGCTAAGTGAAAATGACACGATTTCATGTTTGTCTGACTAGGTTTGCACTTTTTTTATTCGTGAAAATCGATATGGCATTGATTTACTGACAAGTGCACCTATAAATATACGAGTAATAATGCGAGGAGCCTACACTGATACGATGCCCAACCTATGCGTTACAATTAATAATACAAGGGAACAGAAATGTCTTCACCTACAAATGCCAGCGCACACACTACGAAACATACTGCGGATTACTCCCAACGGTTAGCATTCAGCGCGCGCGCGAGCATCCAGACACTTCCCTGTGCGTAGAGTGCCTGCTCCCAGTGTGCGCATTGGGGTTCTCTTGATGGAAACTTGATGTGACCCCCACATGTTTTGCTATCCTCATCAGTGACACTTTCTCTGCGATGCAGCCCCCCCAAGCTGCATGAGATTTGAAAGCTGCAGAGAGCACCACGTCTCCGAGAATGCCCAACTGCAGAGGTAACCCTCGGTTGCAGAGAGTACCCAGGTTGCGGCGATTAAACAATCCCACCCTCCTGTGAACAATAAACAGGGTTGCATAATCTATTTCCCGAGACATGAACGTCATTAAACCCCCCTAAAAAACTAATCATACTAAAAATATTCATTTCCCTCTGTACTAAAAATATTCATTTTCCCTCTGAATGTATACTAAAAAACACGAACTACATTAATTCCGAAGCTTTAACAGACAATCTAGCTTTTTCCCACACAATGAATTTTAACTAACTCTCTCCCTGTATTTTAATTTCACTGTGTCAATCAAAAACTCCCCTTTAACATGAATTCCATATGAGATATAATTGGATGCTCTTTTACACCACTTCATAAAAAACGAATCACAAAGCGCCCTGTTCGAGAACAAGCTTGAATAAGTAAGATAAAAAAATACAAAGAACTGATGGGCATTCTAACATTGAAAAATGAAAATCACTGCTCCCCGATTGAGATAAAAACTTCAATGGAAATACAAAGACTGCACTTCGTTACCACACTGATATTCTGAATTCCCATTTTATCCCATTTCAAATAAAATTGGAACACCCCAGTTGAACATGGTATTTCAACAAATACAAAGACTGATTCTCACCTCAACTCGAAGATCTCGGATCCCTACATGTTTCACTTAGTCAGGAGTACGCAGAAATAGACCGGCTGTTTGTTCAAGCCTAGCTTATATATCTCCCTCGCACAAAGAACGCGCATCGGCTGGGCGGAGGCCCGCCAAAGCCGGAGGCCCGGCTATTGGCTATCCCTCGAGCGTCACTTCCTTGTGCTACGTGTCCTTCTCCACAAGTTGAAATTACTCCGCTCTGCCCTCTCAAATACAAACACTCCTTAGTTTCCTTGCTCGTGGATAATAATCTTTTTTAATCCACTATTTCCCTATGCTATGCATTCAAGTTGCCCTCGTCTTATTATGTGTATAGTTTTGCGCACTAGCTTTCAATACAGCCGCTACCCCATGCGTACTCCTCCCGACTCCTGAGGTAAGGCACATCCCAATACCCCTCAGTATGCCACGCAGCGTCGACCTACCGGTTGCCTGCCTTTGTAGCGCCGGTTCTCTACGCATACATGTATCACGCGTACTACATATATCCTCTGTACGCATATATATTACGCTTACTACATATATCCTAAGAAAATTTTACTGACCTTAGAAGAAAATAGTTCAGCATAGTTTATCTGGATTATAATCATTGAATGCTTTCGCTTGTGCAGAGTTATACAGGAAAAATGGATGGTATTTGGATGGTGAAATGTAAGTAGAATATGATGAATGAGGTACCCATCAAAAATCATGCTGTTTTCAGGTCGACGGGTAGCGGAACATAGTGAAAAATGGCCGCGGAAAGTCAGAACATTCCTCTGTCGGCCGCTCTCGACCACAATTTCCCGTTTGACGGCTATCCGCTAATCTAATTTGGGCGTAAACATGACAGAAGAACCGAGCTCTTGCCCAAGGCCGGCTTTAAAGAAGAGAATGTCAGCTTGCGTTCGACCTAATTTATTTACAATTGGGCAGCATGCATTCCGAATAATTTCTCTCAAGTCCATATACTTATATGTCGCCTGCGATGAACAAATCTGTTTCACTGGCATGCTTAACTAATTCTAATCAATTTTTGTAATAATAAATTATAATTAAAATAGGTTTAAAAACCCCTTTATTTTCGAAAGAATAAAAGAAATAGCTTTTCTGAAATTTTACTGTTTTGCTTTACTAATTATAAAACCTTTGACGCAGAGGTAAAATATCATTATATTTAGGTCTCTCTAAGAAAAGGATGTTTTATTCCAATCAAGCCTAATAAAACATGTATGAATGTCAACAGAAGTTATATATACAATTCTCAATTGAGAAAAAACACTTCATAACGAAAACAATGGAAGAAATCTATCCTAAAAACATATTTATTGGAAAGTCTCATTTTCTTAGCTCATTAAGGAAAGCCCTGAAAATAAATGGAAAAAGAGTTTAAATGCTTGCAAAATTTTGATGGATCATAACAGGCAAAAATTTTAAAAAATAAGTGGAGAAAAAACACAAGTAAAAGAAACGAAAGTATGTTATATTCCCAACTTCCTAATCCTAATAAAATATGTATGAATGTCAACAAAAGTTGCATTTGTAATTCTCAAATAAGAAAAAATACTTCATAACGAAAACGATGGAGGAGATCCATCATAAAAACATATTTATTCGAACGTCTCATGTTCTTAGCGCATTTTAAAAAATCCCTAAAAATAAATTAAAAAATAGCTTATATGTTTGCAAAATTGTGATAGATCATAACAGGCAAAAACTTTTAAAAATAAGTAGAGAAAAAATCACACGTGAAACAAACGAAAGTATGTTATATTCCTAACTTCGGGAGCGTGAACTTTCTGAGGTCATTAATCGTCGTGACATTTATTTTTGCCACTTTCTTCTATTTTTTTATGATTCACAAGTTGAATGGGACTTTTCAAAGTCTTCGTTATTAATAAGGATTAATAATTGTACCGAAACGGTAACCGCCATGCACAACCCAAAAGGGAATATTTTACGTTAATGGATAAATCAATAACAGTCGTTCGTGACATGTTGATTATTTCTATCTTTGGTAAGCGTGGTCTAATTATATAATAATTGATTCAAATAGTCGTCTTTTCTGTTTCTCTATCTCCTCTCTTTCAATTTTCCTGGCAATAGGGCAATAAAAGACGATCATTATAGGTTCCTCTCACCGTTGGAGAGATTGCCAACTATAACATCAAACTACACATCCTATATACCTATAAGGGTTGGAATACGGGAACTGTTGAACATAGGTTTAATACAGTAGGAACACTCATCTTGGGATAGGGTGGCTCAGTTGACAGGTGAACCTCCCGTGATCGAATCGCCATCTTGCCGGGATTGTGATTGACACTCACGGCTAACGTTAGCGTAACACAGTGCGTTAGTCACGGCTATCCCACAGAAACTGGATGTTATATCTCACAATGGATTAAAAGGGCTCAATTCAATGTATTGATAGTTTGGAAGTCTTGATTAAGTTTGAGTTACTCAATGAGATAAGCGCAAACGACCTTAAGCCGCAAGTACACGGACGCGTGCCATCTGTTTCAGGCGTGCCCTCTCTAACTACCGGGCGTTTCTCCAAAGGAAATCGCTTACTCCTCTTACCGTGAACTCCCAATGACTAATTACGAAATTGACATGTTAGAAATACTAACAGGAACTATTTCCTAAGCAATTCAATGCATGGTAAATTCATTCTATGAAAAAAGTTATGAAAAAATCCCCCTTATGTAATATTGAGATTGAGAAAATACAACATGAAATTATAGGTGGAGCTTCGTGGCATCTTATGGCGGCGTCCCTGCGTCGTCCCGAAGGCGTACTGACAGGCCGACGTTTCTGGAACATTATAGACGATTTAAGATTTTCACTGACGGTAGACTTATTGAAGTTTTCAGCTTTAGGAAATTTAATGTGATGATACGCTGGCCAGCCGCATCTCCGTGTTCCAAGCGTTGCTTATTTTTGATCGTAGATCATCGGTATTTATAAGCAGTTATAAAAACAAATCGTGACAATATTCAGATATCATCTCAAAATAGTAGAAACATGCATACGATACAACTAACAATACGATGAAAACATTGAAGAAACCAATAATGGTAAAATTTTATGACTCATACGTACTAAAATTTTACCTTGTCAGACCCATACTTATATTTAAGGGCTGCAAAAGCAGGACAAATGTTGGTTGAGAAGTTTACTTGGAAATCAAGACCCAATTCTTTTGAGTTTGACTGAACAAACGTAGAATTATCGCTTCTCAACAGATTTATGATGAATGACAATATCATTCTAGCCTTAACATCAACAATAAAGCCAAATGTGAAGCCAAGTGTATTCGTAGAAATTTTAATGTTCGTCACGCGTCAGTATATTTGGTTTCGATAAACAGTTCATTACGGAATACGTGCTGCAAAAAATTGAATTTTACTGGAGAACTGCTTTTATACATGTTTTAATAATATAAATCAAAATTTGAATATGTATTTTACTTCCTACCGCAGCACTTCGCAGAAATTCACGAGTAATAAATCTTTTCTTCCTCCAACATGTTGTACACAACCTAAAATTAAATCTGGTTGTAATTTTTTTTGTACTGGTTTCACTGGTTACTGATTACAAATTTTTTCATAAATACCAACTTAGATTTAACCAATTGAATTGACATTTAGCATTTTTTCGTTACATCCCTTTACAAGCTTCCCACATTGATTACCCATGCATTCACATTTTTGGACAGCTATAATCTTGGAATGTTCAATATTTCACACCTTTGCGCACACACCCTTTCCTTAACATGTGCAAGTATCATTGGTGTGGCAAGGCCATAAAATAACACAAAATTGTCACGGGCATAAAAGGAATGGCTGGTACTGAAACAATCTTCGCAGAGCCGAAATATTGACACTAGCTGCTTATTTATACCTTCAAGGTTGAGTCAACTTCACTCTAGGTCAGTCTGTACAATGCACATGAGTATTCTCCTCGTACGTGAATAGCACCTTACACTTACATTTGCACTTGACTCGTCGCACGATTACTTCAACATGATGTAATTCATTGTGTTATACTCAACGAATACTACAGTATACAGGGTATCCATAAAACGGATCCACTGACCGATGCATGAATGTATGATACCGTAAACTATAGTGTTGTATGGTTTCGGAATCACATGTACATACATCCATTTCTCTGTCAGTGGATACATTTTTGTGGACACCCTGTATATTAAAAGTGTAGGTGTCTCCTTAAGTTCATAAATGAATATATTTTAATTTTTATCGTACTTTCTTCTGTGTTGTTACAATGGGAATATCATTGAACACAATAAATCGATTCGTCATAATTTCTTACATAACCTATCTCATCAAACCATGTAGTACAACACACAGGTTTTAGTTGGAGAAACAATTCACGAAGTGACATGTTACCACATGCTTATGGAAATAACCTCAATATTTTTTAATTTACTAATTTACAACCATGGTCAAATAGAAATTTGAAAAACATGAATGTAAAATCAGGATATTAACAAGTTTATTACAGTTCCTTAGAATTATTTTTTGAATCAGTTGATGAGTTAAATGTCACGATACAAGGCGAGACGTGTGAGTCTCTTGTGTCGATAGAGGGATTTAAACCTCGATAGTCGAAGAGGAAAAGGAAAAAAGGGAGAGAAAAATGCACAGAGGGAGAGAGGACAGGAAAGGTAGAAAATAGATATAGTAGGGTTAGCATAGGGTGCTTTACGTGTCTACCTCAAAAAAAAAACTTTACGATCAGCACGGAACAATAACGACATCATAGAAAGATTTGCTTAACTTTATTTAATGTTGAACACATGAGTTAATGGGTGTGATTAATCTTACAGAAACTATTTGAACGAAATGTCAAAATGAACGAAATGCAGTGAATTATCAACATAAAAATTCAATCCAGTGTGCGACCTACACAGGTAGACGGAAACTCCGGTGGCAGGCTTGGGTGGATTTATTGTCAGATGTTGTCAGCAGGGAGAGCAGACTAAGAATGAGCAACTAAGCCTCGACAATCACGGCTTTTATAGACACGGTACCGAATACAGATATACGTGCCCGTATATAGCACCCCCTCTCAATGCTGGAGAGAGTACCACACTCAAAAAATAATTCAATGATACGCATAATTAATGGACTATTTGCCCAATTTTAACGCAGTTAAACCAAAACTTACAAGCTTACTCGGGAACTAACAAAATGACAAGCAATTCATTGAGCAAAATTCATTGAGAAAAAAAAAACAACGAAATTAATTGACCATCAACAAAATATACTATTAACGCATCTCCCATCAATTTTTCCTTGTACGTCGTCGAAATCAAGTTACGTTAACTCCTGTAGCAATAGCAAAGACTGAACAATGCTACAACCGCCCAAGCCAAACGTTACTATAAGGTTGCAAAAATAAGCAAAAACATAGGTAGCTTCCAGCGAACAATATATGCATACCAGTTTTAAACTAAAAACGCTTGAAATACTAAGGTTAATGCTTTTAACTCGAACAAAAACGCAACGCTAAAACTTCGATACATCGATTAATAGAACGCAAACTAAGCTAGGACGCATGCCAAAAAATTTACCTACCAATTTACCCCCGCTGCACCAGCTAGGTTACCAACATGTTTTAAAAAAAATAAAACGCCAAAACTAGAAGATTAAATAGAATTTTTGGAATTACCGAAAATAAAATTAACACACCGCAAAACTTCAATAATGAGAAATACCGCATTCAAATAAAAATGATTAAACCTTTTTCAAAACCCGTTCAAATTCTTAACATATTACCTCAATCAACCCTTAAACCCTTAAGAGAAGGATTCAAACAATGTTTAGTACGATTTCAACACAAAAACTTAAGGCATGTCATCATAAAAAACTTAATAACTAAAAAGCAAAAAATAGCGAAAGCAAGGAAAACACGCAAAAGCAAAGCAATTGACTTACCGTGCAAAATTAATAACTCTCTGCACGTCGTCAGCCTTGTAGAACGATGTAAAGGAATCAAATATTGAAACGCCATTCATATTGGTAATAATAATAGTAAAACGCCATAAAACGCCATCCTATCCGTCAACATATGTTAAATCAACTCAAACCAATTCACCAATTATATATCATTAAATATAGGGATTACCGCAAATACCATTCGATCATTGCCTTTTAACACATATTAAATACATTTAAAATTTGTCGCAAAACACCGGAAATAGCACCCTCAAAAAAATTAATAGAGCAAACGGAACACACCATTTCAAATTAGAAATGTCAACCTTCGAAACTCAAAATAAATAACGAAATTAAATTACCAATTAAAATCTTGGGAATTAACGCGTCAATAGTAAAAAAACTTAAATTAAAACATGGGTTAAATAGATTAAATAATAGATTAAATAGAACACTGCGCGCATATTTTATCGCGTGTTTCATGCGACATGCATTTCCTGCAATCACTGCGCGCCAATATTTCAAAATTTTCAAATCAATTTTCGAATTCTAACATTTTCCAATTAATAAATTTTCAGTTATTTCAATTAAATTTTCTTCCAACTAAATAATTTTCACGTTTCCAAGTTCACCACTACAGTTCTTTAGTGTTGATCTCGAAGACTATTTAAAATCGTAGTCCTACTGCGTAGACTGTAAAGGATTGACGCGAGTCCTATTGTCGTCAATAATATCATCGTGACTATCATCGTGATCGCCACGTGATGAGACTCCTGGTCAAACGCCACTGCCGTGCAGACGACCAAAAAATTGTCATATTTTGACAAAGTCGTTGCCACCAGCTCGACCCTCTCGCCCTCAAGCGTCTCGTCCATCGCCGATGCTTCCCGATCATGTGCTGCAAGGACATGTGCTGTGCCACCAACACATTTTGGTGGCACAGTCTGTGGTTACCTGAACTCACATTCGCATAAGTGTTAAAGTGAATATCAAGTGTCCAGTACAGACATTTTCGAACTATTAAATCCCGATGTGTACCGGCGGGAACAATCAACTCTGGCAGCCGCAGGAAACAACGATCGTTTTCGGAATAAGTGTACCGAAAGAAGTATTACAAGAAGCCTACTGCCAATTTACAGTGTTCCTGAACCTCGATTCCCCGTTGCGTACACGTATTTTGGTGTATGAAGCCGGAGACGATATCGAGCTGGTGTTCGAGGTGAAAATCGCTGCTTTCCCAGCAAATATCCAGTGAAGAAACAATTTTCTACATCTGCAAGTGATACATCAGTGGAGTGCTACAAACAATTTAAATTGTGTGGAGATAAATTACTACGATTGCATCAATAACAGTACCAGGGTAATTTGTGTCAAAAACAGTACGAGTGTATATTGCATCATTAACTGTACCAGTGAAGTGACACGTACTTTCATTTTAAAAGTGTAAATTCTTAGACGCGGTGCACAGTATCAACGAAGTATCATCTTGCTGTACCAGCCGACATCATTGTCAGCATCTCATCACAGCATTGCCGCACCCCGCCCCATCATTGCCTGCAAACGACGTGAGCAGCCGTTGTCATCTTTGTTCTCAGATAAGTCTTTCTGAAAAGAATTATTTTTCTGTTTCTAGATGCAAGTGAGCTCGGTCTCAAGCAGCTTATTTTTTGTCGCACTTCCTGCCGCGGAATTCTTTTTGCCGTGCCATTTCCCGTATAGCTCTGCAATCTGTAGGCATCAGTCTCAGTCTGTGCATTGTGAGAGACACAGCTGTGTCCGACGAATCTGGATTTAGCAGTGGATTACCAACTATTTACCTTCAATTATCGTCGTAAGTTTCAGATTTTTTATAATAGAATAGGAGTGTTAGTGGAAGTGTCTGAAACACTTTGATGTTAATTTTTGAAGCTTTACATTGATATAAATTCACGTTCTTTTGCTGTGAAGCAGCGACTTTTTTTTAACGCCTTGTCGAGAGCTTTATCGTGAGCTGAAGCAGTCACGTGTGCACTGTGTGATATTATTGACCAGTCAGGAGCCTTATTGTGGTGCTAAAAATTCTAATTTTCAGGATTAGTGACGCTATTTCTTGTTTTTCATTGAGAGTATTGGTGATAGAGTACTGATTTTATTGCTGTGGTTCTTTAACGTGTGTAATTAATTAATTTTTGTGTGTTCTAAGTGCTTTTTCGGTGTTTATTATCATTCTCGGAATACGACATTAATTTTTGATTGAATTTTAATTGAACTCTGGTATTGAATTGTTGACTTTTAGTGATATAGGGAAATTTTTGGTTTGATGATTAGGAAATCGAATACATGTCCGATTATTTTGATAGTGATGACGAAGTAGTTCGAACTGAACCTACTGTGACTAAATTCGGACGTATTTCTAAACCTAGAGTAACTAGTGTGACCCAAGTACCGACCATGACGACCCCAACCACAGCAGGGCCTAGCTCTAGTGTTCCTGGTAATGTTAACACGACACAACTTGCTCGTGATATTGCTGCTAACATGAATGTCCCAAATATAGGTACGATTATGACTAATGCGGAGCTTCCTATATTCCGCGGCAGACGGAGGGCTCACGATGGAGAGTTCCTCGAAAACAAAAGTTTCTCGACGCACATACAAAATCTGAAGGCGTACATGACTTTGTTGCCAGACGCCACTAGTGACGAGCGTCGTAAGGAATTTTTGGTACGCTCGGCTAACAAGAACATAGGAGATTTTAATAGCGTTGTTACGAAACTCATCAATGCCGATCTCAATTATTCCTTTGATCAAGTAGTTAAAATTCTAGAGGACATTTATGTTTCACGTGGAGAAAAAAGTATTCATGCATTGGCTTGCGACCTAAACGAGTTGCAATTAGTTAAAAATAATGCACTCGCTGCGCAGATTGTAAATGCCTTCTCGAAAATAAGAAAGCTAACCGAGAGTATTCTTAATTCAAACTCGCTAGGGTGGCAGCGCCACGCGTATTTTCAGAACTGCACGACGCAGGCAGAGTTGAAAAAATTTGTAGGCGACAGCATGTCGTACAGTTTGGCGTTAGCGATTTTAGGTCCGCTTCTGGATGAGTCGTTCGCTAGGAAAATTTTTGAAACACAATTTTCCACTGCCGAGGAGTTATTAGCTAAGCTAATTTCAGCTGTGCGCAGCCAATCCGAGTCGAAAAAAATTCTTGCGCAAAAAGTTCAGGTCAGACACGAAAGTGAAGTTTACGTAGGTGAGGTAAACAGTGAATTGGAAGAAGTTTTTGAAGAACCAGATCACAATGAAGTGTTCTACGGTAGTGTAGGAGGTTACCGGAGGAGTTATCGACCAGGAATGAGGAGGATTGTTCCAAGACCTTGACTAAGGAATCCCCGAATTAGAGGTAGAGAGTTAAACAGATACAGAAAGATTAGCATGGCCTTTACATAAATTAAAATAAATACAACATATAATTTGGTATCAAATCTTGGTTGTCTGACAAGAGTCATTTAATCAACCACGATAGTCTCGCATAAAGGAAATAAACGCTGATCGTATAAAAAAAAATGATTCTGGTCACAAGACACCTGTCTTATGAATTTAATTTAAATTTTGCTGATCGTCGAACATTCTGGATCATCGACATTCTAGATCAGCGACATTCCGGGTCAGATAAAAATAGCTCAGCAAGATCGCAGTAGCGCATCTCGCAGCAAAATTTACAAGCTCAGCGAACTCAATTCGCCGCTTGCTCAAACGTTCACTAATTAAAATGTCAATTTAGCAATACGAATGTCTGAGTGAATTTGAGAAAAAATTTTATGAAACGTCTTAGCGACAGCAAAACGAGACAGTACAAATTCCTCAGGAGTAAAATACCGAAACATTAACTCAATCTACTTGAGAACAAACAAATGGAAGAATAATCCCAAAAAAAATAACTCAGTGATTAGTGAGATTAATATGAACGCAAACATGTTGCATCTAGCGAAAAATGCTTCTAAAATTATGATTAAATTCCTTAACATTATTGATAAACGGTAAAACGGTAAAAGGGTAAAAAAACGGTAAAACGGAGTAAACAACGATAAAAAGGGTAATTCGTTACTCGTCGATTAGTTAGAACGTCATATAGTCCAATGAACTCGTCTTTTTAACTCACAGATTTTACCTGTTTGAGTGGTAACAAATGATTAAGATTACTTCTAATAATTTTAGATCCAATTTTAATGTCAGCGTAATTACGTTTCACTTTTTGGACTACTCCTGGACCCACCCAGGTCAGCTCTAGTTTAAATTTCTTCCCATGATTTTTTAATAGGACTCTATCTCCAACGTGAATATCCTTGTTGCGCCGCTTAAGATTTCTATAGAGATTTCGCTCTGTTGTGTTGTTAATAATTAAATTTCGTATATTTTCCACGGTTCGAACGGCTTCTCTAGCTCTAATATTCACTAAATCTAATTCTTCATCAAAACTGTAAATGACTGAATCGAAGGATTCTGACTGGTAGTAGGCACACGTATCGCGATTAAACATTACAAAGCTTGGTGTTTCGCCTTACGTAGAATTCAAAGAATTGTTCAAAGCATTCTCTACAACTTCTAATAACTGGTTCCATTCTGCATGAACAAGTGTATTGACATATAATTTCAAAAAATTCGTAATTTTTTTGTTGTTGCGCTCCACAATAGCATTAGAATGTGGGCTGTAAGCCAAAACATCCCTTTTTGCAATGGTATGTAATTTTGCAAACTGTTTGAGTGCCACTGACTTAAACTCAAGAGCATTATCTGATATAAGCGTCTTCGGAAAACCTAAAAGTGAAAAACAATTGCTTAAACAAGAAATCACTGTTTCCGTATTTCGATTTGAGATTGCATATAAACGACAAAAGCGTGAAAATAAATCAATGATAACTAATATATACTTATTCCCATTATCAGTTACTTTGAGTGGACCAAGAAGATCCATTGAAACAACTTCGAACGGTTCCTTAGCAATCGGTGCTGTCAAAATTTTAATTGGAACTGATGGTCTTGCTTTAATAATTTTACACACCTCGCAATGTTGAACAAATTTGCGCACAATGGTTTTCTCTAACTGATTAAAATATTTTAACTTAAATTTAAACAAAGTGTGCTTGTAGTCTGTGTGGTATAGACTGTGTATGGCTAGAATAGCTTTACTCATTAAGGAATTTGGTACAACTGCTGTGAGTATTGTACTCGGTCGATTATCAATCTCTCTACGTCGATAAAGAATATCATTCAGAATTAAAAATTTTTCCAAGTCAGAAATAGTCGAAATACTGTCATGCAATAAAGCATTCTTAACTTCTATACAAAATGCGTCGTTGTTTTGCTCGTCGATAAATTCCTTAATCGTCCAAGATATCTCAGACTCTGTCGGTACATAATTTATCAGCGCGGGTCGTGCATCTGGGTCTGCTGCACCGTCAGCATTGTCGCTATGCGGCGGGTCAACCACCTCGTTTCCTGTCGTGCGTCTGTGTCGTGATCGACTCTCCATAACACAAACTTCTGATTCAAATGCGACTTTCAAATCTTCACAAGAATTTAGTTCTTTAAGATTTAATTTCTCGTTATTACCAGGTAATCTGCTTAAATAATCAGCTACAACGTTTTCTTTACCAGGTAGATATTTTACCACCGGGTCAAATGAATGTACATTTATGCACCATCTCGCCATGTTGGTGTCGTCAGGAAGTTTTTTATTAAAAAGTGGCGCTAAAGGTTTATGATCTGAGTATACCCGGACGGGGTACCCAGTTATTAAATACTTGAAATATTTTAATGCTGAATGAATTGCGAAGAATTCTTTTTTGGTAGTAGAATATCTTCGCTGGCTCGAATTTAAATTTTTACTATAATAAGCTATAGGTCTTAGAATTTTGTCGCTTGAATCATCCGCTTGCATTAAAACAGCACCAATTCCTGAATTGGAAGCATCAGTAAAAACATGAAAGTCTTTAGTATAGTCGGGATGTCTCAGAACTGTGTTGGAAGTCAACAACGATTTCATGAAATCAAAGCTTTTTTGACACTTATCTGTCCAAGTATAAGCTACATTTTTTCTCAAAAGGTTGTATAAAGGGTAAGCTACCTCTGCGAAGTTGGGTAAAAAATTTCGAAAATAGTTCGCGAGACCCAAAAACTGTTGTAATTCCTTAACATTGATCGGCGCTCTGCAGTCTTGTAATTTTTGTGAATATTTACATTTAATTCCATCTGCGGCGATGATATGGCCCAGATATTCGATCTCTGTCTTAAAGAAATGGCATTTCTCAAGCTTCAATGATAAATTTCCTGATCGCAGCATCTGAAGAACGCTTTCTATATCCGTTAAATGTTGAATTTTATCTTTTGAAAATACCAAGATATCATCTAAGAATACAAATGCAAGTTTTCCCAAGATGGGTGTAAGAGCAGAGGTCATTACTCTTTGAAATACTCCCGGAGAAGTTGAAAGACCGAATGGTACGCGGCAGAAATGAAATTTACGGAAATTTATACTAAATGCCGTGTACTTTCTACTCTCCTGTTCTAATTCAATTTGATGGAATGCAGAGCGAAGATCAAGATTAGAGAACCACGCATTACCTCCTAAAGTCGCTAAAATATCGTCAATGCGGGGAATTGGATACGAATGTTTAATTAATACTTTATTCAAGGAACGAAAATCAATTACGGGACGTAAATCTCCCGATTTCTTTTTAACTACAATGACAGGGAAATTAAATTCAGAGGACGACTCCTCTATTATTCCCTGATCGAGCATCTCGTTAGTTATTCTCATTACCTCTTCCTGGTACTTGTGAGGTATGCGGTAGGGAGCTAAATTTAGTACTGGAGCATCTGGCTTCAACTGAATTTGATGCTTCAAAATACTAGTAACACCTATTTGTTCTCCTTCTAAAGTCACTACATCTCGAAATTTATTTAACAAATTAACTAAAGGTAATTGAATGTCTTCTTCATTACATGAAACGTCTTTGTTCGTCAAGTCACGTCTCAACTCCTTTTCTCCACTTCCTCCACTTATTAAACCTGCATTCACTTCTGCATTAAAACCTAACTCCTTGTCATCAACAAGAATGTCACCTCTGCCACGAGTATCAGCATCCAATGCAAGTTTTCTATTAACAATGGCATTCCTTCCACCACATGTCGATTTAACTTTCGTCGTATCTGACCCCGCGACAGAATTTACTTCAACATCACTTGCATCTCTGAGCGCTGTTTCCACATTTGTTAAATATACTTCGCTCTCAATATCATTTGCTACTATTAACTCAACATTACATAGCATAGAATTCTCAGAGAGATACACTGTCTCTTCACTAGCATTTAAAACCATAACCGGTACCACACCGTCTTCATTTATTTGAACAATTGAGTCTGCTATAAGAGCACCGTTATCAAGACATCTTTTCAGAATCATGTATTCTCCTGCAACTGGTTTCTTAAGGAAGCCATAAACTACATTAAGTGAATTACCAGGTACTTCAGCCTGATTGCAATGAACGATTAATTGCTTCGTACTCGTTGACTGTGCCTCAGCCGTCGCTGGACTCTTTTTCCTGCAGTCATCATTTTTTAATTGCCTCTTGCTCTTTCTCGCAACAGCAATCTCTGACAACAGACAGTCACTATTCACTATTTTTCGCATTACTATTTCTCTGCTTAACAAAGGTTCCATATTTAAATCTTGAAAAGGAATTGGAATATTATTCCAAAGAAGTTTTTTATCTTTAAAGTTAATAATGGCATCTTTTAATACATCTCGACCCAGTATCAGGTCATAATTAAACCTAGCTTCTTTGACAATAAGTGCACTTGTTTTAATTACTTTACTGGTGCCGGGAATTTTAATTGACAACTCTACCTCACCTGTTACATCACTCTTCCGACCTACAAATGTGCGACCTACACAGGTAGACGGAAACTCCGGTGGTAGGCTTGGGTGGATTTATTGTCAGATGTTGTCAGCAGGGAGAGCAGACTAAGAATGAGCAACTAAGCCTCGACAATCACGGCTTTTATAGACACGGTACCGAATACAGATATACGTGCCCGTATACCAGCATGGCATTCCAAAATGTGAGAAATGCTCACTGCGAATCATTACTCATCAAGCGTTAGCGAACGACCACATAATTTAATGTTACACAAAAAATTATGACACACAAAAAATAAAAAAGCATAATAAATTGGATGAAACACTTTTATCAGGAGGTGCTATGGCACCGGCACAACCAGAACCTCTAATCGCATCATTCACATGACTCACCCCGGCTCTGTTACGAAAGGAATATGCTCGTATGAACTTACGACATAAAAGATTGAACTGTTGTAACAAATTTACTTCACAGATGACACTCTTTATGTATAGATTTTAAACAATTTAAACAATTTATTTACCACAGGAGATACAGAGGTAGAATGTTTCTTAAGTCTAGTACAATGGACAAGTTTGAATATAGCTACCTGTGGGCCCGAATAAGTTCAGCGACTTCTGGGGCATCCTACCATCAACATTATTCTAAGGTGTACATTAATGTTTAACCTAAATCACTTAACCTAGTTTCACATTAGACTGATCAGTGAGATAATTCAATCGATATCAGATATTTCATTTTACAATATAGGTTATGTGGACTATATTTAACAGTACATTCGATAAAAGATTTAACAGCAGACTGAAGGCGAATTACATATTACCCATGGCAAATTTCATTATTGGAAACAGTCATGTTGGAGACAAGATTTGACTTGGTGATCTTACATGACTAATATTCCGATAGGAAGTGAGTCTCGAGATTTCTTTTGAATAACTTGTAAGAATTACTATCACGGATCTCCGCAGGTATTGAGTTCCAAGTTTTAGTTCCAACGAAGAGGATACTGTGTTGCGACCGGGCCTTTGAATAATAAGGAAGCATGAATTTACTTCTATTTCGGGTTAAATGGTCGTGATGACCAGTTTGCGCACTTAATAATAGTTTCAGGCTATTGTCGCCATCATTTCTTAATGTTTTGTAAATGAAATTACAAATGGAGATTTTATAGAGATCTGGAAGTTTAAGTATTTGTAAATTTTTAAATAAAATCATTTGTGTGAGCATTATATTCTAGATTCTTTACCGCTCTGATTGCTCTTTTTTGCAGAGTAAAAATTATATTGGTTTTATTTTTATCAGTTCCGTGCCATGCTTCTATTCCGTACTGCAAGTATGGTGAAATGAGCGTTCGGTAGAGCATTCGTAAAGCTGTTTCAGGCAGGTAATTTTTAACTTTATTCAGGATTCCGATGGATTTCGATAATTTAGAACTAATATTAGCGATGTGCTCTTTAAAGGTCAGATGTTTATCTATTGTGATGCCCAGAAACTTGCATGAGTTGGTTTCTTCGATTTCACCTTCGCCAATTTTTATGTGTGGGAGAGATATGCTTTTCTTGTATGAGAATGTAATATACTTTGTTTTTTCGATGTTGAGGCTTATTTTATTAGCTTTAAGCCATAATGAAACCTTATGGAGTTCATTATTTATGCTCTCCGCAGTCATAGCGGGATTTTGGCTCGGAAGGACCGTAGAAAGCGTGCTGTCATCGGCAAAAAGTATGAATTTGAAAAATGTTGTTGATTTGATAATATCATTTATAAATATCAGAAATAGGAGAGCCCTAGGACAGACCCTTGTGGAACTCCATGGCTAATTGTCTGTGGGTCCGATTTTGCGTCGTCAACGACAACGTATTGCTTCCGATTTGTTAGGTATGATTTGAACCAATCATGGGCAATTCCTCGAATGCCATAACAGTGTAGTTTCGAGAGTAATATCTTATGGTCCACACAGTCGAATGCTTTTCGAAAGTCAAGAAAAACGGAGAAAACAAGCTTTCCTTCATCTATATTAGAGTAAAGGTACTGTAAATGATTTAATACAGCTTGTGTCGTTGATTTCTTAGAACGAAAACCGAATTGTCCGTCATAGAGAAAAGATTTTTGTTCAAAATACGAATACACTTTTTTAGACACAATTTTTTCAAATATTTTGCTCATAATTGGTAAAACAGAGATAGGTCTATAATTATTAACGCAGTTTTTATCACCATTTTTAAAAATAGGGGTGACTCTGGCAGTTTTGAGAGAGTTGGGGAAGATACCTAGAGAAAGCGAATGGTTGATAATATCAGATATGCACGGTGCTATTATATCAGCAATAGCCTTAAGAACTTTAGCTGAAAATTTATTTAATCCATTTGATTTATTTTTCAAGTTGTTTATGCATGTAATTACATCGGAGGGGTTAGTTGGCGGGAAAAAGAAAGAGTTGTGTTCACGGACATGGTCCATGTATTGCAAGTGGTCTGTAGGTTCACTAACGACACTATCGGCTATATTTTTTCCTATATTTATAAAAAAGTTGTTGAACACTGTTGCAATATCTTGTTTATCATGATATTTTACATTTTCGTGAACGATGGATTCAATCGTTTTTTTAGCGTTATTATTCGGTCTATAGCATGAATTAAGCAGGCGCCAAGTTTTTTAATATCAGTTTTGTAGTCAGTGAATTTGCGCGTAAAGTAGTTTTGTTTCGATGTTCGTATTTGATTTGTCACATGATTCCTGAATCTGTTATACGTTAATCTAGAGATTCGTCCTTCGTATAGTAAGGCTAAGTATGCTTGACGTTTCTTTATATTGATCACGATATCTTCAGTAATCCAAGGTTTTTGTCTATTTTTCGGCGTAATTGTGCGGGTGATTATTGGACAACATTGGTTATATGCGGTCGTTATAGTTTCAGTTAGTTTTAGTATTGCTTGGTCAATGTTAATCGCATTATTGTCTAGTTCATAGATGTCCAATGATGGCATTAATTCTTCTAGAACAGTTCGCATTGTCCCCAAGTTATATTCGTTTATACAACGATATGAAAAAGTCTCAGCATGTGGGCTGTTGCAGGGACTATAGACATTCTTCTTGATGAGAAACACCGGAAAATGGTCAGATAAGTCAGAAATTATTATTCCTGTAAGAAAATCAGTCGGATCTAACATAAAAATATTATCGAGCAACGTGGCAGATTCGGATGTAATACGCGTAGGTTTCGTGATGATTGGAAGGAAGGAGTTAGACTGAAAAACATTTATGAAGTTCGAGATTTGTTCACAGCTTGCATATTGAAGAAGATCGTAGTTGAAATCCCCGCAAATTATTATGTCATTGTATAGAGATTTGTTAAACTGAGATATTATGCTTTGAAGCTCGTTCAGGAAAGAAATGTTGCAAGCTGTTGGGGGCCTAAATACAGTCCCAAGTACAATCCGTTTACCATTTTTCGTTAGTTCTATAAATAGAGTCTCAATATGTTCACGATTCATAGTCGCACTTATAATGTTTTTCGATGATATGTGTTTAGATATGTACGTACTGATGCCACCACCACGTTTGTTGCTACGGAGTGAATGATGGCTATTATAGTTCTGAATTTGAATTAGGTCTTTAGTTGAGTCATCTAGCCAACTTTCGGTGAAACTGAGAACATCAAAATTACTGTTTAGCTCAGTGATAGTACAAGATATTTCATCTATTTTCGGATAAATGGACCTACAGTTCCAACATAATACTGAGAGATCGTTACAGGTTTTTCTCATCGATTCATTGAATTCTTTAAAATTTAGGTATTTACAATTCCCAGTTTCATTTAGGTTTGGATGCAGTCTATTCAAATGATTGAGATCTGGATCAATATCATCGAAAATATCAACATGGTCAGTCATAAAGATTAAGAAACAGTAAATAAAATGTGACGTAAAAAATAAAGAAGATGATACAGACTACAAGGTCAAGTTAAAAGTAAAGACATTCCTACTTATAGTAAAATTTAAGAAATAGAGAGAAACTAAAACACACAGAGATTATTAGTCTAAAATTATTTAAAATCTAGAATGATTTCATAAGGAGATGGCTAACTCAGTCCATGAGTGGGAGCATTAGAGATCATAAATTGCGAATAGTGTAGTTACAAGGCTGTCGTACCAGTGGTATCTGCATATAACACATACGATATAGCAAAGAACGAAGTGGATTAGAATCGAAGTGACAGCGAAGTTATTTAATTAATATAAAGATCTTGAGTATCTAGATTATTTTCAGATTTTGAGACAGGTGGTAACATAATATTTAAATCAGAGTAGAAGATAGGATGCAATTTCAAGCCACTAATGCGCTACTTGGTTTTTCAACCTTACACTTGTGATCACTATTTTCTGAGTTCTCAATACTAATAAAACACCCACACTCTCCTGTGATCTGTTGCTGGCGTCAATCTAATACCGCTTCCACTTGGTGCTTGAAGAATTCACGTCAAGCTAATCAGGCTGCTTCACGCTGATGCTTCTCGTGCGTCTGCCAGTGTTGTTGTCCGTCTGTCCGATGCCATGCCCGGCCATCTTCGACGGTTGCCGATTTTGGTTGTACTGCCCTCGTTGGTGTTGGTAAATTTCTGCGATTCGTCCAATGCACTGCCTGTTCGCTCCATGCTGCCGTTGAAGTTTTGGAAATTTGCAGAGGCTGTCGGTGTATGGGTAGCACAGGAGGAATTTGCGAACTTCGTCACCCGGCGCCTAGTCAGCTTCGATGGTTTCCGATTTGTTGGCGGAGCTGCACTCGCTGGTACTGAGGGATGGCAACTCATCCCGGCCACTGCACGTTGCTCGCTTTCTTAGAAACTTTGACCTTTCAGACTCCCTCGGAAGGTATTTTTTACAGATGGTTCAGTGAACTTCGTTGCCAACTTCTGATGCTTTTATTTATTCAACGCACTATGCCGGGGAGTCGGCACTCGGCAGCGAGCCGGCCTCCCCGCACCAACTCTTCTCTATCGTGTGATTTTCTAGAAAGACCTCTCGTTTCTCCTTGTGAACTCCTTATATGTGTTTCACTTGGTTCATTCCTGAAGGTTCTCGAATTTTCACAGCTACAATGAAAGCATTCTAAACCTGGTCGGCGGAGCTCTTGCTTGTTCTGACACCTTGAATTCTCATTGGCTACGTTCTCGCGTGCCTCTGACACACCTACTTCACGCTGTGCTTTCTCGCGCTACAATTGGTCACCTGGGGCGGCTCTCTGCTTTCCTCCTCAAAGCTGCTCCTCGCACCTCCTTTTCTCGAAGCAAGCTCGCTTGTTTCCCCGCCTGCGTCTTGCTCCATCCAAGAGTCTTGTAACGGTTTTCCTGACTTCGAACAGTCCAAAATCGACCTTCTGGTCCAAATTTTCTATGCATAACGCACTTGCTAAACGAAATTCGCGTGCTAGACCAATTTTGCCCTTCTGGTGGCTAACGGTCACGACACCCAATATACCAAACATTCCAATGTCTCTTCACAACGCAACTTTTTTAAGTTACATTACTTAACGAAATATGTTTGCTTTCTAATATAATATATTTCGTTACATGCAAGATCTTATGGAGAAAATGTATACTTTTGTCATTAACACATTTTTATTGTAAATTAATAATTATAGTTCATATCATGAAATATATATCAAGCTTTTTGTGTCATCAGGAACAGTGCACAAGTGGTACCAAAATAAAAGTTGTGGGATCAATTTATAATTACTTTGCAGTGACAATCATATGATTGGCCTGCTAAGAGCATGAAATGTTTTTCTAATGTAGGCTTAAATATGTTATTCATAAAAATTTATTTATTCAAACCTGTCAAAAAGTACTAAATAAAAGGTATTCAGGTAATGATTACTTATTCTTATTACTAAATGGCTCATTATTTGCAATAGTTTTCTTCCTCAAGTTAAGTATCAACAACTGATGATTCAGAATTATTAGTTTTTAACTAGATCTTCCAGGAGATTATTGCAGAGAGTGATTCAAGAAGCGTTGAAACTTCGCTAATGATTGTTTTGACAATATGCAATCCTATGAATGTATACTAATTGTTACCTGCTTCAAAACTGTACAGCACATAACATTAATAGTATGTTGAGAAGTGAGTCATACTTGAATGTAAAAATATGAGTTTGTAGCAAAATCTAATGGTTACCTGTAAATTTCAATGTTGGTATACCTGGTGGGAATCTTCAGCAAAGGTGTTCAAAGTGGTTGATCAATTTATGAAAAAATATTTGAATTCAGTACTTGTAATCAATCATATTGGGCTAATATATGGTAGGCTTCAAGATTAAAAATAGCTATAGCCTGTGTGTTCTTGATAAGTCAAAATGTAAAAAAAGGAGAGTGAATATGAGTTTAACATTCATACTGACAGCAAATTTTTTATTTGCTATTGTTTCAAAGTGAAATTAGGGTTTAAAAAATGTGAACAATATTTGGAGTGTGCAGGAGAACTCACGTTATCAAGTGATAAACTGGAGGGTTGCTATTAAAATGAGTGACATGAGGTAAATACTAGAATACTATTGACAATATAATGAAACTCGACTTAGTCTATTTGCATGGCATGCTAACAAAGGTTGGGAAAGGCCACGATGAAACACTTTAAAATTTAATGTTAAAGGTAAGCTTGGGAGTTTTACTTAACGTGTAAGCATCTGTGGTAGACTTGTATCGTATGCTTATAATGTGTACTGTTTTGCATTACTGTTGTATTTTTGTGTTCATTCTTTCCACTCAATCCTGCTTCTTCTTTGAGCATTTGTACTATTGATAGTTATCTTGAATTGCTCAATCTTATTTGCTTGCCTTGCTATGCTAGCCTTAGGAATCTGAGCTTTTGTCTTTCATATTTGTAAAACTTGTAATTTTATGTGCACTAATTTTATTTTAGTTAGTTTGAGCACAAGTGTTCAATCATGTTAAAATTTTGGTTGTTTTCTAGCTCAGTACTCATGAGGCTTGTTTCTTTGTTCTGTAGAGCAGCCGATGTTGAAGAAGCCTTACCCTCTCTGGGGCCTGTGAGTCACTTTGAAGAGCTCCTTCAAATTTTGGTAAGTGGCCTTCTTACTGTGATGCTACTGGGACCTAAGGGTAAATGTACAATGAAATTTATAACATTTTTACATATCAATTTTCTAGGTCATTTATGTACCAGTGAATTCATTCTTGTGTATATAAAAATGTTCATGTTATCAATTTTTTTCAATTTTTGGAAATCCTGTCATTATTAATGTGTTGTGGATTTGAGTCTTTATTGCTCTTCAAATTTTTCACTGCCATTTCATGGGGTTCATATTTTCTATAATATGTTGAGCACAAATGCACAATTACAGTACTAAATTGATAGCAAAATGTAATCTGGTGTCAAGCTGATAGCCATTGAGGTTATTTCTTACTATGAATATGCATCAAAAATAATTGTAAGGCCTTTGTAAAGTACCCAACTGATGTCAGACCTCTGTGCTTTCGATTTCCAGCTGTGAAAATGAATTTCAAACTGAAGTACAGTAAAAAAATGCTTTATTTAAGTGACATGCACAGTAATCTGGTGTCAAGCTGATAGCCATTGAGGTTATTTCTTACTATGAATATGCATCAAAAATAATTGTAAGGCCTTTGTAAAGTACCCAACTGATGTCAGACCTCTGTGCTTTCGATTTCCAGCTGTGAAAATGAATTTCAAACTGAAGTACAGTAAAAAAATGCTTTATTTAAGTGACATGCACAGTTGAATAATTCCTGATTGTTTTTGTGGAAATATAGTACATATTCACTCATTGATAATATATACAAATTTTGAAAACTGACTGCTATGTATATACAATGTTGAATACTAATGACTAAGTAAATATCCATTTGTCCTTTTTTCCTTAATTATCATGATGAAATTTGACTAAATCTTCAATTCTCTTGAAATTTTGGGTTTTGGTACACTAGAATTACACTGATGTGTAGCAATGATTCACATTTTATGGACAATTTATATTGTCAACCACAACTGAGTCATCATTTAAAAAAAATACACAAATGATGAAAACCAGTGGAGGATAGGTGTTTTAATTTGATATTCTTTGTTGTAGTATATAGTTTTTACAAAGTTTCCTCAGAAAAAAACTACCTCTTATTGGAACTGACCTAAAAAAGTAATAATATGTTAGAAATGAACCTCAATTGCATACATCTTCTGTTTTTTCCTCTTTATTGTGGAGGTGGACCAAGTGGCATCCAATCATCCTATGCAGCTTGTCAGTCACAACCCTCAGGTGTTTCACCTTCAATGAAGACGGGACCTTGCACTTCATCCACTTCAATGATAGAACGCAAGTTTTTACTTGCGAATCAACTTGATACAGCAAGTGAATCTACTGATAGTCAAAAATGTTCTACTCAAGCATCCATGAAGAAAGCATGCTCAAACCCTCCAGCAGCCACAAAGAAAACATGCTCAACCCTCAAACCAGGGTTGCGGAGTCGGAGGAATAAATTTGCGACTCCGACTCTGCCTTTTCAGAATTTTGCGACTCCAAATCCGACTCCAACTTTTCAGAATTTTGCGACTCCGACTCCACCCTTCCAGAAGTTTGCGACTCCGACTCCGACTCCACCATTCCAGATTTTCGCGACTTCAACACCGACTCCACTTAAACACAATTTATGAGATGAATATTACTGGTTGCAGGCGTTGCAACCTGTACATATGATTATTATGATCTTCATTTACAAACTACTTTTAAATTGATAACAGAATGTAAAAAATCAAGTGTTACTAGTATATATCTACTAGTGTACATGATTCTTCCAAAAATGACGGTATTCGTTAGTTTCCTATAAAAAGGTCGCAAGATATAGATGACAAACAATTAGGTCCATCCTGATAGTACCTGCGATTAAAATATTCTTGTACTTGTGCACTGATGAAACTCGTATCACAGATACGGTCACTAAGCATTCTTATGAACGTCAGAAATGCACACACCAACCAATCGAGCTACAACTGTGTATCATATTTCAAATTATTATTAGCAAAGAAATTTTCAACAAATTTGCCCTTCCTTTTTACTCCGAAAAGCTGCATTTTCTCATTAATAGATTCAATTTCCAAGCAAAATTTTTTACGTAAAACAAAAGTGAGCAGATGCAAGGTTTTTCACATCATTTGAATGGTATTTATGATACCATCCAATCAAGCTAATTCCCATTCTTATACCATAGGGGAAATTACACACAAAAACATATATTTATTTATAAATAATTGATGGAGACACCTAGCGTTTTATTATATATAGAGAGTATTTCTTTGTGCGAAGAAATTTCCACCAAAATTAATTAAATTAAATTAACTCAAAATTAATCAATTTTCACGAATGATAAAATGCCCAAAACTCCTTATTTTTGGAATTATATGGACTTGAAAAAACTTTGAAACCAATAGTATGAAACCACGTTCGCGCCAATGTTAGCGCTACCTTTCTAACCTCAAATTAATCCAAGTCAAGTACAATTTAATCCAAGCCTAGTTCATTTTAATTCAAGTCAAGTTCAAATTAATCCTACTCTAAGTTGAGTTGAGAGTTAACACAATCACTCGTTAATTAGAGAGTTCTTCTGCGTTAGATATGTTTCTAATGGATGTGATGAGCAAGGCAATCGTTTTTCCTTTCAACAAGGAATACATAAAACTTTCGCCGGTGTTGCAATCTAAAAGCAATCTGTCGTGATATGTGCTAAGAAGTATCCAACATCAGGAGGCAGAGTGTGATTCAGATCTTTGAGCGGCGTAAAAGCTTCCAGTCATAAAAACTTCCTATTGTACCTCTTATTTAGGTTATTTTAAAATTCTACATTAATGGTAGTATGCATCAATTCAAATATTTGTGTTCAAAAGGTAATTTTATGTTACACATAGCAGTATCGGGGATTTATTTACACTCATTTAGAGATTTGCATGCGTGAAATTTCATTTTGTCACATGTATGAAATCATATACATGCGACTACATGAGATTACTATTGGACGTTATGTAGATTTAATCGTTAAGAGAAATGTACCAAAGCAATTCACTGAGTACTTATATACGATTCCGTTTGAATAGAATTTATAGGAACATTACTCCACTCATACATTCCTGCTTTAGCAATAAAAGTGTTGACATCCCTTCAAATTAATAGGCCAAGACAAATATATCATGTATGTTGATGAAATCTAAAGTATTGTCCAATGATAATCTTTTGTAGTAGCATGTATATATGATTTGATACATGTGATAAAGGGACATTTCAAGCATATAAATCTCTATTGGAGTGTGAATAATTCCTCGATACTTCTATACGTACGTGTAAAATAAAATTACATTTTGAACATAAATATTTTAATTGCTGTAAACTGCCATAAATGAAGAATTTTGAAATAATTTTAGTGAGTAGTATAATAAGAACACTTTATAATTGTCTGGTATCTTTTATGCCGCTCAAATATCTGAATCACATTCAGGCTCCTGATGCTGAATATTTAGCACATTTTACTACCGTTTGTCTTCAGATTGCAACACCAGACACCGGCGGAAATTTTATGTATTCCTTGCTGAAAGGAGCAACGATTGTCATGCTCATTACATACAATAAATGCCTATTTAATAGTCTTTAGACAGTCCAGAAGCCGGCACGAGTAAATTGCCGTTGGGTAGCTCAAAGTTCATGCTACAGGGTCCGCGCAACATATTCAATAACCATTCTATTCAACTTGAGCGAGTTTTTCCTGAACTTTGTTTATTTTTGATAAATTGGGGCAAAAACTTATACAAAATTTCTTAGTAATTTCAAAAACTTTAATATCAACGTCGAAAATTTTTATTGTCTAACATAGAGCTTTAAGGGGAAAGTAAAAACGTCTGTAAGTTCTCGATGCTTTTTCTGAAATGTATACCATAGGTGTAAAATGTTAGGACTATTATTGTACTTGTGTGTTTTTCGTAACTGTACCGATTTATTATTTCGTTTGAAAAAACATGAGGAAACATGTGTTGCGGAAAATCCTTCTTCGCCTACAATTTTGAGCTTACAGAACTAAAAAAATATTTTCTAGGTAGCTAATTGTTTTGTCTTGAGATCCGGTGTGAGTTTTTCGATAATTTGACTTTGAGAACTCTAAGAATTTTTCGCGAAAAACTTACCCCTTTTATCGCTTTTTCGAATTATTTTGATTATAATTTTCAACAGGAATTAAAATTGCAAAAACTTTCGCACCGAATCTCTACATCTCTTCCCTCGCCATCCCTCGATATGCTTGCCATCCCTGTACCTTAATAACTGTGCGAGAAGAAGCATTTCAAATGTCAAAAAGGTGAGTTTTCAGGAGAACTATTTTTCTAAAATTTGTTTTTTCTTTCTTTTCTAATTCTTGAACTGAGTCTTGTCAGCAATTCTGTGCCTTCCTCTGTTCCTTCAAAACTGTTGGGAAAGATCCATACCATAAATCAATAAATGCCAGTTTCAAAACAGCATTTTAAATAGATAATTTTTTTCTTCATTACAGATCAATTTTTTAAAATTACCTCTATGGCTTTGTAACTCTTTTTGAGCCCTATCGATTGATATATTTGTAATTATGTAGCTTCAAAACTCCTGTAGGCAATTATATGTTTACACAGCTAACTAATTAGCTGATGACTCAGCAGCCGGACTCAAAACAAACACTCAGTTACACGATCATAATATATTACGGAGTAATAGAATGTTTCGTTTGAGTACGAAAGCATTTCAATCAAGGCCATGAATGAACTCTCTTCTCATTCCCGTAGAGGAACACTCAAAATTGATTCGTAATAAAGGGGGAAGGGGGAGGTCACCCATCCATTGGCGCATCCCAAGGTCACGCTTGTGAGCGTCTTCTACCCCGTCTAGGAGACGAACCAATGGACGTACTTTTGAGCCAATTATATCGTTGGATACGCAAGAAAACTCTGTAGAAGATGAGTTAATAAACCGAAAAGCTATCATTATCCGAAAGTTGACCCGAACCGTGCCCTTAAAGCTTCAAAAAATTATTAATTTAAAACTAAGAAGTAGACACTTGCCCAAAAGCACTCAGAGTAGGACAATTTCACTGACAATTCAGGGTAACGACAAATTTTTCATTGGAAATTTTTCACTAAACCAATTGAATTGTTTTACCCAAAGGGTTAAGTCTTTGTAACTCGAAAACTAAGAGTTTGGGCATTTTATCATTCGTGAAAATCGATCTATTTTGAGTTTTTGTACCTAGAGCTGAAATTTGTTTGCATAAAAAAGTACATTTATAGAGTTGATTGATTATTCTTATACAATAAAATACCAAGTGTCTCCTTTAACGTATAAATGAATAAATACGTTTTGATATTTCCTGTGTAAAATTTTTATTTTATAACAATGTTCAATTCAGTATTGAACCAATTAAATAGGCTGGTCTGTCCTTTTCACGCTCTGAAAGGATGCTTGATGATCGTATCTGTAATACGAATTTCACCAGTGCACAAGCACAAGAATATTTTAATCGCGGGTACTATTAGGATATATTTATTTGTTTTTCATCCACATCTAGGAGAGTTTTATAACGGGTTTTATTTATGACGGGTCGTGTACTCTAGTATATATGTGTAGTAGATGTGCACATCCTGATAAGCATAGATAGGTATCGGCAGTTTTTCCTATTCCTAAGTATGCTCCGATTCAACGAAATTACAATAGTTGATTCAAATAATATTCTCAAAATCCCCAAAATAATGTTATATCATACATACATGTAGATAAGGTAGGCAAGATTTGCCCACTGCCTTTTCTTCTTTGTATCTACACTATGGAGGGTAACAATGCAGAAAAGGTGACATATCATTGATCAACGCTATTTTATATCTTGGCTATAGTAGATAAAAGTTGTTCTGCTTTCGTCGCAGGTGTCTAACGTTTTCGGAACGTTTTGTTTATGAATTAAAGCCACTTTTAGCTTCTATGTGTGTAATACGATACTGTCTTTTATTCTCGTTTGACTTTTTACTACCGTATGCATTTGACACTTTCTTATTTTAATAAACGTTCATGTTCTTTTCATTTTGTATTTTTGGTGAAATTTGATGCGTTTTCAGGGAGAAAAATCGTATAAATGCAACAATCATTGCTGCAGAGATAGTGCATTACTTTCAGTTACAATATGTGTGTGTGTAAGTGAAGTATTTACTAGTGGTGTGATACTATTTTCAATGCAGCTCTTTCACTTTGTATTTCGTTTTTTCATGTGACCTAATACCGATATTGATAACTCTACAACATTTCCAAAAATTTCTTAAGAAAAAGTCAGTAATTGTATAATGTTAAGAAACAGACACTTTTTCAGGTTTTAAAATTGTAAAAATTTAATAATGAAAATCTACATTCCAGCGAATGCTTACTTAGGAACTGAGGAATGATCAGAAGATAAATATTCAACATGAAATTGAAACGGTAAAATACAATGTAACTCATGACGAACCAAACAAAATTTAAGAAATAAATTTAGAAACGAGTAGAAATTTTCATTATAAATACATGTTAACTTAACTTGAAGGCATGGCGGTAAACAAAACAAGGGAATAAATTTTAAGTGCATAGGTAATACATATTGCTGAAAAAAATCAGCTAATATTAGTTATTAACATTAAAATAAGCTAATTGAATTTCCATTATCAATAGCGATTACGTAACCTGAAAACTAGAACTCTTCATGTATCAGACCATAGCTTCAGATTTTGGCGAAGACTGGTCATTATCGATATATCACAACCTAAAGACTAGAAATATTTATGATCACAATATAACTTTTGGTTACTGCAAAAACTAGTCATTATCAATCAACACACCAAAGCAGAACCAAAAGAAAGACTAGAAAAAATCGTTAAAAGGACCCACTAGTGAAGAACATAGACATAGAGAGAGCGTACAGAGTTCCACTCTTTATGTGAGTACAATGTATTACATCAGCTGAGCTGTTCTGCAAGTAACTTGCAACACATTAACTACTAGTTTCTAGATCCTTTGTATTAATTCAAGGGTTGATGAGAAAAACAGAAACAAACAGAATGAATTTGTGATGCTTTCAATTACTAATTCCGGCTTTTTCACTGTAATATATGCATTATTGTTCCAGTACGAAAATTATACTTTGTACTCGTAGGTTACAGCGGCTATATATGTGTGCGAACCCACAATGATTAAATATCAATGACCGTATTAGGATATAAGTATAAATACGCTGTTTCGAACCTCGAACAAAATAATCAATAACAACATTGCGTATTTTATTGTTACTCAGTAAAATGTTTCAACTCTATTTTGTTAAATTTTGGTTCTAAACAATTATAAATAATTTTTTGTAAAAATTTGAACCGAAGGTACCAAATAATAGCGACTCCAACCTCGACTCCACCACATTCGGAAAAGCGACTCCGACTCCACCCTGAAACATGAGACTCCGACTCCGCAACCCTGCCTCAAACAGCCACAAAGAAAGCATGCTCAACATCTCAAGTAGCCACGAAGAAAGCATGCTCAACCCCTCAAGCAGCCATAGAGAAAGCATGCTTAACCCCTCAAGCAGGCACAAAAAGAGCCTGTTCAGCCCCCTCCGTCGGCCGCCGAAAGATTTTGTTCCAGCCCTTCAGCCACAAAAAAAAGCCTCTTCTGCCTCTAAATCAGTAGATAAAGCGGCTAATTGGAGTTTCCATAATGTTACCATTACATTTTCTCGAACACCTGAAAAGGTCACTACAAGAACTTCAATCTGTCTTTCAGGCATTTCAACATCCAGTTATACCTTTCAAACAACCTCAGAAAGCACTTCTCAATCTAAAACCGACAGGAGCTGTCAAAATTCTCAGTGTGCAAGTCAAAAAATGTTTATGGTGATCATAATCATATTCCTTATTCTGCTGAAAGTTATTTGGGGGGAAAAATTGAGGCACCAAATAAACCATCTTGCAGCAGGAATTTATTTCCCTGCCCATCAAAGTAGAAAGTACTGCAAGGAAAAGGGAACAAAAGACTGCTACAAAGAAAAGGAACCCGGTTCTGTAAAAGCGGTTGAACATTGATTCATTTCTACCACAGTTATTCCTAAAGCTTGGCCCCTTTCTGACTTAATTTAATAAAAGGAAGCTAAGAGGGAACAAACCAAGGGAGTTGGATTCATGGAACCGGCATCATCGCTCGAAAGTGAAGCCAATTTTCGGTAGCTGTAGGCAGACGCCCCAGACACGGAGTGACGGAGATGGGGCTCAGTTCGCAAGTGTCACTCGGCGTGGAAGAGTGCAGCTTATCCATGCTGCGTTCATCGACTACTTTCCCAATATGCCGAGCTCATGCATTATACACATGTGCAGTTACTTTCAAAAAAGATTCAGACATAAGTTTTCACGTGCACGTACAGAAATTTCATGAATTGCAAACGGTGTTCAGTTCTTGATGTTGGAGGTGGTGGTACACCTCTACTGCCACACCACCTCCACACTAGGGCGAAATGTCGGGTGGGCGGAGCTTGGGACGGCAGAAGTGGCTTCATTTGCTTGACTGGCAAAAGATAGCGATGCCGGTTCTATGTATCCAACTTCCTTGGAAGAAACGGTACACACTTCTACAAAAATGGATAGCTATGAACATTCTTGTCAGCTGTACTGGTTCAGGAAATAATTTGCTGATGAAAATGTTGCCACTGCTATCACCTTCTGCACCAAAACGATTGTTGCCGACTTTAGAAATGTCTCCAGGAGATACTAAAAGAAATGTGCAAATGCTTACGTTGAAACTCAACCTCGAAACTGATGCTGATAAACTGAATTTCATTCTTTTAGATGAAAGGTTTTTGAGAAAAGGGCTATCTCACAGAGGAAGCAATAATCTCATCGTAGGGTCTGAAGACGATGGGATGACTAGATCAAGCAAGCTATCAACATCTAGTTTATGTGTGATGGCAGTCGGCGTGAAAAGGAATTGGAAATTTCCAATTGGCTATTATTTGTCAACAAATGCTATGAAACCCACAGTATTTACCGAAATAATTACTAATGTTGTTAAGATTTTGGAAACCAGGGGTCTTATTGTGCTGGGCATAACTAATGACCAAGGCTGCAATTTTGAGACTGCTTTCAAGTCTCTTGGTTCCACGCCATCTAACCCAAAGATAGTCATTGATAACCAAAGCTACTTTGCTTTTAGAGATACACCTCATCTTCTCAGAAGTGCGCGAATATTTTTTTTGAATGGAAGTGTGAATGTGCCGTCATTTTCAGCTAGCTAGAAAGACATTGAAGCCATCTTCCTGTTGGACAGGGAAAAGAGCCTGCAGAGATTCCCGCGGATCACAAGCCAGCATGTGTAAAACGTAAGTTTTGGAACGAAAATAAAGGTGAAATTGGCTGCGTAAGTTCTCCCTGATTCATGTTCGGCTGCCATTGACAACTGCATTGCAAAGGGCAAAATATAAACTTCTGCAGCTCCTACTATCACCTACACGAAAAAAATGAATGACATCTTTGATGTTCTAAATTCAAGTCCAAGAGTTACAGTTCCTCTTCGTGATCCTCTTCATTCTTCACCTTTAATTGCGTTTTTGAAAGAGGCTTTGCAATGGTTGGAACAGTTGCAAGAGTTGAATGCTCCTCGAAAATGCCGTTTCGATGGCTTCATTCAATCCAATAATGTGATTCTTCAAGTAAGGCCGTTGGAGACTTACAATCTAAAATACCTATCAACCAGAAGTCTGTGTCAAGATGAGCTGGAGTTATTTTTCGGGAAGTTTGCGTCAACTCCAGGAACTTCCAGACGCTCAAGTCCTCACCCAAAACTACATGAAAATTGCAGGGGCGTCTCTCATGCGTGCCCTTCTTGCGTCCAATTGCGAGATGCTCTCGGATCACGAGCTGGGAGAAACCTTGGATTTCTTAGCAGAGGTATGAAGATTGAATTCTAGGAACAATTGAAATTATAATGGCACAATGATAGTTAACACGTACGGTTCAGTTGTTGGCTTGTATTTGTTGTTAAGGGTACAAGCACGTAACTTAAGTTTGCATTGTCTGGTGTTATGTATATATATTTTTTAGACGTTCAGGTTTGCATCCGTGAAGGCTATTTAGATAACAGCAATTCCTGTGCTAATTGTGTGATAGTAAATAGCTGCATGTAACGTGGCTTCTATCAACTTTTTACGTCTCTAGTTGAAAATATGTATGTTCCATTTCTTTTACTTTATGTTTTCACTTTCCTACTTGGCTATTCCCATCCTTCCCAGCTTGCACTTTCGTATATTTGGGATTTCGTGATACTTATGATCCAGCTCACCATTTCACTGAATGCAATAATTCATGGACATCTCCACTTCAGTCATAGCACATGTTTCTTTTTATCCTTTATCCCAGGGGGAAAATATGTGGTCCTGAAGAGAGAGGGCTTTACGCAGGCGACCTTGTGTAGGAATACTTTTTGTGCATGGATTTCACATTCCCTAATTTTATACCAATTGGTGTGCCCTTATAATCCTTTCCCTCTTTGAAACACCTAAGCTGTGTGGTTGGGGTAGCTGACACTAACTTTATTTCGAATCAAATCTTCCACTTTCCAACTTTTAGTGCCCATAAGTAACATCTACAATACAAAAAATGCTGCTTTATTACGACTTTCGTTTATTCATCTTTTCCCAGGTTCCAGAACAGAAGGAAGTGGACCCTCCAGTAATAGAGCAGAAAGAAGAAGAGGAAACGGTGTGGTGATCCCAGCGGCAAGCCGCGGACCTCCACAAGACCTGAGAAAAGCTGCCTCCAGACTACAACCGCATCCGTTCCAGAGCACCTCCGGACCCGAAGCGCCTAGTCAACCAAACACGGGACCTGAGAGAAGCCGCCTCGCGACTATGAGAAAAGGTGCCCGTAAGCTACAACGGCTTCCTGCCTCCAGCACCACAGGCCCACAAACTCGCGACCAATCAGGACTCACGCCCGGACTCAAGGCTTGCACTCGAGGCCTACATAAGGCGACCCCAACAAGGCTCGCACTCACTCAAGCCCTCGTCCTCGTTCAAGTCACATCTCCAGCACCAGCCTCGTGTTCCTGCATCTAGCTTCCGAGATCGACTTAATCTCTCGCGTACCTGCACCAAGCTCCGGAGACCGGCCCTGCCTATCGACGCCCCAAGGTGTTGCACGGTCTTAAACCTAGTAGCGTCTTGACGCTTCAAGGTGTTTCAAAGCCTTAAAGAAGTCACGTTGCAACGCCCCGCGCCGGCGTCGTCGGCCAAGCCGCTCTACGACATCTCTCGCCCGCTCCGGCCGGCTAGCCTCGCCGTAGCTACTTACCAGCTACAGCGGTGAACCGCGTGGCGGCTGGGCCCGACCCAGCTGACTAGCCTCGTCTCGGCGCCCCGCTAGCACCAGCTGACCTGTTCGTAACAGTCGCACGACGTAGCACCAATCATCACGTCTCGCCGCTGCGTTCGTAAGTAGCGTCCTCGCGGACGTTACCCGCTATTGGTGCTTGTTTCATTCATTACGTAATTCTCGCATAGTATTGTATTTCAATCATCACGTATTAGTGCTATTCTCGCATAGGATTGTGTTTCAATCATTACGTAATTTATGTCATTTTCGAATAGGATTGTATTTCAATCATCACATATTAGTACTATTCTCGCATAGGATTGTGTTTCAATCATTACGTCATTCCCGAATAGGATTGTGCTTCAATCATCACGTATTTGTGCTATTCTCGCACAGGATTGTGTTTCAATCATTACGTCGTTCCCGAATAGGATTGTGCTTCAATCATCACGTATTTGTGCTATTCTCGCATAGGATTGTGTTTCAATCATTACGTAATTTATGTCATTTTCGAATAGGATTGTATTTCAGTCATCACGTATTAGTACTATTCTCGCATAGGATTGTGTTTCAATCATTACGTCATTCCCGAATAGGATTGTGCTTCAATCATCACGTATTTGTGCTATTCTCGCATAGGATTGTGTTTCAATCATTACGTCATTCCCGAATAGGATTGTGCTTCAATCATCACGTATTTGTGCTATTCTCGCATAGGATTAAGTTTCAAGTTAGGTCATTCTCGAATAGGATTGTACTTCAATCACCACATATTTGTACTATTCTCACATAGGATTGTGCTTCAATCGTTACGTACTTCTCGAATAGTATTGTATTTCAACCATCACGTATTAGTGCTGTGTTCCAATCATTACGTAATTTACGAGTAACGAACAGTGCTCATAGTAGTCACCGAGGGCCCAGTGTAATGGTCCGTGTTCCGTGTACCTAACAGTCACCAATATAATTACCGTGTTACCCCCGTGTTGTCCATATCCTGCCGAATACGGTTGTACCTCAGGCACTCGCTTCGGGCTATCCTATCACGAAAAAGACAGCTCAAAGCCTGCCCGAAGCGTGTTGCAGCCTGGGGGAGAACACTACAACGGCTGCAGTAATGTTCAATGGAAATACGGAAGTCGGAGGAATTTTCGAATCTGTATAAGTCGAAGATGCTGCAATTTACATCTCGGGTTATATGGCTATGAAGACCGACGAATATCCCCAAAAAATGAAAACCACCTTAATTAAGTAATTGCAACGAACGTAGGTCAATTTTAACTCAAAGTGATCTAAACTTTCATCTGTTTGTTTCCTTGAAACAGTGCGCTCAATCATATGATCCATGCATAGGAAGGAAGTACTGCAGTAAATCTTTTGTTGGTAATGTAATAGGTTTTGAAAGGGTGTTCTTTCACCTGTTTAGAAATCAGTAATTTGCCATGCTTCTGTAAGACAATTCATGAAGTAATCGATTCAAACTGTCCCAAGCCTAGCACTTGCTGCTCGAAGATAACATTCTTTCTCATCAAGTTTTTCGTGAAGTGCAGAACCTTACAGTCTATTATAGCCTACAATAGATCATTACGAAAAACATCTGTGAAAGAGAAAGTAGACAAAACAATGCGCAATTGAATTTCTTCCTTCGATGAAACTGTATTCCTAAAGTGTCCCATTTTGGTTAGACCGATATGAGCCGTGCATCATTCACAGTCCTGCAGCGCTACATGATGAGCGTTGAACAAAATATAAGTTATTGCGTTTACTTGACCAAGTTTAATTTAATTTGCATGTCCTCGAATATTCTGTGGTACAACAGTGGATTGATCTTTACAAATGTGTATCTTACTATAACTTTCAATTTTGAATGATTAAAAACATGGAACACTTCTGTTGAAATGAAGATGGGCAATTTTTCTTAGTAGTCTACCGTGCGATTACTAAGCTTCCATAAGACTTCTAGTGGTTCACACCTCTAATTGGTATTTAAGGGGCTTAGGACCCAATATATGTGCATTTAATCATCAGGGAGATACAACTTCTGTATCCAAGAGAATTAGCGATCCCAGGAGGAATATGTGAGGTCACGAGCTGAGAGTTATGTAGGCTTTTTTGTTGAAATGAAATGTTTTTTGTTATGGGATGAAATGAAATGTTTTTTGGGGGGTTCACTGATGTCCTGTTCTTCAGGTCCTACTACTTTTTCATTAAACTTTTATCTTGTTTCAGGAATTTCTTTCTGAACGTAGTTTCTATGTACCTTGTGCATAGATTCTGCGTTTCCTTAACTCCGTATTTAACAGTGCTTCTTCCTTCCTCCATTTCGAACGTCTTTGTTGCGGTTAGGGAGCCTTAAACTAACATCTGATCTCGAATCAACGTTGCGCGAAATATCGACATTACTTTTCTAATATCAATTGTGAATCCCGCACTAAGAGTCCCTTGGGTTTTGCAAGTTCCAGAAACTGTAATCTTCACTGTACAGCTTGCGTTTTAATGTTTCAACTTTTCTTCTAGCATTTATTTTTTTTCCTTCCGCAATTTCTGATTTTAGCAACGACAGTACTTCTAAGGTGTGGTAGTAGCTGTAATGTGTTCCAAAATTGTCCAGCCCATGCTAATTGTCTCGAGGTTATTACAGGGAAGGCTAGAAGTAACTGACCCTTCTAAGTTCATAATAAAAGTAAAACTAGAACGCTAGGAAGTTGAAGCTTGATTTTGAAAAAATAACATGCTTATGGTTTATCAACACCAATGTTATTAACAGCAAGATAAATGATATTGTTGCAAGAGTGCTTTCCTAATAATTTGATTTCACAAAATGGTAACATTCCTTGGCTTCCTTGTTCTATGGATTTGTCCCCATGCGACTTCTTCTTGTGGGGCTACCGTAAGATGCGAGTTTGTGCAGCGAATTCAACAAGTTTACAAGAACTTAAAAACATTTATTATGAAATAGCTCAACTCTTACCAGATACACTAAGAAGCCTTATGGAAACGACAAAGAAATGAGCCCTAATTTGTTTAAACAGCTGTGGCGGTCATTTGAACATATATTAAACTTAGCGTTGATAAACCATAAAAATGTTATTCTTTCAAATAAAACAAGTTTCAACTTGCTAGCGTTTATCGTTTTCCTTCTATTAGCAAATTGAAAGGCTCAGTTACTTCTGGCCTACCCTGTGCATGTATGGCGATTGGCGAGTTGTTAATTTTCCAGTTTTAGCATTGTTTGAGAGTTCTCTTCACGTTATTCTGGATGTTATAGCGGAAAGGTATATCTAAGAGATATCAATTCTTCAGGATAGATTTCAAAAAATGTGTACGGTACGTTTCAAGCGTCTGGCTACGGCTGAAGTCTTATAATTTGTTATGTCTAACTGGAAAAGAAGTGAGATTTGTCATTTCTAAGCGATTCATTATTTATTCATTTTATAATTAAACGGAACAAGTTGCAAATCATAGGATGTATGGCGTACATGTTTGTATATATATGTATATTTAATAATGAAAGGACGTAGTGCTCAATATTAAATTGCTACAATAGTGTATTCATTAAATGAATATGGATGTAAGGCTACTTTTGCCAATGTAAAAAACTTGGCCAAATGCATATTTTCCTGTATTGAGGGATTTTCACTGAAAAAAGTGTAGCTGCGTGAATTATTGCAGCAATACTGCCAGTACTCCTGTGGTCACTCAAAGCAGCTACACTTTTAGCTCAACGTTGCTCGTTATTCATATTTTTAACTATTTAGACATCGATCATGGGTATGGGGCAATTTAAAAAGTAGGTAATCTTTACAACACATTGTTTATAACGCAATCTGATGTACCGGTGATAATTAGAAAATTGTCTGAAGAAATCGGTAGGTAAGAGTAAGAGAGCACAGCATATTACGAAAAAGATCCAAGAGAAAGATTAGCAAAGAGAAAAATTTGTATTCCGGGAGCCTATTCATACAATTTACATTTATACGAGGCCTATATATTATATACCGTACAGTATATAGAGAGAGTCTAAAATTAATGTGCTTTAAAGAGGGTGGACATTGTAAAATAACTAATCCTGCTTCATATGATATTTCGTTTAACCAGTATTTTATTAGAATTGATGAGTTTCTTGAAGCGGAAAGCATCGTTTGCCAGCGTAATTTCATCCTGTGGTTTATACAAGATAAATTTACGTTGTCAAACGATGAACTTTGTGTTTCTTTCTGAAATATGTAGTAACATTATGTGGACTTTCATTTGAGTTTTCCTTTCAATCTCTCGATACGAAACATTTTAACTTGAGAATTACAATGAGGATGCAAGTCGGAAACGAAGCTTTGTGTTAATAGATTTGAAGGTTTTGCACAGTATGCACAAAAATTTTGATTATTAAGTGGCTATTAAGAATTGCATACAAGATTTGGATCGTTTTTCAGGAATGAAAAAATTCTGACGATTTTAAATTTTTCATAAATACGTCTGTGCCGAAACCCGGCACTTCCAGCCATGGTGCAATTATACGTACGGGAGCCAGTACATCGCTGTCGCGAGTTCGGTGCGGGTCACGTGGCAGGGTGTGGTGAAGTCATCAACTAAAACGTCTCCTATTGGCTGGCTTGTCTAACGGTTGCGAGCGGTTGTCCCCTTTGAAGTAGACCTGTCTTATGAATACCGTGACTCAGGTTAGTCGAAGTTGTATCAACATGGGCTCAAGCTGAAGCATGTGTAGGTGAAAATAAATACCCTCATTAATGTAATGAAGTTAGTTACTATATTGTGTCTTGAGCAGAAAACCGTGTATTCTGAAGGACAGCTTCTGGTTCATCTTGTTAATGCTAAACACTTGAATGAAATACAAATTCCTGGCAATGAAGGAAAGTTCTAACTTAGCATTCACTGATTATTTTACAATGTTTGTTGTAACCACATGGTGTATGATTTAAAGCATAGTGTTTCATTGATAACGCTCATGGTGTTCTACCACGCTAAATGAGATATTTTGCTGTCAACTAGCTGTGCAGATTTGCCCAATCCGCACAAATATTGTTTTTTTTTGCCTATTGTTCATTAACTACTGCTCCCTGTGCCGGGAACATCCATTAAAAACGCATTACAATAGCCTGTTATCAGTCAATGTTTATGTGTTGTCAAAAAATTATTGTATTGAAGATACTGTTTGTAAAATTACTAATTACTTGGTGTTTAAGCCATCGAACGAATTTTATCTGGCCTAGCTTCTGCATTTTTTTATTGCACTGAATACCGGTAGTCAGTAAGATTTTGGTAAATGTGGAAGAGAGGACCATAATCGCGCGTCGGATGGCAACACTACAATGGACTCTCCCTTCCGACGCGCTCGATCATTCCCGTCATCTAAGACGCAAATGAACATACGGCTATAATTCGTTATTTTTTGATGATAATTTCTATTGTGTTATTAACTTAAAGATCCTAGAAGTGGATTCAGGCTCCGCAGGCTCGGCAAATAATAAATTACGAAGTAACCAAACGTACTCTATCAAAACTAAACCTACCGCTATAACTCGTAATATTCACTTCAGACGGAAAGTGCATGGAAGAAAAATTGTTTATTTACATCTAATTAGCTATGTTAAGGCACCGTATAGTGGGAAATAGATTATGGTCCTCTCCTCCACATTTACCAAGATTTTTGATTGTGTGTGTGCAGGATAGGATTGTTGTTAATTTTGAATTCTATACTAATCTTATATTTTTTTCGCGCGCTAAGGGTAATTCTGATCCGACTGGTTTAAAGGCGAGATTATGTATCCACCATAGGTGTGGGTACTGCCAGGAACAAGACGTAATTTCATAATTATTAATCATGAATTATGAAAAGAGTCCAAAATATTAGTCAAGTTTTCTTACACATAATCTGTTGTCTAAATAATGTTGTTTGATTTTCAAAATAAATCACTTACTCAAATAAAGTTCCAGTCAATTAAATGTATACACTTTATTATTTAATTCATTATCATTCGGTACCTCGACAAGTTCATAAACAGCAGATGTTCAAGTTTTTAACTTGGTGGAATTCTTATAATTTGGAGAGCAGTTCCTATAGTGGTCTTCTGAAAACTACCTTAAAACCAACAGTGCTCATTCACGTATTATTTCCTACTGGATGGATTTGTGCAATTTCAGATTTCCATTTTTAAAAATGACTACTTCATTTTCTGATAAGTGTTGCTGTCAATTAATGCTTGCGAATTCTCAAGCTTTAAATAACATTTTCAGAGACTCTAGACAGTCTTCACACTCAACTCTAATCCTTTACAACAGCTACAGTAAAGCACATAGTTGCACGCAAAACGGCATTCCACGTTTGTAAACCTGTGTTTGAATACCTATATATCAATAAACAACACAAGTTTTTCAATGAAAACTTCATTCCCTATATTCATTTGAAATTTCTAATGCGCACAACTTTATTTCTATTCATTTGAGAGAAATCAGTGGGCTGAACATCCAAGGAAATTCTGTGAAACTAATGGAAAGAATAAAATTTCATTTTTTGTATTTAAACATGTCACTGAAGTGAAACCGTTTATTTAGGTTAGTTACAATGTTTCATGTAACTATTTACATCATCGAAATGTGAATCTAATTTTCGTTATTCATCCACATCCGGATCAACTCAAACCCAAACGGAACAATCTCACTAGATGCACAACACATGTTCATTATCAAAGGCATTTTTCACAGAGAAACAATGGACAGCGTACCACATTCGTGCCTTGCACAAATGTGGTGCGCTGTGCAAGGCGTGCTCGCTGCGTTTTGTGTTTACATAATATAATTGATCCTCAATTATTTTTCGAATATCTCAGTTGTGAATACACGTTAATGAGTAAGATAGAAAACCACTTCCAATTAGGTCATAGACGATTTTTGCTACTTATTCACGTGAATAAGTCCTGCATGAACTTGTTTTTTTTTCCTTGTGAACTTGTTATTTTTTCAATATTTTTATCATCAGTCGCGGTCGAATTACTTTTCGAAATACGGACCATCATTTTTCGATTCATTGATCTCCTTTTCTAAGACTCCTACTAATTTCTTCCTGAGCTTTCATCTTGTTTGAACTTTCTTCCTGACTTGCTGTTTCATGCGCATTGTGTCCGGTGTAGCAACCCTATTGAAATTATGAGCCTTTTATAGAGCGTTATCAGGCAGTTATAGGCCAAGAGATAGTCGTTTTCAAGCAGTAAATTAGCCCTTTTCGGTGAAAATGTCGCTTATTTTAAGCCCTGTTAAACGGCTATTTCTGGTCATCGAAACGGCTACGGCAACGGCCATTTTGGGCTTCTCTACTACTTGAACGAGGCTAGAAGTTGTCGAAAAAGGCTTGAAAACGACTTTAAACGACCCGAATAAGCCCGAAAACAGCCATTGACTTGACCTATAAAAGGCCATTTGAATGAAGGGCCCTTTTCAAGCCCTAATAGGCCAAGTATAGGTAGAAGTCGGTTTGAAGTCGTGATTTTTGGCCCTTTTGTGCCGTTTTTGACCTTTTACGACTAATTCACTACCTGAAAAGGGCGATAATTTTCAATTGGGAACGCACTCGTGGTACCGCATAAGGGGGGCCTGGGTTGGGAAGACACATTGTGCATAGATTCCCCGTGTACGTGTCCATACTCGATGGTCTCTTCACTATTTCTCTCTTAACAACGCCGTTGAAGTGACGACTGAGGTTTAAACTAACGTAAATATTAATAAAATAGTAATAATAATCTGTCCATTTCATTGGTTATTCCGCAACTATTTAACCAGTATTTTATGTGAAACTTTGACATAGAGTCCTCTATACCAATGTACCTTTATCTGAATGTATTGAAGGTGTTGCTGACACCATTTTCTTTAACGATAGTGAAATTTTTAATTACAGCAACAAAGAGTTTAAACGCTTACTAGAAACTGCCCTGACTATTATTCATTTTTCATGTTCAATAGTAAAATTTATAAACAAATCGGCAGACTCGCAATGGGCTCCAGCCACTCGCTTCTGTTTGCATATTGTTTTTTGGAAAAAATACGTATTTAGAAAACAGTCCTGTGAATTTAAACCTGTTTCATCGTAGGTATTTGGACGACACTTCTGTTTTACCATACTCACAAGATCACGCTACTATATTCTTTCAATCTACTACTAAGAATGACTATCGCGAGTTTATATGTTTTGTGCCACGCTCCTAAAAAGAGATAGGAAGGAATTAGCACCGACGATTTTAGTTTCAGTTCACTGATAAATCCAAACGCTCATTTTGGGTGTGCGAGTGCAGTATAAAATGTCACCATAAATTAGTCCCTTTTAATGAAATTAAAGAGATCCAGAGCCTTATATATACTGTATACTCAAGTCCGTATCGTGGATATCCAGTTCGGCGGAGTATTGCATCTTACAATATATATATACACTAGCTCGCAGTTGCTTTCAGTAATGCTGAATTTCTGCATCCACGATATGACACGAATAGCTAAAACTACTTCTTCTTGCGGCTAAAAAATACTGCATTCTTAGTGTGCATTACTTTCACAAGAAAAAATAAGTTACCTATGGTACAAGCTTAATCATAGAAACTCCTCTCGAAGGAAAATTTGTTCAAGAAAGGTATTTAATACTATAATTTTTGACAGATCGTGTACACTAGTGCATTAATAATGTCCACTTGAATATTACATTTTCTATGGAAAGTGAGTAGGATGATCCTAATCTAACTCTAAATCGATTACGTCTCTTTGAAGGAAACCAAATTTTACCCAACTAGAAACCTACTATATTAGCTGCATTCACAGTGGATATAAGAAATCTTGTATAACTGCATTAATGCACAAAACATTCCGCTTATCAAGCTCGTATATAATATTTCACGAAGAAGTGGGTAGTCTCAGCAGGTTCTTCTCCGTAAATACGTACCCAACATTTTGGATAGACGGTATTGCTGAAACCTTTTCGAACGAGCAATTTTCTTCGCTTCTTGTGATCCTGTCGGCGCCCAAGCTAGGGTTGTTCTCATTCATTAGGTACAACAAACAGTGAAATGAAGGGATAGGTTTTAGCATTGGTCCATAAATGTTTTACCTTACTTCATGTGTAGGCTTATTGTTGAAACAGTTTTCAAATTGGTTCATTTTTTACCAGGAAAGATCGTTTTGGAGAGGACCTCGATATTTAATGCGTAATTTTTATGTGCATAGGTGCTGCCAGCAGTCTTGAAAGAACTGTTCTCCAGTAATTTATTCATCGCAGCCAGCATTCGGGTGTCTCTCATAAAACTGACCGTCCCTATACTTCACCTTCTCAATCTGCAATTAGAGATCATTGTTATAGTTTTAAATATCCATAAAAATTGCCCAATTTTAATACAATATGCAAAGCTCAAAACGAGTAAGATCTCAGTGTTTTGGAATCATTGATCATATTTACCAACAAACCGCGTTTGAGCAACGATCAAACTTATTTATTGCTTCAACTTATTTAAGTTGCATCTACCAGTTAAATTTAGTTCACCGAATTAGTTTTCATTTTTTTATTTCTAAAAAGCTACGTAACTTTCTCTTATATTATTGTTTATTCTTTCTACCGTTTCAGCTCCTAAGATGAAAATTTAACGTTTTGAAATATTGGCTCTTAAATATGTTCATCATTACATTGGTGCTCATTTTCATATCACGAGTGAGATTTCTTTAAAATTGTCCATTGAGTAAAAATAAATGAAAAAAAACATACCCAATTGCAAGCTAACATCAAGTAAAAAGCAACCCGTACATGAAGGTCTGGCACAGCTGCATAAGCGATAAATGAGACTTCGCACGAGAACAAAGCCCATCACGTGGCATGCGACGCGTTGTAAACAAAACGTTACATTACAATTTTGATTGTTAATCAAAAGTTACATTAATAGTTTATTTGCTGGCCACTGTTCTCCTACACCATTCTCGATTTTGCTTGTGGTCGATGCTCTAATTTTTCCTTTGCAGCCATCTCAGGAACTCCCAGTGTTTCCACGAGCAGGGTAATTACCCTAGTTTAGGGTGATCAGGGGTCCTCTAGGGTAATGTTTAGGGTAATGAAGAATATGGCCAAATCTAGGGTAATCAGAGTTCCGAGAAGGAAGTGCCCTCCTAATCTTCCCCCCTAACCCCCCTAAAAAATTGAAAGCCAATATGCAAGCACCCTACTGGTCCCACTTGAACGAAATGTAATGATACAATGAAACGAGTCAGAATTTAGTGTTCACAAAACTGCAGTGCTGTTGTGATTATTGTTGCACATTTGAATGTCATCAGCTATCGCTCACGAAAGAAGGCGTCAAGATACGAAGCCATAATATCTGTTGTCCACTTCGTTTTGACAAATGATTCTGAGTTGCATTTCGCAAATAAAAAACTCGATCGGTGTCAGCAACAGCCAGTCGACGAAAGTCACTGTCTTCTTCTGATTGTGCGCGTGCTTATAAGCTTTAAGAGAATATTGACAGGTGTGTTTGTTATAGTGTTAAATACAACAGCTAATAAATTTCATCGTAGAAATAATAAACAGGTTCATTCTTGTGATAGTGATTGAATTAACAGCAGAGATACACCACAGCGCCGGTATTTTACCAGCTAATTAAGTGGAAGGCGTCCTATTTCTTAGCCATATTGCACGCCAACGAAGCATGTTATTGTAGCGATGCAAACAAAAAACTTAGACAGTGTTCTTTGACTCTTTGAGTTACAAAGAATTCTAAAGGCGTTTGGAAGTAGGTATAAAATTAATCACAAAAATTAATATGAGCAAAAGAGAACAGTTTTTGACCCAAAACTTGCAATATATATGTTTGTATTCTCACTGTCTTTCTTGTGCGCTGTCCCCTGGACGTAGAATTTGATATAGCTACGATCATGCCTAAAATTCCGTCAACCGAAATTGAAGCACTAGGGCTTTTAGAAACTGAGTGTTGAGGATAGTTTTTACATATTAATAAAAGCAAGGTAGATTTGTCCAAAATCCTCTGAATTTCCTCACCCGCCCTTTAAGAAATAAATAAATTTGATTGCTTGCGATCAACTTTATGAGTTGATGAGTAAATGTGATTGCAACGAAGTCTCTGAGAGCATACGTGATGTAACAAGATTCGATAAAATCCGTAATGAAAAAAAATATTACGAAGGTCGTGTGTGAGGACAGCCAGAAAGTCATCAGAGAGAGTGGATCAAAGTGTTAGGTTAGATTAAGCATGTGAAATGAATGGCCGAAGCGCGTGAATGGATGGAAAATGAAATTAAAAATAGAAAATTATACCTGGGACAGGTAAATGTATTATTGCAAATTTTGCAGCATGGCAGATGATCATCACGCACCGAATGAGGAAGAGCCAACAACACCACCGCGGGGAAAAAAAGCTCCATGTGAATGCTAAAAACTACCAGCAGAAATTTAAAGATTCGTGGACGTCGGATCTTGAGTTTGAAGGATGATTAGCCAAGTCCTCAAAAATCAACAGAGCAAAATGATGTGGCATATTGTAAGGTTTGTCGAACCGATATTACTTGTGGGAAATCGAAGATGAAGCGTCACTTGTTCGCAGAGAGACACCAACAACAATCCATCGTGGCGAAGAAAACCCCATCAATTGCCAGCTATGTGCTATCCAATGATTCTCTTGAAAATTGTGCTCGTAAAGTGGAACTGCAAGTTTGTGCATTTTAGCTGAGTACCATCTACCTATCATATTGTGTGAGCCTCTTTTAGATTTGATGAAATTAATGTTCCCACATCAGGAATCGCTGAAAAAGGTGCGCCTTGGAAAACAGCGGGCATCAAACATAAATCGGCAGGTTTTTGGCAAACATCTTGTACGTGAAATCGTCTGGGATATCAAACCAGCATTCTAACGCCGATCAACTGGCCTTCCCTCCTGACGCTCATGCAGTATGTAACACAGTGCTAATTCATACTGACGGAGTTCTGGAAACCAGTCCATTGTCCTTTTTGTTAACTTATACATCATAGGTCAGGATTAGCTGTTTGAGGGTAATCTGGGGTAATCACAACCTTCAGCTAGGGTAATTAGGGTCACGTCGCGTGGAAACCCTGGGAACTCCAACCAAATGGCAACACGAGCAGTTTCCTCAGACTGGCTCACGTTGCCGGACCAGCTCTTTCCATTCCTTTGTGCGGACGACTCAGATAGCTCTTGGCACGCGGCAGCACCTGGTGTTTTGTGCAACCGTGTTTATCTGCGAAGGATGTAGTGATGCTCAAGTCCTCTTCATTCGCCAGACTGCATCAACCGCTGCCGCCTCTGTATTCGTAAAATTCCGCTACCGCTTCATCTCCTACCACAAGATCTGGAACTTGGGAGCCAGACCTTCACGACTATATATCTACCGATGATGTCGGACGTCACGGGGAAGATGGATTGAGACCTCTGCACCGACTTCCGGTGCGCCCGTGGCCTCGTCGGCACAGACCATATACTAGAAGATCCGCAACTTATCACTAAGCGAATTTGAGCGCCGGCCGCAATGACGTAGGTGCCAATTGGCCAATGAGGAGCCAAGAAATTGTAACGTCACGAAAAATCGGCAAGAGACTGTTTGAATCTGAAAGCAGCTGTGACAGAGGTGTAACTGCAGAAATGGCCCCGTACGTACGCTTTAAAAAGTGTTTGATGGAAAATTGTGAAAATGATAAACGTCAATGTCCTGATTTGTCGTTTTTCCTATTTCCAAAAGGAAATTACGACGAGTGGATGGCAGCATGTGGAAATGTAACGAAGATGGATAACAGATCCATAAGGCCGGAGAGGGCTTATGTGTGTGCCCAGCACTACTCTCGTTCAGACTATAACTTCATTTTGTCTCCATTCAGAAATGCGAGAAAGTTATTGAAATCTTCAGCAGTTCCAAAAAGAGCTGTGCAAGACCAAGGTAGTGTAAAACTTTTAATTGTTTTGTTTCTTCCAAGTTAATTAACCCAGTAAATCAAAGTTTCACTAATTAGGATTTTCCTCATACCCTTGATTTTGAATAATGAATGGCTGTTGGATTGACGTATAATAGCAGTGTGTTATTCAAGAGTAGAACTTTTATGGGCTTCCAATTTTTATCAAAAATATAATAAGAAATATTGTTGGTAGCTTTAGCTGAAATAAATAATGCAGTAGACAACCCCAGAATTGAATTTCCGTTAAGAAAAATTAATGCTATGCTTTTCATGCAAGATTTAGTTGCAAATGCTATTGTAAAAGTACTGTTTCAATAGATAAATAAATGCTGATTTGGATTATCTGAAATTGGCTGTAATTTTTTATTGCCAGTAAGGCAGTAACTGCTTGTATTGTATTAAAATTTAACACAATCAAAATATCTCATTAGTATTTTTTTGAATAAGTGATGGTTATACACTTTGAATCATCCTATGTTTTTTATCCAAGTTCTTTCAATTTGCTTGCAACTTATAAGATATCTAAAATAATTTATTTATGGCCATTGTATGAAGTAATCATTGTGATATCTTGATTGCACTCAATGAACATGAATGATCCGTTTCAAATAATTTGGTTTGCTTTTTAAAATTTACAGTTATTTTCTCACGGCTCATTGCCTTTATTATAATGAAAAGAAACATCATGCAGGCTTCTTTACTTTAGAAGGAAAATAGTAGCATACCTACTCTTACTTTACACAGCTTCAAAATAAATGATTAGGTGTGAATAAGTCAGCTTTCGATCCTACATCTAGTCACTTTCAAAGGTGACCTTCAATACTATGAACTGTGATCAGACAGTGTTGTTCAAAAAGGTGGCCTTGTAGAGTTGGTCACAAAAGATGAATGAACATACAAAGTTTACATAGTTTACATATGGTTCCTCTTGGTTAATTCAAGGTCCAGAAACATGATCAATATGTCTTTCTTGAAAGCAAGTTTCAGAGTAGGCTACATGGAATCTCAATTAATATGAACTTGAATTTTAAATAGAAATTTTACTAAAATTGAATGAATAAAAATCTAGTTAGAAGAAATAAAGCTTATTGAGATCAAAAGCATTCATATTGTGAGTGTGGAATTAACATAATAATAATAATAATAATAATAATAATAATAATAATAAATTGAAATTTCATAAGGATCAGTACAACAGTTTACAAGATACAAGGGCTAGAAGCTGGGTAGTGGGTTGATTTACTTGAATAAAAGGTCTAAATTCATATGATTAATTTTACACGGCAGGCGTGAAAAGAACCTATTTATTGCATCTCAAAGGCTGTGTTTTGAAAATGGTATTGGTACGCCAGAAGCCAACATACCCTGAGCCATACATGGAATATGCATTCATTGAATAGTCTACGGGGATTGCTAGATAATTTTTGAAATTTTCCAATAACCCTGTTCTCTGTAAGTTATTGATATTGAGATCAACAAAGGCTTTGTCACTCTCTGTAGAAACTTTATTCTACTTTCAGTTGATGCAGAAATGATTTGTCAACAGAAATAGGGAGCATAATTCAAGTTCTACTATAAACTTGAGTTCTGCCCAAAATGTGTGTTCATCCAAAAATGCTGAAAATTTTGAATATATACCTTTTTTCCAATTGGATATTCAGAATTCTGTTTCTGTTTATTATATAATGTTTATTACATGTCTCCATTGTCACACATTTTCCACTACTGAACAAAATGCGGCCCGTCTGGTAACCACGGGCAATTCGGGACACCATGTCGGGACAGTTGGGAGCACCTCATGAAATGAGTCTTGTGTAAATTTGAGTTGAGAACAGGAACTAATGACTCTTGTTTGTGGGGATTAATATTGAATGGTACTTAGCTCTATGAGTATATCACTCATTCCCTTTTACTTGCTCTGTGAAACTATGTTTTGGTGGTGGAGCCTTAAACTGACTTATTTTCTCCTACTGTATTACTAGGCGATGCCATGACCTAGAAGTTCAGGAAAAATTAAGGTTGTTGGAAATATCACTCACTGTGTAGTGTGCTTCAATTTCATGCAAGATGCCATATCACTGTCCCCAATTTATTCCCTTATTTCTCCATCAGCTGCTAGTACTGTACCTCCTGCTCTTGGTGCTCCGAGCCCTGGTACTCCTGGTACCTCGAGACCTACCACTCCTGGCACCTCGAGCTGCCACTCCTGGTGCTTCATGAGCTGCCACTCCTGGCATTTCAAGAGCTACCACTCCTAACATTTCAAGAGCTACCACTCCTGACCCCTCAAGGCCTGCCACTCCTCCCGCCTCGAGGCCTGCCACCCCTGCCGCCTCGAGACCTGCCACTCCTGCCGCCTCGAGACCTGCCACTCCTGCCGCCTCGAGACCTGCCACTCCTGCCGCCTCGAGACCTGCCACTCCTGCCGCCTTGAGACCTGCCACTCCTGCCGCCTCGAGACCTGCCACTCCTGACACCTCAAGGCCTGCCACTCTTGGCACCTCAAGGCCTGCCACTCTTGGCACCTCAAGGCCTGCCACCCATGGCACCTCAAGGCCTGCCACTCCTAGCCCCTCAAGGCTTGCCACTCTTGGCGCCTCAAGGCCTGCCACTCTTGGCGCCTCAAGGCCTGCCACTCTTGGCACCTCAAGGCCTGCCACTCTTGGCACCTCAAGGCCTGCCACTCTTGGCACCTCAAGGCCTGCCGCTCTTGGCACCTCAAGGCCTGCCACTCTTGGCACCTAAAGGCCTGCCACTCTTGGCACCTCAAGGCCTGCCACTCTTGGCACCTTAAGGCCTGACACTCTTGGCACCTAAAGGCCTGCCACTCTTGGCACCTCAAGGCCTGCCACTTTTGGCACCTCAAGGCCGGCCACTTTTGGCTCCTCAAGGCCTGCCACTCTTGGCACCTCAAGGCCTGTCCCTCCTGGCACCTCAAGGCCTGCCACTCCTGGCACCTCAAGGCCTGCCACTCTTGGCACCTCAAGGCCTGCCACTCCTGGCACCTCAAGGCCTGCCACTCCTGACACCTCAAGGCCTGCCACTCCTGGCACCTCAAGGCCTGCCACTCTTGGCACTTCAAGGCCTGCCACTCTTGGCAACTCAAGGCCTGCAACTCTTGGCACCTCAAGGCCTGCCACTCTTGGCACCTCAAGGCCTGCCACTCTTGGCACCTCAAGGCCTGCCACACTTGGCACCTCAAGGCCTGCCACTCTTGGCACCTCAAGGTCTGCCACTCTTGGCACCTCAAGGCCTGCCATTCCTGGCACCTCAAGGCCTGCCACTCCTGGCACCTCAAGGCCTGCCACTCTTGGCACCTCAAGGCCTGCCATTCTTGGCACCTCAAGGCCTGCCACTCTTGGCACCTCAAGGCCTGCCACTCTTGGCACCTCAAGGCCTGCCACTCTTGGCACCTCAAGGCCTGCCACACTTGGCACCTCAAGGCCTGCCACTCTTGGCACCTCAAGGTCTGCCACTCTTGGCACCTCAAGGCCTGCCACTCTTGGCACCTCAAGGCCTGCCACTTTTGGCACCTCAAGGCCTGCCACTCCTGGCACCTCAAGGCCTGCCACTCTTGGCACCTCAAGGCCTGTCCCTCCTGGCACCTCAAGGCCTGCCACTCCTGGCACCTCAAGGCCTGCCACTCTTGGCACCTCAAGGCCTGCCACTCTTGGCCCCTCAAGGCCTGCCACTCCTGGCACCTCAAGGCCTGCCACTCCTGGCACCTCAAGGCCTGCCACTCCTGGCACCTCAAGGCCTGCCACTCCTGGCACCTCAAGGCCTGCCACTCTTGGCACTTCAAGGCCTGCCACTCTTGGCACCTCAAGGCCTGCCACTCTTGGCACCTCAAGGCCTGCCACTCTTGGCACCTCAAGGCCTGCCACTCTTGGCACCTCGAGGCCTGCACCTCTTGGCACCACAAGGCCTGCCACACTTGGCACCTCAAGGCCTGCCACTCTTGGCATCTCAAGGTCTGCCACTCTTGGCACCTCAAGGCCTGCCATTCCTGGCACCTCAAGCCCTGCCACTCCTGGCACCTCAAGGCCTGCCACTCTTGGCACCTCAAGGCCTGCCACTCTTGGCACCTCAAGGCCTGCCACTCTTGGCACCTCAAGGCCTGCCACTCTTGGCACCTCAAGGCCTGCCACTCTTGGCACCTCAAGGCCTGCCACACTTGGCACCTCAAGGCCTGCCACTCTTGGCACCTCAAGGCCTGCCACTTTTGGCACCTCAAGGCCTGCCACTCCTGGCACCTCAAGGCCTGCCACTCTTGGCACCTCAAGGCCTGTCCCTCCTGGCACCTCAAGGCCTGCCACTCCTGGCACCTCAAGGCCTGCCACTCTTGGCACCTCAAGGCCTGCCACTCTTGGCCCCTCAAGGCCTGCCACTCCTGGCACCTCAAGGCCTGCCACTCCTGGCACCTCAAGGCCTGCCACTCCTGGCACCTCAAGGCCTGCCACTCCTGGCACCTCAAGGCCTGCCACTCCTGGCACCTCAAGGCCTGCCACTCCTGGCACCTCAAGGCCTGCCACTCTTGGCACTTTAAGGCCTGCCACTCTTGGCACCTCAAGGCCTGCCACTCTTGGCACCTCAAGGCCTGCCACTCTTGGCACCTCAAGGCCTGCCACTCTTGGCACCTCAAGGCCTGCCACTCTTGGCACCTCAAGGCCTGCCACTCTTGGCACCACAAGGCCTGCCACACTTCGCACCTCAAGGCCTGTCACTCTTGGCATCTCAAGGTCTGCCACTCTTGGCACCTCAAGGCCTGCCATTCCTGGCACCTCAAGCCCTGCCACTCCTGGCACCTCAAGGCCTGCCACTCTTGGCACCTCAAGGCCTGCCACTCATGGCACCTCAAGGCCTGCCACTCTTGGCACCTCAAGGCCTGCCACTCTTGGCACCTCAACGCCTGCCGCTCCTGGCACCCCAAGGTCTGCCACTCCTGGCACCTCAAGGCCTGCCACTCATGGCACCTCAAGGCCTGCCACTCTTGGCACCTCAAGGCCTGCCACTCCTGGCACCCCAAGGTCTGCCACCAGTGCTTCCAGCAAACAATGCTGCTCATCTTCGTGGAGGGAAACGACGCAGGTTGGTCGTGTTGAAATAACCAGAGTTCGTACTTCATTGAAGTGACTTTGAATTGTAGCGAGATAGATTTTTCAAGTTACAAGCCAGAATTGGACAGCGTTGGATGAGTGCTAGCAGCAAAAGCTCGGAAGGTTGCTGAAAAGTTATCACATACGCATTATTCTAAGACAAAGCAGCATTTGTAGAATTATTGTGAGAACTACCTGCTGCCATTTCCATCAGTGTCAATACCATATTCACTTTCACTCTTTTACCTTTCTGATCATTCCACTTCTCGATTTAATGCATCTATCATGAAATAATATAATTTTCTTTGGGTAAAAAATATAATTAAGTTGTGATTATCGTAGCATATTTCTGAACTGTACTTTATTTCTTGTGTCCTTGGAATTGAATTAATGCATACATTTAGGTATTTCTTCTTTGCACAATGCATCCAATTATATTGCTTGATTCATTAGAAGGGTGGGCTCGCGGTACTCCCTGACTTTCTTGGGTACTGAACAGGGCAATCCTATCTCTCATTGGTACTCACTTTAAACCGTTCGGTTTGTTTGAACTCATTCGTAGTTCAATACTCATTCAACAGCAGACCAGCTCCTGAGAGAAAACTTAGAAAAAAGCGCAGGAGAAAATCAAAGGTACTGTACAAGCAGTTAAACACGGATAATTTCATGAGAAGTGTAAGTGGCAGACTTGGTCCTTATCTCAGTGCATTTGTCAAGCACAAATTAAGGGGCACGAGATCATACACCATGTATCACAAGTGGCTCGCTGTGAACATTCTTGTAAGCTCATCAGAGACCCACTATTAACTGATGAGGAACTTGATACCATTACCCTCACTTTCGACTGTGCGTGCATTGATGAAACAATTTCAAGTACGTCCTGGTACAAGTGCTAAAAGTGTGTCCATGTTGAAAATGAAGGTAAAACCCGTAAGTGCTAGAGATAAACTTTGTTTCCTTCTAGCGGATGAGATATCGCTCCGGAAAGGGTTATCGTACAACCGAGAGAACGATGCCATAATTGGATTTGAGACTATTTATCGACCTGATTATTTTGTACGAGAGTATTTTTGTTATGGTTTCACAATTATCGGCACGTATAAGGATTTCGTAAACTAGTCTGCAAGTTCTTAGATCTGTGTCAGCATCACTGTAATTTCTGCTGTGTTCAGGTCACCGACAAGTTGAAACAACTTTTGACGTGTGTAGAACGCTTCAATGCACAAGACACGCGAACAGATTTATGTCCTCCAAAAGTTGTACTGAAAAACTTGAGAAAATTGTACATGGGTAGTATTACCATCTGGTAGCAAGTTAGGTAAATTTTTTGATTGACCTAAGTATATTCTATCGTTAATGTATTAATTTTGTTCATAAGCTTATATCGCTACAATATTTCTGAAGTACGTCATGGTAGGAAGCTAATTTAGTGTTACTAGCTCGTAATTAATTCACATGATTGCTCTTCTTGCACTGCAGTGTCAACCGTGACAGTGCAAGCTTTCAGCAGAAACAGAGTTTGGATTTACTGTCTCATATCTATATTTTTGTTTCTTAGCACACGCTTGTGCACATACTGAGAGTTTTAATTGCACTAAATCTGCATGCGTAGTGAATTGCTTTGTATACATAAGCATTTTTGCCCCGCTATTATTTAACGTATACGCTAACTACTGGTATGTTGTAACTAGAAAATGTAATGAAAAGCCATGCCGACGGCTCTGCTTATGCTTCAGTTATTAGCTCACCTAGCCACCTTAGTGCTGTAGTTCACTTCTGATACTAGTTAATACTGTGTTGAGCCTCGTCCAAAAACTGGATGCTTGTAAACCCTAACCCAAAGTGTCCGTGGCGGTCTTGTGGACTCTCCTTTCTCTATATTCTCCATTATTGTTACGAAACAACGTTCGCGCCCCTCAGGTGGATACAGCTATTATATCTATGGGAATTAATTAGCGCTCCCTAGGGAAAAATGTGAGGTACTGTGCTGATAGTTAGGTATGCCTTCAGTCTGTTAAAATAAAATGTTCATAGTTTTGTGTAGGACCATCTTTTTTCGGTCTATACTACTGTCCTGTTTTTCAATACCTCTAACTTTCTTCAACAACTTTTATCATGTTTCATACCTTCCTTCTTAACTGACTTTCCATGCGCACGGGATCCTGTGCCGGAACTCACCTTGTACATAGATTCAGCGTTCCCTCAACTCCATACTATATGGTACCCACAACCTTCCTCACTTTGAACCTCTTTGTTGTGGTATGTGGTAAAGGGAGGCTAAAACTAATCTATAATCAATCAAGCAACGTACACACGAATCAGGCCCTATTACACCGAGCAACACTTTGCCTCGACTACGGTAAAGCTGGGTTTACACGGAGGGTGACTTCCCCAGGGTGACGCCCCCACCCTACCCCTCTCACCCGCTCAAGCTTCCCCACTTGCGTTTAGACGGAGGGTGAGATGCCCAGGGTGCCGAAATTGGTGCGTTCAGAAAATGTACAAGTTCCCCTTACAAAAATGAATTTTAATTTTTCTTGAGTGAGAATTTTATTATGGGCAACTTCATAAAAAGGGATCTATTGATTTCGAATGACAATAATTGCAAAGTAAATGTAGGCAACCCCACAAACTATGTCAATATAAATGAGATTTATTTTGGTGCTGCTGCCCAAAGCATTCTCCTGGGAAGTGTCAACAAAATATGTACCAAAAAACTAGAAGAGTTTGGATTGAAAGATCTTAATAAATGTAATTCAATAACACCATATTCAATGCATTTCTCCAATTTCGTGAAAGAAGAGCAGCATGAAAAGATAAAGATGAAGTGGCGAGAACTGTTTGTTTAAGATGCTCCTTTCAAGACAGAAATTGTGTCTGAAAAATTCTGGTACGCAGCTTTGTTACTCGCTGCTTCCCGAGTAAATTACAGCTTTTGTCAATACCGCTTTATTTTGCTGCAGCTAGAGAATTTTTTGACCTTAACTACATAAAAACAAAAAACAGGATTTCGTTAAAATGAGCAAGACTAAATGCACGAATGCGATCAAAATTTACGTTAGAGAACATAGATTGCACAAATTGGAACCATCACGGTAGCTTAGTCAACAAATGAAATAAAAAAAATTGACAGATGAAGGAAGAAGAGGAGAAATAATTTCATCCAAACAGGAAGAGTAGGTAAAACCCTAAAATTTTCGTTTTATTGCTAGTTTAATATACTTGGTACACTTTAACAATTTTTGGTACGTTTTCATGGAGGTTTTATTCAAACAGAAAAAAAGTCGGCAACCCTGGAGATAACAGTGACTGAGTGGGGATGTCGAAATGTAATTCAAGGTACGTGCAAAAAAAGAAGATGCTATTTTTAACCTGTAAACTATTTCACGGAGGCCGGCATAAGATATCAACGTATTCGTGGAGAATTCAAGAATTACTTCTTAAACGAAGGCCAAGTGCCTTGGCAGAAACGAATGTGTCAATTGGTTGAATAAGGAATGGAGGTAAATCAATAAAACTTCGCGCAGATATAGCTTCTTTTATGACGTTATTGTTAATGCCCAAACTTAGGAATAACGAAATATAACTTGCCCAGCAGATGTATATAGAAAGAAAAAAGAAAGAAGACCAAAATAAATGAAATATGCGCGATAGCCTTATAACAGGAAATAGAAATAAGTAAAAAAATTATATCAGTCTAAGCCCTATCACGAGCCATCTTGTGTTAATAATAGCATGACAGCGAACAATTTGTGTTACTATTGTTAGAGGTAATTACTTTTGAATTAGATCGAAAATCATTTCAGCTACAGATCATTTCAGCGATAGTTCTTGATAAAAAAAATTATATTTACAGCCGTAATAAATACAATCAGACTGACGCTTTGCTTTCAATAAATCTATCAATGTGAAAGCTTTAGCCTTCAGCCACTTTTCCAGATCAGGAGAGACTTTTTGGATTGAGATTACGCATGAGAACAAGACGACAGAGCAGCCAAGACATACATCCTACCCTCAAGATTGTCTGGAGCGTACTGTCTCTCCGTAGTTCCACAGGCCAGTGTTGCCAAATGAAATTTTGTAGAATATGCCAAAACAGAGAAAAAGTTATGCTAAATATGCTAACAAATTTCTGGAAATATGCTAAAAAATATGCTATATAAAAATCTATTATTAATATTAACTTACCAATTTCTGAGTCCATATTTGAATGATGATACTTCTAAAAGTATTTTTTTAGCAGCATAAATCTGTTTCGTCATTGAAAACGGCAACAACGTCACTTTCGAGCGAGCTAGTACTCGGTTCTTCTTTGCTGTACGTTGCCATTGTACCAATTGATCTGATCGTCGAAGCTGGCAGCTCGTAGTTTTGACAGCATTTGCCATGACGTTTCAGGCCATACTTGACTCTTAAGATTGCGTTTAGTAAAGGCAGTTCCATTCTGTTTCTTAATTTACTTTTTACAATGTTCATGGAACTGAATATCCTTTCAATTTCTGCATTCGAGTTAGGTAACACTAACAAACTCAAAGCACAGTCGGCTAGCTCTTTGAATGGACTATTACCAGATGAGTCTCTGTAAGCATCAACTTCAGTCCAAAATTCTTCCGTTTGAGAGACATTGTTCCAACTGCTTAAATGAATATTATTATACTGCAATTCAGCTGCAGCTACTTCTTCATCAGTGTTGAGCATAACTTGCAATATTGGGGTGACTGAATCTTTAACATGTTTCAAAGTGTTTTGAACTGAAAAGGACGAGATTTGCTTCAAAACATTGATGTTTTCGGGCAGTCTCTGCTTCAGTTGTCGAAAGAGGCTCAGAAGAAACTTTTGCGATCTGGTTCTAATGCATTTCACTTTATCTATAGTTGTTTTGTTGTCACTAATCAATTCTGTCACTTTCCTTTCAAATCTAAAACCAAGACTTGGTTCCGGATCCAAGTGACTCTCTATGTCCGAATGTATTGGATCAACTTTGCTGGATTGTAGCATCAATGGTCTAGCAATTGATTTGATTAATCGAGTAAGATCTTCGAAGAGTTTCGTCTTGTCAGCATCATTTGATTCGAATGCTTTATTCACTTGCTGAACTTCGACTAGAACTGGATGTAGAGCCAACATATATAGCAAGTTCGTTTCATCTTGGTACATGTCATGCAAGACTTCAGCCGTGTAACATTTTTCTGATAAGCGTGCAATTCCAAAATGAGTTCTCAACTCAAGCCATTGATTGATAATTCTAGCTATTGCAGGCTCAATTGATAGCCATCGGGTAGCGCAATTGTTCAGAATTTTCAAAGGAGATCTGCTATCATTTATTGTTTCATATAGCTGCTTGTAGGCAATTTGTCTTGTCGCTGAATGGGCGAACCATTTGTACGTTTCCCCTATTAGAAACTCAAGATTTCTTGGAAGAGCTTCAGCAGAAGCATGAGAAACTGCCAACTGTAAAGAATGGCAAGTGCATTTGATAAGGATTAAGTCGGGAACATCGGCTTTTAACTGTTGGTATACTCCATTGTTGACTCCAGTCATTACACTAGCGTTGTCTGTACCAACGCCAACTAGCTTGTTAATGTTTAGCTTCAGCCTTGTCAGTTCTTGTTTTACAGCAGAAACGATACTCGTAGCATCACATTTTTCTAAAACAGTTAAACTTAGAAATGTATGAATAACTTTTCTGTGTTTTCTGCTGAAGTAAATTATGGCAATTCCAAGTATTTTGCACACCGACACGTCATTGCTTTCATCCAGTAGCAGGCTAAATTTATTGCTTCCAATGTCAGTGACCAAATCCTCTTCAAAGTGAACGCCAAGAACGTTTTTAACGATTGCCGTACATTTAGTGCGATGCATTTTAGCCTTTGAAAGCACGGAACTGTCTTTGATTGCAGTTTTACATAGATCCACTAAATGATCACATGAATTGAGCGATGAATGGCAGCAGACGAACAGAGCAAGGCTACCTTCAACTTTTGCTGTTTCGTTGGATTTCGGTGCGAAGAAGCTTTGCAAAGAGGTCACTTCACGTGGGACAGCAGATTTGTGTTTTTTTGATTCGGCGTGCCTTGATATTACACTCAACTTTGCTTCAATATCACACCTGCAAAACTTGCAATGTGCCTTCGAACTGTCGCCCGGTACTTCGCACAACCACGCACTGAACTCCTTCCATTTTAGCCACTCTTTCCTAAACTTTTGTGAATATTTTTTAAGATCTTTACTCATTTTAGTGTTCGTATTCATCACTATGTTAAGCTAGGTATCAACTCAACCACCAATTTATGGATATGTAAATTTTCCGCAACCGGCAACGCACTGCAGTTGGAGACACGAATCATTCGTAATCAACCGCGAGACTGATTGGCAGCAGTGTTGCCAAATGAAATTTTGTAGAATATGCCAAAACAGAGAAAAAGTTATGCTAAATATGCTAACAAATTTCTGGAAATATGCTAAAAAATATGCTATATAAAAATCTATTATTAATATCAACTTACCAATTTCTGAGTCCATATTTGAATGATGATACTTCTAAAAGTATTTTTTTAGCAGCATAAATCTGTTTCGTCATTGAAAACGGCAACAACGTCACTTTCGAGCGAGCTAGTACTCGGTTCTTCTTTGCTGTACGTTGCCATTGTACCAATTGATCTGATCGTCGAAGCTGGCAGCTCGTAGTTTTGACAGCATTTGCCATGACGTTTCAGGCCATACTTGACTCTTAAGATTGCGTTTAGTAAAGGCAGTTCCATTCTGTTTCTTAATTTACTTTTTACAATGTTCATGGAACTGAATATCCTTTCAATTTCTGCATTCGAGTTAGGTAACACTAACAAACTCAAAGCACAGTCGGCTAGCTCTTTGAATGGATTATTACCAGATGAGTCTCTGTAAGCATCAACTTCAGTCCAAAATTCTTCCGTTTGAGAGACATTGTTCCAACTGCCTGAATGAATATTATTATACTGCAATTCAGCTGCAGCTACTTCTTCATCAGTGTTGAGCATAACTTGCAATATTGGGGTGACTGAATCTTTAACATGTTTCAAAGTGTTTTGAACTGGAAAGGACGAGATTTGCTTCAAAACATTGATGTTTTCGGGCAGTCTCTGCTTCAGTTGTCGAAAGAGGCTCAGAAGAAACTTTTGCGATCTGGTTCTAATGCATTTCACTTTATCTATAGTTGTTTTGTTGTCACTAATCAATTCTGTCACTTTCCTTTCAAATCTAAAACCAAGACTTGGTTCCGGATCCAAGTGACTCTCTATGTCCGAATGTATTGGATCAACTTTGCTGGATTGTAGCATCAATGGTCTAGCAATTGATTTGATTAATCGAGTAAGATCTTCGAAGAGTTTCGTCTTGTCAGCATCATTTGATTCGAATGCTTTATTCACTTGCTGAACTTGGACTAGAACTGGATGTAGAGCCAACATATATAGCAAGTTCGTTTCATCTTGGTACATGTCATGAAAGACTTCAGCCGTGTAACATTTTTCTGATAAGCGTGCAATTCCAAAATGAGTTCTCAACTCAAGCCATTGATTGATAATTCTAGCTATTGCAGGCTCAATTGATAGCCATCGGGTAGCGCAATTGTTCAGAATTTTCAAAGGAGATCTGCTATCATTTATTGTTTCATATAGCTGCTTGTAGGCAATTTGTCTTGTCGCTGAATGGGCGAACCATTTGTACGTTTCCCCTATTAGAAACTCAAGATTTCTTGGAAGAGCTTCAGCAGAAGCATGAGAAACTGCCAACTGTAAAGAATGGCAAGTGCATTTGATAAGGATTAAGTCGGGAACATCGGCTTTTAACTGTTGGTATACTCCATTGTTGACTCCAGTCATTACACTAGCGTTGTCTGTACCAACGCCAACTAGCTTGTTAATGTTTAGCTTCAGCCTTGTCAGTTCTTGTTTTACAGCAGAAACGATACTCGTAGCATCACATTTTTCTAAAACAGTTAAACTTAGAAATGTATGAATAACTTTTCTGTGTTTTCTGCTGAAGTAAATTATGGCAATTCCAAGTATTTTGCACACCGACACGTCATTGCTTTCATCCAGTAGCAGGCTAAATTTATTGCTTCCAATGTCAGTGACCAAATCCTCTTCAAAGTGAACGCCAAGAACGTTTTTAACGATTGCCGTACATTTAGTGCGATGCATTTTAGCCTTTGAAAGCACGGAACTGTCTTTGATTGCAGTTTTACATAGATCCACTAAATGATCACATGAATTGAGCGATGAATGGCAGCAGACGAACAGAGCAAGGCTACCTTCAACTTTTGCTGTTTCGTTGGATTTCGGTGCGAAGAAGCTTTGCAAAGAGGTCACTTCACGTGGGACAGCAGATTTGTGTTTTTTTGATTCGGCGTGCCTTGATATTACACTCAACTTTGCTTCAATATCACACCTGCAAAACTTGCAATGTGCCTTCGAACTGTCGCCCGGTACTTCGCACAACCACGCACTGAACTCCTTCATTTTTAGCCACTCTTTCCTAAACTTTTGTGAATATTTTTTAAGATCTTCACTCATTTTAGTGTTCGTATTCATCACTATGTTAAGCTAGGTATCAACTCAACCACCAATTTATGGATATGTAAATTTTCCGCAACCGGCAACGCACTGCAGTTGGAGACACGAATCATTCGTAATCAACCGCGAGACTGATTGGCAGCAGTGTTGCCAAATGAAATTTTGTAGAATATGCCAAAACAGAGAAAAAGTTATGCTAAATATGCTAACAAATTTCTGGAAATATGCTAAAAAATATGCTATATAAAAATCTATTATTAATATCAACTTACCAATTTCTGAGTCCATATTTGAATGATGATACTTCTAAAAGTATTTTTTTAGAAGCATAAATCTGTTTCGTCATTGAAAACGGCAACAACGTCACTTGCGAGCGAGCTAGTACTCGGTTCTTCTTTGCTGTACGTTGCCATTGTACCAATTGATCTGATCGTCGAAGCTGGCAGCTCGTAGTTTTGACAGCATTTGCCATGACGTTTCAGGCCATACTCGACTCTTAAGATTGCGTTTAGTAAAGGCAGTTCCATTCTGTTTCTTAATTTACTTTTTACAATGTTCATGGAACTGAATATCCTTTCAATTTCTGCATTCGAGTTAGGTAACACTAACAAACTCAAAGCACAGTCGGCTAGCTCTTTGAATGGATTATTACCAGATGAGTCTCTGTAAGCATCAACTTCAGTCCAAAATTCTTCCGTTTGAGAGACATTGTTCCAACTGCTTAAATGAATATTATTATACTGCAATTCAGCTGCAGCTACTTCTTCATCAGTGTTGAGCATAACTTGCAATATTGGGGTGACTGAATCTTTAACATGTTTCAAAGTGTTTTGAACTGAAAAGGACGAGATTTGCTTCAAAACATTGATGTTTTCGGGCAGTCTCTGCTTCAGTTGTCGAAAGAGGCTCAGAAGAAACTTTTGCGATCTGGTTCTAATGCATTTCACTTTATCTATAGTTGTTTTGTTGTCACTAATCAATTCTGTCACTTTCCTTTCAAATCTAAAACCAAGACTTGGTTCCGGATCCAAGTGACTCTCTATGTCCGAATGTATTGGATCAACTTTGCTGGATTGTAGCATCAATGGTCTAGCAATTGATTTGATTAATCGAGTAAGATCTTCGAAGAGTTTCGTCTTGTCAGCATCATTTGATTCGAATGCTTTATTCACTGGCTGAACTTGGACTAGAACTGGATGTAGAGCCAACATATATAGCAAGTTCGTTTCATCTTGGTACATGTCATGCAAGACTTCAGCCGTGTAACATTTTTCTGATAAGCGTGCAATTCCAAAATGAGTTCTCAACTCAAGCCATTGATTGATAATTCTAGCTATTGCAGGCTCAATTGATAGCCATCGGGTAGCGCAATTGTTCAGAATTTTCAAAGGAGATCTGCTATCATTTATTGTTTCATATAGCTGCTTGTAGGCAATTTGTCTTGTCGCTGAATGGGCGAACCATTTGTACGTTTCCCCTATTAGAAACTCAAGATTTCTTGGAAGAGCTTCAGCAGAAGCATGAGAAACTGCCAACTGTAAAGAATGGCAAGTGCATTTGATAAGGATTAAGTTGGGAACATCGGCTTTTAACTGTTGGTATACTCCATTGTTGACTCCAGTCATTACACTAGCGTTGTCTGTACCAACGCCAACTAGCTTGTTAATGTTTAGCTTCAGCCTTGTGAGTTCTTGTTTTACAGCAGAAACGATACTCGTAGCATCACATTTTTCTAAAACAGTTAAACTTAGAAATGTATGAATAACTTTTCTGTGTTTTCTGCTGAAGTAAATTATGGCAATTCCAAGTATTTTGCCACACCGACACGTCATTGCTTTCATCCAGTAGCAGGCTAAATTTATTGCTTCCAATGTCAGTGACCAAATCCTCTTCAAAGTGAACGCCAAGAACGTTTTTAACGATTGCCGTACATTTAGTGCGATGCATTTTAGCCTTTGAAAGCACGGAACTGTCTTTGATTGCAGTTTTACATAGATCCACTAAATGATCACATGAATTGAGCGATGAATGGCAGCAGACGAACAGAGCAAGGCTACCTTCAACTTTTGCTGTTTCGTTGGATTTCGGTGCGAAGAAGCTTTGCAAAGAGGTCACTTCACGTGGGACAGCAGATTTGTGTTTTTTTGATTCGGCGTGCCTTGATATTACACTCAACTTTGCTTCAATATCACACCTGCAAAACTTGCAATGTGCCTTCGAACTGTCGCCCGGTACTTCGCACAACCACGCACTGAACTCCTTCATTTTTAGCCACTCTTTCCTAAACTTTTGTGAATATTTTTTAAGATCTTTACTCATTTTAGTGTTCGTATTCATCACTATGTTAAGCTAGGTATCAACTCAACCACCAATTTATGGATATGTGAATTTTCCTCAACCGGCAACGCACTGCAGTTGGAGACACGAATCATTCGTAATCAACCGCGAGACTGATTGACACTCACAGGCAGTCCCAGCATGTGGGGCAGCAGCGTCGACACGCATGGGGTAGTAGTGGGAGGCGTTAGACCGGGGGATTGGGGGTTTTTTGAAGAGGCGGGGAGGGAGAGAGGGCGTTGCCCAGGGGAAGTCACCCTCCGTGTAAACCCAGCTTAACTGAAATGACGCAACTTGTGGGTGCGCTATCAGACAATGCAACCAGTGTGGCGTTGCCAATTGCAGAGGTAGGTTGTAGCTCGCAGTGACTGCGGCATGTGATTTCTTATTACATCATTAAGAAAAGCATCAAGAACGTATACAAAACTTAGATCCTGTTTTGCGTTTTTAAATGTCCTTGCATTATTTATTGTCTTTATTCTCTAACAATGGATGAGATTGAAGGGTCATACGACTATTGTTTTAATATAATTCTTTTGATGTATCATTGACTTCCAGGAAAATCATATTTAATCTGTGAGAACCAATATTAAATGCACTATTAAAACCATCACACAGTAATAAATTTTTAACATCTTTTTACAGCTCATATTCGCATATAAATATAATAATTTGTGTTTTTATACTGCACAGAAATAAACAAAAGGAAGAGTAATTTAATTAAATAACACTTTGACTGCGGCAACTGAGTATAAAGTTCAACACCAAACTCAAATTTTAAGTCAATTGTAGTAAACTATTTTGAAAATACCAAACATGAACAGGATCGTGCCTTCATTTAGCTTTGAATAAATATTTATAGAAATTGAGTTTCCGTCGGTGAGCAGCATTATGAAAATTACCTCCGTGTACCACCGGTGGCGCACGTCGCAGTCAAAGTGTTAATCACATTCATTTGGTATATTGATATAGTTAGGTTCAAGCCTAAAAAACATATTAAATGGTTTGTTCATTAGAAGCTGAATAAATTATTTCCTATTTTTTTACCCGCTACTTATGATAGAAAATTAAAAATGAATGCACATTCAGTTACCTGACTTCATAGAGTCAATCTTCTTTTTCCTGACACTTTTGTGGCAGTTAGTAATGGTATTCTATTTTTTTGATGGCTTCGATAGTTACATCATATTCAGCTAAACGGTTTAAACTAAAAAGCTATGGATTATTCTTTTTCAACTTTCTTACCACTTTATTTATCATAAAATACTACCTGATAAATATTCCAATATATGGAAATGTTACAGCATTCGAAAATGAAATGTCACGAATGTATGGTAAATAGTAATATTCTGCTTTATTTTGTACAGAAATTACGACCAATTATGTGCCTAAAATGATACTTAATTGCTTATATAAGACTTATTAGCATTCCATATAATAGGACACTGCGCCATTTATTAACACTTTGACTGCGACGTGCGCCACCGGTGGTACACGTAGGAAATTTCCACAATGCTGCTGACCGACCAATAGTCGCAAACTCAATTTTCATAAATATTTTATCAAAACTAAATACAGGCACGATCCATTTTATGTTTGGTATTTTCAAAATAGTTTACTATAATTGACTTGAAATTTGAGTTTGGTGGTGAAGTTAATACCTAGTTGCCGCAGTCAAAGTGTTAAATCCTTCGACTTTCTATTGAATGGTGGACCGAGTTTATGTTGGCTCAGTGGGAAGCGGTGTTTCATAGCATACGACATTGATGAAAGGCTTCTATAATCAATTGTATGGCGGATCGAGACCATAGTGAACCAGACTGAGACGGTGTCACAAACATCCTCACACTACGACGCTCAGTCGAGCACTGCAGCTTGCTATGAGGATAATGAGGTGCACGACTCAGCCCGAGATTTTTGAACAAGCGCGAAAACGAAAACTCGCCCAGCAACTGCAGTCCGTTGCTCTCAGAAGCATCTGTTGATGCTTTTTGGAGAAATTGTTGCACCGTGAAATAGGGCCTTTAGCAATGGTGAGACACCGTCCATGAGTAGCGTCGCGGAGTGGTGTGTTGTAACAGTTCAGTGGCCTGCCTAGCGCATCCTTAAATAAATCCTGAGAGATGTAACTTTGAACTAATATTATTGTGGCCTTTTGTCCATAACTAAATTTACCTAATTCTCTAGTTGCGGCCTTGTGCCCTTAATTCAATTTACCTAATTCTCTAGTTGCGGCCTTGTGCCCTTGATTCAATTTACCTAATTCTCTAGTTGCTGCCTTGTACCCGTGATTCAATTCACCTAATTATCTTGTTGCGGCCTTGTGCCCTTAATTCAATTTATCTAATTATCTTGTTGTGGCCTTGTGCTCTTAATTCAATTTCCCAATTACCTTGTTGCGGCCTTGTGCCCTTCGCAACGTAATTCAATTGCTGATGCTCTCTTTCAACAGTAGTCGTGGCAATTCAGGCACCGGGGGAGCGCTACTCGAGACGATGCCCAATCGGCCTAGTCCCCATCCCTCCGGTCCATAGTTGGGACTTCAACCCTATGGATCTTCTTAGCGTTTCCTAAACGCTAGTGCCATTAAAAGATCTTTCGCTCTATTCTATTTGTTATCCCTGCTGTAGTTGGCACGCCATATTTTTTGTCACGTTGCATCAGTACCGCCCACTGAAGCAACTCGTATCGCACGAAAACATAATTAACAACTTGCATCTGGCAACAACTCGAGACCTGTTTTGCAACGCTCAACTGCTGATACGCTGTACGGCAGGAAATTTTATGTATGTAAATTTTAGCGATTGCTCAGTCATCTATGAACTGAGATCCAGTGGTGATACGACGACAATGTAAACGATCCAGGCAATGGGTTCAGCCTATAAATCGTTTACGTGCGGGAAAAGGTGTAATGAAATCTTCATACGTACAACTGCGTAATGACGAAGAAAATTTTGGAAACTGCGCAAGAATGAGGAGGGCTGCATTCGACGAGTTGTTAGGAAAGGTGTATCTCAAATTGAAGAGTCTTGAAACAAACTTTCAATCATCGCTTATAGTATGTGACTTAAATGTTATAATATAAGCTTATTTATAACCAATTATAGCTAATAGGTGAGAATAACAACATAATGCCGTATTACGAGCAAGATCGTCTACCTCACGCGGTCGCCCAAACATGCATTACTTTTAGGAGAAAAAATTATTGCATTCTCATAAATAATTCCGTATTAATTATTGTCATACTCATCAATATGACACCAAAATGACGTTATGACAAACTGCACGGAAGCTGGAGACCATCACCTCATCGCTCGAAAAATGCAACACGCTGCATTTTGGTACGACAGCCAAATGAAAACGAATGAAGGCAAGAGTCGTATCGGTCTTCAAATTGATCGATCGGCTATTTTCGCTATTTTTCGCTTAGTTTTGAGACTGATTCGGTTTTAGACTGTAATACTCATATAGGAATATAGAAGAAACAAACGAAATATTTGAGAGATGAACGAATGTTTTACGCAACCACCTGCAGATTCTTCAGCCAAACGCGCATCTGCGAGCTTCGCAAGCAGACACCGAACTTGAGCGCGCGGCTGCGTCAAAACTATTAGTGTAGTGACATACTACGCGTTAAAACGCGCTTCCGCGCAAAGCTGCGGTAGCCGCAAATCCGCTAGCAAACGTTGTCTTACGAGGCCTGACGTACTAGAAAAACCGCGGCGCGGAAAACTCGCGCGGTATTTTTTCTACCGCGCATGTCGGCGGAAGAAAATTAACCGCGGCGCTGTTTAGAGCAGTCAACACAGAAAGTAATGGCTAGTGACGCATTAGCCGCTCGCAGCGCTGCAGTAAACGCAATTCATTTCTAGTTTCCCATAGAATATTAGGAAGATATCCAGATATTTTCATCAAATATTATTTGTTACTATTATTTTATCTATTATCTATTATTATTTCTGATATGTAATAGCTATTATTATTTCATTTATCACTGTGCTCTCTAATATTTTCATAAAAACCAGAAAACTTGTCTCAGCCACGTTGTATTGTCACTTGTCTCAGCACGGAATATTTCCGTACACGAGGCATATCCAATAATCCTTCGCTTTCAGCAGCGCACACAGTTGCAACATTTATGAAATGCGAAACCTCCATTCTGTTCAGAGTTCCAAACAGCACTGTTCCAAAAAAAAACGCGCGACAACCTCCACGGTTTCCGCGCCAATGTGTCATCTACCTACAATTGCGTTTTTACCGCGCGCGGTCGCGGTAACGGTTTCCCGCTGCCGCAACCGCATAGTATGTCATAACACTTAGAAACGTAGTTCTTTCGATTTAAGGTAAAAAAATAGAATTTTGTATATTTTTTGCGGAACGGTGTTCTCAACGAAGACAGGTTAATACCATCTATTTTAACAATATGAGGCAACCGCCGTGAAATCGGTGTCACGAACGAGTATTTATCAGATAATTCATTTCATGCAGTTCGGACGTTCCCTATAGTTGAAGACTGCATGAAAGAACTGTATACCACTGTACATGACCCGTTCAGAATGAGTTCGTTAATTTGTGATGCAATGACTGTAAATCGTTTCAAATGAATTGATTATATGCAACAAGCTTGAAGTCCTGTTCACTTCAACCCCTGATAGTGTGGGCTTGGCTACCTTTGGTTCAGTCACAGTCTTCTTTGCCTCATAAATTTTTTCGATGTCAATCATTTGAACGATCAACAAATAATGGGCAAAAGATATTAGAAATTTTGGTTTTATTTCTTCACCGTAAAATTATTTGTTATTATAAATCACCAGTAACTATTCAAAATTTCAACTTTCAATAAACAAATATCTAAGGAATCCCGGTAAAATCGTGTCATATTCCTCGTGTTCATACTCGTGAGGCTGTGGAGCACTTATCACAAATGCAGTGTCTCAAAAATAAATCCTGTATAGCATATACTCTGGCTCTTATTAATTAAATAGGAGGTTGTGGTCTACACTGGAAGGAAAATTCAGAACTATAGTGCGGCAAAAGTTGTGCCGAGTAGATGAAAGGGCTAAATTGAAACATCCATGAAGAAAGAAAAGATCCGAAAAAATGATAGTATGCTTTGACTTTGGTTTTTGAGGAATTCGCCAGAGGATGTTTACCTCAAAGGGATTATAGCAAAATCTGATCTTGTTTAAGGCCCTTTCACCCCGTTAATCTTTTAGGGTCAGAAGAATGTAACTAAAAACCAAATTTCCGCTTATGAGGTTTATTAGAGGTTAAGGGCGAGACAGTCTCCTTATTAGAAATTTAAAAGCGAAGAAAACGCTAATAAAACTAGTCATATTTACTCAAATTGAGAAAAAACAAAACCGAAAACGTTTCGGAGTCCAGCTCCATCTTCAGTTCTGCAAAATACAAAGAATTCAAAAAGTGCAAAAAGTACAAACATTGCGAAAAATACAAGCAATACAAAAAATTAAAACGAACACAATTGTATCAACAAAATGATAAATAAATGTCGAACTATGCCTAAAAACTAGGAAAAAAGTAACGAAAAAAACCATGCCGAACAGAGCAATATAGTAGTTCGTGAGGAAGATTTTAAAGTCATTGATAGCGCTCCCAATGAGTTTGACTTACGAATTTTAGAATCCCTTCATATTTCTAAAGAAAAACCTTCCCTAAATAATACGCTTAGTTCCTATCCCCTTCAAATAGTAAATTCATAGTGTGTATTTTTTCGTTACTTTTTTGCTAGTTTTTAGGCATAGTTCGACATTTATTTATCATTTTGTTGATACAATTGTGTTCGTTTTACTTTTTTGTATTGCTTGTAGTTTTCGTAATGTTTTTACTTTTTGCACTTTTTTGAATTCTTTGTATTTTACAGAACTGAAGATGGAGCTGGACTTCGAAACTTTTTCGATTTTGTTTTTTCTCAATTTGAGTAAGTATGACTAGTTTTATTAGCGTTTTCTTCGCTTTTAAATTTCTATTAGCATTGCGATTCAAGCAAAGTGATAATTTTTTTAGTCTCCTTATTAAAGTAGGACCTACAAAGTTCGTACCTGTACTAGAGAGAGGGGGAGAGAACGATGGCAACCGTCCCCTCACGTAACCTACAACCAACAGAAAGAGCACAAGTAAGACTAGGCTAGTGCAAAATAAGAATATAAGAAGCGTTATGACATGATATTATACATTTATATTACACACATGCGCCCAAGATTATAGCAGTATACTCACCTCTGAAGAGCGTTCCGACGTAGCACGGGAGGATGAGATACCAGGATATACTACCGTGGGATTGAACAATGATTCTACGGCTCACTTTAATCTACCTCGTCATGCTCAAGAATAATGCCCACTACAGGGATAAAACTTTTATATTTACAGTATGTCGCGATTCCTGAGAAAAAAAGTGAGGGCTCGAGCTATAGATTGCAGGATTATTGTCTTTGAGATGGATAATTCTTTTGTTCTGTCAAGGATCATCTTTTTCAGTTTACCTCCTGTCATTTTTTCAGCCTAATACAGTATTTCTGTGGTATATCGACCGCAAACTCTTATAGTATCGTGTATACTAGTATTTGAATATACCCATGCTTTTTTCGAGTGAAAAGCAACATTGCTTTTGAAAACAAATGAGTTATGTTTATTTCATGAGCAATGATTAAAATGCGCCTGCAATGTGCGTCTGAGAAATTCATTACTTTCAGACCTACATTTAAGCAACGTTCCTCTCGAAAGTATCTGTACGGAACCTTTTTTTACCACACACATGTTGAAAATTCGTTGCATACCTAGATTTTTACCGTTTAAATTGGGGCTTCTATCTGATTAGTGTCTCAATTAGATGAAACTCAAGTTTAGTATCGTGATTAGGGTAATTTTCTCATATAATCAAACAGCGAAATAGTCAATAAAATCTGCACGTAGGGAAACATCCGGCAGTTTCGTAAACGTGCGCGTCATTTTCCTGGCAGCGGTGCTCTACTGCAGTCGCATTTATTGGAATGATGGTGACGTCACCAGCATGAAGTTCTCCTACTGACTGGCTTATCGAACAAACAAGAGTTGCTTCCCTCGTAGCTATCACTTTACTTTTCGAGTCTGTCAGGGTATACGTTCTTGGTGACCTTGGATATCAGTAGAGAATTTTTTATTTTTTTTTCTGAGAACTCCGGAATTCGGTGAGGAAACCTTCCACTGTGTTCCTCCTTCAACTCAAACGAGCTCAAAAAATCAAATTTTTACTGATTAGTTGAGCTAGCTTAAATTCCTATTTTGCTACTACTCAGCTATGGCATGTATCGTCAAAAAGCGATAGTACCTATTTTACTGGTACACCATCCAGTATAGGGTATTCCAAATAATGACATTTGCTTGGTTGGACATTGGCTGTGAAGTATAGAAGATTTTATTTCAACTGCCTCCGAATTTCAAAACCTAAAGCCTGAATTAGAAAACCTTGGATTTAAATTGTTCTTTAGCTATTATCACGTCCAAAATATTCATAGCGGTTTTAAAGTAACAGTTTTTGAGTGAGAACCAGTAAACATATGAAGCTTTGAATTAGAACACGGATGAAGCTTTGGAACTTGAAAATTTCTGTTCGTTTTATTTAATATTATTGCTCATTTTCAATAATTTTCATCAATTCTTTGTATGCTCAATCCGAACAGCTAGTGAGAAATTATCACCTATGCTCATCATTGTTTTTTCTTAATAGAAAAACGTAGAAAATCGCAAAAAAATCGTCAAGCACATTAAAAGATGCTGTGAGTAGCTGACTCTTAATAGGTGGCTTACAAACTTAGAAACTGCGTATCAACTTGAAACGTGGCGACTGGTGTCGGCCACCCACCAAAAATATCACAGTAGTTCTTACGAATAAAATTTAGGAAAACGCAAGTGTCAAAGGAAATCTTGATGTAGTGTTGTTCGTGTATAAATCTAGAATACGTGAAAACATCACGCAGTCCACTACAATGTTTGGCTCAATGACAAATATTCTGATAACACTTGCTTGGACAGATTTTCGACGAACGATATATTATTGAAATAAAATGAGACTATCTATTTCTCAAATGGACTGGAAACTGAAAAAGGACATTGTGATTATGAAAATACAATGCAATAAAACATTCGGGGAGTTGCACAGTGATCCCTTGAGAAAGTAAGCTGAAGAAAGCCCCCAAGTCATAAAAACATATCCGTGTTTTGTTAAATATCTCTGGAATTATTCACCATTCATTACCTGTTCTCGATTTTAATTTATTTCTGATGCACCCTGTCTGTGTGTGCACCTTGTCCGTACATGCGTTAGTACGTATGCCAGTTCAACGCCCTGGTGCGGGTGCCGCATTGCGGATGCGTGGTCAGCAGAATCGAGAAGGTATAAATGGACGTGCGCGGCTTGTAGAGTCGCATTTGGTCCGTGCTCTACCCTGTACAACATCGCTACCAGTAAACGTCCCAGTTCTCCAGCGTTATCTCTACCCTTTGGACTTCATACTGGTGGCCAGAGAGTTGACGGACCCACGAATTTCGGAAGATATAATTGAGAGGTGAAGATGATATTGTATTCGACGAGAAACCTACAGAAGTTTGAGAAGAAGATCCAGTGATTTCAGCAAATCTACGAGGCGGAGAAGACAGATAACTGATAACTACAGAGAAATCAAGAGAACTACCGTGAAGATCGTCTGGTGCCGAGAATTATTGTAACGTCTAAGAAGAGGATCTGCTGAGGCAGTGAGAGCAACGAGAAATCGATTATAAAGACAGCATCTACAGACAGAGAACTACAGAAATCTACGGAAAGAGTGACTCCAGACCCAAAACCTACATCTACGTGGTGATTCATCCGACTACAGTTACGTTATCTTCGTGCTACGGGCGAAGCAGTAACGGTGCATCGCTTCCAACGACTGCAGAGATCGCGACATCGTTCGACAACGACAACTAAACCTACAATTTAAGATAAGTAACGCAGCAACAATTAATTGTTTTAATTGTTACAGTCCCGTTGCAGCCTAGTTATTCATTGCGCGTGAGGCAGACGGCAGACCGCGTGCAGCAGCAGAGGTAGAATTTTTTCAAGGTCAAACACAGGCTGTACTTGCAGTGTGTGCAAGAAGTGTATTCAATACCACTAGACATGAGCTGTTTCAAAGGTGTTAAGAGAGCTGTTTTTTAAAGTGAGTGGCGCTATTTTCTCGAAGTGTTGCTATAAGTGTTTCAAGTAATTTTGTATTGTTTTAGTTGTGTAAATTTACGCTCGAGCAACCGTTAAACTCAGTTGAGCAGTGATGTTATTTGTGTAATACCTAGACACCAAACTAGTAACGTAACTATGCCTGAAATTTCAGTAACCAGTGCACTTAGAACTAGTACAATGACTACCACAGTTTTTTTTTCTTGCGTGGATATATTGGCGACAGAGACATAAGTATCCTTAAATGCATTCTGTAGCCTGTGCAACATGTAGGTCATGTAATGCTACCTGTAATTTGAGCGATGAGGTCAGTTGCAAACCATGCTCTTTACAAGTAATAGCTGCTTGTTTTGGGGCAGGAAGGACATTGTTGGGGTAACTATATCTTGGACATTTATTGTGTCAGTTTAAAAAATCATATTTGAGTTTTTTTTTTCGCTGGATGCGTCTGGTAGGATGTTGCAGGGGGGAAGTGCGTTCCAATTTGCCCAAAGGTAATGCTGAAGACCTTTGTAAAAATCAACGTTCTAGCGTTAGAGTATAAGTAGAGTTCGAGAGACTACGGATCAAGGGATCCTTTATTGAGAGAACAATTCGCTGTATTGAGAGAACAGGAATTGAGAGATAGTTTCCGACCAGTACAGAACAGGCTGAGGATAAAGCCTAGCGAGAAATAATAACGATGAAATATGAAATAATGATGAGAAAATAACAATGAAACATACTGTGGCGTTGTAGCGCTTACAGGAATTGATTGAAAGATGATGTACAAGTAGTACAATGCAGTGAAATGATGAAATATACTGTGGTAATTAATATGATTTTCGGTAAAAAAGATAAATAGGAGTAGAAAGAAGTAAAGATACTCTTCCTAGTGAAGTGAAAAATAGTGGATGTTCTGATGATACATACCCGATGTTATTGCTCTGAGTATGAAAAAAGGATTGATTGTTCTTGACGGAGTAAAAGTGCCGTTTCATGATGTGAAAGAATTGCACGGTCAAAATAAGAGAGAAGTATTTTTCAATACCGTAAATAATGCAGAGTGTCTGATGGCCGACGTGATTGCCCAGAGGAGGCGTAAAGAGAAATATCTGCTGAAGCAGAGGGAACCTAGAAAAAGAAGCCTAGTGAATGGCGGTAGAGAGAGCCTAGAAAATGGCGAAAGGCAACTAAATAGCCTAGAGATAAATGCTGCGGGGCAGCGAAGAAACCTAAAGAAAGAAGTGAAGAAAACTAAAAGACGAGCGATCGTTGTTCACTGAGTCAGTGGAGATTCCGAGTAATTCCTTAGGAGTAATTAATGGTAAACCCAGAGAGGTAAATGATGCCGACAAGGCTGTGGATATATCTGGTCAATGGTTTAAGGTTACCAGGTAAATTTACCAGCGAGTTCGAGTAATATTGTTGAGGAATAGTATTAAAGTAATGCGCGCAGACAAGTGAATAAGCTTGAAGAGAAGCTGTTACCGTTGATTTTCGATGGGACTCTGACTTTAGTCCATAATTTCATGTGGTTGAAATAATACCATTGATACCATGACGGTCAGAGTTTAGCATTGTAGATTGCGGTTGTCATTGTGCTGGCGAACAGAAGTACCATACGAGAGTAATAATGAGAGGCGATAGACGCCCATCACCATGCGAGAGTAATAATGAGAGGCGATATATGCCCATTAACTAACCGCACGTGGTGGTCTGGTAATAAGTTAAGAGTAACGAGTAATAGCGTGTAGAGTGTGCAGAGCAGTACGCCTAATTTTATGTGCAGATTCGTTGCAGCGCGTGCAGTACGAGTGAGTAGTATTTGCAGTTTATTTGTTGCATTGGCTCAAGGCCGCGAGTAGCACATGCTGTACCAACAAGGCAATGAACTCTACCAAGGCGATACGTACGCCAGACAGTGAGGCGCCTTATTTCCGGTGGCTCTGTATAGCAACAGTTGACAGCCGAGGTACGACGGCGTGGCTATGAATATGACTGGTGAATAGTCATGAATAAGATGTGTTTTGGACAATCGACGCATAATTGAATAGTGGAGACTAATTAAAAGTAGTAACAAAATTTTATTTATTTCTTAGCTATTTGTTAAAACGAGAGTGGCTGTTTTTAATGTTTTTTGAGCACGTTTACGATCTAGTGCGTCATACAGTCATTTTGCAAGCCTACTCGATTTTCATAATCAGTAAAGTTTTATGCCATGTAATTTGAAATTAATCAGACGTAAAAGAATGCAAAATTTATCGTCAAGTCTCTCAAAGTTTCTACGGGATAATTAACAACTGATTGAACGATTAAAATTTAGAGTGTTTAACGTCAATATTGATTTTTAACTTGACAACTTTTCGTGTACGTACCATAATATGTATGTTCTTATGTATTCAATTGTGTCTTTTTGTTGTATTTGCTTATGCTTCATGTTAACCTCGTATATGCTTTAGTATTTAACTTTTTTGGTTAAGGCATTAACGTAACGCGATATGTGAAATGTAAAGTAATCGTTTACAATATAAAGGTTTTATAATCACAGAATAACATTTTTCGTATGTTCTTGTGTAAAAGCCGCACGTGATTGTTGGCATGTGATGCAAGAATTGAGACTTTGCACATATTTAATCTTTTTTGCCGTGCATTGTCTGGGAACGCACTCTCATGTATCGATGAGAATTAATATGCTGTATTCACACTTTAAATGCAGATTGGAAAATTCTTGCGACATCCGGCTGCTGATGCAAAGATTTTAACACGGAGACAGTGTTTCCGATCTCTCAAGAAATTAAATGCCTATTCGGAATTCAGCTGAACTTTATTGAGTCAGCATTCATTCTCTGAGAAAACTTAAATGATGATGAGAGACCTGTCCTTGCTGGACATTTAAATAATTGACTCAAGTTTAGAGAAAGTTTATTCGTCATTACCTAAATAGTAAGATTCGTTGAGGATCACTCTGACACTAAAGGTGTTTCTCATTTTACTTTATTCAATCATTCATGTACTAAATTTTGCGCTTTAGTCATGCTAATCGTTCTTGTTTTCGGTTCAATTTCAGCTTCGCGTGGGTGTACGAGTTCAGCGAGTAACAAACGAGTCACGTATTAAACACGCCACATCTTCACGCACTGTACTGTGGGTGTGCATGGCCTGGCGCCAGAGCGCTTGTCAACAACTGAGGCGGCCTTGACGGCAGCAAAGCTTTGCACGCAGCCAAGAGTTTATTGAAATTCACCTTTGCGCGCAATGATTTTAAAAGAGTGACTTACTTTGAAGATTTATTGTGGTGTTAATACTTTATACTTTACCATGGACATAGTGTTGAAAACGTGGTTTAATAAATTTAGTAACTTGAAATGTGGTAAATATAAATTCAGAGTCGTTCAAGAATTATTGACTTTGTTCACATGTTATTACTATTGGATTACGATAAATTGAAACGGTTTAGTGATTTTCCTTTTATTTTGCAGGGTGCGAAACCCGATTTTCATATTCATACTTGATGTACTAAACTAGCGTGTGTTCGGTTTTGTTACGTATTATCTTATATCTTACTCCACGTTCTATATCGTTATGTTACCGATAGAGTTAAGTTTTACGAGTCTACGGCACTCTGTTTATTCTGATTAGTTGTTTTACTAATAGTGGAAAAGTTCCGTTCTAATTTGTGCGATGTTTGTTTATAACATTATCTAACTTCTATTCTGAAGTCTACGGAAACGCATACGACGATTTGTAATCATTATCTTACGTCAATATTTTCTTTTTGGTGAAAACTTTAATGAATCTTCAATTTGATATCCACCTAATTTCATTACTTTCTCTGAAACATTTTTCATTACCTACGAGGCAATAGTTTTGATTCCTATAAAATTTTCCGAAATTGCCTTGCCGATGAACTCGTGTTTTACTCGGAGTTATTATAATCTTATAATCCCTAGGTTTATTTTTTTTGCTTTGTTTAGTTATAATTCTTATCTTTATGCGCGATTTTGCCAAAGTCAAGCAACGATGTTCAAACAATTTGGTAATGTTCTCTTTAGAGGTGTTTACGGTGGTAACGTTTCTGATTTATCCATGTGATTACCTGAGGTCTAAATTGTTTGTCATTTACGAAATTGTTACGACATTGAAAAATTGTTGCGACATTACACTTTTAATTGCGAGAGAAGCGAAATTATTTGTCGAAATTATTCGCTTGGACCATTGGTGGTTTTAATGAGATTATATGGCGTTTCATTTACTTCCCTTTGCTGTGTCTTGTTGACGTAAGTAAGTATATTATAAGTTCAATAGTTGTTCTGGTGTTTTTTTTGTAGCAGCTAGTGTTTATTTCTTTTCATGTTGAGGATAAGGGCATTATGTTATATCACTTCAGCGCCTTTATACTCCTAGCTTGTGTTGCGGTTTGTATCGATACTTCTCGAGCTAGGTACTGTTACTAAATTTGACCAAATTTGTTCGTATTGATCTTTTAAGGGTGAAGGAAACCAATCAATTCGATACCAGTGTATTTCCGAGTTAATAGAATTACTTATGAGCAGTACACACATGTAAGGCGGATTTGGTTTTTAAATTTAGCATTCGTGTTTTTCTTTGCGATGCTTTTTGTCGAGTTTAACTGGACGCGTTTGTTTTCACTGTTAATGGCAGTTGTTTTGCCACGAAAGGGTTATTTTTATTTTTGGTTTTCATGAGCTGGGTGCCTTCACCTTACTGTATTGATATTTGGTTTTCAATTAACCTTTGCTTAATTTATTTTGTGTTTGGTGCTCACTCCTACGATGGGGGAAGGTGTGTGTGTGCACCTTGTCCGTACATGCGTTAGTACATATGCCAGTTCAACGCCCTGGTGCGGGTGCCGCATTGCGGATGCGTGGTCAGCAGAATCGAGAAGGTATAAAAGAACGTGCGCGGCTTGTAGTCGCATTTGGTCCGTGCTCTACCCTGTACAACATCGCTACCAGTAAACGTTCCAGTTCTCCAGCGTTATCTCTACCCTTTGGACTTCATATATCGATAGCGGAACATCTGAGAACAAGGTTGGCTTATAGGTGGTGGGTAGGGCATCAATGAGGTAATGTCCCAATAAATGTCTTTGGCTACCTCTACAAATTACATATGATCAAGCGTTTTAACCTCACGTACACAAATATGTATATATACACATCGTTGATCACCTTCAGGAACGTCCTTCAATTCAGGGGTTGCTGAAGGTTGACGAAGAAAAATTCAGGTTTGGTTTCTACATTTTGTTGTTTTTACATTGCTGACATTGAGGTTTTGCCTTCATTACCAGCCCCATCACAAGGATGAATAGTCATAAATATCAATTGACCAAGGAGGTGAAACTAACACTAGAGCTCTTGCCTTTATTCAATATCAAAATGGGTGTCACTCAAAACTGCTTCTGTTTGCCGAAGCAATCTGCAAGTTGTTGCAGTCCAATCTCCGTGCAGACGTTGCTGGGATGCGACCTCCGCCGCATGACCTCAATCACTGACTAAAGGTAATGTCCTGAGCTAATGTCTAGAACGTTGAAAACCTCATAAACTGCTCAACTTCTAAATATATGCTGCAATTGTTATTTTGCATGCGTTATAATTGCACACTTCCAACGACATCATGAAAAATATAATTGACTCACCTGAGCCAGCAATAGTGAGCTGAGGAGGTTTAGGCTCAGAGACAACCCCTAATTGTGAGTTTCGACGGCCGGTTTCTTAAGGGGCCCATGCACGTTAAAAAACACATCAAAATTTTCACGCGTAATTTTGATGCATATTTGCCCTCACACGTTTAGGCGTTTTTCCATCAGAATTCAGTATAGTCAAAATATTCGACATGGATGCATCAGTGGCCATAGCACTAGTGTTCGCATTGGATTCTGATAAACCTCCTGCTAAACGTCGGAAATGGTCAAAAGACTGGTATTTAAAACGCGAAACCTACGGACACGTCAACCTCCTCCGAAAATTACGTTTTAACGAACCAGAGGACTTCCGTAACTTCCTTCGAATGGATGCGCCATCGTTCGATGAGTTACTCGGCCTTGTCGAGCCATTGATAATTCACTGGGTAACAAAAAAATATGTTTTGAAAATTATCCAGGGTTTTCCAACTGAATTAGACTAATTTTGATGCTCTGAGTCCGAAAATGACCTCGGTTTTGCTCAATCAGGTCAGGATTTTTTGCTAAAGAAATTTAAAAAAATCGGTTTTTCGTAAAAAACAAATTTCTGCGGATCATTAGCTGATAAACCCGTGACGATCTTTTCCGTTTTCCTTGAAAAATAGAAGTCAACGCATCCAAATTAATTCAGTTTTTACATACTCCATCAAATTTGATAAGCATAATTATCATAACATTGGTATAAGAATGAGCGTTACGTGACACAAAAGTTCAGAGTTCAAGGCATAAATCGGCGTTTCTTCGATTCTCGTGTGTGAGCAGCTGCTGGGTTGTCTCTCTTCAGCGACCAGCAGTAGTCCGCCAGCATGACTGCGTCCCACCTCCCCTGATACCTCTCTTCAATTTGGCGCATGTCCTAATGGAACCTTTCTCCCTGCTCGTCGCTCATCGCCCCAAGGTTTTCAGGAAACTTCTCCATGTGTGAGAACAGGAAGTGCATCTTTATACTAATCAAACACCCGAGTTTTTCGAAGGCCTCTATCATGCTGCTGATGAGTCTGGCGTGGTTTGCTTCCTTCGTGTTCCCCAGGAAGTTGTTCACCACCTGCACAAACGTTTTTCAGGCGGCGCACTCAAGCGTGTTCATGAGTTTTCGAACTCTGTGTTCTTTATGAGCTGCCTTATCTGTGGGCCATCGAAAATGCCGGCCTTCAGCGTCTCAATGGTCAGTCGAGGAAATGCTCGGCACATGTAGTTGAAGCACCTCCCACCCTTGTCCAGAGCGCGCATGAACTGTTTCATTAACCCAAGCTTCATGTGTAGCGGTGGGATCAATATCTTCTCCCGGTCAACAAGTTGTTCGTTTATGATGTTTCTCGCCCCAGGTACTAGCTGCTCTCGCGCCGGACACTCTTTCTTTACATAGTGCTGGGCACTGTCTCGACTGTCCCACATACATATAAAGCATGGGTACTTCGTGAAACCGGACTGCTGACCAAGTGGAAAGTTCACCATCTTGAAGTCGACGCAGATGATCCATTGGTGCTGCTCATATTGGATTTTGCCGAGATTTTTGCCAGTTTTGATGCTAGAACAAAAACAAATGCAGTTTTAGAATCCCTGACACATTTCTAACAAACTCAAATTAAGCTTTTTTTCCTTTTCCCATTTGTTCTATTTTTATATGGTGTCAAAATTGGGAAAAATTGATAAATTTTGGTCCCCTCACCCCCCCGGGAGGGGGGGGGGAATCATTGTCGTAGCGCCATAAAATTTTAGGAACGAATAGTCCACCAACTAAGGGTACTTCTCCAACAAAAACATGCAAAATGACCATGAGATCGACAGGATCTGGCAAGGGCCCGGGATATTCCCCTCAAACCGAACTTGGTAGTGGCCAACAGAAACACATGGGGTACTGACTGCATCGACTGCCATTGATTTGCACCGAATTTCTGTGCAGCGCGCCGCATCGACCTTCAAACAATATGCCGGTTATGGCATTCTTCGCATACAGCTCTTGATTGGCATCCATACATTTCAGTTCATGCGCCCACTTGGCTTGGCTCAGGTACCGGTTGACCGGCTCAGTTACCCGTGCTCTTGCCAATGACAGGAGTTCCGCTTTCTCGGCTTCCGGGACTCGCTTGCGTTTTCTGCCGAGAGATACGGACTGACTTGAGGACCACGGTTTCGTCGGCCTAGGCAGTGGACATGTAATTGCGGGAAATGACCCCTCACAGTTTTCGCTTTCTCTTTCTTTAGTACCGTCTCCTGAGTCATCTCCATCCTGGAACCTAATGAAATTAAAAAAATAAATTAGAAAAAATATTCTAATTACAGATCAACGGTCGCTATTACAGATCCACGCACCATAGCCACACTATCATATTACGTTGTTCAACACTTTGTCTTTCTGTTACCTTTACCTTCGGCCCCTTGACCTCAATTTACACACATTTACAGAACTTCCCAAGGTCTACACCTGTGTAAAGTTTGAACTTGATTGGATCAATGTTTTTGGAGTTATGCCGCAAACACACACCCAGACAAAAACATTATCAATGTCACGACTATAACAATTGAGTGCATACTCAGGATATACATGGGGGCCGATACCATTTATCGAAAAAATCATTAAAATTTAGTTTCATTTGCTCACACACCCTTTGGTAGTGAGATCACAACCCTTAATTTCTTTTTCAGATGCCGAAAACTACAGAAGATTGGATTATGACGATTGACGCCTTCAAGTGGGCCTGGAATTTTCCTGTTAAGGTGCTATAGACGGTAAACGCATTCCGATTAAGAAACCGGTCATGTCCGGATCCTTATACTTCAACTACAAAAAGTTCTTCAGCATCGTACTCATGGGTGTTGTCAATGCAAATTATGAATTCATTATGGCAAATGTAGGCGTCAATGGGCGCGTTTCCGATGGAGGAGTAATATCTGAAGTAATTCTTCTGAAGCCGTACGAAGGCAAGTTAGATCATGACCAGCGAGTGTTCAATTATCGCTTGAGCAGGGCGAGGCGCGTATCAGAAAATGCTTTTGGTGTGCTGTCCGCCAGATTTGGTGTAATTCGAAACACTATACAACTTGACCCTGAGAGAGCCACGACGATAACGCTTGCATGCTGTTATCTGCACAATTTCCTCCGCAAGAAATCAAAACACTACTTGAGGGCTGGAAACGTGGACTGGGAAGATGCTGATCACAATGTACAACCGGCGGACTGGCGAGAAGGTCAACATCCGCTGGAAGGTTTGGAGACGTGTAGAAGTAGAAACATTGGAAAAGTCATACGCGGTGTGCGAGATTCTTACCGCCAATACTTCTGTACAGAAGGAATTGTTCCTTGGCAAGATGCCAGAATTGCGTAATGATTTCGTACAAACAGAATTCTTACTGACTCAGGGCAGCTAGTACGGGCTCGTTACGCTGGACTCTCACAAAATTGGGGAACGCAAAAAAAGTCACCGACCAGACCGTATGCATTGTTTAATATGATATTTCGATTATCGGTTATAGAAAATAAGGGTTTTCTACATCGATTCTTCGGTTATCGAGATAAATTATTTCATTATCGGGCCCAACTATGGTAGATAGTTATAGCAATAATATAAATATTTAAAACACATTTATTAGCAATACTGTATTAAATACAGTATCAATATACATACGTTAATTAACTTATTGTATTCTTCCCTTTCCAAACAGTGGTGCATAAGAATAAGGCAACTATAAAAAATAGGAATTTACCTCATTGAAAATAATGATCATCCCAAACATAAACAAATTCGATAGCCTTGTCAAAATTGTGTCGAATGCTTCATATTATCTATACTACTTAATGTGTGTAAAATTTTCCATATATGCAAATAATATCTTTCATGATATTATTAGTTGCACTGGAAGGTATGAACTTTAACATATTTGAAAATTGAAGCTAAAATATAACATTCCATAAAACGAAAATATGTTTGTGTTGGTAAATTTTTGCAATATTACTAGAATAAGTCCCAACTGTCATAAAACCTGTTTGTACAGAAGGTACGGATAATAAATGGCGATATGTATAACTGTAACATATTGAAAAATAACAATAAAAATTACATATCATGAACTAACCTGAATTGTTCCTTGTTTATCGCTTGTGTCATCATCGCTATTGGACAAGGTGCTTCTTGACTGGGCAGGAGTCTCCTGGTCTCTTAAAAACATCATAGCCTCCATGAACCACGCCTGGAACTCGTACAAGTCTTCAGTGCGGCACCTGATTTGGCACTTTTGTCAATTTTTTTAAGTTCATTGCGAAAATTTTTTCGTAGATTATTTTTTTTCAGATTTTCTATTGTGGCGGAAGTAAAATGCTCACGATATTTCCGCAGTAAAATTTCATTTGCCTCGGCTTTCTTGGCACAATTGCTATAATCCTCCGACTTAATTCTCCACAAGGCTGGCAAGGTTTGATACACGCTTAAAATTTCAATCAAAAATTTGTTTTCGGTCTCCTTCTTCCCAGACATGCTGATTCTGTCTCCTCGGCAGTCACCTGAGGACTTACAATTTTGATCAAAATTTTGACAAAAGCCCACACACGCATCAAAAATTTGACGACTCGTCGAAAAACATCAAACGGATTTGATCCATCAAAATTTCGATTCAAATCTTTTTTTGACATCAAAACGTCCGACACACAGTCAAATTTTGTATCAAAATTTTGGTATCGATATTTTGATGCAAAATTTTGGCGCTTTTTTTGAACGTGTATGGGCCCCTTTACGCTCTCTGCGTCCTCCCTCCAAGTCGCTGCTGATTTTCATTGCACTTGTGATAGTTTTAAATGTTTATTTTCACGATGCGGATCGAAAAGAATTTGATGACAGCACTGCAACTGAAATAAGTAACAAATTAACATCAGGAGTTCTTTCACAATTTAAGCACACTCAAAAAACTTGTCCCTGTGCAGTTTCATTTCACAATTCATGTAGAATATTCTTGGATTAAATAATTCTGTGGAGGAAAGTAATTCTGCGTTAAAGACTCTGAGATCGACTTTGAGAAAGGGATAAACGAAAGCAAGAAAGAGAGAAAGAGCCACAATGTGATCTGCAAACGAAATTACTTCTTCGAAAAGCCAATCCTCTATGACTCATTTTGTGAATATATTCGGTAGGAATCGAATAAACAAGTGTCGTTTTCAATAATCAGGGGATGATTCTCGTTTTCACTTTGTATAATTTAATGAATTTGTTGGGGTCATTACTAATTCGGTTTTCCATTTCATCTAACTTGAATTGCAGTCATTAAAACAAGGTATATCTGTTTGGATGATTTATTTTGAAATAAAAAGAATTATAACTTGCATTCCACTGCTTGATAAGCCAGAGTGTTTTTGAAAACGATTTTTGCTTGTTCCTTGGTCCGTGTCTTCCCCGTCAGGGAATAACTTCGTAGCAAGTTCTTTCGACAGCAGAGCCTTCATCATGTGGCTGACTGTCCTTGTCAGGGTACACTCCTGGATTTCCTTCAAAAATTCAGTCTGACAAGAACGGTCATATTTAATTATTTATACATGATCGCAAGAAAAAAGATCAGCAGTTCTTTGAAATTACTTATGAAAAACGATGTGAGTGGTAACACAAGGGAATATGAGTAGGTAACGCTCATTTCAGGATACAAATAGAAGTCAAGCCTCTTATAACTGTCCTAGAAAAAAACTATGATACCGACCATTTCAGGTAATTAGCCAAAGTCTGAAGTTCTTCAGTGGTTTTGGCACGAGTTGGGCGGAATTTGATTGTTGCACGCATTCAAGGACCTAGCTCTTTAACTTTATTGTGTTTCTCATCATCCTCATTTCTTATCTCTAACAGTGGATGGATGCTCTCTTCTACTTTGGTAATTTCATCCTCTACCAAGAGAGTAGCATTTTCATTCGTGTAGGTAAAAGTAACGGATAATATACGAAAGGAACTTGTTCAAATAATAGAAGCAGGTGATAGAATATTGACAATTTATGATGTTAATTGAAAACTATGCGACTAGTGTAGATTAAAATACACATCCCATTGCCCTTTCTATAAGAAATAGGAACTTTGAACACCATACACGGCTCATGACTAGCACAGTTTAAAAGAGAAAACGAATGTGTTGAATAACTGCTTCAAAGGATTTTTCAACATAAAAAATGAGACTTAGCAATTCATGTATGAGACTTAGCAATTCATGTATGGAGATGACTCGTCTCTCCGGATAGGCAAACTAAAACCAACAAATAATCTAATCTATTATTTTACATGCACTTATCCCCGTGGAACGAATTCCGGCGTGTCATACAACGTCATAGGAGACGCAGTAAGTGATTCACTCGCAGAACTATGCGAACTAATGCTGCCATTTCCTGCAGCAAATATCAAAGATATCAAGGCTTGGACCTCGAGATCGAGATAAATCGATAGTATACTTCTCACAGCACAGATGATAACTTGGTCATAATTTAAAGGTTAGAGATAATAAACATGATTCTGCAATACTAAAATAAATGTCAGACTATTGATTTCATTAAGGGAACCGAACGGTTTTTCCTATGAATTCTTTGAAAAATAAAAAAATACTTCCGGAGACTTCGGAGGGAGATAAGCTCTCGGGTATTCACAGCATGTTTATAACATTCGAATAGACGTTCAGAGCCATAAATTTTTTTAAATTTGCCCAGACCCACTCCCCCCCCCCCCCCCCCCTCAGAGGAAAATTTCTAAAAAACCTAATTTTTCAGCTAATATTGTACATAGAGACGATTAGTTTTTTTAGTTAAATTCACAATAAAAATATCTACCAAAGCTAGGTCCATGTGTTTGGTTTGGCTTGAATAAAAAATTTGAAAATGTTTGAATTTTTTCAAGTAAAATACACTAACTTTTAGGTATTACTTTACATGTCAATAAAAAATTTTCTAACTAACTTATCAAAAAACAACTATGCAGGTATATAGTACTTACCTTGATCTTTATGATGCAAGAAAGATCTCAATAAGTAAAAAACTGTTGGAAAAATAATTAAAAAACTGGAACACTTTTTTCTCATAAAATGTTTTTTTCGGCTTTGCGGCTCAATATCTCTTAGAGTTCTTCACTTATGAAGGAGATATTTTTTGCATCGTGGAGAGCAAATTGAGTAATATAATAGCTAGCTTATTTAGGTAAGATAAGTTTATTAAAAATTTTTGTCATTGTCCATAGAAATAAAAGAACTGTGTTTTTAAGTTTTTAATATTCATATAGTAGTCAATTTTTTTTAAAGCAAAAACAAGCCAACTGAGCGAGCTATTGTAGATATTTTGATTTTAAATCGAACAAAAAACCATTCGTCTCTATGTACAATATTGGCTGAGAAATTGAAATTTAAAAAAATATGTCTTTGAGGGGAGGGGAGGTAAATTTTAAAAATTTTTGGGCTACAACTGTCTATTCGAATGTTCTAAACATGCTGTGAATACCCGAGAGCTTATTTCCCTCCGGAAGTATTTTTTTTATTTTTCAAATAATTCATAGGAAAAACCGTTCGGTTCCCTTAATACATAGATGGTAAATATTTGTGACACCGTACACGATGCTTTAAATTTAATTACAGGTTAGGTATTGACATTCGCATGTGTACTAGAAATGGTTCTAAATCATTACCTCGGATTCCACTGCCAAAATAAAGTTTTCTGGGAGCTGGTGATGATTTAGGCCTTTGTGGTTTGGCCACTTCAGCGGTTACACTCGGAACATCACCGTCAGTACGTGAAAGTTTACTCTTTTTATGATTATTTCTTCGCCATAATTTTCAGACGGAGTCGTCGCCGCAGCCTGGGACGTCACCTTTGCCGCCGTACGCTCGTAGCCATCTTCAATAAGAAAGCGTAGGATTAAACCGACACCAGTCTACATACATTGCTAAACTCTCATACTATTTCTGTAGAACTTATCGAAACGTTGTTTTCAAAAGGTATTACATGTGCACACATGTATGAAGTGTTTTATTTTCAAACTCGCCAGATGCAGCAAGAACCAATTTGACTTCTCATTCGGACCAAGATTGCGAAGGATTCACTTTGAGCTTAAACCAAGGTAGGTTGTGTAATTTTCCCCCGTAGGTACAGTTCAATTCGACATCTGATTCAGTTGTCTCGCTTTACTTCGCCATCATTCCGCGGTTTTCTATTCAGTCGTCAAACAGCTTAGGGTTGTCGTGTGTAGCCTGACTGTATTTTTCGGAAGTTCGGTAACGCAGTTCTCATGACCAGTGTTTCCACGAGCAGGGTAATTACCCTAGTTTAGGGTAATCAGGGGTACCTTAGGGTAATGTTTAGGGTAAAGGCCCCCTCACACGCGCAAACATATCTGAACTGGTGCTGAATTCGTGCGTTTGTACGCTCATTTCAGGTTGGCACAGACTGTATGAGGCAGATGAGCCATGCTTGATAATTTTGGAGCGACCGGCAGCAAACCTTGCCACCACGTCACTGACGTCAGTGTCACGCCAGCCTTCGTGTGTGGTGCACGACTGTACTCTGCCTCTCTCCCTCCTTAGGCACTTCAATAAGATATTTCTTATTTGTATGTTCACTACTTTTTAGGAACTATTCTCTAGCCCATTTTGAGCGAGCTTTTACATATCTTTTATTTATTATTCATTTCAACTGTAGCGAATCCTATCAATTGTACGAACTCGCCGTCTGGAGTCGCTGTTCTTGTGTGTACTCAACAACTAGCTGCTACTGGCATACTGAAGCGTGCGCCAGTCTTTGTCAAGTTTGCAGTGTGTTGTTTGCATCGTGTGAGGGGCCTTGAGACCGACAAACCAAATTCAGTTCAGATTGTCTGCCAACATATTTGTACGTGTGAGGGGGCCTTAATGAAAAATAAAGGCAAATCTAGGGTGATAAGAGCTCCGTGAAGGAAGTGCCCGCCTAATCTACGTAAAATAGGAAATTGAAAGCCAATATGCAAGCACCCTACTGGTCACCCCTTGAACGAAATGCAATGAAACGAGTCAGAATTTAGTGGTCACAAGACTGCACTGCTGCTGTAATTAATGTAGCACATTTGAATGTCATCAGGTATCGCTCACAAAAGACGGCGTCAAGATACGAACCCATAATATATCTTGTCCACTTCATGTTGACACAGATCATATACTTATGTAAGTGTTCTGTGGTGTTGACACATGATTCTCAGATGCATTTCGCTAATAAGAAACTCGATCGGTGTCAGCAACAACCAGTTGACGAGTCACTGTCCTGTTCTGATTGCGCGCGTGCTTTTAAGCTTCAACAGATTATTCACAGGTATGTTTGTTGTATTTTTAAATACCACAGCTAATATATTTCATCGTAGAAATAATTAACAGGTTCATTCTTGTGATAATCATTGAATTAACAGCAGACTTACCTGAAAGCGCAGGTATTTTGCGAGCTAATTAAATGGAAGGCTTCCTATTTCTTAGCCATATTGCACGCCAACGAAGCATGTTATTGTAGCGATGCAAACAAAAAATTTAGACAGGGTTCTTTGGCACTTCGAGTTACATAAGGTGCTAAAGGTAGAAGAAAGAAGCTATAAAATTAGTTGTGAAAATTCATATAAACAAAAAATTGCAGTTATTGACTTAAAACTTGCAATAAATGTTTGTAGTCTCACTGTCTTTTCAAGGCGCTGTAACACGGACGTAGAATTTAATATAGCTGCGATCATGCCTAGAATTCCGTCAACCGAAATTGAAGCACTAGGGCTTCTGGCAGCTGAGTGATACGGAAAGTTTATACATATTAATAAAAAGGTAAGGTAGTTTTTTTCAAAAATCTCTGAATTTCCTCACCCGCCCTGTAGGAAATGAATAAATTTGATTACTTTACGATAAACTTTTTGAGTTGATGAGTGAATTTGATTGCAACGAAGTCTTTGAGAAGCATATGTGATGTAACAAGATTGGATAAAATCCGTAATGAAAAGATACGACGAAAGTCATGTGTGATGAAAGCCAGAAAGTCATCAGAGAGAGTGGATCGAAGTGTTAGGGTAGCTGCACACCAAAAGACGGCAAGCGACAAAGCAAGCGAGAGAGAAAGATGTTAGGCGAGATCTAATTCACACCAAAAGATAGCCAGTTTGCTCCTGAATGTCACGAAGAGAGGTCAATAACAAAAATAAGCGGAATAAGCATGTGTTTGTAACGTTGAGTATCATTCCTACTTCGTCCCATTGCTTCGAAACATGTAATCTGTCACTGTGCTTTGGATCTTTTGACTTCCAAAGGCAGAGTACAGCATAAACTTTGGATATAAGGAGTTCAGTCTATGCGGGAAGAATTGAGCAGCGCACCTCCCTCGTCGACATCTCATCAGTGAACACACTGCCAGACGTTTCCCGCGGACCCGCTGCAGCTTTCAAGCGTGAAACCATCTTCCAGTCGCTTTCTCGCTTCAGCCAATCTTCAATCTTTCTCACTCGCTCGCTAGCTTGCTTGTGGTGTGCTCACTCCCATAGGAATACATATATCAATTCAAGTTGGCTCGCTTTCTCGCTTCGAATCTTTTGGTGTGCAGGCACCCTTAGGTTAGATTGAGCATGTGGAAAGAATGGCTGAAGTGCGTGAATGAATGGAAAATGAAATGAAAAGTAGATAATTATAATAGTGTTAGGTACACATATTATTGCATTTCTTGCAGCATGGCAAATGATCGCGCACCGAGTGAGGAAGAGCCAACGAAATCACCTCGAAAAAAGGAAAGCTCCACGTGAAAGCTAAAATCTACCAGCAGAAATTTAAAGATTCCTGGACATCGGAACCTGAGTTTCAGGGAAGGTTAGCCAAGTCCTCAAAATCAACAGAGCATGAGGATGGCTATTGTAAGGCTTGAACCGATATTACTTGTGGGAAATCGGAGATCAAGCGTCACATGCTCTCAGTGACAAACAGCGATCCATGGGGCCAAAAAAATGAAATCAATTGCTAGCTGTGTGCTATCCAATGATCCTCTCGAAAATCGTGCTCGTAAAGTGGAACTGTACGTTTGTGCATTTTTAGCTAAGCACCACCTTCCTATCTCATTGTGTGAGCCTCTTTTAGTTTGATGAAAACAATGTTCCCCGATCAGGAGTCGCTGAAAAAGGTGCGCCTTGGAAAACAGCGGGCATCAAACATAATTCGACAGGTATTTGGCAAACATCTTGTACGTGATATCGTCTGGGAAATCAAAATAGCATTCTAACGCTCCACTGGCCCTCCCTCCTGACGCTCATGCAGTATGTAATACAGTGCTAATTCATACTGACGGAGCTCTGGAAACCAGTCCATTTACCTTTTATTTAATTTATAGATCATAGGTCAGGATTAGCTGTTTTAGGGTAATCTGGGGTAATCAACACTCAGATAGGGTAATTAGAGTCACCCTGCTCGTGACGTAGAACGAGCGGTGTCATTCCTTGCGGACTCCTCACACGTGATGGTGATGCGATCCGTTGCTAACGCTGCGTCGGTGCTCTAGTCCGACTTCACTTGGTTCTCAACTTTTACTTCGTATTTCCTTTATTTCCGTCTCGTATATAATTTTCTCTTTCTTGAACTTAACCCCCCTACAAGAGATTGGTCCTTGCGCCCGAAGATTCTAAAACTTGTAGCGGTGAAAACCCTATTCTTACGGAGGCTCTGAAATTACTAACCCTTAACGCTAATAAAATTTAACCCCTTTTGACCAATCTCTACTTCTCTAATCTGACATCTCTTCTCGAGAACCGAAACATCAGCTCTTCCTAGCACCATTTGTTTTGGTGAGACAATGCTCTGGTGGTGAGAGGCTCGTGCGATTAATGACATTTCACCTTGTTTGCAATACTGACATTTGGCTACATAGCCCCCCTCCCCAATTCGCTTCATTCGTGAATTTCATTTATTTCTTCATTTTTGCGTGCATGAATCCAGACCAGTCGGTGCCACCTAATATTTCTCACCGCTTGCCTTGACCGTTATGTCAACCGTATCTCGTCCAGCGCCATGCCCGTCTCTGGGCCATCTTTCGCGTTCCGCTAGTGCAGTGTCTGACCTTGGGAATAATGTTAAGTTTATATGTAACGTCCTTTCACTATGAGCGTTTGAGGCAGTGATTATAAATTAAGCTAGCCCATCCATACCGCAATTCTAGTAATTGAATTTTCTAGGGAGCTGATACCTCGCTGTGAGCTGTCACGCCAGCTGGTGCTGCTGATGACTCGGCCTGCCAAGCTCGTTTCCATTTTTTTCACCGCAACGCAAACATTGCCCCATAGTCATTGTGAAGTTAGGGAAGCAATACTTCGCACCCTGTTATCCGCGTCAGATTGCCTCTGCGGGGGCATGCAAAATGGATGTAACACTATTCATCTGCACGGCCATTTTAGTTCGCTGGGCAGTGTGTTCACTTAATAATTAATTCTTGAAATGATCGATGACCAGTTATATTACTAAAAGTTTAAATCATTACTGACTGTTGTTGAGCTTCAGTCTCGCTGAATGCTGCCTGAACCTCTAAGTCTTCTCGATAAAACGGACGTGTATTGTTACCTTAATTAAATCGTGTTGTGTTTGTCGCCTTTTATAGTTTTTAACTGTGGCTAGAGTTTAAAGTGCTAGGTAAAAATAAACTGTAGCGTCCGGCTAATCTGAGACGCCGCGTATTTAAGTTATGCTATATGCATTACCGCAGTGTTCATTGAAGGAACATTGATTCATCGACGATTTACTAAACGAGCTGCGACTTCTCTTATGGCTTTACCTGTGTGGCTATCAGTGTGATAGGACTAAGCATAAAAGCTTTCAGTTTTTTTCCCGCATCCACATGTCTTAGTATACCTCACACTTTCCACTACGAAAACTAAGGCAAACGCATGATTACGAGAATTAATTCTAATAACCTGAATTGAGAAGCAATATTATTTTTAATTATTTAGATGTATTATTTATATTAGTAACAATAATTTGTTAGTCATTTATTCATTTCTTTTAAGTCATAACGCTATACAGTGCTGGTAAAACTAAGAAAAAGTTCATCTTCGCCTGCATATTCCATGAAAGGTGTAGAATTTTTACCGCCATAAATGCATAAATGTCTTTTCATTTTTTGTTGGGAAAATTCCCTTTGTGCCAGTTGTGCTCGGGCCAGTTGTTGAATGGCTGAAAGCGAAAATTTGGAAATAATAACGTTCTCTTAAGGGTTCGAAGTCCTGTTTTTTTAGATTGATCAAACCGCGCCAATGTCATGTGCGAGTACTGGAAATTTTACATGAGCTAACTGTGCACAAATATTAAAGGCGAACTGTTCATTGCATAATGAAGATTTCAAATTTTCTCGAGGCGTGAAGGTTGTGGGTTAGACACTATAGGTCAGAACTCTAATTGATACATGATAAGCAAGAAATATAGTAACTGAACTTGGAACTTACGTGTTGAGCTGCAAGTCTTCATCCACAGTGTGTCCGCTACGAAACCTGCGCTAGGTCGGCAGTTGATCTAGGTAAGGCGGAGGTGCCTCACGAATTGTGAGGGCGAAGATTGGAGCCTCTGGTAGCAGAATACTAGTAGGAAGCTCGCGTGAAATTTTCTTGCATCATTGTCGGCTGAGCGTTCGTGCCAACCGGCGATGATCCAAGAAACTCCACTAGCTTCGTTAAACTCAACTGCTCTGTAATGGGACTCCGTGAAGCCACCTGAGTAGATGTTTTTAGTCTGGAACAGAAAATTTCAGTTGAAATTTCATGACTCAGGTTGATCATCGAAAGAGTTGTAACAGTTATACACGAAAGTTCGGTATGTAGTAAATTATAGTAAACTACAAGGTTTATCTTAGTGTTTTAGGTATTATGTGAAGCTCAAGTCATGTTCACGGTTAGTTTGTTCTTACCGTAAGGACCTCTTCTTGGGCGAAGAAGAGGTTAGCCGAGGCGCTGTGGAAAGGGGCCGGTAATTAACTTGCCGGGGACGGACACCTCTAACCAGCGCATGGCTGAGTGTCGTGGCCGATACCCGGGGCGTGGCGGACTGTCATGATGCGCCTTACAAAAATGCAAGGGGCAATATCCGCGAAGTCTAGGAACAAAAAAATCTAATGGCTGGGGAGGTGATCAGGAAACTCTTAACGATGAATTGCCCGGGATCCAGGACGACATTGTAAACCGTGAATGTTCCGCGCTAGCCTAAACATCGCAAAGGACTAGGGATCGTAGGTCGAGAAAATAGCTATGTTTGAAATTTCGTTTTAGGAATACGTCGGTTCGAAGAGTGCTACCGTCTGTACGTAAAAGGGACGGTTACGTTGCAGCACGAGCAGTATTTCCGCCTCACGTTTGGCTTAAGTCAGGAGATAAAAGTGTGATGATGGTGCTACACAGTCTCTTATTTTCAACTCTAAATCTTCTGAAGGCCTATGCCGTCACAAGTGCGTACTTCCTCTGTGCATCTGTACGTACGTGTTTAGGTCGACGCCCTATGCGGGTACCGCAGTGGGTATGCTGACCTCAGCAAATATTGAGTATATAAGGTAGTGCGGAGCCCCCTTGGGGCGCATTTGGTTCTACTGTCCTTCTACGCCACGTACACGTTTAAAAGTCTTCTCGTCTCTTTGTTCAACCCTTCAGCCGCCAACACTTGAGGGCGGCACATCTGGTGGCGCAGTAAGTTCGTTCCCACGACGTGAAATTGTACTTGATCCTTGTGCTGTGATGTGGATTCAACGACTACTGTGATTGAAGATATAGGAAATTACGTCTGGATTTTCGACGGTGATATTTGAGGATCACGTGTCTACGGAAATTCGTGGAAATTCTACGTGTGGTGGTCTACGCTTCGCTTCGTGAGCCGAAAAATATTTTTGGTGATATCGACAATACTACTATGGAGAAATCTACAGCAACGGGAAGAGATAGTATGGAGAAATAGTGACGTGGTCGTTTGACAGTTGTATGCATAAGTAGCTGAGTTCAGAACAATTCTACGAACTGTTGCAGTGTTCTGTTTTTACGAGAACAATTGTGTAATGTGTATGTGATAGGAAATTACCTACCGAACAGTGTTGTTTCAAATTCTACAGAAGCTGTGTTAACGTAATTAGTACGTATACATAAACAGTGAGCTGTGCGATTACGCGCAGTGTGGAACCGTGATCATACGTGAACACTACCAATACGTGCTCGTGCTAACATTGCTACTCCGCTGTCTGACAGCGCTGAGTGTATGACCTTGGACCCGGCAGTCTAGACGTCTGCTTGTGCTGTAGCTGAGCATCGCAGACGACCTTCGGAACAGCTGCTAGCAACCTGCTCTGCGGTTGCCGAGCAGTCTCGACGTTCGTCCTTGACACCTGCCGCGACGCCTGTCTGGCCGTAGCTGCACTGCCTGCAGTTTGCTGATTCCAAGCTGAGTATTCTGTAAACTATAATATTATTGTATGGGATAATTAGATAATTTCTGTGACATCGTCGATTTTTATTTTTGTTGCTTCGTGTAGTTTAAAATATTGTTGGGATAGATATCATTGAATTCGTGTAAAGAGTTTCCCTGTTTAATAATTGAATTAGGTTCGTTTGAAAGTCGCAAAAACAGTTTTCAGTACTGATATTTTAGTAATTATTAATGAAGACTTAACCGTGTGCTTCATCCTTTTTAGTAACGTGGGTTTTAGCGTTCTGTTATGTGATTATTTTTTTGAGAGGTTAGATTTTTAGGGTTCTGCGGTGTTATTTTTTTTCTGGCGTAGGATTTTTGCGTTGGGCTGTGGTATTATTATAATTGTGAGTTACGTTTTTAGCGTTGTGAGAGAAATTGGTTAGTAACTGTGATTGATTATGGGAGATTCTGATTCCGAACCTGAATTTATTCGTTCGACGGCAACGACGACAGGTAGCGGTAGGGTTTCTGTTCCGGCATCTAGTGGTACGTTACCTGGTACGTGCGCACATACTCCAACAAGTGTGTTTATGTCTGGACCACAGACCACGACGGTAGTAACGACTACTGTTAGTACCCAAACTGTGACGTTCAGTACGCCAAGTGTGACAACAATGACGTCCTCTAGTGGACCGATGACGGGTGGTGGTGTAACCACAACTATACAAAGGGGTAGTACTATGCTGTCCAGTGCAGAGCTTCCGTTGTTTCGAGGCCGACAGCGTCTCAGTGACCCAATCTTTTGTGAAACAAAGACTTTTCGGACACATGTTGCAAATCTAAAATCCTATATGTGCTTGTTACCCGACCTAAATTCCGATGACGCCAAAAAAGAGTTACTTGTGCGTAGCGCACACAAAAGTGTTGGCGATTTTAATGGAGTAGTCACGAAATTAGTAAACCCTGATGTTCACTATTCCTTCGATCAGGTTATCGAAATTTTAGATGATATCTACGTGTCTAAGGGGGAGCGTTCAGTTCATGCCTTAGCGTGCGATTTAAATCAGTTACGGTTGTTACGTAATGAAGGGCTGGCAGCCCAATTGGTTATGGCAATATCGAAAATAAGAAATTTGAGTGATCACATTCTAAATAGTACAGAAGTAGCATTACAAAGACATCCATTTGTAATTGCTAGTACGAACGTAAACGATTTAAAAAAATTCTCTGGTGACTTAGTAGTTTTCAGTCTAGCTATAGCAGTTCTCGGACCTCTTTTAGAGGAGAACTTTTGTAAAAAAATCTTCTCGAGGCCGTTCAATACCTCTGAAGAATTGTTAGCTCGTCTCGTTTCCGCTGTGCGTAATAATCCTGAGGGTAGAGAAATACTTGCGCGCAAAAACAATACCCAGTCCACGTATCAAACCAGAGAGACTTACCTTGCGGTTGTACCTGAAGAGAGTGAGTGGGACGAGAAGGACTCGTTTCCCGAGGCTTACTATGCATCACAAAACAACAACCGACGTTTTCATGGTCGGAGGCCATTTTTCAGAAGCAATTGGAGACCTGCTAGATTTCAAGGGGGCAGACAATATTCATATTTTGGAGATCGACCTTTAGGTTCTTTGGAGTGCAACGAAGCTCAGGTGGTAAACCCACAACAGACTAGTAAAGATAAATCTAAATCGTTTTGTTCACTGTGCAATACCGCAGGTCATGTTCAAAGTATGTGCACGACTAAGAGAGGCCAAAGCAAATCAAATTTCCGCGGTCATGCTTGCTACAATTGTGGCAAGACGGGCCATTTTGCACGTGAATGTCGTTCGCGCGGTCGTGGTAGAGGACGAGGTGAAGCGTACTACGCTGCATCTTGCGAGGGTGAAGATTTTTTAGAGTAGATGGAGAAAAATCAGAAAATTCAAAGAGTCTTGGTGTAGAGAGGGAGTTGCCAGTGCCCGAGGATACAGCTACAATCCCCGTTACCAATGATGTGGCGTTGAAACCAGATACTATCACTAAGTCGACGGAAGAGGTGGATCCGCTATTCCTGTGTAAAAATAAGTTCGAATTACTAGGTGAACAAGAACTTGATGTAGGTGCAAATTCTGAACTACCTGTAGAAGTTTGTTTGTCAGCGACGATTATGAAGGAAGGTCGTTTAAGGAAGGAAAGCGACGGTTTATTTTCATTACGGCGTTCTAAGAAGCCTACAATTATATTACGTAATGATAACAAATTGATGAGCGCTCTCATCGACAGCGGTAGTGACCGGTGTCTGGTGAGTTACCGGAATTTAAAAGGCATAAACGAGCGAATTAAGCCTAGTGCCTTGAGTATCAGGGGTGTAAATTCTAAAAGCCAGGTATCAGGCGAACTTAATCTTTGTATTACGCTGCCTAATAATAAAGAAATCAATACTAGCGCTTTGATTTTGAAGGATGGCGAATTTAAATATGATGTAATCCTCGGTAGGGATATTCTACAAGATGCAGTGATTAATTTTAAAGAAGGATTCATCGTTCTCGACGGCGTAAAAGTACCGTTTCATGATGTGCAGGAATTGAACGAGCAAAATAGGAAAGAGATATTTTCAATACTATAAGTAATCCAGAATGTCTAATGGCTGACATGCTTGCCAATAGGAGGAAAATAAGGAATTATCTGCTGAAGCAGAGGGAATCAAAAATTGCGAGCCAAGAAAGTGGCGATAAAAATGGCCTAGAGATAAATACTGCAGAAGAGAGGGGTACCCCAGGCCCAACGGCAGGGCGAGAAAAAAATGGGAAAGTAAAAAATAAACAGCATGCGAAGAAAATAAGAGAAACTAAGGAACATGCGAGAAGTTTAAAAAATAGTAAAAGACGAGAAATAGTTGTTCATTGTGGAGCAGTGGAAATGTCAAGGAATTGTTTACGTGTTATTAATGGGTATGTCAAAAAGGCTAAGCCCGGAAGGTATATTATGAATAAAACAATTCTCGCGAATGGTATTTATGTCGCCGAATCAGTTGTGGATATCAAGTCAAATGGTTTTGTCCCTGTAATGCTTCTGAACGTCTCGGAGGACGTGGTATATATAAGCGACAATACGATGTTAAGTACGATTGAAGAAATTGATGACATGGAAATTGAACACGAGATTTACATGTCTACCGTGCACGAAGCTGTGCGAGATGCAAATTTGTGCGATGCCCACGGTAATGCGGATCTACCCGAAGTCGACAGTGTTAATGGTGGAAGTTTCAATGCCATCTCTGGTAAAGACGTTGGGGTGGTATCTGTAGAATCGAGGCATTGTTGTAACGATCTTCGTGTTGATGAAGTAGGAATTAATGCACATAAAGATGTTGTACCGGATGGAGGTAGTAACGAGAGACGCTTTCTGACTAGTAACGAGGTGAATTGTGATGATGAAGACGCTAAACCATTACTGTTAAATTTATTAAACGATTTTAGAGACGTAATTACTCTCGAAGGCGAAACTATTGCCGTTACGAACGTTATGCTACATAAGATAAAATTAAAGCCTCATGCTCCAGTACTTAACATCCCACCATATCGAATTCCACATAAGTATCAAAACGAATTGTTGCAAGCAAATAAACAGATGTTGGATCAAGGAATTATCGAGCCTTCAAGCTCTGAATATAATTTCCCTTTAATCGTTGTGAAGAAGAAGTCAGGCGAGATACGCCCCGTTATTGACTTCCGCGAACTAAATAAAATAATTATCAAGGAATCTTACCCGATACCGAGGATCGACGAATTGCTTTTTGCCCTCGGGGGTAATAGCATTTTTTCGAGCCTCGACCTACGCTCTGCCTTTCATAAGGTCGAGTTAGAGGAAAAATGCCGTAAATTCACCGCGTTCAGTATCGGTTACGAGAAATTTCAGTTCAAGAGGTTGCCATTCGGGTTATCCTCGAGTCCATCAGTTTTCCAAAGAATCATTTCTTCTGTTCTTACAAATATCATCGGTAAATTATGTTTTGTGTTCCTTGATGATATACTAGTATTTTCCAAATCCATGAACCATCATCTGAAAGATTTACAGAGTGTTTTTGAGAAGCTACGTGGTGGAAATTTATCACTTAAACTTGAAAAATGTCATTTTCTAAAAAACTCAATAGAATATCTTGGACACATCGTGTCGGCAGACGGAATTCGCTGCAAAGAATCAGAAAAGCTACAAAACTTTCCCATTCCAAAAAATGTGAAGGAACTGCAAAGTTTTCTAGAAGTAGCGAACTATTTCCGCAATCACATACCAATGTTTGGACCGATCTCATACCCTCTGTATCAATTGTTACGTAAAAATGTTGAGTTTATCTGGAATCCTGAATGTCAGCAAGCTTTTGAAAAAATCAAATCTGTTTTAACATCTGATACCGTTTTACGGCATCCTGATTTTACTAAGCCCTTCCACGTATTTACAGATGCTTCTAATTTTGGTATAGGTGCAGTGCTTTTACAACAAGGAAATGATTCAAATAAATCAATGAAGGCTATTGCCTACTACAGTAAAAGTTTAAACTCAACACAAAAGCGCTATTCAACGACGAAAAAAGAGTTCTTCGCCATCGCGAGCGCATTGAAAGCATTTAAATATCTCATTCTTGGATATCCGATCTATCTCTACACTGATCATAAACCTTTACAGCCCTTGTTTTTCAAAAAGCTTCCTGACGATTCGGCTATGGCTAGGTGGTGTCTAACAGTTGAATCTTTCGAACCGGTAGTAAAATATTTCCCCGGGAAACAAAATCTAATTGCAGATTGTCTAAGTAGATTGCCCGAGCATTTAACTATTTCTGATCTTGAAGAATGCTCAGAGTTCGAGGAGGTTGACGCCTTCGCAGTAACTACACGCCGTGGTGCACTGACCGCCGACATAGACCAAACAGCCGAGACAAGTTCTCATCAAGTGGCGCCAGAGGCGACTGCAAAACCCCGACTGACTGACTTCGTTCCTCAGTTAAAAGACGTATCGTGGACTTTAGACGAATTTCGAAATGAGCAACAGCTAGACCCATTCTGTTCTGAGGTGAAAGACGCATTACTAAATAGTAGTAAATCTACGATCCCTGACTTACAAAAATATTTAATTCTGAACGACATACTTTATAGACGACGACAAATAGACTCTAGGGAAAGTACTATTCTCACTTCGGTTATACCGACATCGCTAATGAACAAGGCGGTGCTTAGTATACACTCCTTGTATAATACTGATGCGACGCATACATTGTTTAAATTTAAGTTGCGTTATTTTCATTTATTAGAGAAGAGTATCATACGTAAATTTGTCAAAATGTGTGATGTTTGTAAAATTCTTAAAGCTAGTAGCACTGTACCTATTAAGATATTGGATGCACCTATTGCTAAAGAACCTTTCGAGGTAGTTTCAATGGATTTTCTTGGCCCTCTCCCCATCACAGGTCAGCAGAATAAATACATTCTAATCGTGATTGATTTATTTTCGCGTTACTGTAAGCTTTACGCGACGGCAGATCGATTAGCAGATACAGTTGTCTCTTGTCTAGACAGCTGCTTCTCAACCTTTGGCTATCCTAAAACACTTCTAAGTGACCAAGCTCTTGAATTTAAATCTGCGGCAGTTATAAAATTCTCCCAAATTCATTGTATTGCGAAAAAAGAAGTCCTCCCTTGGAGTCCTCACAGTAACGCTATTGTTGAACGAAATAATCGCAAGATTACAAATTTATTAAAATTATATATTAACTCTTTAGCGCATACCGAATGGGATCAGTGTCTCAACAGCACAGAGAACGCGATAAACAATAGTTTAAATACCACATTGGGGGATACACCCTCGTTCATTGTTTTCAATCGCGATACGTGTCCAAGCTTTAGCGCCGATACTTTCGAACCTAATTACAGTCACGACACGAACGTGGATATAATAAAATTTCGGGCTCAAGAAGCAGCCCGTACTGTTGAAAACGTTAGAGCTGTGATAATTAATAACACCAGTGAAAGAACGATGTACCGAAACCTTCGTCGAAAAAATAAAAATTTTGAACTCAACGACAGAGTATTATTGCGAAATCATTTGCGGAAGCATAAGCTTGATCTGGCCTGGAATGGGCCGGGAATTATCACAAAAATTAACCGAAATTACGTAGAAATCAAAATTGGTAATAAAACATTCAGGAGTAATAAAAATCATGTACTACCTTTACGTAAAAAGTGTTGAATGAAAACTATGCGACTTACGACTGACTATGTTACTATGTTCACATAATAATATTGTGTGATTCTTGCTTCGATGTTAATTTTACGTATATTTTTAATTGGAACTTTCCTTATATAACCATATGTATTTGCCTTATATTTTTTTTTCGTTTTTGATGTACCGTAGTTTTTACGTGCGTGATTGAGAATGTACGCATTTCATTTTATCACCAAGGTTTGCATCTGCCCGAGAGCCTTGCACGGTTCAATACCCTCCGGTGTTTACAAACGAGGCACCTCAATGCTGTGGGAGCGAAGTGCTAGCTCCCGAGTTGTTTTGGAGTGCCGTCGCCCGATTTGTTTTGCAATTAGGTGTGCAGCTGTCGAGACCGTGTGGGATCTGCAGCGTGCAGAGATGCTGTTCGTTCTTTTCCTTGCAGCTGTGACCAGCTGTGATCATTGGTTTCTTTCATTACTTTGACGTATTAATAACTGATTAAATTTTTTAACTTGTGTGGCCATGCTAATTGAACTGTATTTGTTTCGATTTCAGACCGAGCACGCTACCGTTCCTGTCTTCCACAATGGGAAACAGGATGACCCATGTGTCGGTGGAGGCACTAACAAATGCCCTGGAGCAACATCAGGGAAGGGTGTCAAACGATTGGGTAAAAGCGAATGCACTCGTCGACATCCTCCCAGATAGGGTAGCTGATTTAGGTATTCTTCTTCTCTTTCCTTTAACTTTGGGATTAGGAGTTTCCTTCTTCTATCTTCGTCGTGAAATTAATTTATTGGCGGATCGCCTTCGCGCCAAGGATGCGTTACTCCGACGCCAGCAGCTCAGGTCGAGCAATGCCGACCAACCGCTGCGTCACCTGCAAGCAAATAGCGAAGTTTAGGTGTCAGTGAAGCATGTGTGGAACTTGAATTTTTACGTGTCGCCAATTAGGCGCTATTAGCTCTCTTGCATTGTAAACGGATGTAGTATTATTTACTTTTAACACATACTCAGGAAGTAGTCTTAAGATACTCAGTTATTTTTTTCCATATTGATGTATTTGATGTTGATTTTTTCTCTTGTTCGGATCGACGTTCAAGAATATACGATGTTCAAGTATACTATATGTATTCTTTCAATTTCGTTAAATTAAATTTCTTTCTACGACAATGATGATATTTTATTTGGATAGGAATTTCAATACAAATTTCCATGCGTGTATATATATTTTTTTTTAAATGATATTGTTTCCATAATAACCAAACTCTATGGTTGTCAACGAAGTTGTCCGTAGCACATTCATGCGGCGTTTAATTTTTATGTGTAACGATTCCCATTTGTTTAGAACCTTCTTCTGCGTAAAAAACGAAAATTTTTTTGAATAAATATTGCCTCATAACCTTAATACTTAACGAATATTTCTTGGAAGGTTTATTTTTTCATGTTCAACGTGGTTTTTTAGCGTTTATTTTCGATATGTTGCTGACGTGTTCCTACACTGAAAAGTTAGTTGAATCCTGGTTCCGAAAACCGTGGAGTTTTCTTTTACCGTTTTTGGATGCCGATTATAGTTTTTAGTTAACGGATTTTTTTTGTGTTGCGTTATTCACGACTATGTTTCGGGACGTGTATTCTGTTATTAACAGTTTTTGCGTTCATAATGTGTATTTGAGTAGCGGCTTTTCCGTTTTCTTGGTGGTGGGGGTGTGAATGATTTCATTTTTACAATGTCCAGTCAATTTTAATTCGATGCGTTGTTTCTTTTCCTAAAATGATAGTTGTTTTGCTACACAGTACTTTTCAATTGGAGATATTTTACCGAGGATGTTTTTAGCTTCCTGTGTTAAAATTGTAAGTTACGATTCTTATAACTTCAATTGATTGATTCTTATATTGGTAAATAACCAGGGCATGGGGGGAGGTGTATGCCGTCACAAGTGCGTACTTCCTCTGTGCATCTGTACGTACGTGTTTAGGTCGACGCCCTATGCGGGTACCGCAGTGGGTATGCTGACCTCAGCAAATATTGAGTATATAAGGTAGTGCGGAGCCCCCTTGGGGCGCATTTGGTTCTACTGTCCTTCTACGCCAAGTACACGTTTAAAAGTCTTCTCGTCTCTTTGTTCAACCCTTCAGCCGCCAACACTTGAGGGCGGCACAGGCCAGTAGTAAAGAATTTTTTTTCTTTTGTATAAGCCAGCTTGATGGCACCGCCCTATTCGAGTTTTCGCTAAATTTAACCATTGACAATTTATTTTAAACCAAAGACCAGTGCGCTTGGTTTAATCTGCAACATAGATCATGGCACAGGCTGACACATATTATGTTATCCAATATGAAGAATGTTCATCAGGCTATTTTTTCAAAGTTTATGTAATGAATGAACTCAGTGTGGCACGTTCGACATTTAAAGCAGCGAAAAATCAGTATGCAGTTTTTTTTTCTTTTGGGTATAAGGTAACACCATGACTTTTTTCGAAAATTCTACTAGGTTCACAACTTTTTCTTTTCTTCTCTCAGACACACAATAAATACCTAATGAATTTGACTCTACCGGTTGTTGAAAAAAGTTAGCAGATAGAAAATGCTTGAAAAAATGAGTTTGAGTTTTTTTGCAGTATCTTCCTAATAATTTCAATTTCACCAGATCGAAGCATCACACAATTATCACAGCTTGGTACTACAGCACTTAATTTTGCATTATTGACGCGTACACTTTTATAGAGATTAAAATCACCTTCCACACCATTTTTTTAAGAAGTCTAGTTAAATTTCCACTAAAAGTTTTCAACACGTCTTACTATTCAGCACACTCACTCTTTCTGAAATTTGGTGCTGAGGCTTGTACCCTTGTACCCGGATCTCACGCTTCTTTTATTATGACTTCCAAGATAATATTCATAAGGGAAACATGAAATTGTTTATAGGTTTCCATACTTTAGATAGTCTTGAGCAAGATGTATGATAATATGAATATTGTAAGAAAGAAAATCAACCCCATACACCTGAACACTTTGCTCTACGAAGAATTTAAGCATTTTTGTAACTTCGTTCTTGTTGCACTGCAGGTAGTCTGTTGAGAGATATCTCATTGAAGCTAATAATACGAGTAGTTAGAAATTGTAAGATTTCTCGTTAGATATCATTGATTCACGAGAGAAAATTACTATGCTGGCATACAGAAGGAATGTTCAGAATTCAGTGGTTTTCCACATTGAAAGATTTTTAAAGCCACCTTCATATTATCTTGAAAAGCAGATGGGATGCAATTTGATATTAAATTCAGCTGGTCCTCAAATAATCCTTTCTGATGAATACTTGAATTATTTTTTTTGGTTTGGTTTGCACTACTGGAAAATATATTTTTCAATATTCTTTTCATGGCACCAAATTTACACATATACAAATAATGAAGCACAAATCCTGACACCATTGGGAAATGCAATTCTGACTGCAGTGGCATGAGCGAATCTATTTTATGATGGCTGATATCTCTTCTATCATTGAATGACGCATCAGAACGAAGAGGAACAATGGTATCCAGTAACGTTGCATGCCCTCCATAGTACTGACCTGCTTGGGAACAGCGTCACAACTATTGTAAGCTGTGTGGGTCAGTATACTTTTCAGGTAGGATTGCATGGGTGCATCACAGACGAATGACCCTATATTCAAATCTAAACTTGAGCTGTTTTTTACATTTTGTGCAAATTACTTAAGTTCTTCAATGAATATATCAAGGAAGACTTTGGGGGCTGGCAATTGCTTATTAGAGAAATTTGAGGTAAAAATCCCTACTGTAACAATTTGTTTTTGGCATTCATGAATTCTGGAAAGAATAGGATAAGTTGAGTAAAGTCTGGAGTTTGCATATACTGGAATGCCATCAATATTCATAGCCATGTTAACACGTTCCAAATTTGGATTTTGGGCTTAGAGTTTTTTTAGAATTTTTGTCAGAGAGTTCTGCCAATTCAAAAAGCATAGAGTATTCCCAAGAATCCATTTTTATAATTAAATATTTATGACGTTCTTTCAATCCTTCACTAGTTTTAGGTAGTTCTGGAAAATCCTTTGAATGTTTATGGAGGAGCCGAGTATTGGAATCATTTGGAATGCTTTCTTCATCATTAGCCCATTCTTGAAGGCACCTTTTCAGCTTCAGTGAGCACAAATTTGCACACTACTGAGTCTGAGTAGAACAAGAAATTCTGCATTCTAGTTCAGGTTCAGTAGTTGAACTGTCAGACTTGCTTGTATCAGATTTTCTGGAATCATCTGACTTGCATACATCACAGCTGTTTGAATCAGAAGTAACATTTGGGTCATATGGAGCAATTGACATCCTACCGATGGAACTTGCATCACTAATGTCAAGATTTTCTTGGCACTCACTAACAGCATTTTCAGCATTATGCTCATTACATTCAACACATTCAGGGAGTGCAACTTCATGCTTTTCTCAATTAAGAAGAGCTTCAATTTGCCTTCTTTTCGTCTGCTTCTCAATTCACTGAAGGTTTTTCGACACAGTTAAGACTTTCCCATTTAGTAAAAGATAGTTCCTACCAGGGTTGCGGAGTCGGAGCAATAAATTGGCGACTCTGACTCCGCCTTTTCAGAATTTCTCGACTCCTACTCCACCTTTACAGAATTTTTCGACTCCGACTCCACCTTTCGAGAATTTTGCGACTCCAACACCGACTCCACCTATTCACAATAATATATAAGATGAATATTACAGCTTGCAGGTGTTGCAACCTGAACATATGATTATTGTGACCTTTAATTACGAACGACTTCTAAATTGGTAAAAGAATGCTAAAAATCAAGTTATACTAATATATATCTACTAGTGTACATGATTCTTCATAAATGGCGGGATTCGATAGTTTCCTTTAAAAAGTCGCAAGATATAGATGCCAAAAAAATAGATCCACCCCAATAGTACCCTCGGATAAAATATTCTTGTACTTGTGCACTGATGAAACTCGTATCACACATAGCATCCTAATGAACGTCACAGACGCACACACCAACCAAGCAAGCATCAACTGTGTATTATATTTCAAATTATAATTATTAAAGAAGTTTTCAACAAATTTGCCATAACTTTTTTCCACGATAAGCTGCATTTCCTCACCAATAGATTCAATTTTCAAGCAAAATTATTTACTTATAACCAAAAGTGTGCAAATGCCAGATAGTTCATATTATTTGAATGGTATTTATGATACCATCCAATCAAGCTGATTCCGATTGTAATAACATAATGAAAATTACACACAAAAACACATTTATTTATAAATTGATGGAGACACCAAGCGTTTCATTATATAATAGGGTATTTTTTGTGCGGAAAAATTTCCACCATAGGCTGAAAAACTCAAAACAAATCAATTTTTACGAATGATGAAATGACAGAAACTCCTTAGTTTTGGAATTATAAGGACTTAAAGAAACTTTCAAAGGTAAAATATGATACCATGTTCGCGAATATTTTAGCGCTACTTTTTTCACTTCAAATTAATCCAAGTCAAGTTCAATTTAATCCCAGTCATTTTCAATTTAACAAAGTCAAGTTCAAATTAATCCAAGTCAAGTTCAATATAATTCAAGTCAAATTCAAATTTATCCAACTCATAGTTGAGTTAAGAATTGACACAATCACTCGTTAATTAGAGCGCTTTTTCGTTATATATGTTTCTATTGGATGTGAGGAGCAAGACAATCGTTTTTCCTTTCAACAAGGAATACATAGAACTTTCGCCGGTGTTGCAATCTAAAGACAAGCTGTCGTTAAATGTGCTAAGTATCCAGCATCAGGAAGCAGAGTATGATTCAGATCTTTGACCGGCGTAAGAGATACCAGTCAAATATAAAATATAATCAGTTCACTTTGTATTTCACTACTCATTCAAGTTATTTTAAAATTCTACATTAATGATAGTATGCATCCATTCAAATATTTATGTTCAAAAGGTAATTTTATGTTACATATAACAGTATCGGGGATTTATTTACTCTCATTTAGTGATTTACATGCGTGAAATTTCATTTTTTCACATGTATGAAATCATACATACATACATATACCGGGCTTATCCTCCCTATGGGAGGGTAGCCGACAGCAGGCCACAATCACCACACTTAGTCACTAGGAGGCGAGAGAGGCAGCACTGGCCACACCTGAACTGCCAGGATCAGCAGCAGCCCAGCACAACCACCTTCCACAGTCAGGCCCGACAGCCACAGCTGGTTTACCCCGACCGCTTCATTGAGTGCAGCCCCTCCCCCCGCATATGACAGGTCAACCCCATCACACGCGGGCAGCTTCCAGTAACGCGTCAAAAATAAAATTACCTCCTTATACACTGCCCCCACTCACCTCTGTGCGCAGCCATCCCTCTCGCCACGTCCACAGTCAGACCCCTCTCATACAAAGCACGTCGCACCCCATCCATCCAACTCATCCGTGGTCTACCTCGCGCTCGAAGACCACTCACTTCCGACATATATATCTTTTTCACCAGCCGCTCAGCATTCATTCTTTCTACATGCCCAAACCATCCAAGCACTCTTTCATCCACTCGCCTGCTCAACTTTTTGATAACACCCGTCTGCCCCCTAACCAACTCATTCCTGATCCTATCTCTTCTAGTTACTCCATACATGCTCCTCAAACACTTCATCTCAAACACATCCAACTTCCTCCTCTCAGCTGCTCTCAACCCCCAGGACTCTGCTCCATACAACAAAACTGGCACAATCAAACTTTCATACAGTCCCCTCTTAGCATTCATACTCAAACTCCTGCATTCAAAAACTTTCCTCATTGCACCCAATGTCTTACAACCTTCACTCACTCGATGCTTCACTTCTACTTCCATACTATCCTTAACAGTCACATCCGACCCGAGGTACCTAAAATGCTCTACCTCCTCTAAAACTTCCCCATTCAACCTCACATCCAAAGTTCCAAACACTCCACCTCTTGAACATCTCATCACCTTACTTTTATTTACATTTACCCTCAATTTCCGCCTTTCGTACACTCTACCAAACTCTGCAACCAGTCTCCTCAGTTTTTCCTCTGAATCAGCCACAAGCGCTGTATCATCTGCAAACAACAGCTGACACACTTCCCAATACATACCATTTCGTCCCACCAACTGCGCACCTTTTCCCAACACTCTGGCATTCACTTCTCTCACCGCACCATCCATAAACAAATTAAACAACCACGGCGACATCACACATCCCTGTCTCACACCTGTCACAACTGGGAACCATTCACTCACCTCATTCCCTACTCTCACACATGCTCTGCTATCAATGTAGAAACTCTTGATCGCATTCAACAGTCTCCCACCCACTCCATACAAACTTACCACTTGCCATAGAGCCTCGCGATCCACTCTGTCATACGCCTTCTCTAGATCCATAAATGCCCAATATACATCCTTTCCCTTTAATAAGTATTTTTCATTCACCTGCCTCACAGCAAACATTTGATCCACACAACCTCTACCACACCTAAAACCACACTGTTCTTCAGCAAGCACACGATCCGTCAACACTCTCACTCTTCCAATTAACACTCTTCCATACAGCTTCCCAACGACACTCAGTAGACTTATACCCCTAGAATTACTGCACTCATACCTGTCACCTTTCCCCTTGTACAACGGAACTACGCACGCGCTACTCCAATCAACCGGCACTTTACTAGCCTCGAAACACACATTTAATAAACGCACCAACCATTCTATAACCACATTTCCTCCTTTCTTATCGAGAAAATCATATGCATGCAAATACATGAGATAACTACTGGACGATATTCACATTTAATCTTTAAAATAAATATGCAAATGCGATTCACTGAGTACTTATGTACGATTCTGTTTGAATACAATTTAAAAGAGTACATTACCACACTCATACATTCCTGCACTAGCAATAAAAGTGTTGCCATCCCTTCAAATTATACGCTAAGGCAAATATATCATCTATGACGGTGAAATAAATTGAAAGTTCTTTTTACGAAAATCGTTTGGACGAGCGAAAAAAGGACTTCGTTGCTACATTTTGCTATATATTAAATCTACATATCGTCCAATGATGATCTTATGTAGTAGCATGTATATACTCGTATGTTTTGATGCAGGTGATAAAGTGAAATTTCACGCATATAAATCTCTATTGGAGTGTAAATAATTCCTCGATATTCTACATGTATGTGTGACATGAAATTACCTTCTGAACATACATATTTGAATGGAAGCAAACTGACATAAAAGTAGAATTTTAAAGAACTTCAGTGAGTAGTATAATAAAAAGTTTTTATAATTGACTTGTATCTTTTACGCCGGTCAAAGATCTGAATCACACTCTGCCTCCTGATGCTGGATATTTAGCACATTTTACGACAGCTTGTCTTTAGATTGCAACACCTGCGGAAATTGTATGTATTCCTTGCTGAAAAGAAAAACGATTGTCTTGCTCATTACATACAATAGAGGCATATTTAATACAAAAACGCTAAAATTAACGAGTGATTACGTCAATTCTTAACTCAACTTAGGAATGATTTAATTTAAATTTGACTTGGATTAAATTGATCTAGACTTGAATTAAATTGACCTTGACTTAAATTAATTAGAAGTGAAAAAAGTGAAACTTGATGGGTGAGAAGGTGAAGTCTTGAAGTTCCTACCCCACTAAAACAGGTTTGGGATATTTCTACAACAAGAGCTGCAAGCATTTTACGGTTGAGAAAAGTATCTGCAGTTTCAAGCTATTTAGCAATAAATGATGTTTGCACGTTTTATTAATTTATTGAAATAGCTACTAAAGTTTATCATTGATAACCTAATGTTAATTTCCCAACGAACGTCTTTATTTCAAATTTTTCGTAATCGTAAGATGCTTGCAGGTCTTATCGTAACAATAAAAAATAATTTTTTATCGTAATGCTTTAGTGCGGTCGGAGCAATCATGACAAGTGTTAAAATTGGCGTGCGCGAGGTCTCCTTCATTGAGTTTTATAGTTTATTTAAGTCCTTATAACTCGAAAACTAAGGCGTTTTGGCATTTTATCATTCGTGAAAATCGATTAATTTCATGTTTTTGTTCCTCCGATTAAAATTTGTCCGCACAGAAAAACACCCTATCCCAGTCTGAAATTTATCGTCTGACCGACGATAATTTACGTCTGAATTTACCGGTTATTATAATCTTCTTCTTTATATAAACCGACGATATATCGTCGAAATTGTTATCGGGAATGTCTTATATTATTGTCGGATTAACGTTAAATTATCGGTTTTATCGTAAATTTTGTACGAAGACCGACGATATTAACTAGTTAATCACCGGTAGTTAAACGGTTATAATAGTCGGTCTTCGTTCAAAACTTACGATAATTACCGGTAATATAACGTTAAAAATGGCTACTCTAACCACTATATTTCGGTAGATTCATAAGCAGTGCAACGATTTTTCCCAAAAATTGCGAATTGCTCCCAAAAACAATAAACCAAACCTCGTGAAACAAATCTGTCCAATTACTGTGAATTTAAAGACCACAAAAATTACCGAAATTACTCTTTCAAATTCAACAAATTTTTTCAATAATGTCTATATATATCATCAAGTTTCTTACAAATTGCGATAATTGAACAGATTAGTATTACAGGGTGAGGCCTATTATAACAAGTACCAACGCATTATTAGAAAAAACAGCTGCGATGCAGATGAATGCTACAGTAAGCGGGCTCAAATTGTCATCTTCATCGTAGAACATGAGACAATAACGATAAGTCTCACAGTACAATATAGTCATTTCAAATCGCCACTGATTTATAAATATGTTGAAGCATTACAGATGTTCAACACATATATTTATTTCATTTTCAACAGCCGACATTTGACTATTGAAATAAATTCTTACAAAAATATCCTCGGCACTCAAAAAATTTCATCGCAGGTTGTTTGTAAGATTCACCACTGCAAACACTAAGTATATAACTCTCATTTAAAATTAACCACCACCACAAAAGGATTCGTGAAGCAACCGAACACTAAGAAAATTTTACCCATTTTCAATTAAATTTGCGCACTTCTATTCTTAGACATCAAATATCTACGATGACCAGCCCTCTCAACCACTACACATATTCGTCCTTTAATTGGGATGAGGAGACGACAGGGCTAGAGATGTGACTAAAAAAAACAATGCTGTTTTTTTTAAAAACACGTTTTTTACAAGAAAAACCATGGCTAAAAAAATTGGATATTTTTAAAAATATTTTGTTCGAAATAACTTAGCAAGAAAAAGAACCACATTACATTATTTATTTTCATGTCAGACCATAAAATAAAACAGCATACTTCTTAATTCATGGTTTTCTATGATTGTATGAAATTTTTCATTTTCTGTGGTTTCATGTTTTGATTTTCCATTTATTTTACAATCACGTGTATCACCTTCAACTCCCCCAATGGTGTGTTGTAACAATATATATTTACTTATGGTCATTGATAAAGATGTGACCAAAAAAAACCATGCTGTTTAAAAAAACATGTTATTCCTACAAAAAATCATGACTAAAAAACATAGATATTAATATATTTTATGTGACCAAAAAACATGCTGTTTTTTAAACATTTTTTTACAAAAAAAAATCATGACTAAAGAAACGTGAATATTCATATATTTTATGTGACCAAAAAACCATTAAAAAAAAATCATGTTATTTTTCACAAAAAATCACGACTGAAAAAACATGGATTTTAATGACTTTATGTGTAAACATGTTTTTTTAAATAACATGTTTTTTGGTCACATCATATATACTAATATCATTGTTTTTTAGACAGCTTTTTTAGTAAAAAACATGTTAAAATATATTTCTGTATAGTCACATAAAATATATTAATATCCATGTTTTTTATTCATGATTTATTTGTAACAAAAACATCAAAAGGAAACCATACAGTGAGAGTGTTGACAGATAACCCACAATTACCTAGAGGACTCTTAAGAGAAACAGCAGGAGCCACAGAACTTATATTGATGGAGTCAAAATTTATAGCTTACAATCTCTACTATGTCTGATTTTTTTGGTCACATGAAAATAATATCAGACATAGTATAGACAGTATGCTCTGAATTTTGACTCCATCAATATAAGTTCTGTGGCTCCTGCTGTTCCTCTTAGAGTTCTCTAGGTAATTGTGGGTTATCTGCCAACACTTTCACTGTATGGTTTCCTTTTGATGTTTTTATTCCAAAAAATCATGACTAAAAACATGGATATTAATATAGTTCATACGACCAAAAAACACACATATACTTAACAAATTTGGGTGTGTCAAAAAAAAACAAATAAAAACGTGTTATTTTTGTCAAAAAAACTGCCATCAAATAAAAACGTTTTTTGCATCACTAGTCAGAGCCTGCACTAATGTAATCGAGTCGCAAGTAGCAGAGGTCGGAATTATCCTCCACAGCTATAACTCCTCAGAAGAAGTAACCCCCCCCCCCCCCCTTCCGCTTCTATGCGGCTCCGACGTTTGAACTCTCAATAGGATTCTTAATTTACAAGATGTTCATATCATAAACAAATGAACAACTCAAATTTTTTTAATGGAACTTTTCCATAAAGCTGGTGCTATTAGGCACAGAAATTTTCGTAATGCGGAGACCTCCTGTTCGATTAAACGAAAATAAAATCCGCAGAACAAATACAACATACATTGAGTTCTTTTTGGTACCAAAAATTGATGAAGAGATGCCATATCAAATTAATACGATCAGTAAGTACTAGTATCGAATGAACTCATTATTTCGTAGATGAAAATATTATTTGACATACGTTTTTTTGGCATTTCAGCCACTGAAGTTTTCGTAATGCCGATACCTCATTTTCAATAAAACAAAATTGAAATCCGAAGAAAATGCGAAAACCTTTTTGGTACCAGAAATAGATGAACAGATCTGACATCAAGTTAGTACGATCAGTAATGACTAGTTTCAAGATTAGATTAGATAATAGTTAAGCTTAAGAGTCCCTAACCGGTACAAAAAAGAGCGTATCGAAGAGAGGAAAGAAGAAGGCACCATTTAGAATGGATATTAGGGATTGCGGAATCTATGTAGATGGGGCATAGAAACAGTAAGTTTTGAAAGAAGTTCATGAAACATGATAAAAGTTGAAGAAGAAAGTAATAGGTGCTGAAAAACAGGACAGCAGTGAACCGAAAAAGTTCGTCCATAACATAGCAAAAAACATTTTATTTCAACATAAAAAGTCCCACCAAACTCTTAGCTCGGGCCCTCACATCTTCCCCCTGGTAGCTCTAATTCCCATAGATACAATAATTGCATCCTCCTGAGGGAATGACAAGTTCCAAATGAACTCTTCAATTTGTAGACGAAAATGTTATTTCGACATCCGTTTTTTGACATTGCAGCCACAGAAATTTTTGTAATGCCGATAATACCTCATGGTTTTAACCTGCAAACTATTCCATGGAGACCGGCACAAGAACATCAACGTATTCGTGAAGAATTCGAGAATTATAGAAATAAGTTACAAAAATTATATCTAAGTGCTATCACGAGTCATCCTGTGTTAATATTAGCATAACAGCGTAAATTGTGTGTTATGATTTTTAACAGATACGTACTTTTGAATTAAATGGAAAATTATTTCAGCAACATATTTCAAAATCGGCAACCTAGAAGCGATAGTACTTCATAAAGAAATTATATTTACAGGCACAATATGTACAATTAGACTGACGTCTTGCTTTCAATAAATCTATCAATGTTAAAACTTAAGCCCTCGCTCCTTTTCTAAATCAGGAGAAACTTTTTGGTTGGGATTAGGTATGAGGACATGAGAGGCAGAACAACTGAGAGATACACCCTACTTTAAGACTGCCAATAACGCTCTGGCTAGTCAGTCGCAGCGTTGCAAATTGCCAACTCTAATTTTAACCTGAACATGTTTGTACATCAAAACACCCTTTTCATTGACTACAGAGTTAGAGAATTATCTTAACAATTGATAATGCTTCAATAAAAATTTGTTGAGTGAATTTATTACTACTCTAACACATGATGCACTGGAATGATTTGGTGAAGTAGAAAATTATGACAAACTAATTCAAATTCATCATTAGATTGAGAACAATCTTCTAAATTAATTGTGATCGTGCCATTCCTCTAATGCTTCTAATGCACAAGCAATCAAGAACATAATTTGAGCTTCTGCAAAGACATTGTAGATAGGTAGTGGGACGTTAGCAAAGGCATATCAGAAAGTAACTATCAGTACAAATAAGTTGGAGTGGGTGTGAGAAAATATTAAATTTAATTCTTCACCAGAGATATTGCTGGTGTCCATCAAAAGTTTGATTCAAAAATACACAACACCTCAACCCTAAAAACACAGCTGAGGTGACTCAGAATAGAGTTTGTAATGCCACCACACATGTTAAAACAAGATCTACCAAACTTCATCATTTTTTACTATTTTATGCAGTTGGAAACTGATCTCATTGATGTCTTATCTGTAATAACTTCTTATGTCTAAAAATATAATACTAATAAAGAAAATGTGCATGTAAAAATAATTTTCACAAACAAATAATTACTAGAAAGGTAATTTCCTGTAGTGATTACAAGGTCATACTTTCCATCAGAAGGAAGGTCACTTTGAAATTTTTCATTTACACTTAAACTAATGCGAATGATTATTGAACTAACATTATGAAAATTGTATGAACCGATGAGATACATTACCTCAGTATTCAATAAGTGAGCATTGAATGCTTCACATTTCATCAAGAGAGGCCTTCCAGAGCTGGACTCAATGGTAATATTTTTAGGCTATTATACAAAATTATCAATGAATTTTTAGTCTCTGATAATAATTTGCACCATCACAAACACAGACAAAATTGGCAGTACTAAGTAACCAAAAATTTCCAGAGAGTAAAAAATATCAATTATCAATTATCAAGCATCAATATTTATCAGCACAAATAAATCTGAGGGTAGAAAAATATTTTCAATTAAAATTTTGCTCAAACCATGGTTTTGCAGGCATGAATCAGCAGTTTGATTTAGTTTTACACCCACTTTCATCCACACTATTTTAAGAAACGCAGCTGAAGTAAATCATAAAATTAATTTTAATGGCACCAAACAACTCAAGTAACTTCTTTATACCTTAATCCTGGTTTATTATAGTAGAGTAACTTGAATCTTAGCTTTGAAGTGTGTACACAAACGCACATATAAAAAGCAATTTTTTCTTGTGAATGCACAGGGAATAATTTTAAAATCTCACGTTACCAGTAAGACACATCAAAATAACTTAAAATCCCAACATTAGGGAAATTAGATCTTGGTCAACATATTATTAGCTATGAAACAATTTCAATGTTTAGACCTTTATCCTTTGAAGCAATCCAAACAGTAAACTGCACCAACGCTCAAACTTTGACCACCGCAATGAACAACAACGAGCAATGTGATACCCACGTCTCAAATGCAAGTTCAAAATCACGAAGGTTCCAATAATTTTTCTATGTAGATTAACTAATTTAAAACTATTTCACTAGAAAAAGATGGGAATTTATGAAGGTAGGCTTGCATTTTTTTATGTGTTGGTTTATAATCACTTCACATGGAATATTTTTATTAGAAAATAAGTCATTAAGGTTAGGATTGTTACAAATACGAACGTGATAAACAATTGTACTCTCGTATTCTAACTCTTTTAAAACAAGAAATATTTCAAAGCCTGAGTTATAAAATGAGTAGAGCCTGAAATACATTTAGTTTATTGGAATTTAAACATAATAGTGCATGAATGAGATATTTAGTAGGAATGTTCATATTTTTTAAATACTTTTATAGTCCTGCATTTTTAAACTACACAGTTTCACTTTTAACATAAGGTATGAAGAGTTCAAATTAAGGGGGTCAACCCAGCGATTTTTAAATTTTGGTCCGATTCGTTTGAAATTTGGCCAGTATATGTATTTGTTGAAAAAAAACATATTTTACTCGTGTAACTTTTTCGACTTAGGCCTTATATTTTTGAAAAATACGAAATATTAGTTTTTGGCACATATATATGGATAGTTCAAAAGAATAGAAGTCATTTAGCTTTCATGCTAGAACAAAACCAAAGACAGTTTTAGAATCTTTGAAGCATTGTAAATAAAGTTACGGTAGAAAATTTTCCGTTTGCAACTTTTCGTTTTTATTTTATATGCCATATTTGATCACTAATAACATATATTTTTTAATTAATTTTTGCATATAAAAAAGAAAAGCTTCAAATGGGAAATTTTATACTGTAACTTTATTTGCAAAGCTTCAAGGATTCTAAAACTATCTTTGGTTTTGTTCTAGCGTAAAAACTCACTGACTTCTATTCTTTTGAATGTTGAAAATAAGGGTTGTTAATAATAAGGCATAAATAAATTTTTATCTGAACTGTAATATTATGGACAATTTATGTAATTGAATGCTGCTTTCATTTTTATTTCGATAATCTCCATGCATTACTTCATATTCACACTGTGACTTGTAATTTACAAGAAAAAAAATTATTATTTGTATAAAATTTATGAACTTTTACATTTGTAGTCTGATTCTTATGAAATTTGACTAATCTATATACTTAATAGCAAAACTCAAAATTTGTGCGAGTCCGTTTGGAAAATTGGCTGAGTCTACATGGTCGAGTGAGGTATTAAATTGAAGCCACTGGTGTCTATATTTGCAGAAAACTATTTATTTAAATTTTTTTTAATTTTCATTTTTTTTTATTTTGATTTTTTTTCTTCTTTATTTCTTCATTTTTTGATTATTTACTTTTTTTTAATTTTTATTTATTTTTTATTTATTTTTTTTTTCCATTTTATTTTTTATATTTTTTTTTATCTTTTTATTTTTTTTGTACTTTTTATTTTTTTTTTATTTTTCTTATTTTTTATTTTTATTTTATTTTTTTTTATTTTTTTATTTTTAGGCAAGTCGGACAACCCGATACTCGGGTTGAACCGGCTTAAGCTTAGCCGGTTACCGGAGGTAACCTGCTAGTCTATATACTTAATAGCAAAACTCAAAATTTGTGCGACTCCGCTTGGAAAATTGGCTGAGTCTACATGGTCGAGTGAGGTATTAAATTGAAGCCACTGGTGTCTATATTTGCAGAAAACTATTTATTTAAATTTTTTTTGTTTTATTTTTCTTATTTTTCATTTTTTTTTATTTTTCTTATTTTTCATTTTTTTATTTTTCTTATTTTTCATTTTTTTTTATTTTTCTTATTTTTCATTTTTTTTATTTTTCTTTTTTTTTCATTTTTTTTATTTTTCGTATTTTTCATTTTTTTAATTTTCTTATTTTTCATTTTTTTTATTTTCTTTTTTTTTCTATTTTTCTTACTTTTTATTTTTTTGATTTTTCTTATTTTTAATTTTTTTTATTTTTCTTATTTTTTTTTTATTTTTCTAATTTTTTTTTTATTTTTCTTATTTTTTTTATTTTTCTTATTTTTTTTTATTTTTTTTTCTTATTTTTTTATTTTTATTATTTTTTATTTATTTTTTCTTATTTTTTATTTTTCTTATTTTTAATTTTTTCATTTTTAGGCAAGTCGGACAACCCGATACTCGGGTTGAACCGGCTTAAGCTTAGCCGGTTACCGGAGGTAACCGGCTAGTATATGTAAATTAAAAAAAAGACATTTATATATTCATTTTTTCGATTCAGGCCTCAGTTTTTTGAAAAAAAATTGGACATATTGTTTTTTTAGTTCATTTATATTGATATTTCAAATGAATAGAATTCATCGAGTTTTTATGCTAGAACAAAACCAAAGACAGTTTTAGAATCCTTGAAGCATTGTAAACAATGTGATGGTTTCAAATTTTTCATTTCCCATTTTGTTTTCTTTTCATATGGGGTTGAAAATTCAGGACTTTTGGTTCCCTCACACACCCCCCCCCCCCTCCCTAGGGGGGAATCTAGTGTCCTTAGCGCCATAAAATTTTAGGACCAAATAGTCCACCACCTAAGGGTCCTTTTCCAACAACAACAAAAAAATGCTCATTAGGCCGACAGGCGCCTGACAGGGGCCTGGGGCGACCCCCTTAAAACATTTGAAATTAAATTCAAAACCTTTGAAGCCTTCGTTAAGCCTATCTCCCTCGCTCATTGTTTTATAACTCAAGACATTACACCACAGTTTTGAAGTGTGCGTAGGTATTATGATTTGATCGCCTATGCGCTGCCACTTGCAAACATGCTTACTTGCATATGTGTGTACGTATATAGGTGTATGTGCGCATATGGGTGTGCACATGTGCATGTACACCTGTGTGCACTAGAGTAGATAAACCAGTCGAAGGTTGCATTTTATGTCATTCCTCTCCGTTTCTGTGCAAGCATCAAACTAGACCGTCATGGTACTTATGTGTGTGTGTGTGTGTTTATCAATTGCAGACATTTTGCACCATATTACAAAGATAATGTGTTTTTTTTCTAATGTGAAATTTTAAAGCATCCATGTAAAAAAAACAATAAATTAGTTGTGTGATCATCCATTTATACTGCAGTAATATGCTTATTTTGCTTATAGTTATATGCTTATAATAATGTGATGCCCATGTTTGTTTACCAATTACCGACAATTTGCACCATATTTTAAATTTAATGCTATTTTTTTTCTAATATGAAACCCTTATAGGACATTAATGTTTTCTTTCTTATTCACGTCCCACAATCGTTTTCATGTTTCTGACTTAGGTAGACTGTTTTGTGCCACTATTTTTAGTACGGAAATTTTATAAAATTCATGCCATAATAAAAGATATTTCAGCCGTTTACCTCGATTGGAATACTGGCTTATACTGACTAGTTTACGCTGATGTTTGCGCACATGCTTACTTCTGTATATGTGTACGTGTGCACGCTATGCGTATGACACTATAGAATGCGTATGTATTGTAATTGCCTCGATGCATTGAAATGCATTTGTGTATGCTTACGAGTTTGGTGTATGTGCGTGGGTATGTGTGTGCATGTGTATGTGTATATATTTACATGTATATGTGCACATATGTGTGTACTAGACTGACAATTAGCATTTTACTAGAGATAATGGTCTTTTTTATGTTCACTCTCAACTTCTAACAATACCTAACTCGTCATCTCTTTATTATTGTAAAGCATCCATGTAAAAACTATACATTTGTTGTGCGATCATCCATTTATATTTAAATAAAATGCTTATTAACTAATGACCGTTATGTTAAAATTGTTGAATTAGAAATACGAAACTTGTTATCTTCTTGGTCCTCATGCTTATGTGTACATATATATATATATATATATATATATATGTATGTATATATTAAATATATGTATGTATATGTATGTATATGGATATATATTTATTTATTTTTTCCGTGCTTCCTTAAAATGACACTTGTGAACATTGGCCGAAACAAGTGATTCATATATTATTTCCTGGCGTCAAGAATTGCGAAGTTTTATGTCATGTACATACATTTGAACTGTCAAAAGTGTTTTCACGCCACAATGAAAATGCATCGTCCATGAAATTGTGTTATCTCTTATAATTATCATTATATATGTTATCAAATGTAGATTAAACAAGATTAGGAGTATATTATTGCCCTCAATCATTTCTTTTCGACTAGTGACACGAGTTTTACAATACCCATGTGTGTGTATCATCTAAGTATATTAATTTTAAGATATTTTAAAAACCAATGATGGTACTTTTGTACCATCTATATTGGAAATAAGCTGTTTTTCTTTTTTCTATCTTAAAAAATTTGAACTTCATAATACAATAAATGAAATTAAAATGTTTAAGTATCGAAAAATAATACGTGAAAATCAAATTGAAATGTCAAAGCTTCGAATTAAAGTTCTCACTTTCACAATAAAAGAACCAAAGCTCAAATTATATGATGTGAAGGTTGCGTAAATTAATTCATGTCATTTCATTTGACCACGGGTAATACATAACATAATTTTATCTGACTTGTCCTTGATTAAACTTGACATGGGTTGTCTATCATTGCCATGAATTTCAAATTATGAAATATAGTCTGAAAAAACAACCGTAGTTTTACCGTCGTATTTATACGGTAGGAATGACAGTCAGAAATCGACGGTAAATAACGGTCATCATCGTTGGCAGACATTTTTAGCGTCTAAAATTACCGTTGATCACCGGTAATATACATACCGTCGGAATACTTCGATAAATGATAAAAAACCGATGATAATTACAGTTACGCCGTCTATAAAATTCGGACTGGGATATAGTGTTGATTATTCCTGCCAAATAAAATGCTAAGTGTCTCATTAACCAAATAAATGAATAACTAGTTTTGGGTATTTCCTGTGCATAACTTCTATGGTATTACAATTAGTGCACATGTGCTGGTCAGCATTAGTCTAAAGAATTTCATCCCTTTTTTTTTTAATTAAATTCGCTTGTGCAAGTCGATGCTGCTCGGCATTTGTCTGAAGAATTTCATCCCTTCTTTCTTGAGTTAAATTCTCTCGTGTCACTCGATGTTGTCCAGCGTTATGCCGAAGAATTTCCTCGCTTCTTTCACGTGTTAAGCTCTCTCTAGCTACTAAGTGTTGCTCTGCATCATTCCGTAGAATTTCCAAACGCCGTTCAAGCGTCAATTTAGCTCTCGCTTCTCGTTGGCGAGCAGCATTGCTTCGTCTTGTTATTTCGCGTAGTTCTTCCGATCGTCTTCGGCGTTTTTCTTGCTGTCGAAGTTTTGCTACTTCTCTCTTGCGGTTGGACACATTTCTATCCATGGTGGCCTCTTTTGCAGGAATTTTATTCTGAAATGCCGTCTATTATCTCTTCGGAGTGTCGCGAATCGTCCGTTGTTCTTCGCTTCGACGATGAAAGAACAGCCTCGGTATGAGCCGAGGTCTCGGTCAAGCACCGAAAGGCAGAGAGGGAGACAGGCGGCACCGAGTGATGGAGACTGGGAGGCAACTCGTTGAATCAGGCTTCTTTTAGCGCCAGAGTATTGCTGAGAAGCCTCTCCAGTTAATCTTCCACTGGCTGCGCTCTAATTTTCCTATTTATTATTTGTAGTGGCTACTATTTCAATTTCGTTCATTTAGTTTTTTCTTCTTTGCATGGTGTTTGTCACTTCTTTACCTTACCTCGGTTTTTAACTTCTCTTAATAAAGTAAAATTAAGGAGATAAATAAACGAACTTTTAAATGTAATGAAGATCTTCTGAAAGAAGAGAGAATTGAAAATTTAAACTTCCAAATGTGACCAACGTCTCTGAAAGAGTGAATCTATAGCCACGTCAACTTGACTTTATAACTCAAATGTTGGACTGTGTCCTTCTCACTTAAAAAGTAAACTTTCGTCTTGCATAATTTTACAATAATGTTTAATTCTTGAGAAAGTTGCTCTCAATTAAGAGAAAGTTAAATAATTTCCTTTCGGGCTATGCCTAACGTAACGATTACCTTAACGCTCACAACTCTACCTGTCCTAAACCGAGGATAGGTTCCTTCAACTGCAATTTTTCCTAGTTTCCTAAAATAGCTTCCCGAGCTAACTTCATCTTGTCTATGCCAAAGTTGAAGGTGAGCTTTAGGTGAGGTTTAAAGTGTTTAACTATGAAATATCTCATACGTGCAACCACTAAGCTTAGTTCCAAACAAGACTGTGGTTTTACAGTATCTCAATCAGCGGGGATAACGTTCGAGCCCTGGGTTTGTAAATCTTCAAGTATTCTTCAAACTTGAACTTCTCGTGCAATGCGCACTTCAACGTCTCGGTATTCTTATATTGATGGGCGACGAGCAGTTGTGCTATCCGTAAGTGGACGGTTAAAGGAGAGTGGTGTAGCCATTGATTAAAGTGTAATTTTTGAGTGTTGAACAATTGACATATTAAAATATTCTGAAGTATCAGTTGTATAGGCTTAATTTAATTAGTTACTTGTTTGCTCCTGCAGGAGGAGAAATTCTGGTGATACGGGAATCTCTCAAAGATCAAAGAGTATTGTAAAACGAAAACCAATTTAGAAATCTCCTCGTTGCTTATAATGTATTCCTTAAACCTTGAAGTCGATTAAGACAATACGTATAGTTTTGATGCGTCTCAGGAAATTAGCGACAGGAGCTTTTCAAGAAAATCACGATTTCGAAAATGATAACTCAAGTTCCAAAATCTTGGGCCTTATACTAAGTGGTAGCCAGGCTACTGGTCAAACGAATTTAAAACATTTCTATTCGTATAATCAATTAAAATTATCATAGCAACATGATGAATTTCAACAGAGAGATCTCTAAAGAAAATTTCTATTTGTAAAAATAAGCCGATTGCGTATTCTGGATACCATAATTCAAGTGAAAGGGAATTGAATCACCACAGAAAAGTAATGCAATAGGATAATTTCTTGCACTTCTTAAGCTTTATGCTTGTTGCTACCAAAACTAACGATTAGAAGAGGGGGTCACACAGACGGACGGACGGACGCGGCTCCTTTTATTATAGCGATGTTCAATTCATTATTGAACAAATAAAATTGATTTGTCCGTCTTGGTTTATTGGTCTGTCCCTTTCACGCTCTGAAAGAATGCTTAATGATCGTATCTGTGATAAGAGTTTCATCAGTGCACAAGCACAAGAATGTTTTAATCGTGGCTACAATTAGGATGGATTTATTTATTTGTCATCCACATCTGGAAGATTTGTTTAACGATAATATCGAATCCCGTCATTTATGACAGGGTGTGTGCACTATTATATATATATGTATATATATAGTATATATAATATATATATATTTATATATTTATGACAGGTGTCTTCTAAAGAGGCAAAGTAGGTAGTGCATACCCTGATAAGCATAGATAAGTATCAACAGTTTTTTCTATTCCTAAGTATGGTCCGATTCAACGAAATTACAATAGTTGATTCAATTACTATGCTCAAAATCCCCGAAATTATGATGTATCACACACACATGTAGATGAGGTAGGCAAGATTTGTACACCGCCTTTTCTTTTCTGTACCTACACTATGCTGGGCAACAGTGCAGAAAAGGTGACATTATATAGCTCAACGCTAGTTTACATTTCGGTGATAATAGGTAAAAGTTGTTCTGCTTTCGTTGCAGGGGTCTGACGTTTTTGGAACGTTTTGTTTACGAATACAAGCCACTTTTAGCCTCTTTGTGTGCAATATGATACTGTATTTCATTCTCATCTGACTTTTTACTGTGTATTTGACACTTTCTTATTTTTAGAAACGACCACGTTCTTTTAATTTATATTTTTGGTAAAATTTGGTACGTTTTCAGCAAGAAAATTTGTACTATCGCATAAATGCAACAATCATTGCAACTGAGATAGTGCATTGCTTTCAGTTACAACATGTGTGTGACTAAGTGAAGTATTTGCTAGTGCTGTGATATTAGTTTCGCTGCAGCTCTTTCACATTGTATTTTATTTTTTCATGTGTCCCAATACCGGTTTTGATTACCTCACAACATTTCTAAAACTTTCATAAGAAAAAGTCATTAATTATATAATGCTGAGAGAAAGACGCTATTTCAGTTTTTAAAATTGTGAAAACATAATTATAGAAATCTCCAATTCAGTGTATGCATACTTAGAAACTGGGGAGTGATCGGAAGATAAAAATTAAACATGAAAATGAAATGGTAACATACGTTATGACTCTTGAAGAATCAAACCAAATTCAAAGAATAACTTAAGAAATGAGCAGAAATTTCCATTATTAGTGCATGTTAACTTGACCTAAAGACAAGGAAGTAAACAAAACAAAGAAATAAATTTGAAGTACACAGGTACTACATATAGCTGAAAAAATCAACTAATATTACAGTAGTTGACATCAAAATAAGATAATTGAATTTTCATTATCAGTAGCGATTACGTAACCTGGAAACTAGAACTTTTTTTTATCAGACCCTAACTTCAGGTTTTGGCAAAGACTAGTCATTATCAATATATCACGACCTTTAAGACTAGAAATATTTCTAGAAAATAAAATCCTTTCGGTCAGGAAAGAAAAAAATGACAACTGGATTAATTATATTCAGCAGATTTGTTAACAACAAATGCAGTAAGTTCAACGGTTTAAAGTGAGCCAAAGCGGAGCCGTCCTCCAATTGGCTTGATCGTGGAGTGTCTTGAGAATGATGCTTTGTACGTTCGGGTCCCGTCAGCCGTAAGGAGACGCGGTCAAGGAACAGGACGCGCCCGCACAGAGTCTGAGAGGAGATTAGGAAGATTAGCGAACAAATGAAGAATAATTCCAGTTGGCCACCGTGAGTTCCAATTCGTTACATCGATAAAAGTTATAGGTTATACGATGAACGTTATAAGTTATAGGTTATACGATGAACGTTATAAGTTATAGGTTATACGATGAACGTTATACGTTGTTGGTTATAAGTTATACGTTATATTGAATGGGTGACACGTCAACAATTACCAGCTCACTAAAATGGTTATTCCTAGTCTATGAACCATAGTCCACACACCTCCATATAGTTAGTGAGCCTCTGAAGTGCAGCGGCGGAAGCTAGAAGAGTAGACGGAGAGCGTGGCAGCCGTGCTGACGTCTCAGCCCATCATGATGAGCCGGTAGCTGGTAGGGTGGAGAATCACGCACATCTCTCGAGCGTCGCGGAGAGCCTGGCTGAGGTTTTACGGAACGGCAGTGCTTATTCTCTGAGAGGCAAGATAGAAGTTAGTTCCCGAACCGGTAGTGGTGATCTGCTGAAGATCGTCTTGGCTGGGCTACGTAAGCTTTGCTCACCATGATGGTGCATTCAGGTGGTTGCATTCAGGTCAAGTAATGGCAATTGCGTACTATGGTGTAGACAGAGAAGGCCAATTTTTAGTGAGCTGGGAATACTATAATACAGATGTGAAATCGAGCGAATAATTCTAGAATTATCGTAACACTTAATGGCAACGTAAATTCCTATGTACAAAGGAAGGGAATCCAAAATAAAGCAACTGCAGGAAATCCTGCAGATTTCTGCATAATATTTGATTACATAATAACTTTTGGTTAATCCGTTCTGTACCACCAATCGAAATAATTATTCCAGAAGGCTGAAATTTGCTGTAGTAGCTAGTTTGGGTCCCATTGAAAGACAAACAAAGCGATTTCGCGTTGCGAGTTATGAGTAACGCGTTACGAGGTGGGACTTTAAAGTCCCACTGGGCTTACGAGGGTTTGCTGTTTTATTTTCAGAACTTTATAAGGAAGAATAACGCGATTGAAATGGAGTTTCATGTTTAGTGAAGACATAAAATTGCGCACACACACTGCATTTTATTGCATTTTTACTTGTTGAACACGAATAAAATTCGAATAAAATGTTTACTTCTGGCAAAAAATAAAAAAGTTCCATTTTACCTTTTAGAAAACAAATTACACACACACTACATTTTACTGCACTTTTACTCGTTGTGGAACTCCCAGAAACAGTCGACATGGAGGGACAAATAACACTTGGCGCAGAAGTAAGTGGACCTGTTGTCGTAAGGGCACTTGTCTTTTGTGCACTTTTTGCACCTTTCTCAGTGCGCCTTTTCGTGCTTCTGATGCGGTGGCTGACGTTGTCGCACCTCACGTCGGTGACGGGCTTCGTGAACTTCAGCTCATTGTGCTTTGGCGTAGACACAGACATTTGCCTGTGGAGGGTGAGGGAATACTTACCGTGGCACTTGGCAATCCCCTCCACCAGGTTCGTGACAAAGTTGAGGTAGGGATTCTGACGCTTGTTGAAGACAATGTCATGTGCCTTAGGAGCCATGTTAATCCGGCGCCAGGCGATTACGGCTGCTATAATGATGGACCAGGGTACAAAGCCAAACCACCACTTCTTTTTCTTGACTGAGCAGCGGTACATTGCCCCGATCCGTCCAGCAAGTTAACTGACCTGCTCGTTGATGAGCGTTCAAGTCGGCCCTGTTGATGAAGACCTGTCTGTCGGCTTCCTTGCAGTACCTTTTGGCTTGCCCTAAGGTGAGTTCATCACCCCCTTCGTCGGCTTTCTTGGTTACGTTGTGAATGTTGCCAGTCACGTAAACAGCCTGTTATCCCTCCAGACCGTACATACCTCGTCCCCTTTGTACACACACCTAGATGCGCCCCTCTATCTTCTGGGCATTCTTAGCTTCGGGGAGGGGCACGTGGTGTAGCTTGTTCTTTCGGATGGTCCCTGTCTAGCCAATGCTGAGGTTTGACAACTTCTGTAGCATGGGAAAAGAGATTAGCAAGTTATAGAAGTATATCGCAGAGCCACGCTGCACGCCGGGCTTCTCAACTAAACTCATTGCCACATTAGGACCCTGGCCAAGCCTGATGTCGAGGATGACGGTGTCGGCCCCGCAGTTGGGCTCGAAGTACAAACCCAGTCCGTCAGTTGAGCAGATGACCCACACATTGAAACCGTATCTGATTGGCTTGCCACTGATGAACTGCTTTGTTTTGTGGCGACCAAAGCAGGGGATCACTAACTCGTCGACGGAGAAGAAGCATATGAGTTTGGTGTATTTGGAGGCCTGCTTGTCAAGGTCGTTGAAAATTGGCTGGACATTGTAGTATCTGTCATCGTTGGCTTGACCATTGTCTGCATAGTGAAGGCAACTGATAATCCCTTCAAACTTGTTTTTACTAATATTTTCCGCCACCTTCTTGTTGTACACGTCGTCCCTCTGCTCTCAGTAGAGGTGGCGGGAGGGCAGAGAGTTCTACCCGGAGTTCTATCCCGGAGGGCAGAGAGTTCTACCCATGACCCCCTCGACAACACGCACGTTGTCCACGGTTATATCGTTCGGTCATTTGGCCCACGTCTTGCACTTGTGCTGTTCGGCATAGAGCCTAGACTGCTCTATGACCTGTTCCATGAACTCGTCCGGCATCATCTCATTGTAGAACCGTAGGGGGGAGTCAATAACGATGTTCTGAAGGTGATACCAGTTTGGGTTATTCTCGTCCAACTTGAACTCGGGGATCTCTGTGCGAACCTTCCATTTGCCCTGCTTATGCCAGCCATCATCCTTAGGCTGAGGTGCAGCCTGTGCTACTTTACCTTCACGGGTACGGCCACCTCGCGTACGACGGGCTGCTTGTGCAGCTCTGCCTCAGCGAGCAGTTGCATCAGCTGTCTCACTGCTCTCCTCTCTGCTCTCTGTCTCGCTATCTCCCAAGTGATCCCCTCAGGCAAGACTGGTTTTACCCTCGTCATCAGTGTCAATTCCCCTCGTGTCAATAATCTGGTGCATCTTGGTGGCAATGTTGTCCACTTCAGCAGGAGCAGGTAGAATTAATCGAGGCAGGTAATCTGAGTTCACAGACTGAATATCCTCATCATCATCATCGTCGTCACAGACTCAGGATCGCCAATCTGGTATAAGGGCAAAGGCGTTGGAATCGAATAGGATAAAATAAGTGGGACCGAAATTTCACCATAGAACAGGACACGGCACACTGAATTAGTAAATTTTAGTTGTATGTAGGTGAGTTGAAACCATGTCGAGTAAGTTAGTTCACGTCATATTTAAGCAAGATAGGTTAACTGTAGTTAGGTTAGAGTTGGTCACGTTAAATTAGGTTTGCTTGGGTAAGTTTAAAATATGTTTCGTTAGTTGAGATTAGGTGGCCTTGCCTTGAGTTAGGTTGGATGAGAGTACGTTATATTACTTTAGATAGTGATGGGATAGGGTGTGACCGCGTGACATGAAAACTGATTTATAGATTGGATGAATTGTAACACATACGTTTAGTCAGTGTAATGCTATGAATGAGGGTACCATCGTTTTGGTTAGTCTGTGTTATTCGTGGAAATGGGTTGGCTAAATGATTTCTCACCAGTTTGTTGGCGGCAAAGTTAGGTTTTAGTTGTTTTAAGTTGGTATTTAGAAATTGGTAAATGGTATTGCTTTTGCTAAATGAAATGTTTGTGGTGTTAATAAGTTCAACAAAGAGCTTAGAGTGAAATACATTGGCTGTATTTTTTTATCCTTTGAATCTATGGTGTACCTGAGTGGGTTGCTTCTGAATTGTGGTGATTTGTTAAGTTTGGTAAATGGATCAATGGAATTGGTGTTGGTAAATGAAATGCTTGTGTTGTTTAAAAGTTAAACATAGAGCTTCGAGTGTGAAAGACATTGTGTTTATATATATATTTATTGTTTTGTCATTTGAGACAACGGTGTGTCTCATTGTGTTGCTGCTGATTTGTGGTGATTTGAAAAGTGTGCACATGTGCATGTGCGTATATGTATGTGCGTGTGTGTGTTTGTATGTATGTGTGAATGTCTGGGTGAGAGTGTGTGTGTGTGTGTGTTGCGAGTAGGATGCGAGTGTGTATGTCAGTTTGTATGAGGGTTCCCCCCCCCCCCCCGTGGGCTATGCTGGTTATAATAATTTCTTCGATTAACATTTAAAATTCTCTCTTCTACCATGATTCCATCGCACTGCAAGATGCAGCAGTATTGACTGATGACAAAAGGATTTAGATTCTGCACACATTCGCCATTGAATGCGCTACAGGTATAATCTAGATTCAAGAGAGTTCTGTTCTAGACACTATTAATGGAAAGTAATTTCACCTTTCAAAAAGGAAATGAATCTTGTATGAACACTTTCTTTACTCCTAAATATATTTAAATGCATATGCCATCTTAATAGTTAAATTTTTATAATTTTCATGCATATATATATTCTCCATTTATGTACCCTGTTACGAATGTTTGGTCAATCAGTTTTGTTTCAGTTAGTCAGAAAATTGTTAAATAAGGAATTTTTACAATGTCGCGTTTCTTTTTTCCCCCTTTATTCAATCGTGATTCCCCTCGAATAACAGCTCTCGTGTGTGATGGGCATCCGACGATAAGACGTTCGCTCATCACTTTCATCATCGCAGCAAGCGGTAGACGGCAGATGTTAATACGCAGTGAGGATGAATTATTAATGCGAGCAACAGTGCAAATCTATTAAGCCCATGATTATATGATAAGCTGCCACTCCTGTCGTGCAAATTCATTCATTTACAACTCAAAGGGCTAATGAAATTTGCTGAGTGCTGGCGCTGCGTCGGTGTACTGTACGTAGATACAGTGAACTTGTTTATGGCTGGCATTCCGTTTATACGCTTTGCTATACAGGTTCTTAAAAAGCAAGAGGTTCAAACTTTGACAGTAATCAGAGAAACCCAAAATAAGCACTTTCACGAGTACCTCTCACTTCAAAACTCGTTAGTTTTCTAAACATTTAGGTTTTAATTTTAACCTAGAGGCCTAGTTGACAACATTTTTTAAAAATATAAGTGCAAAAAAATGAATATCAGAGTCAAGGGTTTCATGAAGCTGAAGCAAACTTTTCCATAACTGTTCGAAATATTTACCCCCTACGTTGATGTAGGTCTGGTACCTGATCTAAATAGATTGCTGAACACGATACAAAACTCTTGGTTCTGCTGTAATGTTGTTTTCTACGACCGCTACCTTTGAGACTAGATCCTTCTCAGACTCTGTGAACCAATGATTTCATGCGGCCCCAGAAAACAAACCTTAACGATTCATGTCGAGAGATTTGGAAGGTCATACCACTGGTACCGCCATTTCACCCTGTTTACGTATTCTGTACGGCTTCCGTATCGCTATTGGCGTGCATTCCTGTTGGAATGAGCCGGAGCTCCGTCGTGCTGGAACCTAAGGCTGTGGTTACAGTGGATCCGAATTCGGAGGAAAAATTGTTCGTCTGAATTTGTGCGGAATTTTCGTCCGAACTGTGTGGTTTCAGTACCTCCGTGAATTCGGACGAATCTCGTCAGTTGGTGAGAAGTCAAGTGAGTAATAGGATAGATGATCTGTACCTCTTGGAAAGTCCTCTGTTTAAAATCTGTTCGGGAAAACTTAAAATGTGAATCCATTATTCACTACAAAAAACACAGACGGCGAGTACCATGAACTTTTTCCAAAACTTCTAAGTCAACCGAATAAGTTTCATGAGTATCATAGAATGACACCACATATATTTTTTTTAAATTCTTACAGATCTAAGATAGCATAACAAAGGAATGGAATTTCCGTACCTGCATTTCTCCGTGTGAAGGCCTTGCCTTAACACTAAGGTAAGATTTTAGAATTAAATAACCGGATAAATTAGTTAGGTGAAACCAAAACAAAGTTTAAAAAATAATAAAATCAAAGACAAATATTTCAGACAATTCATATAAATTGGAGGACGGGTAACCAACCATTACTAGTATAAGTGTAACAAATATGTATTACACATTGCTGTGCATAACTGGAGAAGTTAGTGGATGAAGGGTAGTTCGTGACTGTTCGGACGAAAAAACAAAATTTATTGAAATGCTAAATTGTTCGTCCAAACTCGTCCGAAAAGATGCTGCCAGTGTAACCACGTCCTATGTATTCCATTACTTTGATTGTTCGGACGAACAATTTTTCGTCCGAATTCGGATCCACTGTAACCATCGCCTTAAGCCCCGTCTACACACTATCAAACTTTTCGTCAATCACGAACACACCAAAACGCGAATAAAAACACGAACTTTTCCGAATCGTGTCCAGTCGTCCAGACTACGTGTTCATCGGTGTGAAGTTGTTCGCGAACAAAATGTAAACAAACAAGACTGCTTCCCAAGTAGGTTTTAGATAATTGATGCATATAATTGGTAAATTCACTTTGTTGAGAGTTATTGACAAAGTTATAAGTTATATATAAAGTTATATTGAGAGTTATAAAATATCTGTGTGGGCATGTTTGAACAGAAAATATTAGGAATCGCTAATATATTATGCGAACATTTCGAATACTATCAGTTTCACAGATGGGATCAGCTGGTATAATTCTACCTTTTTCAATGCTCTTCATAAAGTTGAAATTCTTGGACCTGAGCTCAAAACTTTAAAATATCTTCCTACTCTGTCTAAATAATTTTTTATTTTTATTTTTTTGTGACCTATATATTCTAAAAATGGTGAGAAATGCTCATATTTTTAATTTTTTTCAAAAAATATTCCTACAGTATTTGAAACGATTTGCCAAAGATATTTAATTTTTTTCTGTTTAATAAGCCCAATTATTTGTTTTAAAAATTTTAAATTTAGCCTATGCATTTTATTTGTGACTTATGGATGAAAACATGAAGGTATGTATCTCATTATGGTGTTGGGTTCAAACATTACTTCGTAATGAGTATTGTAATGTTTTTCAAGTGGAAAAATAATTTTTCTGGATTATAACAGCCATTGAGAAATTTTCAGTAGGTTGAAATTCCAAAAAGTATAGCAATGAAATGAGTTAAGTGACCCACGCTTCATCATAAATACGATCATGACATGGTACAATAGCAAAGCTGATTATAATAAGTACACTGTGTTTTTGCTATACTGTCTGGTCTTGGGGTGCGTGCTACTTGAATTGATGAACAATTGCACAAAAAGGTAGTGGTGTGCAAAGTACATTTATATAGATTTCAATTGTTCTCGTGGTTGATTGTAACCTACTACAATTAGAACTACACTGAAACCAAACTAGTTCCATTATTTGTGAACTCTCAGGTGCCTGAGCTAAATGTATATTGTGTGATATATTAATGCAGTGATAGTAGGGGAATCTATATAACCAGTCTTCTTCCAGTAGCATTGTTCACAGCTCATGAAACGATATTGCATAAACCATCAAAAAATGGTGTGGTGAACTTCCATCTGTAATTCCCTCTGATGTACTCATTTACAGACACCACAAAGTCAAGCAGAGTGGGAATCAGCAGCCAGTGATTTCTGCCTGAATTGGAACTTCCCATACAAATTCTCGAATTTCATGAACTCTAGAGATTGCATGCCACTTAATTGTCACTATGATGGAGTGAGAAGAGAGAGCTCCTTGGGCTGGCGGCAGCGGTGGGCGCCGCGACTGAGTGCTGCTCCGTGATGGGGTGCTGCTCTGTGACGTTGTGCCGCCGTGCCGTGGAGGCTAGACTGCTGCTGCGTCCTAGACTATAATGAGCTATTGGCCGCCTCGACTACCTACATTGACATTCCACAGATAGCGTACCCGTGAACTTCCTGTAGACGACCGCAGCAGTACCAGAGACTTCAGAACCAGTTTGCTTTTGAGGTGGGTCGCAGGGACGTGTAGCGCTGGGTTCGGTGCCTTTTTTTGGAGAATTTTCCATAAAAAACGGCAGCTTTCCACTCTATCCCTTTCCATAATTTCAGTTTAGGTTGGATTGGAATTTGGGGTCTTCAATGATGAGAAGCGATTGGGCTTTATCTACACATGTTAGTATGCCAAGAATTATAATTTTGAAATTTTTTTTTATTCCTAAACTTTTGATTGTTAGGGAGCTATGATTCAATCTGAAAGGTATTTTGCAAAGTAAACGCTGATCTAATATCGCCAATGAATTAATTTATGAACGGCTAAAATATTGCTAATTGTTAAACTTCTGAAAAACTAACAGTACTCAAAAAATTATGCTTTTCTTGAATGTTAAACTGAACTCCTCTCCGCTAAATTATCCATTTCCTTGGGACCTTGTTTGACGTTAATGTTTGTTCACAGCCGAGCTCGACCTTCCTGTTCGTTTGTGCCAGTGAGCCAGCCATGGTCCTGTCCTGCGCTGCCAAACCTTCCTGGTTTTGTTTTCCACGACTGGCGAGGTGCATTTACGCTACTGGTGCCAATAATTCATGACTTTACAATACTATCAAACTATAATGTACTGGTGTCCAAATACTTTCCTTCACCCGCCATCATATCATGCACATTAGTTTTTCAAATGCTTTATAACTAACATCAGGATACAATGACAGTAACCCGGTTAACGCGGTACTAATTTCTTTAATTCTGACATCTGGGTAGGGTGTATCTGAGTTCTCTCCTTCCCCAAAGGGGAGAAATCCCCGCATGACACTAGGATTCGGAAAACCGACACCTTCTCATGAAGGGTGTGGCTCTTAATCACTTAATTTTGTAAAATCATGTAATCCTGTATTCAAGCGAAGGGAAAAAATAGTTAAATATTTTTATGAATTATCCCCAGCGTGCAGGACATTGGTCAATCACCAAGAAGATGATAAACCTATTCTGAATACAATTTTGTAGGCCCATTGCCTTCAACCATATTAGTTCAAGAATGCATTTTCATAAAACTGATTAACATAACGATAACAGTGAATCCAAAACTGGTGTTCTTAAAAAGTTATATGTGTATTCATTTTATTCAACATTCACAATGAAAATACAAGCATGAATAAAAAACAGTAAGCCAAAGGATGAGGCACCAGAAACAAGTTATAGAGATACCTTGAAAGATAAAAATTTGCAAAGGTGAATTGCTGCATGCACAGATCTTCAATATCTTATCATCCATTGACAAAACTATAATTAAACAAAATGTAGTGCTATCTAAAAATAATTCACCACTAAAGATATGATTTTTAAACTATTCCAAAGGTTTTTCATAAGTTGTTAATGGTTCCTTTTAGCTTTGATTACATGTTTGTTGTTCCCCATACCTTGCACTATTTTCATTACCAAAGAAGAGAACATATGTTACTTTGAGCCTCCTTAACCACAACAACGGTGTTCCAAAGAGAGGAATAAAGTAGGGATCATCGAGTACAAAGACGTACACAGGGTTTGTCCAATGTTAAAAAATCCACTAACAACAATAACATATTTCTGGAATAAGTAGTCAACTGTAATCCATCTAATTCTGAAATAAAACTGATGAAAAGTATATGGCAAATAAATATTTCTTACGACAATCATCACTATGCGACATAACTGACATTCTGGTAAACATGAACATTTAGCTCAATGGAAAAATCTGAATAGAGATGCACATCTCTTAACCACAGCCTCATCTTATATTTTGTAAGCAAAGTAACGTTACTGCGTAGAGCGAACTAGTATAGACTATCATGCTGCGCTTGGCGTGCACTTCGATGGATTTTTGATGCAGCCTTGACCAATTCTCGGGTATCAAATTGTAGGGTTTACATCAGCTTGAATTAAGTTAGACACGTGCTTAATTTCTACGTTTCCTGTATGGACACAAATGTAGCGTAAGTCATCACTATACAACATTACTCGCCTTCTGGTAAATAATTGGTGAACATTTAGCTCACTGGAAAAATATTTCTTAGAATTATGGCATTTGTATTTTACATCTCTAATACAGGTAATTTGTCTTGTTGATGACAAATATAAAAAGTATATTAAAGCAAAATTTAAATACCCTTTGGTATTGTATTGTTAAATAATCATAACTTGGCATAATAAAAGTATAACTAGCATATACGAAACTTCACTTTTCGATTCATGTAGAGTCTAATCAAAAACATACCCAACACAAGTCTGTTTGAATTGTGTTGGGAGAAGAGGACTACCACAGAAAAGGAGCGTAGTGATGGCGGTAGGGATTCATCAGAAGTGCTTGAACTTGAAGGCAAGGCCTTTGTAACGGCCTGTAGAGAAGGTAACCAATTCGAGGAAGGCCCCTGTATAGTCTTCAATGTTTTCAATTGTTTTTTGGGTGGCAGTGGACTGAAGGACTTGGGTGGCAATGGGCCTCTCAACCTGATGGAAGAGAAGAAAATAATTTGCTTATATATCATAGGTGGCTTTCTAAAAATGATAGAAACTCTAAATATATAATTATGAAAGACTTGGTACATGAGACTTACACACTGGAGAAAATCAAAGTCGAATTTTGTAAAATTTCAATCAAACATATGCGAAGTTCATTGAAAGTAGTTTTTGTAGAGAGATGTGACCAAGCCAGAATTTTGCCAGAGCTAAAGTGCTGGAACTCCCACCTGATGTTAAAAGTTTATAATCATTTCCAGTAGTATTTGTAACAAATAATATTGATTAAGAAAAAACGTATCCAATTTACAACATGCATAGCAGGCTGGCTTGTTGAAGTACCAAAATTTTAGTTCAGAAATAAATGGAAACATTTATTCTAATTCACATTTCTGCACTCCTTTTTTATACCGTTATATGGCATGAAAACTAAATGCATATGGACTATATTTTTTAAATAATGCTTCCATACATATTAATCTCACTAAGTACAATGGTCATGAATGAAGTTAGGAAGGAAAATTTTACAATGCAATGAAATACTAACCATTGTTGAAGATTTTGAAGACCCAGCTCTGCAGTTCCATAGCAGAGACACCTAATTAATGACTTTGAGTCACCACTGCTCAATAACTGTTTTGAAGTACTACACAGGCAACCTAAGGCAACTGCTTTAGATTTTATTTAAATAACTGTTACTATAATTTATTCTCCTACACCAACGTCTTTTATGCAAAATAGCCAATTGCAAAATACACAAAAAGGGGTAAAGCATTTGGTTTAATTTCACTGACTGTGACTATGGCACACTACAGTTAAGAAACAGCCCTAAATGTTAATTATCACTGTTACAGCAAAGTCTACACAAACATACATCAATTCAATGCAATGATAATGGATGCTTCTATTACAGCACACACTTTACCATTAAGAATGGCGTGTTGGATGAATTTACTTTTCTAGATAGATAACGGAAATCTTTTGAATTAAGTTTGAGACATAATAGTTTAGAACAGATGATTTATCCCACTTCCAATAGGGCCACATTCACGATACAACAAATGAAAACAAAACATTACCCTAAGGAAAAAGATTTTAAGCCTGATTTAAATAGGATTAGCTGTTACCAAAATTGTAGAAAAAACTTAATTTAAAGCAATTCACTTTTAGATCCACAAGCAAAAGATAGTAAAAGTTTCAAAAGCCTAACAAGTCCCATCAAGCAGTTTCTAAAGTTCATAGAGACATATATATAATAAGAGTTTCCCTATGCTTTTCCATAAACAAAAATATTCAAATTCTGAACAAATATGGGTCGATTATACTTTTATTGCGATCAGGGAAAATAATAATTCTGGTCCCAAGAATCACTAAAGGAAACCATTTAAGAACGTTTTACATGAATGACATTCCGCTCGCTGATGCGTTATTTCCGAGTTATTTAACTTAGAAGTTATAGGAGCGTCGCACATAACAGGCTTTCGCGCGCCAAAGAAGAGGGTGGAGTGGGTGTTCCAATAATACGGGAAGCTCGCCGAAGTTATTGTTTTCAAGTTATTGTTTTCGCCAGAGCTTCGTAGAAATGAAAGAACGAGAAATATGGTTAATAAAACAATAATAATATCTATTGTTTAAGACTTGAATCGCCGTGCACTTCTCATCAGTTTGAATACGGCGGAGGCTGCAGAAGGTGTGTGCGCCGGTTGTTCTCCGATCCTTTTTGAATGTATCAAGCGTTATTATGATGACGATTGTGCTAGTCTGAAAACTTTCGTTGGGCACGGTGTTATCCATGGAAGTGAAGAAAATGATCTAATGAACTCCTCTGAATGTGGTCACAAATTATCATATGACAACAATCGGAAAACATTATACTGTTGCCATTATACGAGAATTGAGAAAACGAAAAGACGTAGGAGGTGTACTTTTGAGGTTTCTATATACAACGGCTCATTTTTATCAGGCTCTTATTTGACTCCGTCTCTAATACTCCTTTTTATATGTTGTTGGTTAGAAAAGGAGTTCTGCCATGACATTGTGGTGAAAATTTTGAAAATATCCAGAAAAACGAGTGTCGATTGGAGATCGTTTTGTAGTGAGGTCACAAAAAATTGGTTTAGCAATCAAAGCGCATTCGGAGGGGCTGGAGTCTCTGTGGAGATTGACAAAGCTTTAATTGCGAAACGAAAGTACCATCGTGGGCGTATGGTGCAGCAGGTTTGGCTTTTCGGTGAAATAGAAAGGTCTACGAAAAAAGAGGTTCATCGTCCCTTTGATCGACGAAGAAAATAATTCAAAACCTAGAAACAAACACTTATTCACATCATCAAGCAATTCATTCATGAAGGCACCACCATTTACTCGGATTTTTGGAAAGCTTACTACACTCATGTCGAAGAAGGCTACTAACACCTCGCGATAAATCACAGCCTGCACTTCGTTGATACAGAAAACCCTGATATTCATACGCAAAACATCGAGAGACTTTGGCTGGATGTTAAGCAATGCATCAAACAAGGCGGAATTCGCGTCCAATTCCTAAAACAATACTTGGGACGTTATTTGTTCATAAAGGAACATGAAGGAAACGCTTTTCATTCATTTCTAGTGCACGCCGCTAACCTGTACCAGCCATCACTAATTAAAAAGCTTAAAAAGGAACCTACCCGTTGCAATAGAGGGAGACGACGAAGAAGAAGATTCCGACGCTGAGGAACTAATTCCATTAGGTAACGTACTATTTCTTATACATGGTGCATTTTACGTTTCCTTTTGGTGGGTGGGTTTGAACCTTTATTTATAATTTTCACTAGAAGAACTGTGGCTCCCCCTCACGACCCTACCTGTTTACGTTTGTAATAGGGTGTTAGCTTCCGTTATTAATTAAATTCTGCTTGGCGCGCTCGCTTCCTTTGGCGCACGAAAGCCAACTTCAAAGTTTAATAATTCGAAAATAACGCATCAGCGAGCAGAATGTCATTCATGTAAAACGTTCCTAAATGGGTTCCTCTAGTGATTCTTTGGAATAAAATTATTATTTTCCGTGATCGCATTAAAGTTAACATTGACACAAATGTGTAAATGACTACACACAGCTAGTGCTTTTTTCCAAATCAGTGGGTCAACAGTGCAGGTCAATTTTTAAAATCAGTGGTAATTATGCTTTTTTTAACTACAAGTTGTAAGTTAGCAAAAGGGTATACATTTCTCCCAGATGATTTTTTTTTATAACGCAATTTTTAATGTAGGGACTTGATTCTAATATCAGTATCAGGCTATAAGAGAAATAAAGTATTCTACTATAACCAAAAAAATGTTATAAAGAAATACAATGAATAATAGCCACCGATTTTGCAAATGAGTTTTTGCGCCAATTTTATTAACAGTGAATTAGTAGCTACCATTCTTAAAATACTACTGAAAAATATCCAAAATTTTATTTAGATGTCAAAATAACTAAACTTTGATAATTTTATGCATATTCAGCTTCAGTTCAGGCAATTATTATTTAATTACATTCACATCAATTGAATCCAAACCTACTTACTGTCAGGCCGCACAGGGGTTGTCGAGCCTTTTGTGTTAGTTACCCATAATCCCAAGTATTTTCTTTGTGTCCAGCTCCCTGAACGCCGACTTGTCTGTTTCTCTGCGCTTATGTTGCGTTTGTGCATTTACTTCAGTTAGCCCTTAAATATCATTTGTATTACATGTCGATATTCCAATGTTTCTTTGATTACCTAGCTAAATAAGACTAATATTTTAAATGCAATTTTGAGTGTTGTACCTTGTTATGCAGTAGCTCATGTCTGTACGCACTATTTTTGCAACAGAAAAGAAATCACTGTCTCTGTTAAAATATATCGGCGTATGTAATAAGGACTTTAAAGAGATTCAGCAATAAACAAGTCACACCCTGAGGTCAAAAGAGTTTCCTTTCTCCTTATTGACACAAGCTTTAGTCTCATACGACACCTCGCCTAATAAGGGGTTTAAGGAGCCACCTCGGAAGGACGAACTATTTCGCATAGTTGTCGATTAGGAAGACGCTGTCGCAGTTCGGCACTAACGGAGTTCCCTTCTGTTGCCCTAGCGGTCTCATACGGCGCAGACAGTTGCTCGTCTTCCTAACGGCACCGCCGTAGTTCGGCACAAAACGGAATTTACTTGTTGCCCTAGCGGACTGAATACGACGTAGGCGGTAATCACACACACACACCTCACTCTTGCGGTGCCACCGTAGTTCGGCACAAAACAGAAATAATTTCTGTTGCCCTAGCGGACTGAATACGGCGAAGGTGGTACCCACACAAACCTCACCCCACACACGCGACGGTACCGCCGTAGTCCGGCACTAACAGAATTTACTTCTGTTGTCCTAGCGGACTGATTACGGCGTAGGCGGTACCCACACGAACCTCAGGAAGGGCAGCTGCGAAGAAAAGCTAGCGCCCCGGAAAAAGGTAGCTGCACAGAAGACAGCCCCCTTTTCCACGAACCCTTACGTCGACTGCACGACGGTATCGACACTTACATATTCAGCCCTACCTGAATAAAATGAAATGACAACGGTACGCAGTTCATTATGGTAAATAAATGTCCGTGCCACCCCACAATTAACATAATTTGCATCAAAAACATGAATACATCAATAAAATAGAAAAAACACATAGAAACCAAGTAATTCACTCGCAGAACCACCTTCCACAATACATAAACAAGTGAGTGTTCGCTGTTTGACCGAAAGCGCGTGTTCGTGTTTTCCACCACGATGGAAAACACAAACACACCGAAATCTGCGAAATCATCTGTGTTCGTGTTCGCGGACTGCCGAAAAACACAACTTCGGGCAAAAGATTGATAGTGTGGACGGGCCTTTATTCGTCTGCAAAGAACTAGAGGCACATCATCCAGCAGTTCAGGCAACACGTTCTTCTGAAACAGTGTATAAACTGGTACAGTTACAAGAAACAACATCCGATATGGTCCTACAAGATACTCGTCGACAATACCAGCTCACTCAGTCACCATTAACCTGTGCTAGTAAGTAAACCAATGCACTCTATTTAGCCTTCTGCTTGTTATACAAGCTACATATGCGTGTTTAACATTTCGTTGCTAGTAAAGGTGTCTTTACCGGTAGAAACCATACAGATAAAATTTTCTTTTTCGTTCTCTTGCCTCAAGCACCACTGAGTACACGAAGATATGTGGTTACCCAGTAGCAATCCTAAACTTTTTGAAAATGGAGACGTCGAATGTTAGCATTGAGTACATGTCATACATCGATATGCTTATGTCAGTTTGGTATTTCTAGGTCACATGCACAAGTTCATGCGCTTGTACAAAGTATGTTGCTAAAGTATTCCAGGACGTCGTCCAAAACTCAATCCCATAATTCCCTGGGCGCACCATAACCTTTCTCATTCACGTTAAAACTTCCATGTTCAGGTAGACGATGATGTATGTTCTTGAACTTGCGATGTACGGGTAAATATCGAAAGGGAAAACACTCCTGATTCTACCTAGCAGCCCTTCTAGTATTGTCGTTGGTTTTACCGTAAACTACATATTTTTTATGTCAGTCATTTGACAAATGTGGCAGAGTGAACTGATTTTTTACCACAAAGGATCCAAATGCTATCAGATTTGAAGGCAGCATTCAATTTCAAATTTAAATTTCAGAGGTACGGAAATGTGACAAACTGTACTCGAAAATAAAGCTTCAAGTATAAATATCATGAAAACTTAGGAGTTTAAAAATTTGATGCGTGTAGTAATCGTGAAAAAGTATTAATTTTATTTATCCCTACTTACTGTCAAACTTTGCAATGCTACAAAGTAGAAATTGTACGTAGAACTACTTTTTTCGGTTATTTGAGTTCAGAACTGATAAGTGAAGTCGTACCTCTGGTCAGTAGGTTTTTTACTTTAATTGACGTCAGAGTGTTTTATAGAAATGCTTATAAAATCGGTTAATTTTTTAGGTGGAAAGAATGTCTGAGGAGTGCCTGTGGAGTGGATGTGTTTATTTCTATTAGTGTGACTTCAGCAGGCAGGCTTATTTTGTAGTACTAAACTTCAACAATTTTTTAAACGCAGCCAACGTTCAGGAATATCCCATAGAACCGGTCGCATATTTTCCTCTCCTTCTCATTCAGCAATTGGAGATCATTGTCAGCAATTCAAACAAACAAAAAAAAAAACATCGGCATCTTTGGGATGCTTTATTTCCAATCAAGCCTGATACATATGATCTTGAGTATTGGTTTTTCAAATGTCTTATAACTAACACTATATATAGGACACCATGACGGTTCCCCCGTTAAGCCGGTACCCATTTCCGACACCTGGGTTGAGTGGGGTATTGTGCTTGAGCTTTCCCTTATACCCAACGGGGAAAATCGCCGCGCCAGCGCCGGGATACGAACCCTCGTCTCCAACATACAAGGCCGATCCCTTAACCACTGTGCCAACGCGAGCACAGTGTGAGCACAGTCAATCATCCTTTCAGAACCAATTATTTCTCTACTCTGTGTGTGTTGCAAATAACGAACAAGATGGTCGTATTTTAAAATATCTATTCATTTCTACCCATAAGCCTAACCTATATAAAGACTTGAGTGCAGTCAAACTGAACATTGCGTCAACCTGCTTAAATATTTCTGTATGTGTACGTACAGTTTTAGGTAAAACCCATGTATGTGTAGAGTGTTTGCGCGCGTCGGTGTGTGTGAGGTACCCATGTTTAAATGTGTGATTGTATGTGCTGGTGAAAGGGTGTGTATGTGAGCCAATGAGAGTGGTCAGTTCTAATGTTTTTAAATTGATCTACGTTTTATAAATGTTTATATACTTATTTTATTTCATTTTTCTTTATTTTCTAAAATTGACATTTCTGTGTGTTTCCGGCACTGAAGATGAAATTATAACATCCCGAAACGTTTGCCTAAAAATACAAATGTTCATCTATACGTTGGTTCCTCTATTAGGTTATAATTGCTATAACTGTACAGTAACTAAAATTCTTGATATATCATATTCTTTAAAATTTTCAATTTCAATCAACTAAAATATCATAGTATTTTTCTGATGAATGATTTCCGGAGCACTCCTAATCGAAGTTAATAATTACGATTTGTTGAATATAGAGCCCCAGCGCCATTATAGAAACGGGCTAGTAGCGCATTTCTGTTCGTTATTTCGTTATTTGAAATTTGCTACTGAGTGAATGTGTGACATGCTTTAAAGATGCGCTATAATCTATCAATAATAGGAATAAATGGCTCCAAATTGCTTGGCATTAATCATCTAAACTTTCATAGAAGAAAAAGTTTGATTTGATGCGTGATACGGTATTAATGAGGACGAATGGTTGAACTCCTAATTGGAATAATATTGTATGATTTATGTTTTTCCAGACCACACTAAATGTATCCAAAAATTATTTCAACGTTGAATTCAACGGAAATGGACTGAAGTTTTAAAAATTCTAGTTATATTTGAAATTAATTTATAATGTTACACTTTTAAATTAATGGTTAGCTGTGCCGCAGCTTTCACTCTCTGGAATATCAGGCTTGCAGAGTGTAAATGAAGTCAACTTCCTGAGAGGTGACCAGGCCTCCGTGCAAAGCTTGGAAAGAGACCGAAGTACTGCTTTAAATACTAATGTGGCGATTTTTAATTATTGGAAATCTGAATTTGACCAAAAGCTTATCTTTCTTAGTCGGTTTCAAAATAATTTGGTGCCCACAACTGTTTTTACTGAGATTAAAAGACGGTGTCACTCATGGTTCAGGTGTAACCCATGATATCATGAACAGAAACGGTCACAGTATTTTAGAATATGAAGAGAATATGAATGTTTATAAGGCTAAATCAAAGGGTTCTCTGAGGGTCATTAATAAATATGAATTCGAATAAAAGGCCATCAATAGAATTTTTATATTTATAATAATGATTTGCTGTTATTAGTGATATATCCTTACAGTTGATATGTAGCAATAAAAATTGCAACCTGTAACGTCAAATTTTTGTATTCTTACATCGTAAAGAACTGGGGATATTCTACAGGGTAACCACGCCATTCCTTTACCCTACCATACCTCTTAACTATTTCAAAATTTGTTACAGATGCAATTCATAAGATATTTTATTTAGATTTATTCTATTGTAGTGTTTATAAAAGTTAGGAATCACATATTACATTTATGTGTTTAAGGGGTCCTGTTTGTGGAAGAGGTGTTGAATGAAGCCCTAAAAAATCGCTATTCCTCAAGGGAAGGCGCCATGTGTCTCGTGGTTTATTCAAACAAAATCGGATTGGCAAACAGCGTAACTACAGAAGTACGGAAGAAATTCACCGTCACGTCAATCAATTCGTGCATAACACAAGAAATTTATGGAGACAGAGACAGTGTTAGCCATTACCACAATGGATGAAACTATGCCACAGCGAGCAAGGCAAGAAATCGAGTACCGTCCTGATGCGCCTCGTGCAACTAATTGTGCCCATGTAGAAGTTGATGAAATGAATTTAAAAAAAATAATAAACACAAAATGCAAAATAAAGACCAGAATAAAATATATCATAAATTACATTTGTAATGAATTTTTGAAATGGGAAAAAGACTGTATGGACACCCTGTAGTATCTGAACATAGAATTTTGGGTCTCTAGGATAATCATCGCCAGTTTTTGTTCTACGTCCAGTTCTGTAAAATTCCTTAATGAGCTCGTAAATATCTGTTTAATTCTGTTATCACTTTGCATTACAAAATATCATTTTGGGACCAATGAAACATCGAGCTACTCTATATTTGAGCCACCAATGTGCTTGTATTGCTCGCCATGGTCGTGGAAACTTTCAGCGAGAGATGAATGGAGAGAAATGTATCTGTAGGAATGATATTGGATTTGAATGTCCAGTAGATCTTAGTAATCAGTTTACATCTTAGTCTATATTTAGTCGAGAGAAAACATTTATTGGATCTTTTGTACATTTCGTACGTCACATCGAGTAAAAATTTATTTCTAATATATTACTCGAAGTTACAGTAGTCGAAACATAATCCTTTTTTATTTAAAAATTTCTATTAAAATATTTGTAGGTATAATCTTCTTTTGAGGACTACTTTTAGAAAGGACACCTACAGCTGATTTCCTGATTTCACGAGCCAAAGTTTCTTGTTTTTCATCGTAAAGTTCCATCAACTTGGTACAAATTAGTTTTGCAATGACAGACACAAACAGATTCGATGGGATAAAAATTTAAAGTAATTCAATTGAGTTATCAAACAAACTTATTCAAAAATAGTGTTATATTTTAGAGTTCCTGGCTTTCAATGGAACCTCATTTGTAATTTAGAAGTTTTCGAACCTACCTACTCACATTTTGATTTGTGTTAGTCACAGTCTTGAAGAATGACCGATTTTTGTTCAATACTAGACCATATGAGAATTTTTTATATTTGTTTCGAGGTTGGGGTTTATTTTGTTACATGTTTAGATTGTCTGTACAATTGGCATAATAAATATCAATTTTTTGCCACTTTTTTGTAGAACTCTGCAAACGGAAAGTTCAAATTTGAAATTCAGTCAAATAATCCTCGGTCATAAAGAAAATATCTCGATGAAAAATTATTGAAATTTTTCATACACATGAATCTTAACGTATGAATCATGTTCAGAAAAGCACCAAACAGCCGTGATGTCGATTTTTACATTAGCTATCCTTAAGGACACTAATAGTTGTTAACTTTCTTCCTTCTTAATTAACGGGCTTAGCAGTGTATAAGGAATAATCTCATGAACGTGAAGGTGTCAGGTCGCACCATAAGTCCTGGCTTTTTCATGTGTTAACGAGTTTGAACTTGTGTTACAGAGAAAGGTATAAATTTGTGATTTATTCCACGAGGTAATCAGTTTATTGTGATCTTCCATACACTTTGCTGTGGAATACTTTTGGATATTTAATCATTCTTTAAAAATAGCGCCATCAACCGAACACATATGCTTGCTCATCTTCGCATTCCCGTCAATTGCAAACACATCTTTTGATAGGTTTGTTACCGGAGACGAAAAGTGGATTGTGAACAACAATATTACACGTCAACGTCAAAAGCTAGGTCGACATGCTAGACCACAATCACAACCAAAAACAGGATTCCACCCAAAAAAGTATTCACTGTATGTTTAGTAGAATATGAGAGGAATCATTCATTACGAACTTCTTCTAAACAACCAAACAGTTCTGCAGAACTGCCAGCAGCTGCAAAGACTAAATACCGCTTTTAAAAAGAAGCGTCCAGGTTTGATTAATCTCATCCTTCAGCACGAATGACTTTGGGCACAATATTGAAACGCTGAAATGGGAAACTTTGATGCACCCTGCCCTATTCTCCAGGTATTGCTCCTTCAGACTTCCATCTTTTTTGGAATCTTGACAATCATTTAAGGGGACATCTTTGAAAGACAAAAACAACATCGGAAATGAATTGGTCTTTTTTGATTAAAAATTAGAGATTTCCATGAACGATGTTAGTAGGTGGTCAGAGGTTGTGACTAACGAAGGAGAATATGTTGTTGAATAAATTAAAGTTACTTGATATATTTTTACTCTCCTTATCATGGAAGTAAAAAAATGGACAGAATTTATGGTACGACTTGATGCATTATACCTTGGATCAGTATCATGAAATTTTGAAGTGTGTTACTATGTGCAACATTTTTCCGTTGAATTATAGACATTTTTTATTTGGATGAACAATTTGTAAATTACTATATAAACTATTCCCTTTATTAGGAAAGTTGATCAATGCTAATCACTGAAGGACTAATCAGACTTGATATGTGGAAAATATGAATAAAGGAGCTAATAAATATTTTCATTCATCTAGGTATAGATAAAGAGAAAACTGATTACTAAGATCTATGGGACACTCAAGTCCAATATCTTACTGAAATTGGTTACAGTAATGCGACGTAAACTGAACAGAACTCCTCAATGATAAGTTAACAACTGGTTATTATAGATCAATAGTTGTCCTAAGGCATCTCAAGTGACATTTATAGTAATTCTGGTACATAATTTTTTATTTCTTGACCGCTAGATGCGAGGCAGTGAGGAATAAATCAGTTATCATTTATAGAAGTATTAGAATTTTTAATAAAGAATATGATGGCTATGGCAAGTAAAGGCTGTAGAGTCGCCAACAAAATTAATAAAAAATATAAAGTAATAGTAAAATCCACTTTTTAGAATCATTACCTGTAGCTTCCATCGCGGTTACTAACCCAGGAATATCACAACAGTAGCAAAAGTCTCGTGGCTTACGCCATAGCGTCCGAATGCCGAATTTTATTTTATTATTTCCTTTAGTCCATTGACGCGAATTTTCTTCGCAGGAATGAAATGCCTTATGTGGTGCCCAAGGTTTATCTTGATTTCCAAGTTTCACTTGAAAGTAAGAAAAGCAAGCTTGCTTCACAAATTCACTAATGCTCCTTCTTTGCTTTGCAGCTGCGAATGTACCACATATGTAGCAGAACGCATTCGGACGCGTTACCCATTTTCTTTTACTTGATTGAGAAGCCCGTTTTTCTTGAACAGCTTTCTGAAATATGTAAAAAAACATGAAAATTTCCTTTAGTGATACGATTTCCTCCGCTAGCACAGTGCTATTAAATTTAATCAGAATTCTTGATTAAAGAAAAACACGCAAAGCATAGGAACTAGACCTGATCTTCCCATAAGAATGCCATTTTAGGAATCAATGACCTCAAATCCACTGGAATCAAATGTTGAAACTCATGCAACCATAAGTGTGCTCCCCAGTGTAATAGAGTAATATTACCTTAGCGAAAACGAGCATGCAAGTAATTTAGTGATATCTATGCAGAGCGGACAAACAAGTTGAACGTGATTAAGTATGTCAACGTATGATGTTCTTTCTGCTATTTATTTGAAGGTGATGAGACTGACGCAGCTACTCGACAGACATGAATGTAGTAATTAAGTAGCTATGTCCTCCACAGTAATGTGTAGCAGAAGTCATGAGCGAAGGAGACGAAATGAGTCAAAATGGAGCAGCGTAATGGAGGGAGAAGATTGTTTCGCCAGCTACGAAAGTCAAAAGTTCCATCAAATCACAATTAGTGCGCTGTAACGACTGAATACGGCTTGAATTGCAATTGCTAGGGCCTGGCATGTAGACGAAAGAACGAATAGCGGACTCGCTGAAGCCCTAGCGTTAGAAGCTACTTACTCGAAAGCAACTTACGCGTGAACGAAGCCGTGAATGGTAGGCGGGCTGGAGTTACGATGGAAGAAGCAGGTACCGTAAACAGTGGCGGTACGTGACTGCAAGCCAATTTCTGAATGGTATCTGAATAGCGACGAGCGTACAATGGAGCTGGATGAAGTCTTGCAACTTCAGCCATTTCTTACTCTTGAATTGGTTGGAAGCCTAATGAGCTCCACACGGGTCAAATTTCACTAAATATAACTATTTACTAGCTGAGGATTATCAGGGAACGTTCAAGAGTTTTAAACGAAGGTGACTAAGCTTCAAGAACTTGAAATCAACCGCGGAGAATTTTCTTCATTCATCATTATTCTTGTAAACACAAAATCAATGGAAAAGAGAGTCACAGATGTTTCTTTAAGTGTTTATATCCTCACGGCCAAAAGTATTTGAGATATATTCAAACCAGTGGTATTATACAGAAAGACATTCGTCCTGTGTCTGCATTTGAAGAATAAATATCCGGAAGACTTGACAAATACTGTATGCTATTTTACACAATAACAAACTTACCTGAATGACTTCCGTGCTTTATGAACATCACAAAGTGCAATTATTTCTGATTATCAATGTACCCTAGTATTATGTATGTAATTTAAAATTTTTCAAGAAGTCTGCATAGTTAAAGAAAATGTGAACAGTCACCGTTCAGCGATATGAAAATCCACATTATGGTACTTCGAATAACTATTACGGACATTAACGCTATTTTCAGAACAAAGTACTACCAGTCTTAGTAACATCAAATTGGTGCAAAGAAAGGCAAATAAACCTTGTAAATAAGAATCGAAAACAGTGGAACCGAAAGAAAAACGTGCCGAAGACCTGCAAAGGCCAGAGTCACTCTTACGCATAGTGACCGTTAGACCTCTGACCTGCATTGATGCCAGTTTGATGGTTTAAAGTTCTACTCATACCAATGGCCAATTAACATAAAAAATGACACTCAGCCGTCAAGTAAACACATGACTTGCCAGGCATGCTAGTTTTTAATTCTCAATTTCTACGCACGATGGAGCTGGAATCAATGCTTGGTTCATCGTCTCGTGTCCCATCCACCCCACTGACCAGACTTGGAGCCTTCGGACTATCTACCACTGGTTTTCATTGCTGTCTCAAACACTTTTCCACCGCCTTTTCAATAATTACGATGCCGTGAAAAAATGGCTTGCTACTGAGGTGACTTCAGATATGGAATGTTTTTTTCTGGGATTTTCACATTTTGAAGGACAGCTAGGCAATGTGTACAGCTAGCTATTGATGGCGCACGTTTGAAAAGAGCATTTGTTTCTGATTCTGAAGATACGCTTGCTTTTCTTTAAGAAAAAACATTAATTATGAACACAAACAATATATGATTCTGTTCCATGACCAAATTTTGAGCTCTACAGCGGATGATAGGATACGGTACAACATGAAATAGATATCGAGGAAGAAATGTTTTTTCTGGTAAACTATACATGTTAAACAATCATCTGAGAGAAACACATGACTGGCTTAGGGTAGTTATAGCGAAGTGGAGTTCTTCACGAACAGCTGGGCAGACGTCTGGCCACAAAAATTTTTTTCGGGAGCAAAAGATATTTTCAAAAAACATTTACTGTAATGCAATACTCCTCTTCATTAATTATCTTTTCAAATATTCTTCTAAAAGTCATCATAATGGGGCTTACATTTTTTCTGACCATGGAAATATTTTGTGTTGCAATTAGTTGAAGGTTTCTTTCAGTTGTTTGAAGTACCTATCCTTCCGTCTTCACAGCTAGAGAGTCAGAGATGTGGACGATAGCATCTTACACTTGTTCAATGGCAACGATTCCTCTAATTTCTGTTTGTTTTATTGAATAGCAAGCAAATGAAAAGCAACAGATTAACAGCGCTTCGTGACTAAAATCACTTCACAGAGAAAGTTCCAATCGATACTATGGTTGAACTTACAGGCTACACAGAGATAACTGCGCAAAAATACTATGCAAAGTCACAGTGAGACTTTTCAGGTTGCAGTCAACATAATTATGTGCTCACTGCCACAAAAGCTGGTTGTTTCAAACGCATTCAAACCCTTTTGTGGTGAGTGTATTTCCATATGTGTTATGAATGAAGCAGGCTGCAGGCGCATCATCGAAACGATTATACAGTTGATCTGAAACTCGCGTCCTTAGAAACAGGTTTTTATCTCAACGGCCAAACGTATCTACTAGAGGTATAGTACAGCAGCTCTACCAGCAAATTCTACCAGTCGGCTGCTGACGATGTCCCCGGGCCCGGGGCCCCTAAGATAAGTGTTCCAGGTAAAGCACTCGCCTGAGCTGAGTCTGTGAACATTCAATGGTGCGCGATCGAGCTTCCTATTCGGACATCGGAGGTTGTTCCTAAGATATTTAAGGCGCACTGTTTCTCAGATTTTTAGGGTGCTCTATGAGTCGTGTAAGGCTTGCGTAGGAATAATTGCACAACTCTAAACTTCGGCTTAGGTTTCAACTTGAATTTAATAAAAAAATCATAGTTTACCGTTGTTACCTTACTTTACAGGGATATTAGAGAATGCAGGGCTTGAGCTGGTGGTGAAAAATTTGAGAAAACGAATTCAATGTTAAACTATGTAACAAAAGGGTAATTCAAGAGAGAATTTTATGAAGTAATGCATTTGATGCTTGAAAGTACAGCAAAATCTAAAGTCCATTTTACGCAGTTTTAGATAAATTGCTCAAAAAGTCATGGGAAACGGATTCCTAACATTAGCCGACATGTATGAGTTCCCAATTGAAAATCATGGACGGATCACCGGTGGGTTAAGGACGTGACGGTCGATTATGTGCGATATATAAGCTGGTTGGCCTACTCTGCATTAACACTCCTTCAATGTGCTCTTGACTACCCGCGGTCGAGTTCGGACGTGAAATTCATGGTTGGCCATGGACGGTTTGAAGGAGCAAAATTTTCAGTTGGGGAATAGCCGTAACATTTGAGAGCGGCCATCAGTGGTTTACAGCCTTACAAACATATGCTGCCGGTAGTGTGCTGCAGGTGTCGCGATCTGTTCGACTTAGTTCACGACTGTAAGTCATCGAGTGATGTACTGGAAGTTAACGTTTTTGCAATCGCGATTGCTGGTGTGAGTTTTCCTTGTGAATGTGTTCTTTGCAATTATTGCATTAGATAAACGGTGATTTTGTATTGCATCATCATGCTAAAAACATGTTTTTTGATTGTTTATCGGGATGTTGAGGCCATCGACAGTTACGCTCATTTTTAGACTTTCGCGTTGGTCGACGAGCTCAAGCTGAGTTCAAATTTTTAATCACGTATTTTCTTGTATTTTTTCCAATGCAATGAATTTTGTTCCCATTTCGAAAAATTTAAGTCTTTGAAAATCGTTTAGCAACCACTTTACAGTGATCGATTTACTGAAACAGGTGGAAAAACTATTCGTTGAAAGTAAAAGTTTTCAAGACAACGCTGGTGTTCTTCATTTCTCAATACATTACTTACTTCCTTATTTCATCATTTGAAGGCACCTAAAATGTAGCTCACTAACGATCAAAGAATTTTCATCGTATTAGAATATGAAGCAACGGCAAACGGTGTAAAGCTAGAAGAGCGTTTAATTTTCTTTCTAATTTTCTAACTGTGCGATACACAGTTTTCTTATCGGACGAGTGCCTTTCTGAAGAACTTTTCATTAATTGCTCTTCGAACTTTTTCACACTTTTCCAATACGATAAAAATTCTTTGATTTTTAGTGAACTGCATTTTAGTTGACTTCAAATAATGAAACAAGGGAGTAAATAACCTCTCAGAGGGTTTAAATATTTAGTGTTATGTAGGATATATCATTGTGAAATTATTTTCAACGGTATGTATTTAGAAATGATAAACACCAGTGTTGTTTTTAAAATTTTTCGTTTGAACAATTAGTTTTTCTACCTCTTTTAGTAAATCCATCACTGTACAGTGGTTATTAAACGATTTTTAAGAAATTAGACTATTCGAAACGGAAACTAAATTTACTAGGGTAATGTTCGAATGGCCGGACGGTTTGAATCGTCGGTCATTCTTAGTTAATTTTATATTTTTGCGCTCGGTAGCTATCAAAAACTCAACCCGCAAGGCCTGTAGTGGTGTAACCTGCTACGCGGCTTTTGGATTACTACTGATCGTCAAAATTGAAAATTAACTAAGAATGACCGACGATTCGAACCGTCCGGCCATTCGAACATTACCCTACATTGTGAAAAAAAAGACATTTCAAATATTTCAAGTTAAAGCGGAGATATAATCAATTAAAAACTCGCGGACATGGAACTAGCGCTTCCAGGGAGGAAAATGTGAGAACTTGAGCTAAGAGTTAGGTAGGCCTTCTTTTTGTTGAAATAAAATGTATACTGTTATGTTGAGGACCACCTATTTTCGGTTCACTGATGTCCTGTTTTTTAGCACCTACTACTTTCTTCTTCAACTTTGATCTTGTTTCATGAACTTTTTTCTCAACTTACTGTTTTTAAACCCTTTCTGCACGGATTCCGCGTTCCCTTTAAAACGTTGACTACGTTTGTGCGATTGCTACGGTTGGTTCGGTTAAGTTGTGAGTAGCAGAATTTAGAAAACGACTGTACTACTCAAAAGCACTCTTGTCCTTTATAGAAAGTGTGAAAAATTTAAGTGAACGATCATTTTAACTGTTGTGCTGAAATCAATTCTGAAAAAGGAACTGAAATTATGGAAATGCTATTCATTTAAGCCGGTATGCAAGTGAGCAATTTACTTAGTGGTACACATATGTCCCAAAGCGTAGTCCACGTGTTGCCTCCACACTAAATGGTGCCTCCCTTTTCCTCTCTTTTGATCGCATTTGTTGCGGATAGGGTGGCTTAAACGAACCAATAATCTAATTTAAAATTTAAACGAGCGTTGAAAGGGAACTTTGTGATATGTAAATTTCATTCCCATCCTTATGTTTATGTAGTTGATATATGTTTGTGACATGCAGCATTTTGAACGTATTGTGATTTTATGTTTAAATGCCTATATTATTTCGGTGTGCCATTGGTGGGAAGGCTGTGATTTAATGGAAGTAAGATATTCATGTAAATTTTTATTAAGAGATGGTTTAATTTTTGTGATAAAAGTTGAAGAAAGAGCGGGATTCTATTTCCTTTCTAATGTATTGTCTTATGTACCTGAGCTCCCAGTTGCACGTGCATCGATCTCGTTGGATGTACAATATTGTACTGAGCTTAATGGGTCAATACATTCACAATGCATTGAGTGTGAATGTATTGTAAGATCCAAAGCTTCCAGTGCAATATTGTACACCCCATGAGGCGAGGCACGTGCAACCGGGAGCGATTTTTTAACCTATAATCCATGGACGGCCAGCCGCGATTCGAATCTGGTTCTGAGGCGGTAAACGACCGTTAGGTAAGGTGGAACAACGGCGATTCGCGTGCAGTTTTGTGTCCGAAAAAGTGGACATTTGACCCTTAAACCGCGCGTAATACAACTAAAATACGCCTAGGAACCGACGCGTACTCACCGGCGAAACGTCCTTGATTTTCAATTGGGTTTAATACTTATCTGAGGCTGTAGCTCCAGGGCTATGAAATATATTGCTTCTCTTGTCACTTCAGCGAAAATCTCAGCGAGAAGAAGCACTTCAGCTCGCAGCATCGTTGCAAGCACTTGTACTCAGCACCACTATCTCAATTTACACACGGCGCAGATGAGAGACGTAGTAAAATCCATGCGGTTCAACTTCCGGCAAACTGTGCGACGGGAGTAGTGGTTATGAGTGCTCCCGCTTTATCCCAAGCAAGTGGTTCTTAATGGTCTCATTAATACGAGAAGTTTTTGCCGGCGGCAGCGAGACTAATCAATGAGCGTAATTAGCAGGCAATTTCTTCGCCCAGCTGGCCAAAAACGCGAGAAAGACAAGCCCTTCATCTTGAGGGCTGGCATAATCACCTCCTTTTGCTAAAACTGACGTAAAAAAACATCCTAAAACTTAAGAGTATATCAAACACTCAGGGCTCAGAGACACGGCTTCCAAGAAGCTCATGATGCCGAGAGTGTAGACACTGAAAGTTTTCGGGTGCCGTGGAAAGGTGCTTTTATCGAGAGCCTCTCAAGCTGATGTAAGTTTTGAGTTATTATTTCAGAGTTGATAACGGTCATGAATGGAGAAGATATTTTATTGAACGTACTTAAATGAACATTAAAAAAGTGCAGGCTGTACTTTTCTTTCTTCGGTACTAAAACCCTTCTGGAGTTTCGATCATCTCGGAGGTTCATTAATGGATTTTGATGAAGTAGGTTTTAAGTATTGGACCTTCCTCGTTCTAACTTTCGGTATCGTACCTACTGTAAGTCTCAACTAAACAGATATTCACAGCCATAACGGAATTATTCATTGAACAAGGATTTTATTCACTTCAAACGAATTACATATGATGATGACCATTCTAATTCGAGTCCAACGTTGCGTTAAATGCCTTCAAGTAAATACTTCCTGACTTTCATCGAAGTCTCCATCATTACAGGGTAAATTTAGCTCATGTCCATATATAGAGTTATGTTTAAATGTCAACAATAAATACAAGAGAAAACAGTATTTGGTTTTTCTATTGATGTATTTTTATAACAAGAAAAGATAGATGTATTTTTATAACAAGAAAAGATACGAGCGCTCGTTACCGTTAACGAATTCATGCTACGAGTAGCCAAAAGTCAAAGATGGTAACAATGGTATTAAATATGTTTGTGAGTGTTCATGGAAAGGAATTAAAAAAGTATGTAGCATAAGTGTCTTGAATCACATCGCTTATACGTATCTTCATTAGTAAACGGCTATAGTCATGAACACAATCTGATGAAGTTTTTATTAGGATATATTGAAAGTGAATGAACGGGCCAATTTTCATGCAATATCAGTTCGATCGATAGCGCGTTGAAAGCTAAAATCCATTATAAAGATCCAAGTATTGTGATGTTGTGACTGAATATTCCTGGTCTTCCCAATGCGTGGCCAACTTTACGCATTAAGCTTTTTATTAAATAATGAGCCTTGCATGCTGTTATAATTCCCTGCTTCGTCGATGTACTGGTAGTATTTGTTAGTAATAAGTACTCGCGTGTAGTAGCATGTGTTACTCGTATATTGGTCATCACCGCTACCTAGCGCATTGTTGATGAATAACAGTGCTATATATATATTAATACATGGATGGCACTTTCTACTTTGTATTTAGGGCAGAAGATGCAAAATATGGTCTGTTGCCTATGAATAGCAGTTGATTTTTTCTATCTAGGGTGTAATATAACTCCTTAGAATTGGAAAGAAATATCGAGACACATTTTTGGTGATTTTGGATTTTGACCATCCGCATTTCCTTCCAAAAACATTGTCGCTGCCTTTACCTGTTTTCCAGCAGGAATCTTTTCTTTTTCATTAACAATTGTGAAGTACCCGGCATTTTGTCGAGTATACTGATGTTTCCCAGAAGCTTAGCTTGAATGAAAATGAATTTATTTCCATGTCAATATTACTGATTTCTTTTACTATGCTACTGAGAATGAATTAGAGTTTGAGATCTTCACTAAAACCGACAACTTTCCATTCCACGTAATTTATTTTCGCCAGACCATCGATTACACCGAATTTTTTTTTACTACAAAACGACATTCTTTTGGGTATCAAGTGGTCAAGAAACTGTCACACGAAAGTACGTCATCAATATACATACATCATCAGTCTGTGCGCTGTGGCAGACTTTAGTGTGTCATGCGCTAATCCGATACACATACTCGTAAGTGTGCCAACTATGACAAACTCATTTAAGATTTTAATTTAAGCCTCCCTATCCGCAGCAAAGACATTCCAAAGAGAAAAAGGAGGGCGGCACTGTTAAGTATAGAGTTTAGGGAACACGGAATCTGTGCACAAAGGGGATATGCAGTAAGTTGAAAAAAAGTTCATGAACAAGATTCAAGTTGAAGATTTAAAGCAAAGCTTTACCTTTAAAATTTCGAAGTTCAGTTGTAAAAACTTTTCAAGTTTCACGATCAAACGCTCGCTTTTTCATTTAATATCATTAGTGCAGCAACTTTAATATGGGCCTTGATTACCATAACAATTGAATACCTCATCTTAACCTAGTGCATACTACAGATATAAGTAAAAATACTGCAGTTAGAATCCAATAAATAGTTTGATGAAAGCAAGATTGCTAGGCATTCGGGGAAGGGGTGCACTTAAAAGTGCAAGCGTAAAAAATAGATTTATATTAGATCTTAATTTAAGCTTCCCTTACCGCAACAAAGGCGTTCCAAAGAGGGGGAGGAGGAAGGCACCACCCAGTCTAACTTTTTTGCCGCCTCATCGAAAAGCATGCATACGGTTCCCCTAGTCGTATGCATATTTGTGCATGATTATCGTCACCAAGGCGGTGATATATAGCCGACTCTATCGTCGCCAAAGACCTCTTTTGTCGCGATAATTATCGCCGCCTCGAAAGTATAATGGTACATGAAATTGCATGACAGAAGGCGGATGAAATGGATAAGTATGCATAATACTGTATACAATGTGCATTTTTATAGCACGGCACACAGACGTAAATACATGTATTTCTGGGCGCCATTATTTGAATCCGTGCGTACCGCAAACATTTTCAGTTATTAGAAGCATATCCCTTCCATTCGAAGTTATCGCTGCCTCGAATAGATAAATAAGCTTAATAAAGCGAAAGGCGGCGATAACTTAACACAATTATATATTGTTACTAGACTACTGATAAGTAGTCCTAGATGACTGACTAGGATCAAATAAATCAACATCGTCACAGATGTTATACTTGGTCATCCATTACAAACTGAAATCAACAAGTTTTCACTGAAAAATAAAAATAGTATCACGGAGAACTTATAAAATATTTCCTTGTTAAAAAGTATCACAGAGTTCAGGTAAAAAACACTACAAAGTAATTCAAAACTCAAGAAAAAAGTAGTAGTTGCTAAAGTAAAAGGTAGTAGTGAACTTGACACGTTTCCTGCGAAGTGACCCAGTGGGCCACCGGTGGTCACTTAGGTGATTTTCATAGTGCTGCTGACCCACCTGCAGTCACTAACTCATTCTTTATAAATACTTAATGAAAGCTAAATAAAAGCCCGATCCAGGTAATGTTTGCTATTTTCAAAGTTGATTACCACAATTGACTTTAACTTTTAATTGAATATTGAACTTCAGTCAAGCCCATCGCAGTTAATTAACGTGTAAAAAAAGATAGTTCATAACAAAATGAACGCATACTATTTTAACAAAAAGGAGGCTATACACCATCAGCTCAGGCCGTTATTTTGTCCGCCTGGGGCAAAATATTTTGAATAATTTTATATTTTCATTATATGTCATAGCATGAGTTTCACTAATCACCGCAAAAGTCTCCAAAAGAGCAATACTCCAGGGAACATTTTGTTTAGAGAATTATACAAGGATTTTATGCCCAAAGTATGGTTTCGCACAAGGCACCCGGTGTTACGAAAGGTAGGAAAGCAATTCCTGGAACAAGAAAAACGTTCAATAAAACCTTAAAAGCTACTGAAGAAATAACGGAACCAAAAAAATATTGCGTAACAAAATAAAAGACTTCCCCGCACGTAAAAACTGAGTTGCTATTGATAAATATTTGAATTTATGTAATCGAAAAAATTTTTAAATGAGAAACAGACCTAAGCAGATTAGATTGTAAGTTAGTTTAAGCAATCCCTAGCCACAACAATGGTGTTTCTACGAGAGGAATATTGAAGTTACCATCTGGTATGGACCCGTAAACCTGGAATCAATGCACAAATTTGTTCCCACAGAAGATTTCATGCACATTGAAACAGCAATTCGGGAAGAGAGTTCAAACAATATAAAAGTTCAAGAAGAAAGTAGTAGGGGCTGATGTAAAGGATTGCAGTGAACCGAAAAAAGATGGTCCATGTCTGAACAAAAACGCATTATTCGAACAAAAAGAAGGCCTACCTAACCTTTAGCTCGGGCACTCACATTGCCCCCCTGGGAGGGCTACTTCCCATATATACAATAGTATCACCCAGAGAGGACAAATGTACCCAGATTGTTGGAATTTATGCCACATCCATCGGTGTAAATGCAACATTACACACCTATTTCATATTCTGATTCCACAATTAGATCCGACGAAGGCACTAGCTCAGCTGCATTAAGCCCGTATGAGACGGTGGCAAGAAGTGGCACTCATGGGTGCGAGAGATGCGCTCTCTTCTCCGAAGTCATGGCGGCCGCCGTCACCAACACACTGCAAGGTTATTACACGAGACGGTGTTGGCGTGCCACAGACACGGCGCGCAGTAGCGCACGGAAATCAGAAGCTGGATTTGTTTTCATTATTTTATTCACCAATACATGTCTTTCAAGTCATGTTCATTTTCGACGGTTAATTCACAGAAATTCAAAATTAAAACATGGTTAATTAAATGCATTATTATTATTTTAGAAGTCTGATACCAGCAAAATATATATACCATTTAGAAAAGAATTATGAAATTAATATGGCTCAATATCTGAGTCATATATATATGATTAACAACTAGTGTGGAATGCGTGGCGCCCGTGAATGCAAGCAACTACGCTTGATTGCAATTGAAGGTTTTTTTTGCACGGTGGAATGCAGATTGATTGTCGTAAATATGAAAAACATCCAATACTGGTAATACTGAGGCACTTGTACACACAATTGCAGCATGTGCATTGGTACAGGTAACTCTAATTTTAAGAGCAGGTACCATCTTTAATAATACTGCATCGTACATTAAAATAGCTCTGATGTAAGTGAAGAAATGACTATCACCACATTTTATATACTTAGTTCGATTATTTAATGCTTGGTTTAGTCATCAGGCTGAGATACAAACTTTAACACTGTACTGACTGTATTTTGAACAATAATAAATATGAGTATTAGAGAAACGAATTGAAAATTTGTACATAGCGGTACAGTATAAATTTACACTAGAACACTTACTCTCCTGAAAAAGTACAAATAGCGTATACATGCTAGTTTCCGTCATTTTTTACTTCTGCATAATGTAACTGCGATTTCGAACTTCCGAAAAAAATCATAATAGTAATTTTTATGCAGGAAACAAGAGAAGTAATAATACATGTGGAAGAACTAACTTGTTACCTACATTGGGCTGAGAATGAAGTATTTCATACAATGACGAAGAAGAGACGCAATGAATGTCACCTTCGTCTAAGAATGGGAATACTATTGGAAATGGGAATCGCTATTTGGGAATACCATTTCATCAGTTCCTGTACCTGATTTCTGGGAATCTTTTTAGTTTTGTTTTCCTGCCTGAACTGCGACTGAAGTGTATTTATTTATTTACTCTGGAGTTAATTCAATCTCTGGCTTCATTTTTTTAAAGATGTTGTTTAGTGCTATTTTTCGTAGAGATCTATCTCTATACTCGCTTCTTATCTCTCTACATAAACATGGGTGTGTTCTGAGAATTTCTATAAATAATATGGTCGACCGCCTGCACCAGTCGGCCAGCGGCGGAGGTGAAGGGAGAGGACAACTTATCACAAACATCCTTCTCATACGAAGCCTGGCTGACCACTGCCATGCATGTTCGTCCGTATCCAGGGTTTCCACGCGAGGTGACTCCAATTACCCTAGCTAAAGGGTATTGATTACCCCAGATTACCCTACAACCGCTAATCCTACCCTATGATCTATAAATAAACTAAAAGGTAAATGGACTGTTTTCCAGAGCTCCGTTAGTATGGATTAGCACTGTGTATACTGCATGAGCGTCAGGAGAGAAGGCCAGTTGAACGACATTAGAATGCTGGTTTGATATCCCAGATGATATCACGTTCAAGATGATTGCCAAATACCTGTCGAATTATATTTGATGCCTGCTGTTTTCCAAGACGTACTTTTTTCAGCGACTCCTGATCATGGAACATTGTTTTCATCAAATTAAGAGAGGCTCACACAATGAGATAGGTAGGTGGTCCTTCGGTAAAAATGCACAAACTTGCAGTTCCACTTTACGAGCACGATTTTCGCGAGGATCATTCGATAGCACGTAGCTGGCAATTGATGGGGTTTTCTTTGCCACCATGGATCGTTGTTTGTGTCTCTGAGAGCATGTGACGCTTGATCTCCGATTTCTCACAAATAATATCGGTTTGACAAACCTTACAATATACCACATCTTTTTGTTCTGTTGATTTTGAGAACTTGGCTAACTAACCTCAAACTCTGGTTCCGACGTCCAAGAATCTTCAAGTTTTTGTTGGTGGTTTTCAGCTTTCTAGAGGAGCTTTCCTTTTTTTTCGAGGTAGGGTCGTTGGCTTTTCCTCACTCGCTGCGCGATCATCTGCCCTGCTGCAAGAAATGCAATAATATGCGTACTTATCCCTCGTATAATTATCTATTTTTCATTGAATTTTTCATCCATTCAAGCACTTCAGCCATTCTTTCCACATGCTCAATCTAACCTTACACTTTAATTCACTGATGACTTTCTGGTTTTCCTCACGCATTACCTTCGTCAAATCTTTTCATTACGGATTTTATCCGATCTTGCTACATCACATATGCTTCTCAGAGACTTCGTTCCAATCACATTCACTCATCAACTCATTAAGTTGATCGTAGAGTTTCAGAGGTTTTTGGAAAAAACTACCTTGCCTTTATTAATGTGTATGAACTTTCCTCAACACCCAGTTGCTAGAAGCCCTGGTGCTTCAATTTCGGTTGACGGAATTCTTGGCATGATCGCAGTTATATCAAATTCTACGTCCGTGTTACAGCGCCTAAGAAAGACAGTGAGAATACAAACGTATAATACAAATTTCAAGTCAATAACTGAACTGTTTTGCTTATATGAATTTTTGTAACTAATTTTAGAGCTTCTTCCTTTCGCCTTTAGCCCCTTTTGAAACTAGAAGTGTCAAAGAACCCTGTCTAAATTTTTTTGTTTGCATCGCTACAATAACATGCTTCGTTGGCGTGCTAAGAAATAGGATGCCTTGCATCCAATTAGCTGGTAAAATACTTGCGCTCTGAGGTAATTCTGCTATTATTTCAATGACTATCACAAGAATGAACCTATTAATTATTTCTACGATGAAATATATTAGCTGCGGTATTTAAAAATACAATAAACATACCTGCCAGTATTCTGTTGAAGCTTATAAGCACGCGCGCAATCAGAACAGGACAGTGACTTTTGTCGACTGGCTATTGCTGACACCGATCGAGAATTTTATTAGAGAAATGCAACTCAGAATCATTTGTCAAAACGAAGTGGACGAGAGATATTATGGCTTCGTTCGTATCTTGGCGCTTTCTTTCGTGAGCGATACCTGATGACACGCAAATGTGCGACATTAACCACAACAGCAGATTAGTTTTGTGAACACTAAACTCTGACACGTTTCGTTGCATTTCGTTGAAGTGGTGACCAGTAGGGTGCTTGCATATTGGCTTTCAATTTTCTATTTTTCGTAGATTAGGCGGGCACTTCCTTCAAGGAGCTCTGATTACCCTATATTTGCCCCTATTTTTCATTACCCTAAACATTACCCTAAGGTACCCCTGATTACCCTAAACTAGGGTAATTACCCCGCTCGTGGAAACACTGTCCGTATCGTGCAGCGAGCGATCACGAATTCCGACACTGGTGTACGCTGGGGCACCGCCACAGAGAGCAGAGTTGCTACAAAAAGAGAGGAAATGGGTGGAGCTAGCGATGATACGCGCAAATGTTCACACTCGATCCCACCGTCTCATATGGGCTTTAGTGATGCTCGGTGAGGGGACAGTGTCAGTTGATACGGTTGTGGTGGTGGCGCTGATATTGGTAGTGGTTGTTATGCCTGCAGCCTTTGTAGCACCTGTTCCACGGTGATGTCTATTTCCATCCCCAACCACCGATCCACGCAGAACTCGTTGCGTGGCGACTGCGATTTCATGAAAAGAATATTGAAAAGGTTATTTTCCAGTAGTGCAAACCAAACCAAAAAAATCATTCAAGTGTGCACCAGAAAGTCTTATTTGATGAACAGCTAAATTCAGTATCAAATTGCATCCCATCTGCTTTTCAAGGAAATATGAAGGTGGCTTTGAAAATATTTTAAGGTGGAAAGCCACGGAATTCAGAACATTCTTTCTGCATGGCGGCATAGTAATTTTCTCTCGTGAATCAATTATATCTAAAGAGAAAAATTACAATCTCTTACTATTATCAGCTTCATTAAGATATCTCTTAACAGATAACAGATAACATGCAGTGTAACATGTATAGAGTTACAAAAATGCTCAAACTCTATGTAGAGTAAAGTACTCAGGTGTATGGGGCTGATTTTGTTTCATACAATATTCATCGTATCATACATATTCATCAAGACTACCTAAAGTATGGAAATCTTGAAAAAAATCATGTTTCCCTTATGAATCCTATCATGGAAGTCATAATCAAAGAATCGTGAGATCCGGGTACAAGCCTCTGCACCAAATTTCAGAACGAGTGAGTGTGCTGAATAGTAGGACATGTGATGAAACTTCTGGTGGAAATTTACCAAGACTCCTTAAAAAATTTGGTGTGGAAGATGATTTTAACCTCTATAAAAGCGTACGCGTCAATGATACCAAATCAACATCTAAGTGCTGGAGCAGTACCAAGCCGTGGTAATTGTGTGATGCTTTAATCTGGTGAAATTGGAATTATTAGGAAGATACTGCGAAAAAATTTTAGGATTCATTTTTATTTTCAAGCATTTTCTACCAGCCAGAACTTTTTCCAACAACCTGTAGAGTCAAATTCATAAGGTATTGATTGTGTGTCTGAGAGAAGAAAATAAAAAATGTGAACCTAGCAGAATTTTTGAAAAAAGTCAAGGTATTACCTCATACCCAGAGGAAAAAATACATATTGATATTTTGCTGCTCTAAGTGTCGAACGTGCCACCCTGAGTCCATTCATTACATAAACTTTGAAAAAATAGCCTGATGAGCATATTTTATATTGGAAAAAATAACATGTGTCAACCTGTGCCATGGTCTATGTTGCAGATTAAACCAAGCGCAGTGATGCCTTTTATTAAAAAGAGATTTTCAATGGTTACATTTAGCGATAAATCTAATAGGGCGGTGCCATCAAGCTGGCATATACAAAAGAAAAAAAAATTCTTTGCTACTGGCCTCCAGAAGATTTGGACTTGAAAATAAGAGACTGTGTAGCACCATCATCACACTGGAGAACTTATGTGGTCACAAACATTGTGGCAACTTCAAGTGAATGTAAAGTTACTCTGTCACTAAAAATTATTCGGTAAATTATCTAGCTTTTACTCCTCAGGGGATGCAACTATTGTATTTATGGGAAGTAGTTCCCCATGTAGCAGAATATAAGGGCCAGATCTGATTGTTTTGTAGCCCTTCTTTTTGTTGAAATATGTATTTTTTGTTTTGTTGAAGACCATTTTTTGTCTCACTGCTATCATTTTTTTTTCAGCACTTACTAGTTTCTCCTTGAACTGTTATCTAGTTTGTACTTTCTTCCTGAAAAGTTGTTTGTATGTGCTGGAAATGCTGTGAAAGAATACACTGGTGCATTGAATCCCCGTGAACGTGTTCGTGTGTCCATACTCGATGGCTCCTTCACTATGCCTCTCTTTGGAACACCATTGTCGTGGGGTTATGTAGGCTTTTACTTGTATAGTAATAATTATATTATTCTAGTTCGTGATTCCTTCATCATTATTATATAAGTCATTTAATTCATTATTATCCAAGTTGTGCAATATTCATGTTTTGCAACGATGTTTCAAATATATATATATTTTTTGTTTGGTGAAGAATTTTCCATATCTATCTTGTGTTAGGAATCCTGCAATTAGTAATAACACTTGAATATGTACAGATGAGTAATTTGCTTTAGATTTTTGTTTCCACGGACACTGTTTTCAAACGCAGCAACTGTTCTGTGATATAGGTATTTTCTACACATAAGATTGGATATAAAATATGCTACTACATGCATACTTATTAGCATTAGCACTTTGGCCCATGAAAATTAATGTTAATTTCTTTGCCCTACTCTGTGTCACTCTGTGCTCTTCATCAAATGGCAAAACAATACTTTATTATTCTTGATCAATATTTACTGTCTTTCAATTGACATGTAAGCTTGTAGCAATGGGAGTTCTGCTGTTAATCTTTACTTAACTTTCTCATTTTTTCTAGTGTATAGCTAAAATTCTGTTTTAGTTTTGCTATATTTTTTCTCATACATTTTGCTCTCACAACCTCCCAGATTCACAAGCCAGATGTGAGGAAAATGGGTACCTATAGGAGCTTATCCTTCTTCAGCCACCGAAGATGATTCTGCGCACCGCACCATCGAAACACAGCTTCCCTCGTTTCAAGTTTCATCACTAGTGCAAAGTTGCAATCCACTCAGTTCATCACGGTGAGATATCTTCTATCAAGCACGATACCGTTACCCTGACTTTCCTCATTCACATAGACATTGAATTATATACTAAAATTCTAATTATCATAACCTGTCTTCAATCTTCATGACATCGGAAGGCTGCATTTGTATCATAACTACTTCTCTGGTATTGAAATTGAATAATTACGTATTCCACTTGTTTAACCATTATTACTTTGGAATTCAGGGCAGTGAGATATATCATACCGTAGTTCATGAAGTTTTGTTATCTACAGGAATGAATGCACATTAACTGAAGTGATGGGCATGCTACACAAAGTAACAAGTAATGTCAACGATCTACAAACTGGGCTGAAGCGCCTCAGCAATCAACAAGAAGAATTTGCAGATACACTGTCAAAGAAATTTAAGAAGTTGGAGCATCGGTCGTTTGTCTTTGAACAAAAATAGGACAAGGTGAAAAAGCCCCAACCAGGCTTCAAGCAACGAGCCCTTACCTGGACCAGCCAAGACAGTGGAAGAACTGAATCTTCTTGTGAAACAACTTGAAATAGTGAGTTAAATAGAATGATATTTATTTCATACATAGATGATGCTGTTTCTAAGCCCATGAAATAATCATTTATGCACAGGTAACTTTACTTTTTATATAAAGGTTAGGTCAAAGCAGTAATAATGAATTTTTTTATTTTTTTTATTGTCTGGATGAGTTACAGTGTGGGAACATCCATTTCTTGGAATGAATGAAGTATTGTACACATCATAAGAAATATCTAAGATAAATTGTTGATGGAAGTTTTTACTGAATTATTACCTTCAAGAAACAGTTTCTTAAGTAAGGGCAAGCACAGGCATTTCACACGAAGGCCCAAAACCTTGCATAACCTTGCAACAAATTTGAGAGCAGGAAATATTAAGCTTCAATAAGAAATGGACCAATATTTAATTACACAAATACGTCAATGATGCATTCAGGTAGTCATTTTCTTAATTTGTTTTTGATCACGAGACTATTGTGCAAGTCACGTTAAGTGTGACTATGAAGCTTGTGTTAAAACATAGCTGAAATGTGAATATAATGGAATTTTTTTTTTTTTTTGCAGCCGCTAGTTCTCAAAGGTCTTGTACGAATAAGCGTTTCACAGTCCGTGAGACGTATGTGAAGCGCCTGTTCACCAGAGAACTGGCGATGCAATTCAGCTTCTCAGGACTTGGTCATCGGCGGCAGCAGTCGAAAATTGCCATCAAGGACCACAATGCAATGCGCATTATTTATGGTAAACAGTTTTACTGAGAAATGTTCTTACCCTCTCTAATAATCTTGTTTTTAAGTAGATTACAAACCTATTCAAATAAAGCTTTGCAAGATAAAATAAATTATACCAGTGCATCAGAAATAAGTAATCCTTTTTAGGATTAATATAATTTCTTTTTCCTTGATGATTTTCTTGTGAAATCAGCTGTGAAAGCCATAAATTCTGTCTAACACGTGAAGAACTGAAACTTAAAGATTGACATTCCTTTATCCCTTACGTATTGTTCAACTAGAGCACCTATTTTTATCTTTTTCTTTTATTGCTACATTTCGTCCTGAATGCAAAGCCAGATCATAGAGAACATACATTTTTCTGCTGAATTATATCCTAACAAGGATAAAATAATTAAACCTATGGGAAGTAGCACTCCCAGAACGAAAATTTAAAGCCCAAGCTTATAATTTGGCTTTCTACTGGTTGAAATAGTATGTTTTCTATTTTGTTGAGAACAGCTAGCTATTTTTTCAGTATACTGCTATCCTTGTCTTCAGCACCTACTTGTTCCATTTTGAACTTCTATAGTATTTGAATTACCTGACTTGCTGTTTCTATGCGCATGCAGTATGTGCTGTGTGGGAACGCACTTTGACTTAGATTCCTTGTGTGTCCATTCTTGATGGTCCTTTCATTACTCCTCTCTTTGGAACACCGTTTTCTTAGGGAAGCTCAAACTAACTCATAATCTGATATCTGCTATATTATCTATTTTGTCTCAATTGCGATAGAACATTAATAAACTTGCCATTCGAAATAGTGATCATTGAAATAAACTTTAGCAAATCATTCTTTAGTCTACAACTCGTATGTAATTTCTGTTTTCTCACTATTGTACTTGTACAACTTTATCAACCACGGAAGTAAGTTGTTCTCATATTTTTTAGAAGTTTTGGCAGCCTAACTACAAAAAAAATCACTAGTTGTCCACTAACCACAAAGAAATCGCAGTCGCCACGCAACGAGTTCTGCGTGGATCGGTGGATTGGGGATGGAAATAGACATCACCGTGGAACAGGTGCTACAAAGGCTGCAGGCATAACAACCACTACCAATATCAGCGCCACCACCACAACCGTATCAACTGACACTGTCCCCTCACCGAGAATCACTAATGCAGCTGAGCTAGTGCCTTCGTCGGATCTAATTGTGGAATCAGACAGTGAAATAGGTGTGTAATGTTGCATTTACACCGATGGATGTGGCATAAATTCCAACAATCTGGGTACATTTGTCCTCTCTGGGTGATACTATTGTATATATGGGAAGTAGCACTCCCAGGGGGGCAATGTGAGTGCCCGAGCTAAGGTTAGGTAGGCCTTCTTTTTGTTCGAATAATGCGTTTTTGTTCAGACATGGACCATCTTTTTTCGGTTCACTGCAATCCTTTACATCAGCCCCTACTACTTTCTTCTTGAACTTTTATATTGTTTGAACTCTCTTCCCGAATTGCTGTTTCTATGTGCATGAAATCTTCTGTGGGAACAAATTTGTGCATTGATTCCAGGTTTACGGGTCCATACCAGATGGTACCTTCAATATTCCTCTCGTAGAAACACCATTGTTGTGGCTAGGGATTGCTTAAACTAACTTACAATCTAATCTGCTTAGGTCTGTTTCTCATTTTAATTTTTTTTTTGATTACATAAATTCAAATATTTATCAATGGCAACTCAGTTTTTACATGCGGGGAAGTCTTTTATTTTGTTACGCAATATCTTTTTGGTTCCGTTATTTCTTCAGTAGCTTTTAAGATTTTGTTGAACGTTTTTCTTGTCCCAGGAATTGCTTTCCTACCTTTCGTAACACCGGGTGCCTATTTTTATTTTTCAGTGAAAACTTGTTGATTTCAGTTTGTAATGGATGACCAAGTATAAAATCTGTGACGATGTTGATTTATTTGATCCTAGTCAGTCATCTAGGACTACTTATCAGTAGTCTAGTAACAATGTATAATTGTGTTATGTTATCGCCGCCTTTCGCTTTATTAAGCTTATTTGTCTATTCGAGGCAGCGATAACTTCGAATGGAAGTTATCGCTCGGAGGACCCCCTTAAATTAGGTAACAAAAAAATCCAACCTGGGGTTTCCATTTCAGCTTTGAGTTTACGTATAAAAAAAGTAAAGTTTTTATGATAATAGTTCACAATCCTACTTCCCAGGCAGCAAGCTTCTCTTGGGACAATGTTGGTTTTTTATTGTTAGTATGGGACATTGGGACCGATCAATTGTTTCGGTATTGGAAAAAAATGCACCACAGCACTGATATCACAACATTGTCCCAAAAAAATCCCTATGGCGGATTATAAATATTTTTATTAGAGATCTTGGCACCGATCAAGTGTCCCAGTATTGGAAAGTAATTGCTCCAAGGTCATGATTTCACAACCTGGTACGAACGCAGAAGCTCTCAATGACGGATTATAAATATTACTGTTTTGCAGGGTACAGGTAGATGAGTCATTTTTTTATTCAATGCCCAGGGGAAAATATGTAAGGAACCGAGCTAAGAGTGGTCAGGTCTTCTTTCTATTGAAATAAAATATTTTTGTTATTTTGAAGGCCATATTTCTTTGGTTTTTTGCTGTCCTAGTTTTCAGCAACTCTGACTCTCTTTTTTCAACTTATATTTTCTTTCATAAACTACTTTCTTAATTTACCGCTTTTATGCGCACGGGATCTTTTGCGGGAACACCCTTTGTGCATAGATACTTTTTTCCCTCTAACTCCATAATAAATGGTTCCTTCATTCTTCCTCTCCATGAACATCTTTGTTGTGGTAAAGAGAGGCTAACACTAATTCATAATCAATTATTATGATTCAATTACACATATCAGGAGAAATCAAAAACCTTCATAAAAACAACTTGTCATAAAAAAATAAATAAAATTAGGTTACGTTGGGTTTCTATGTGTAATTCTGTCATAATGTGCAGAAATTTTTTCAAGCTTTCCAGCTAGCCGGCAGGCAAAATAATATTTGAGCTGAATTTACAGAAGGTGAATAGATTTTTCTAAATATGAATAGGTCAAAAGTAAAACTAGAAAAATTTTATCTATTGAAAAATGAAATTATTCATGTAGGTACTAGTTTGCTAATATTTCAGAATTTCTAAACCCTATAATTTCTCATACATACACATGTGTATATTCTTTTGCAAATGAATTATTCCACATCTTAAGTCAAAATTATTTTGTTTCAGATGAAACGTAGGATATAATTAATTATGTATTTCAGTTTCTTTGAAAAAAAATTTGAAATTAGATGTTCGAAACAGGCAGTCGTGTTGTATTCCTAGTTTATTGCATTTTTTAACAACTTAAGTTTTTTCAACAGGACTTATTATTCAGAAAACTAACCATGAAATAAAAAAAGGTGTATATATTTATAGCATGAAAAAAATATTTTCTTATCATCCACTATATAACGAATTTTAAAAGAATGACCAATTTTAGTATTGTCGGGACATTTAGCAACAATAATCTGTAGCCATTGGCATCTACTACTTGCTTGGCGTCGCTGAGTCATAGCCCGCGAAGCTAAACAGTGAACGTGAACGTGTGTGTTCTAGATTGCAGTGTTTCCGTTGAATAATATTGCGTTTCGTGGTGTTTATTTATAATAACTTTTGTGAAAAGTTTTATGTCGATTTGTTTTTAGATCATATATATATATTACATCATTTCAGAGATCAGAACGACGATATTTTAAAATGTGGGTCGGTGCTATGCAGCTGGCGTCTGAATCGAACATTCGTACTAACCTGATCTATTCTGAAAAATTGTTTATTTATTTTGTCAAACATTTTTTAAAAAATAACATTGATGTCAATGTTCATTCACTTATTCACTTAGTTGATGATGTCCAACAATATGGTGTACTAGAACATTTTTCTGCCTTTCCATTTGAAAGTTTCTTAGGCACAATGAAAAGAAGAAAAAGATCATCAAAATCTCCTCTTGCACAAATTAGAAGAAGCATAAATGAGGGTTTAAGTTTCATAATAGTAATCAAATTACATCAAGAGGAATAACTGTGAATAACCATAGAATAATTACAAATCAATTTAAAAATTATTGCATTACACTTGAAAAAAAAAAATTTGGTTTGGTTACAAATGTCACAGGAGACTGTATTACTATGAGAAAGCTGATAAAAATCAAACCTGCTGCCAAATATCCAACTTCTTCTTCACTCTTTGATGTTTTTATTCATTTACACTGCAGTTTGTGGGTCATGTGAATTTTTTTGTTCAATTTTTATTCACAGACATGAACTTTATTGATTTCTTAGAATCTTTAAAATGATTTCAATTGTGTAGGTACTTTGAGAAGTAAAATACTGTAGAATGTGATCCAACTTCTTGGCTTCAAAAACTTGATAATGAACAGTAGGTATTGTCGTTGGCCTGAAAAGCAGTCATGGATAAATATCCAAAATGATTAAAAAATGTGAACCACCATCCAATGAGTGGTGCTGTATTGAGTGCCGAGCTATTTCAGCGGCATCTACTCACAAAGAATGTAAACAGAAATTAAAAGAGGCTTCAGACCAACGTGCTACACAACCTAACAATGATAGTGAACTTCTTGAAAGTGCAATTAGTGCTTGCAGTGACACCAGTAGTGACAATGAAGTGCCCCAGCCTTCCCCAAAAAATCAGAAACGTTGAAGCTCTGCTCCTGCATACGTGGTACGTACCTTTCGTTGTGCATTGCTTCTGTTTAGCGACTAGATTTTAATACATAAATTCTCTTTAATGAAGTGTACGAAGTTCTACTGTACAAAACATAGTGTGTAAAAAATGCTGCCTGCTTGTGTCTGCTTTCAGTTGAGGAGTATCTAGGCCCTAGTAGTGCAAAAAAAACGGTTTTATTTGATGGCAGTTTTTTTGCAAAAAAAACATGTTTTTTATGTGTTTTATTGTTTGTTTTGCACACTTAAATTTTGTTAGGTATGTCTGTTATTTGTTGATCACATAAAATATATTAACATCCATGATTTTAGTCATAATTTTTTGTTATAGAAATATCAGAAGGAAAACATGCAGAAAAAGTGGTGGCAGATAATCCACAATTACCTAGTGGAATCTAAGAAGAACAGCAGGAGCCACAGAACTGATATTGATGGAGTCAAAATTCAGAGCTTACTATCTCTACATGTCTGATTTTATTTTATACGACCAAAAAATCAGACATAGTAAAGATAGTAATCTCTGAATTTTTACTCCATCAATGTAAGTTCTGTTGCTCCTGCTGTTCCTCTTAAACTCCTCAAGGTAATTGTGGGTTATCTGCAACCACTTTTACTGTATGGTTTCCTATTGATGTTTTTATTACAGAAAATCATGACTAAATTTACGGATATTACTATATTTTATGTGACCAAAAAAAAACTACGGTGTTTTATTTTGTTTTTTACAGGAAATCATGATTTTTTAAAAATCATGTTTTATATGAAAAAATCTTAAGTTAAAATCATGAATATTGATAAATTTTACGCAACCGAAGAAAACAAGCTTTTTTCAAAAAATCATGACTAATAACAACGAATATTAATATATTTATGGTACAAAAAAACATGTTTTTTTACAAAAAAATCATGACTAAAAATATGGATATTAATATATTTACTTTGATCATGGAAAATATGATGTTTTTCATATATTTTCACATAAACCATGCTTTAAAAAAAGTTTTTTACTAAAAAAATCATTTTCAAAAGTATGGATTTTGATACATATTATGTGACCAAAAAACATGCTATTTTTGAACATGTTTTTTTTACAAAAAGTCATTAGCCTATCTGTTTTTTATCATAATTTTTCTGCAAAAAAGTTTCTATAAACAGCATGTTTATTTATGGTCAAATATAATATATTGATAACCATATTTTTTAGTCATGGTTTGATTGTAATAAACATAGTTTAAAAATGGCATTAGTTTTTTGGTCTCATAAAATTTATTAATAGCCATGTTTATTCATGATTTTTTGCAAAAAAATGTTGTAGATATATGACATGATTTGGTCCCATAAAATTTATTAAGATCAATGTTTTATATTCATAATTTTTTTGCAAAAAACATGTTGTAGAAAAATGGCATGACATTTTTCGTCCCATAAAATTTATTAAAAGCCATGTTTTTTATTCATGATTTTTTACCAGAAAAACATGTAGAAATATGGTATGATATTTTTGGTCCCATAAAATTTATTAATAGCCATGTTTTTTATTCATGATTTTCTGCCCAAAAAACATGTTGTAGAAATATGGCATGATATTTTTGGTCCCATAAAATTTACTAATAGCCATGTTTTTATTCATGATTTTTTGCCAAAAAAAAACATGTTGTAGAAATATGGTATGATATTTGTGGAACCTTAAAATTTATTAATAGCAATGTTTTTATTCATGTTTTTTTTTACAAAAAAACATGTTGTAGAAAAATGGCATGATATTTATGGTCCCATAAAATTTATTAATAGCAATGTATTTTAGTCATTATTTTTTGTAAAAAAAACATGTTTATATTAAAAAAACTCCATGGTTCATCACTCCCAACCTACTTATGTGATTACTGTTGCAAGCACATAAATGAAATTTATACGAAGGATAAGAACATATTTGAACTTTCTAATATGGTTTCTATTTATTTGTTTTCCATTTGAATTTTCTTGAAATGAGGCTTACAAAGCCCCAAATTTTCAGTTCCAATGTTTTCAGAACACATGCATTTTTTCTACCTATTATAAAAAAATTCAAATTGAGTGTTTTTGGATGTAAAACGGCTTTCTGAATCTAACGGAGTGCTTGTTTTTTACAATCAAAATTTTTAAAGTTATACCATATTCTGAAGGAGAATGAGAAATTGGAAATATTCATCTCATTTTCTTGTTTATTGAATATAGCTCATTTGAACTACATTGAATGAGCATTTCCACTGGTTGGTTTTTGCAGAAGCTGCTTTGAGGTCACCAGCCGGCAAAACTGCACATGCATGGGAAGTAAACAAGATAATTGCACTGAATCTAACATATGCTAAAGATCGGATTACCGGAAGAAAAACTTACTGTGAACGAGGGGAAAATCCTTGAGTAGCCTGAGTGTAGCTAGCTAGTTTAGACGAAGCTAATTTTAAGGCTAATATTCTTTTGCACTGAATTATTTTGATTACTCGATGGGAAGGAAGGAAGTTGTAATGGGTAGCAATTTATTTTATAAACTTAATTTCAAGTCGTGAAGGTGTTTCAGTGAATTTTATTTTCAGTCAAAAGAAAGCAATGGTTTAAATAGATTTAATGATATCAAAGTAAGTTATATTGAATAGAGACATATTATCCGAACTTAATCTCAAGTTTTGAAGTTTTTCACTGAACTTTAGTTTTAGTCAACGGAAAGCAACAGTTTAAATAGATTGAAAGATATCAAAGCAAGTTATATTGAATAGAGACGAATAGAGACACAACTTAACATGCATATTTCTCCCAAAAAATGTACATATACAATAAGGATATTAATTCAATTGGAAAACATTTTGATATGCAGTAAGTGGCAGCTTCTACATAAAATAGTTACTATTTTTTGGACAGAAATAGAATTATATTACGAGCCAGTACAAAAAATTCGCCGAAGCTGAACAGAGAAATAAAGCACTAAAAAATCAATGAATCAAGACTTATTACATATCAATGAAAATTATAGGAATATGAAATATTTCTTAGATATGATCCTCAGTCATTGGTTTTTACAATTATTGCTTAACATAACGTAGCAACAGTGAAGTAGCAAGATTATTGCCCCTCAATTGAAAACCTTATTTCACCCATTGTTTGAGTTATTAGATAGACTTGGGCAAATATTTTACACAAGATTTTACTATGATACAGTATAAATAAATTTACTAACAAATCAGAACATTTTCAATAGAGTTATAATATTTTCAAACCGCAAGTGACACAGTAAGGCACAAAACAAACAAAATTTAGAAGGGCTATGTTCCAAATAACTGATAAAAGCTATTCAAGAAACAACCAATTAAATGATTGCCATTTTCATAGATTTTTACGATATTGTTTTCCTCAAGTGGCTTCATTGTTAACCTAACCGGACATAATGCTACTCAGATCTCAGGCAAAGAAGCTCACACAGAGCAATAATGACAAAAAAAGCAAATAGGTGTTAATGATAGGTATCAAATCGTTTTAGGCAATAAAAATTCAAATCTAACGAAGTAACTTGTCACTAAACAAGCTCAAGTTAGGTTTCTGAATCATTTGAGTGAATTTAGCCATTAGAAATCTTGCTTGATACATGTATTTAACACTGTATGTTTACTTGCACATAAAAAATTTCTTAAAATTTGAATAATTTATCCACATATATTGACAATTAATACCATAGAACTTAAATTATAGTTTTGCTTGATTTTTCCAAATACAGGGGAAGTTCTATTTATCTGAACGACGCTTATTAAACACAGAATTGAAAACATTGGCGTACATTATTCAGCCTGCCTACTAGTACACCACGGTCTCATGATTTTAAATGCAAAGTTTATGTCAGGCTGTGAATCACAAAACGTTTGCTTACAGAAGCACTTCGTTTTTTGGGCACTGCACATGTCATTTCAGCAAAAATGCCATGATTCTACTGAAAGTAACATTTCTATCGTTCGACATTTACGCTCAAATGTTACCTAACCACAGACTACAACAGCAATCGCGAAAGCTAAATGTAACCCGTCATCGCGCCAATTTTCTCAAGTACCAACTTTCGAAAATATCAAAACAAAACTCAATCAGAGCTGCCGATAGAATCATCCGTAGATAACTTGCAATTCCAGTAGTTGCATATATGAATCATAAATACAGTAAAATAACTTAGAAGAATGTATTTTTATGTATTATTGAACGTAATTTCAGACATTACTCGCAAACAAAATTACTAACTACGGTTATGTACAAATTTCCACAACGCTGAGTGCATGGTAAATGCACTTCAAAAATATGATTGTAAAACCTGACAACATACTTCAAAACTCTCCGATTGAAACAAGTTTACTTGATTTTAAGTCAAATTCTAATTGCACGGCAAAACAGATAGTTCAAAAGTAGCATTGTGAACTATTATCTTAAAAACTTTATTTTTTTATACGTAAACTCAAAGCTGAAATGGAAACCCCAGGTTGGATTTTTTTGTTACCTAATTTAAGGGGGTCCTCCGAGGCCCGTTTTCTCTCTGATGGTCATTTTTCATGTTTTTGTTGGTAAAGGACCCTTAAGTGGTGGACTATTTGGTCCCATGGGAGATCTAATTCCTGCAAATACAATAATTTGTGTCCTCCTGAGGGGAGATAAGAAAATATTGATTCACTCCGAAACTCTGAGAAATTCACTTTTTTTCTTGACGCTGATGATATGTGGCTTTCGGAGATGCCTAGTTCGCAGCTCCGTTTTTCCAGTTTAGTATCTCGCAAACCAAATCGATTTCGAAGAGGTCACCGAAGGATACTATATTTATAAGAAAGACTTGTGCGACGTGATTTAAAAGAAAGAATGTAATTTATAAAAAAGACGCTCTTGTTTCTAGGTCGTATGAGTTGGACAAACTGTGGCGTCTGAAATTATGCTAATTCGTCGTTATTGTCGTTAGACTACACGTTCACTCATTTGAAGACGTCACGTCTCATTTCTTGATTTTTGCGTAGGCGTACCTATCATTTGTTCAATGCAAATCGTTAATCCGATATTTACATCTTCATAGTTAAACTCGGCTCTGAATTTAATATCATGCATATCACTCACTGAATTCAATGCACTACAATATCTTGCATTAAGCATTCGGTAATCTGATTAGTCATTCTCCGATTAGTTATTCTGTAAACGTCTCTGATTAGTCATTCGGTAATCTTAATCAGAGACGTTCACATAAAACGTTCCTGAGAAGAATGTCATTATCACAAAGGTTCAAAGGCAAACTTGATCTGGAATAATGAATTTACTGGATCAGGTAAAGTCAGTGGAAAAACTTAAGGTGACGTCGTATCAGCTGTGAGCGGCTTTGATTGCACGGGAACTAAATTATCTGCTGAGACTGTATTACCATACTTAAGATTTTTTTAGTGATTGAAAAAATATAGAAAGATCAGAAAAAGTTCAGTGAGCTGATGAAAGAGTAGATGATCAAAGCCTACTTAATTAACTCGGGAACAAACCTAAATAACACTCCCTCAAACTTTGTAGGAACCGATTTTGTCAAAGGATGCCAAAGAGATCACTACGCCGTTAAAAGCAGACATTCAGCAGACATCAGGGGAGAAACGTCAGAACAAAAGCTCAGAAGCGATGAAATTTAATCCTAATCTAACGCAATCAGTTGAACCCCGCTACTTTCATCTCTTACACACATTTTGCAAAATCTTGAATTAAGAAATAATTTTTACAGGGTGTCTGCTAAAGAAGTAGCTAATTTAAAAACGTAGCAGTGTGTAAATTATTAGTGACACAAGGCCAAAACCAGTCTTATTAAAAAGAGTAAGATTTAAAGTTTTATTTAGTATCACACACACCATGTAATGAATATACCGGCACATCGGTAGAACTTCAATTTTATTCGCGGTTTATAGGCTTGAAGAAAGGCACAATTAACAGTCAAAAAGATACAATTTGTGGTGGAAAAATGATTAAACACGGATCCGTGATCACTACAATCCATTGATTTCAAACAAGAAATGGAACACGAGTATCTAAAAGAACAGTTCAAACTATTTACGTTTAGTGCAATGTTTTCGGCACAGTGCAGAATTTGAATGAATGAAATTTAGCCCTCCAAAAACGGCCTGGACAGAAGTAAAAATTATTATGGTGAGGATTTTAATTTACGATGATAAAACGAAATCAGTGTGGAAATTATCTACTGAGACTCAGAGGTAAGGAAAACTGCTGCTCATTTTAGTCTAAAAAAACAATTGTGTTTTAAAACCTTATAAAATGCAACGTCATCAAGAAATCTCGCCGCAGATTTGTTCGGATATTGTTATTTTCCCGCAGAATAATGAATAAGAGCAGTTCTGATAAAATATTCTTGGATAACATAATTTTTGGTATCAAACGTCACATATTTTTGAAAGGTGTGCCAAATAGGCAAAATTTTCGAAATTGGTCACCAACTAAACCAAGTGATTTCTTTGAAATACTTTTACACTCTCCCAAGATAATGGTATGGTGCGAACTAAGTGGAAATAAGATTTATGCACCATACATTTTTGAACACCCTGAAGCAGAACAACAGAACCAATTAACAGTGATACCTACCCGGAAATATTGACAACAATTTTTCCTCATTACACAAATCCTGATGACTGGTTTCAACAGGATGGAGCAACAGCCCACACCGCACGTCACACCATATCCTGGTTGAAATCCCTATTTCCTCACTCGCTAATTTCACGCAGGTCGGATTTTTCTTGGCCGGCTAGGCCACCTGATTCTCTCTCTGGGGTTTCGTAAAAATATTTCGTTCTGTACCATCTAACATTGCCCATTTGAAAACATACGGTTCGAAAAGTGATTGCATCCATTGATGCTACTACTTAGCAGAATGTGACGGCAAATTTTGTTGTTCCTATTGAAAAGAGTATTGAGTCATGTGGTGGTAATGAAGAATATTAAATTAATAATAAAATAAAACTTTATATCCGACCCTTTTCAATGAAACCTCTTTCAGCCTTCTAGCACTTTTATTTTACAAACTACAGCATTTTTAAATCGATTACTTATTTTAGCGAACACCTTGTATTTGAAATACTTTTTTGCCCGGTACGAGGGATTTCAAAGACGTTTTTAAAGAAAAACATTGCTTTGTTCAGTTCGGGAACTTGAAATGAATAATATTTCGCATAAATTTTAAATATTCAGTTCAATAACTAGGATTCAAAAATCTTGATGATGGATTTGTCTCATTAATCAGCAATGCTTTCTAAGATTACTGAATTAATGAATTGAATTTATACAAATTAGCACAGGTCTTATGTTCTCTATACTTCTTCAGCCATGGAAATCTTCTGTTCTGAGGGTATTAAAAAGAAAAGAATATGAACCAAGATATTTATCAGATAAGATAGTGTTTTGTACAGCCAATTACTTTTGAAGGTCCTTCAGACAAAATCACCAACAACGTAGATTGTAGCATTTAAAAATTAGTCTCACAATGAGCATAAGTAAATTAGAGAAAAATTTTGCTGATTGCTTGGGCTTTGAAGAAGATTTTTTACGATTTACCATCAAAATAAACTAATGGATTGAGTAAGCAAATACGGGTACTAAACCAAATAGTAGGAAGTGCAGTGGAACAGAAAAATCGATGACCTTATCCAAGCCTTTCATGCTCATGGTGGGAAGTATTTCCTCGCTAATAAGATGAAAGGAGTTCTTTAGGAGAGGTGCAAAAAAGTTTTAAATTGGATGAAGATAAACGAATCAAGGTTTTTACGGATAAAAATATTACTGTGATTGATAGGACTTGTAACGAGCGTAACGATCACTGTATTATCTATCGCCTCTTCAAGCAGTGACGTTCAACCCACGATGGCCACGATACACCAGCTGGCGTCATGGTTGCTAGTTTTCGGATGAGGGTGACGTTTTTACCTACTTCGCTACAATGTAAAAGTTAGTTTCGAGTCCTACCGTTACGTTCTGCATTCATAAATCTTTCCATGGATTTATCATGATGGATTTCAACTTCTTATTGGAAACGCCAAGGTTTCAAATAAGAAGTTCACACTCTAACAAGGCTCACCTTTGCCGGAACGGCGAGCAGTACAGTTTACTTTAAGAGGTCTGGTGTGTAATTTTGGGCTAGTTGGATTACTATTTTTGGTGGAAAAATGAGGTGTAAAGGCTTGTGCGAAATCCAGAAAAAGCGTCACAGGCCTGAAAGAAAACATTAAAATGGCAGTCAAGTCATGGGAAAAGGTAAAAGTAGTCTGAGCTGAGTTCAGCTTTCACAAGCATATAGAAGCTGTTATCGAAGCTGAAAGCGGTAGTATAGAATGCAACTTTTGTTCTGGTTAGCTGGATTACCTATTGAAATTTCGGAGCATTAGGTTGGTTATTCTTTGAGTAATTACGATTTAAGCATAAAAAATAAAGTTGTAGAGATTTATCTCATAGACCTTGTAGTTTACCTGGGACTAGACGATTACAAATGTACTTCAGCCTAATGTGCGTACGCAGAAACAAAACAAGGCGATGTGCGTTCGGAAAACATGCGAGTGAAGCAGACTTTTAAGAAATCACTCGCTTACGTATTGCAGCCTCCAAAAAATTTGCGGGAATCTTCCTGACCAATATAAGTATACAATTAGGAAGACCATACAAAATATCAATAATGTATTCTCCTAAATAGTGTAATGGAAATCACGTAGAAATATTAACGAATTGATCATGAGCACATGAGCGGCGATGCAAAGTGAAGCCATCTGAAAATACACCACGGTCAACGTAGTAAGAACAAAAAAACTAAGGACGATGTAACCATATGTGAAACGTCGAGCCATTATAAAATAAAACACGCAAATCCACCAAAAAAATCTAGTTAATTATCAGTTAACAGTAATCTTTGGGTGAAATTAAGATTGCTTGAAAAATGTTCATTACAAATGTGGAAACATGTTTGTTTATTATGTTTATTTTGTAGGTTGACAACATTTCTAAGTATTTAAAGTTTGAAGTAAATCTAACTTCATTTACAATATAGTAGGTATTTATAGTCCCCTGGCTGTTGTCTTTCTCATAGTGGTACTTGAACAATCGTTGAATCAGGTACACTGACACACTGATCATCAGTACAGTCACTGTAGTTAACAAGATAAGGATAACGGAATTGAATTAATATTAAACCATTTAATAATATTCTTCAGAAGTACGACGCGTTTTAGTTCTCAAGAAAAAGTGTGAACGAAAACACAAAAAAAAATTGCGAACGCAAATGCACCAACACAACTCGAAGCGTAAGAGCTTTTCCTAATTAAACATTTTCTAATTAACCTAGCTTCATTTATTATATACGGTATAATTTCATAAAGAACGTTCATTCGAATAGAGATAAACTCTATTCAAATAAATCAAAACCGAAGGAAGAAGCTTTATTTTCTTCAAGGTTCTTAGGGAGGTGTACATTTGAAACCAGAAATAGTTGCAGATATGACAATTGGTGCATGGTCATGGATATAGATTTCTCTTGAGGGAGATAAAAGGTATTAAGTATAATGAAATTGTGCAAATGTGGATCATACTTCAGAATAATCATTCATTTTGGAAACCTCATTAATTTTAGTTTAACTTACTAAGGAATGAGTATTTTAACCTGATGAAGAGGCTTACGGCTTTCTGAACTTGAGACGAAACGAGTAGAAGGCATTAGTCCAGCCTAAGCAAAGTAACTGAAATTGTGGAATTAATCGTTATGAAAGTAAACATTAAGATTTAAAAGACCAAAATTACGCTAAACAAATTGAGTAGTAAAAGTAGCCCTCGGGCAAGTTGATGAAGCAAGCAGCCCTTGGGGAAGTTGATTAAGCAAGCAGCCCTCGTGCAAGTTGATGAAGCAAGCAGCCCTTGGGGAAGTTGATGAAGCAAGCAGCCCTTGGGGAAGTTGATGAAGCAAGCAGCCCTCGTGCAAGTTGATTAAGCAAGCAGCCCTCGTGCAAGTTGATGAAGCAAGCAGCCCTCGGGCAAGTTGATGAAGCAAGCAGCCCTTGGGGAAGTTGATTAAGCAAGCAGCCCTCGGGCAAGTTGATGAAGCAAGCAGCCCTTGGGGAAGTTGATGAAGCAAGCAGCCCTCGGGCAAGTTGATGAAGCAAGCAGCCCTTGGGGAAGTTGATGAAGCAAGCAGCCCTCGTGCAAGTTGATTAAGCAAACAGCCCTCGTGCAAGTTGATGAAGCAAGCAGCCCTCGGGCAAGTTGATGAAGCAAGCAGCCCTTGGGGAAGTTGATTAAGCAAGCAGCCCTCGAGCAAGTTGATGAAGCAAGCAGCCCTCAGGAAAGTTGATGAAGCAAGCAGCCCTCGGGCAAATAACAAAGCAACACTTAAGCCGCCCATAGACGATCAATTTTATTGACAATATAATTGACAATGATGAATATTGACAATTATATTGATCGTCTGTGGGCTTGATTGACGACCGTCAATTAATTGACTCAATGTATTGACTCAATAAAATCTGTTTGAGCCCACAGACGATAGATTTAATTGTCAATATTATTGTCAATGATGAATATTGACAATTATATTGATCGTGTGTGGGCTTGATTGACGACCGTCAATTAATTGACTCAATGTATTGACGAAATCAAATCATTTTGATTTTTTATCAATGGTTCGTCAATATATTGAAACGTCCATTTGGACACGTCAATATATTGCGTCAATATTTCATTCTGAGCTCTTGAAGTCGTAGTGTATACACCTAGAAATACTTCGAATTTTATTTTTATGTACACGCAGATTTGTTGCTTCTTGCATGCTGGAGTGCGCTGCTACTAATATGCGGTACTTTTTATGTCTTATTATTATTAAAAATCATTAGAATGTAGTGAACTTTATTTATAATTATTAGCCTATTTACAAGCATTATGTTGGTACTTTTTCCTTGAAATCTGCTACTTTCGTTCGGGTTAATCTGGTACTTTCAACAAAATACGTAGGGCAAGTTATGGCAACCAGGGCTGAGAGTGCTTGCACACCAAAATAAAATAAATAAATAATGAAGGCATCTAAGGAGGCTTTATTTCCAATTTCAAGTAGGATAAATATCACCTTGTATATTGGATTTTCAAATGCCTTATAACTAACACCAGGACGCCATGACGCTTTCCCCCAGTCAAGACCGGTACCCATTTCAGACACCTGGGTAGAGTGGGGTATTGTGCTTGGAATTTTTCCCCTATACCCAATAGAGAAAATCGCCACTAGCGCCGGGACTCGAACCCGGGTTTGCCTGCACGGAGGCAAGTTCGATAGCCACACGGCTACGACGAGCACTACGAGGAGTCTTCAGTCTATTGCTACGACGAGCAAAAGACTGGAAGCGGGAAAGCAAGCGAGAGAGAAAGATGTCAGCAGGATCTATCACACACAACATAACAGCCAGTTTGCTCTTAAATGTCATGAAGAGATGTCTAAAAAAGAAACGAGCAGTACAAGCACGTGTTGGTAACGATGAATTTTATTCCTACTTCATCCCATTGCTTTCAAACATGTAATCAGTCCATGTGCTTTGGATTTTTTGAGTTCAAAATTCAAAGTACAGCATTAACTTCGGATATCAGAAGTTCAGTGTATGCTGGAGGAATTGAGAAGTACGCCACCCTTATCGACATCTCACCGCGCACTGCCAGGCAGCCAGAGGCTTCTCGCTGCAGCTCTCAAGCGCGAAACCATCTTCGAGTCGGTTTCTCGCTTCAGTCAATCTTCAGTCTTTCTAGCTCGCTCTCTTGCTTGCTTGCAGTGTATGCACTCCCATAGGAATTCATGGTAATCAATTCAAGCTCGCTTGCTTTCTCTCATCAAATCTTTTGTTGTGCAGTCATCCTGGCACTCTAAATATTCAATAGCTAGCTAGATCTAGAGGTTTGTCGCTTAAACCTTGCTGTAAAGTTTTGAATGTAGATATTAGCTAAAAAAAATCTTGATAGTTGTTTTAGCTTGCCTGATATTATCTTGCGGGAATTACACTTAAGCGATGCATATGATATATTACTCAAAATTATTATTATGAATTCGCTGTAATGTTTACTACTTCATTCTCATAATATTTGTTGATTTGCTTAACCAAATTACTTGAAAAGCGAACTTACCACGTTCAGAACCCGTTATGTACAGATTATGAACCAGACCAAGATGGCTACTGCCATGATTTTGTGCCACCATAGTGCAATTTTTAATTGAGATCAAATAGTTGATATGCTAAAGCACATCTCCAACAGCAAAACTATTGATGATGTTTAAATGCATCTAACAAAATGCACGAACATTATAAAAAATGTATTGTGTCCTCATTTCGAAATACTGACCGATGATAATGGCAACAATAAGTTCAGTTCATTATTGGATGAAAGTAATGATATTTAAATCATGAAACTACTTGGGGTATCAGTTATATGTATACTACAGCGATATATCTAATAAAGTCAAATCAACTTGGGAATTCAAGAATTAGTAAAATGTGATGCAGATAGAATTGTGACAGCCTTAAAGCAATTTTTGATAAGTATCTGAGCATTTATAATTGCGTTGTTAAAGGGACTGACAATCGACAGTCGCCAGATATCTCAGCGTAAGCGACAGCCGTTGGCTAGGTGATATCGGTTCTCGCATGTTTGTTGATTCTTTCTGTATATATGGAGTGACCCGATGCAAAAGTTCATCAAACGATGTAGTGTCCATTTGAGAATAGTTCTTGAAATCTTCTGGCTCATTTGCACGTCATTCTTTGAGCTAACGCATCGGTGCCGAATATTCTGCTACGTTCCCTGAGCCAGTTTTTGGCCCGTGTCTTGTGTTTACGCGGGGATTTTCTACGAGTTGAAAGTGCCAAGGCTAGCTCTTTAATGGTAATTTCTTCGTCGTCCATCACGCTCGGCGTTCACAGAGCAAATGACTGGTTTTCATCAATTACATTGATGAAAAGATTGACGCCGTATGTGAGCAACTAAAAATCTCATCAATATATAGAGTCAATGATATTGACGATTAAATTGATCGTCTATGGGCTCAAAATGATTTTAACGCGTTAATACGTTGAGTCAATTCATTGACGGTCGTCAATCATGCCCACAGACGATCAATATAATTGTCAATATTCATCATTGTCAATTATATTGACAATAAAATTGATCGTCTATGGGCCGCTTTAGTGGGCGAAAGAAAATTTCATCAATATATTGAGTCAATGATAATGACAATAAAATTGATCGTCTATGGGCCGCTTTAGTCAAGGCAACATTATACAGGGAAAAACCTCATGGGCCGTCAACCAAGCAGCAACTTGCTCTGTTAAACCTAGACTAAACACAACTTAACATTCTAATAACGATACTGTGTACAGTGTTTACTGTGAAAGAAATTTATGACTAAAGTACACAAAGGAGTTCTGTTGAGAACTGTGCCAGACAACTCGTGTTGTCTTCACAGTCTCCATAGAATAAAAACGGTGTTACTCTGACATCTTCTTCTTGAGGCGCTCCAAATTTTTCTAACATTGCTATCTCGATACTCAGCTAACCTGAATTCTAAAGTACTGAACGTTATTTCTACGCACTCTGGTGCACAGTAAGCACTTCTAAATTCATATAACAGTCACGTCTGCAAAGCGGCAGAAAATTGCGCTTATTAACTATTATTATTCTAAAATTTAAGTCTCAACAATACTTAACAAGCGATTCTAATGTCTTCTTTCATATCCTCCAAACTGTATTGTATCATCAGCTAAGTCTTTAATTAAATCTAGAATATGAAAGTTGTCAATGCTCTATTTGATCCACGGGTTTTTATTATTTTTCGACAAGTTGTTGTTTGTATGTTTGGATAGAGATACAAGAAGATGTTTTTGAGTACGTCGCGAGTTGTGCTTCTTTTAATAATGAAGAAGCAAAAATTTCTCCTTCGTTGTAGCGCAGCTGACATCAATCTGAGTCAATACCATTATTCTTGATTCCAGTACACATGCAGATATGCGTTCATTTGCGTTAGTGATAGGTGTCGTTCATTTATTGGGAGCTGCAAAGAGATTGAAACTTATTACCATAAGATTCTCCCTCGAATTTGAATTTAATCTTTGTCTGATTTTCTGCAAAATAAATAGTCTTGGAAATGGGAATACACAGAAGTAGTCTCAAGGAGGTTAAGGGCCTGTACTGGACTGTTTTGGCTTTAGTTCAATTTATTGTATACTGACCTACAAGAGCCCAAAGTAAATTGATAGAATTAAATTTCTGTCACTAGAATTTGACAGCAGATGACCCTCCTGACCGGTCATTGGAAAGTCTACATGAATGCCAATTTTTTTCGTTTTCTTGCACTTTTTTCTCTCGTGTTATTTCTCCGGAATTTGCAAGGGGTATTTAAACTTTGGTACCGACAAGCTTTCAGGAGATTGATGTAGGGTAATCAAAGAGGTTTTTAGAATTTTCAGTCAGAGATGGCAGCGGCCTCAAAATAGTCCATTTTTCTCAGGCGGCCACCCAATGGACTCTGGCGGCTATTTTGCTTGAATACTGCAGTATTCAAGCAAAATAGCCTTCTATTACTAGTAACAGGGAAATGTAAACGTTGGAAAAAATTCGATATTTTCGAATATCATCAAGTGAAGTGCCATGTTACAGGACATAGAATCTTTCTATGAATTTTCTTGAAGTTCTTGCGTACTGACCTTACCTAAAATAATTGATCAAAACTTTCATAGCAAAACTTGATGGCAAAATTCACATACGTCAGTCATGAGGACACGTAATACATGGTTTTCCACTTGCTTCTAATATTTTTCCATAGGGTTAACTCTTTTAAATTGGTTAGGAGTATTTGTTTAGTTTTTAAAACGAGCACAGAGGAAATTAAAGTAAATCAGCTTATCCCCTTTTTTGTAAGTATAGTCCTTCACAATATGGGGCTGTAAACTTTTGTGAGGAAATACTGTAAAACAATGTGGCTTGAGGGGAGGTTAAAGTACCGTGTAACTGATTGATAGAGTAGATTCTTATTAAGGATGAAGAATAATGTAAGTTTTAATTTTTTACGATTGGTAATAACTGTGGTACGAAGCAGTACCGATGCGGCTGCCGGAGTTGTGTAGACGATAGCGTATGAGTTCTCAGCCTAAATTTTAATCACCCATTGAGGCCTAAATAATCATTTTAATTGAGGTCAACTATTTTACTTTAGTACTTTTTCTTGATGTGACGAGTTATCTCGAACGATATGTGTATCCTGCGAAAAAACCCTTGTCTCATACATTTCCCACTGATACATCTCTGGATTTATTCTATAATATCTACTGTAGTTGCATTATAGTTGGATATCGACAGCTATGTGTTCTCTGGAACGATAAATAAATTTCGCAAGTATTTTCAGGACCTAATTCGTGCCTGTGAGAGTAGAATTGACATCTAGGGTGCGGACACGAGCAGAAAATCTTTACAGGGAAATTAGCTGCGCAGATATATTTATTAAAGGAAAGTAAATGATGGATCATGTTGGAGATTGAACTCATACTATTGTCTTAAAATCATAAATATACTCAAGTTCTTTACAAGCCTTTTTATGAACATTAGCACATTATCCTTAACAAGCTGTGCACATTTGACCTCTCGAAATCTGAAATCTTCATCACATGATGAATTTTTCTCTCAGTTCCTCATCGTTATTTATTCATTTTATTGGAACCATTTTGTAAATGTATTGAATTTTTTCCATATATTGTACATGAATATCACCATATTTTTTCCGAGTCATGAATCTCTAATTATTCATCCTCTTCATGATGATAAACTCGATATACTTCAGTTTGTTTCTTGCACTTGAACTTGAACGTAAAAGTGAGTGTCGACGGCTATGTAACGGCCTACAGTTCTCTTTTAAATACTCGCACTCAATCGGATGGTTTCCCCAAATTTCTCGCCTGTGAACTATACTCGTCTAAGGAAGTTACATACTTTGGGAGTCAATCTGGGTAGAAGCAAACTATCGCAATCGTTACTGAGAGACTCAGATCATCATAAATAGACTCACATGCACTGAAAGTCAACAGGCCCTCTCCAGGTAACTGGCTGCCCAAAGTCATCGTTTCCTATTCCACACTTTCGCTAGAAAATTCTTCATTGTATCAAAATCGGTCGAGTGTGATTGTTCACCCAGCCCTTTAGGAAAACTCACCCCAGAATCACACTCAGCACACTAGCATACCACAGGTTTTCTCTATATACACAAACTACACATTCATGAAGAACTGTCTTCCATGCATATGTCTACTTCACTCCGAATCCAGATGTTCTCTGTTTCTTCTACTCCTTTATCACACTGCATGCATAAACTATCATTCTTTTTATCCCTCCTCCATAAGCATATGTTCACACATAAAGCCTTAAACCTTACTGCAAGCAGTATTTGACTTCAAAATTTTTCTTCCTGGAATTCCTAGGATGTAGTTCGGCCCCCATGGCCCCGGGCCACGCTAGTGCACCGCCTTCCACACTGAAAGAAATAATGGCCCTATTTTGAAGCACCCAGGTGCCTCTGACGTCTTGTCCCAAAACCGAGTCACGAAGGTGCTTCATTAATGAGACACTTGAGATTTGGAGGCATGCCAGTGTCTCCAGACCCGATTCAGAGACGTTCCAGTGTCTCATTAAAGACGCTCCAGTGTCTCATCGATGAGACGCTAAGGCATCAGTTTGAGGCACTTTTAACTGGTGTCTCATTTAGAACTCTACGGTTATTGACCGTAGCATTTCACTACTAGTGGTAGTAGTCATACTAGTAGTAGTAGTAGAAGTAGTAGTAGTAGTAGTAGTAGAGGGCTTGCTGCTGACGCTACTACTATTACTATACTACTACTACTACTACTACTACTACTACTTCTACTCTACTACTACTACTCTACTACTACTAATGCAATGCATTACATTACCTTGCATGGTTGACGCTCGTATAGCCTGCAGTTTCACCGTTAATTAGAAACGCTCTCGAAGTTAGGGAGGAATGAAAAGCTGTTACACAAGAACATCTATGAATACATTTTTTAAAAATAATAAACTGAGAATGGCTCTCAGTCCCCCCATAGCTTATTTGTTTTATTCTAATAAATTTAAAGTAAGTGTTAAATGAGGATAGGAAACGTAATACCTTATAAAATAGGCAAGAATTAATTAAATCACAAATAAGCAATGGTATTACTAACTTAACTCATGTTATAAAAATGAGTTAAGCAGAGGGTATCATCCCGACCAAGGGACTCATTGTTGCTGAGTTGAGAAGGGTGAATGAGAAAAATAAATCCAAGCACAAAATATAATAAAAACCTCCATTAAAAATCAAATGAACCAGTGCAAAAAACAAGTTAACTTTTGAAAATATAATAAATCATTGTTGCTGAGTTGAGAAGGGTGAATGAGAAAAATAAATCCAAGCACAAAATATAATACAAACCTCCATTAAAAATCAAATGAAACTGCAAAAAAACAAGTTAACTATTGAAAAAATAATAAATCGTTGTTGCTGAGTTGAGAAGGGTGAATGAGAAAAATAAATCCAAGCACAAAATATAATAAAAACCTCCATTAAAAATCAAATGAAACAGTGCGAAAAACAAGTTAACTATTGAACATATAATAAAAATTTACATCCCTAATAGATTCCCTGTATATTCCTTTCTTCATTCTACCTTTTGGTTTTTTTGCTGTATAGCCTACACGGGAACCCACACTCTGCAGGGATACCAAAAAGGTAGAATAAAGAAAGGATTAGATTAGATTCTGTTACTTTAACAATTTCTAACCGCTAAAAGAAACGTTTTGAAGAGAGGAAGGTCCCCTTCAATACGGAGATAATGGAACGGAATGTATGCAGAAGGGGCATACAAGCAATAAGTTGAGAAAGAAGTCCATGAAGTGTGATAAAAGTTAAAGAAGAAAGTAGTAGGTGATGAAAAACAGCACAGCAGTGAAGCGGGAAAAAAGTGTTCCTTGACACAAAAAAAATGTATTTCAACGAAAAGAAGACCTACCTATTCAATTCTCAGCTCGGGCCTCACACATTTTCCCCTGTGAGTGCAAATTCTAATGGATACAATATTTTTACCCCCCTAAGGGGAAAGAGGAAAGGATAGAATAAAAAAGTTCAAGACAGCGGGAGGAACTGAAAAAAAGAGTAGCAATGAATCGAAAAGAAAATTTTCCCTCGCCTAAAAATAAACTTCTTCCATTGAAACGAAGGCTGACCCAACCATAACTTGATTTACGTCAAAATAGGGTCCAAACTGAATACCTGAATTTAGTTTGCATTTTTCAGTATTTTTAAGTTTTGGACAGTGTCGAGGACGATTAGAGGAGCCTTGCACTTGTCCTTCAACCCAATAAGTCCTCTTTGTATGAAAAGCAACGTTTTTTTACATGATTTGGGGTAGCTCAATATATAGTAACACGCTAGCCACACAGTAACACCTTGCAATAAACCCTTCACGCGGCATACCTCAACACCTTCAGAAAGAAGTATACCCTCTGCATCAGGGTCGGCAGGGTCGCTGAAGTGAAGCATAGGAGCAGGTCCAGTCTTTTCCTGGAAATAACGAATATCGTAAGAACACGTTCATAAAAACGATCAAGAGCCAAACCAAGCTAACAAAATGAATACCTTAAGGCCAAAGAAATCTATGTCACGTGTTAAATATATTGTGCAATTTACTCCACTTATTCCTTAGTGTTCGGTGCTTCGTGTAATCCGGGACTAGGTTCCTGAATTAATCATCAAAAAATGCCGAAAATGTATCAACATGCGTTTGAGGAAAACGTACAAACGAGTACACAATTTTAGCCTTCTAACAAGCACATGTCTTGCCCAACAACTTGAATTAGAATGTACATAACAAATAGAAGTCATAGGATGTCTGAGTTTGCGGTATCATGGGTACCAAATTCCTCAGTGTAACATTGAAAGATGGCCTTTACATGCATTGATATGTTTGACATTTTCTCAGGATAGTTTCGGTAAGGATAGGATTGGTTAGGTTTGCATAGGTTAGGTAATATTGACAGAATTTTTTCACGGGTCCACCGATGACATAGTCGGTGGAATTTCCACGGGTTCTGCTACTACCTAACAATACCCTTGGTTTATTTGTTTGGAGCCCGCTTCTTCCCTTTCTCTGTCACGCTCATAAGGATAGTGATAATGACCGTATCTGTGACACGAGTTTCACCAGTGCACAAGGACAACAATATTTTTATCACGGGTACTGTTAGGATGGATATAGTTGTTTGTCATCCATTTCTGGAAAAAAATTCAAGAAAGGTATTGAATCCCGTTATTTTTGACTGGCCATGCACACTAGTTAATTTACATATTTTTCAAGAGCCAAGAATTGAGTCATAGCAAGCCGAGCAAAGATGACCACTGGGTTAGTGGAACGTATTTGGTAGAGGGTTAGAACGATAGTTCGATTCATAAAATCCAAATAAATTATATATGCTTCACAATTATAAACAGATCCAGTCGAAGCATTTTGTGCATGTTTAAATAACTTGTGGTAACATTTATTGTAAGCAAGAAGTACATCTAATTATGAAAAACGTTCTTCATGGAGGTTTGCGTACATTAAATTGTATGGGGCCTGGACGCATGGAAAATCGTATTCCCCTGACAAGCAGAAAACATGTAATAACATTAGTGTTCAGTAGACACTCATGAGTAAACCAATGGTAATGATCTAATTGTCTTCATTTCTTACACTCGTAATTTAGAAATATAAGCTTCTCGTGACAACTGACCAAAATGCAATGAAAATTAAAAATCATTTGAATGAATACATTTACCAGTAGAATATTGGGAAAAATATCGCTTGCATTAAAATAAATAGATCCAATTCCATAATGAAGCAAAATTTATCAAAGAAAACAAACCAAAAGAATTCGTGATGTAATTCCCAACAAACCCAAAATAATGAAAGCAATAGATAATTTCGTAATTTATACCACAGTTTCACTTACATCAAAACATCAAGCACAGAGACATCACATTAAAAATTCATTGTAACTTACTTCTGGGGTAGAGGTAAAGCTTACAGATTCCTTCATTAGACTGGGCACTTGAAGAAGGGCACTGCATACCATACGTTCTGCCGACAAAATTAATATGAGTTAATTATCCGTAAGTCAATATCATACGCGTAAAGTATAAAAATCTCTATCTCTTGAACATCTCATAACATTATTCTTCCCCCATTCGGTCTCAACCTCCTTTGGTCAAACAAGTCTCAACTTTTATACCAATCTGCACAACCTAACACCCGACTTAGCAACCAATGCAGCGTCATGTGAAAACAATAACTGCTCTACACCAATGGCACTGCCCCGTATATCGCTCAAGCGTATACCTATACCTGAAACTCACATCGATTTCTCTCACTATACCATGTAAGTACAATCAATCACAAGGTCATCAAGCAACACTGAGGTTAACCCACTTCATCTGTAAAACAATCACTCACACTTTTTCAATTGCTGACAAACGTTCCACGTCTTACCATAAAACACAAACTACTCGAAATACCTTCAAATACTGCAGGTGATAGCTCAGGAGGGCAGTGTGGCACATGCATTTTACGCATCTGGAGAATGACTTGCCAGTACTCGAGCATACTGTTCTGGAGAAGTGTGGCAATGTCTTGTTCCGTCAAACGGTTGAACTCAAAACAGATCTGAAATTCATGGTTAAGTTATTGCAATGAGAGCTTGAGTAAATTAAATTGTTTTTGAGCACATATATTGTAACGTAATTTATTATCACCATTTAACTTCAAGTTTCTACCTGATTGGGATCGAAGAGAGCAGGATACAATTCCTTAATGAATGCAACAGTGACAGTCTCATTAACGATGAGGTTTCTTCGATGAGGGAAAGTCAAGCGCATGGCTTCATCAATTTTTCTATGATTTGGGAAAGCTTTCTGTACTTCCTTAATCATTTCACTCTGGTGCCGCGCAATGGATACATCATCTTCGGTTGATAATTGCTCAGGCAAATAGTTCACCATTCCAAAAGCAGGAACATTTTTTGGAAGCTCAGAAATTCAGAAATTCTGATTGGAACACAATTTTTGAAAACATTGTTGTTGTTTTTAGTATTATTATTATTATTATTATCATTGCCAATAAAACATAGGCAGCATGAAACATTGATCACGATAATCACAAACTGCATTCTCAATCACAGCAATTAAACTATTTCACATATACATAATATTCAGAAATTTTATTCAAAATAGCAATCCATACACACCGTATGATAAATGGTATAAGAGCTTGACACACCAGAAATGAAAATATTAGCAGGAAATTATTAAATCTCTTAATTGAACATGCACATGACTAATAGCACAACTCGAACCATGATGAGTAATAGTATTAAGTTTAGTAGAGCATAGCTTAAATGGTATTTTTAGCTTATACAACAATTTTAATGATGAGCTGTTTTTTCAACATTTTTAGGTTTACTTCCGATGCAGTTTACCCACCTGAAGCATACACAAAAATGCACATAGGCACTTGTGGATTATCTGTCACCACTTTTAATTTATGGTTTCCTTTTGATGTTGAGAATAGATTACATTAGGTTAGCACAATTAAATTGTTTATATTTTTAATGTCTTAAATTTTTATTTTGTTTCAGGCCAAAATGAATCTTTGGGACCTTCCAAGAACTGAAAAAGAAGGTCCCAGATATTATATTACGTAAGTAAATTTATCAGAGAGGAATATAAATAAACAAGGATGCCTTCTCACATGAATAATCCAATCATACTGTCCAGATCATCAGTTCAATATTCATAAAACATTAACATTTTCCACTTTTTCCCCAAACAAATATTTTTTCCCTAAAAAAGTGGTGACATATAACCCACAGGAACCTGCAAATATACTGCTGTCTCATGGCCGTATGACTTGGGCAACGTGAGGCACAATCAACAGAGCTGGTTGAAATTGATTTATGGTTGAGAAGCATTCTGATCAAACATTTACATGTTAATTAATTTATTCTGCAAACATTAATGAGAGTTGTTAGATAATTCAAAATATGGTAAGAAATCTACAATTTCATTATTTTGAACATGACCTAGTTTAATGAATATGACTCATTCTTTTAAGAAAGGGTGCAACTACTTAATTGTTATAAATGCAAAAATATTTTAAAAAATTTAATGATAATGAAACTTGGCATATTAATCTACTTAACCTCTTCTCAAGGCACAAGTTTGCTCCCAGTGGCATACTGCTATTGCCTGCATTTTTAGTTTTGCATATTATCTCAAGTCTCTGAAATAAAATAACTGCATGCTTCTTTTTGTTGTAATCTAATTCGATACATGATCTTAAATGCATTACCTTAGTAATGTATTGCGTTTGCTGAGCACTTTTTGGTATGGCATTATAGTATCAGATATATGCACTTCTGCTTCTAAAATTTTCAGAGTAATTAACGATCTGTGCTGAAATTAGCACGTTTATAATAAAATATTTTAAAGCAACAAATCAACAATATTCATTGAGCGATTCATTAAAATGCTTCATCACGATTTTGACGATTACAACTTGTTCCAGTAGCAAACGAGCATCGCAGATTACAAGCTCACTTTACGAAAATGAATATATCTTCAACAGTCTTGCATGTATACATAAACGAACACCAGTATTGCACAGAAATTTATATTTCGCCTACATAAAAATGGACTACATGCAAAAGAATCCACCAGTTATTAAACAACACATCTGACAAATACAACTCCAGCGCTGCGCGCATCATTGCACCATCCTTCCCGCGGGACTGATGCGTAGTAATACAACACAGCACAACACAGGAACAAAGCTCCTAGCTTTCCGCAAAGCAATCTAATTCTCAGCTTCGATTACATTTTTGCATAATTAGCAAAGGCGTTGCCATTAATTGTTGTGCTCAAGTACCAACAGTATACTTCTACACTATTTAGCAAATGTTTTGTTATCGTACTTATCACATTGTATTTGCGCACGAACGAACGAACAACACCTTGCTTTGAGACACATAACGCTCATCGAAAAGTCGCACTTCCGATGAGACATCGGCTCTCTTTTTGCGATGTTCTGGCTACTTTTGAGACACCTGAACAGCCATGAGACACTCAGAGGGGCCAAAATTTCTCTCAGTGCAGCGATGACTCGCCGCTACATCTCGTCCACTCGCTGCTGCGCCACCTGTTACAGAAAGCTGTTACCCGCCTCAGGCTGGTATTTAGTGCGGCTTCGGAGGTTGATCCGGAACCGACGCCAGGAACTTGTCTAATTTTGACTTAAAGGCAGCCAGTATGCCTCGGGTCTCTCTCAGTTCGATTGGGAGGCAGTTGAAAAGTCTTGGACCATTGACCGAAAAAAATCTATCGGGGAGCGTCCTCACGCTGGCTGGGGCCTTGTTGTTGAATGGTAGGACGGCGCATGACCTCCCCAATCGGGGGTGCTGTTTAGTTCTCAACGCCAGACTCGGGTCAACCAAGTTCGGTCCCTCGTCGCTGTCGGGAGAACAGTGATAACTTCTGGTGCCTCTCCCTATAGTGAAATCTCTCCATTACGACGATTTTCAACGTGAGCGTTCTCTGGATTGCCTCTATTCTCTGGCTCTCTCCCGTCGCAATCGGACTCTATCTACAACTGACAGCAATTTTCGGCCAAGGGCAAAATCAGAGCTCTATACAGGGTCACCATGAGCGCTGCTTCCCTGAGACAGAAAGTCCGGAGGATCCATCCGAGATGGCTTCGACACTTTTTTGAGAACGAGTCTATGTGCTTTGCGAAGCTTCCCTCGTCCTCTACGATCACATCGAAGTCCCAGATCGATGACTTCCGCTCCACAACTACCCAACCAGCAGTTGTGTAGAGGAAGGTGTCATCCGGATGATGACTGCAACGGAGGAGCTCGAATTCGCTCGCATAAAAGCACGTGTTATTCACTTTGGCCCATTCAAAGATTTCGCTTACGTCCCTCTGCACGGCCTCGCAGTCTTGCTCGCGGGCCACTTCCTTAAAAACTCTCGTGTCATCCGCAAAGGACGAGGCACAGGATTGGAGAAGTCCGGCGTCTATATCCCTGACTTGGACCAAGAATAGGAGTGGTCCAAGCACCGAACCCTGGGGCACTCCACTGATGACTTGTGAATCGGCTGGCCGGTATCCGTAAAACTTTTCAAGCAATGGGGCATTCTTTCCAGCAAATCAAGTTAACGTTCTTACCAACCTTTGGGCCATTCTATCCGAACTAACAGATACTGTAAACGCAGATTTTCCCTGCAAGTTATGTTTCAATTAGTGAATCCATTTACTCATTTTAGTTGACCAATTTTTTTCTCACTTTTTGAAATTCCATTCAGGTCAGCGTCTAGTATTCATCAAAAACCTGTTATGCGCTGGTCTAAGAATTGAAACCTAAATGATCTTCTGAATACTCCGTATTATAGCATACCCCCCAGCACATATTCTCCCAAGTTTCACTCAAATTCTACTCGAAAATTTGTTTAACAAACTATTTATTTTGCATTCCTTCAATTCTTATCTTCGCAGGCTATGGCGGTTACTGGTTATAGTAGTAAACGGAGAACACGAGTAGAAGAGGCAAGTGAGGAAACGTTTCTTCTCACTAAATATCCTCGCCACTCAATCACTCACTTTCTTCACGTAAAGAAGCCTAACAACCATTTGAACAACCCAATTGTAATAATGCAGCGATCAATAATGATGCTCCTTTTTTCTGAAAGATTTTTCATCCCCTCAGAAAGTAGACTTCACTTTAAATCACCTCTAATAGCTTCTACAGGTGTCTATTTTGGGGCCCCTAGCACTAAACTTTAAACTACATTTTGAAACTTTTTAATTCTTAAATGTTCTGTTCAGCTCATTACGTTCATCCATGCGTCACACTGGCCACTGCAACAAATTTCCACTTTCCTATGGCATCTCTGCACTTGTTAGTTCAATAATTGGTCATACTGCTTAACCTTCTATATGAAAGCAAGGCTTATGACATATTCTCACTTTTTGCTTTTGCGCATCCATTTTCTCACTATATATAGACCCAAAGTACCAGACTCTTTTGTACTGTTTATTTAGCTCCCTCAATAATCCGCTGTTTATCTCTACCAGTCTCATCAGCAGTTATAATCATAACGTTACTTCTATCTCAGGCAAACTTTACCCTGAAATCTTTATTGTATCGACTCAGAACCTCAAGAATCCTTTTTAGTTCCTGTTCTGCCTCCTTGATCTCAACAATGCCCTCAGCATACTGCAGATTGCTTATTCTCTTCTCACCAACTGCCAATCCAGACCACTCGTTTCAAACAAACAGCTTATATCTTCTGTGATCAAACCGAACACAAAGTGAAACTGTAGAACCCTGTCTCAGTCTTCTAGCCCTCCTCACCTGCACAGTTTCTTCATTTCTTTACAGTTAGATTACACTAGTATTTTCAAACAGATATCTCACAATTTTCCCTATCTCTTCACTGAGAGTAACTTTTCTCTGAGTGCCTAACAGCCTCAATCTGTCCACATAAACCGTTTCAATATCAAAGAACGTGAAATAAATATTTATTTTATTTTATCATTGAGTGAATTATTTCAATGGAAACTTACAGATTATCGTCACCACGTCTATCTCTGCTAAAACCCTTTTGTTTTTTACCAATTACTATCGTCTTTCACTACTTGCTTCATTCTTTCATTCAATATACGATAGCAAATTTAACTCAACGTGTCAACTAAAACCATAAATCTACAATTTTTCGATTCTTCTACATTAATTTGCCCACCTTTGTGCAACAGCACTTCATTAGATTTCTTCCATCCACTTTTAATTTTTTTCACTTCTTTAAATCTCATCAAACACACACTCCAACATGTCAATTACTCATGCACAACCATGCCTAATAATTTCATGTTGAATTTTCATCAGAACCAGCATGCAGCTAGCCGTATGTTGATGATTTCTCTGAAAAAGAAAAAAAACTCGCAAAAATTTGCGTTACAGCTTACCAAAATCATACTCTTGCCGGGAACGTAAAATTGAAAACCAGCATTTTACTCCCAAAGTTTAGTGTCTCACTTTATGTAGGTTTACAGAATGTTTTTATAGAAGTAATACTGTCATAAAATGCACGCTTAACTGATTTTGCTGCGTCGCACATGGTTCATGTAAGCAGTCCTGAGAAAATCCTGTCCTTTTACCATGCAATCTGTGACCGTTTACTCTATTCATGTTTTTTTTAATGCAAGACGTGCTCTATTAAGTGAACAGGCCGCGACAATAGGAGGAAGCTCATGGAAAGCTGTTCTCGCGGATGTGGATAGCATTTTGCCGTCATCTTCAATAGAAAGAACAGGTGCAATCCTCTTAGGCAGCCACGTCGCTAAGCGAATCTAAAACACCCGACAGGATGTAAGATTTTTCCTAGCTGGTCCGGGAACGAAAGCGCCTCAGAGTGAGCACACAATTTCAGGATTGTTTAAGAATTCTGACGTTCGCTACACTATAGCCTTTGGCTTAAATTTACTGCTGGCTATTAAATTGTTCCTAAATTTCTGGCAGCCTGTAGAGAGAGAAACAAGGATGTACTGTTCTTATCACAAATTAGTATTTTTATGAAATCGGCAGAATTGACAATATCGTTAAGGACAATCAACTGATGACGAAAATAATAAATCTTCACCAGGGACTCTCAACAAAGAGAAAAACCATCCCCATGAAGGATTTTCAGACATTCAGTAGAAATTTGATTGATAGGTTTAAAACCATTTGCACAATGTCTCTAAACCAATACTCAAAGTTTTTTCATTGTCTTTGAGAACCCAGCAGCTGCAAAAAAGGAATATGCACTGACGACCAGTTGCAAGCAGACTATTGAGCCATTTACCACGAGCTCCTGAACCCTAAGGATCAAAATTGACCACCAATGGGCAGAGAGCCACAAAGGAAAGACAAAAGCTGCACCGGGTGCTCTGCCTGCAAGTACCATTAGGATGGGTTTAAGCTTTACATAGAGTAATGGCCTAGTCTCTGGTCACCTTAAAGTTAAATTTGATGAGATTTAGAATCACGATCGAAAAAAAATGAGAAACATCCCCTTGAACTTAACTACGTTGAAGAGAATTTAGCTTGGGATTTGTTCAAATTGTCAATCCTAAAGTTCCTTAAGATCATAAGATTAATATCTGGAGCTGATATAATATCCGATGATGAAGAAAAAGAGCATTTTAATTGATAAATAAATTTTAAACTTTTGATCTTTGGCGCTCGAATCGAGCTAAAAGACGGAAAAGTATTAGCTGTGCCCTGAATACTTGCTGATACCGCAGCTACTTATATAATGAACATATTCGACTTGCAAACTTAAAAAAATTACTCTTTTAGAAAATGATGCAGATGCAGACACGATACGAATATTTCAACATAAATAAATCTCAACCAAAAAACTGCAACACACTGCCTTCAAACAGAGTTCTGTCATCCGATTCATGCTATGAAAACATTAAAGAAATTATTCATCAAGTTCTTTTGTTTTCCATTCGATTTCACTTGGTGCCTGAAAATTAGTACAGGTCGCTAACTTTTGAAATTTTGAAACTGGTTGAAGAACCTGAGAGTCCGAGCTAGCCAACCAGCCAACAAACTCATTCTAGTTCTCCGAGGGATTTATATTCTGCAAAGAAACACTGGGCGAGTGACTCGGTGGAATTGAATTTAACCAATTCGAATTTACCGTTACTTTGATGACACAATTGCTTGGATTTTTTTTAGCAATGTTAGAATATTTTTGGGTAAACATAGAATATAATAATCTATACCGGGTGTCTCTCAAAAATGTGCCCGACTTTTTAAATGATTATATCTCCGCTTTCAATAAACATATTTGAATTGTCTTTTCTTAAAAATGTAGTAAATTTTGTTTCCTTTTCGAATAAATGAAGCTTTTGAAAATCGGTTTTATAACCACTTTCCAATGATCGATTTACTGAAAGGGGTAGAAAAACTAATTGTTCAAAGGAAAACTTTTTAAAACAATATTGATATTCTTCCATATTTTGTACCTTCAAAAAAAAACGAAATAAACAAAAATTTAAAAGTAAAACAAATCATTACCTTAAATAACGTTTAAATAAATAAAGTTATTTAGTATCTTTCGACATGCCCTACTTTTCTCTCAAGGCAAGTATTGCTTCTAGCCACCGTTGAACGAAGAGTTTTGCGGATTATTTCACCGTTTTCATTCAGTTCTTGGAACACTTCTTTAATTCGTCGTCGAAGAATTATTAATGACTGGTCAACCCCCCTTGATTTGAAATAAAGAAGAAGGCGAAATGAAAGAAAGGCCTAAAAATAAAATAAAATTCAATCTCTCGAGAGTTGATGAGACCGAGTGCACACGGCCCGTATCGCAGATACGCTCATCACACACTTTCGGCTGGCTTCGGACGGACAGACAGACAGACAGACAGACGGACGTAGCTCTTATTATAGTATAGATTGAGGTGATACATACTTGTTGGTATGTAAGATACCCCATTTTGAAATTTTTTTATCGGTAGGTATTGAGAAATGAAGAAAACCACTAGTGTTGTCTCTAAAACTTTTCCTTCGTCCAATTAGTTTTTCGGCTCTTTAGTTTCTCGCCTCTCTGTTAAGGGTTATTCAACCGATTTTCAATAACTTTCAATAACAAATTATTCGAAAAGGAAACCTAATTTACCACATTTTGAAAAAAAAACATTCAACTATCTTAATTTGAAGCGAAGATAAGTATAATCAATTAAAAAGTCAGGGAAATTTTTGTGGCACACCCGGTATATTAATGCATGTGCGTCACACCTCAATTATTCCGTTATCTATGGTTGGCTCGCGTCGGGTCGCGTTACATTAGAGGGAGAGGGAGAGACAGGGAGGGAGAGAGAGTGAGGGTAAGAAGGAAGGGATAGTGAGAGAGAGGTAGAGGGAGAGGAGAGAGGGAGATGAAAATTGTTTAATTTTTTTTAAAAATTGTAATTTCTTGAGTTTAAATTTCTTTTCAATTTATTAAAAGAGGATAGGTTAGTATATGTTATGTTAGGATGGGTATAGGTTAGAATTTGTTATGTTAGGATGGGTATAGGTTAGATTATGCTATGTTAGAATTTTTAACCGAATTCTTAACCGAATTTTTTTACGGGTCCACCTAGCCTAACGATAACATTAGTTAAAGTCATGTTAGGATAGGTTAGGTTAATTTAGGAAAGATTAAGATATGTTAGGATAGTATAGATTTGGTTCGCATAGCTTAGGACAAGATAGGTTAGAATATCTTAGGTTAAGATGGATTATGGAAGAATGTGTTTATTTTAAATTTGCTAAGTAATGTTCACCGAATTTTTTCGCGGGTCCACTGAGTTTATTGATTGACATTGATTAAAGTTAGGTTAGGATAGGTTAGGATGGTATAGGTTAGGTTGGGTTAGGATGGTATAGGTTAGGTTGGGTTAGGTTAGGTTTGAATAGATTAAGATATGTTAGGTTAGGATAGCTTTAGTTAGCATAGGTTATGACAAGATCGGTTAGAACATGTTAGATTAAGATAGGTTATGGTAAATAATATTAGTTTGAAATTTGTTTAGTAATGCTGGCTGAATTTTTCCATGGGTCCACCTAGCCTACTGATGACATTGTCCGTGGAGTTTCCACGGATCCTGCTAGTGAAATATTAATATCGTTCTTTTAATGAACTGGTATTGCACTCAACTCAAAGCCTTTGTACGCACTCACATTTAATTATAATTCATTACGTTCGGCTCCCAAGGAGTCAAAAATATGTATGTCCCTGCTGATATTTCTAAAGTGATAACAACCTTAAATATTGATTAGTTTTCTTCTATATGAGAATGCATATTTTTACGCGGTGGTTTAATAAAGTAATTGATTTACATATTTGCATATATATGATGAGGAATGAATAACATTAACGATGGAAAAAGAGAACAGTGATAAGGGGTTAGAGAAGAACAGTAGATTTTGTTAATCAGATATTTTTTAAGATCAACGCTATTTCTGACCGAAACTGATCTCTGCAAAATATATTGTCAGGGCAACGCTTCAAATTTCCTTGTCTAGCATATGAAAGCAAACCTTATTCCAATTCACCAGAGTCATTCGACGTATGGAGTTTCAAAATAAAAAAACAAGGTTGAGGACAGTCATTTCAATAGCGTAAAAAATCATAGTTGTACCATAAACTGTCAATGGTCGTTCCGAAGAGAGAGTTGTTCCTCGGAAATATTTGAAGCGAAAAAAATAAGCATATACGACAACAATGGGTAACGAAGAAATTAATCAGTTCAGGAACTCTTTTAGAACGCTAGTTAAAGGATAAGATTGTCTGGAATGACGCTCCGAAATTTAAGCAGCATGAATGTTGAAGATTTGTTAAATGCATTTATTATCCTCTTTTTTTAATTTTGAAACGTAATGATGCATTTTTGAATGAAGAACAAGAAGATGGAACAGCGCATTTTAGCAAAATATGGACTGCTATCAGTGTTCTATTAAACGAATAAGAGATTCATTTGAAAAAGATCATATGCATGGATATTACTTAAGCTCAATAAATAATTCTTCCACCTTTGTGAATCACTTTATGTTCTGTCTACCATTTATAATATCTCCTGTGCTATAACTTATAATGGAAGACAGGTATTCTAAATAGCATAAAGCTTTACATCGTTATGTAAGCCTATATAGGCTCGTAACATAAATATCCTCACACTATATCCTCCAAATATATTTTTTACGCTAACTGCACTGTAGTAATGGAGAAAATCATATTTTTGACTATGTATAGAACATTGGAAGCATACTTTCATCCACTTCCGCTTCGTTTCCTTGAGAGTGGGTTGCTTTACTGCTATACTCACCGCGAGAAACGTGGCCTTTCTTCCGGCTAAGATTGTCCTGCTATGAGTATCTAGGACTTCATTATTCTATGTCGGAAGACTTCTTTGTTGAAAAAAATTTATACGGTTCAATTGTATCGCACCAACTAATTTGCTCTATCTCGCAGCCTAACAAGCACTGAACTTTGAAAACATAACTTTTTGAATAACAGTCAGCATAGCTTCGACAGAGAAAAGTACCTTCAAGTTTTAATTCACCTTTTTCGCGTGAAAACAACGAAACACTATAAAAAGTGACTGAACATCATGTATAAAGCACCATTTTAGACTACAGCGGGAGCAACAGTTTTGTGTTTGCATGCGTTACGTGCATCCCAATTGAAAATCAAGGATGTGTCGCCAGTGAATTAAGGTCGAGACGGTTGATTAGGGACGAGACAGGAGCCAAGTAGGCCGGCTCTGCCTTGTAACTCTCTTTCCGCGCTCTTAACAACTCACGGTCGAGCACGGACGACGTATTCGAAGCTAGCTAGAGACGATTAGAGGCTGCAAAATTTTCAATTGAAGATGGCTGTAATATTTAAGGACGGCCATCGGTGGTTTACAGCTATACAAACATCGTTGCATTATGGCCGTACAATGGACGGACATAAGCCGTCAAACACGTGTTTTTACGTCGTTGTGTACACTGCATCAAGCTTGAAACTAAATGTCGCATGTTTTAAAATTGCCTTCATAAAAAATGTTCACATCAATGTGAATGAACACTTAACTGTGCTGTACAATAGAAGCATTGGTGCGTTTACTTATGTGTTTATTTATGTGTTTGTATCCTTGCCAGCGTACGCGGCACATCACAGATAGGACGGCATTATACAATGTTCGATAAAGTAGAAATTACCCGTTCTTTCTAAAATGTTGGATTTAAGTATAGCATTAGGTATATCTTATCAATTCAAAGAAAACTTTGAGAAGCGTTGAAGCATGCATATTAGCCTCAGAATACAGCTCTGAACCGATCGTTGAGCATCTGTTTATATTTTCCTAGCTAATATTGAACAAGTTGCAAATAAGAAATTATATACAAGAATACGCATACAGGTTTTGTCGCTAACACTTAGAGAATCTTATGAACTTTTTGCCCCTAACCGCTGAAAGCTCGTTGAACATGCCGTATTTGAGATAAGGGCTTCACTTAAATCCCGAATTTCCCCTTTGTGGTCTTTTACATGCAGCAGTGTAACAATTCAATTCACGTATGTGTGAATGATGTATAATTGGTCACAAAGGATATCTAATTTGGAACGCAGGATATCTATTTTGTTGGGAAGGTTATCTAATTTACTACGAAGGCTATCTATTTCGCTGCAATGGATATCTAAATTGTCACCGATGAAATATCATGTCATCAAGGATACATAATAATATATTATTCTTGATCAATTATACCTAATTTATCATCAAGGCTATGATATTTGTCACCAAGAATATCTAATTTGTCACATAAGTAATGAAGTGTATCAGAAACAAATTTGACTGTCATCTGATGTAAAATTTGAATTGTCATGAATGAATTATTCAGTCAAACATCACAAATTTGTCTTATACTTAATGTAATTGAATCTATCATAAATGAATATTGGTTAACCTTTGTCTAAAATACTAGGAATGTTCATTTTATTTTGTTTCATATTTATTATACTTTCATTTATCGAACAATTTGCTAAGCAAATTATGCTCTTGCATTGTAAACTGAGCGAATGTTAGGCCGCGGCCAGACAAACAGCAGTGAGGCAGGGCTGCCCAGAGCAGTTTCGGCTCGCTGGTAGCTGCTAGCTTATGCTCGTAAGTTAGGTGGCCAAACATACAGCAGTGGCTATTCCTGAGTTCGCAGCAGTTGTAATCTTGGCGCTACGATGGGCGGTGTTTTGTGACAGGCAACCTCAAATTTTGCTTAATAAATAGATGTAGAACAGGCAATATTTCATCGGATTAAGTTTATTTATATCTATACATATTTCCATGCGATGCATTATCTTCTTAGCATTACAAGTACATCCGTACACTGTCGTACAGTACTTTTCATTTCGCTAAAATATTTCTACCCACAATGTTTGAAATGGCTTTGATACGGTTTTTTAATTGTTCCAGGAAATTCTACAAAAAATTAATTGCATGATAATATGCTAGTTATGGTTGATGATGGAATAATCATGCAAATAATTCACTGACGCATGAGTTGAAACCTTATAAATACTTGAATGTGGATTATTTTACAGTACAGGACGTGTAGAGACATTACAGAACAAGGAACATATTCGTTCAAGCGTATGAATGTAAACATCTATGGATATAACAACCCGAATTTGGAATTGTTAAACCAATAAACAATATCTAAGTAAAAAAGGATCTTATGTATTTGCCGTGCGACACTAAGTTTCAGTTTAATGGCAATTTTCACGTAAAATTCGAACATCACTATCGTTTTCGGAGAAACTAACAGTTTTTTAGTTGCGTGCTTTCAAGGTTATTTTTACCGATGTAATACTGATAAAACGCAAACTCAAAGAATTCTGTATCGGCTTTGCCCAGCACTTTGCGCTGGTACAGAAAAAGTAAAAGATCCATCCTCTCCACATTTGACTCACATTTAACAATTCTATTTGTGTGCGCACATATACGTGTTCATATATATATACACGCACCTATGCATTTATATATGTTTCTATTCCTATTTTTTTAGTAAAAACAAAACCTCAAAACATATTACATTTTACCCAAAGCTCTGCGACCAGTTAACACTGAATCATACTTCAGAAATTAATATATTTATTGTAATTGCTTAATGATTCGAAAATAGATCTATCACTGCCCCACAGGCCGTATCTGTGAATAAAAACAATGAAAAATATAAAAAAGACAAATGAAAAAAGTGCTCGTGAAAAATTATCATCTCTGTGCGTATGCTTATATCTATACAACAAATAATTATACAACAAATAATTCAGGAATTTCAAAGAATTCTCTATTAGTATTTTGAATTATTTGTAAGTTGTCAGCCATCTCTTGGGATATAAAATCTCCAAGAAATGATATTTTTGATTTAACTAGCCATTGACAGGGTTAATCTACTTGAATGCCACGTTTGGTTTGTCTATAAGTAGGCGTCGTTTGGTTTATCTATTTGTACACCTCGGATAGTTTGTCTATTAGTACGCCTCCTATAATTTGTCTATTAGTAAACCTCGAATGGTTTGTCTATTAGTAGACCACGTATAGTTTGTCTATTAGTAGACAACGTTTAGTTTGTCTATTAGTACTCCTCATACGGTACGTTTGTTAAGGACGTCTTATATTGAGAAATTTTTTAAAAGCCAAGATGTTGCCATGTATCTCATATGCCAACCTTTTTTGAAATAAACGGTTTTCTTTTCTTTCTTTCTCACAGATGACCTAACCTGTGTTTCCTCAGTGTTACTTAGGAGAAAAGTGATTATTTTTATAACTAAAATACAAATGGTTCATACGTCAAAGATGTATGTTTCAAGTCAAGTTTAGTGCCATGTGCCAAAATAGACCTGATATGAAATATTCGGCATTGGTACGCTCTAAAGTTTAGGTATTGACAAAGAAAATGCTTGATATAGTATGTTTTTTCGATTTATAAGGTAGAAAATACCTATATACGTATAAATAACTGTACAATCCCACCTACCACTAACTTCTATAGCGTCTGCTATAAATGACCATTGTTCATTAACATAGTTATGGTCGAAATATAAAGAGATGCACCCCCGATCGCAGGAATAGCTTGTACCGAGGAGATCAGAAGTTCGACATGCTTCCCGGACGAACTCTAGGGTGCAACTGACTGCTAGCTTCCGAGCAGTATTTTATCACCCGAGATATAACGCCGCTGGCGCTTGCTTCAGACAGCGCTGCCCTGCACTTATTTGTGCTATTTGTCTGGCCACCCTAATAGGAATACCACTAAAATAAAACAGAGCGCCGGCTCGGCTCTGCTCTGCCCTGCTCCACTGCTGTTTGTCTGGCCGCGGCCTTAATCCTGAAGTAAGTCGCAGTGTCTACGAAACGTTCAGAGAAACGTGTATAAAATAGAACTGCTTTTGAAAGGAATTATATTTAGGCTGTATAATTATTTTAGAAGAAATGTTTTCCAAGAAAATAATACTACATTTTTTAAATTGGATTTTCTTTCAATACCTAACATTTTTTTTAAATATATCATTTCTTCGCATATACGAGTATCTATCTATTGTAAAAATAGGTTGTAAACATTAAAATGTACACAAATATGGTCTGAAATATGTACTGCAAAACTTGTCTTTATCATTAATGACATGCAAAGAATTATTTCAATCAAATTACACTACACTAATGATCAACTGAATTCCATTCATGTCAATTGAAAGTTGTTTTGATCTAAATCGACATGAAAATAGTATACTATGAATGTACTCATGAATTTGTCACACAACAGCTGAAATAGTTTGGAAATCACGCAAGAGTTAAATTTGAAGATCTACTTCTTTTTACGATCAATCTCATTACTCAGTATTTCCAAATTGTCACGAAAAGTAATTAGTTTTATTTTATTTCAAATATTTTAACTTGAAAAATAACTATATTTTAGCAACGCCGCAAAATTTTAAACCTTAATGAAACGAATTTAGTCGATAGGTGCATTTTTAGCATACGTCTTATACCTGAGCATTTTGAACGAAGACTAAAGATCAATTATTATATATATTCAATTTAAAGCTAAGACTCATCATCAACGAAAAGTATTGAAAATGCTTAAAAGACCTATAAAAAACTATGTCTGGAAAAGAAGTTCGTTCGAGATGTGGTAAGCGGTTAGGTGAACACGAGATCGATAAATAATAGTACATCGACTATGAATCGCAGGCAGACAAATTGAGGATCAAGCTAAAAATTACCCTAGCCTTGTACGTTTATATTAGAAATGAATAAAAAAGTAAAATGTAATCTCCCTTGCCGTCTTACACACACTCTCAGGTGAAACATTTTCAAAATGTTTCGTTTAGTATTATGTATTCATTTGAAAAATTAGTTCCGAATATTCTAAGCTTACACTACTGAACAGTTAAACTCTACTTTTTTAGGGTAGGAATTAGCTTTACAAGCAGGTTCAAACTTCGAACGGCGAGTCCAAGGCTCCGAGTCCGTCAACGGCCCAGCGACAGCCGACAGCGTTAGTTCAAATCTTATTTCTCAATGTTATTTTGCGAGAGGCGGTGTGGATTTAGGGGGTTCGCAATGATTGTGAAAGAATAATGCATAAGCTGTAAACATGGATTTTAAAAATTAATTATATTGATGGTTTTTCGGTGGATTTCATTCTGTTGGCATAATTCAAATTTTTACTAGCTCAAACTTCTAAAACGAATTTGTGCTAACGGTTATTGCTTAGATCTGTTTCGTCACTTGATGAGCTGAAGGTTAGTTCAATATTTTTTAATCAGTTATGTGGAGGGCAAGAAAGAACATCATATTAGCTTGGGCTTAAGATGTGATCCGTTGCATGGAATTAGATTTGATTTATTCCATTTCATTTTTTCTTAGATTAGATTTATTGATTTTTAGATTTCAATTGTATGCAAGAAGAATTTCATTGAACATTTGTTTCAGCATCCCATTGATAAAAAGTAACGTTCAAGATAAGTTTCGAACAATTTCAGGATGTGAGAAGGAAAAAAGTTGCAAGCTTTGCTTTCAAGAAGTAGGAACTGATTGCCATTTCATTTTGTAATAGTCAAGAAGTACTTATTTCTGTTTCTCAGGTTTTAATGACAATTTTGAGCGACCGTTGAATGTTATAAGATCATTATCGCTTTCATTTGTCTCTGACAATCAGTTTGGCCAAGAAACATTAAAAAAGTTTAGATTTTTGAAGGGTCAAATATTTTCAGGAGTTCGAATGATTCGATTCCTTACTGTTCTCGTGGCTTCTATTGTACTGAAGAGTTTGTTCGATTTTCATCAGCTCCAGATTTTGCTTCTTATACGCACCGCAGAAATGAATGTATTGAAGTTAGGCACAATATTTTCAAAATATTCTCTAATGAACCAGTTGTAGCTCCATCGAGAATGATTACAGATTCGGCTTATTTAGTTCTAATATGAAACATGGACTTTAAAAGATAGCTTTTAGTTCGTAATAATTCTTCGATATTTTTTTAATTAGTCGCTTCCATCTGGCTGGCCGACACTGAACTTGATGCAAGATATATTTCGCTCTAAAACAGAATGTATTTTTCGTTACCGATCAAAATTAATGGATATTTTATTTGGATTGAGACACAAACAAATTTTTTTCAGTTCAGTATTTATGCTATTTGTCCGTGAGATGTAGTTTTCATTAGGAGTCGTAGCAAGTGTAATATCATCAGTAAAAAGCATGAATTTGGAAGATGGAGTACATTGAATTGCATCACTGATAAATATCAAAACCTGGAGGAGACCCAAAACTGTTCTTTGAGAAACTACATGGCTAATAGTAGTTCTGATAGAGCCTTACCAGTTACAACACATGGTTTCGATTCGTCATGTCATGTATGAGATAAATCAGTTTTGAATAACCCCTCTGATGCCCTGGCGTTGCAACTTCGAGAGTATTAGGTTTGTTTCGAAAATGTAGAAACGGAAAGAAACTATATGGAAAACAATATGAAATAAATTATCGAAGATGACTTAGAATGGCCTGCGTTGTCGACTTTTAAATATCTGAAATCAAATGACTTGTCATAAATTATTTTTGTGCTATGGTTTGAGAGGATAGGAGATATACGATAAATATTTGGCAAGTTAACAGAGTTAAAGTTAACTGAGTTCAAGTTAACTGAGTTCAATTTAACTGAGTTCAAGTTCACTGAGTTCAAGTTCACTGAGTTCAAGTTCACTGAGTTCAAGTTCACTGAGTTCAAGTTCACTGAGTTCAAGTTCACTGAGTTCAAGTTCACTGAGTTCAAGTTCACTAAGTTCCAGTTCCCTAAGTTCCAGTTCACTGAGTTCAAGTTCACTGAGTTCAAGTTCAGTTCAAGTTCACTGAGTTCACTGAGTTCAAGTTCACTGAGTTCAAGTTCACTGAGTTCAAGTTCACTGAGTTCAAGTTCACTGAGTTCAAGTTCACTGAGTTCAAGTTCACTGAGTTCAAGTTCACTGAGTTCAAGTTCACTGAGTTCAAGTTCACTGAGTTCAAGTTCACTGAGTTCAAGTTCACTGAGTTCAAGTTCACTGAGTTCAAGTTCACTGAGTTCAAGTTCACTGAGTACAAGTTCACTGAGTTCAAGTTCACTGAGTACAAGTTCACTGAGTTCAAGTTCACTGAGTTCAAGTTCACTGAGTTCAAGTTCACTGAGTTCAAGTTCACTGAGTTCAAGTTCACTGAGTTCAAGTTCACTGAGTTCAAGTTCACTGAGTTCAGGTTCACTGAGTTCAGGTTCACTGAGTTCAGGTTCACTGAGTTCAGGTTCACTGAGTTCAAGTTCACTGAGTTAAAGTTCACTGAGTTCAAGTTCACTGAGTTCAAGTTCACTGAGTTCAAGTTCACTGAGTTCAAGTTCACTGAGTTCAAGTTCACTGAGTTCAAGTTCACTGAGTTCAAGTTCACTGAGTTCAAGTTCACTGAGTTCAAGTTCACTGAGTTCAAGTTTACTGAGTTCAAGTTCACTGTTTTCAAGTTCACTGTTTTCATTCTTTCATTCATTTTCGAGTTGTTAATACATTCATGATATCGGAGCTCAGAGTTGCGTTAAAAAAAGAATTATTTTCGTGAAATCGATTCTAGTAATTCTAGTGGAGAGTTGTCGGTAATGATATAATCAGCAGCGTATTCGCTATGGTAATAATGAATTTGGTTGATTGATTTAAAATTTTTGTTTCTTAATGAATAGTTAATTTTCTTGAAGGACGGATACGATTTTCCTGGTCTAATTATTTGTGATTTACAAACAGAATTGAACGGGCACAATTATTAGTGTTCAATATCGATTTTGAATCAGGTAAATGTGAAAATGAAATTATTTTTCTGGATATTATTTTACGTGATTTCTTACTTAGATTCTAAACCTTGCATGCACTGATTGGGATAATTTCACATCATGAGTCAATGCAAAGTATGGTAGGCGCTGTCTTACTTGCATATCTTGAGTAATCCGAGACGTTTGTTATTTTTTGGGTATATTTTCCGCTGATTATCAAATAACAATAGATGGAATTTACTGTGAAATTTGAATATAAATGTTTATTGATTGACCTAAATATAATGACGTTACACTCGATATTGGCAGTGATATTAGCATTATGAATAGCAAACCGTGAGGTGAACTATCATCGAGGCAGCAGAAAAGCGTAGGAATCTTAAATTGGCCTCTGTAATTACACATAATCTACTGACAAGGGAAGCTTAAAATCGCGTGGTGAATTATCAAGGGATCCCTACCTTGAATAAAGAAGAATACCTCGGCAGTATCTGTTCTGCCTCCAATGATACTACAACAACAAGAGCAGCAGCAGCATCAAGTTGGGGCGATGCCTTAAACGGGTCCGAGCTGAGAACGGTGTTTCGGGAAGAGCAAAGCAACGACACCGATGAAAGCTGTCATTCAGAAAGCTCTGAAGGTAAGTTGCATCACAACCACTATGCTCTTATTTGAGTTCTAATATATGGCCTTTATAATCGATGTAAATTGTTTTCATTCGCATAAGCAGATCGTCAAAAGAATGTGAATAAGCTCGAAATCATACAAGCAAGGGCACCTGACCCCTGAATGGCATCGTGTGGCCAGACAGATCCCAATTTTTGTGCCCAATTTTGATGGTTCCTAAATACCTCAGGTCACCAAGCGCCCAGGCTCAAACGAAGAAAGAAAGGTTCAAATGAGGCTCAAACGCCCTTTCTTGACAAGACGACTACATACTGTCTCTATCTATTAGTCAGCCACTTCTTGCGAGTTGCGAGTGATATGCACGCGCATGAATTTCAAATAAATCTTCATGAGTATATATTTTAGCACTTTGACTGCAATTGTTTAAACTGAATTTCAATGTTCAACTAAAATTTGAAATCAAATAAAGTTAGCTATTTCGAAAATAAAACAATAACCGGATCCGGCCTTCATTTTGCTTAAATTAAATATTCATTAAAATTTAGTTTGTGATACCGTTCGGTCAGCAGCATTAGGGAAATCCCCTCCGAGGTCACCGGTAGAGTTCGTTGCGCTGAAAGTGTAAATGATGACAGTAGTCATTTAGAGCGATACTAAGTGTAGCCTGTTATTAAAAGGGGATGAGGGGAGTGCCAGGTAGGGGAATTGTCTCACCTGACCATCATTCACCATGCTCATTGCGAACGTAGCACTGAAATTAGATTTTATGTGCTTATAACGATAGATTGATAGTATAGAGATGTTTTTTAATTGTTCCAACACAATTTATTTTCCAACTTTTCAACTTTGCAAAGTTGTTTTAGTTCTCCACGTGTTAGAATACAAAGATAGTCACATACCATTTTACTGAAGTGAACACTCAATTTCTCAAAAATTCTATGTATATATATGTCTATAAAAGGCATCGTTTCGATGTTACTAACATCATCCTCGGGATGCCAAAGACAAAAAAATCACTTAGACCAATCTATATCAGTCCAAAACGTAAGCTACACCAGACTGAATATAAATATTGGTAATCCCATTGCGATACGACTAGATGGGACTTATTGTGTGCAAGATTAAAGTTACAGATGCCTAGTTACTGATCACCAGATATTCATATGGTAACGGCACCAGACATAGAGGCAAAATGGATGCTCTACTAGAGGTTACAAACCTCTAAGCCACAGTCCTACAGAAAAATTTTAGAGCAAAAAATAATTTGTATTTTCGTTGAGGGTAGGTTCAAGTTTATAAATGTGCTGTGCTTCTATAACTTGAACTCTATACCGGTGAAGCCGATTTGATACGGAAGGTACGTGGACGATATTATCGTTGAAATTGATATGGTAGAGCAGTTGGAGATGTTGAGGAATTTGATGACTGATAATCCCGTGGTACGTTTTCGTATGAGCTGGGTGTAAATGGGAAGCTGCCATTTCTTGACGTTTCAGTTGAAGCACCTCAGGGTGCTTTTTGCATAACTGTATGTAAAGCCCTCACATGCTGGTGGAACCAGAAACTGTGATTGTGATGCAGCGCATGTGCATTAAGAAGGCGTTATCCATACCTTGTTAAAAAGCACTGATGAAGTGTGCAGCAGCTGGGCTAGTTTTCATTCAGAAATGCTATGATGCACGCGGTTGTTCGTTAATAACAATTTCTCCAATACGCTTATTGATGGAATTGGTTACTTTGTAAATCGAGTTTTGAATGAGGACCATAATCCAGGATATTATGCGGAACATGAATATATGTTATGGAAATCAAATGCATTGCAATCACAAAATTATTGAACGTGTCTTCAAAAATGCTAAAACTTTCGTGAAACCAATAGATCCAGATAAGTCAATAAAACTTCGTGTGTACTACAAAATCACAAAATCAGTGATCTAGTTAGAAACAATATTTCCAGATCCGGATTCAGTGACCTTGGCAGAGGCAATGTGATATATCAGTTCGAATGTAACAGGATAGAACGCAAGTCTTTCAATAAATGTTGCATTGGCATGACTAGGATGACACTGAAGCTAGGATTAACCTCACGCAAGTATTAAGGTTCCATTTTTCATCATTTCCGCGTTGATCATAGCTGTAAGCCCTCATATGAAGATCTGTGGTCAAATGCAAAATATTGTATAATTTTGTAAAATGGAGCATATTCAAATAATAGAAGTCATACACTTTAACCGAGCCTCAATGAAATTGCAAATAATTTTTTGTTCTAAAATTTTTCAATAGGACTGTGGCTTATAGACACGTGAAACCTCCAGTAGTTCATTTTGCCTCTATCTCTGGTGCCGTTAACATGCGAATACCTTGTGAGCAGGAACAACTAGTCATCAGCAATTTCAATCATGTACAATATTACCTTACCTAGTTTTCTCGCATTGTGATATTTGATACCAATATTTGTGATACCAATAATTTTGTTCTGTCTAATCAAGCTTATATCAGTGATTATCTTTGTATTCTAACATATTTAGAACTATTTAAACACAAGTAATTCGATATTTTTCTCTAACAAAGTTTTTTCCAGCCATTATACCCTTACTAATTAAATCAGTAAAGCTACTGATATGGATCCTAAAACGAAAGATAAACTTAACAAACCTGTGCTGTGAGGAGTGAGGAGTATTTATTCTCACTAAAATTTGACCAGGAAACTATTAAAGGTATATCCCCTCAGGGGGATACAAATATTGTCTCTATGGGAATTAGCGCTCCCAGGGGGACTATGTGAGGGCCCGAGCTCAAGGTTAGGTAGGCTTTATTTTTGTTGAAAGAGAATAGGTTTTTGTTTTGTAATGGACCATCTTTTTTTCGGTTCACTGCTGTCCTGTTTTTCAGCACCTTCTACTTTCTTCTTCAACTTTTTCTTGTTTCATGAACTTGTTTCTTGGTTTCCTGTTTCTGTGCACCTAAAACTTTCTTATATAATAATAATAACTATTAAAGGTATTTCTTACTCAGAATATTCATTGGTTGGATAGCAATCCTTTACTTAATATCCAACTATTTTTTTCAACAGGATCAGTTGACTGGGATGGAGGAGAGGCAAGAGACCCATCACTTATCTTTCAGCTATCACTTGGGCATTTGAAAATTGTGCGCCAGCCCTTGACGAGCCAGTTGCACTCGAGTTAGACAGAAAGACACGGTGTATTCTAAGATGAAGTGTCACAGAAGGTTTAGACCCCTCAGGGCATAAAAGTATTGTATCCATGGGAACTAGCGATCCCAGGGGAATTTCTAAAGCCCAGCTGAAGGTAAGGTAGGCCTTCCTTTTTGTTTCATATGCTTTTGTTTACTACGGATCAATTTTTTGCAGCTTACTGCTGAATTCTTCATTGTTTATTTCGTTCTTCTATAACTTCTATCATGTTACGTAAACTTCTGTGTATCTTGTTGATTCTGAAAACAAGGTGTGTAGATACGCCTTGTTCACAGATTCCCCGTTTGCTTAATTCCCTTCAAATTTGTTGAGTTACATCATCCACTCTTTACAGCGCATTAATATGGCTAGGAAGGCTTATCCTAATATTCTAGATTTAGCTTTTAAATAAAGGATTAATTTTAATGAAATATTTTACTTATACCTTTTTGGGTGCTTAATGCAGATCGTGCTCTACAATTTCGTAAAAAAATTAAAGCAATAAATAACTTAGATGTCAAAACAGTTTTTAATAACTGCGAGTCCAGTATGTGATCGTAGAAATACGACCAGCGCAGTCTATGCTGTATTTGGACAGGTGTGCTTAATTTTCGGCCAAGATGAGCCGGTATTTTGTTTCTTTACATAATTAACGGCGAGGGTAAGCATTTCAGTGTTTAGTAAGCTTTGTCATTAGAAACCCCCTGCCACGCTCAGCGAAGTTGTCGTTTTGAAGAGCAACACTCAAATATTTAATGTTTGAGTGTTCTCTTTTCGGCAACGAAAAAAAACTTTCGGCCGCGCATAGCCGAGATTTATCGCCTCTAATCGACCCTCGTATATAAATATATATATATATATATATATATATATATATATATATATATATATATATATATTTGTATTTGAGGGTCGTTTAGAGGCAATAAATCCCGGCTGTGCGCGGCCGAAACTTTTTTTTAACGCCAAATTCAAGGATGGCCGTCCGCGAATCATGTGCGTATCGCCGGTGAAATAGGTCGAGCAGGGACGTAGCATGGACCTAGCATGTATGATCATCGCGGACGGCCGCGTACGTATCTGAGCCAAAAAGTTCGTCCTAAAGTGGACATTTCACCTATGATTCGGAGGCGATTTACGCATGATACGTCCCTTGGGTTCTCTCTTGCCCGACCCAATCACATCGGCGATACGTCCTCGATTTTCAATTGGGATCCCATGTTATCTAGCTTTTCCTTCTCTATAAGTATTGTAAGCGAGAGATGTCAGTACAATTTTTTGAATCACTGCTGTTATTTTAGAACATAAATTGGGATTCGAAGAATTACTTTATAAAGTTCAATTTTTTATATGATTTATGTTGTCTCATATACGTTTTTCTCAAAGTGACAAAACCCAACATTTAGCAAGTCTATTCCCAGAAACCCTTTATTATGAAATAAGAACGCGTGAAATTACATACATCCGCTCCACTATGAAAGAAGAATGCGTGACAATTCAAATTAAAAAGTTGAAGGATTTTCATTCTGGTTCACACGTACGAATTGAAAAATTAGATACTACTAAAAATTGTCATTAAAAAGTGAAATTCTTTTGATTGAATGACTTTACTAAAATTTTGTATTTATCTCCACTTTCTCGTTTGTCGTGAAAAACATTTCTTTTGCTTCTACGATAAAGATTTGGCAAAAAAACTTTTTATACCCAAAGTGGCTGGAACTTTTAGGATTGTTTTACGTGGGAAGAGACACATGGTGCCACAGTAACAAGTCCATATCAAGGCACGGGTGTCTCTCACCGGGAGCGCTGCATAGTATAACACAGAGCCGGTAATCTCACTTTAGATATATCTGAAGCGATAAAGGTACAGTTCCATCAAGCTAGTGTTAGATCTTTGAACTGGTACGATTACTGAGTGAAAAGAAAAAGTAAACATTCTTTCGTACGTAGTGGTAGTTGAAAAGTTATTACTCTGAAGCATGGAAACAGTTGCCTCAGATGAGAATGGTGATGCTCAAACCACTGTCAACCAAATCAGTTGTATAGCTTTGTATTCAATGAAAATGCTCATAAATTCCCAACCGTATCATTGATATTTCTCATTTTATCTGCAGTGATCTCTTCATTCGTTCTTTCAGGATAAGCATCGTCTGAAATTTTTAGATTCAAGAAAACTAGCCTCCCACTTATATTCGAGCGTGAAGGGGGACGTCTAGGCCTTTGGAACTTCTACCCCCCATGCACACTTGACCTTTTTTTAGTGCTCGTACCACCTTTTCAGTTTTTTTCTTCATTTTCACTCTCAGCTTGACAAAGAGTGCATCAAAGCCCTGTGGGAAACCCGTACTCGATGCTAATGCAGTCTTTCAGGCGAATTTACTTATTTAGCAGGCTTACGATAGCGATAGGTAGGTTAGCTTTAATTAAAATTTTTGAATTCATTGAACTTCAAGAATCCCCTGTTGGCTAATAGAATAGGCAATAGGTTTACGTTAATTAGGATTATCTGTCCTCTGCTATGGGGACTAGCACCCCAGGGGATACCCAGGTAGCAAAATTTATTGACCCAATATTGAGCCAATATAGTCTCAATATTGACTGGATATTCAAAATGAACATTGGGGCAATACCTTATTTTGGAAAATTCGGTTGATATTAGAAAAATATATTGGCCCAATAACAATATTATCATCAACCCAATATCAGCTAAATATTGTGTCAATATTGACTTGATAATGAAGTGTTCCCTTCAATAACATTGGCTTAATACTCAATTCCTGATAGGATGATATTCTAAGACATATGGCACCGATAATGATAATTTCACTAACCCAATGCTAAATATTCTCTCACTATGGACGACACACTGAAGTGTTCCTTAGTGAAACATAGGCCTGTAAGGCCTGGAGTTGTTGCTGCTTTAAGGGGCTTTCACACGATCAGTTTTTCGGTCAGTGACACTCACACTCACTGAGTGTGGTCAAAACACTCGCGTTCATACGTACGTTCGCGTGACTGAAGTGACGCGTCACTGGCAAGCTTGGCAGTGCTTCACTATACGTTGTCGAGAAACATTTGTCGTAGTCAAAGCAAGCATACTCATCGGCTTTGTGGTTATAGAGAAGAAAAAACACCGTAAATAGATAGTGGGTATAAGATTGGCTGGCTAAACATCCAGAAAATGGCCGTTTTAACCGGATTTGTTGTAAAGTTAGGGCTAAATATCCAAATTTCGCTCACTAACTATTAGTCGCATTCTTTCCTTTTTCAGCATTTGTAAAATTTGGTCACACCAAATCTCACAAATACTACAACTACTACAAATGTAATAATCTTCTTCATAATAACTTCAACTGCATGTAATATTTTCCGCTCATTCTATACAGTTTTGCATGTACCAGCGTGTAATAGTACAGCTCGTAAATTGAATTTTTTTCTTGAAGAACTATATTCGGTCATTTCCTAGCGACACAGTGACAAGGATATAGAAATAACAATTGAAATCTAGCACACATTCATTAGAACTGTATGATAGAATGCACGCGTAAATCTGGCATGCGGAAGCAAATATTACATAATATAATAAACCTCTCAAATTACTGCGTGATAATATTTAATAATGCATGTGAATGTGACAGCCATACGGATAAACTAATAAATGTTTAGATTTTTTCAGGAAACATTTTCATGCTGAAATTAAATGTTATGGAGAATTCATGGAAAAAGTTTTTCATTTTATTTGAAAATGCCGGAAAAATTTTGGAAATCGCACTTCGGTTAAATATTTCATTTTTTAATCCTAATACACAAAAATAATATACATATGCAGTATTTCCTGAGTGAATATTAAATAAGATTGGAAATCCTTTGTAAATTGCGCTGACACTTCAACAGGACGAACGCATTATGATATGCTTGTAAAAAACTAAACTATTGTTCCCCGCAACTTTGAATCCAGGTGCTATCCTCTGCTAAATAATAAATTTTTTGGAAGCAAAGGCTCTAAATTCTTTCCTAACCTATTTTTGAAGCGTATTAATTTTTTCCCTCAACTCATTCTCATGTAAACTAATACTGTGTTGATTCATTGCTTCAATAAAATATTTGAGCGACTTGATTCTAATATCTCTGTTCTTGTATTCGTTGCTGTGCACTTTCCACAAAGCGGGCTGCTCCTGAAAATAACTAATAAAAGAAGCCGTCGCTTTTCAAGGCCAAGCGGAGACCATTTGATTCGCAGGAGCAGCTACAGACATCCGTACTAGACGCCCGCAGGGCTAACACCATGGAGCTAGGATATATGGAGGGAGCATAGCGCACTCCGATCGGGCTCAATTTGGCTGCAAAAGTTGAAAGACTCGGGCAGTGTGAATGCACGACACGTCACAATTCTGAGCCAACCACAGACGCTTGGCTGAAGTTGGCTCCTCCCACCTCCTCTACCACTCCCCTTCCATTTTCCGAAGCAAGATTAGTACCACACCACAAGTCATAGGGTGAGGTGTGCGTGCAAGTCGCTCCAATTTGTTATAATCAAGGGCCTGTAATCTTCATAGTTTTCAACTCTTAATGTACCTTTGCTAGAAATTTTGATATTATTAAGTGTCCTCAAGTGAGGAAACCAATTTATTATCTTTCGGAGTCTTAGAATCCCAAATTAATGATTAGAGATTAACTTAACAGCTGGAAGAGCATTCAGCGAGCGTGTCCGCACTCTCGCGTAGTCTGTAGGTAACTGGCTTCCGTGCTGACGTCACACTTGCGAGACGGCTATTGGTTACCACAGACAGAGGAGAAATCTCAAAAACTGGTTCTCTTCACAGACTGCTATGCTCCCTCCATATATCCTAGCTCCATGGCTAACACTGACACGCAAATAGGAGCGAAGCGACAGTCAAGCCAACACCGTCAAGAGTGCCGAAAGAGAGCTAAAGAGAGCACGCATGCCCAAATATGGTGTTGCGGAACCGTGAGTGTGAGTGTCACTGACGAGTAAACTGATCGTGTGAAAGGCCCTTTAGCAACCAAGTTTCAGTTCCGGCGAGCGCAACCGCGACCTTATTTATAGGCTCCAACATCTCTTGAAATTTCTATACGGCATACGTCATTTAAGAACTAGCACTTGACTCTTTGATAATTTTACATTTACACGTATTAGTATTACTGAACACAAATGGACTAGAACTGAGTTTGAGGGGTAACTAAGGTAGGGTACTACAGGCCCAATACTTATTTTCTGACATCAAGTGGATATTGGTAGAATATATTGTCCCAATAATAACTTATTTTTAACCCAGTATCAGCTAATTACTGTGTAACTATTGACTTGATATTGAGGTGTTTCCTTAAACAAATTACTTCGTATTATTGGCGTACAATATCAACCCATTATTTGGGCAATAATAATTTATATTTTAACAAATTTTATTAAATTGCGAAATTTTTGGTTATTATGAGATAGTTTCCACTTATATGAATATCGTACATATATATGTGCACTGTTAGTTTAATATTAGAAATAAAACTATTTACTACATTGTCCCAATAACAAGTTGATATCATAAATAAATATATATTTTTTCGATATTGTCTTGTTATTAGCCTAATATTGTAATCCAAGATTCCAATATCAGGTCAATAAAAAATTATCAACCCAATATTGGCCTAATAATTTTTTGCTACCAGGGATATACTTTGAGATTACCTCAGCTATTGATGGGCTTCAGAACTTCTACCATTTATGCCCATTGACTTCTTCCGGGGGTTATACTTCCTTCACTGCCATTATTTTTGTTTATTCTTCCTCTTCACTCTTATCTTTAACTTTCAAGGCACAAGATATTGTACGTGGAAGCACATTCTGTGCTTTGATTTCTCATTTATTTGTTAAATGGAACGTTATCTTGGCTCGCTAGAAGTTGTAATTGATATGACTATGACGTTTAAAACCAACTACTGATAATAATAAAGGGAAGAAAATTTAAAATTTAAGTGAAAATTTGTTATGGTTAAAACTAATTTCATGGTATTTGCAATGAGATTTTTTGGCGAGGGCTGGTGCGGCAGCGTTAGAGAAAATGGCATGGTCTCGTTTTTGTGGAAGATTATGTATTGAAAAGTTTTCAAATGACAAATTGGATCTGTGAGGCTTGAAGTTTCATCCCAGGATTTTAATAATTGTTAAAATTTTGATATTCTTTCACTTTCCTATCCGAATCCTCCTGAAAATCGGATTTGACTTGAGATTTGACATTGAGAACAAATAATGATACTATGGATAGAAGGGTCTACAGTAAGTTGTATGGGATTTTTGCTGAAATTTTAATTGTTAGTAAGAGGGCGAATAATAGACGCATATACGTTTATTTGTACCTAATTTATATGTTGATACACTTAGTAGATATTTAATAATTTTAGGACTCACTGGAATGCGTAATAAAATTTTCTTACAAATAATTAGAATACTTCTAATAAAGAAGATCCGATCAAACTCACTTTACTATAATTTTAAATAATGAACGTAAAATTTAAGCATACAGACGAAGGCCCAGAGAGTGGATTGACAATATTGACACGAAAAAAATTTGATACAGACACGTCGATTTATATTGTTATATTTCTAGAATTATAAAACAAATCCGTTAAACATTTATATCACAACTTTTATGAGCAACAGGTCAATAGTTTAAAGGAGGATGGAATAGTTTTACCGTCAAGTTCCGAACGTATATATAACTGAAGTACACACCTTGAGAGAATTAACTGAACTTCATTCAGAGGATCATGTGCTTAAGAGTCTAGCCACATAATAAATTTATCTCCTACCTATGCTAAGTTCATCACACAGTTCAAAGACATGAGCATGGAATGAAATTTAATTAATTATTTCAAGTTACGAAAACTTCATCTCTTCCACTTCCTCAGTCACTCGTCTTTTTAGCGCCATACTTGGTTGACTACCTGTTCCTGCTAACCCAATTGAAAATCGAGGACGTCGCGCCGATGTGTTATGGCCGAGCAAGGGATAATGTAAGAGACGTATCGCCGGTAAATCATCTCCGCATCATAGGCGAAATGTCCACTTAGGGACGAAATTTTTGGCCCAGGGACATCGGCGGCCAACTGAGATGATCGACCATTTTACGTCTTTGCTCGTCTCCGGCATGTCTAATTTCGCCGGCGATACGTACATGATGCGCGGCTGGCCATCCTTGAATTCTGCTTTAAAAAAAAAACTCTCGGCTGTGCGTGTCCGAGAGTTTTTTTAAAGCAGAATTAAAGGATGGCCAGCTGCGTATCTATATTTATGTATACAATTATATATTTATTTAGGTATTTATATAATATATATATAAATTTCTGAGTCGTTCAGTAGCGATAACCTTGGTTGTGCGCTGCCGAGAGTTTTTTAATCGCAAAATTGAAGGATTGCCAGGCTCAAATCATACATACATTAATAGGGAAAATGTATTAATGTATTAGTAGAGTTTATGGGCGATTGCTCGTAACGGCGAATACCCTAAGCTGAAATGCCGTAAACCGGAGACTCACAGTATATATATGTATATTTATATATATATATATATATATATATATATATATATATATATATTTAAAACTGCAAATATATAACATATTTGACGGCTGCTCTCCAGGATGACAATGTCGCTGAGCGTAGCCGAGCTTTTAAAAGTAAATCCTTTATTCAAAGAATTTCGAAGAAAGAATTAAAATGGGAGTTAGTGGAAGGACACTGGGAATCCGTTTGACCAAAGCGCGTCTACAAGCCTTGTGCACAGGCACAAAATTGGAAAAAATTTATGAAAGATAAAAATTGGAGAAAAAAGTAAAAGGTGATGAAAAAAGACACCAGCAAACCGGGAAAAGATGTTTCGTTACAAGAAAAAAAGTTCATTCCAATTAAGACACAGGACATAGGATTTTAAAACGCTTCAACTTGAAGATCCTTAGTTGATAAACATTTGTGTGAGGGTGTCATAATATCCGTGTTGCTTGTCGAAAAAAAGTAATTGACAGAAAATCATGAAAATGTGTTCCCCCTGTTGAATTATTTTGAGGTTTTTTATGCATAAACACTAAATATACATGCACCTACATATATGTATCTCTATCGATTCATGAATAATGCAACCGACGCATTGATGAGAAAAATTTTTTTTAGTCCTTACTTCCATTGAAATATGAAGGCAGGCTTTAGCGATATCGGGGAGATGAATTGCGAGTAAAAATTGGTGGATGTACAGTCTAAAGGATCGACACAGTAGAAATTCGAAAGCGTCTTATGTTTGGGCTTGAACTAGTATACCAAGAGACTAGCTCGGAAAAAGTTCAACCATTCAATCAATTCATGATATTTCTTACGCGAGCATAATAGGCTATGAATTTGCCTACAAAAAATAAAAAAAACACTCGAGTCAGGACCAAGGAAATGATAGTCACATAATACTAATCGAAAACATTTTACAAACCGAATGGAAAATTTCGTGAATGCCTACCAAAATCATGAAGTCAAAAAGCTGTCGTAATGAAAGAATTAAAACATCTTAATATTAAGATCCTTGGTTGATATCCGTACATGGGTATCGTAATACCCATGTCAATTATTGTCGAAACACAAAATGGTTGAGAGAAAGGCACGGTCTACGTGCCTCTATCTACGTTCCCTTCGTTGCGTTAATCTGATTTTGATTATGCATATAAATAAAAGTGATAAGGAAACAATCATAGTGATGTATTGTGGAAAACTATCTAAGAAGTGCGCACTTACAGCGTCATTTTAGCATGCGAACATGGGATCTAGTCACATGAGAGATTAATGTTGAAAGTAAAATGGACATATTTCAATAGTTTTGCGTCTAAGTCAATGAGGTCAACATTCGGGACAATTTTTCATTCTTGCGTATCTACCATTGTGCCAAAATAACGAGCTCGAAGTGAATAAAATATTTTACCATAACACAAAGTTATAATTTCCTACGGTATTATACTGGTGCAAAAAAGTTTACCTGTCAAAAACATAAGGATCGTTGTACAATGCCAACCATGGCATTTGCCGCACAGCTTGGTCAACACAAAAAGTCAAACTACCTAAAATGGTGTCGTTATAATGTACTCAAGAGCGCAAGAAACTATTTTGTGCCACACAAGTTTAACAAGAACATTTTAGGACAGGGATATATATTTATGTATACATACAAAACAAAAAGCTCTAAGTATTGGAATAATATTTAATAACGAGTTCACAAAATTTGAAGCTAAAATAAGTACGAATTTCCTCATCACCGTATTTTGGTTTAAAATTCCTGAACAAGTCAGTGATTTGCTTTAAACGCAAGCTTATCAGAGACTTTAGGAAACTTTCCGATAAAATTTATCATCTTTCCTGAGAAAACATTCCAGAGTCCTGCTCCATCATCGATTCAAAGGAAAAAAATTATTGCGTCTGAAATAAAAGATCTAAGTACAATGAATTGCGGAGACTAAAAATATATCATGCGAGTAAAAACAAAGTATGGCACGGAAACAAAAACAAAACACAGAAGCAAAAAAAAATCCCGTAAAATATGTGTATGAAATGAAATTGAGCTGGTAATGACGTGGTTTCTACCTATTCAATACTTGCAAAGGGTACGAACTGTCCATATTGTTCAAATCAGGGTTTCGCTTAAAAATATGCAGGGACTTGAAAATTCTGAGGTCATACGGTGTTCAAGCAAAGTCTAAAATTTCGAAATCGGTAGATGTAGGGACATTACATTTCCGGCATGATTTTGCATTGCAGAATGCGATGGGTGTGTTGGTTGATACCCAGTACGCAAGCTTCTACCTCTATGCTTCGCCACTCTGATATAGAAATTTCGTAACGTAATACCAACGAACAAAGATGTGCACTGCACACACAAGAGTCCATCAATGCGGCTAGCATTTGAGGCCTGTGCTTCTGTGTTTTGTTTTTCATTTTCCCGTGCCATACATTGTCTTTTTACTCTCCTGATATATTTTTGGTGCCTACAATTCACTGTTCTTTGATCTTTTCTTTCAGACGTAATTATTGTTTTCCTTTGAACTGATGATGGAGCGGGACTCCGAAATGTGTTCTTAGTAACGATGATAAATTTTATCAGAATTTTCTTCCTTCTTACGTTTCTAAATAAGTACATAGCGTCAGTTCTATTAAACTTTTCGAAGACCAGCTCCCTTAAATCATATCATATATTTCGAGAAATCTTTTAAAATATGGTTTTAATACTTAGTCCTTAGTCCTCACTTCGTTTCTAAATTCCCAAAGATCATTCGCTTCAAAAAAGTAACTTCCCTGGCTTCTTGAAAATGCTCTATTATAACAACTAATGAATGGCCTACCTAACCTTGTGCTTACGAATCAACCTGGGAGCGCTAGTTCTCATAGATACAATAGTTCTAAGGAAACTTTTATCACTCCAACTCAGAGCACGGCTAATGTCTTCCTGTCTAATTCTACTGACACTGACAGTGGCTCCACACCGGCTGGTGAACGCTTCTCCCCTGCTGGAGGAGAAGGAGTCTCTTGCCTCTTCCTCCACTCCAGTTTACCGATCCTGTATAAAAAGCATGGTTAATTGCCAAGCATTGGTTTACGATAAAACAAATGAATATTCTCTCATTGTGAAATACCTTAATTCCAGTTTACTGATATTTCTGGCATTCTACGAACAGTCTTTATTTATGACTGGAACTTTTACACGAACCAGTTATGCAAAATGCAAGGAAAACTTCGGAGTATGGCCAAAATATCACCTCCGAAAAGCAGTGTGGTGCGCAGCTTCTTTTTCTTCAACTATTTCATTAATTGAATTTCAATGAGGATAAATGCTCATCACAGAAAGAGGTTTATCAAGTTTACTCTTCATTTTAGGTCATGTACCAGCAGCTTAACTCATTCTAACACATTTCCTGCGAAGTGACCAACCGGTGGTCACTTAGGTGATTTTCATAGTGCTGCTGACCCACATGCAGTTACTAACTCATTTATTATTAATATTAATGAAAGCTAAATATAGGCTCGATACAGTTAATGTTCGCTATTTTCAAAGTTGATTACCACAATTGATTTGAAATTTGAATTGAATATTGAACTTCAGTTTACCCCATCCCAGTTAACGTGTTAATAAGGATATACTGGCTAGACCAAAACTCTGAAAGAGAAAAATACCGAATTACTTGTGTATTAAAAATTAAAAATACATCTTGAATATATTGCCAACCTTTCGTTTTAATTATATTCTGACGTACATATTAGAGACACTTGTAAAATTATGCTTTCACTACTATGATGATAAAATTGTATTTTTAAAAAGAAACTATACCATCAAATTCCTATGAAGCAATGAAGAAAAAGGTTATAGCAATAAAAAATTCTCTAGTGTGTATCAAGAAATCAAGAAGAGGAGAGTCCCAATACATTACGCACCAAAATATCACAAAAAAATTAGAAAATAATAAAATAAATTAGCACTAAACATTAACTGGTATAGATTTCCTTCCAATGCGAGGCCTCATATGAGCAGAACAAAACAAATTTTACACATCAATCTGAACGAAACAACGTTATCTGAGCGTTATTCTCACCGGCTTACGTGAGAAAAGAATTCATCCATTTTCATAATTGGGGCGGTTGAGTATCTCTCTCAGGGTCCTCAGATGAATCCGATTCTTCTGAAAGTAAAACGCGGATATGAGATACTTCCAGATAGGTCTAGGTCAATGTAAGGACGTATCACGTATTTTTTTCTGAAAAGAAAATTTCTTTATTCCGCCTTAGTTTTTGTACAATAATAGTCTTATTAAAATTTCTTGCAGAAGATTAACATTTCCACTCCTATAGGTACTAGTGTGGATGACTGCTTAATAAGTAACCTCTAAATTAAAGATGTTGAATATTATTTAGGTTTCCTGCTGGACATATTCAAGTGCTTTTGTGTTTAAGCAGTCTACACGTCAAGCAAGGTTGAGTTAAGCTTTGCTAGGGTGAGTTATGACAAGCCATTTAATATTCAATTGAACAAAAAAAAACTTTACTGTGGACGGTGAAAACATGTTAATGGCACTGTTAGATTTTGCGTGGGCTGCAGATTTTTAATGTTGGATTTAATCCTACAATATCGATTGCAAGAGAACTAATGGGAGATTTTCATCAGAAATTGAACTGGCACCTATAAATGGAAGTTGTTATATTATCCTGTTCATATTCATTCATGTTTACGCTAAAGTATATTCACACATTTGTATTAGAAACACATACAATTTATGTTCACTGCTATAATTATAGAAATATATTCTCAAAAATATACTACTCCAACAAATTCCTATGAAGATGTGCTGAAGAAAAAGGTTATAGCAATAAAAAATCCTCTAATGTGTGTGAAGAAATGGAATGTTCCAAAACATTATAAAATGAAGTACATTATTAGTATATAGTTAAATAAAAGGTATTACTGTTATTGATGCCACAGTACTTTAAAGTTCAACTCGCTCTTTCTTTATCATTGATATAAGAATCATAAAAATATGATTTTCGGTAAAGAAACATTTTCAGAGGGAAGCATATATGACGAGTATAATTTGTGCGCCATTCCACTTATTACGTGTTGTGGTGACGACAAGTTGACTAGTTCTCAACAAAAATCTCTTACCTCGTCTGCACACAATTACAGTCCCTCCTTTTCACTCTGATATTCTAATTAGCAATAATGCTGCATAAGAACAGCCTATTTTTAATTGCATAAACATTTATACGCATTTTCAAGTTTGTAGCGTAGACCCTTGCATTGTCATTCACTTACCTCAATTCTCAACAGTTTTTCAACTTTAATTTAAAAAAGATCAAGTTCAATTCAAAAAAACTCAAGTTAAATTTAAAATAGGTTGAGTTCAATTTAAAAAAGCTCAAGTTCAATTTAAAAAAGCTCAAGTTTAATTTTAAAAAGTTAAAGGTCAATTTAAAAAAGTTCAAGGTCAATTTAAAAAAGCTTAAGTTTAATTCAAAAAATATCAAGTTTAATTTAAAAAGGTGACTTTCAGATGAATCCATTACTGCCATAACACCCAGGCTATGTTTACGCTCCTACAATCATATATCGAAGCATGTTGCTAGAATACTTGCGTTAGAAGATTTAAAGATGGGAGATACCGTATAAATGCTCTTAGGTATGGTATAAAGGGGTAAAAATTAAATTATTAGTCGAGAGATTGGCCTTTAATTTGGTATACATTTTATGTGTAATACTATGTTATATAAAATGATATAATAAGCCATTGTTGAAGAGCATTTTGGTTTAAATATAATTTTGAAGCTATTTAATGTTCAACTTTTCAGTCAGTGCAGTTTGCTAATTGTCACACAGTTACTTATTACATAAAATTTATTTCGAATTTTTTTGTCAATGGATATACACTGTACGTACGTACCGATGATCTGTTTGTCAAATGCTTACCAAATGATTCATAGGTAAAACTTGAAGAATGTCAAATTAAGTACAAAATCACAACAGCTTAGTTTGTCTGATTTTTGATTTACTCTATTTTCAGTGTCAGTACTTTAATATATATGCATTCTCAGAAATAAACTTTACCTATATTATTATTACATAAGTATGAAATTTTAGAATCAGGTTTCAAAATTGAAATTCTTTTTTTTTAAATATAGCCTGCTTGAGACTTTTCAATATAAACTCGATCTTTTTTAAATTAAACTTCAGCTTTTTAAATTGAACTTGACCTTTTTTAAATTAAACTTGAGCTTTTTTAAATTGAACTTGAGCTCTTTTTAAATTGAACTTGAGCTTTTTTAAATTGAACTTGAGCTTTTTTAAATTGAACTTGAGCTTTTTTAAATTAAAGTTAAAAAGCTGCAGTATTCATATGTCTACTCAAATATTTATCAACTGCCTCAATAAGCACCTAAAAGTGTTGAAACTCAAGTAATTGAAAACAATGAAATATTAGAAATATGTATAGGGCTATTTTAAAATGACCAAAACTCAAAACAATTATTCACACACGCGTAAAATACTTACTTGATGTGACTTAAGTTTGAAGGTGTAAGAACGCCCCTGCCCTTGCAGCAGTTTTTTCAGGCAACGAGCAAGTTCTGTAACATTTCCTTCACTGAGCCACCGCACTTTTATCACGGCCTTCAGTAAATATTTAATTTGACAGAAGAACTTGCTTCTTTTTATTTTTTACTGAAAAAAACATTTTTTAATAAGAAGTAAATCAAGAAAAATAACGAGAAAGCAATCCATCTCAAGTACTTTCACATAAATACCTCTAAAAATACCCTTCACACAACAGAATTTGAAAAATTAAACTAAGCTTGAACTCTCCTACCGATAAGGAAGTTCTAACGATGAGAGTAACTCGATCAACACAAAATCGTTTAAAAACGTTCATCCAGTACAAATTCTAAGTTTGCCCATGCATATAACGTTCAAACACCTGCATTACAAACAATCAAATCTCAGTTTTTAAGCAATAATTGTAAATTAGTCACTTCACGTCGGGCAACTTCACGAACTAATCAACTGCCAGTGCAACAGCGCCGGGGCGGTGAAACGGACTGCTACTTCAAAACTTCGAGACTTCGAGTCAGGCCTTCCACGCTCGTCAATCTTCGTACCCTAGGCTGGCATGTATTTTACCCTAGAATGCTCCTTGAATACCCTAGAAAAAATGAATGAGGGCATTCTAAAAATTCCCGTATAGTCTTGAATAATAGCACTGGCTTTGCCTTTATTTGAGTCAAATTGATAGCTTTTAAAAGTTCCTGCATGTGGATATGTTATTTAATAAATGATTTATCTGAGCACTTTTATTTTGGAAATGTGTATAAAATGGCATCAGTCCATTAAAATTATAAAATATGTTTAAAATATGGATTGATAAACAACTCAAACAAATACACAAAGCGCTGTGGCCGACAAAATAGAAGTCTAGGTTTACATAACTAGTGCTCACAACACAAATAATTGTCACAAAAAAGTAAAAAATGCAAATGTAATAAATGTAAAAATGTAGAACAATGCCATTTTCCCCCCTTCTTGTGTTGAGTCTTTTGACCGATCCAAAACAAATGAAAAATGAATGAACTCTACGTACGTTTTCTGCTCTGTATAGCCTTAGGTCTTTATGCAAATAATTTCTAATCTCCAGGAAACTATATTACTCACATAAGAAGTAAAGCTCTGGAAATACCTAATACAAACTACAATCTACAACATAATAATAACGCTATCACGCTTTTCGCCTTTTGGCTTTCTAATGCATTAGCAATGCTGAAGATTCTGTGTGCATGGCATTATTTTTCACTTCATTAATAGCCCAAATTAAATTAGTATTAATTGGTGCATTAGATGCAGTGAATACTCTGCATGCATCAAACCATACTTAAACTGGTTCTTTGAAAAGTTTTGGTTGAATTAAGGGAATCATCTGAGCGATTTTTCGTTAATTAACCGATTGATCCGAAATTTGGCCAGAAGGTATAATTTTTAAAAACAAACACATTTACTTGCGTAAATTTTTCGATTTTAGCCTTCGTTCTTGAGAAATTAGGCAGTGTTAATTTTTAATGCTATATTATCGGAAATTTCAAGAGAATAGAATTCAATGAGTTTTCATGATAGGAAAAAACTATTGGCAGTTTTACAATCCTTGTGAAAAATTAATGGAGTAGAATTTTCCATTTCATTTTATATTTTATTTTAATATGCAATTTCCTATCAGTATCTAAAATATACCAAATTTTTGGTTTTGTAGAATGACAAAGAAATTGAATGTAAACATTTGAAAAATCAATCTGTTAGAATGTTGGAAATGTTACAGGGATTCCAAAACTATTTTTTTACATTTAAACTCATTGTCTTCTTTCATTTTTTGGTGGATAAATTGACTTTCACGAAACAGGCTAAAAACATGAATTTTGTGTTGAAATGTGTTCTAACGCTTATTTTTCACTTGAATCCTTTGTTCACTTTGTATTACCATCTACAAATACTATACATGCATAATTTCATATTTTTACGGTAAAAAACATTTCACGTGAATAAATTACCTCTCATTATTTTGTGCAAACACGGTAAATTTTTATTTGGGAACCGATTGTTTTGAAAATTTTCACATACATGTAACTTTTAACTATCAACAAATTTGTTCTAAGGGAACCTTTTTCGATTTTTGGCTTTGTTTTTAGAAAATTTTAAATATTCGTTTTTTGTGTTATTTGGTTTAGATATTTAAAAAAATTATAGGTCAATAAATCATCATGATAAAACTAAAGACAGTTTTAGAATGCTTGAGACATTTCTAACAAACTAGTGGAGCCAAATTTTTTATTTTCTTTTCTGTTTTCTTTTGATACTGGGGTTAAAAATTATTGATTTTAGACCCCCATCATCCCCCTTTTGACCCCTCTTGGGGATGGGGGAGTTGTAGTGCCAGTAGTCCCATAAAATTTTAGAACACAATAGCCCACTGCCTAAGTGCCCTTTTTCAGTAAAGAAAAAATTGATCATTAAGACCAAAATCGCTCAGATGACCCCCTTAATCAACGAATGCATTTGAAGATGGGAGGGGCAACAACGTCCAAATTATAGCTGTAAGATTTGGATAGCATTGTAGCCCACATGCATTTTTACGACTAAGCGCTGTTTCCCAGTAATCAACGGCTGACATGACTGGTGTCGATTGTTCATCCAAGTTTTGTTTTCGCAACCCTTCATCAAGAAATTTCTTATCGACAAACTTTTCCATTGGGGAAATTTCGTCGAACATATATGACAAATATTTTGCAGTCGGTGTTGAGCATTCAGCGGATTTAGACAGCGTACGAGGTCACATTCAGGATCCTCGACGGAAAACCATTTTTGGATTTGTGAAACTGCTTCACCCAAGAAGCATCAGCAACTATTAGGAAAAAACACTTTCTCTTGTGAAGTACATAACGCCAATTATCTCTGACATCGTTTCAGTTGCTGTCATCTCAATTTTCTGCGTACCTTTTTCATCTACTAGCACTACAGCACTAGTGAATGTTGGATGGGATGTATTGTGCAAAAGAATGGTTGCATTCTTCACAAAAGCAACACGCATAAAATCCGAACAAACGCTCCTAATAAGGCTACAAGTTTTGATCCCAGATTGAAGATATTCTGAGGGTCAAACTGAAACAAGGTATTCAATGCGGTTTATTTCCCCAAAATATAATCTAAAAACTTCAAATAAGCGAGGGTTAGCTTGCTGTTGAAAGCATTGGCTATCATATTATTTATCTGAGGTGGATCGCAAAGTGACAACACAACAAAGTGTGAGTGCATCCCACTGCTCCAGCAATTGTCGTACACAAGCTTGTTAATTAAGAAACTGCGCGCCGCACATTGCGAAAAGAACCACAACTTGTCCAGTGAAACACGTTAACTTGTGCTATATTTACGAATCAAATGTTCATGCAATCCATCTTTGAACTAACACCTTCTGCTCATTTAATTCTTACTTGGGTTTTTCAACTATAGTTATTAAAAATCTTCATGCTCTCTCATGATTTTTACAGGCCAGATTTGAAATATAGATTTTACCCTAGATTTGGCATTTTTTCCCCTTACCCTAGACTGTACCCTAGGAGGGGTCTGATTACCCTAGACTAGGGTAATTACCCTAGGAGTGGAAGCACTGCTTCGAGTGCTTCGACCAGCTCATAGGGCAAGTTTTTAGGGTAAATTAACTCAGAGACTTCATGTTTGAATGTTCGTCACAAATTTTTGAATGAGAACATTATTCTAGACAAAAAAAAAATTATACATGGCACTTGTTCTTGGAAGGCTGTATGAGTGTAATACAAAACACTTTTTTGTTATTCCATTTTAATTCAAACTAGCAAGGATAGGGTAGTTTGTAGATTGGTCTTCGACTGATGGTCGATTGATCTCATGCTTACCGAACTCTTTACAAATCACTTGTAAACTAATATTACAGACATGTTTATGTATTAAAAGTCTTCTCAGTATGTTTCGTTGATGATTAAGTTTTTGTTTTACATTGAGTAAAAAAACATAACTGATTTTTAGTTTTCGTTCTAGGTGCTGAGGTATGTGGCGAATTTGTAATCATTTTGCTTTTCAAAATGCAAGAGTGTGAAAGGGTCTCTAATTTTCCCATCTCCTCTTTCTCTCATCCAAACGAATGTTCATTTGTTCGGTCTCTAGAACGTAATAATTAGAACAACACTAATATTTTATGTATTATTTACATCTTACAAACACTCATATCTCTTGAGAAGAGACTTCAGCTTCGCACGACTGCCTCGGGAATAAAAAAGTTCAATAAAAATTAAAAGATCAACGTTACTTGAATTGCGAACCACAAAAACTTAGACTTGTAATGCTTTATTATTATTATTATTTTTATCATTATCATTATTATAGAAGAAAGTTTTAGCCTCCCTTAACCACGACAAAGATGTTCTAAGAGAGGAAGGAGGAAGGCGCCATTCAGTATGGAGTTGAGGGAACGCGGAATCTATGCACAAGATGCACAGAAACAAGAAGCTAAGAAAGAAGTTCATGAAACGAGAAAAAATTCAAGAAGAAAGTAGTAAGTGCTGAAAAACAGGACAGCAGTGAACCGAAAAAAGATGGTCCGTAACAAAACAAAAAACTATTCTATTTTAACAAAAAGGAAGCCTACCTAACCTTTAGCTCGGGCCCTCACAAAGTCCCCCTGGGAGCGCTAATTCCAATAGATACAACAGTTGTATACCCCTGAGGGGAACTTGTATTGCTTTACTTTTTCGCACAATAATCAATTTGATTACTTGTTAGAATAAAAGTGTTTCTTATTACCACATGTAATTCTTTGCAACGTAATTAGCAAAGTTTTATGCGGTATTTCGTTTAGGAAACTACAGCGGGTGCTGTCAGGAAACTTGTTATTAGAAACTATCATAATTAAATGCGCTTTCTCTTAGCGTTATTTGAAATCTTTGTGCTTCTTGAAATAATTAGCGTTGTCAACATCACGATATCTTCACCGTAAAAAAGAAAACGACCAAGAATAAAATTTAGAAATACGATTAATCTTAGGTATAATTCTTAGGCATATGATTCACGATTTATCATTTCCATTTCATGTTACTTCTTATTTTATAAATTTTCGAATGATGATTAAATTCATTAAAATGTATTTAGAGCTAAAAAATAACTACACCGGTTTCACTCGTGAATATCATTTCTCAATGTAAAATCTTGCATAGATAAGAATAAATATTCATGTCCTCTCAGTAAGTAGCACTTCTCTTCTGGGAGAGATAGACTGCTGGGACTGTAGTAATGTGTTTGACTTGTGTCTGGTATTGAAGAATGAAATGCAAACATGCGTATAACAATGGCATGGTAAAAATACATAAATGAACACAAGTAAACGCACCAATGCATTTATTCTGCAGTACAGTAAAGTCTTCAGTTTCAATGTTGGGAATATTTCTGGAAAAGCATGAAATTGAATAAAATATGTGAAATATAATTTCAAGCTTGATGCATTGTACGCCACAATGTCAGAGCATACGTTTCATTGCGATAGATCAATGATATTTTTATGGCTGTAAACAACGGATGGCCTCCTCAAATATTACGGCCATTAACCAACTTGGAAGTTTGCGCCCTCAAATTACAACTGGCCGGCTCAGCATATTACGTCCGAGCTCGACCGTTCGTGGTTTAAGCGCGCGGAGATAGAGTTATAAGGCCGAACCGGCCGACTCGCCCTTAATTCATACTTGATCGACTGTCTCGTCTTTAATTCACCGGCGACACGTCATTGATTTTCAATTGGGAATCACTGTCAATTTTTTCACTGGATGTAGCTGCAAGCAGAAGTTAGTTTAGTCGCAAATATTTTATCGTCTTGTTCATTAGTAATGGAGTTCAAACTAGCTTAATACTGCATTTGTTTGGTACATATTTCTCTATTCAAACCAAATGAGAAAACGTGAGCGGCACGGTGTGCAAAGCGGTACCTGCTCTGCAGAAAAGCAAGTTTACATAAAAATTTCCACTGTAGACGTATCAGTTATTTATGATACTTCCAGTAAAATATGATTTAAAAGGCGTCATTTTGAGGTGAACTTTCTGATATGGTTTGAGATACGCAGGGCAGCAACTGAGTAAGGGTTCTCATGAACTTCCGGAACTAGAACGACGTAAAAAATACGTCAAAATATGAATTTCATAACTTCTTTTGCCATCAATCGAGGTGTGAAATTATTTCAGCTGATGATAAATTTGAATATTATTAAATCTAAGCCCGAAAAGTTTTGAGTTCACACCCACTCAATTTTGACGCAGTGCATTTTATTCGCCTCTGATCTACGAGTAGGTGTCGATATGAGCTAACCTAACATTCGGCGCAACAAATTGAAAAATTGGCGATCTGCTTGGAAATATATGACATGGCACCGTGAAATACGAGTAGACTAATTTTGTCCGCATATTAAGAGTGAACCTTAATTTTAGAGCCCAGAAGGGTATTATTAATGTGCTATAATTGAATGAATTAGTACTACCGTTTAACATTGAGCAATAAAATAACCCGAACTTGTGGAATATTTTGCAATGATCCGTTCTACTTCATAGTATTATCTACAATAATTTACACTGTGAAAGAGAAGTGACGGAAAAGAATGAAGAAACTGCAGTTTATAGTTACAAATAGAAATGATGGAGAAAACAGCGAACCACTTACGCAATCAACTTTTTCACTATTGAACTTCGTTCTACGTTGCTGTTAAAATAAACTGGAGCTCTTCCTAGCGTGTTGAAATGCATTTGATGACGAAAGTCTTCCTCACTGACAGCCATTCAAATGATTCTGCTTTTTTAGTAGGTATGCCTGTTTTGAGGACAATTTGATCCACAAAAAATTTGCTTGGGCATTTGCTACAACAGAACACTTCTCAATTATGCATGCTGCAGCATTGCTGCTATTTTTCCAAGTCTTACGCTGCGTGAAATTAACACTAGTGCGCTGGATCCAACGTAAAAAAGTACTGAAATGAAAATTCGAAAGAGCCAAGTTGACCTCTTAATGGAATTAGTCGCTCGTACTTCGCAGACTGCTGTGAAAAATGAGGACTGACTGAGCCAAAGAAAGTTTGGGCACAGAGCTTGAAGGATGAAACACCAGGCTATCGAACAAAAGTTTTTGGACTGCATAATGGGAAGCGTGCTGCCGTTGTTGAACAAGCGGGAAAATCCACCCTACTCTGCTTTCACTCGTCGCTAGGAGACGCAGCTGGCCTTGTTGTTCGTTGATTGGCCAGAGATAAATGATTGGGGGAACTGAGCAAAACAAGAAAATTGTGATGAAAATATAAGAGGGATGTGTGCATGAAAGGTTTCACAGTTAGCTTGATTGTTGACTCGGAAAATAACATTGCACTCCTCCTTGAGGGAAATTAGAAGTTTGAATATACGTAAGTTTGTTTCTACTTTTCATAGCGAAAATCCAGGAGTGATTCTGATTTATTCATGTCTTTCCTTCATATTCTCACGTAACAACAATTATATTTTTCAGTGGTTTAACATGCTGAAGAAATTGTTGGCACAATGATATTTTTGCCGAAGCGAACAGAAGTAATAATTCGATTTAGGGCACACATGCGTAAAATGATCTTCTCATTGTGGTGTGCAAATGCCGTCATTTCATCGTCAAGTGCGTAATTTATTTTCCCGCCTTACATCAATGTATTATTATGACACTATCAGCCACCTTAATGACAATTAATTACTGACATATATTCATTAAACCTATGTGGATTTTAGACTTGTCAAAGGTTGAAAATTAACTCATTGGAAAGGTGCCTCTTGAAATTAAACTCGCTTTTAATACTTCATTCCACAAACATCATGAGTGATTTCCTTTATTTAAAAAAATGAAAGTTTTGTCCCGAACGTTACTTCAAGCGGCATTTCATTTGTCCAAATTGAAATTGACAAAAGAGAAATCATTTGAGGACCAATTCACTGCACGCCTTTTGATTAGAAAGCATCGACGTTGTAAACAATATACTGTATGTTAACGGTAACTGCTCCACAACTCTGCGGGTAATGCTTCCGTTTATGCAACACCATTCAATTGTAATGTATTCCTTCTTGAATTATCTTTTCGCTTCAATTATTCAACAAGTTACCAAATGAATATAAAACATTATCCGTCATGAAGACATCGATAAATATACCCGAAATGAGATTGGCAATAACGTAAATATCATAAGGAAACAAATTTGGAAACATTTTTCCAAAAATTATAATGCTTAGACAGAAAATCGTCATGCCTAAGTTGAAATTAGAGTAGCATTTCGCAAAGCACTGATCTCACGAGCTCGTCATCGTTAATTTGATGCATTAGACTGTTTTGTTCATATAATAGAACGTTAGCAGTTTCTCATCATAAGAATAAAATTTCATCTTTTGCGTTGAATTTACCAGTGAGAGCGAATATTACTGCGCATTATACTATGTCAGCTCGTGTAGCATATATAATTCATGTAGCATATGATTCACAGGCATATAATTTATGTACCAAGTTACTATAGCCATTTGTTTACAAATACAGAAATATAATCTCAAATTGCGATGCATACCGTGTTTTAAACTGCATCCCTCTCTTCCAGTGATAAGTTTTTATTTTACGTTTAAGATTCAGTGTTTCAAAGGAACAAAGATATTTCAAGTCGTTCATGTAGATAAAGTCTTGCAAATAAACTGAATGACGTATGCTTTCCTTACAGCAACTGATGCTGGTTGTAGGAGATGAATTATTTCAGTGTTATGGTATATATAATTATATGTTATGAAGTTATACCTATGCCTTTGAAAAACAAATTTGAGCACAGCTTTATTCGAAACTTAACAAGTTATCCACCACTTCACTGAGAATAAGAAAGAAGAAAGAAAGAAAAAAAACAGTTTATTTCCAATAAAGTATAAACATGAAATATTGATACATTGGTTTTTAAAACACTTTAACATTAATATCCTTAACTGATAATAACACATTGGTATCGTAAAACCCGTGCAAAATGTTGAAACAAAAAATGATTGACAGAAAAGCACAACAAAAATGAGGTTCCTTCCTTGCCTAATCTGATTTTGACAGTGCATTTAAATATAAGTAACTACGAGAACACAATCCTCGTAACGCTTAGTTGAAAATGCATTTGTTTGTGCGCATATTAATTGAAATAAAAACAAAAATCGCATTCAAATACCTTAACTTAGAAATCCTTAATTGTTATTCGTACATGGTTATAGTGATACCCATGCTAATGGTTGAAACAAATTACTGGGATCCTTAATTGCTACTCATACATGGATATCGTAGTACCCATGCTAATTGTCGAAACATGATTCAGAGGAAAGCACGAAAAAATGCGTTCCTTTTCGTTGCGGTAGTCGGATTTTGGTAGTGCATTTAAATACAATCATTTTAAGTGACTAAGAAAACATATATATAAACATATATAAATAAAGAATAAAACAAATATATTTGTGAGAACCCTCCCTCTCGTTAGTGCGTACTTATATATTGAAATATGAGCTTACGAACATAAGAACTAGTGATACGAGCATAAGGGATTGATGTAAAATGTAAAATGGGCAGATTTTATTTATTTTCCGTCTAGAAATATGAGGTCGACAGTCGGGATATGGGGCAATTTTCCCACTAACGCATCAACTAGTATGCTGATTAAGTGATGAGCTCGGAAAGAATATTATATTCACTATAACAAAACAAACCTTTTTTTATATTTACTTTGTTATGTTATTTGAAGATCATAATAAGTTAGACGAAACAAATACCTCCACCATTACCATGAATTTGACACAGCTAGCTTCAAATTGATTAAACGGAGTGCAAAATTTCTTGGACATTGAAGCAATACATCGAATGTCGAACAATTTGAAAATAATGAAAAGGCAAAAACTGAATGGGCTCGAAATTATCATTACCTATTGATTTCTAGAAACATGGATTCATATGACTGAATTTATAGGAATATGTTATATTGCATTAAACCGAAATGTTTTATCATCTTTCCACATTAAAATGGACGACAAAGCCCAAAAGACCTATCAAACTAGAAAATGTCGCATTTTAGCATCTTGCTTTCGCAGAGAGGCCATTAAATAGCTCTTAGGTCGGTGGTCAGCAGCTGCGTCGTCCTTTCCTGAACTGAGCTCCAAAATTCCTCAGATGGCTTCATGGCACGCGCCGCAGGTTTGGGGCAGTCCGTTAGCAGTACTTACGTAAGAATTCCCTTCAAATGTGTTGCTTTCATGATTCATTTACGCATGGAGCACTATGAAGCAGTTCTCTACAGAATTTGAAATAGTGGGTGCGATAGTAAATATTTAACTTCAAAATGTGGGAGATCATTCGAAATTTTGCTTGCAAGAAGGGTTTTGATGATGACTTCATGAAAATTCTGAAAGTTCTCATTCGCACAGGTTTCGATCGGAAATTCTTCTGTTAATTAAACGTTACCTACTCTCTGCTTTGCGGCGATTTTACCCTTGCACTGCGCTGGCATTGCTGTATTGTGGGATATTTTTGTGAAAACACAAGCATATTTCTCATCAGTAATCATGAGATACTTTAGTAGGGTTTCAGCACGCATCCAACGAGCTACATTTGAAGCTTCTATAATGGGCGCGTTTCTGGAAATTAGAATAGTTGTATGCGTCAGCTTCAGTGCTATCGGTATACGGTGGTACCTTCCGTAGCTTGTAAATTTTTCAGTTATTAGCTGAGGTTTAAGGTAAATGTTTCATAACAGTGTTCAACTGAGAGAACTGTGATGTCGCTACACCTAACCAGTTTTCAATTCCATCAATGTGTAACGAAAACCAAACCTTAAAAATTTTTGAAAAAAATTCCATCGACGACGCTCTTAGAGTAAAGTTTTATTTCACTCAAAAGTCAAGGTCAGAGGTAAGCAAACAAACTGTCTTTATGGTCGTAGCTCCTTTCATTCTCACTCACAGTGACATGTCCATTTTCAAGTTGAATTTCTAGTCATCAAAGACGAAGTGGGTGACCGTGTTACAATTCATATAATATGAGATACATTTCGAGAAAACAACTACTGTAGTGGCAGGAGTAGCATCAAGTGTTGTGTTTAGGTTGGCAGGTAACTCTTTAGCCAGGGTCGATATCAAGCAACACAACGTGGGAAATCAATAGAATGCTGATTACAGGAAAAGCAATTTTAAGACGTTTTAAAATGAACACAAATTCGAATCACCACTACCGTTTATTTTTCGCGTTCAAAATTTTGATTTAATGTTTTTTATTTGTTATTATCAACGTTCATGGTCAAACAAACGGAGAACACCGTTCACATTACGACGAGAGTTTCATTCGAGGACAAAATAGTAATTTGAATTAGTCATCTCCATAGCTCCTCTATACGACGATGCCAACGTACATTGATTTTGACAAAAGAAAGGAATAAATCTGTGGTAAAATTAATAATAGAAAAATATTCAACAATTGAAAATAACTAATCAATGCCTGAATTAGTAATTACCAAATTATCGTTCACGTCTTATGTTTTTACAATTATATATTTGGGTGGATGACTTACATTTTTCATGAAAAACAATAGTGCTGCTCATCCAACGGCTTGCGTTATTAAACTATATAAGAACAAATAATATTAACTTCTATTTTCTATGCGTAAATTAATGTTTACCTTCACTGTGCGAAAGGGTACACAATACTGAAGAAATATTTAACTTCTTAAAATGCCCCCTCACGGAATAAATCATGACTAAGCAGTCGATCATAACCTTACTCGTAGCCATATAAATTCTTAGTTCGACCCTGAGAACCAGTGAGATTTTGGCATTTATCTTTGGAAATTTTTTTCTATTACAGTGTTTTAAATTAGAATAGAACCAAAAGTGAAAGGGGTGATAGATCTTATCCAGATAAGCCCCGCCCCCAATGAAGCGCATAAGTTCACCCACTTGTAATTTTCAAAATAATGCACCTATCGACTTCAAATTACTCTCAAACGAAAGCTTAAATCAATTTTTTTTAGAGTAATTTGAAGTTGATGGGTTGATAGGTCACGGGTCACGGGTGATGACTCGTGAGCCATTTTAAGCCTGAACGCGACAAGTTTCCAGAAGAGAAAAGAAACAATGTCTGCAGTTTCAGCCTGTACACTGTGGTAAGAACTTAGCTCGCCGATGGAGCGTGGTACTCGCCTACCGTGAAATTTGTGAAAAATCAGGTGGTGAGAGAAGAAGAAATTATAGCATGCCATCTCACGTACTTTAAAGAAATGTAGCCTATGAAATTGAATAGCGCTACAGGTTTAGTTTCCCTGTACAGTGTGGAGATATCACGCTTTATATAGCTCAGCAGCGCAACTATAAACGACAGGCCCACCGACACCTACCATGACCGCCATACACGAGCGGGTAGGTGGAGATCGAGCGGTGAACAAACAAAGGTCTTAGGTTAGTTCCAGTAAAGAAACGTGAATTTTTACTAACGGAATAAATTAATCAATTGGTAAATAACTTTAAAAATCACAACATTCTAGCCGTTCTTCCCGCGTTTCCGCGTTGTTGACTGTTGGTTTGGTTAGGTTATAAGTAGCAAAATTGGGTGCTTGATTTTGCAGTTCGAATGCAGTATTGTCCTTCCTAAGATATATGAAAAATACAATTGCATGATAACATTTCACCTCGCATGTATTTGTTATTTTTAAAAAGGTCGCAAACGGATGAAATGTCTTTCATTTATACTGGTACTTGAATGAACAACTTACCTGTTGGGACACATGTGACTCAATGCGCGGGGAACGTCTTAACAACTTATAGTCACTTTCAGCGGATGTCAGGATGGAAAGCAGGTAATGTCGTTTTTTACTTCATCACTTTGCAGCCACCTAACTTGTACACAGTTCTATATTTTTGAGGGGGATAATTGGTGTTTTAATATCTTTCTTTCTTTCAGGTATAGTAATTATTGGAAAATATTAAGTTTAATCGTCTCAGCCCTCAAAAAATCGATATCAGTCAGGAGCATCTGAGACACTGTATGCTCTATGAATTCAAAAAAGGGAACCCAGCTGTAGAAGCAACAAAGAATATTAGAACTGTTAATGGGTTGAATGTTTTGCAGGATCGAAAGTCGGTTGCATGCAAATATTTTTCTGGAGACTTTAACCTCTCAGATCAACAAAGTTCGGGAAGGCCAAAATCAATTGATGAAAACGTCATTAAAAACGCCTTGGAGGCCAATTCAAAGTTAACCAGCAGCGTATTGAACCAACAATTCACTCCAACCCATACCACAATCATTTCATGCAAAAAATCTATAGCGCACTAACTAGACGTATAGAGGTTAATAAGACACACTGAGCTTTAAGAAGCCCAATTGTGGCTTATAAAACGGCACAAATATTTTAGTCGCGTTTTTCATCAAATGAGAAGGAATCTTCTACTGCAAGGTAAATATTTATATCGTTCGAATTTGCTATGCCGACGAATCCCTCCATAATCAACAATATTCATGCCCATGTCTTGCGTGAAGCACATCATGAATAAATTATTCAAGAATTGCTTTCTCATTTAGACTGGTGAAAGTGACTGGTAAGTTGGAACTAATATCCATTTTTTTCACAATCTCTTTCAGTTATATTGCTGCTTATATATTGAAAAATATTTAGCGCTGATGAAACCGAATGATTCGTACTCAATTATGCAAAGAATCAAACACAATTCATTTTTCGTTCAGATGAAATGTTAAACGCAAAATTTTCTAAAACCTTACGTCGACAATACCGAGAATTATTTAAATCGCTTTTCAATTAACGAGGTATTACATTTTTGAATTTGTTGTTTTTTCAAGTGCTTCATAAGCCGAATGAAATTAGTGACTGGCTGCCGTGGCAAAAATGACGTATGGTCTGCAGAAAAATCTTATTTTTTCTTCTGATAATTAATCGTTCATACTCTATACTGCCTTACTTGATATTTATGGAATTGTCATGAATATGTTTTATTGTGTTAGATTTCATCACTGTTAGCGCTTCGTGCATGATGGTTTTTTGTAATTTGAATCTGCGTTCGTATTGAGTGAATAAATTTAACTTGTTCGTGAGTTGGTTTCTCTCGCCTAACAAGCTTTAACACAACAGCTGAGTCGATTGGGTAAATCTGAAGGATATGTCAGTTGTCGATTTTCCACTTTTTGGTGCCTGAACCTAATTAATTGAATCAAAATAAACAAGTTTTCTTCTATGCACTTTCCGTCTCAAATGAGTATTTTACGATTTATAGCGGTAAGTTTAGTTTCGTCTGTGATGACGAATGCGCTCGAATAAACAGCTACTCATCGATTTTCGAATTTTCGTTGCTTGAATCATGCTAATAACATCGAAATAAACAACTTTTCTTCCATACACTTTTTTCGTTAAATGAGTATTTAACGAGGTATAGCGGTAGGTTTGGTTTCGTCTTTGATGACGATCGCGCTGGAAGCGAGTGCGCATTGCAGTGTTGCTGTCCGACGTGCTCCTTGAATAACTTGCCGCTTCAAACACTGGAGTTCCGGTAAGTCTTTTACCGCTATAACTAATAAAATACTCATTTGAGACGGAAAGTGCATTGAAGAAAACTTGTTTTTTTCGATCTAATTAACTATGCTAAGGCATCGAAATTTACAAATTCGAGAACTGACATATCCTTCAGATTTACCGTCGATTGAATTGAACTTGATATAAATTATGCCATAATTATTATTGATCCTTCGAGCAATAAATATATATTATAATATGAGCGGCGTCCGTCCATCCGTCTGTCTGTCCGTGTGTCACACCCACCAGCCGAAAGTGGGTGATGAACGTATCAGTGATACAAGCTTCATCAACTCCACAAATTTTGGTGTATTAATCCAGTGGATTCAGAATCAGAATGGATATCATGTGTATTGGTAGGTTAAATTAGGTTGTATAGAATATCAGCAGTTGAGACTCAGGAAAGTATAGGAAAGCTATAGAATAACATAGGAAATCATGGGAAAGTCATGTTAAGGCTCAGTTGGTCCGATGTCTAATCCTACCATTTTTTGACGAGCCGTGAGCACTAGTAATAATAGCTACTAGCAGGACCCGTGGAAGTTCCACGGACAATGTCATCGTTAAGCTAGGTGGATCCGTGAAAAAATCCGTCAACATAACCTATCATAACCTAACCTATCCTGGTGAGCATAGAAATGGTGACACTTTAATATAAATCCAAAATTCAAATTGCAGCTACAGTTTTCATATCTGGAATAACAAGAGAAATCATTAATATCTTAATTGATGAAACAGGAGCAAAATTACAAAGTAGATGAACGCAAAACTATTTTTTTAATTAGAGAGAGGTAGGGCGATGAGTTACCATTAAAAATTTAAGAGTAATGGCTGGTCAAAACTAGAAATTCATAAATTGTCACCATTTATTTTTAGAAATTGACAGGACTAATTGATTTATACCACTTACGGCAAAGTCAGAGCAAAAATGGGGAATTTTCAAATTTTTGGGGGTGGAAATAGGACTAACTCAAATATGAAAATTGCTTCAGACAGCCAAGATGAGGTAAAATGTATTGATATCATTTTTGATGAAGTTAAATCAAAATTATGGGCAGAAAAATCAGCTACAACCACCCTGTCGGGAATGTCGAGACACATCGATTAAAACAACTTTCGATGAGATCAGAGTAAAACTATGGAGTGAATTAAGAAAAAAGAGCGTTACATTTGGCAGACGGATAAACAGACACTAACAAACAGCCAAACCCAAACAGAAGAACCTAAAAAATCAGCCAAAATCTAAATGATTCATAGAGGGGACCCCTAATAATTTCAAGCATGATTAGCAATGATTATGCAGATAGTAATGCAACTAATGTACATTGATATAATCCATGCAAAATATCTAGGTAGCTAGCTATTACCTCTTTTCAGACGGCATGGCATTGCAGCGAGGAAGAAGCGGTGACGGTGTGCGTATTCTACTGCAAATCTCCTCTGTAGATGAAGCGCAGTCTGTGCTAGTATATTCGTCAGTTTCTGAAGCTGCATACAGCTTTTGCTCACATCCACTAAACGTTTCTGTGAAATAAAACGAGTTATATTTTCTCTGATAAGCACAAATGTGTGTACTAAATACTCGAAGCGTTTAAAGAGCCTGCTCCTGATAGACCTGACGGCCTGTCCCAGTTGCCGCTCACCTTCTGACCCAACAAAATTCTGACAAGATTATGAATAATAGTTGAAATTTTGCGAGGTTTATGGGCAAGATGATTGGTAAGTTTAGAAACTTGGGGCCCCTACAGGTTTTCATGTGAGTGACTTGAGTCACCTCAAGGGCCAGTTGCAAAGTTTTTGTCATAGTCCTTGCAACTGTTTCCTGAAGTTTACCTATAGGCCATTTTTATCTTTCCTTTTTTGTTGCTCGTTTCCTTTCTGTTATTGATAATAAATAATATCATTGAGGTATTTCAATAACAATACATGAGTTATTATTAGTTTATACGTTTAGAATTATGCTCAGTAATTAATTTATTTGACAAACCACGATCCTAATAAAAAACAAGTAGAACAAACAAAAAACTGATGAAAAACAAAACAAAAAAAACGAAAAAAACATTTCTTATTAAAATAGAAAACAAAAACATGAAAAACATGTTTTTTAGAACTTTATTCATAACCCATGGGATAGTTACATTATGCATAACATCAGTGGTATTACTTGAAAATGGGCATTCCATTTATATAAAAATCCCTCAGGTCTATGAATGTGCAAAAAAAATTTATTGAACACAACTAACTTGAATGTGTCAGTAGTTCCATTGGGATAAGTTCCCAGCTGTCATCTGCTGCAAGTCCTCCAGGTGCCCGCCGTCTTACTTCTTGAACAACATTATTTTTTGGCCAAAGACACTTCGTCATTTTTTTCTTGAGCCACTCTCGAGGCACGACTTCATGACTATTGTCAATAAGGTAAAATCGTTCAAAAATAGTTCTAAAAACTTTTGTCAGCGGCATGTGATTAGAACATATCTTTTTGGTGCAATATATTGCTGCACAGAATATATTTTTTATAATTTTCAGTACTTGTATAAGAATTGGATATGCATTATACCTAATTGAAGCATTAGTAAGAGGCAACCCATCCACATTAATTTTGACGTGTAATATATTTTCTTGTTTCTCATCAGTATAACTTTGCAAAATATATTCTTCTAATTGAAACCACCAGCATGCAAAATATGAATCTTCACCATTACCCATGGCTTTATATTAAATTCATCAACTTTTTAACACAATGATTTCACTGAAGTTGGTAAGCCCGGATACCTTGGAGCCAACATGTTTCATAATCTATCTACAGCTGCGTGAGGAACTTGTTTTTCTTCATTTATCCAATTTTCCAATTTTGATCGCAGAAAATTTCCGCAGTCGATGGTGCATGTGGTAGTTGGTACATCAGCGCTTTTCACATAAAAATTGTTACATGAATCATGTGATTCAGACGCAGCTCTCTCAAATCTACTAGTTTGTATTGGTGAGTCATGTGATTCACTGTGATCCATCATTTCCAGCGGAGATACATTTCCTATATCACTTTCTTTCTGAAATGATTTAGTAGTTGGCTCTATATTTTGCTCTGCACTTGCATGCAGCTTAAGGCCACTTCCCAAGTTGCCATCGCTCCTACTAGCAAAAAGATTACTACTAGTAGTTTCGCAGATAGTAGGCCCTCTACTAGTCTCTAATATAGATATTTTTGTACGGCGTCGCATTTGCCTTTGAGACAAATCCTCGAAGTTCTTTTGTCTACCCATATTGGATCAAACGATCAATTGAAACAATCAACAGTTCAGTGCACAGATGCAACCACGCCGGCCCTTGAGTCCTAACTAACCGTCAACTAGTGCCTGTGTGAGCTGCCAGAGGTAAGATCCAAGTATTGTAATGCAAATACAAGGAAATGAATTACATTACACTAAAAGTTTTTTTTCTATGAATTAATTCTCTGTGTTCCGAATCATTGTTTTGCTATAGACTCTTGTAATTCTCATGTAATTTTTTTTATACGCTGCGTAGAAGTAATATAGTGGAAAAAATTAGTTTATAGGACATATTTTATTCTTTGCGTAGTTCGTACAAACATATAAGCTACGTTGCATACGAACGCAGTAAAACTGTTATATAGGTTGGATTCGCATTTTAACGTCTTGTAAGTGTAAAGGTACAAGTAAAACCTTTGCAGTACATGAGTGTCAAATGTCGCTGCAAAAAAAAGTTACTGTACAAATTTGAATCAACATCTGGAGTTAGGTACAATGATCGAACAAGTACTTAACCATGGGTGTACATTGTTATTTCTCTGTATGGAACACGTATGAAACGCTGCGTTCGGGTTACAAATTTTGAAAGAGGCACATACCTTTTCTATTTTTATGGCACATTTCATTACAGTAATCATTCTCTGGATGGGCTAACAGTGTTTTATCCTGAAGTATGTAGGCGAATTTCAAATATGATTCGTATCGAAGGAATGCAAATAGACTGGACTGTCTAACATGTCATTTTATAATTAAAGTATTGCTTTCCAGGTAACTTCAACATATAAAAAGTAACTTCACAGTACGATTTCTCTAAGAGTCATTTGACCATCACTCATAGAATATTTAATTGATACACTAGATGAGGACACAACTTGAATCAACAATACCGTATATGCATAATTGAAGTTAATAGAAATACATTGCGTAATTCCAGTAATTTTCAGCTTATGCAGGTGCTAAATGAAGAAACAAAACATTTTGTAAATATAAAGGCGATAAAATTTATAATTTAGTACGAAAAGCTGTTTTTTATGTACTTAATTTACGGAGCAAAGTTAAAGTTACATTTATCTGTGCTCTGTCATATATAGTCTTAAAATATACATGTAATAGCAAACCTTAATCAACCATTGGTGCCTCCACCAAAATCGACCTAAATAAACTAAAATCTACGTTATGTTAACAAACCATAAACAACCAATATTACCTCTACCAATATCGACCGAAATATGCTAAAATCAACGTTATGTTGTGGTCGATATATCTACCATTTTGTTTCATCGTCCATAATCGACTTTGATGTCTTATACACCACTATATTCTACTATAATCACAACCATTATTTCCGACTGGGTTAATTATCCTAACCTTTTAATGTTACACTAAGGAATTCGGTAGCCATGATACCGAAACTCTAATTACTGAAAGCGAAAAGGACGCACTAACTAAGTAACTAACTAAGCTACTAACTATGGAAGGAACAAGCAGAGATATTTAATGATCAAAATAAATACGAATGATCAAAATGTGGCTCCAAACTGTGTACATATTCTGAGTCATCGAAAATGTAAGATTGTAAGATAAGCGTTACTCATCACGAAGTTTTATAAACAGCTCTCCATGTTCGTCAACAGTTCTTCATCAGGGTGTCAGTTTTTCCCCTAAAAAGTTTCTATCGCCTTCCAGTTAGCGGTCAATAAGATCATATCATCTCAACTTGTAGTGATTTCATGTGTCATCCTAAGCTAAGATTTAACGGCGGTTGCTTACGTTATGGAAGCCATTTGGTACGATTTTATGAGTTCTGGTGAAATTTTTTTTTTTGTAAAAAAATAATTATCGCTTCACAGCACGAAATTTTTTCCTTAAGTATAGTTGACAATGTATGTGAGTGCAAATCGTATTCATGGTTTGTCATTCATAGTCTACTCGCTAAAGTACACACGACTATTTTCGCGTAAATATTTATTCTTAAATTATGTTTAAAAGCAAACTAAAACCCCTTGATTCATCTTTTTGAACTTGGGAACAACTAATTTTACGCGTCTGAAATTATATAACGCAAAATTGTTACCTGGTGACTCCCGTGGAAACCTAATCCTTACGCTCGAATCGTTGACTATCTAAATTTCTTAATCCCATTCACTCCGCATGTTTACTGAATTGAAACTTTTTGCTATTGATCGAATTCCAAGTTTACGCTGTGTTTTAGTAATTCGCTTTTTCGACGGAACTGTATGCTCAAGCATTTATTGGTTCTCCGTAATTAAAAATCACCGAGGTTGACGTTTGTCACACGTGTTTCTCTAAGTGGGAAAACCGTGAGTAGTTGAAAAAAAAATTAAGAAATTAGCTATCATTTGTTACCAATTCAGGTATTGGAAACACTCGAGAATATCGCCAGAAAACAATGTGACCCCTGTTTCTAAGCCTCAGAGTCAAAAATGAAAAACTCAAATTACCTGAACTAAACATCATCGATCAGTAAATAAAAATCTTTGCGAATATTCTGACGCTTCTAGGACGCGGCAGGCGAGACAGTTGGGTGTGTTGAGGTCGGAAAAAGGAACAATGTTTTGAACGTCAAATCAACTTCTTTAGGAGTTGAAACGAACTAACAACAGATGAATAATACTCACTTCCATGAACGCAATCGCAAAAACAACATTACGCTGCTCCATGCCGCATTGGTATATATACTCATATGTATATATATACTATATATACACATATACTATACAGTGCTCTCCGTGGTACAGTGGTTAAGGGATCGGGCTCGTATGTTGGAGTCGCGGGTTCGTATCCCGGCGCTGGCGCGGAGATTTTCCCCGTTGGGTGTAAGGGAAAGCTCAAGCACAATGCCCACTCAACCCAGGTGTTGGAAATGGGTACCGGCTTTGCGGGGGAACCGTCATGGTGTCCTATATATAGGGTTAGTTATAAGACATTTGAAAAACCAATGCTAAGATCATATGCATCAGGCTTGATTGGAAATAAAGCATCCCAAAGATGCCGATGTTAACCTTTAACCTAACATGTATAGGATATGTATTCAAATGGATATAAATATGTACATACATATACATATTTCGTTTCGTTTGCATTTATATTATACATATATACCCCAATATCGTTTAAAGTCACTGAGGACTGTGGAAAACAAACTTAGATTTCAACATTTTCTGAACATTTTCCATGAGGACAATAGTGGTGAACTCTATAATGAACTGTCTTCTTTTCCATGCCACAACACTATACTTCTCACTATCTCATTTACCGACCGATGTGAAAGAATTGCAAATTGAATGATGATCTTCATTCCACATTTAAAAATTAACTATTGGCTATCAGTTCAGTTTTTATTGGTTGAAGAGCGCCGCGGGGCGTTAGAGTCTCAGAATAATTGTCACTGAACGTAGCGTACTTAAGCGCTGGACAGCGATCTCTTGTTTATCTTCATCGCAAATTCTGAACAGAATAAAACAAGCTTCATAGTATATATATACACGGAACCAATCAGCTTAAAATTCACTAGAAGAAGTTCAAGTTTGTATGATTTTTGTATAAATTATTTCATTAGAGGCTTAATAATTACTTTCAACATCTGAAAGACGCTTCTTGAACTAAAGTTATGATGGACTTAGACAAGCCAGTAATAGAACATCGGGGAAATTGAGTTCATCAACGGCTCTCAGTTTTAGCACAACGAGCAGTTTGTCAAGATCTGTGTGTCCGTCTTCCCAATCACGTTGTTCTTCTTGCGCCTGTGGTGGCTCTGGTGAGTTATTTCCGGGAGGAAAAATGGATTACTTCGATGACTGACAGTTGCTGATATAGAGAACTATGAAGAAGTATTGATAGGTAGTTTGTATATGAGCTCAATGGCCAAAGACATTAGAGTATGCTTTGTATTTCATGATAGAAATAACGCAAAATAGTTGTTAGCTGTAAAGACTAAACCATCTATTTCATAGTTTTCAATATTCACTCAAATTATTATTTTCCTTAACAACATTGATCATTCAGTTAGACGTAACTCATTCCTGAATGAAGGTGTGAAAGGTTGAACATCGTAAAATGTTCAAGCTTTCAACCTCTTAAATAAGTGGGTGCTTTATATTGCGCGGCAATTTGGTTAGGCCTTTATTTAAGGGTAATGTGCAGCGAATTTCTTAGGCACCAGGGTTCTCAAACGAGATACTACACAAGTATTATACTTCCAATAGGGCAATTCGTCGAGAATCTTACTCGTAGATTAAGGTACATAAGTATTAATGCGTACTGTCTAATGACCGTACACTGAATATACAGTCAATAAGCTGTAGGTAAGGGTAATTCATACAAATATAATACCTAATGTTTACTGTAGTTTTTATTCATTTCGAGATCACCACTGGTTTTGCCGAGAGTAAAACGAATCTAGTCGAGCCTTGAGCTGGGCGTTTCTGCTGCTGCGCATCTGTTCTGTACATCTATATCCCGCACATCAATCCAAGCGCTTGATATTCAAGCCATTCAAATCATGAGCACTTGCTTTAAATGTAGAAGTAACACAATTTTGATTTATAATAACTTAGGTAAGTAACTATTCACGTTGGACCTGACACTTGAACGCATCACCTCCGCCCACAAAGGTTTGCAGGCTTTTCAAACTTTGCCAATACAAATAACGCTCTATTTGACACTTCGCCGATCTTCGTCACAACTTTCCTCTTGCAGCTTTTTCAGGACAAAATTTCATCCGGGTAAGGCTGGGATCTGAAAACACTCGAAAGTTCTGACTTTGCGCAACCTTTTCTGACCATTAATAACTAATGTTGACTTCGAAACTACATGTAATTTTTATGAGGATTGTGGAATAAATTGCCTTCGATGTACACTCTTGGCTCTTCCATTCAAATAAAAGAATTTTTTTTAAATTTTCAACTGCAGGTTATAAAAAAATAGTTTCATTGGTCTCCTGAATTGGCATTCAGAGTTGTAGTAAGGTGTGCAACGTGAATTAGCTGCGTTAAAAAAACTATTCAATGATAAGTAAAAGTTTTAATTTAAAAAACTTGTAATTAAATTTTATACATTTATAATGATAAGGTTTTATACTGTCTAAATATTTAATACTTAAATGTCAATAAAATAATTGAATTTCTCTAGCTCTGACATACATTGAGCTAATTTCACCGTCGAGCAATTCCTTTTTCAATTTCAATTACCAGTGGTAGTATAGTCTCTGGATTATCTAACTCTGGGCAGCTTTTAGATACAATGCGTAAAACAAAGCTGGGTTTCTATTTCACGAGGGCTGTGAAAATTCTCTCAAAGGCATCCTAAAGCAAGAATTATTTTGGTCCTAAGGAAAAACGATGCTTACGTAATTGTTTTTGGGAAAAAAACTGTCGTCCAGCCACCCCTGACGGCGTGTTTTGGTCCGGTTGGCAGGCGCACTACGGAGCTCACGCCGCTAATGAAGATGAAGTTCTGGGCAATTAACGCTAATGAGGAAGATAAAGCTGTGCTCTCAACGCTAAAACTCTTCTGTCTATAGAGGCAATGGTCCGCATGCTGCAGCACATACATCACAGTGTAACTGGCTTCCAAATAAATTGCGCTATTACTCCGAAAGCTGTTGCCGAGGTGTAATCTGCTGGCTTAATATCAAGTGGTTAGAAGCAAGGACTCTCGATCACTGCGAGTCATGTCCGGGTTGAGTAACGCACATTTATAAATAATATTTGCCTCTCTGAATTTAATTTTCATTTTAACTTACCGAATCCGGCACCATGCAGTCCGTTCAATGCAACACCGCGAATAACGTATATGTACATACTTTGGAAACTACTAAACTCGGTCGAGTTAATTTCATTATGCGCTGCCTCAATTTTCGAGGTAACCCATGAGAAAGCTGAAGAAGCGTTACAATGAGCTCAGGCCAGAATATTCATCACTCTGAGTTGTTTATTATCACATGTAAGCACGATGTGTGCTGAAGGATTTGTATTCTTTTCACCACCCGAGTAACACACTAATTATGTCAGTGGTATTGCTAAATCTTGGTTTCATGTTATGAAAAAAATAGCTGCCTCACTCAATGATAGCACTGATGTAGGAAGTGAAGGAAGTTTTAACAGAAAACAGGACTATTGGATGACCTATGCATGCAACGACATTGTTGCTAATAAAGGTGAAATCAAACTAAATGTTAATTAATGATGACCGACTATTTCACCGGTGGCCAATGAAAGATATACATAGAATAGTGATATATACTTACCGGTATACATAAGATAACTGACATTCTTCAAGAATTTGGATAGACAAATTGCAAAACTACAACATAGAAAAAATGTGCATTTGACACTAAAAAGAACCTCAACGGTTCTCCCCCTTCCAGGACCGATTTCAAGATTACTCTGATGTGAGAGAAACCTTGTTGATGAAACTATCTGCCATTTTCGTTGTAGATTGATGGGAATTCAGTCATACCTGCAGCTGCTGCCTCTCGTATGTTGCCTACGGTAGGACACAATGGAGTGAGCATTGAGACACAAAATATTATTTTGTTGCTGATCCTTGTTAGAAGGACTGTAATACAAATATGTGCTACAACTCATACTTTTGTACTGTAAGTAGGAAAAGTATGCAATGTTTCTCCGTATGACAGTAACCTACCCTATTAAAAATTAAGGGAGTAGCATGGTTGATTAAAGGAGACAGCGTTGAATTAGAGGAGTATTAAGCGAACCGAGGCCTCTTCCCTTCTGACACTTCCAGGGCGCGACTCATACGCGCGATGCGAGCAAGTTCTCCCATGTTGCTACCAGAAGCCACCTGGGCAGATGGCCTCTAGGTGAGACGCCTGCCATCTTTCTCGAGAGAAATGACGGTTGCCATCTTTCGCGTCAGTTTTGAAGTTGGTGTTGTGCGTGACAGATGTCTGGATCGTGTCTCTATTTTTTAAAACGTTTCAAGTAGTGTTAGAGTGTATATCAGTGCGAGTGTGTATTACGTGAGGGTGTATAGTACGTGAGGGTATCAGAAGAAACAAGAGATGGAAGAGACGTAGAATGCTGGTCTGTAGAGGCATTATTTCAAGAGCATGAACGGAGCAAGGACCCCACTGCTAGTTTCACCACCTCGGTCAATTGATATTTTAGACGATTCATCGTTTTGGTGGGGCTGGTAGCAAAGGCAAAACCTCAATGTGAGCAATGTAAAAACAGCAAAATGTGGAAACCAAATCTGAATTTTCCCTCGTCAGACTTCAGCAACCTTTGAATTGAAGGACGTTCTTGAAGGTGATCAACTATGTGTTCAGTTACATATTTGTGTGTGTGTGTAGGGGGGGGGGGGGGGTTGTGTGTGGGTGTGGGGGTAGGTGTGTGGGAGGGGGGGTGTGGGGGAGGGTTTGTGTGTGGGGATAGGTGGAGGAGTGTGTGTATATGAATAGCCGGTGTAATTAAGCTCGGGCAAGGTAAAGACATTTTATTTTCCTTTCTAATTTTAGGAATGAAAGATGAAAAATCTGCTGGACGATTGTTTTTGTTATATATATATAGCTACGAGTATAATCGTTCAACGACCATAGGGTATTGTTGGTATATTCTTTTCAAGGTGCATTTATATTGTTCCCTGCAGGCTTTCACCTCCATGGCTGCGTACAGCTGATTTCCCATTATTGCACATTCAACCGTTGACGCTTCTCAACCAAATATAGCCAGTTGCCCATTAATTACCTTAGTTATTGCGTTGTGAAAACTTCAAGCATAAGTTATACGTCACAAACATGTCCCATTAATGTCAGCTTAATAATGAACACGCACCCTTGAAATTTTCTGCACGTTAGTAGGAATGTATTTAATTTACATACTCTGGTACCTTTTTACTGTGCTATCAATCGTGTTTGCTTATGATGAATTGATTAATCGCGCAAGCACTAAGGTAATTCAAGGGCAAACTGGTTATAATCAGTTTGATCAGTGTGACGGTTGGAAAGTGTGACTAATGGGAAATCAGCTGTGCGCAGCCTTTTTTTTTAAATTAAATTAAGAGGTGGCCATCCTGGGCCTCTCATGATTCTCCGATGGTGAATAGGAGAAACTGGTCGCTCCTTGAAAGCGCGACGGTAGTACCACAGATCATATAATAGAAGATCCACAACTTATCACCAAGCGAGTTTCAGCCCTGTCGACAATGACGTAGGTGCCAATTGGCCAATGACGGAGCCGATAAATTTTTACGTGACTCTTGTTTGAATCTGAAGTCGTTAGTCGGCTGTGAGCCTGCGACAGAGGTGCATCGAAAATTGCAGCAAGAATGGCTCCTTACGTACGCTTAAAAAATGCTCATTGGAAAATTGTGCTACTTATTTATAGCAGGTTTTTTTTATCACTCAAACATCCTAATTTATTTATTATCGTATTGTTTCGACTGATATTAGAATCTGGTGTTTAATGGTTTAAAGGTTTAAAATGGTGATGAACTCTTTCCGAAAAACTTAATATACGGCACCGACGTTTTATCACATTTTGAACTTGAGTCTAATTTAAGGAGGCCATCCCAGGCCCTTGCCAGATCCTGTCGATGTCATGGTCATTTTGCATGTTTTTGTTGTAGAAGGACCCTTAGGTGGTAGACTATTCGTTCCTAAAATTTTATGGCGCTACGACAATAATTCTCCCCCCCTCCCCCCCTCCGGGGGGTGAAGGGACCAAAATATTTCAATTTTCCCGATTTTGACCCCATATAAAAAGAGAACAAATGGGAAATGGAAAAAAGCCGAACGAGCGTTTGTTAGAAATGTTCCAAGGATTCTAAAACTGCTTTTGTTTTTGTTCTAGCATCAAAACTGAAGGAGGAGTCCCATTTTGAAATATCGATATCAATGAAAAGCACCCAATTTTTTTTAATTTTTTCCTGATTTTGACCTTATATATAAAGAGAACAAATAGGAAATGGAAAAAAAGCCGAACGTGAGTGTGTTAGAAATGTTTCAGGGATTCTAAAACTGCATTTTTTTTTGTTCTAGCATCAAAACTGAAGGAGGAGTCCCATTTTGAAATATAAATATTAGTGAAATATCAATACCTAAAAACCAATATGTCAAATTTTTGCAAAATCTAAGGCCTGAATCAAAAAAATGAATAGAATCAATTGTGTTTCTTTTCAAAGGTTACATATCATAGTCAAATTTCATAAGAATCAGACTGAGAAAAGAAAAAAAAATTTTTTTGATGAGTAAAAATTTTTATATTTTTTTTATGAAATCACAATTCACAGTTTGAATATGAAGTTATGTATGGAAAGTATCGAAATAAAAATTAAAACTGCATTCAATTACATCAATTGTTCATTATATTACACTTCAACACAAAATTTTATTTTTTGCTTATACCCAACACTTTGAATTTTCAACATTCATCCTGCGACTAGTTCTCGAGTTTTGATGCTAGAACAAATCCAAAGACAGTTTTAGAATCCTTGAAACATTTCTAACAAACGCTCGTTCGGCTTCTTTCAAATTCGAATTCTTTGAAAAAATATATAGCTCTAAACCTAAAAAATTGTTGCTGATTTTTGAAATTTTAAAAATTTTTGAAAAAATAGAAAAAATTTGAATTTGAAAAAAACTGAACGCACGTTTGTTAGAAATGTTCCAAGGGTTCTAAAACTGTCTTTGTTTTTGTTCTAGCATCAAAACTGAAGGAGGAGTCCCAATCTGAAATTTCAATAAAAATATACCAAAAACACATTTTTCGTCAAAAAAAAAGTAAGGCCTAAATCGAAAAAATGACATGAGTAAAAAAGGTTTACTTTTACAAAATACATATACTGGCCAACTTTCAAACGAATCGGACTAAAAAAGTTGAAAAAGTGGGATGGTCTCCTTAAACGCACCTTAGTTTTTATATATAAATTGCATATATGTTCATGAATGCACATTCACGATTATGTATAGTAAAGGACAATATAAAAAAGTTTTATCAACATAATCGAAATGTACTGCTTTGGCTTTCACTATCCTTATTACGCCAAGAAACGTTTCATAACTTTTGAATAAAAACTTGAGTTCCAATCCGAACGAGTATCATAGTAAAGCCTGGAGACGCAGCCAATTGAAAGCCTCGGCACCAATGACGTCAGCTGCCAGTCATGGTTGCCAGAAGCTGATTGGTTGACGTGCGTGAGTACATTTGTGTAGACCGGGCTTGCGGTCCACCGTAGTTTTGAACTTCTTCTTATGTAACTGTTCTGTGGTAGTGCTCCATGCTGAGCCAGCGTGGCCACCGGTTGGGACAGAGGTGCAGGGGTGCCTATAAAGTGGACACTTCGAATCCGAATCAATGGAGAAGCATGGATGTAACAACCAAGTAGTAATGCGAGCACTCCCAGGAATCACCGATGCCACTCCTATAATTTTTAATAGGGTACTACAGCATATTAAAATTGTGCCATGAGCTCAAGAAATCGGCAGATAGGAACATAAATTTCAGAAGCTGTACATAGTCATTTCGTGCAAACCTTCAAATTTTGCAGCTTGTTTAATTCTTCAAATCCGTAACTATTGGACATCGAAGGGCAGCAGATTTTAAGGTAAGAACAAGGAGCAAACGGAACCACAATGATTGTTTTGGAACTCATCGTGACACTTTAAATTGTCACCAAATCATTAATTACGGAAACAATTTCGAGTTGAACGGTATTTGTCATTCAATATGCTGGTGGTAATTTTGCAGCAATGTTCAACATTACAGACAGCTAAAAAAGCTCTTCGAGACAGTGTTTCAGTGGCATGGGAAAATACTTTTTATATTAGTGGAATTAGTTTCAGCGGTTCTATTACCCTGGACTACCCTTGGGCTACCAAATTTTACAAATGTCTTTTTTCTCATTTCTATCGCCTAGGTTAACGAAAATGCATACTGATATGTAAAATTGAATTCCAAACACATATGCTTTTATAAAATTTTTCGATTCTCGTAAAAAAGTTAATTTTCGAACACGATGAAAAAAAAGAATTGCGCCAAACTTATCTCGCACTACAATTTTCAACCTAGAAGCGTGATTTTGGTCTTATTCAAAGCGGAAGGGCTGTAGAAACACCGTAACGTAGGATTTTTTAAATTTTCGAACTAGAAAAAAGTTATAGTTACACATATCCAACATGTAAAAAACAAAACAAAAATGTCCGTTTTTCCCAATAAAAATTTAAGTTGGAATTCAAATAAAATTTCACTTCGCTACGCTGTTTCCCCCGTCGAACCGCATCGGATGAGACTAAAATCGCGCTTATACGTTGAAAATTGTAGAAGGGGTGCGGTTCTCGCAGAAAAAATTAAATATGTATATGTTCGCGCAATGACTTTTTTCTATTGTGAATTTCGAAATTTTTTATGGAATCAAATGTGTTAAAAATTCAATTTTACATATCGGAATTCATTTTCGTTCCCCTAGTTGCAATAGAATCCTGCAACCTGAGATTAGAAAAAGTACATTGGATTTTTCTTTTCAGTACATTTTTCGGACATGTGTACCCATAAATTTTTTCTAATCCGAAATTCAAAAAATCCTATGTTACGGTCTTGGTACAGTCCTTCCGCGTCGAATGAGACCAAAATCACGCTTCTACGTTAAAAATTGTAGAGTGAGATAAGTTTAGGCATGTATATATATTTTTCTAATCGTCGCGAAATAATTTTTTTCGCGAAAATCGAAAATTTTATGGAAGCAAATGTGTTCGGAAATCAATTTTACATCCATGTGTGAATTTTTGTTCCCATAGGTGCAATACAAATGTGTACACTAAAATTTGAACAATGAGGTCAAGTCCAGGGTTATATTACACGGATGTAATATTGATTCTATTACAGTTTAGGGATCTACAATGATAATTTAACAAATACTTGCTGCACATCAGAAATTATAAAATTTAATTTTAAGGTCCTTGCCGAACTGTAGTTCCCTTTATATCCCACTTGCTTCATTCATGTACGTTGAACTATAAGAATCGTCTGACCAAATCGAATAATGGGTACGTGAACGAAACGAAAATGAGTGCTTGCGAATGAAGTGAAATGTCCGTCGACACGAGGCGGCCAACTAGGTAACTCGACGAAAATAAAGTTTAGCGACGACGTTACATGATCTGAAAACAATTGAGTCTCTCTCTGAAACGGACTTAAAGTTAAATTCCTATATTCTGGTATTAAACCGCTTTCATCCTAGCTTTCTGTATTTTGGTATTAAAGGGGCCACTTCAGGCCCCTGCCAGGCCCTGTCGGTCCGATGAGCTTTTTTTTAAAAAGGACCCTTAGGTGATGGACTATTCGGTCCTAAAATCTTATGGCGCTACGGACACTAGATCCCCCCCCCGAGGGGTGTAAGGGATCGAAAATCATGAATTTTTTATTTTATGGAAATGGAAAATTTTCCACCATAACTTTGTTTTTAATGCTGTAAGGATTCTAAAACTGTTTTTGGTTTTGTTCTAACATAAAAACTCAATGAGTTCTATCATTTTGAGATATCAATGAAATAAACAATATGTCCAATTTAAAAAAAAACTAAGGCCTGAATCGAAAAAATGAATAGAACAAATTGTGTTTTTTTAAAAAATTACATATGTTAGTCAAATTTTATAAGAATCAGACTTCAAAAAACTTCATAATTTATATAAACGAAACTTTATTTTGTTATGTAAATTACGTATCGCAGTGTGAATATGAAGTAAAGCATGGAGAATATCGAAATAAAAGTGAAAACATCATTCAATTAAATAAATTGTCGATTATATTACAGTTCAGATAAAAATTTATTCAGGCCTTAGTACTAACAAACCCATATTTTAAACATTCAAAAGAATAGAAGTCAGTGAGTTTAATGCTAGAACAAAATAAAACACAGTTTTAGAATCCTTGGAACATTTCTAACAAAATTACGGTAGAAAATTTCCCAATTGGGTGAATAATTTTAATTATCAAGCTCAAAACCCAAAATTGGTGTATGTTTGAGTCAGTGATCAAATATCGCATTTAAAAAAAACAAAAGTTGCGAATAGCTGATTTGCTACCGTAGTGTTGTTAGGAATGTTCCAAGGATTCTAAATCTGTCTTTGGTTTTGTTCAAGCATAAAAACTCAATGACTTCTATTCCTTTGAAATATCCATAAAAATGAACCAAAAAACTAAATTTTCGTATTTTTCAAAAAAATAAGGCCTAAATCGAAAAAGATTCATGAGTAAAAAAGTTTACTTTCAACAAATACATACACTGGCCAAATTTCAAACGAATCGAAGGAAAAAAATTGAAATCTTGAAGTGACCCCCTAATTAACTCACTTATATCTTTCAGGTATTGATGCAATTTTCTGCGTAAGTAAAATTTTCATATGAATAGAGTACTTATAAACCATCAATATTTGCTCCTGCTGTGATTTAAATGATATTTTCTTATAAAACATTTTCGTACAAAATTATATTTTCATATAACATTAAATTTTCATATAAAATAATATTTTCAGGTAAAATGATATTTTCATATGTATAGAGTACTTACAAACCATCAATATTTTCCCCTGCTGTGAGGGCAGAAACAAAAATTTGATGCAAATTATATTAGAAGTAGTTCAAGGAGTGCGACTTATTCGTGAAAATAACTACTCTGATTTTGAGCTGTAAGCAAGTTGTCAAATAATAGCTCTAAAATCGAAATTGGCTCACGATTACACAGAGCATTTCTGAAATAGAAATTGTGGTAACTTCTATAAATAATTAAATAACCTGTAACCACAAAACATCTCATCTACAACAAGGACGATGTTGCGTCTGACATGTTATTCGAACGCGTCCATCGTAGACAGCACCATGCAAAAGGAGCATACCTGTATGCTTGCTACCTGTAGAACAAACTATTCTTTAAAGTATATAATAAAAGTAGCTCTCTCATAAATTAACGCATACCGGTTCTCAATTCAACGTCAGCTGAGAATATAGTTTCTTCCTATTTTAAAATTTTATTTTTAAAGAATGCAGGCAAACAAAATTGAGAGCCCCAATACCTGTTAGCCACCCACCTCATCCCAGCCAAGTCTGTACGTAGGAGTGCCAACCTACGCTATGACGCGCTGACTTACTGGCACTGGACTCATAAAGCACTTAACGCTCACGTTTCGAACAGCTGGTACCGTAATTCGATTTACCGATATGTGCAACAATTGTTATGTTTGTCAACAATCGAAACGTTCATAATTTATTAAAAGTGTTTCAACGCACCTCATATGGAAGTGTGTCACTCAAATTTCGTGATTTTAACGCAACTAAAGTTGAATGTATTTTAATGCCCCTTAACTCGAAATACGATGATCAGCTAAATGTAAAATAAATGATCAAATATGTAAAAATGCATAAAAGAAAGACCTAAGAATTAATTTGGACGATTTTTCCTTGCACGAACTTCACTTCAATCAGTAGTGTCTAATGAAATTTTTCGAGAAAGGCTTTGCTTTCAGCTTTCGAAGAATGTATTCATTATGATATCTTGCAACTCTTGTTGCACAAAATTACAAACTGGCAAAACTTTCTTGTTCAGAAGCTGGCATTTTAATAAAAATATTCTAAGTGCTTGTAGTGTTTCTCAGCATCAGTTATTACCAATCAATACTTTGTTCATATCTTTACGGAAATGGTCTGGAGCGCTCAAGTTTGTGAACAAATTGCCTTGCTCTGACTGGATTCAGATAGACGTGTTACAGATCTACAGATTTGATTTGATTACAGATTTGATAGAGGTGTATACACGATAGGAATACTTTCTTTTTCATGTGGTCAGTAAGTGTTTTTCATGTATAAATAAAACGATTTCAAGGTTCAGGGATCGCAACTTATTTGTGTTAGTCGAGCATGTTTTGTGTGTTTACTCAATATGGCTCCTGAATGACAACCTTTTTATTTTACCAGAAGGGGACGCCATGCTGCTCCATCTGTATTGCTATGACGCTCGTGTCGCCCCATCTGCGCGACAGTGTGAGTCATGCCTCAGCGAGGAAAATGAACAACGAATGAGACGATTAGACTTCATCATTTCTCCCAAATTATTAACTGGGCTCAAGTTATATAATTCCGAAGCTCTAATGGACAAGCGAAGCAGAATATTATTTCATTCCGTAAGAAGGAGAAAGATTGACGGCAAAGATTTTCATCCCTCTTTTACCACGTTAAGTGATGCATGAATTACATTATTACTGTTGTGTACTTATTGTTTTTTTTCAATAGGTAAGTGAATTGGTTAAGAGTTAGGCAAGAGAATAGAATTCTGTAAAGTGTGATCGTTTTCGGCTAATTCGATCCGACATTTAGCTTGCTGTACTTTCTTAGTTAAAAATTGCGTCTATACCATTTTTCCTCAGCTGTCTTCCGATTTTCTTGAGAATGATCTGAAACCGAAATGTTGAAATTTGACGCTGTAAATATTTTCCTTCTCGGTCATCGTTATTATTTGATGTACAAAAATTCTATAACTCGGAGTGCTTAGGATTGGGAGCAGGCGTAAGTAAGTTAGGATGTTGTTCATCCAATCCTATGGGGACTGGCGCCCAGGCAGTAGATGCTGTTAGATCCCATCAGCAATGGATGGGCCTTCTGGACATCTATCTGTGGAGTCGGCTTTGCTGCTTTCTGTTTTCATGACTTCTTTACTATCTTTTCGTTGTATTTTCTTGCTCTTTCTCATCATCTTGATGTTTCAATGCGTAGAATATCCTATGTTGGAACACACCTAATGTATAAATTCCACATTTACTTTAGACTTTACCAAATGTTCTCTTCTCTTTCCTCGGTCACAATATCTTTACATTAGCATAGAAGCCTCTAACTGACTTCATATGCTACTATTTAATTACGATTGGTAGGTTCTGACGATAATTGAAGTATCAAATCATTTTACTTTTATGGTCTATCACTGTTTGAGTTGAACACGACTTCTGCTATCCCAAAAGCAACAGGATAACAGAAGTCGTGTTCAAGATAAAGCAACAGGATTCATCACAATTGATGAACTTCTCTTTTTAACTTGTTCAAACATGTGGACGACATATGGAGCCTCACCATATTAAACGACATTTAGTTCCTTTGCCAGTTATATCAGAACTTGTTTGTGAAAATATTTTTTAATATCTGTCTCCGTGTTATGGATGAGAGAGTGGGGTGAAAATATTATTCAAGAGACAAAATTCTTGACGTATGAAATGCAGTAATCAAATTGAATCAGTTTCAAAATCGATAGCACTTAATTACAAAAAAGAATCCCTGCAAATTTATCAGCAATGGTGTTGAAGTGATTTTTCTTCGTAAAATTTTTAGAAGACATATGGATTGGACAAACAAGTAAGTTGAGTATCTACTGGAAGAATTTTCTGCAGTTTAATAATACTGTAACTCAGATTGCTGTAAGCTTAGAGATTAATCAAGAATATATCTGCGCTTGATTCGTTTTATGAATAAACTAAAGTTACATCAGTTCTCTTGGAGTTTGCCACACACGCTGCCAACGAAAGCCCTCGGAAACTTGTCCAAGCAAGACCTGTTTGCTGATCTCTACACTTGTTTTAATCAAATTTCCATCATCTGAAATACCGACCACTACTAATAATCACAGGTAACTAGCTTTGTTCATATATGTACTAGGGAGTAATTGTTTGTGCCAGAATACGATATATATAATGAACGAATTAGAATGTTCAAGTGTTCTGCATTCACACTTTGACGGTGAGATTTTTCCTGCCAAACGTAACAGTATTAGTCCTTCCCATATTTGCTAGGAATATGTTGCAGACTATAGCAAAGAGTATGTTTTTACTGCTGTACTTTCTATTAGTTACAATGTAGCGTCCATCGTTCTTTGATGTAATTGTTTCTGGTACTGGTGAAAAGGCGTTATGTTGTTCTGGGTTACTCATTTTTTCTAATGGGTTCAACACTAGTAATGGAACATAACACCCTTTGCATGTGCAGAGTTTGGAAAACTGGAGAAAGTTGAATTTTGTCATTCATTTCTTTCATTAAAGTCCTCCAATGAGTTAGTTGCTCCTGAGGCATAAATTTATTCATGAACGAATATTCGTTCAATCTCAACAAATTTCGTGCATTTGCAACAATTACACGCTCACACTAGCTCATACACACAATAAATTTGTCTATAAATACACTAAACTTACGTGATGTGATTAGTTAGTGCATCGATATAAATCTGCTTCGCAGCCCGTGCAAATTCCTTATGAGCAGTAGCTCATATATTTTTCCCAATCTAGCAAGCGCAATAGTGCATTTTGCTAGCTAGCAATAGTATGTGGAGGCTCCACTCTCAGTCTTCGCAAGAGCTGAGGACCTCTCCTGTAGGAGTTGGAACAAATCAAGCTGGACGAGATGGGATCCCGTAATATAATGGCTAGGAATGAAACTGCCTACGATCGAAGGTTCGGCGCCTTCAGCCGATGACCAATGGGCTAGATGTGGTCAATCCGAGAGAATAAATCGAGTACCGAGTGTTTCTGATATGGCTTCCTTGAGGGGAGCGCAGTTTTTTTTCTGCTGGGGTGGGGCTTCTGTTATCGAATATTATTGAGTGGTGCTGGGAAAAATTACAGCCTTTTGTACTCAATGGAAGGCAGGGACTTGCATTTTATCTGTTACCTTGAGTGATTTTGAGCTAGGTGTAATCTGGTACTCATTTGATGAAACTTCTACTACTCCCAATTTCAAAAATTACTTTACAAATATGTAGCATGAGCGTAACACAGTGATACTGCTATGTGAAATTCAAAGCAGACTGCAAGTCAGCTCAAGGTCAATGCTGAGTTGTAGATTAGCTCGAAGGTTTTGCTTTGTTGAAATTCCTCATGCGAAGCCTGGCCAAGTGAGCTCATAACTCTTGCGTCAGATCAGATTTTCCGGAGCGCCCGAAGCTTCACCTCGCGACGGCCTATGCATTCGACCACCCGAGGAGTTCTATTATAGCGACCTCGTTCTTTGCAAGCTTGGCAACTTAATTAAGTTCGGGTCTTGCTCTCGGCACCTCGCTCTACCAAGAACAAATTTAAATTTGTGTGGTCATAAGCTTTGCGGAAAGTGGGTTCGTAACAAAGTGTTTTATTTTTGTATCATTTTTTAAAATACAGCAACCTAGTTCCCTCATAATCTATGAGAAACATGCTTATGGGCCTTCAATGCGTTACGCAGCTCTGTATTTTAAAAATATATATATATTCATTTCTCGAATATTTAAATTTGAACTGAGCGTATGGTAATAGGGATAGTTTACAGATTTGATAATTTACTGGACTATCTTTAAAAAATCTGGCTTTGAAGTGCACGCAGTGAGATTGGAAATTTTCATTCGGTCAAACATTTGTTCCCAGGGTAAAAAATATCTATAAAAGTCCAAATGAAAAACAGTAAGACAAAAATCGAGCCCGAAAACTAAAAGAGTTTTACACTGAGGAGAAATTTCAACTGAACTAAAATTGAAGATGACTCTATCTGGATCAACAGGCTTCAAATCGTTACCAATACCTAACGCACTCAGCTTGTTTCGATGCGAGCGTGCAGTTTCCGGGTTGAGGATCGTCACGTTGCGCTCAACAAGACGTCGCACAAGAAAACGATCGAAAATTGAGAAATCTTGAAGCATTTCTTGAGTATCCTGGAGTTGTTCAGTAAAGCGGTTGATTGAAGTTTGCTTGCATTTTGTTTCGTGGAGCACAAGTTTTCTTTGCCATTGTTTGTAAAAACACTGTAGTGCACGTTTGTAGATATTACTATATTTTTTCCTGATTTTTTTAAATCATCTAAAATCATAGATAAATATTGCAGCAGATAATTTCAGAAATTAACTCCCATCGTCCAAATCCTGTATCCACCAGCGCTATTTGCAATGGTTATACCCTTCGGAAGCTGTAATTCGTTCCAAATTTTTCATTTCAACTAGAATCTTTGTTTAACCACCGTCATTACTTCATGAGTATTCAGACTTAGTTAAATAAGGCTCAGGTAACCCGCTCTATCGTGGCACATCAGTACAATAAATTTTACGTTTTTGGCTGTCGATATGGTTAACAACGGTTATGAAAACATGGGCAAACAGTTGTAAATTACGGTATACTACATATCCATTTCAGGGAATAGATATCATCTAAACCTCCAGAATACATGCAACACGAATAAAGGTAGCTGATATTGTACGATGCGCTATATATAAAAATAGATCAATTATTTTCAAATAAATATTTTGCATCTCTAATAGATATTCCTAATATGTTTCGTATGCCGTCAACTTCATCAAGGCCAAGCTGGGAAACAGGAATCGAAATTAGTTTTGAATGCTTGGCCTCGGATGGCGGATGCATGGCGTCGAGCTGCACGCTACAATACGGGTGGAGTGGCAACCAAATTGAAATTTAGTTTGCAGCATGAATGGAAACATGAATTTACTGATTCCACAGACATGAGCTGTTTCAGCTAATACATTTGGTTTGATATTTTATTGGTTATTCAGAAGTCAAAGTTTTATGGCCCATAAAGAAATGGGGAAAATTTATGAAAATTGAACGGCAGTGTAATGACACAAAATATTAATGTTTGAACATCAAATTCTAAATTAGCTTTTACTTTGATAACTTTGCATTTAGAGTAAATAGTTATCGATTGTTAAAGTTATCAAGAACCATGGCCAACGCTACGATGAAGCCAAAAAGGGGACTGTTCAGTATGATGGTTTATTTGTGTTCGGATTCGTAAGTTGTAGTGCAGTCAAACTCAGCGTTTGTGGGTGGCCATATTTCTTCACGACACCTTGAGTTGATGTCTGCCGTAGAGTGTTTATTCAGTATCAGACTGAAGCAGTAAACTGAATGTTAAATTGGGAGCGGAAAAAAATTAATTGTCATTCTAGAAAACGTCACACATACAGCTCTGATTTTAGCTCTCAGTGAAAAAATGCCGGTCATTTAGATTTTAGATCGGAATTGCTCTTTCTTGCTGTAAACCAGGAATGTTATGGAAGTGCCCTAAACTACTTTCACTTCATGAGTACCGCAAACAAAAAACTGTTTCTGGTTCGAAAACATGATGCCATCGCTTGATTGCTAAACAAAACGTGATTTAAGCCTCCAGAACATAAACAAACTATGGATGTTTGTGTCTCATTTACTTCAAAATCTACGTCAAAATACCTGTTCCCACATTTTTCTTCAATTAGTACAAGCCATGAATTATCCGTGTAAATTTTTCTCTTTTTTCGTGATTCTTAGAGTTTTGAAGTCATTTTTTGCTAGACTTGAATCAGGTTCCCAATCATTGGTATCGTGCTTATGAAATGATTTATGAACTGAACTATCTTCGATTCTAAACTCCGCTTCATTTGTTTCGCCGTGTTCTTCAACAACTCACAATCTTATAAAGGGGTAACTGAACGGAAATCGGCTTTGGAATTTCAGGTGAGTGGCTGGACGTGCAGTTGATGGTAGATTAAGATATTCATTGTACTTCTATATATTGTTAAATTCTGAAGTTATAAGGGAATTAAAGTACCAGTTCGTGCAGCGATAGTTTTACCTTCGTCGAACAAGCTAAAGCTAAATACCAACTCTTCGTGTGTTATTGTGATCTCTCTCAGTAAACTCTTGACATAGCGCGTGTGAGGGATTTAAAGCTCGTGCTGATCTGTTAATTAGATTAGATGTTAGATTAAACCTCCCTAACGGTCATTAAGGCGTTCCAGAGAGAGGGAGGAGGAAGACACCATTAAGTAGAGAGTTTTAGAAGCAGTAAGTTCAGATAAAAGTTTGTGAAACAAGATAAGAGCTGAAGAAAAAAGTTGTAGGTGCTGAAAAATCGGATAACAGAGAATCAGAAAAAGATGGTTCATTACAAAACAAAAAATACTTTATTGCGCTCATATTTAGCTTTTGACATGTTTCGATGAACAACCACAAACAAGACAAGGGGAATTAGGGCTGTAAGACACTAACGACGGGGAGTCTCAAAGGCAGACACGATTTGAAACTCAAAAAAAAAGCATGTGTGTAAGGAAACAAAAAATTGAGTGTAATTGGATTATATACCTTAAATGATTAAAGTAGATTATCTTGCTCTTTCATTTTTATTTCGATTGTTACGGTTCCCTGATGTTATGGTATCAAAAAATAAATTAAAGTATTGTGAGAACTTCATTTCTAGCGAATGAAACTCAATCAATGCATGAACGGCTCACCCCGCTCACCTCAATGTGAGCTTTATTAAAAAAAATACCAATCGGCAGCTGCGAACTTCAAGTTATTCCGGTCGTCATAAGCTAGCAAATTGCCAATAAGCTAAAGAATACAATTTTACTCATGGAGAGGGTAAATTCTCTATTGAAAATTGAACTAACAAACAAAAACGGTATGCAAAACTTAAACACGCATAGAGACTATGGCTCAATTTATGAGATATCTTACTCAATAGGATATGTTTTGAAAATTAATCTCTAGTTTTACATATGCAGTATGTAGACAATTTGTTTGTTCTGAAGTATGTTAAAATTACTATCTCATTATTTGCAAATGAAAAAATATTTTTTACTCTGTCATCAAAATGGAAAATTCACTTTCTACTTCACCATTTTTAGATATGACCTGAAGTTTTGCCTTCGACAACTAAATTGGAAGGTCATGTATCTTCCTGTGAATAATATACCCACGCATCGGAAGCAAGAGAAGCGTGATTTCAAATTCTAATAGTTTATTAAATAGTTTCAATTCGAACAGGTATAAACCTCAGGCGCACAAGCTAAAAGGGACCTGTCATGGCTAGTTGCCTTTTATTAAAAAGTGCTCTGATGGAGCCAATTCAACAATCGCAATGGTGTGCAAGGCACAAAGAAAGTTCTAGTAAACGACATCGCCAGATTTGTCAAGCAAAATGTACAGGTTTCTGCAATCAACACCAGTAAATACTCTGCGAACATCATCCCCTATTTTCCACTTTAGCCATCTTCGGTTTGACTCTAATCCTGTCCACTGATTTGAATGTACTCTATGAAGCTAATCACCCTACTTCTCTCCCCAATATGATCTGATCAGACTCACAGACCGACTACTATAAGGGCTTCATGAGAGCGGCTGTCTTTGTTTACGTATCAGTGTGAGGAGCGAAACTTCTTGACCCTCCAAACGTTTTCACGCACTTGAATATTTTCCGCCCGGTTCCCACATTTTCCACAATTCTACAACATTTACCGGAAGACATACAGTACACTGTCCGCTCAATTTTAAAACGCTTGCTTGAAAATTGTGTCATGGATTTTTTCTTTATTTCATAACCTTTCAATTGAAAATTGTCCTACATTTTCTTTATTTAGCAATTCGATAAATTGTAAACTACCATCACTTATTAAATATTGGCCTGAATTTTTCTTAATAAAAATGGGCAAATTAGCGCTCTTTGATTACTCATTGAAAAAATCATTGTAAATTTCTATGAATTAAATTGTTTCTAAACGGTTTCTCAGACTTCTTTCATGGGATCTTCATGAAAAATCTGACTCCAGCTAATAGCCTAATATGCTCCTCCCTCGCTAGTGTGGGGAGATATTTTATTGGTCTCATTAGTTCTCGTCCCTCGAGTGGCTTCGACACCGCCTGCCCTGATACTTCTAGTTTGAGATGGATTAGGATTTTGGTCGTTCATGAGAATGCCTGATCGTCAATTTTGTGCTCAATCGAATTGTTTTCGATAAATATTAATTTCTGTCATGTGCTACTTGATCACCATGTCAGTCGGTGATCGATTTAGAGAGATATTTTATTTCATTATAAGCTTTATTACAAAGACATTTTTTAAAAGTTCGGATGATAAATTATATTTCTGGATCCAATGTTTCATAACTTATGAATCGAAAATGTTTTTGTCCCTAATTCTTCTTTAACTAACACAGTGTTGTAAATTTAATACTTGAGTTTCATCAATCATCATTTGTAAAAAATGATTCTTTGTCCAAGTTAGCAACAGCAAAATCTGCTACGTAAAGTGTTCTTTTCTGAAATAGTGTTCAGGTACTGAAATAGTCAAGTTTGGTAGAGAAACGATGTTAAACTTGAAATTATCGAAAACACTGGGGAATTAAAAAATGTGCTTTTACATTTATTGAGTCATTTTATTTTCTTGAAAACCAACTACTTATCATGTGTTTCAAGTGTTTTTGACAGGTCCCCTATTAAAAATCACGGACTTCACCTGGACGAACTAATAAAATATCATCAGTGAAATGCAGTTCAGCTGTGTAAAGAGCACGTGGAAGGAAAAAGGCCTCTGTATCTTCAATGAAGGCCGATGATGCTGTGCGGCTGCGCAGAAGTGCGCCGCTACGAGCAAGATATCTGCTCTAAAGACCGCTATTGCGATCGTGGACATACGCTGCCCCGGCACTGTTGGTCAATTCTATATGGAGCTGATTACAGTCAGAAGCGCTGGTCACGGGGAATATTTTAAACGAGGCTACGAACCACAGCTCAGACATCTGTGGCTAATTTAAAAGAAATGTGGTCTGAATGGGGCACTGAAATTAAGGTGTGTGTTATGGTGTGTCTGAGGGAAGTTATCTCATGAAATCTTGTTTTCAATGGATTTTCGTGTCTTATCTGTTACCATGAAAATCTGGAGTGCGTTTCTTAACCCTTTAACGTCTGCATTTTGTACTCATACATGTATATTACCGTTATCAAAACTACCAATATTGAACTGGCTCCGTCATTGTGTACACACCGACATCACAACGGGGGACTGACTGACACTCAACCATAAACTTTGAAGAACATATTAGAGCAAAAATTTTACAGGGAAGAAAATATATTGGAACTGTTTACGATAGTGGATTTTGAAATCTTCTTTGATGGTAAAGGGTTAATATTCATGCACATTTTAAAAGCATGCGTACCGTCGACCTATAATTTCAACAGCTCTAACTCTTAGTTTCATGTTTTTGGCTTGAAATTCATTTAACATGAGTTGAATGATTTTTTCATGGAAAAGATTCAATATGAGAGCACACAAATCATAATTAATGATTCATTTTATTTTTCATGCAGGAATTCAAACCGGATGAGTTTGTACTACACCTACTGTTTATTTAAACACCGGTTTAATTTGCAGACACTTTAACCTCTCAAATAAATGGAGTTGATGTGTTTTTCTCGTCGATTTTCAAACTTTGTTTTTTATCAACGATGTTGTTAAATGAACTCAGTTTTTCAAATTCGTAGTTTTCCTTGACAATATTCTCTATTTAAACATTCCGTCTGATAACTCCAGTACATTGACTTACAGTGCATAGTTAGTATTAATGTGCAGTACCTCTTTCATTCACGAAATTCGATGATATTCAAATTCAGCAAATTAAGTGATCCAAAATCCGAAACATTTTCATTGATTTGAATTAGATTTTCAGAGGGCATATCTCGTACATTAATTACTTCTAAAATATCAACACCAAGTGGTATTGTAAATAGAGGAAAAAATGTATTTCATGAATTAAGAAGTTCTGAAAGAACTCACTAGAACATCTATTTCTGTAAAAAAAGAACAGAAGCATAACATCTGTACGACAAATATAAGCAGAATGGACTCTTTACAGCACCAAAGAAAGCCATCACATCACTTAGCAACTTTGAATACCATTCTCATAGAATTGATTGATTCAAAAATTTATACGCACATAGTTATGTCATGAGATAAGACATTGAACATAGAGTATATTTTCATACCGGCCATCGTGGGCAATTAATTAAAAGCCAAAGTTAATTCATACTCCTCGAGTATATTACCAGATATCTGACCAAGTTTTAACTTCATTGGAGATGAGGCTCAGAACTCGACAACTTTCGACATGAGTAATAAAAACCATTACGGAGCATTGAAAAACCTGCGTGAGATTTTTGGAATTTAATTTCTTATCTAGGTAATGACAAAATCAGCTATTAAGATGCAACTGCCTCCTCTCTTTAACATTTTACGCTCAAAAATCATACGCTGGTGGTTCTGAGATGAAACTAATCCTAAACTCACTCGTGAATACGCTCTTCTCGCTTGTTATTTTACATATTGTGGTAAGTCAACATAATGTTTTATTTTCCTTTCTTGGCAACTGTACGATTAGTCTAGTATACGTGTGAGTGTTCTAGATTAAATAAATAGTAAACTAAGATTGAGGCTTCATTTATAGAGTGTCCTAAAAGTCACTGCACTTAGTCGGGCTCACATGTAAACGTAACCCTGTTTGCTTATTGCAACAGCTCAAAGTATTGATTGTACTGATGTATTGCTCATGAATAAGATTTGTTTAAGTTTTTTTAATAATGTATGAGAGTGAGGGGAGAGGGCTCAACTTTAGTAGTTCTCCCCATTCAAAGGTGTCAGAGTGATAGAAGAAGAACATGAAAGCCAGTGAATTCTTAAGTCTCGAATGAAAAACTGAGCTAAATTGGAACCTAAGGCATTGATTTAACACAAAATACTCCACAAGACACCGAACACAAACTTTTTCCTCATTGCAAGTGTTTCCAGGTTACGTAAAATGATATGAAGGATTCGACAGCAAGTTGCAATCATATTCCAACAGTCTTCCATGCCTTGTTCATTTTCAGAGCGTCGGAAGTTGATCTTAGTTGTCTACAATACCTAATTTCACAAGGAACACGTCCAAAATAATTTTTTCGTGAGTTTATATTTATTTTCCGTTCGCTGCACTCCTCATAGTTTGCCCATTAATTAACAAACGAACCTTAAAATGCGAGAGTGTGTTAACTAATGATTTCAATTCCTTGTAGATTGGTGCAGCAAAATGAAAAAAAAGCATGACAGGTATGAAAATTGTTGTGTTCAACTACATCGCTGTTATAGTTTCAATTCAAAGATTCTTTTCCATGTTCAAGAAAAACCTAATCGTTCCCACATACATTGTTTTTTATAATCAATAAACTTGTTCTCAAGTCGATGAAGCTGAGTTAGTCTTAGAAAAAAAAGTTCCTGGACAGGCGTTTTCACCGCCATCACTTTCTATATTATTCTATGCGTGAAGTCCCCTCAGTGATATTAAATAACCAGTTCCAACATCATTTACAGAGGTTTGTTTGAGTTTAGCAGAAACAAATCACTTGAGAGCAATTGTGTTGAACGTAGAAGTCTAATCATCCGGCCCACAATAATTTCAGTACATTCACGCATTCCTCTCTATCATCGCTCCTTCCGTCAACCAAAGAAAGGAAATTAATCACATCGCGTTACGTCCAGTAGGCAATATAATAGGAATTCTGAAAGCTCTGGCCCCAATGCTTTGTATGCATGCTGAAAAAAATATATATAGATTTTAAAACATAAATCAATAAAAATAGTGCACCATTATCGGTTTATACTCAAAACTGGGCTCTACCGTTTGTGTACACAGTAACTTTGAAAATTATTTATTTTCTCAGAATCACTATTTCGGTTTGTTAGAAAGCTTGAGTTGATGAAAATTTGAGGCTTTAAATTTCACTTATAAATTTTTTATTGTAATCGTTCGCATCATGGATCATATTGTTATAACGAAAATACTCTTACATTCATCGCTATTCATCATTTTTGTACATTGATTTCGATTTCCAACGCATTTCGCCGAGAGCTGTGAAGATTATATGTTTTAATATTCCCTCAGAATCTAATGGCAAAAACAATGTTTTTACGAGGCTAATTAGTGTTTAGAAATATGAATTATTTACACACTGTACCAATTGCGTGAAATAAATTTTTGATCGACATTCAACTAAGTAACCATAGAAACAGATTCGTTGTTTCAGTCAACTAAGAACAAAATGGGGATATAATTAATTCATATTGTTTTATTCCAAGTAATTTTTGTCAGAGATGGTATCGGTATGCTAACGAAGGAAACTATAGAGCACTCTGAAGATTTGATGAAAGTTGAAACTTACATTTGTTGTTTTGTCATTTTATCTGACTGAAGTGTTAGTATTTTCAATAGACGAGAATAAAAATCTGTCGTTTCCTAAACGGTACACTAACTATTAACACTCAGGCATCGTTCTTTAGAAAACTCTTCACTTAGACTTAATAAAGGTGTTCTAGTTGCATGAGGATGTAGGTTATAATTTATGTTAAAGGTTGTCAGACGCTCGTGGTCTCCATCGTTGGCTATTATTTCGCTGGTATTGAGATCAAAATTGAAATCAAGCCGACTAGATGATGAATTATGCAAGCAATTATTTTAATCCATTCCGCGCTAATCTTGTCTCGGCGAGGAGAGGAGACATCAGCGCGGAGTCAGAAATACAGTGGCGCCGTAGCTGAGCTGCGCTGCTAAACAATATCCAGGAAGGAAAATTTAGCTCTGCAGTGTTTGGGGAACGTATTTTAAAGGTATTTTTTGGTGTAGCTTTGACGAGATTCAAACAAAGGGTGATTGCGCATATCCCCTAAAAAGCCAAGCGACCATCATTGGTAATTGGTAGAAAAGTCGCATACGTGAGGGAAGGGTTGCATAAAATTCAAACACAAATACGGAATGCTTTGAAACCCGCATCCGTTAACATAGCAGTTCAGCAAGATGATTCGCATCAAATGAATGAAGTAACAACTTCGGTGACTGCACTGCACGAATATGTTGCTGAACATCCTCTCTTAAACAGGTTTTGTCTATGAAATATGGGACACATTAGAATAGTATGGTGTCTATTGAGCGTAGTGTAGTTGCACATGCTCAGAATAGATTTTAAAAAAAGATTTAGAACAACGGTAATTAGACTGAAGTGTTCAGTTAAGATGGTCACTGTGATGTATTTTAGAATTGCGTTGACACAAAGTCAACGAAAACAGGTAAGGCAGGCTGTTGAACTTAATTTGATGCACAGTTTTCCTGCGTGTGATGCATCTTACACCGTTGTAGATAGGATAGTCCTTAGTTGGGTGTTATAAGTCAACTCATAGCAAAACATTTAATGCTACCAAACAGAAATAGTTTAAAGATTTAAATTAGGCCAAACTCATGCAAAAACGGTTTTGTATAGCACTACTGCACTGCAGTTAGATGGGGAGAGGTCAGTGAAATTCGACTTTCGTTACTTATGCGGGAAAAAATTAGGTGAGATGAATTTCATCCCCTTTACTCATGCTATTGATGGTTCTATTCTTATTCTCAAAAACGAGATTATAGATATGATTGAAAATTTTGAAAAGATTATGATTTAGTGTGATGATGAATTGCACGGTTGCATTTCCCAAAAAAGATCTGGAGAAATGTGGTTAGAATTACGCTTGGAGCTTATTTTCTTTGAAGAGCACACTTAGACAGGGAAGCAAATGCCAAAAAATGCTCAACAAGATGGGTAAATAATATTCATGAACTATTTCATCGACTAAAAACAACATCAAGCAACATTTGAACCATGGCTGTCACATAGAATATGAATTTAATTCATATAAATTACTCTACAGTTTCGATATATTCCTAAAGCACAAAATAGAGCGTATTTGTACACGGAATTCCATAAAGCATAGCCAATGCCTTCTGTTTCTCAAGGTCTAGTGATGGAAATCGCAACATCACGCTTAGCTCTCCGTGGCACAGCGGTTAAGGGGTCGGACTTGTATGCTGGAAGTCGCGGGTTCGTATCCCGGCGCTGGCGCGGAGATTTTCACCGTTGGGTATAAGGGAAAGCTCAAGCACAATACCCCACTCAACCCAGGTGTCGGAAATGGGTACCGGCTGTACGGGGGAACCGTCATGGTGTCCTATATATAGGGTTAGTTATAAGACATTTGAAAAACCAGTGCTAAGATCATATGTATCAGGCTTGATTGGAAATAAAGCATCCCAAAGATACCGATGTTGTTAACCTTAGGACCGAATTAATTTAACTGCAAACCAACGTTAATTTCTCATAGACCAGAGCTAACCAGGATTTGGAATATCATTGATTTGCAGCGATATTTTTACTCCAAAATGGGTACATAAAAAGTGATGTTTTTATTGCAACATAGAATACACGCGTAGTCGCTTTGCGTGGGCATGATGTCAACCCGTGTCATCAGATTGAAGAATTAAAACAAAGTACATATTCTTCTGTTGCATTTTTGGCGATATCAGCAGCGTTGTAATGTTCATTTTATAACTGAAACATAAAAGTGGCGTAAGAACGACAACTTCACGGAGTTTTGCCTCTGATATTGAAATTACAAGACACGAAATTGTCGGAAATCGCCGGAATGGTCTGATTTGGTAAAAACAATTGAAACTCGCTAGAAATTGAGCTATTTGAGTTTCAAATCTTCCTGAGGTAGAACTGTTCCTTCCAAATGCTTCATAGCCCCACAGGACGATTACTGTTCTCTCATTTAACCGTCATTTTTGAACAATTCGGAAAACAAAATCTCTGAGCCTGAAATAAAAATATGACAAATCTAATTATCTAAACGCGCAATACACATAATTTTTAATCACTTACACGCACAGTAACACAGCACGTATGACAGAAATTATAAGAAAAATGCATCTAGTGCCATTGAATTCTGTTCAAAACTGCTGTCACCGCCCGATCACTTGTGTGACGTCCTTAAACTATGGTACCACGTCATCGAGCAGGCCTGAAAGTATGTGAAATGTTGGCAAATCATAGAGAGGATCTAAAGAAAATTGACGATGAATGGGTGTTAATTTAACAAGCTGGAATTTCAAAAGCAAAAGATTTCGTGACTCTACGCAACACCTTTTTAAGATCGAGGCTTGACGTCCTCAACTTAGCATTATAAAAAATAGATAAAGAACTTGAATGCTAATTCGCGAAACAAATTTAAGAATTACCTATTCATTGATGAATCTCGATTGAATGTAAACGAATGTGTCCCAATTGAATGTCAATTGCTTATATTCGGTAAAGGGTATTTTGTTTCATAAGGAGGATGTTGTTGAAGGATGTTGATAAAATCAGCATTAAGGCCCGAACACGAGTCCTTTACTGCTCCCCTCTAGGCATACCGTCTGCGACGAAATGATTTATTTAACAGTATATCTTTAATTAAAAGTGAGTCAACTGCAAAGCAAAACTACTGAAACACGTAAACTAAGTCGCAAGTATTTATCAAACGAAAATAGTTCATTAACTCTTCAACGTCTAATTGTCTCCACTGGTTGACCATGGCTTGTTGCACTAAGGGCTTCCGCAGCAAATAAAAATATATTATTCAAGAGCGTTCGGTGGGCAGCAGACCAGAGGTGTGGGCAGCAGACCTGAGGTGTGGGCAGCAGACCAGAGGTTGTGGGCAGCAGACCAGAGGTTGTGGGCAGCAGACCAGAGGTTGTGGGCAGCAGACCAGAGGTGTGGGCAGCAGACCAGAGGTTGTGGGCAGCAGACCAGAGGTGTGGGCAGCAGACCAGAGGTGTGGGCAGCAGACCAGAGGTGTGGGCAGCAGACCAGAGGTGTGGGCAGCAGACCAGAGGTTGTGGGCAGCAGACCAGAGGTTGTGGGCAGCAGACCAGAGGTTGTGGGCAGCAGACCAGAGGTTGTGGGCAGCAGACCAGAGGTGTGGGCAGCAGACCAGAGGTGTGGGCAGCAGACCAGAGGTGTGGGCAGCAGACCAGAGGTGTGGGCAGCCGACCAGAGGTGTGGGCAGCAGACCTGAGGTGTGGGCAGCAGACCAGAGGTTGTGGGCAGCAGACCAGAGGTTGTGGGCAGCAGACCAGAGGTTGTGGGCAGCAGACCAGAGGTGTGGGCAGCAGACCAGAGGTGTGGGCAGCAGACCAGAGGTGTGGGCAGCAGACCAGAGGTTGTGGGCAGCAGACCAGAGGTTGTGGGCAGCAGACCAGAGGTTGTGGGCAGCAGACCAGAGGTTGTGGGCAGCAGACCAGAGGTGTGGGCAGCAGACCAGAGGTGTGGGCAGCAGACCAGAGGTGTGGGCAGCAGACCAGAGGTGTGGGCAGCCGACCAGAGGTGTGGGCAGCAGACCAGAGGTGTGGGCAGCAGACCAGAGGTGTGGGCAGCAGACCAGAGGTGTGGGCAGCAGACCAGAGGTGTGGGCAGCAGACCAGAGGTGTGGGCAGCAGACCAGAGGTGTGGGCAGCAGACCAGAGGTGTGGGCAGCAGACCAGAGGTGTGGGCAGCAGACCAGAGGTTGTGGGCAGCAGACCAGAGGTTGTGGGCAGCAGACCAGAGGTGTGGGCAGCAGACCAGAGGTGTGGGCAGCAGACCAGAGGTGTGGGCAGCAGACCAGAGGTGTGGGCAGCAGACCAGAGGTGTGGGCAGCAGACCAGAGGTGTGGGCAGCAGACCAGAGGTGTGGGCAGCAGACCAGAGGTTGTGGGCAGCAGACCAGAGGTGTGGGCAGCAGACCAGAGGTGTGGGCAGCAGACCAGAGGTGTGGGCAGCAGACCAGAGGTTGTGGGCAGCAGACCAGAGGTGTGGGCAGCAGACCAGAGGTGTGGGCAGCAGACCAGAGGTGTGGGCAGCAGACCAGAGGTGTGGGCAGCAGACCAGAGGTGTGGGCAGCAGACCAGAGGTGTGGGCAGCAGACCAGAGGTTGTGGGCAGCAGACCAGAGGTTGTGGGCAGCAGACCGTCTAACTCTCACCTCGGGCCCTCACAAATTTTCCACCTGGGAGCGCTACTTCTCATAGATACAATAGTTGTACCCCCTGAGGGGAGCTAGAGTTAGCGACGAAATTATTCGTACACCCCTCGTTTGTCAAAACACTCAAACATTATTCAAAAACTATTGTTGTTACAGGCATAAGATTTTCACAGTGTGTTTTAAAAGATTTCAAAGATATTTTAATTCTTTTAAAAATATTTAAAAATATTTAATATTTAAAAGATAATAGTATTGTTTTTTTCTCTTAGAGAAAATCGATGTAGAAAAAACTTCAATGAGCTTCATGCTTTACTTGAATTCATTATCTGTACAAAACATGCAAAAAAGCGATTTTTAGAGTGACTTCAATATTCTATACCCTTGGCTATTTGACAAATTTAATAATTTCAAATAATCTCATTCATTTCTTCGGTACAAATTCTTTGCAACGGCGCGTAATTCAGACGACAGCCTACAATAAAATACGGCAATTAACCGACTTGAGGATGAACAATTTTAGGGTCTCGTATGAGACACGTGGGGGAATTCCTTTTCAAGTTGGTTTACAATTTTTATTCATATATAATTTTATTTGGACACAAGTTACTCAGGGATTGACATTCATTTAGTTAAAACTAACTCGACATTCCTTCTACGGACAACTGAAGCAGAAATGCTTACGAAATATATTATGATTGTAAACCGGACAAATGCAACAACATAATGCAACCATATTTGAAAACTGTTTCCGCCCGATAAAAATAATCCTTGCGATCCTCGAGAAAGTTACGGATTTTTCATTACCGCCACGGACGGGCGCTTCATGTATGTTCATGATACAGCTAAAATATAATTAATTCCCTGGCAAATTAGCCTTCTGCTGAAAGGACTTACCACGGCCCGCACCTTCTAAAAATCTGCCCCAGCCTAATTTTTTATGTGCGAGTGCAAGACTGTCTTACGCGGAAGATTTATCAAGAAAGCTTAGAAATTAGGCAAGATTATCAGATAATATTAGAATTAAATTCATGGAACCCCATCCCAAACCATGGGAAAATGATGACAAGGTTTGACAAATGATTCGAACAGTACTGAAACATGGAGATCATTATTTGAGCGTCTCTTTTTATTTCGTAATATTGCTTTTTACAATTATGGATGAATACATTTCAACGCCACATTATTTGGCAGCCATAAGTACAAAATGAACTGAAGGAAATATATTTTTACTCGAATGTCAGAACTGATGTTCGGATTCTAATTGCCGGTATTTCATTACGACGATATGTTCACTCAGCTCGGGGGACTAGAAATTCCTCAACCTCAGACCTCAATCAGCTAATTTCATCAAATATTATCATTATTATTAAATTGCTACTATCTCGCGTCCCATGAATGAGATGCCTATAAAAGAACTTTATATCATAAAACTCGTTTTATTTTCGTACATGAGAAAAATATTGATCAAATATTTATACTTAAACGACCACTGGTGTAGAATTTCTGCATGAAATGTGGAAAAATAAAGGAAACTGTGCAGGACCCGGATATTTAATCTGATATAATTCCTCCAAAAAATAGGTATTTAAGACGCGAGAAACTTTCACACAAAATATCTTCAAGGCGAAAGAGAAAAAAAAGCATTACGACATTTCAACTGTTGTTTTATAGTACTATTAGCGTAATTCCCTGAAAACGCGTAGAAATAGTCGAAATTACTAGCGGCAAATTTGCTTCGCGTCTACTAACCGATCTTCAAGCGTGGAATTGTTAAGGAAGATGAATATTTTGCGTAGATTATACTTGAATCTTAAATAATGTTATCGCCTCACAATAAGTCACCACGCAATAAACATATTAGTCGTCCAATAATGAAGTAGATTGTATCCAAATATTAAAAATTCAATATACAGTACGTATCAATCGTATACACACGTAATTATTCCTAAACTTTGAACCACTGTTCCAAACAGTACCCTCTACGGCCACTGGTTAAAGCTAAGATTTTTGCCAATGATGTGATATGCGAGAACTGAGCATATCATTGAAAACTGCAAACACCATTGAGAACAATCTTAGTGACTACCACAACAGCACATTAAAATACATTTAGATTATAAACATAACTCGAACTCATGAAGTCAACATAACGTATGTTGGAGTTCAAGCGTTCGTAGAGTCCATGTCCAGAAGTCATTGTTCCAGAAAGCATTCACTTCGCTCCCCTCTAACTGTCCTGTTTTGCGGCTCTCTATAAATACGCAAAAATCCAGCAACAAATACAGAACTTGACTGAACTCGTGCTCGACTGAATATAAACCTGTTTTCTATAGACGTTACTTGGATGATACCTTTCTATTGTTCAGGTCCCGTGATCAAGCTAATAAATTTTTTGAGTATGTTAATGCCGTTCACCCCAACATTGAAATCACAATGGAATGTGAACAGAATGGTGAAATACCTTTTCAGATGTCATGGTAAGGAAGTCTGATACTAAGTTTATTTCTTCAGTTTATAGAAAGCCCACATTTACCGGTCTTTGTACAAATTATTTTAGCTGTGTCTACAAAGGTTATATTAAATCATGTATGAAAACTATATTACATAGGGCCTATTGCACCTCGAGTACGTATCAAAAATAACACAATGAATTATAATATCTTCAATAAATGTTCACGCGTAATAATTATCTAAAATATCTTCTTAATCAAATAGTCAGAAAATTTCTAGATAATAAATTTTCCCTCCTCCTTTAACCTTGACCGTACCGAAACAGAAAATATTTATTGGCCTTCCATTCCTAGGTTACCTGAACAGTGATTTTCAAAGAGAGTTTCTAGTCCTTGTGTGAACCTTCTTTACAGCGGTTGACGTTCATGTTTATTATAAGAATACTTTTAAGATATCGTCTTTTTTTAACAGGAAAGAGCGACAGGATGAGTGCCTGGAAAGTTGCTGTGTATATGTGTATGTTTATAATCGCTGCCAGCAATCGTACGTTGGAAGCACTACCCTCCAACTATTTATCCGTCACAGCCAACATTCAGGTTTTTCTCATATTACTGGCCGCCCATTTGCTTGTCCCCCTCAGTCTTCCATTAGAAACCATTGTAATAATTCCAATCACCCTTTCAAGATGTCTAATTTTTCTATTCTATGCAAAGCATTTAATGAACAAGACCTCCGTATTCTAGAATATCTTTATATATTCACAAATAAACCTTCACTTAATAACGATTTCAGTGCGACAAAATTATTAGTCGCCCCTACTTCCTAACTTACGGTACGCTGAGGTGTGCTTGGTGTGTGTGCATGTAGTGCGTGTGTGTATGTGTGTATATATATAAATGTGTAGGTGTATGAGTGTGTTGGGTGTGTATCGTTATGTACGCCTCTATGTACTGTGTGTATTGCCTAAACGCTCAAGTGTGATATTCTAATCGTTAGAAAAGGATTTGTTTTCTTTTTTTGCGTTTTTTTTTGCTTTGTATTTCTATTCAGACCTTATCCGTCCGAATACTTGAAAACCGTAGACTTCAAAACAGCTGGCCAACTGCGAAAATGTTCACTATAAGTTATAAAAACATAAAACAGCAGATGAAATGGTCAAGTGTGAAATTGTTCCTTTTTTTCTTAGACAATCTTAACTGCAGAGTTGGAGTCCAGCAGAAATAGAGGTCATGGCTTGCAGGCTCCCACTAAATCATAATCATAACAGAAGTGACACATCGTTTTTATTTCTCAATAATTTCCTCACGATAATTAATTGAACAGAAGTTGAACCATAATTATTGTGGAACCCATCGCAAAGCGTTGGTCCCAGATTTTTATATCAGAGTAATGAAGAGAGTCATTCTTCACACGAAGTTATATATAACATTTATTCGACAAAACGAAATGTTAATCCACCTATCCAAAAACAGTCTCTAGAAAAAAATATGTCTGCGTGTCTCCAGAGCAAAATGCTGATCGACTACCGTTGTAGTGATTTTTGAATAGAACGGACGGAAATGTATTACCACACTCTAATTTTGAGCTGGAAACATTTTCAATGTTGGTTAGTGTGTCTGATGGAAGTACTCCAGTCTGTCTTAACATGAGGCGTAGCGCTTCTCTAGTGCGCCCTTTGTAACAATTGCCTAAAAATCTCAAACAAAAACTGTGTCTGAATTTATTTTTCCGAGTCGATTATATTTTGAGTAATGAAAACATTCAGATTGATAGATTTTAAGAATAAAAACTGAGGTAAGCGACCTGAATAGGAGTTAAACTGTAGGTACAATTATTTCTTAAGCTCTGCTTTTTCATCCCTAGGAATCATATAGGCCAAAAAGATGATGCTAAGTACTCCGTACGTTGGGCAAGGAATATGAAGCTATATGAATGGAAGAATTAATACGCTTGGAAAGTAGAATTTTCCGAAAAAATTGTCAATATCAATATTAAAGTAAATTTTTGTAACTCGTGAAGTGAATTTTCATATACACGGAGAGTTTTTTCCTGTCTAAAAGTGGACCCTCATATTGTTTGTTACCATACTGACCGGTCATACGTGTATTTCATTGACCGTCTGATGTCGCCGTTATGTTTTTTCGGTTATTCCATTTGAATAATGCCTGTAGTTTGGAAAGCTTATTCAAGATTGGATTACAACGGCACTCATTAGAGAGCAAAGAATGGAAATCCAATTAATTTATTTTGGAAACAATTCTGGGAAATTTTGTTCGAAAACTTCCTTCTATATGGGAGTAGTATAGAACCTTAGGCAGTAATTTTACACTGCATGCTGGAATAAGTTGGTTAATGAAACTAAAATGGAACCTGCAGAGACTGAGAAGTTGGCTAGCCATCTGCGATTAGCAGAGAATTTGCTCTCTTTTATTCTCTCCCTTGAGTCGAATTATCTTCATTTATTTTACAACTATTGTGAATGAAAGAATGTATGTAAGCGAGAAGTCATCCTGAAAAATTTAAAGTTTTTAGTAACTTAACAGGATTGGTTCCCTTACTGTTCAAACCCTAACAAAATGAATCCGTCTGTTGATTCAAATTGTGCCGCCTCATAACCTTCGCTAGCTGTCTCGTTAACTTGGCCTTTCACACTTTATCCAAGTTAGATCCCTTTAAGCTCTCTGTGATGATATTCTCTCTCTGTTGCCACAAATTATCCGCCTAAGCGTCCCAGCCCAAGCTGGGACACAACGTCAGCAAAAGTCATAAGAGGGGAACTGAGAAATGTTACTGGAGTATTGTTTCCCCTAGCTTGCAGACTGTGATCCAATTTTAATTATTTTGTATTTATCTCTGTATTCTTCGTACTTACCGAAGAGAACCTTACTTCTTTCTCCAAATTTTTACATTCGACGAATGCTTGCCTTCTAGACGGAACAGTTTACATTATAGGTAAGAGACTTATCATTAGTGACGAAAAGTTATCGTGAAAGGACGAAAAACTTAACCTTTTTTGTCTCTCTTTTACAAAGAACCTTAAGAGAAGACCATCTCTCGAAAGTCTTTCTTTGATGGCAACTTGAAACACGCTAATTTACCGTAACGGATGCTCGTAATTATTGAACATCTTCAAATGTGGAGTTAGGACTGCCATCCGTTTGTAACTGAGTGATTCTACTTCTACCAATGCTCCCCTTCGTCCTTGTGAGCTGATCGCTTGAGAATTTCGAGCTGCCCAGGCCACCTATGGAGATGGTCACCGGTTCTTGTAGTTTGGGGCTCCCTTTAAGTGCCAGCTGCCTAGTTTCCTGGACCGAGTGACTCGTGTATTTACGAGTCTTGTGCCGGAGAGTCTACTGAGCTGAGTCGTTTCCAGCCCCTGCTCCCTCTGGAGTCTCGACGCAGGAACATTTTATTTTGATTTAACAATTTGGTTCATTCATTTTTCATGCTGTCAAAGTGAAGGGAATTAAACTTATTTCATACATAAATATTTTTTTCTGTTCGAGAGAAGCTATAAGCGCATTGAAACAATTTGAATTAGCTTGAAGGATATGTTTCTATTGTTCTAACTTTTTTGCGTCGTTTGTATGGAAAATTAGTTCGCTTCATCCTAGGATGCAATAAACGCTACCGGCAACTGGTTACCTTATTTTACATTTAAGCAATGAGATTTTTGTTCAACAACTGCGTCCCATGATTTTATTTTAAAGAAAATTTTCCATAATACTGTACTTCATAAACAGTGGTCAGAGAAGGTTGGAATACCGTAAGCATTGTTTGTTATATGTATATTTTTAATGTTTAATGGCTGTTTTCCTTTAACTTTAGAAATTCGTGCAGAAAAATAATAGCCAGCATAATGTGCAGAACAACATCTTCGAACACTGCATTAGAGAAATAAACTAGAATAAACCAGAACCAACTTCGTATACATTGATCCAGTGGTATAATGGCATCAATTCAGCATAGTCTTCTGAAGGTTTGAAAGGAAAAGTGTCGAACGCAATTTCCTTCAGTCAGATAGTGTTTCACTCACAGCACTTAAGAATTTACAAGCATTTGAGACACTTATTTCCGCCGAGTGCAGTATACAGGGTGTACTAAAATAACAACACAAGCAAGCCGTGAAACTGCATGTAAGGCTTGAGTCAACAATTTTCGTCAGAACGTCAACATATTCCTAAAATATCGATAAAGTTGTTAGGGGAATTTGATGTAATTGAAAAAATAATAGACATGCTGATGTTAGAAAGAAATAATAGAGTCTTATTCAAACGTCACGACTACGCTTGGTGCTCCATTGTGAAAATCGAATCAGGATGGATCTGCCTAGTGTGGACTTCGGGTTCTGAACCCGTAACGGAGCTGGCCCTGCAACATGCCCTACACCCGCACGAACTCTGCACCTGATACGGGCTGAGCTCCTGCAGCGGGCACAGCAAGTCAGCAACACCCTGGCGACACACCGCTACGGGAGGAGCGGCCACCTCGCACGGCCCAGTTGATGAGTCAGGAGGAGATCTCAGTGCGGGGTTCTTTTTACATCTCATTGCCTAATTCATTTTCGGTAATGGCCTCAGTGAACCAATACTAAGATTTTTTTAGTTCGAGCCCAAAATTCCGTCAGACTTTTATTATTTTATTCAAAACCAACTAGATGTCTTTGAAGCTTACGGAGAAGTTTTGCGAAAATTGATTAAATTATAATTATCAGACTGTAAAGTAGGTCATGATCTATAGCTGAAGGATGCCGATTACCCGAAAAAATACTTTTAATATTTTCTACCCGCACGAACGTCATAGTAAAAGTATGTTTATGTAAAAATATCGCAATGTTCATTCTCCATGACCGTCATTTTTTCTGCACTCATTCGAATTTACAATCAGTGGCAAGAAAAATACATGCTCTATGTTTTCACCCTCACGCTAAATTTTTATAATTTCATATCAGAGTTAAGGGGAACATCTACCCAGAATTATAAAAATGGCTGTCACGTTTGTTGTATGGGAACTAGATCAATAAAATTTCGCATACGTATGTATTTTTGAGAGGGCTCAGGTGCGTACAGGAAACTTTTTTCAATTTTTGAACTAATTACTGAGATAAATGGGAAAAATTGATGGAAAATTAGGGTTATATCAAAATCTATCTCATCCGAAAGTTATTATTGTAGATCAATGATTTAAGTTTCATTGAATGCGCAAAGCGTTGCTGCATAGCTGGACGGAGAATGTATTCAAAATTCGTGAAGGTTTACTTTTTAGGATATTACAATTTTTGTTTTTGAAAATTTAGGGTTTTTCCGTAGATTTTTCAATGTTACTAAAGAAGTAGCATGAATTTAATTTAGATTTTCCGTCCAGCTATGCCGCTCTTTTTGCGCATTCAATGAGATCTAAATCATTGCTTTACAATAATAACTTCCGGAGAAAATAGATTTTAAAAATACCTTATTTTCCCATTTTCAACTGTTTAGGGGAAACATTTTTCTGAAAATTTTCATTTTTCTCATTTTCAAGCTTTGTTGGTTAGAAAAATTGACGCGGTTGATGTTCTGAAAGCTATCTGAACATATGAATATCTTTTCTTGTAAGTTTTTTTGTTATTCCTTGAAGCAACTTGTACCACAGGTATCAAGAGACGTTTGGAACTGGTATCATAGATACGTTTCACCGCTCCAGGAGGGCACACTGCCGCGTCCTCCTCGACGCGCTCCTCTCCTTCCCGCTTTCGTTTCTTCCTCTCACGGAGCAAAGAACGTAGTGTAGCTTTGCTAGATAGTAAACTAAAGAGTCCTCTGTCGAATAGACGAACACAACATGATCCAGATATTTCTGGTTCATGTCTAATGCGGTGACTGTCTCGCGCTTCCAGCTGCAGTCTAATCCACCCCCTTCCCCCCTCGTTTCCCCCTCTCACGAAGCACAGAACGTTCTGAATCTTTGCCAGCTTGTAAAATAAAGACTTCTCTTCTTTATTGAATAAAGCAAAAAAACACAAAATAACTTTCAGGGTCATGGCGCATCCACTTGCTGGTCGGCGCTGGCTCCTGATTGGACCCCCCCCCCCCCCTTCTCAACCCCATTTCCCCCACTTATGATGCTCAGATCGTTCTGCAAATTTGACAGCTTGTGAAGTAGGCATATCTCTAGAGAATAAAGCAATTAAAGAAAATAACAGGAATTTTCGATATTCTGGGTAGACGTCTGCCTTAATTTGCGTTAGTGAAAAAGTTCATAGCAACATTTCAACTGTATATTTTAATAGTAAATACCTGTTTTGAGTATATATTAATGTTAAGCTCTCATTTAAATCAGAAAAATAGATATCCTTAAAAAGTACCTGCCAGCATTCGAGAGGCATCATATGGTTTCGTCAAAAAGGAAAATTAACTTTGGATTTCTGCACAGTAAGCGGTTTGAATTTTAAAACGATATAGTGAACAATATTAACATGCTTGAAAAAGATGGCGAACCCGGGTCATCTCGTGGGAATTACTAGACCTAAAATTATTGATGACATATGCTCTTTGAAACGATTAGTGAAAAAAATCGGCGTTCATCAACTTCAATGATAACTAGCAAATTTTATGAAAGCCCCCAAAAATTATCAGAAAACTTTACTCCGAGATTTGAGGAAAATGAATTTAGGTTAATGAAAATTCACCAGATACAATCATTTCCGTCAACATCAAAGCACAAAAACGTTGTTTGCTCGAGAACTCCGATGTTGGACTGTTGAGGATTGGAAGTATGAAATGTGGCTAGATGAATCTAGATTCACCTTTCTCAGAAAGATGAGCCTGTAAGAATATCCAACAGTTGCTTGAAGTTTGGGATACAGCTTACATCGAGACAGACTGTTCAGGTATTTGGAGATAGTGTGTTGCTTTGCGTGCCATTTGCAGCGCTATAGACAATGAATCTGCCATTCATTTCAGTACATAGCAATAAAAAAATGAACTTCAGAAACTAGTGTCAAGTACTATATGATCACGTTTCTCTTTCTATAAATTTTTATACCCCGATGGCGATGAAATCTCTCAGGACGAAAATGCTCGAAATTACAAAGCTAAAATTATTCAAAATTGGTTTATTTCGATAGAGGGAACGTTTTAAAAAATATCTTGGCGACCACAATCTATCGATTTGAGCCCTTTGAAGATTTATGGAATTAGTTTGCAATGAATCGCTGCTACTCATCATCCCTTTATCCAGCATTAACTGCTTTGGAGGACAGGTTACATCATTATGGTGAAAAATAGAGCTGCAGAGCCCTCTATCAGAATCCCGTAAAAACAATGAAAGATAGTAGAATGAAAGCCGTTTCGAGCTAAAGGGGTTCTAATCGCTAACTTATGAATTTCGGAACCCCTCGACTTATCTTTAGACACTTGTACATTTTTTAACCTAAGGTCCACGACTGAGCGAAACTTATCGACCTAGGCACAATTTCGGAGGGTTATTAAATCGTTGACCAGCATGTACTCCAGGTTTTTTTCACTACATTTGCGGGTGTTTTTTTTTAATCCCCTTGATTACACAAATCAAATAATATTTTTAGGCATTGAGTAATATCACTGGTTGCTCTACAAAGCAGCCTTCACTAGACCTAAATTTCGAAGAAGAGACGACTAACTTCACTTCACGCAGGCATTTATTTCTGCAAATTTCAACATTATCGTAATGTTATTCCGTTCTGTGTGTGATAATATTTTTCTTGTTTTTTAGTCGAAAAAGCATCTTGTTTGAAGCTTAGGTTTTGAAATAATAATATCTATATTTTAGATAAACTTAAATGCAAAATAACACGCTTTGGATGAACAACAAATATACAAACCTGAACTACCTTATTTTATCACACGCACGAGCTCGTCATCACAAATTATTTCAATTACAGTATTTGAAATCATAAATGAAAATATTTAGACAATTGCTACTTTCCACAGTATCGATCTTTTCTACAAATTCTTGACGTAATACTGACTTTCTCATGGAAAAAATCTAGAAGGAGCAATGTTTCGTTAAGGAGTCGCTAATTTTTCCATTTTATCAGTGACAGTTAATCAATAAAAAAGCAGGAAGAAACTTTCACTACATAGGAAATGTTCAATTTTTTCGGTCGAGTAATTTGTTATGGGAACTATAAATAAAATAAATAATTGTTATGATGTGTTCAAAAGTCTTACACGCTAACAGTTCAGCTATATATGTAGCCATTAAAACTTGATTACTCATTAACGCAAGAGAAATTTAGTAAATACAAGAATTTCGGAACATTTAACATAAAATTTCAGAAATTTCTGATATTAACGGAACAGTCTTAGCTTAATAGAAAAATGTCGGAAATTAGGCGAATATATCAATTTTATAAATGCCACTAATAAATGTATCTCAATTGCGGCAACCAGTTTTTCCTTTTAAATAACTGTAATGTCATGTGCGTGAATAACTAATTGTGTGAACGGCTGTACAAAAAGCCTGATGGTGGAGTTAAAGAAATTCCGGATTGAGAGTTTTTAATTGAACTCAACGAAAGATTAGTAACAACAGTAAACAACAGTCAAACGAATCAATAGGCGAGGAGTAGCACTGATCGGGCCCGAGTGCACAACACGCAGCTCTTGCCGCATGCCAGCGCCCACCGCTTGACTCGAAAGACCTAGACCCAACGGCCTGTAGGAAAAAACAAAGACTTGAGCCTATAAGGACATGAAATAACCCCGAACAACTTCAACCCCTACCGGACAGCTGATATATCGGCTGCGGAATTGCGTTCCAATTCTAGTTATAAGTTATACGTTATACGGTTCCAGTTATAAGTTATACGTTAAACGTTATAAAGTTCCAGTTATAAGTTATACGTTATACGTTATAAAGTTCCAGTTATAAGTTATACGTTATACGTTATAAAGTTCCAGTTATAAGTTATACGTTATACGTTATACGTTATAAAGTTCCAGTTATAAGTTATACGTTGTACGTTATTAAGTTCCAGTTATAAGTTATACGTTATACGTTATTAAGCTCCAGTTATAAGTCATACGTTATACGTTATTAAGTTCCAGTTATAAGTTATACGTAATACGTTATTAAGTTCCAGTTATAAGCTATACGTTATACGTTATTAAGTTCCAGTTATAGGTTATACGTTACAAGGTTCTAGTTATAAGTTGTACGTTGTAAGGTTTCAAGTTCTGAGTTATAAAGTTATTATTCGAATGCGAGTGTGGCGTTGCACCCTAATTGACCAGAGCACGAAATTGATACGTTGACAGCAAATCACATTGGCCAACCAACCCACGTACCCCTCAGTGCTATCCCGTGCTTCGAAGTAAGACGGAGAGGAGTAACACGGCCCTCGGTGAGTTAGGCTTCCATGGTCAGGTCACACGTCAGCGGGCGAAGAGGCGAAGAGGCGAACTCTGCTCCCTGATGGAGTGACCAATTCGCACCACACTCCACCATGGTCTTCCGGCGCCAAACTTCAGCAGTACCTACAGGCCCTCATTCGGTCAACCAAGAAACTCCGAACAATACGCAGCCCTCGACGACGGCCACGCTGACCAGGAGGATTGCAGGACGGCTGATCCAGTGACACTGTGCGAGGCGAAATCTGGGGCGAGACTCCAGAGGGTTGCATGGCAGGTGATTTCTATAGACATGTCTATGTCGTAGTCACCTGACCAGAACAATTCACCGTTAATGCACAAATTTTGACTGGTCAACTCAATGAATAAAATTCCTTTGAGAGGTCGCCCTATTAATGAGGTGACCTATATGGATTTCCGCACAACGGCATAATGTTGCGATATGAGAAAGGGGTTTGGTTTAGGCCCCCTTCCCAGACGCTGAGGGAGTCTCAACCCTCGCACAAATTAGAGTATTATACTTTCATGCTTGCGCACACCTGCATACCAGACATGGAGAATAAAAGAATTTGAAAGATTAACATGAATTTATATTAAAACACATGGACTTCAATATGACACATGAAGTGAGAGATTCAGGCTAGAAAATCAATGAATGCCAGCGAACGATCACATGATTTAACGCGACTTAGCATTTCCTGGCAATCGTCAAAAGGGGAGTTAACGCACACAAAAAAACAGAAATTAGAAACATAAAAATGAACATCCTGGCTAGCGCACACAGGAAATAAATGGTCATGTCAATAAGAATAGAACCTTGAATAGAACCAAGGTGTCAAATACAATACACTTCTCATCTTACCCAACACAGAATTCGAACATGAGCCAATCGCCCGCATGATACAAATCACATTCGATTGCACGCCGCTCGGAGCGCACTCTTCTATGTGCTGGCTGTGCTAGAACTTTCACACCTAAAATCACCTTTCTGAGTTTTTCAAACAGTAACTAGGTATCAAACTTTCTTGCCATTGTGAATCGCGATGACTCAATCCACTTCCAATGCAGCTTGAAGAATTTACGTAGTGCGGCTCCGACCGCACCGCGGCACCGATGCTCCTTGCACGCCGCTCGGGATTGATGTAGAAGCGTTTCGAATGCTTTCGTGATGCACAGGTACTGGGAGGCTCCCTCCGTGAGGCTGAGGCGCTCAGTGCAGCCGTTGTCGTAACATTAACGCTTCGTGAGGCTGAGACGCTTCGGGTAGCCGTTGCTGCAATGTTGACGCTTCGTGAGGCTGAGGGGCTTCGCGTAGCCGTTGCTGCTAAATTGGAGCTTCGACGATTTATGATGGACGACGCTTTCCTTGAATTTTCGATGTTCTCACTATGCTCAGATATTTGATTTGCAGATTATGTTGAAGGCACACCAGCAGTGCGCCGGCGCGCCCGCTTGCGCGCCCCTTAGATACGTGCACGTCTTCCGCACTCGCTTCCACGTAAAAGGACCTCTCGAATGTACTTGTCCGCCGCTTATATACTCTCGCTTGTTTTCTTTTCCAGAACATTCCCGACTGTTCTTTTGCAAAGATTCACGTGTTTCACTTACGATTGGTTTAGCCTTACTTGTTTCGGGGTTCTGAAATGTAATTGGTCCGCGCTCTGACACACCTTCGCGCCATTGGTCCATGTGTTGCGGCCCTCTCTTGATCCCTCACCCCTTCGAAGTTCCCCCTCGCCTTCACGGCGCTGTCTTACATTCTCACGCCTAGTCGACGCCGGCCTAACGGTCATCATTCCTTTGTTGTAGCCCCGCATACTGTTATATACGCAAAATGTACTAAATATGTTGTAGATTTACGGGATTTAGCAAAAAAATTATCCCGTAAAAATAAAAATATCATCTAATATGAGCACAGCTTTCCGTGATTTTTTGGAAAAATATCTAATATCAGCACAGCTTTCCGTGATTTGTCCAAAAAAATATCATGTGAAATAAACATACATATTTCGTAACAATAATACCCTTAATTTATTTTTCTGTACATTGTTTCTCGTCGTTGTTGAATACGCAAAACGATCAATGTGTATGGTATATTGCTCGTCGTTCGGTATCTACCGCAAATTGTACCTATCGAGATTAAAGACCATGAGTTGTTTTTTTATATTTTTCCTCAATTTTATTATTTTTGTACTAGCATTTTGTACTATTAAATTTCCCCCATCAAAATTCGAGGGAAATTTTAATATATCCTACCATGCAATTAGAACGCGTTAGTGAGAAATTAACCCACAGGCTTTTTAATTATTTCCTACCACAGTTTCAAGTACTTGGGAGCTAAATACTGACTCCGTTCTCATTTTTTGAGCTCGTTTCAGATCCCTTCAAGTTCCCCTTTCAGTCGCAATCGGAGACAGACTTTCTAATTTAAAGTAAATAGCTAAGAGGTATGCTACAGAAACAATCATTGTACTTGTGCGAAGCTAAAAAAATGTTTTTATTTGATCAAACGTAATGTTCAGATTGAGTTGGAGCAGCTGCGAAATCGTTTATTTATTCTCTGAAGAAACAGACGAGATTGGGTTCATCCGTGCATGAAGTAGTGCGCCAAAAGGTCGCGTTTCTGGTCACTTAACTCAAACGATTTCAGCCTTAATAGGCGTTCGCTTCTGGAAAGTTACTAAAAACCAAGAAATATAAAATTAAAGCGAATATTTAAGCATACTTCAGTACTTACATCTGACACAATGAAGGGTGAATGCGTAGTAGTCGATGACAATTTCAGTTCACTTTTAATAGAATAAAATGCCAAGCAAAATAATGGAACTTGTTTATACTGAAAAGTCATACGCTAGAATTCATCATCGGTCACAAAGCTACGGCCAATTTCAAAACTTCAAAGTGAATTCAGATAGGTGAACGTGTATTACTGCGTAATTTCAAAGATCAAGTGCGAACAAAATGTTCTTGTGTAAAGTCTAGAAGTGAAATAACTGAATTTATAATTTCTTTTCTATTGGTTGAAACAGAATTTTTTTTAGGTAATTCTTATGCGGTAAATAAGGCGTTATATTTCGACAAATAATCCCCCTCGGTTTCGAGCGTGTATATGCATAAACATGAAGCATGTGAGCGACTTGAAGAGAATCTGACCAGTGCCCCGAAGAGAAACTGACCACTTCCGTTGTTGCTACTAAACTTGATTTGTTACTAACGGGGAGGACGAAGTTATTAGATGAACAAATGGTGAGTGCATTTTTGTTTTCTATAACAATTAAATAACTGGATGTATTTCAATATAGGACCATCAATTATTTCTGGAACGTTTAATTTTTTTACTTGTCCTTTTTTAGCTCGTATGAAAAATGCTGTTTTTGCTTCAGTGACTCTGCCTCATTACGGAGCGCAGCCTATATTTTTTTCCAGTTCCGGTTTAAATGAGATATTCAGGATTTGTTTTATATGATAAAGCTCAGGTTCAAAATAAACCATGGACAAAATAAAAAATCTTTAAAGCTGAGTTCGGGCGATGATGAAGGAACTCATTTTATAACATTTTTAAACCTCAGGAATTCGTCCTTGCTACACTGTTACCTCGTTGAAAGCGTAGGGATATTTTTTTTAGATAGTGAAAAACTGGTTTCCTGGAATGCTTTAGAATCGTTGAGCGCAGGAAGCAAAATTTTCTGGATGTTCAAATTTGTGATCATTTCTGCACTTTTATGAACGAACACAAATATAGAGAGATTGCTTCTGTATTTAAATGGAAAGTATCATCATCACATAGGCAAGTATTTGAAGGTAATTCAAAGTCCGGTGTGAGTGCGAGGAATAGGTAGGTCATCCTGGACACTTTTCAGGCAGTTTAACTTCATCTTCAACAGTAGAGAATTTCTCACCCAAAAATTGGTCAACTGCAAGAGAAACGTCCTTGAGCTTCTACAGAAGTACTTTTGACCTTGTTAAATGTTTGATTCTTCGCTGATCTTAGAATTGCTCCCGAATTCACATTTTGAAAGGTGACAAGTTCAACTTTTTTTTAGGAACCTTCTTCCTGTATTTTCCACACATTTCTCTGGTTAAAATTTCTCTGGCTAAAATGTGATTTTTGCTGTGACGGTGATCAATTCGAGGGAATATTAAAGATTTCAGCGATCTTTGAACATGTGTAGATTGCAATATACTTGAGAGCTGGGATTTGTCGTACCTGTATGATATGGCTCAACAATGTCTGCAGTTTTTCATATGCTTCGCTGAATACGCTATGTAATTGTGAATACTTCACATGAAATATAAGATTTAGGGGTTCATGATTTAAACCAGTATCAAAGAGAGAAGTTATTTAATAAATATTTTACAGGTATAACCTGAAGATCAGGCAAAGAAATTTGTCATCACAGTGGAAGTGTGGCGCGCGTTTTTTTAAGCGTCGCATGATTTACCAACACGATGGCTGTTTTCGTTGTATGACTTTAGGATGAGGTCATTTCAAAATTCTCAGTCTACATATAATACAGCTCATGACAGTTTCCGAGAGAGCTGTCAAACCAATGTATTCTTTTGTCTCCTAACAAATCAGTCAGTACATTATTTGATAAATTTCCTTTTTTTCGAATAAATTATTCAGTACAATTGTAAAATATTTTTCTTTCTAGTCATCGATAATTGAAGGAGGCATGAAACGGCAGGTCACAGAGACTCTCACGAATATAGCGCACGTTAATATATATATATATACATATTTATATATATATGTCGAAAGAACAGCGAATCTTTGATACTCAATTTCCTCAAATGTCTCGCCATTTGCCAACATCTACTTACAAGACTGTACAGCATCCTTCCTCGTTAGAACTCAAACCAAACTGCTCACTCCTTTAGCAGCAGCCATTGCACCAGCATTCGTTCCATGTAGCTGCAAACCCTGTACATTTTTTTAGCCTGAAGATGACCGAAGAAGGAAGAAACGCGTCTCGCAATTTTAATGATATGACTGTAGGAGAAACTTTTAGCTTCACGACTAGTGAACAAAAAAATTTGATAAGATAACTGGAGAAAATAAGCGAACAAATCATTAATAAAAACAATAGAATATTTTTCAATGAAACCCATATATGTATATATTTATATATATATATATATGTATATACGTTTCATGTTTCATAATATCTTTGACGTTCCAGTTGAGATTATTTTCCCGACAACTCCAAATACAAGAGAAGTGAAGTTTCGGCGTCGAGTGGAAAATTCTTTTTACTATGTTTGCGTGCGCTTGCATCCATCTAAATTTAAGCTCGCGAAGCACTAGTCCAAAATGCATAAGCAAATTTGTTCAGCCTCTCAGAACATTTCAAGATGGAGTTCGCTGGAAAATTCGAGCATGTATAAATAATCTCTCGAGACTACTTGAAAAACGAAAGGGAAAAGTTCCTTATCCATTAGAATGTATCAACACTACACTGTTGAATTTTCAAATGTCAGGGAAGAAACTTTGTGCTTAGAATATTACAAAATACAGGCGCTTAAGGTCTTTCAGCCTATTCCCGTCACAATAACAGTGCTGTCTAAGATTTTCCAGTTCGTTAAACAGAAAACCGGTATTTATGGCATTCGGCTCTTATACTCAGCAAAAAAAATTTCGTTGCAAATTTAAGTAGAAGTTGAATGTTTCCCACATGAAAATGACATTGATAGCCGCACAAAGATCACTTGTAAAGTTAACTTACTGTTACCCTGGCTTGTTTGTAACATTAAGAAACTTAGAATGCGTTCACAACAGTGAAGAATGAGTGAGATAATATGCAAACGATTTAATTCATTTGAATCACGAGTAATGTTAAAATTTGAATGGATTACAGCTTTAGACAGTGGAACATTGCAATTCGTTTGTATTAGTTACAAATAGTTTGTAATCAAAATGTCTGCGACGTCTCGAATAGTTTAATCAAGGAGCAAATAGGTAGGCAGAGAGACATAACTCACATTTTTAGCACTTAAATGTTAAAATTGCAGAATGGCCTCAAGGTGTCTATGTATTTTCTAATGAAATATCATGAAACTCAGTTGCAACTTCGAAGCTTGAGATGTGACTCGGAAGTTTCCTATAAATGAATTAATGGGAAACACAAATTTCCCCTGTACCGAGTAGACGCGACAAAATCAAGCAGAACATTATTATTTCGATGCTGATTTCGACATCCAAAGCTCATTTTGTTTTTAACAGGAATCTATAGACGCGTCATTTGTTCAGTTTTTTCCTCAGTGCACCGTTATTACAACTATCGATAATAAACTCACTCAGGCAACCAGGGTTGCAGAGTCGTAGTCGCCGGAGTCGCTTGTTTCAGGGAGGAGTCGGAGTCGTTCATTCGAATGTGGTGGAATCGAGGTTGGAGTCACTATTTTTTGGTGCCATCGACTCTAATTTTTTCCAAGATCGATTGATAAATGTTTACAACCGAATACGAACAAAATAGTTGAGATACTTTTCTAAAAAGCTGAAATATATGCAATTTTTTGTTGATTATTCGGTTCAAATGATGAAACAGCGCATTAGAAAATAGTATTAGACCTATTGTCTAATACTGTTTTTGAAATCTGTGATTGAGGTTCATATTACGTACCCATAATGACTACATATCAATGACTAGTCTTTGTTTCATAGCCTAAAGGTATGTTTTGATGCATAAAGACTTCTAGTCTTCAATTTATGTTATCACATTTGGTAATTGAAATTCAATTAGCTTAATGTAGTAATAATATCTGGAATATTAGTTGATTTTTTCTGCAGCACGTAGTACTTATTTACTTCATACTGATCTCTTTGTTTCGTTTATTTCCGAGACTCTAGATAAGTTAGCATGCATTAATTATGGAAATTTCTTCATATTTCTGATGTTATACAATGAATATTGTTTGGTTCTTTCAGAGTTATATTGTCTTTCAATATATTATTATTATGTTTTATCTTTATCTTCTTAAATTTTTATAACTATGTTTTTACAATTTTAAAAACCGAAATTGTGTGCGCCCTCAGAATGTATAAATAGCATCAGCAAGAGACAGCGCCGTTCATTGTGGGTGCGCTGTCATGGAGATCACAGCAGACAAGGTCATCACTGTCCAGTAGCAGACGCGTTACCTTAGAAGAAGCACCTGTATAGACCTCAGATGCATTGTAGAAGACTTGTCCGAGCAACTACTGTCTGATCTCTCTGATTATTACCAAGCCTCCAAGCCTGTATCAACTCTGAAGTATAAATAAACTATAACTACGCGGCTGCTTCGTCACTCTCGAACCCCATTCGCGTAGTGTTCGGCCGGTACATAGAAAAGGCCGGAACATATATGGTGACCCAAGTATGGGGATACCACATCAAGGATACCACATCAAGAGCCACATTGCCCCATTGAAGAAGAAGACATCAAGAATTGATCTATAGTTCTGCTGATCCGTGATTTTAAGTGTGAAGAGTGTCAGCCTGTGGAGTAACGTTGCGTAGTTACCACATTACTTCAGAGCATCGAGAAGAGGAAGAAAGACGTCAGTGCACAGAAAATCGAAGTTCTTTCTAAGAAACACTTCGAGAAAGAAAGAAGAGAAAAATAATCGAAAATTTACACGCTACGCAGTCTTCACCAGTCTACTCAGCGCTACTCAAAGGAGAAGACGGAGTGAGAGTCCAAACCAACAACTTGGTTTGTAGACGAGATCTACGCAGCTACCCAGCGTCACCTGCAACGAGAAGATCTACGAGAAGATCGACGAGATCTGCACATCGCCAAATAGCAAGCTGAGTATACGCCGATAATGTTTGCTTGCTAAATTAATAAGCATGAGCTCAAATTAATGATAATTAATGATCATTATAAAATTAATGAGTAGGAGTTAAGCAGTAATCACTCAACAGTGCAAGCGCAGTGAGCATGCTGTTTCTTAGTAAGTAGGAGAGCTTTAATGCGGAAGCTGATTCTTGGTAGCCAGAGAGCGAGCAGCATATGCATTGCGAAAGCGCAGTAAGCGTGCGCGCGGAAACGTTGTGTAGAAAGGTAGTCCATTGTTCTCTGAAACAGTTAAAGGAAGTTGTAGCCATTGTCTCTAGCACTCATTGTCCTCTGGCGCCCATTGTCTCTAGCATATAAAAGTAAGCTGGAACAGCTTACCTCTGTTCAGAGTGGTGTGCCAGCCGTCACGAGTAATTAGCAATTAGCCTGTTTTAAGTCCACGGAAGTCCACTGCAAATGTGAGTTGAAATTTTACTGTGTGTAAACTATTGTCAATTGCATGTAGAAAATTTTACTGTGTGGAAAACAATTTTTCTTAAAAGTAATCGGAGGTCTGAGAATATTGTGTTTTCATGTCGAACAGTGACTCTGACGAGTACGAGTACATAAGAACCACCCCTTACGTGACCCGAGTAGGAAGAGTTTCAGTGCCTATTTTTTTCACGATGGCGACAACCACTGTTACCCCGGTAGTTAGTACAGTTACCACAGTTGTCCCTGTGACTAGCTCAGTTACCAGTCTAACGACTTCTGTTGTCGGTCCGATACCGAGCGTGGTGATTGCTGGGCAGGATTTGCCCCAATACCGCGGTAGGAGACGAAAATTTGACCCTGACTTCATTGAAAACAAATCCTTGGAAACGCATATAAAAAATGTGAGAGCGTATTTCAACATGCTTTCCGACAACTCAGAGGAAGCTAAACTTAACCTATTGTTGCGAACCGCAGACAAGCGGGTCGGCGACTTTAACGCCGTTGTTGCTTCCATAATCAGTGAGGGTTACGAGCTGACCTTTGAAGAAGTAGTGCACTTGTTAGAAAATATATATGTATCGAAAGGCGAAAGATCTTTGCACGCAGTTGCGTGTGACCTGAATAATGTACGCCTAAAACGTAACGATGCTTTAGCGAGTCAATTCGTAGAAATACTATCCAAAATCCGTAAGCTAACCCACAGAATAATGACGAGCCCAGAGTGTTCGAACAGAGCCCACCCGTATGTAGTAAACTGTCCCGATCCTGCTGCTCTCGACAAGTATGTCGAGAGTACTTTAATTGTTGCCTTAGCTATGGCCGTCATTAACCCTCTAGTAACAGAGGATTTCTCAAAAAAATTGTTCAATAAACCCTTCAAATCGTCGGAAGAGCTCCTTCAGAGGATTGTATATATAATCCGTAATTTTCCCGAAGATAAGCAAATCTTAGCGAATCGATTTGAGAGATCTGTGGAAACATATTGTGCAGAGGATGAGGATCATTCATCCGAATCAAATTTTGATGCAGCCTATGATGAGGCCGAAGTGCATACCATGACAAGAGGCAGATTTCAAGGTAGAAGTAGGACGCGTAGACCCTACTGGAGACCTAATTTCCAAAGACCAACTTACCGTGCTAGACCTCGTGCAAATTCTTTTGTTGATCGTGAATTAGGAGCTCTAGAAGTTCAAGCATTGGAGACATCAAAGCGTTGCTCGAACTGCTACAATCATAAGTGCGTCTGCCAAAACCAAGGTGTGTCGGTGACCACAGTGGCTAGGAAACCGTCAGATTGGTACAAACCCGGTTCAAGTCAGACAGCCACCGAGCATTCGCTGCGAGATGTAGTTTGTTTTCGCTGTAATAAGTTAGGACACTACGCAAGAGACTGTAGGTCTGGACGAGAGTATTTCAACAGACCAGGTAGGCCTAATCGTGTCCGTGCGCGAGGACAGTATAAAACTCGAGTGCCAGAAAAAAGCCAGGTAGAAACTTACCAAACTAACAGTGGGAATGATTTTTTAGCAGAGTAAACAGCAGAGACGATTTCATTGCCGATAGAAGTAACGTAAATGATAAAACAGAAACTAAAATAACTATAACTAAGTGTGACTCTACGACAGTGATGCCCCTTGAACCCGAGGAGAAGTCTGGTGCTGAAGATTCCCTCGTTAAAAATGTTGAGATAATCGATCCGATCATAGTGTGTCACAACAGATATGAAGCGCTAGGAGAAGCGGAATTAAGCGATGAATATGAAAGCCATTTGACGGCGAACGTTTGTAAATACGAAGAGGAAGAGGTGGAAATTACAGGCCAAAATGAATTATTTGTAATACGAAAAAGTAAGAAACCAATGATTGTGCTTAAAAAAGATGCAGACCTGTGGAATGCATTGATTGATTCAGGATCAGAAAAGTGCCTGGTCAGCTACCATAGAATTAATGAGATAAGCAAGGAAGTGAAGCCAAGTTCTCTGACTATAAAGGGCGTTAACGCTAAGAGTAATGTTGAAGGCGAGGTAGAACTTGTCCTAAAGTTAAAAAACGGTGTAAGTTTGAAGACAAATGCTCTCATAATTAAAGATGGTATTTACAATTATGACGTCATTATTGGACGTGATTTATTAGACAAGAACGCCGTTGTAGATTTAAAACAAAGATGTTTGATCATAAAAGACGAGAAAATTCCCTTTGCAGAGGTAAAACGAAGAAAAAAGAGAAACACTGAGTGTCTTGAGTATTTGATAGAGAATACTGAGTGTCTCATGGCAGACACGATTACGTCCAGAGCTAAGAAAAAAGTCCTAAATAAGCTAAGAGAGAAGAGGACGTGCATTGCTGAGAAAGCAAGTGAGGAAGTAAAAAGGGATGGTAAGAGAGAAAACCAGCCTGTTCGAGGCGTAGTTGCAGTTACCAGTTCCCACAAGCCATTAAGAGTTCATACTCGACGCGTAGAAATTGCTCCCAATGTAATTTTTAAACATGTTGGACATGTTGGAAAGTGTAAAAATGGAGAATACATAATAAAGAAAGCAACTTTGAAGGAAGGCGTGTGTGTCGCAGAAGCAATTGTGAGAGTTAGTAATAGGAGAAAGATTCCGTTGTTGTTAATTAATAGCTCCGATAGAGCGATTGTTTTACCAGAGAATGCAATTATAAGTACTTTAGAAAAAGTGGAAAATGATCAAGTTGAATCCGAAGTTTACTTGTCAGATGTTCAAGTAGAATTGAAGAAAGGAATGACTACCTTTGTGCAGGCAGCTGGTGTTGTTCAGGACAGTCATTTAGATGTCGATAATAAAGACACTAATAGTCAATCTGTCGGGATCACAGGAGTTGTTGACAAAGAGTACGTTTCTGACTCCAAAGAAATAGCCCGTGGTCGGCGGAAATTAAATAACGATGATATCAAGTGTAATGACGACGAAATGAAGCCTAAATTGCTGAATTTGTTGAATAACTTCAGAGACGTTATTACTATAGACAATGAATCGATCTCGGCTGCTGCGATTAAACCATACAAAATACGTTTGAAACCTAACGTGGATGTTGTAAATGTCCCTCCCTATCGTATTGCCCACCGTTACATGGAAGACTTGAAAGTCGTTAACGAAAAAATGTTAGACGATGGAATAATTAGACCATCGATTTCAGCTTATAATTCACCAATAATTGTAGTCCATAAGAAGGATGGAACTATACGTCCGGTGGTTGATTTTCGCAAAGTAAATGAGGTAATTCATGAAGAATCTTTCCCGCTGCCGAGAGTGGACGAGCTTCTCTATAGTTTAAATGGTCAAAGGTATTTCACGAAATTAGATCTTAGGTCAGGATATCATAATATTACACTGACCGATGAGAGTAAAGAAATAACCGCATTTACAGTTGGTAGTCGAAAATTCGAGTTTAACAGATTACCTTTCGGTTTAAAAACTTCACCTGCTTATTTCCAGTCAGTAATGACACAAACATTATCTCCTGTTCTAGGAAAACTATCTTTCGTCTTTATGGACGACGTGCTAATATTTTCGAAGGAAAGGTCACAGCATCTTGCAGATATAAAAGTTGTACTTGAACTATTAAGAAACGCTAGATTGTCGATAAAAACGGAAAAATGTGCTTTTTTTGAGAACGAGATTGAATATCTCGGACATTCCATTAGTGGAATGGGAACGAGAAGCACCGGTACTGACAAAGTAAAGAATTTAGAAATTCCTAAGAATGTGAAGGAATTACAGTCATTTCTAGGACTGGTAAATTTCTTTCGTAGGTATATAAAAAATTTTGCGAGCATTGCAAGCCCGCTCTATAATCTGCTAAGGAAAAATATCGAATTCGATTGGAATAAGGATTGTCAAAACGCTTTTGAAAAATTAAAGGATGAACTATGCAACAATACAACCTTAAGTCACCCAAACTTCGATCAAAATTTTCATCTATTTTGTGATGCATCAAATGTTGGCATAGGAGCTGTTTTACTCCAGTCATCTACTAATAAAGTTCGAAACATGAGACCTGTCGGTTTTTTTTCTAAAACGTTGAATTCCACCCAACGAAGGTACTCGACTACGAAAAAGGAAATGTACGCTATAGTTGAAGCCTTGAAATACTTTAAATATCTTGTTTTGGGCTATGATTTGGTCATATATACCGATCATAAGCCGCTCGTTCCTTTATTTTCAAAAAAATTGCCTGAAGATAACACACTCGCGAGATGGAGTATATATGTTCAAGCCTTTGATGCCAAATTAAAGTATTTTTCAGGAAAAGCGAACAGTGCCGCCGATGCATTAAGTAGATTAAATCATGAAGAAAATCCCTTAACAGAAAAAGAACTATCAGAATGTTCTGATTTAACCCCAGATGTAGAGACTTTTCCTGTTGTAACAAGGCTGCAAGCCGCTGCTGCGAGTAACAAATGTAACAAGCCTGTGACTGAGGGAGAGTCCGAGAAAACAATGCCAGGAAGTGATGATGAAAGACACAACAACAGTACTGCTGAAGAACCCAGACGTGAACCCAATGACTTTAAGAGCAGACAGAATACGTGCTTATGCAGACTGAATAAGGTGAACAAGACTACAGACCATTTAAGTATTAATGACAACTGGTCGCTGGACGAATTTAAACGTGAACAAGATCAAGACCCCTTTTGTTCTGAAATTAAGAATGCCCTAGAGAATGCAACTAAAGTTTCCAATACTGACATGAATGAATTTCTGATTATGAATGACATTTTGTATAAAAGACGAAAAATTGACAATAGACCCAGTACCATTCTGAATGTTGTGGTGCCATATACTTTGCTGCACCAGACAATTCTTTTCATCCATAATTTATCCCACACTGATCTAAATCATACCTTGTTTAAGTTTAAATTGAAATATTTTCATCCGTACGAAAGGACAATTACACGTAAAATTGTTGAATCGTGTGACATCTGTAAGATTCTAAAATCACGAATTTCGACGCCTGTTAAAATTCTAAATGCTCCAATTGGAACAAGATGTTTTCAAACTGTCAGCATGGACTTCTATGGTCCATTACCAATGACGGACAATGGTAACAAATATATACTTGTTATCATTGACCTCTTTTCAAGATTTGTTAAACTATATCCAACTAGTGACCGATGTACAGAGACTGTCACAGATTGTTTATGGAATTTTTGTTGTTTGTTCGGTACCCCAGACGTGTTGTTGTCCGACAACGCGCTAGAATTTAAATCCAATAATGTAAGAACTTTCGCAAAAGGACTTTCTATCCTAAAAAAGGAAGTTCTGGCGTATTCACCTTTTTCTAATGGTATAGTCGAGCGATGCAATGGTAAAATCCGACACCTGCTCAAGTTATATTTAAATTTTCTTACTCATAATGAGTGGGATAGACTACTGGATATTGTAGAGAATTCGATTAATAATAGTTATAATGAAACATTAGGAGATACACCTGCATACACAATTTTCGGTAGAGATACTTGTGTATACATCAGTTCTACTAATTTAGAAGATTTAAATGTTGCGACTTCATATGAAGATGTTCAAAAACAAAAATTTAAGGAGTCATCTATTGTAGTGAACAATATTCGAAATGCAATCATTAACGCCACAATTGAAAGAACTGCCTATAAAAATATGAAACGTCGCGATAAAAATTTGAAAGTGAACGACCGTGTACTAGTAAAAAATCATGCCAAAAAACATAAATTACAGCTGAATTTTTTGGGTCCTGCTATCATTGAAAAACTAGGTAAAAATTATGCAGATATCAGGATTGGTAACAAAACTATCCGATCAAATTTGAACCATGTACTGCCTTTAGATAGGATAAAAAGGTAAAATTGTCAAATTAGTTTGTAACTGTTCATTCTTTATATTCTGAAAAATGATGCCATTCCATATATGTCTTTCAATGGTATTTAGTTTGTAAGTTCGTTCTATGCGTCTATGAGTTCTTAACCTGTAAGTGAGTTCTAGGAGTTCTTAGCTTGTAAGTGCGTTCCTTGAGTTCTTAAGAATTATGTGTGTCTTGCTCTAGGAAATATTTCTGTTACGCAAACACCTTCAGCCGAGATGATGAGCTGAGGATGTTGTCATACTATCGTTGCGACATCAGAGTGTGCTCATCAGGTCGTGAGCAAGAATTGATAAACTTAGGTGCAATTGTGAGATGTCGACACGAGAACGCGAGTGCGAAGCCTGCGAGACCTGTATGGCACCTGCCGCAAAATTGTTTGAAAACAATGCCTGGCAGTGTAGTTGAAAACTATGTGTCTTGATGAGAGGGAAGGAAGAGTGCTTTAGTGCTAAATCTTAGTATGAAATATCCTAGTATGAAACGTAAATTGTTTACCTTAAACTTGGGGCCATGCTAATGTGATGTATCGTTTCTCTTTTCAGATTCCTTGGGCGACTTCTGAAAAATTCCAGAACGATTGCACACTCCAAATCGCAAAATACACTTGTCTAATTACAACTTCAATCACTCGTAACAACCGATGTGTAGAGTGAGACAAGGTCAACTTTGGAGGCCGCAGGCAACTACAATAACATTCGGTATTCGAATACAGAAGGAAGTATTACAAGAAGCCTACTGTAAGTTTCAAGTGTCCCTAAACTACGGTCCCCTGTTGCGTACCAGAATCCAGCTGTATGAGCAACGAAATCACGTTGAACTAGTGTTCATAGTTACAATATCGGCTTTTTCAGCTAACGGCCAGTGAGTAATTACGTCTCTGTTTCAACGTGGTGCGCAGGGATAAGGGGGCGTGCTCATCCGAATTCAATAATCAAAAATACTGTTGATTTATAAATTTATAATTTATTTATTTATTTATCACATTTACGTGATTAAGATTCAGCTTATATTATTATATAATCTAATTGTCACACTCTTGTGATTAACGTTAATCACCATTTTAATTCCCGCTCTGTTAGTATCATTTTTGCCTATTAAGATGGGCAATAAAGTATCGACTATTAATGTAGATGCCATATTAACGGCGATTAAAGCCAATAACGGTCAAATCTCGGATGAACTTATTCGACACACTGAGGAAACAAGAGTTGATCTCATTCCTGACCAGTTAAGCGACATAATGTTGCTTCTATATACAGTAATTACCATCATCCTTGCGGTGATGATTATTTATATAAAACGGGATCTACACAAGGTTATTAGCCGAATTAGTGGAGAAGATGTAGCCTTGCGGCGAAACGCTTGGAAGGAGATGTATAATCCTAAGCAGATCCCTTCAGTCTCACCTCAAGTTAGCGTGTAACGTTACAATTCTAGGCTTCCACATTTTGTATTTGCATACCATAGATCTAAATACCATGTTCTGATATTCCAATCTTCCGCGGAGTAAGTAACCTCTACGTCTTAGATTATCTTTATTTTATATGCTGTATTTTAAAAAAAAAAAAAAAAGTTCTATCGTATACAGATTCTGTTTTGCTGTCGATATTACAACTCTTTTGTTGTTTTACTTGCCCTATGGAAATGTTTTGTTCATCAGTAGTTCGCGAAGGACGAGAGCTTCTTGAAAATTCGAAGAACCATTTTAATAGTAATGATTGAAAAGCAGAAAGGCAGAATAACTACTTATATATTCACCATGTAACGATCACTTGCGAATTTAATTTTATTAAGGCATTTATCGGAGAGTTTTCGTATTCAAAGCATTTTTCGGTGGCGTGCCACGCTGCTAATGTAACGCGAGAAAAATGTGACACGAGATAGTTAAATTCTGGTATTGAAATCCGTAGATTTTTCTCTATCATAAACTTTTTATTGAATTAAAAACTATTAAATCTCTATTACATACGGATTATGTATTCTATCCTATAGACATGTTTGTTCATGTTTCGCTAGAATTAGAGAGACTAATTATTTCGATTGCGACTAAACCAAATTGTACGCTTGTTGATTGATTAGAGTAAATCAAATTAGTTACTTATTGATTGTTCTACTTACTTTCTATATTTAATTTACTTGAACTGAAATGAGTTAATTTAAATCGTAGGACGAATTGTACTTGCCAATTCTAGTATTGTGTTGTTTGCGTATATACACTTATATTCTATAACTTCAGTTGATTTATTCGGTACGTGTTTTGATGTTTGATTTTGATATTCTGATATGATAAATAATTGTGCGGTATATCTTTTGTATCCGAAATATCAGAAGTAGCCAAGTACTCTATCTGGAGTAGCCAAGAACTCTAAGAATCAATTGATAAATAACTTAATGATGAATTAACAAATTGTTTGAGCTAAGTGCGTAGAGTGATTAATTTGGTTGATTTTGGATTCTAAAAATCTAGTAGTGAATTAACACTATAATGTTTAACAAAATGTAGGTTTGCCGTTGAACTATGTTTTCATGCTTGCTACAGACAAAAAAGCCATACCTGCCTACCTCCGTTCATTATTTGGAAGCCCTTAGTGTCATACATTCTGATCTGCTCGAATTGACTTGACGGGTTGTAAGATTAACTGATAGTCGAGGGAAAATCAAAGTTAATTGAATAACGTTTAAAAATTTTTATTGTCATAAAGAAATTTTAAAACAATGGGGGGAGCATTATGTGCGCCCTCAGAATGTATAAATAGCATCAGCAAGAGACAGCGCCGTTCATTGTGGGTGCGCTGTCATGGAGATCACAGCAGACAAGGTCATCACTGTCCAGTAGCAGACGCGTTACCTTAGAAGAAGCACCTGTATAGACCTCAGATGCATTGTAGAAGACTTGTCCGAGCAACTACTGTCTGATCTCTCTGATTATTACCAAGCCTCCAAGCCTGTATCAACTCTGAAGTATAAATAAACTATAACTACGCGGCTGCTTCGTCACTCTCGAACCCCATTCGCGTAGTGTTCGGCCGGTACATAGAAAAGGCCGGAACAATTGCATTTGCTTTTCAACATTATATAGTTAATTTCTTTCTCATAAGGAAGATTTGGAAACTTTTTAAGATGATCAATATCGATGTTAGGATGTGCGAAAACATTGAAATACAATGCAAACGAGCTGCAGCAAAAATAATAGCACAACACTAGCAAAAACCACATTTAGTTTCACACATGTTGTAACTGAGAGCAATGCATTGCTTTAGCTGCCATGGTTGCTGTATTTTCAGCGATAATACGGAATTTCTTGTTGAAAACGTTCCGAATTCCTCAAAAAATACAAAATATATGAAAAATGGGGGTTTATTAAAATAAGAAAGTATCAAATACATGTTACAAACTTAGAAGAAAATGAAAACATGGTACCATATAACATACAAAGAAATTGAAAGTGCCTTTTATTCGTATACAAAACGTGCCAGAAACGTCTGAGACGAAAAAGGATCCTAGCCTTGCGAAATTTTTAGGGAGAGAACAACCGGCGAAGTTCGGGTGGCTAGGACAATGCTTCTTCCATTAGAGAAGTATGCAGTCCTTATGAAAGCTAATTCTTCCTTAGTCCTCCAGTTCGTCATCTTGGCGGCAGTTTCAAAGCAGGATGAATATTACTGTGTCCTCTAATAATTATTTTGACTGTTGTATCATAAATTCGTAGGTACCAAATAAAATATATAAATTTCCGGATTCTACTTCCGTTTTGTTTTCAAAAATCCCTTCATTTTATCAAAAGTTATTAAAGACTTTGTCTGGTCCCGTCTTTAAAAGAAATTTTGCATATGTATAATAAAAGTTGATTATTAACATTGGTACCAATTTGAGGGGGACGACCCAGGGATTTTCGGGCCCAATTGGCTATTTTTGTTTCTTTGTTGAAAAAGGATCCTTAGGTAGTGGGTTATTATGCCCTAAACTTTGTGGGGCTACGGGCACTAGATCCCCTCCCCCCACACAGATGTGTAAGGGGACCAAAAATTATGAATTTTTGACCCCATAAAAAAAGAAAATAAAAATGCATATGAAAAATTAGTTCTCTTAGTTTGTTAGCAATGTTTTAAGGATTTTAAAGCTGTTTTTAGTTTTGTTGTGGCATGAAAACTGATTGACTTGTATTCATTCGAAATATCAGATAAAATGACATGAGAAACAAACGTTTTTCATTTTCTGGAAAACTAGGGCCAAATCGAAAAAATGAATAGAACCTAATATGTTTCCTTTTAAAAATTACATTTATTGGCTCATTTCAGGAGAAACAGTCAACGAATAAAAAATTCACCTCTCCTCAATATATGAAAAATAATTTTTTATATATAATTTATACATGTAATTTACAATTCACAGTGTAAATGTAATATTATTCAAGCATATTATTTTTAAACGATAATACATTGTATTCGACATTCCAGATGATAATAGAACAATCCCGGTAAAATTTACATGTTTGGCCTCGTGCGGAAAAATTTCATTTTCAACATTCAAAAGAATAGAAGTCAGTGAGTTTTCATGCTAGAAAAAAACAGAGACAGTTTTGAAATTCTTGAAACATTTCTAAGAAACTAGAATCCTTCGATTTCCAAATTTGTCCATTCAATTTATTTCATCACAGTTCAAAAAAAAATCGTATATTTTAATTAGTGATCAAACATCGCATTTCAAAAGAAAAAAATGGAAAATTGAAGGATTTTAGTTTGTTTGCAATGTTACAAGGATTTCAAAACTATCTTTGAATTTGTTCTAGCACAAAAACTCATTGACTTCTATTTTTGTTGTTACATTTAAAATAAAAAATGAACTGAAAAACTAATATTTCAATTTTTATAAAAACCAAGGACTAAATCGAAAAAGTTACACGCGTAAAATTAATTTTTTCAAATAAATATATATACTGCCCAAATGTCAGAACAATCTGATCCAAAAGCTAACAAAAATGGGTCGTCCCTCATTTATGGCATATGTAAATAAAGCAAATAAAAGCATATATACAGGCTGCAATACTTGCTCCAATTAAGAAATAAAAAATCGTCTTAAAAATTGTGGTTAGGTAGAGATTAAGTCGCAAAATTGTGAATTGGTATAGTCGGAGTCATCACATTCTAAAAACACGGAGTCGGAGTTGCAAATTAATTCCTCCGACTCCGTAACCCTGCTGACCACAAGTTGTCATCCTCATCAGAATGAGGGAAGAACTGTTACTTGCCAATAAACCTCAATGCATGAACACGTGAGGGTACTAACTTGACATGAAATATTGTTAATCAGAACTGTTGATGGAAATGAATTTTAGAATCAACCAGAATAGTGAAAGGAATAAACATTGTATCTGCTTTTTAAAAAAAATACTCTAAATTTATGCAACTAAATAGGTGTTCAGCGCTTCGCTTCACACAGAATGTGATGGAGCTTTAAGGCGATGCCATGTACTCTATTGTTATCATCCCATGTTGATAGCAGTTATGCTCTTGCAGCTATTCTCATAGTTGATATTTTCAATAACTATTAACCTTCGGTTTTGATAGGAATTGTGCATTAGAAATACTATTTATTTTGTTATGATGCAGGGTAAGTGAATTCATTTTAAAATCAATTGTTTCTCTTGCGTCCATAAATAATCAGTATGAGTAAAATGAATATTAGGAAATTAATATTTTATCTTCCTCGCAGACGTTTGGCTATTTCGATCACCATGAGTGGTGACGCAAACAAAATCCTGTAATTCTTGACGAGAACTCGTCATGAGGTCTCCCGAGCGAAGAGGTTTCAATAACGAATCTGCCAGATTTTTGTTAAAATTGAATTAAGGTAACCAGAATTGAAAGGGATTTTGCAACAATGTAGTTAGTTGAAATTTTGTCGTTACCTATATTTTTTTAGAGATGTTGCAATAAAAATAGGGCCCATTCTAAAACTGCTGCTATCTTCTGATTTTGTTTTTAGCACATAAATGAACAGCGAACATCAAAATTGTTCGAAATCCAACGATACCGGAGGGATCGAGTGGTGGAAGCAATCTTTCTCTATCTGTCCTCATGAGGCGTCGCCAATCTGCAGAAACAAGCAATGATGACATTTGGTTCCAGAAACAAAATTGCAGTTGCCTCAAAATTTTTGAAGCACATATCTCCACCTGAGTCAAGAAAAATGTTGAATGTCTTCGAAAATGAGTATATTATGAAGTTCTATATCACTTTTTATTACCTCCTGTGATTCGAGTAAGAAAAGTATCAATACCAGAATGATATGTCTACCTTAAAAAAAAAAGAAGTAAAGCGTCAGCCGAAGTTTTCTGGAGCATTTGTTGCGACAGTGATGCAGGTTTTTATTTGTAAAGGGATTGGAAACGCAAACCTTCAAGACCAGTTCTGTTTCATTTAGAAAAGAATGTTTCACTATAATTTTTTTCGTAGTTTGCACATTATGCGTAGTTCAAATATGAGTAACATTTCAGTACCCTCAACTTCTTAATACTTCGTATGAAGTTTCTATACAAATTAAGAGTAATTCTTAGAATCTGGTACTATATAGGCTGAATATTAAAGTTAATTCTCAAAAGCTTATAACGTAGAGCAAGTTCCCTGTATCATATGAACGACTGGACGTTTTACAAAACACGCTTGGAAAGAAGGAAAGTGCATCCTTCCAAGAGAATATTTTAAGAAATATTTATGGATTAATTTCCGCGCATCTGATGCTCAGAACCACTGAGAGGTTTACCTGCTCTGATTAGCTTTCTTGACATAAAAATTCTAGCTCTAGAGACTTCATATCCTGTCGAGTCCCGTTTGCAGCATACGAAGTGCGTTTAATTTTTTCGCAAACTGGGGTTGGGAGCGGCCGTTTTTCCTCAGTTATTGTGTTATTATAAGGGTTTCATTTCCTGCGCAGGACCGTCCCTTGCTAAAATATGCGCAGAGAGCGATGCAATTAGACCAACAGCGTCGCTACTCTCTGTTTACTCAATAAATATTGAACACGGCGAGTTTGATACCAGCGCAGCCGTACAATATCGCCGCGACCGCTGGGACAACTGCGGCGCACCACGTCTCTGTAGCGCTCAGCACCTAGGGTGCTGGTCAACAAACGCTGGCTGCAAGGGGTAATGTGTAATTAAACTTTGATCAATTTGGTCGGTGTTCTGACGTCGATTGGGGATTGAAAAGCTCAACTAACCTCTGCTATTTCATGGAAGTTATATCTGCAAAAAAACATGTCAAGTTGCGAATCGCATTCTTCACATGTATATATTGCATTTAAAAAAATAGATTGGCATCATGAATTTTATGAGTGCATCGACACAAAGTGTTAAAAGTTTATAATTATATATTTTTTTGGCCTCAACAATTGCTTACGCTTGTGCCATGAAACTGACCCCTTCCTTTGAAAGGAAATAAAACTTTTGAAACGACTGTTCAAACCTATTTTTGCACCAATTAGTTTTCTTTTATATTTTGTGAAGAGGTTTGGGCTCGAAAATTTATTCTTGGTTTTAGTTTTGGATGGACATGTGAATGAGAATTGATTAGCCCACATAATGTAAATTTTCCAGTGAAATCAAACCAAGACACGACATAGTTCTCGTAATTTTATTTTTGTTTTAAGAATTTACAGAGTTCTGTAAAATATTTTGAAATATTTTTATGGATATAATTGTATGCTAATAATACTGAATGAAATCGACTTATACTAATGCTCTGTGAATTTGAATTTTTGATGATACCGAATGAAGGTTTGAAAATCTTACCATTTATATTATACAGAAAAAATTTACATTGAGACTTTTTTTGCTCCACGGCTGTGACAAAGAGACCATTCAGATCCTCCAACTCAGGACAGACTTCTCTCTTCTTTGAACTTTTTCCGCCGTGCACGTTTCAGTAATGGAGCTCGTGTCTTTTTAGATTTCTTGTTTCAAAAGACCGTTGCAAGAGCGAATTTAGAGTTCGATTTAGGGTACAAAAGACCGTTTATTGCTTCTAAATTGATTTCCATGGCTGGAAAACGCATAAAAATGACTGCTAGGAAAATCAATAAAGGTAGGCCCTAGTCTGATTAATAGTTTATGAGTAAACCAGCAATATGAGTCACTGGCATTTATACCCCTCTTTCATTTCATTGTCCTGACGTTTTGAAATCGAATATTTCGGAAGTTTCTGCCAGACATCTTTCTGTTCGACCACGAGAAAGAAGCAGACTTCGGGTACGCTAGAAGATTTAAAAGGGAATCTTTGGATTCAGGGATTTTTAATGGACTCGCTGCCCCTCTAAACGCCTATTCCCTAAACTCCTTTACCCATTTAAGCTAGGTCGAATAATATGATCCTAATTTCATTACACTGGGAAATTCTAGCTCAGCCATGAAGCGAATTTAGTGTTGCCGAGTCCCCCTGGGACGACCCATCCACCGCACTTCCGGCGCTCACCACCGTGCCAGGACGGGCTTCACTACCGAGGCAGTGAGTCACACACATTTTGAATGTAGTCGTGCTAAATGCCGCGGATATCTTCGTGAGGTCTTTTTCATGGCAACACAGCCTGTAAACTAAATGGGAAGGTGTATATGTTCATAATTCTAAATTCAATTGATCGATATTCCTGACTGATATACATGGTTTTTTATGAAATCATGAATTAGCTGGATGGATAGAGAATTAGAGATAGAATAGAGAATTAGAAAGATAAAAAATTTACTGAAAAGCAAGGTAATTTATTAGATAGATAGAAAATTTACTGAATGGATGGAGAATTAGTGGAATAGATGGAGAAATTAGTCTTGCTTAAAAGATAAAAGATTCACGAAGTATGTAGATGCCGATTAATAACTTTATCCATTCAGTGGATGTGTTTGCTTTACATATAGCACACTTCGAATAAACACTAATCTCTTGTTGTCAATCTTTCTTTTTTCTAAAATGTAATTTTCTTCTGCGGGCTCTTTCCCTTTACGATAATGAGACGGGAGCCATCGTGGATCCGCAGTCCGTCTCACGACGACAGATCGGATTTATATCTGTCCCACCGCCAGCACTGAACTGCTGATGTCCCCTGGGAGTTGCGTTGTTGGTGTAACTAGTCGTTAATTTTCCATTTCGTGCAATAAAGAGAAATGCTACAGATTTTAACATTCACCCTGTCCATTTCTAGCTTTTTCCTATGAAGATTTTTCGTTAGAACGAAACCAACGAGCTCTATTGAATCAAGGAGTTCTAATGAACTCGCAGTTCATGATGATATTTTTTTGTTTTTCCTATAATTTTTTGATCGTCGTTGGGAATTCTAATAATTATTCAATTCTTTCATTTCCCTTACTCCATGCGTCACCAAAAATTGAAGCATGTTTTTTCTTCATCTCAATTATTCAACTTTTGAAGAAATCAATTAATCAAAAGTGAGTCGATTTGTATTTATAATATGTATTTCCGATTGTAATAAATTAGTTTATACTGTTTTCTTTAATAGCAACACTTTCCATTGTTTTCATTTGCATCAAGCTCCGACGAATTGAACGATAGATCGACTTGCAGAAAGAAAAACGTTCAATCTGGTAATCAATGAGCTGCTACTAATTTATCAGGAAAAATAGAGTTCGTTGCTGGTCATTAGTACTGGTGAGTTTACACAGTCACTTAAGGTTACGAGCTCTCCCTCGGAGATGGACTCGTATTTAACTTTCGGCCGGACCTTTTCAAAAATAGGCTTGGAAAGCAGATCACCTGAAGTCCAGGACGTTGGTTCCGCCATAGTACAGGAGGATAAAGGGATACAAAACTCTTTAGAGTAGGCACAGCCAGCTCACTTTCTGCCTGGGCCTTCTTTGGAGTTTTAGAAAATTTTAATATTCTTCAGGACACTAGAAGCAGTTACTTCCGTGCTTATTTTGTCCGTGAGCCATTGAGAGCTTTCGTGGTCTAATTTCAACAGACCGGGCCCAACCTGCTACTTCCATCTTCTGCATCCATTCAGTGTTGGCTTTTCGAAGCGAGAGACTTGACCAGGTTTCACAATTTAAGTATCAGTCGAGCAAACAGGACGGCCGCAGTGTTCGTCAAAGTAGTTCTGAGAAATTTCTAGACAGAAACAAACGTTCCTTGATCTTTCATTTTCGAGTGCATTTTTAGCATAATTAGGCGGTCATGGTCGACAGTCACATTCCGAAAATCGCCACAGCGACTGGAGCAGCCTGTCGACAATCTGCGCTCTTTGCTTCATAGTATAGCACAAGTTGGCTGGCTATACACTGGCTGGATTTGGCTGCCAGCCACGGCGTTGCGTAGCGGCTGCGCACAAATGTCCCTTTTAACGTAGTAGCATCCTGCGACCCAAATACTATGTGGGAAGCGATGCAGTCTTGCGCTGCTTCTCAGAAACTCCGATTGCTATCTTGGAGACTGCGACGAACTTCCTTGAAGCGAATGTTACTTCTCTGATCTGCGTTGTGAAGGGTTGTGCTGGTCTCCGCAGGTGTCAGAGGCGATTTTGAACAGAGAAGGCTGGAAAGTTGATTAGAGTGGGGGTAATGTTGATTAGTAGGCAAGACTGCTAAGATTCTCGGTGCCGATAATGAGATTTACAATATTCCAAAAAAGTGTGGTTCACCGAGGTACTTCTGAGGATCAGATAGATTGTGATTAGCTCTACTGACGATGCGCGCAGATCGTTTTCTGAAGACCGGGATCCAAAACGAGTTGCTGCCAATACGGTATTCAGGGCAAGATCAGTAATGTTGAGGGACGAAAGTGGGTGGAATATGTTTAGGGCGCCCACCTACAACAATAGTAAGCGTTTATTAAAACGATGTTTGACCGAAAAACAACACAGCTGATGTGTAACATAACTTAAAGCTATTTTCGTTTAAATAATCATCTATAACCCACGTGTGTATAGGAATATAATAGAGCTGGTTCCCAATGAATCAAATTTTTGTCGTATAATTCACTTAATGTCCGTGTTGAGCGCAGCGACAGGTTGGAATACGAAGTTCGGTAACACTCCGGACTCTTGCGTGGACAGTCTTTCATGACCTCAAACACCCATTTTTAAAAGATCTATGTTGGGTTGGCAAACTAACAATTGATGGTCTTTGACGCTTTTTATTTTTGTTTTAAACTTCAATTTAAAAAGAAGCTATTAAATTCATGGAAGATTTACTTAACACGACCATGTACCGAGTCACAAGAAGGGCACGAAAATATACTTGGGATCTTGCAGACAACAATATTGACAATATGGGTCAAGTAAGCTACGAGGTTTCTATGGCAAGCTATCACGATATGAATTAATTCTGCAGTAAATTCTATTGAATAACATAGCGTACTTATGTTTCTACCGCTGAACGACTTAAACATATAAGACAAATACGCCGTTATTGAATTGATATAAATAACATTTTGATATTCTGATCAATATTTTCTACACCAGGTGTTTTGCTTTTAATACCTTTGTAGTTAGAGGTTTTTCTTGGTCATCTCTCATGGCGAGGGATAGTGTTTAGTAACAATACATCGTTTAATTTTCTCTTAAGTACATTTTTGTTATTTATTTTAGCTTAATATATTTTCCATTCGTCTAGTATTTTAAGAGCATGTAAGTTTCAAGCATGTTTTTAAGGTTGAGCGATCGAGAGCATCGCTAATTTCAATAATTATTAAACTGTAGAATTTGGTCCCATGATATTTTCGATATGTCAACCGAACTATTGTTCATCGAAATGAAGCCTAAGCCCGACAAAATAAGTTGCACACTTAAATCTATCAAAAGAGATAAGACATTCAAATGGATCTTGATGATATATGGGTGAGGAGTGAGGTTATCGGGCATGGTAAAATTTACTGGCGTGTCAAAGTTCAAAGTCTATTTACTCGAATAATCGGAAAGAAAACTATAGAATTGACAGGAAAATTTCAACCAAAGTGGCTGAAAAATTTACTAGTGCATTCCGAAATAAAAGGGATTTGAAAGTAAAGCCTTATTATAAGCGTGTGAATTTTGGATCAGAGAGGAGAAAAAGCTTTTTCGAATTGTAATGGTATCCAGATAAAAATGAGTTTTCGGAATGAAAGGGTTTCAGATGAAGAGAAGGCCGAAAATTTAGTGACAACTTTCTTGCAAGCAGCGGGCTTAAAGAAATTTAAAACGTATTACAAAACATGGAACATTGGGCTACAAGGCAAGGCTGCTTGTATAAACGAGAATACTCTGCCCGAGTTTAAATTATTACTCGCTGAATTAGTACCTAAGAATGCATACCAGCGAAAGCAAACATTTAACGTGAATAAAAATGCGCAGTACAGCAAAAGGTCTCCTTCTTGAGTCAACATTTCAAGGCCTCTGATGTCAGACTACACAGACCTGTTCACATTACTAGTAAGAGGAAAGCTCTCAGTGGTGTACATTTGAAAACACTCGTCGGAACTCAGAACTCACAATCTTCAAAAATTACTCAGAAGGAATCGTTATTTGCGAAATAAAATATAAGCGAACAGTAGTATGGGTAACTCGACCAGAGTTTTTAGACTAGTAATCTATTTGTGTCAATAGATTCATAAAACAATGATGAACGGAACAACACCTTGACTGCATTAGCTCTTGTGTTGATCGATAAAGCACCTGGTTATCGCAAAATCTTCTAAGGTGAAAGCAAGCAAAAATGATCTATTTTTTAAACCAAACACGACATTTCTTCTTCACTCGAGGGACAAGGAGGTATGACTGCATCAACAACTATGTGTTTATAAGAAACAATGAGCGAAATTATTAATACAATTTAGTAAAAAAATAAACACTAATTTTATAAGGAAAAGTACTTTACAGAGATGACGAATAGATTATCTAGAAGATGTTGGAAAATGTCCTCCAGGGAACACTAATCAGGGTGTGGAGACTAATGAAACCAAAATATCAACAGAATCAAGAGGATCAACAAATCTATTTCAAGTCTAGCGAAAAAACAGTAGAATTGAGTTCCTCACCTGGGTTTTAATAAGATATAATTTATGATACAACAAGACATCACAAAGACATAGGATGGATTTGAAAAAGGCCGAACTGTTATCATGTACTGACGTCACTCTGTTATAGTTCTACTGTAACTGACCTTCGCCGTGTTCAAATAAACGTTAAAAAGAGGAGTTGTGCGGCCAAACAACCATCTTCTAAAAAGATCCGGCATTGGATAATATGTTCTCGACAATAAGCACAGCATTTCTGAACTCAACGACCTACGCTTCGAGCCAAACATCACCAACCGCCAGCATCATTCGAAATCAACCAGCGAACCTCGTCCCCTCTACGAACCCCACCATTGGACTTCGTGCCTTCTGCTATGCGTCTTCCACGTGTAACAGGGAACGCTACCAAGTACTTCCATTTCCCTTCATATATTTCAACTCCTTCCTTAGAGACCTAAAAATCTTATTCATTCTACGTAAATTATTTGCTTATTAATTATAAAGCTTAATCCATTTTAATCATCTCGCTGCACTTGCTATTTCCTATGATATATTAACGTAAAGCTTCAAGAAAGTGAACGTGTTTGTTCTCACTCATGACGGAGACGCGCAAGTTGCTTCTGGGGGATGTGCACAAGCGGCATTAGAGCCGGCGCCATCAATAGAGCAAGACGTGTGATCCTCCACTCTTGCCCTTGCGGGCGAGAGGGGGAAGGTGGTTAGCTTAAGTTGTGTTAGACTTATCAACCGCCAGTCGGAAGTAACACAGCTAAGTATCTCTCCATGTACTCATCTATATTCTCGTCAATTCCCTGATGTAACTTCATGACTAGGTGTAGGATAATCTCATTCGATGTAGTTACTAGGCGATCTTTGTTTCTCTGCTAATTATAGATGACGCTGAATAATTATTCAGCGTCGAGGCTTCTTCTCGTATAAGATGTTCTTGTCAGACTTCTCAATATATTAATATTCTACATTCGTCTGTTGATCATGTAATAAGGCTCATCCTGCTTATTTAAAGTATTAATGCGAATTCCTATAATTTGTGTCATCTGATAGATTAGAATTAACGTAATCACCGAGATTTGATGTCATTATTGTCATTTAGCTTTTAGAATACGCTATATACATCGTGTGTCATTCTACTTTCCGAATATGTCATCCTTTTACGAATTGAGTTGAAAGACGTCGCCATTTTAATATTAAATAACCTTATGAACCCCTCATTATTGATCCTAATAAGGCCCTAATTGATTTGCTAATAACATCAACAGTGAAAGTAAAAGACATTGAAAAGTCTCAGTCTATTTCGATCTTTATTATCAACAAAATAGAATAATTGAGACCCTCTGTCTCGACCATCAACCGAAAGAAAATGAAAGCGACGAGAAAATAACGATGAATGATGAAGGAAAAGAACTGTCTCTTGGAAATAGGATGGCAACGACATGATCTCCAAAACAGCATATAACAACTCTGGAATAGTTTCCCATAAATAAAAGTATAGTAATGATGTAAAAATATATCAAAAGAATGTCCAGATGGTCGCGCTGAGTACTTTCAATTCAATTTTTTTGCAACAACGCAAAAGCATGTAATACGAGTCATCATTTTATATCCAAATTATTTCCAGTTCAATCATTATGCAAGCTAATTTCTATGTTCGCTATTATTTGAATTCTATTTTCTCTGTAATATTTGTGCTTGACTTTGTCTAACGTAATTTCATGGAAGGTATCACTTTTAATTTAATAGCTTATAATATCAACGGACACTGCACGTCTCGTGTTCATCGATCGTACTCCACCGCAACGATCATAAGTCGCATCTAGTCTTGGAGGATCAGATGTATTGGTCTTAAGTGAAAGGTGGCTGCAAATATGATTGTGAAAACACCGAGAAGAACTGGGCCGAGATATGAAGCAAGAAACTTCGTTTAAGTTACGCCCGAGATTATCCAAATCTTTGTTTTGAATTGAATTTCCACATGCTTAAATATTTAATCCCTTAGTAATTTACCAACGTTACACGGCATCACAGAAATAAAAAATGAAAAATTTTCCAAAAAAACTGTTTCATGCGATATACAAACAAGCTCAAATTTCAACAAAAACATTAGGGAATTTTAGAGAATCGTTCGCCCTACATAAATTTTTCTTCATATTCTATAGAAACGATAGAAAAATAAATTACCCACACTTATTCATACCCCACTTAGTGGGTCAGAGTGAAACCCATTTTATGTATTATCAATGCATTATTGGACTCTGTTCATTTTTATTGCAATTAGGAATAGCTTAGGTTGTTGAATAAAATTTGTGTTACCCACTTCAAAAGTACTAACAATCAGTTCTTAATATTAATTTATTGTTAATATCAATCATTTAAAGCTCAACCATCATCCAGTCACTAATGACAGTAAGAAAGATTTCAGCCTCGATCTAAGATCTCGAGTCATTGATAAATTTCAGGATCGTAGTGATGTCAATACAATCCAAGTTTGAAAATTGTCCCCAACTCAAATGAAGTGTTAGGAGCACACTAATGCAAATCTGCGTCCGGCAACCAACTATTGAAGGTCGGGGTGCGAAGAAATATAAACTGGCTTTTTTCCAGCGAAATATCGTGGAAATATCTTCTTGATGAAACTTTTTGAATTCTACTTTCGAATTATTTTTTCTCAGTTAAAATGCTTACAGAAATTTTTAAGACAATTGTTCGTATTATTTTGGCACGACTTGTGTTTTATTTTGGACCATCACAAAATATTATTATTCTAAATATACTATGATTCTAAATTCACAATTCACTGGGTGAGCATGGTTTCCCCCCCCCCCCCCCCCCCCCCCCGCCCATCTCCCACCACAACTTTAGCACACCTATTGCAATCAGTATTATGTTTATGTATTGTTTCAAGGTGTGAGACGTGCGGGACCATAAAACGTAGGGACGATAAAAAAGTAAAGAACAACAGCTTGATGTTATTGAGATAATCTTCCTCTCACTTTCCTTTTTCGCTCTTGATTCAGTCTTTTTATTCGTTCGAGTGGAGTTTCCATGCTTAAGCTTATTTGAAGGGTAACTAATTTTTCTTGTGATTGTAATAAACACTTAGACTACAGTATTTTTGAGCCGCAATAGCAGTAGTTACAGCCATTCGCGTCATATCCTGAATACAGAACGCATTACGGAACGCAACTGCGAGCTTTGTACGTATATCATAATACAGTATGCCATACTCTGCCGAACTTGGTATCCACGATACGGATTCGAGTATATCAGGCTCTGGATCTCTCAAATGTTTTTGAAAGTGACTTATTAAAGTGCACTTGTACAGCGAAAATGAGTGTAATAATTTACCAGTGAACTGAAGCCGAGACCGCCAGTGCTAATTTCTACCTATCTATTCTTAAGCGTATGACACGAAACATATAAATATATAAACACACGAAGGTCATTCTTAGTAGTAGATTGATTTAAACTAGTAGAACCCTTGGAATCCTCATGGACAATGTCATCGTTAAGCTAGGTGGACCCGTGAAAAAAATTCGGTCAACATTACCTAACAAATTTATAAGAAATTTAAATCTAAAAGTCGCTAATCTTCTTCAAGCGAAATCTCGCTGAAGTTGCGGCTTGTGGCAAAACTAAGCTCGACAGGTGCCTTTTCCTCCCCCTCCTTGACCACATGACCACACTAGGGACAAACTTCTACACCTCCACACAAGACCCTGCCCACCCGCTAAACCACATGCAACAACCCCGGCCAACCCAACGAACATTACACACAACCCCGGCCACACACCTCAAAGCAATATACGACTCCCTCCCTCCTTGCCCCCCTGACACCTCACTACGCACACACATACACACACAGTTCACCTCACGCGCCCTCGCTGCCCTACCCCCTAACTCCCTCCTCGGAGTGAGACCCCCCTCCCGTCCTCTCGACGGAGCGATCCCTCCCCCGACAGGATCAAGTCCACCCGGCGCGGCTGCGGTGCGGGCACCACACTTCACTCCCCTCATACATGCACCGAATAGGACTTGCGGAGGACGACAGCTGCGTTTGGTGTAATGCCAACGTGGGCGATCTTCCGCATGTCCTCCTACACTGTCCAGCCCTACACGCACACCAGATACATGCACTGGACTGGAGCACCTCTGGACTCGCCCCGCGGACGTCGTAAGGTTTCTGCACTACGCGGGCGTCTTCCAGAGGCCCATATAACCACACCCCTCCTCGCCTCGGGCCGGGCCCGGTCTGGGGCGGCCCTGGCCGCGGCGGACCCCTTCGAGCGGCCGTCGGGGCAAAACAACAACAACAGGTGCCTTGTCAGTGACAAATGAGATTGAATTAAACCGCGCTGTGAGGAGGTGGCTGGCCTCTTGTGCGTAGCACCTGTCAGGGCATATGTGATCGTCTTGCCTTTACTATTTTATTTGGGATTGCAATCGCGTTTTCTGTTCATTTTGTTTAGTTATTTATCTTGCATGTTCGCAACCTCTTTTCTACCCATTTTAAACTACTCGGTCTTGTGACTCTTAAACTACTCGGTCCTTGTGACTCTTAAACTACTCGGTCCTTGTGACTCTTAAACTACTCGGTCCTTGTGACTCTTGAACTACTCGGTCTTGTGACTCTTGAACTACTCGGTCTTGTGACTCTTAAACTACTCGGTCTTGTGACTTTCGAACTACTCGGTCTTGTGACTCTTGAACTACTCGGTCCTTGTGACTCTTGAACTACTCGGTCCTTGTGACTCTTAAACTACTCGGTCTTGTGGCTCTTGAACTACTCGGTCTGGTGACTCTTAAACTACTCGGTCTTGTGACTCTTGAACTTCTCGGTCCTTGTGACTCTTAAACTACTCGGTCTTGTGGCTCTTGAACTACTCGGTCTGGTGACTCTTAAACTACTCGGTCCTTGTGACTCTTGAACTACTCGGTCTTGTGACTCTTGAACTACTCGGTTTTGTGACTCTTAAACTATTCGGTCTTGTGACTCTTGAACTTCTCAGTCCTTGTGACTCTTAAACTACTCGGTCTTGTGACTCTTGAACTACTCGGTCTGGTGACTCTTAAACTACTCGGTCCTTGTGACTCTTGAACTACTCGGTCTTGTGACTCCTGAACTACTCGGTCTTGTGACTCCTGAACTACTCGGTCTTGTGACTCCTGAACTACTTGGTCTTGTGACTCTTAAACTACTCGGTCTTGTGACTCTTGAACTTCTCGGTCCTTGTGACTCTTGAACTACTCGGTCTTGTGACTCATGAACTACTTGGTCTTGTGACTCTTAAACTACTCGGTCTTGTGACTCTTGAACTTCTCGGTCCTTGTGACTCTTAAACTACTCGGTCTTGTGACTCTTGAACTACTCGGTCTGGTGACTCTTGAACTACTCGGTCTTGTGACTCCTGAACTACTTGGTCTTGTGACTCTTAAACTACTCGGTCTTGTGACTCTTGAACTACTCGGTCTTGTGACTCTTGAACTACTCGGTCTGGTGACTCTTAAACTACTCGGTCTTGTGACTCCTGAACTACTTGGTCTTGTGACTCTTAAACTACTCGGTCTTGTGACTCCTGAACTACTCGGTCTTGTGACTCCTGAACTACTCGGTCCTTGTGACTCCTGAACTACTCGGTCTTGTGACTCCTGAACTACTTGGTCTTGTGACTCTTAAACTACTCGGTCTTGTGACTCTTGAACTACTCGGTCTGGTGACTCTTAAACTACTCGGTCTTGTGACTCCTGAACTACTTGGTCTTGTGACTCCTGAACTTCTCGGTCTTGTGACTCCTGAACTACTCGGTCTTGTGACTCCTGAACTACTCGGTCTTTTGACTCCTGAACTACTCGGTCCTTGTGACTCTTGAACTTCTCGGTCTTGTGACTCTTAAACTACTCGGTCCTTGTGACTCTTAAACTACTCGGTCCTTATGACTCCTGAACTACTCGGTCCTTGTGACTCCTAAACTACTCGGTCTTGTGACTCCTGAACTACTCGGTCATGTGACTCCTGAACTACTCGGTCCTTGTGACTCTTAAACTACTCGGTCTTGTGACTCCTGAACTACTCGGTCTTGTGACTCTTAAACTACTCGGTCCTTGTGACTCTTGAACTACTCGGTCCTTGTGACTCTTAAACTACTCGGTCCTTGTGACTCTTAAACTACTCGGTCCTTGTGACTCTTAAACTACTCGGTCCTTGTGACTCTTGAACTACTCGGTCCTTGTGACTCATGAACTACTCGGTCCTTGTGACTCTTAAACTACTCGGTCCTTGTGACTCCTAAACTACTCGGTCCTTGTGACTCTTAAACTACTCGGTCCTTGTGACTCTTGAACTACTCGGTCCTTGTGACTCTTGAACTACTCGGTCCTTGTGACTCTTGAACTACTCGGTCCTTGTGACTCATGAACTACTCGGTCTTGAGACTCCTGAACTATCCGGTCTTGTGACTCTTCAACTACCAGGTCATTGTGACTCTTAAACTACTCGGTCCTTGTGACTCTTCAACTACAAGGTCATTGTGACTCTTCAACTACTAGGTCATTGTGACTCTTCAACTACTAGGTCATTGTGACTCTTCAACTACTAGGTCATTGTGACTCTTCAACTACTAGGTCATTGTGACTCTTCAACTACTAGGTCATTGTGACTCTTCAACTACTAGGTCATTGTGACTCTTCAACTACTAGGTCATTGTGACTCTTCAGCTACTAGGTCCTTGTGACTCTTCAGCTACTAGGTCCTTGTGACTCTTAAACTATATTCACTATCATACTGCCGGTTGCGCTACGGTGCCCTCTTGAAATCATAAGTGATTTAGGCACTATTTCAAGGTGAGCCGGTGGTCATATGAGATTTCCTATATACGCGAAACGTGAATAGGTTCTAGTTTTCTGTTGTGGCTTTTTGTTCTCCCTCAGAATCCTTTGGCGAGCGTGATCTGGATGAGGTGCTCCTTTAAGAGGCCACTTTCTTTGGTTTACCAAGCATAACATCTCTTCTCCAGCGTCTGTTTCATCTCCAAATTTAATTTTTCCGATTCTGGGTAGTGCCTAGGTTCGTATGTAAATACTAATGAAACTTTCTAAAAATGAAGTCAAAGAGTTGTGTGATCTGACGCGGTGGTACCTCATTCAATCACTTATTCATTCCTCCTTATTAAATTGCAGTTCTGTATTGGGCTGGGAGGTGCCGGAGCTACAATGGCCTCGAGTTCTCTTTGTTAAACGTCAAGACGTAACAAGATACGCCGTAGAACTCGTTGGGTCTTCTGCACTATGAAGACCATTTAATTCTTTGAATTCTCCTAATTAGAAGCTTAGCGTTAACAATTTTGTCGTGTTGTAAAAGTTTGAATTATTAAAAGTTCGAGTTCTTCTGTGCGTTATTTCCTGTGTTCAGGTTAAAAACCCTACAAATTCTGACATAACATATTCTAACCTATCTTGTCCTAACCAATCCTAACCGAAGCTATCTTTATGATATGTCAAACATAAAAAAAACCTGGACCCGTGAAATATTTTCGTCATTCACTAACCTATGCTAACCTATCCTAACCTAACTTAAGGTGATCATCCCAGTTTTTCAACTTTTTTCGTCCGATTAGTTTGAAAATTGGCCAGTATATGTATTTTTTGGAAGTAAACTTACTTTACTCGTGTCCTTTTTTCGATTCAGGCCTTAGTTTTTTTACGAAAAATAAGTTTTTTGGTACATTTTTATGTATATTTCAAGGTGTATCTCCTCATTGAGTTTTGATGCTAGAACAAAACCAAAGACAATTTTAGAATCCTTGAGGCATTGCTAACAGTAAAATGACAAGTTATTTTAACACTTTGAAGGAAAAATTTGTGTGATAAGCGATATTTTATGATTACATAAAAAATATTTTTGGGGTTTAGAGCTGAATAACTTTTTTCTCAAATTTGGCAAAAAAGTTCATTTTATTGTTAGAAATGTTCCAAGAATTCTAAAACTATCTTTGGTTTTGTTCTAGCATCAAAACTCAATGAGGAGATACAGTTTGAATGTGAAAGTTATTTGTTTTGAGTATAAGCCTGAAGAAATTTTTTTGTTGGAGTGTAATATAATGGACAATTTATGTAATTGAATGTAGTGTTAACTTTTATTTTGATAATTTCCATGCTTAACTTCATATCCAAACTGTGAATTGTGATTTCCAAACAAATTTTTATTATGTCAAAATTATGAAATTTGTTATTTTCAGTCTGATTCTAATAAAATTTGACTTTAATTTGTAACTTTTGAAACGAAACACAGTTTATTCTATTCATTTTGTTGATTCAGGCCTTAGTTTTCGAAAAAATAGGACATATTGTTTTTTTTAGTTCATTTTTATGGATATTTCAACCCGTATCTCCTCATTGAGTTTTTATGCTAGAACAAAACCAAAGACAGTTTTAGAATCCTTGAAATATTTCTAACAAAATTAAATTTTCTATTTATATATACATTCCGTTTTCTTTTCTATTTATATGCGGTTGAAATTGGGTCGGAAATTCAAGATTTTTGTCCCCTACAATATATCCCCCCCCCCTCTGGGGTAGGGGATATATTGTCCGTAGTGCCATGAAATTTTAGGACCGAATAGTCCACCACATAAGGGTCCTTTTCCAGCAAAAACATGAAAAATGACCATCAGAGCGACAGGGGCCTGGCAGGAGCCTGGGATGATCACCTTAACCTGTCCTACCCTAACCTATCATAACCAAAATTAACTATTGTCATCGTTTAGCAAGATGGATTCGTGAAAAAATTCGGTCAACAATACCTAAAAAAATCCAACATAACATATTCTAACCTGACCGATCCTAACCAAACATATCCTACCTATCCTATCGTAACCGAAGCTATCCTTATAATATGTCATATACAAAAAACCGTGGACCAGTGAACAAAATTCATCAACATAACCTAACCAATGCTATCCTATCCTATCCTAACCTATCCTATCTTAACCTAACCTTTCCTATCCTAACCTAACCTAGGCTAACCTAACGTGGCATTCATATTTTGTCTTCTTCGAACCATAAACTTCCTGTTCATTCATCGAATAGATTGCCTTTTTTCCGTTCTTAGTCTATCTCGAAATCTTATTTGTCGCTCTCTGTGTAAAATTCTCTCCTCCGTTCCATTGTGAAGGGCGAACGCAGTGTGAGTAGCTTAATAAGACCCCTTATACTTTATAGGATCTTCATAGATACGATAACTCGAGTCAAGGTGCCTTCGTAACAATCAGGAGCTTTACACACGAACTTCGCTTCTAAGAGTATTAATATATAGACCAGCAGGACCTGTCGAAATTCCACGGACAATGTCATCAATAAGCTAGGTGGAACCGCGAAAAAATTTGGTCAACAATACCTAACAAATTCTAACATAGCATACTCTAAAATAACCCATCCTAACATAACATATACAAACAAACCTCGGCCAAACCAAAGCTATCCTGATAATTTGTCATACATAAAAAACGTGAGCCCGTGAAAAACTTCATCAACATTACCTAACCTATGCTAACCTAACCTATCCTAAACTAATATATCCAAACCTATCCAATTGTGGTGGTATGAACACACACCACCACAACCTTCGCACGCTTCATGGTTGGAGATGAGACCACACGCAACTCCAGTGTTTGAGGCGGGGAAAAATACACCGCGCGGTCCGACGTGAAAGTAAACAGGCGTTCCCGCCAATCAGAGACCTGGACGGGTAGAGTCAACCTCCAGCGAGGCCTATATAAACAGCCGCGCAGCCAGCGGAGCTCAGTACACTCTCAGCGTCCTTGATATTCACACTAAGCCTCGACGCTGCGCCAGCACCTCACCCGTCGGCTTCACCGCCTCCTCGACAGCCAGCCGCCACGTCTGGTGGCTGGCTAGTCGCACCAGTTCCCCGCTACCTTCTCTGGTACTCCTTGGTCAAGACCCTCGGACAGCAGCAGCCTCACCGGTCTGCTCTCGCCCCTCAACCACGCAGCGTCTCCCCGACAACCGTCGGTCCGCCAAGACGTCATCTGTCACTGTATTACTCGACTGTAATATTCCCTTGTGCCATTATTGTCGGCGATCTTCATAATAATACGGCGTTTATTCCAGTTGTGTTTTCCTCACCTTGCCGGTTCGTTTGCACCTCAGGCACTCACTCCGGGCGTTGAATTACAAAGTCTGCCCGGAGTGTAAAGCAGCCTGAGGGAGAACACCACACAATCCTAACCCAACCTGTCTTGTCCTAACATATCAATGCGTGCAACGGCGATCTTTTAATGTAACACTCGGGAATTCGGTATCCATGATTCCGCAAACTCGGATGAGGAGCGTTACGCACGAACTTAGTTTTAAGCGCATTAATGTACAAATATTTTTTGTTGTCCGCTTCTTAAGAAACATAGGATGTATATTCATTCGTTTGGTATAATGGATACTGATAACATTTAAATATCGAAGGTTTTGTCTATAGAAATATTCAGATATATAACTTTATCTTATATGTGTGCAAATTTTCAAACTGAATCAAATGGAAGCGCTCCAAGAAAGAAGACGATGACTTGACAGAGAACGCAAAAGAAGAGCTAGAGAAGCGCTATCTCAGGAAAAAAGAGAAGAAATCAGGCATCTTGATCCTGCCTTAGTTACGTTGTCCGTCCTTTACGCTTTCGTCTGAGTTTACGGTATCAGGGATACCTAATTCATCAGTGAAACATTAAAAGATGGCCTTTATATGCTTTCATATGTTTGACATTTTTTCAGGATAGGTTCGGTTAGGATAGGTTTGGTTAGGTTAGGATAGGGGAGATTAGGATAGGAAAGGTTAGGATAGATTAGGTGATGTTGACCGAATTTTTTCGCTGGCCCACCAGCTTAATGAAGACATTGTCTGTGGAATTTCCACGAGTCCTGCTATTACCTAATAATACCCTTGATTCATTTGTTCGGAGTTCGCCCCTTCAATTTCTGTGTCACGCACATAAGGATAGTTGTAATGATCGTATCTGTGATACGAGTTTCAGCAGTGCACAAGTACAAGAGTATTTTTCATCATGGGTACTGTTAGGACGGATATATTTGTTTGTCACCCCCGACTGGAAAATTTGTTCAAGGAAGGTGTTGAATCACATAATTTGCGACGGGCCGTGCACACTAGTGTATTAGTAATAGCCTGCCACAACTTTCGACAAAATGAGCAACTTGAATCGAACACCATTGCAGAGCCGTCGCCCGCGAAAACAATGAAGCTGAAAATGCATAATACAAAAACCAGCTACAACCTGGTATAATGTGTGGACATTCAGTGGCGTCAGCGATAAGGTTTTTAGATTTATCCTACGAGAAACACTTGTTTAACGCTACGATGTCATGGTTATTGTTGAGTTTGGTAATTAAATTTTAGAAAAATAGGAACGTATCTTATTATCTGAAATAGGACAACAGGTAATTATACCAGAAGAGAATTGAAATGATACGATGCTACAAAAATTTAGACCACATAAACTGTAATTGCTAAGAAATTTTATTTCGAGGGCAATGGTTCGGAAATCATGAGAGTAAAGTATTTGCCAACTTTTTTGAGAGAATGACACTTGTAACGAACTCAAACACAAGCGAGTAGTCATAAACCGCGACTAAAGGCAGAAGAAAGCCGCACGCAAATGCTGATGACACAAAACACTTACTGTTATACCAAGAATGGTTGAAATTAGGCTCTGTCGAAGATGTTTCAATCAGAAATGTTTTGTCGGATGAGAGTTTGTAACAGCGTTTCATCCTTCTAATAAGTCGTCTAGTGTTATGGTTTCGACAAGCGGACATACGTGGCTTAAAAGCTTTTCTAAAACCATTAGAAAACAATTCAAATTCACTATAGAGTCGGTCTTTGTATGGTGCTCTTAGCAGTTCATTTTGCTCTTTCAATAAATACTGAGTTCAGACATATCTCCGATGGTCTTAGAACAGAACTCGGTTAACGCCGCTCAAAGTGTCCATCTCATTAAGGGCAACAACTAACTTTCAAGGTATTTTGACGTATTTAAGGTCTTAGACTATCATTCCATAAATTCCCTTAGCTTTGGAATTTTCCAATGTCGATTGCCAGGCTCGGCCATTCATACAAATTCGATTATTGTGAAGCTCTCATTCTCCAATTGCTTTTACCAATAACAACCCCAAACGTAAGTAAAAGGTTAGGTCATCCCGAAGCTGCGGCGTCTTGTTCCCGCTAAGAAAACTTATTTGGCAGAATGAACTGATTACAGGAATCTATGAACATCATCTCATGATTAGGTACTCGTTATTCCGATTATAAATTTAACTAAAGAAATACGACTGATATTTCATTACGTTTCGCTAAGACGTCTTTTCTTCTGCCAATTTTACCCCCTATTGGTCGAAACAAAAGAAAAAAAGCCTGGAGAAAATTCCCCCACTAAGAAAATCTAACATAAGAATCATTTGAGCGGTAAATGAACGTGGTTGAAAGAAGGCAAGACGAATGAACCAAAAAGGTTAGAACTAAAAAAGAACTCCTAGAAGGAAGACCAATCAAGGCAGTCACTCGAGTTGTAAATTTTCATTTGGCTTCAGGCAGCGAGACCATAATTTCCCTCGCGCCAAATTTGAGTCTCCGAGCGATGAACTCGAAAACTTCTCGAGGCTCAAAAAGCTCAAGCGACGCGAGAAAGCGAAGTCTTAGAGAAGCTGCTGTAGCTTCTTGATCACGTAGGAAGTTTCTCATGGAAGTGTATAATTATTGGGATGACGTTACCAGGAGTGACTAAAACTAGGCACGACTTCATTAAAACTCCGGTTTCCCATTACCAAAATCCTACACTTCTCACTCGTTAAATTAAAGCCGGGATTTTAAGAAACAAGCTCTCAATTCTTGACCAATTTGTATAACGATATGCCGGAAGAGCTACATACTAATTGCTGAAAGTAGCACACAAAATAAACAACGCTTCTGCAAGCAACATCCAAATCTTGTGTTAAAAAAGTGAAATGTAAATGAAACACGAATTAAGCCTCTATACATCCCTTGACGGTCGTTGCGAGAACATCTGGAAGTAAGGGAATTACCACAGAACGACCAAAAACTTCGTTAATCGCCCAACTTGGAGCATTTTTATGACCAGAGTAAAGGCTGAGCAAAACCGAGCATCGTCAAACAGAAGAGGCAATCCAGAGATGGCTCTTTAAAATTTTAATTGCATTTCCTCTACGGCGAAAGCTTTTGACTCGCCGCAGGCGCAAGTTGTGACATTTCCTTCGATTGTTCTCAGGAGAGCCCGAGACTGAGAACTCCACGCCGATTTTTTCAAAGCCTCGAATTTCTTGTAGCACGTCTTTGATTCTTGTTGTGTTCAAGGGCATAATCGTATGAAATGGGGGTGCTGGAATCTTTCACTATGTAGAGAAAACAGGGGCGGACCAGGCGCTGCGGCCCCACAGAGAATAATTATTACTCATGCAACTTGTTTTAAAATTCAGTTTCGAAAAATTTCAACTATTGAATTGGAGTTCTGCAAACAAACGCTGAGGTGCGAGCTAAGCTTCATTTACAATGTACTCTCCTTTACTTTCTTGTAGATAAATTGTATAATTTGCGGTTGCTCTTCTTGTGATACAGCACTGGCATAAAATTTCCAAGTGTGAGTGTCCAAATTCATCAGACGCATTTTATCGTTTGTACGTGTTGAAGTAAGCAAAACTTTTGACGACCTAAAAGACGGTTTTGGATGGCCTTGTTTATATTCCATCAATTCGTAATAATCGCATTTCCCAATTCAAACCGGAAAATCGGATTAAACTTTTATCTTGTGAAGCTTAAATGCTTCACTGGGGATATGAGGCAATGAATTCAGAACTGCATCGTTAGCTACAGGGTAGGTCGATGCGATACCGCAAAGCATGGCAGCCTCGCGCAGCATATTTGTACCATATCCGTTGCTACGGTAAAGTGAATATTTTCCGTACAACGTCACAGTTGGCAGCCAAGTATGTCACTGGTGCGTTGATTGTGGGAGGCCTGCATCGATCACGGTTGTAATTTTGGAAGGGGGCTGGGAGACAAAATATAACGACTATGAAAGCTAGACAACTAGAAGAAAAGCATAAATTCCGCATCAACAGAGGAAAGAACTACTGCCATGTACTACCCCTAAAACTTAAATACTTCGTTGTAGGTCTCCGCATACTCATAGAGTATTCAGAGTACTTACTTTCGGCAACGTCTCTTTCAACGGATTGGTGTTTTTTCAGTTTGTCTCTTTCAGGGCTACATGTTTTAAGTGTGTGTAGTTCAAATTGAATTACCTCTTGTAATATTTCTTCATTTCGTTTTACCTCAATGCTATAAGAGTGGAAATTGAATTCACACGCTTGGTGTTGAATTTTGGTATTCGTAAATTTTTATTTTACGCTATAATCACAGGAGTACAAATTGCGCCTCCAACAATTTTACTTTTCCCTTTCTTTTGAATACCAAAACGGTAATACGGCGTAAGGTATGTGAGGACACTTATATTTTTGTAATTTAAACTTGCTCGGTAATCATTACTGTATTTATTATTTCAGAAAATCCCATGGCAGATACTACTATAACTAATGAAATGAAAAGACACGCTATAGAAGTATCCATAAAAGCAAAACAGCAATTTATATATTACAAGGTTTCTAAAAGTTCTCAAATCTTTCGTTTGCAAAGTTAGAAAGGAACTGAATGAAAGCAATGGAGATGAATTGGCGACGAGCGAGAGAAAACAGCATTGTCACCGCTATGACTCATTCAGAACACCTGAGGTTGTCAGAAGAGCACATGGTTTTCGGTGTTGTTTAAGATAGAAGGGTTTATCATGCCTCCTCATTTTTTCCACAGGGCCTTAGAGTTTATGCAGATGCCTATGTTGAGACTCATCAAACAATTGTTAAGCCTTGGATAGACAGCGTAGCCGATGGAAGGGCCAGTGTCTTCCAATAAGATTCGGCTCCACCCCATAAAGCACTCAAAACCCAGGTTTGGAGAGCCTAGAGTTTTTATTGATGTCACACCAAACTTATGGACCTAAACGAAGACCACCTGATCAAAGCCTGCAGTTGCTTCCGGACTCGAATTGAGTCGGTGCTAGAACCCGAAAGAGGAGATATAGAATAAAACGTAGGTTACTAGTATGTTCATTTGTTTTGTTAAAAAGAAATTGTAAGTTTCAACGATTAACAGTTTATTTTCTGTTTTTCTAAGAGTTCGAAAGGTGTCCTCAGATTTCTTACTCTCTGCTCCATTGGCGTGGACGTTACCATACCACATATTCTTCTTTTTTACACCAGAATGAATTGTGAATTACATTGTGCCCTACCATCTTTCTCAGAGTAGTCATGACCCTTAACTTTTTTTCCCTCACACTTTGTATTTTACAATTTTTAACATTGCCTTGGTTCCTTACCTTCTTACGACAAAAATTTCGAATGATGAATCTGCTATTTTTCGTATTGTCTTATGACAAAGTTTTGGTTAAAATTTTCATAACGGAACTTCCTCGTTTGTCATAAAGAGTTGAACTTTATTTTCTCTTTTGCATTTTTCATTATTTTTCATTTATCATACCAGTAAAAATTCATCCATCAATGATTCTGGCACGGAAGTCGTGAGTTTGCTGTACTAGTCGCTCAGTTTTCTAATCATTAGAAAATTTAGGTCAATTAAATTTCTTTTGTTCTAAAGCGTTCGTGTAGTCGAAAAAACTTAACATATGGGTGATGAATCCCGCATCTTGACGAACGCTCCTTGTAAAGGGAACTCACGAATTTCAGTAGCTAGAGATTTGAGAATGTGAAAAGAGACGGATTATAAACTCGAGCGATTGTCCGTGTTGTTGCCAATTGGGCATTCCACGAAGAAAGCTAGGCTCTGGAGTGACTTGAAACACTTCATCAAGGACTGAAAATCTTCTGAGACGTGATGTGATTTATTCATGCTTCAATAACTGCGATGGAACTTAAAACAAGCACCCTGAGCTCCTAAAAATGTTACTCGGACTATTTGCCATCGCCTGCATAAGGATCTTGGACAACCCAAGTCACGGTGTGGTAAAGAAACCTTTCTTGCACAATCAAAGAATAAGTAAAGGCTTGAGAAGAGTGTTATGCACGTCGATGAGCGCACATTTGCGTTGATCGCGGCATGGATGGATCAATACACTGCGCCATTCAAGTAGAGTGTTGCAGAAAGACCCAAAATTTATCGTTATGACTGTGAAAAAAAAACCACTGGGCACATTCGGAATACATTTAACAGAAACAGGGGCCCAGACAGGTCTGTTTTCTTCCTCACAAATTGAACATGATGTTGAGCATCATGATGTCATGTTTTGAAGCATCATTTGTTGCATTTTAATCGTATTCCTCTGAGCGACAACTTAATGTAAGACGGTGCCTTTGCCGACCGGCACTAACGGTAGCAAAGTCTTTTAGCGACTATAATATCAATATATTAAAGTAATGAGGTAATTCAGTGGATGTAATTCTAATTTGTACAAATAAAAAATTTAAAATTCCAGATTTAAAAATTTTATTGACAATGCGAAAAATTTTGGCAACCTCCTACTTCCCTTCCATGTTAGCTTACTTGTCATATGACAAATTTTGTATATCTCTCAATAAAAGTATTTATTTAATGTTTTCCTAATTATTGACTAAAATATACACATCTAAAACACAGAAACTGTGAAATCCGTTTCTTTTTTGTGAACTTGGATCTCATTTTGCCCATGTGTATTTTTTAGCAATTACAGGAAAATATAATCTCAAAGATAAATATGAATCTGTTTCAGTGCAATCAATAGTAAAGGAGTATTTATTACCACTCTGGTGTTTGTGTGATGGGGTGTGGAGTGATTTTTTCAGCAGAAATGGTCCCCTTATCCGTTTACGCACAAGAATGAATGCGAAACTTTGAAAACAGCGTTTGCAGCATCATGTTGTACCGAGCTTACACCTTAAACCTTGTCAATCCTCCGTCGTCATGCAAGACAATTCACCTTGTTAGTAGGCTTAAAAAAATTATGATCTTTCATGAAGAGGAAGGGAATAATGGACTCTAATGGACTTGCCAGCATGATGTTCCGATTTGAACCCTATTAAAAATGAATGTCAGATTATTGGAGAGTGAGGGCTCAGAAAAAATCCTCAAAATGAAGACCATTTGTGGGACTCACTGATAATGAATCGGAGGGTAACTGCTGAGTTTTACTGGAAACTAATAATGCCACGTGGTTGACGATACAGTATAGTGGTAGAATAATAGGGGATATTCAGTACAAGCTGCAATGATGTCACAAAGCTTTGAAACACATCGGTATTTTCACAAAGCCCCTCAATTTTCGCCAATGTAGTTTTTGCTAATTTTTACTAAACTTAAATTTACTATCAAAATTATTGTAAGCCAAGTTACTATGTATTTAGTTTATAGATATGGATTTTGTTAACATTCTTAAAAGTGTTTTGTTAATTCCCGCCATAATGTATGAGTTTTCAACTCTCAAATGCTGTTGCTGCTCTATTTCGAGGAAATATCATCAACTGCTTTCACCTGTTTCCCATTCTGTATCCTTTGTTTTAATTGTTTGAGTCATTTTGTCTCATCTTCCTGTTATTCTGTTTTTAGCCTTATATCTATAAAGTCAACTACAACTTTATTTTATTTTATCCTACTATTACGTTCTGCCCTGTGTATTTATTTTCAAGTTGTGATTTTACTCATTTTAATCTTTGCATGAAGCTGTATTTCACAGTTCTAAACGAACATTACTAATTAACTGTGCAATTCTAATGCATAGCACTCTACGCCTGTCTTATGCACCGAACAATATTGGTAAAAATTCATTATTGAACGTACATGCGGAAGCCATCATGCACTATACTATTTCTATTAAACTTTTCTATTCTATTATTCCCAATTTTTTCCTGTCATCCATTTTCTATTTTTTATATCCATTTACAAAATTTTCACCTGAATCCCACGAAAGTTACAATTTTGGCCCTCTGAACAGGTGGAATCACATTTGAGACCATATATTTCATTTATTACAATTTATAAATGAACGAAGAAATTTCAGTCAAATTTTTCACAAACTTTTATTTCTAGTCGCACGAAAATTATCGGGTTTTAGCGTTCCGAATAGACCATCGAATGATCAGTAAGGTAAGGTTTTTCCCATAAAAGTGTTACTGCAAAACTCTGCCAATATTGATCTTTACTGGACAAGCTTCCCTCCATCTTACAACATAACTATGTCGTGTCCGAGCATCATAACAGTTTGAAGAGAGCAGGTCTCTCTCATCACACTTAATGTTCCTCGTGATGAAAGGTCCCTGTCTCAACAGTCCGCCGAATAATGAGATTTTGATGACCAACTCAATAAGATCGGTACAAAAACAGAACGTGGTCAGCAGTTCTCTTCCGAGATTTCATCAAGCTCTGACGGGCTCACTAGCTTCACTCACGTTTGATATTTTGGAGGCTCGGGCTAAGGGAAGGCAAAAACAGACAAAGTTGGATGGCGTCTGGGTAAAAAATCACGACTCCATAATTGCAAGAAAGAAGTGATGAAAGTCTTTAGATAATCTTTCGAGTGTATGTAAACCCATATACCAATTACCTGCTAGTGTAAGCTATATTTTTTTTGGGAAACTAATAGCAACGAATTATTCCCGAAGACAAATTTTTGTGTAAAAAATAATTCGACCGTAGTTAAACCCTAAACACACACCTTGCACACGTAAACCCTAAACACACACACGGAGTTAGCCCTATGAAGCAATCCCTGTAGTAAATTACGATCAAGAAAAGAAACTTTGTCATCATTTGATTGTAACTGAATTCAGTAGTTTTCCATACTAAATCTATTCGTCTGTAGATACACAAGTAAACTCTGGTAATCATGTTGAGTAAAATTTATAATTCCTCCACGAGTTTCACGCTTAATACGATATGTTTCAAACATGCATGTTAAAAAGAACGTTTCGAGAAAATTGTTATACGAGTAACGTGACTCAAAAGGCCCATTTTAGGAAGAATATTTCTCAAAGAATAATCATGCTTAAATGAGCAGCCTGACCGAACGGGTGATCCACTACACTTATTGATTAAAACTTTTCAATAGATTTACTTTCTTGGTTGCTTCTCATACTCCTTGTCTGACTTTCAGTACATTCATGATACCAAACCCAACACTTTGGATTTGGGAACAACACGAAATAAAATTTTTAATTCTCTTGGGCTCTATTTTTCGTTCGATTAGTTGCAAATATCAGTTTTATGAAGGATATAAAATACAATTGCTAACATGATCCCACTCATCACTGGGAGTTTATATATTAAGCTCACAATACATTATCTTGTTGGCTTTATGAATTTCATCCTCAATTAGTAATGAATTGAAATTTGAATTCTGTTATTCTCATAAAACGTTTAATAATCTAACAATGTTCTAATTGATCATTACATTTATAAAAACTTACGATGAGACTCATTAAAAATGAGTCTCATTATAAGCTCAAAATAAAGAAATTCGTTTCAATAAATAATTACACCGGTAGGGCTCATGATGCTGATAATGCAAATCCTTCTTACTTAACTTGCAACAACGCATTAGCAACTGCGGTACCAAAGCCTTTCAGGTAACAAACCAAATAGGTTACCTTAATCTCTCAATGCAGAGCAGCACCAGCAAGAATTCTACTTATGATAAAAACTTGCGTCAATTGAAAATTTGAATTTCTAAAATCATTAATGAGGTAAACTATAAGCTCTCTCTCTCACAGCAGCTCACTTAATCAGAATATCAAAACAGCGGGCAACGCCAAGCTCATAAGAGAGTAACTTTTCCAATTGCATTAACATGTAGGTTCTTTTAATCTGATTATATCAGATTTTATTTTCCTGTCGCAACTTAATTTGACCGTATCAAAGCAGGAAATATTAATTAGCTTGCCGTTTCTTTATACTGAGAGATTGCTTCTAGTGCTTGTGCAAATCTTGTTTGATTCTATTGACGGACAGTTTTATTACAGTAATACTTTTAAATGACTTTTTTTCTTATGAGAAAGAGAGACAAGATGAGTGCCTTGAATGTTGTGTACGTGTGTGTGTAATTTCTGCCAACAGTCGTTCACTGGAAGTACTTACCTCCAACTTTTCACCCGTAACCGTTTTCTCACAGAACAGGTTGCCCCTCTGTATCTTCCTTTCAATCACTATTAACTTCAAAATCTGCAATTTTTATATCTAGTATAGTAAACAATAAGCAAGAATTTCGAATTTTAGAATCTTTGTACATAATACATTAGCTGATACAGAGGGAACGCCAGTCACATTGATCAAAAATTCGAATCCAAAATACAAGTTATATCTGACCGAATAAAAATATTTGTAATCACAGCTCTAGAACACTTAAAGAAAACAAATTTTCTACAACAGGGTATGAAGTTGCAGATGACAAGCTATTATTGCGTGCCAAATATTTGTATGCTCACGGCACCAGAGACAGAGGCAAAATGGACGATCTAGCGGAGGTCCCTAAAGTCTTAGCCGCACTCTTATTGAATAATTTAAGAGTAAAAAATCATTCGTGTTTTCGTTGAGGGTAGGCTTAAGTTTATGAATATACAATGCCTCTATTATTTAAATATGCTGTTTTTTACAACATTGTATAAAATCTCCGTATTTGAATATAGTTCTTCATTTGAGGGTTTACAACTATGATCGACAGGCAAATGATTAAAAATGGGACCTTGATCTTTGTGTGCAGTTTATCTTTGCGTCAGGGTCATCCTAGCCATGCAAATACAGCATTTATTGAGAGAAATTTATTCTCTCCTGTTAAATTTGAATTGATACATCAAATTGGCTCCGACTAGGTCACTGACACTGGATCTGAAAATATTATGACTGACTAAGAAATCACTGATTTTGCAATTTCTGTAATAAAAACAAATTTTAATTGCCAGACTTGGATCTAGGGGCTTAAGGAAAGTTTTGATAATATTCTTAATGACGCGTTCATCGATATTATTATTATTATTATGCATTCTGTTATATTATGTATTAATTTTGTAATCATTATGCGTATCTTAAAGAATATTATCAAATCTTTTGTAAAACCCGTAGATTCAGATATGGCAATTAAAGTTTGTGCACATTACAAAATCGCAAAATCAGTCATCTTTTAGTAAGAAATTATATTTACAGATCCACTTCCGACACTACTTCATTGAAAGCAAGTGGACAAAATCATCCACTTAAATTTACTGACGTGTGAGGAAGTGAATGTTATGGCAGCTCGTGATTGTGAACACCCTGTGGATTCCTCCTGATGCGTGTGCAGATATTTTGTCGCAAAGAGGGGAAAAAAACACTACCTGGACAGTTCCACCTGTGCGAAGAAGCCGATCAAGCCTACTTCGAGATGCCAGTTGCATGGTGACTATGATGAACGCTGGGCATCAACGTTATCCATGACTACTGCCGCCGTACTCTTGAAGGTTGGTTTAGAGGAGTGAAGAGGACAAAACGTTTCGTTATCCCCGTGTCTGGCGTGAGCCTACCTTCAGATCAACTCACCTCATGGACTTATTTCTGAATGTATTATGTAATACCCAACAAAACGAAAAAAAGGAGAAGAATGCGCTTCCCACTGAATACCCTGGCATTACGTCATCTATTCTCAATAACAAAATAGACCTACCTGCACCACAGCCTACATTGAAAGATCAATCTCGTTCAGCAGAAGCAAGCTATGATGATTCTGACGAGGAGCAAGGGGCGTCATCAGCTGCGTCCCGTTGATGCCGGGTGGCTGGTGAAATGCGCCCTTACTCCCCCAAACAAACGGACATCAATGACCGCATAAGAGAAATTACCTTGACAAAGTTCAGTGCCTAGCTGCTCATTTCCAGACTGAAGCAGTGTGATTTGCTGGACGACATGAACGTTCTAATTACTTCCAAGAGGAAGCGGCATCGTAGCTTTTCAGTGTTTTTCACTCCTAGAGATGGAGTGACGATATACTGTCATGACATTAAAGCTCATCGACGCTGTGTGCATTCCCTGCTACACTTCTAACTGGCGGCTCTTCATCGACAGTCCATCTAAAATCCTGGAGTTTGTTTTACTGCATAACAAAATCAGTGACCCTTGATTCCTCTTGCATACTCAGTGCACTTTAAAAAAGAGTATCAGAGTATCAAAATCCTGCTGAGTGCACTGAAGTACGAACAATTTTGCTGTTTGGTTATTGGTGATTTCAAACTAGGTGCATGGTGACCTTCTTAATTGGGCTTCAGGGAGGCTTCAACACGTTCCCTGGGCATCTGTGCCTCTCATATAGCCGAAATATCATATGTACACTTGTATTTAAAGCCCATCACTACGAGAAGACTAAGTAGTCCCGCACGATTCAACCTCATGAGGTTGGGACCCATAACGTGAAGCAAGAACCGCTGGAGGAGCCCACGAAATTACTGACGATACACTAACACATTAAATTTGGCCTCATTAAGCAGTTTTTGGCAGGCGTATTGTGTGCCCTCTAGTTGAGCGACTTATTGACTCCGACAGATCCTTGCCCAACTTATTGTTTCGTTATGTTGCAAGGAACCTTGAGTCGGGACTCACCTCTCAAGCATCGATTACCCGATCCTTTAATTTCAAGTTAACTGGTGCTTTCCACTTTTTCTTTTTTTCTTCTTTTCCCTCTTTTCTCCCTTTCTTTTTCTTGTGCATGCGAAGATTCAAATAAAGTTTTCTGACCTAATCTAACCAAAATATTTGTCTAAAACGTCAACATGAATAGGGGGAAGTAGAGAAACTGCGTCTTTATAGATTCTTCAATTGGTAATGTATTTTTCCATGATGATTTTTTTTGGGGTTTCAATGCTGAGGGGAACCTCTGAAGAGTTGAGTGGAGCAGGGTAGAAAAATGGTTTGAGTTTGAGTCTCCAATGTAGCCGAAGTGGCTAGAGGAGTACTTTGTTATTTGTTCGGCAATGTTTTACCCTATACTAATAAAGTAATTACTGAATTTACGTGAGATTTCTGCCGCATCACGTTAGCTTACAATGTCAATAAAACTGTTTTTACTGCATTTCGCGGACTATTTTTGTTACTAGACTTCACAAAACCGAACATACCTTTGCTGCATTCATGAACTCGGTATATATTTCAGTAAGATTTCATTTTTAGAAGCTTTAATATCTCAGATTAAATAATTTCTAAGTCGTCGATACACGTAACTTGGATTGCTTTCTTCACAGTGTGATTTTTTGTAACCAGGGCTGTTGCATATTATTCCGCGTGACTTCTCTCGGTGTGATTTGAAAATATTTTTTTAAAATTTTCTCGGAGTGAATTTTCTCCGAGGTCAAAAAGGTCTCAGTTAAATAAAATTTTGTTCACAAACGCCATCATATTTCATTAGGAAAGTGGTAAAATTATCCGATACGTACAAAATCAAGATTTCAGTGAAAATATTTTCCACCATGAATTGCGACTATATTACGCACTCCGGTCGGAAATAGTTAGTCCATATGAATGTTGAAGTTGGTCGGAAATATTTGCTGTACAATAATTGTAAACCTTCCAGAAAAGATTCTTGCAAAACAACTGATTATAACAAAAAGATAAACTTTATTCCATAATTAAGTACTAGAAGGTGATAATGTATAAACATCAATGAATAATATTCTCAATACGGTAATTACCCAAAAACAAACGCTATATTGATTGCAATTAAATACATAGAATTGGTAATTTGTCAAGAGAAGTAACATATTTACCACTGTACTTAACTAATACTTGTTAAATTGTTCTTAAATTTTTCTGAGGTCTGAATTGAATTTGAAAGATTTTTTCTTTCTAGTTGTACTTTCGATAGATGTTGAAGCCGGTAATTGTTGCAAGATCCATCCAAAATAATCTCTTCCATTGACTGCTGCAAAGTAAGGAAAATGTTGTTCAAAGTTGATCTCTGTAATTCCTCAAAGCAATCTGCCACTGCTTCGATTAATTCATCAATGTTACATGACGCTTTCTGATGTTGAAAGGATTGGATTGAATTGAAATAGCCGAGGAGCTGCAGATCTCTCAAGAGGTCCCTGCAATGCCGCACTTCTCTCATAATCTGTCAAATCTTTTGTCTGTCGGTTATACAGGGGCTGGATAAAATAATGCAAACACCTAACATTTTGGAATCATAAGCGTTGTAAAACAATGAAAACGTAACATTTGAATCTTTTGTTTATAATTTTTGTCATTCGAAATGGTTATTCAGAAAACCTGTCTTTACAGATGTTAAAAATTCATAAAAATGGTAGACCTCTCTGATTATGTAAGAGGCGAAATTGTTGGTGCTGGTATGGCAAGCACTAGTGTCATAGAAACTGCCCGAATGCTTGGCGTTTCCAAAAGTACTGTTACAAAAGTAATGACTGCCTTTGAAAGAGAATGACCACAGCAAAGCATAGGTCCACCCGAAAGGTTAAGTTGTCTTAGGGTGACCGTCGGACTCTAAGTCGAATTGTTAGAGAGGGTTATGGCTCATAGAATCACTGAAGGGCTCAATGAACACCTACAGAACCCAGTTTCCACAAAAACTGTTCGTCGGGAGCTGCACAAACCTGAATTCCGCGGAAAAGCTGCTCTCAAAGACAAGGTTTGTCAAGGTGTTTCCATTATTTTGTCTAACCCCACAGTGTGATCTTTATTTGCCATTTCCTACGGGCACTCTAAGAACATTTAAATATTATCTGAGAAATGAAAAAGACAAAATTATATCAACTTTTAACAAATTCTTCGTTCAATGCTAAAATTTGCGTTCAACATATTATGCACGATCGTATACTGCACCTAAAACAGACGTTCGTTGAAAGACGATAAACCGCGGAAAGATTTTCTCTTTATCTAGCTAATATTTTCGACCGGATAGAGAGTCAGAGTCAGTAAAGACTTCAGCCGGCTTAGTTATCAGAGGAAGGAATAAAATTAATTTCGACCAAGTGTAATAAATTTAGGATAGTTTCTCAATTTTCTATGATTAAAACGTCGATATTAAAGCACAAAGTAAAGAAACATCTAAATTAAAGATTTTCAAATTGTAATTTTAGGGTTTGTTTAAAAATCTAGGTCTGCAATGAAATCTTCTAGATTTTCAGAAGTAGGTCTGTTAAATGCTACAATGAGTGAACATTGATTGTTATTGTGGCCTCAATGAAGAACGTTAATGTGCAGTCAAGGTTAACTGTTACCCAGTCTAACTTTTTGGCGGCCTGTTTGCACGTTTTTTTGTCGCCTAAACTATTTAATCGCCTAAATCGCTTAGGCGACAAAAAACATGCATGGAGGCGGCGAAAAAGTTAGACTGGGTATATAGGAATGATTCTTGTTTTAACCCTACCAGACTTTGGACTCTGAACCTACAGTAACAGTTAAACGTGAGGTCACATGAAGTCATTTCAAGCTCACAGGGCAAACATTTGTATTGGATAAGAATGAGGTTTGGCAAAGATTGGTTTATATTTTTGTCTAAGACGCGTTATTCACGTACTAGGCAAAGTACCAACATTTAGGTACAGCGGAATTGTGTCAGATTCCAAAATTATCGAAAAATCGTTTGAGTGGTCTTGTCAGGTTGAGTCGCTTTGAGTTGAATGTGCTTACACCATGTTTGGTGTATTATAACAAGAATGAAATCTCTGTTGTTTTACATGCTAACCTTAATAGCTTCACCAATCTGACAGCTCTCAGTACAGCAGAATGATTACTTCGAAATTGTAATTTCACTCAGTAACTATGCCGTTTATTTCGCCTAATTTTAGGGCGTAGTAACCAAAAATTCCATCAAGGGAGAGACAGTTTTTTTTAATATTTTTGCTGGAGTGTTTTGAATTGTTAGGTACGGCTAGTGCTCAAAAGTAGGATAAGTCAGGAGACAGTGAGTGAAAGTGATATGATGGTTTACTTTGATCTTACCGATGCCCTATCATTGTAAATGTACTCCGCTTGTGTGAGATCTTTTCGTGTCGCGTAATCGTCGTGACGTTTCCATTTGCCACTCTCTTCTATTTTATTCATTTTTTAGTAATCATGATAGAGTAAAACCTAAGCTGACAACACCCATAACGGGATTGTTTACATTGAATGAATTACATCAATAATATTACGTGACGTTAGTTAATTTACTCATGATGTGGTATTATTAGTTTCAGTAAGGCACGCGTGTGCACGAGTTGAACAAGAAAATTGCTGACGTGCATCTCATTATTATTAGGTTAAGGTAATCTCTCTCTTCCCCTTACTCATCTCATTATAGAAGGGTAAATGAAAAGGCATTTCTAAATGAAAAGGCAAAAGGCATTTATCTGAATTATATCGAGAACAGGTTTGACTATACACATCCTACGTACTCGTACTTAGAGGCATGAAATCAAGGAACCGCTCGACCAAGACACAGAACGTGGGAATACTCATCTCATTTGTGGGTGGTTGTTAACGGGCTGACTTCTCGTAACCGCACCACCATCATAGCGCCATGGTTGACAGTTGACGGTTGATGTTAGTTAACACGGCACATTATCCACGGCTACCGAAGGAACTGATTTCTAAGGCTAAATTCAATGTATCGGTAGTTTATAATTAACAAGTTGAACTTTGTAATTAGGCGCAAACAACCGCATGACCGGAGTGCACAAAAGCGCCCTCTCACTTAGGTTCGTTTATCTCGATCCCTTACGCATAGCTGCCTCGTCCTTCGAAGGCAACCCTCTCGGCTGCTCCCTCGCGAGATGCTAACTACTATTTATGAAATTGACGTAAGAGGATATTACGGGGAGCTATTTCCTAAAACAATTCAAATACATTGATAATTAATTCTATAGATATAGTTATACTAAAATCCCCATTTAGATGATATTACCATTAAAAAAATATAACATGAAATTATAAGTCGATCTTCTTGGCATTTTCTGTCGGCATCTCCGCGTCGTGTCGAAGGCGTCCTGACGAGTCGATTCTTCTGGAAGGTATAGACGTTTTGATGCTCTCGCAGACTATAGACTTTTGACATCTCCAGCGTATGCGGTTGTTTTAGAACTCTTCATGGAGTGAAACGCTGGCCAGTTGCCTCTCCTAGTTCTTAACGTTGTTTCATTTTTTCTTTGATCGTAGACCATTGACAGTTATACTGAGAAGTATACAAAAAATGATTTAGGTTAGGGTCAATCTTCGGAAACATTTTGATTTGCTCAAACATCGTGTTACAAAACTCAATGAAAAAATCGAGGACATAGTAATAATTAGAATGATAATAGGTACAGAGTTCATAGTCAAAATATGAATAAATTGCGATGAAAGAGCTAACTAGGGCATTGATTTTAGTGTTTTTTACTTGATGGTTAAGCGGTAGTTTCTTCTCTCATTGAATGCCAGAAGAGGCTTATTCTTGAGAGTTCGGTCCTTAGTTCCGAGTTCAGAAGCTCGCGTACTTGCTTAAACGTTCCAGTTATCTTGAAGGTCATCTGGATTGAGTCTTGCCGGTTGTTGGTGATCGGTGATTAGGGTTTTCCTCTATCAACCAGCATTTTGGTGCTAATTTCCAAACCCAGATTTCTATTGTGTGGAGATGCAAACGTCATTAATCCTTTTTTGGGACTATGTAGTCGCTCCTCTTATGCGTGTATAACATTCGCTCCCGTACTTTTTCTTCTGTTTAAGAGAAGAAATTTCGTGTTACTGTCGCTTGGGTGTTCATTTATTGGTCCCAGTGTTGGGCAGTTGCGCAGCAGCAAGTTACGGCCGAAATTGCGATCGCAACTTTTTCTGTAGCGGTTGCGCCGCAACAATTTTTGGAAAGTTGCGAATCTGTTGTGATCGCAACAATATTCGACGTGGCAGACCGAAACTCGCAACCGCAACATCCCGATGGTAATTTAATTTTTAAAATAACTTCAATAAAGTTTGATACGCGATTCATTCTCGTTCGAAACTAAGCCGTACAGAGTACAACCCATCTGACAACTGTTTATTATTAGCATTAGGGGATACAGTGATACACATGCACTTTGCTTACAGTATGTAAGTATATTTAATGTAACTCATTATGTAACATATGTTATTAGGAATGATGTTAGTTGTAAGTGTAAAATTACTTTTTATACGGCAAATTTACATAGCTAGATGTTGCGATTTGCTAATGTACTTCAAAACGAAAATTTTATCTTGGCGTCCTCTCTGTATCCACATTTTAAGCTAAAATGGCTAAACGAAGTACAAAGAGTGGAGGTAAGAACGAAAAAAACTAATCGTCAATCTTAATAACAGATCGGAAAATGGTATTTCAGCTGAGGAGAGCAGTGCCGAGGATGTAAATGACGAAGATGACTTCTTCAACGTCGTAATGATATCGGATGATAAGGAAAAAACGAAGAAAAGTTCGTTGAAACTAGTCAATGATTGGCTGAAACAGGCAGTAATTAATCAACAACACTAGCCACCCTGATATTCACTAAGCGATGTTTCCTTCAAGTAAATTTGTCGCTTCGTCCATCCAATTTACCACGCCAATACCATCGAGCGCTGCGGTCGAAAGACAGTTTTCCTTAGGTGAAGAAATTTTCAGACCGCGACGTGCTCGGCTTTCAGACAAACATTTTGAAATGTTAACATTTTTTAAAGGCAACGTTGATCGTCATTACAGTGCATTGACATTGTCATATGGAGATCATGAACCAGTATTAAATCATAGCAGAGGAAAAACAAAAGCAGATGAATATCATACATTACAGGAGCATATATGCGTGGTTTTTCTTTACACAAAAGTTCTGCACTTTACTGATTTCTAATTATTTTTGCTATGTATACGGAACTCCTATGAAAATATAGCTACTCGCTAGGTACCTTTTCAATATTATTATTAGAAAATGGAATTCGTTTTATTGTTCATGCTATATTTACAAATGAAACGTTTCTTTCTTTCTCGTTCACTACTTCACTACGTTCACTACTTCAGCACTGCTATGAGGAAGATATAAAGAGGAGAATACGTATTGGGGTTTGTGCGCCAGAAGCCTTTCCTGACTCGGAGCCCAGCCGAGCTCATTCAGGAGAGGTGTTATGTGATCATTCTTTTTGAATTTACTGTTGCATACAACAATCAACAGCGCAAATTAATTTGGATCCACCCATTTTACTTTCAACCTTAATCCCCCACTTCACTAGTTCCAACGTTCGTAAGCTCAAATTTCAATATGGAAATGCACTAACTAGAGTGTTCTTAACAACGCATCACATATGTTTTCTTGGCCGCTTGTTTTCTTGACCACTGACTTTCTTGACTTTTTTCTTGACTTCAAAATGTTTTCTTGACCACTTGTAATAAAATCCAGTGTTAAAATCAGACCAACATAACGGACGGAATACATTTTCTATGTGCTTTTCTCCCCACCATTTGTTTCAAATTAACCGGTATAAATATTACGACCCCTATGGGTAGATATCAAGTCATGGTCTTTATTTTAAGGTATTTGAAAGCACTTTTCGCTCATATTGAAACATTTGAACATGCGACGTAGTTCATTGGCAATTTTTTACTTTCCAACGCTCGTGTGTGCATTAGTGTTCCAGCTATGCAGCAAATATTATGGACTCATGATCCAATATACGCGCACCCTAACAGGAACGTTTTTCGACTATGTGTCACAGGGATTTTGTTTTCTTAGTTACTCACATTCATTTTGCATTTCCAAACCCAAATTAATTACCGCAAAGAAAGAGAGGATGTTAATGTGAGGGTATTTCAGTAACTACTCTCTTTTCGTAATTATTGAAACATTTAAAAAAAGGCCACGGATTCGACGAGTGTCATAACTTTATTAAAGAACATAATTTTTTAATCTTCTTATTCTGGTCTCAAATTTCTGTCGTAAGCTTTGTGTGGTGAACTCTTCTTACCTTTCTATTCTCGTGAATACATTACGACAATTCTAATTTGGATAGTTAACTTATGTACTATTCCACCTATGTTGAAAATGTTACGGCGAGCAATGTAAAACAATACTTTTCATGTCTTTGACTCCGATGAACTCTTCGCGCCAGTACTATTAGCGTGAGTAACAAATATTGTGACCATTTTCTGATTTGTCATATCGAATATTCGAGCTCACCACTTGGCTCACTGTATGATACGTCGGTGGGAAAAATTGTCCCAAATTCCGATTGTCGACCTCTTAGTTCTAGCCGCAAAATAAATCAAATCTTCTCATCTTACTTCTAACATCAATCCCTCGCGCTCGTATCACTGGCTCTTATGTTCTTAGGCTCATATTTTCAATACGGGTACGCACTAGGAAGGGGGTTTTCAGCAATGCGTCGCATGAATTATGTTTTCTTAGTCACTTTGTTTAAACGCACTACCAAAATGCAACTACCGCAAGGAAGAAGAGCGCATTTTTTTCTTTTTCATGCTTTTCTCCAAATCCTGTTTCGTCAATTATCATGGGTATTACAAAAACCATGTATGACTAGAAATTGAGGATCTAAATCATTTGTTTCAACACTTAACATGGGTATTACGATAACCACGTATGAATAGAAATTGAGGGTCTCTATGCTAAGGTATTTGAATGCGTTTTCTGCTTTTTATTTCGATACATTCGAGCACTAATGATAGTGTTTTTCAAATGAACGTCGTGAGGATTATGTTCTTTTATTCGCAAGATTTAGTAAGGATAGTACCTTGGTCAGGAGTGAAAAGGCAAAGGGTTTTTTTACTTGTAAGTTTTAAGTCCAGAATAATTAAATTTATGCCAAGAACGAAATTCCTGCTCTCGGTCCCCTCGCCTCCGGACTTCCACTCCCTTCCTGCGAAAATAAAAGACGAGAACACAAGCATTAGTTGCGACGTACACGGTTTTCAATCGATAAGTAACGGCTGATTATCATTGGCTCAGCACTGATCCGCTAGTCAAATTTAATTTACCCTAAACAAATAATAAAATTACCCTAGAAAAAGCGTCAAACTTTGGTCTCGAAACTATTTAGGCCAAGTAAGTTAGAAGGGCAAACCGTTAGAGGCAATTAGAAAATAATTAAGGTAGAGTCTATTAAATGAATGGAGTCGTCTCCCATACGGCTAGAGCGAACATTCCTCTTAATGACTGAGGTACGTAAAGTAGGTACAGGCTACCTATGCACCCACCTATACAGGTCGTCAGGAGTAGCGCCGAAATTGCTCTCGCTATCCTCCACGTCCTCAGCTCCAAGTCCATCCCACGTCGAAGATCTACAGGATCATGTTCTCGTGGATAGCGTCTGGGTGGAACTCAGAAATATGCCGTGGGACATTCCTGAGCGATTCTTGCCCAGACGACCTCCCCAAGGTCCCAAATCTTCTCCGGATAGGTGAAGAGAAGTTCGAAGAGAGAGGCCACAAGAAGAAGCTACAAAACCCACTTCAACCACTGTAGAAGATTACTTCTCCGAGCTTCGAAAAGGGTGGAGAACATCCGCCAAAAAACTGGCTGATCCTGCCACTATAAAGGTCAAATCTGTTCTGCAGCAGCAGTTTATATAGTAGGATAAATAGTAGGGTGTTAATTTCAGAAGGTGCAGTCGCTGTTGAGGTACAATCTTTAGTATGGAGGTCATCTCTGATGGCATGATTTTTCTTCTAAGTCGGTTAGCTAGATAGACCCGGACGCTACTTTTTGTCAGACCCAAGGGTGACGCTTTTTACAACTTGGAAGGCGATAAATAAACAATGAAAGACATTTTATAGAAAATTTAGAACATCTTAGTTACTTACATTAGAATGCACTATCAAAATTAGATCAGGCAAGGAAGGAACTTATTTTTATTGTGCTTTTCTGTCAATGATTTTCTTTTCAACTTTTACACGGGTACTTCGATACCAATGTGTTATTATCAATTTAGGATGATTATTATTAAGGCGTTTCAAAAACCAATGTATCGACATTTCATGTTTGTACTTTATTGGAAATAAAATGTTTGTTCTTTTCTTTTCTTTCTTTTCTTTTTTTCTCATTTTTTGCAATACATATACGGAACTCCTATGAAAATATAGCTACTAGCTAGGTCCCTTTTCAACCTTATTATTATTATTAAAAAGTAGAATTCATTTTATTTTTCATGCAATATTTAAAAATGATACGTTTCTTTTAGTATCTTGATATATCATTCCATTCTAGTCCACACATTTATTCGATCTATTCGTTTTTTTCGTAAAACAATGCACTATTTTGAATATCCTAATATTATTTTTATTCATAGCAATATATACGTAAAATGAATTGAATAATATTTAATTTAAATTATATTTAATAATTAAAAAGTGGCGGTTGCGAGTTGCGGTTGGGATCGAAACTTTGGTTTTTCAAAGTTGCGAGTTGCTGTTGCGTCGCAACTTTTTTGTGGTGTTGCGGTTGCGGTTGCGCCGCAACATTTTAAAAGTTGCGGGTCCAACACTGATTGGTCCCATCCACTGTATATTTAGTTGTGGATTACCATATAGTTCTTGACCTCAGGTTTTATCTATGACATTTTCTGTTATCGATTTCTTGTTTTGTAGCGTGAGATTTGAATGTATGCGAGTTTATGATGATAGCGTTAAGGCCCTATTACACGGGGCAACAATTGCTCCAAAAAGCAGCGGCGGATGCTTCTGAAGGCCCGGCTACACTATGCGTTTCTTCGTGCAACTCACGCGCGACTCGCCCTAATTTGACGCATGCATGTCGGATGCACGAGTGCTGCATGAACTTCGACGGTGTGCGGTTTTTGACGCGTCTTCTTGAGAAGCAAGCATCTGTGGCGCGTAGTTAGGAGTGAACTACACATCATTTCAGGGTCATCGCCCGACAGCTCTCCCATTTCGCAGTTGTACTTTATCATGGAGTGTTCTATTGTACTTCTGTTTATTGCTTGCGCTTTCTACAACGAGTGATTGGCCACGCGAGCTGGTGCTCCAGCTCAGAGACCAATTTAAAGTAAAGTAATGCATCTGAAACGTCAAAAATTCAACATATAAGAAATAAAGTTATAAGAATTTGCTTACAAAATTATGTTAACATCTCTAGACACTGAGAAGGCATTGACAGTTGATATAACCACTATTATAGAAGTAGCCGCGTCCATCCGTCTGTGTGACTCCCTCTTCTAATCGATAGCTTTGATAGCAACAAGGATATAGCTTAAGAAATACAAGAAATTATTCTACTGCATTATTTTTCTGTGGCGATTAAATTCCCTTTCATTTGGATTATGGTATCCAGAATACGCAATCAGCATATTTTTACAAATAGAAATTTTCTTTGAAGCTTTCTCTGTTGAAATTCATCATTTTGCTTTGATATTTCTAATTGATAATGCGAAAAAATGTTTTAAATTCGTTTGACCAGTAACCTGGCTACCACTTAGTATAAAGCCCAAGATTTTGGAACTTGAGTTATCGTTTTCGAAATTGTGATTTCCTTAAAAAGCTCGGAAGAGATAATAGACATTTCAGAATAAAATTTTACCAAGAGAGGCCACCACGGATAGAAATGTTTTCAGGCTCAATTGACATTGTTTTTAATTTTTTTCAGGCTCAATTGACATTTCGAGCTTAGTTTTATGCTTGCTAAACAGAGGACATGTAACTTTTCGTTGTGGTGTAACTCTGTCATTTTGAACTAGTAAAAATAAAATTCACACATTGAAGACACAGTATTTTTAGGCTGAACAAAATGTTCAGCATTTAAAAAAAATCGAAGCAGGTACAGAGGAGGTACAGCGACTGACCCAATCTTGCTATGATATGTTGTCATTTCTTAATGATGGGTAGAGAGACGGCAGTCAACATCAAATTTTCAGTCAAGTAGTCGCTCAGGTAAGTCATGTGTATTATTTATTTGTATATAGAAAATATACAAGTTAAATAATTCTTCCCATTGCATTTGTACCTGAGTGAATAAAACCAAAATCAAAAATGAATACCGTGTATATATTTTTGAAATATATAGCATTTATTTCGAGTAAATCAACCCTGTTTCTTGTTGATTAGATAGCTTAACCCGAAATTAGAATGAAACATAGTTGGGTAGTTATGTCTTTGATTGACTGTAAATTACTTATACATGAAGGAAATAGACAGGTAGCGTGAGTGATTGTCTTTCCTGTTTTTTCTTCCCTATCGCACATGCGATAGCGACTGACCGGAGCGCACGTTTATCGACATCTTTCCTCTCCGGGCTGCGCTGTGCAACTGATGCGGCTTGATGCCGCTGCTCCGCGTAGCGTAGTGTAGCCGCTCTAGCATGCAGGGGGTAAAAAATGCCTGAGGATTGCGCAGTAAAAATCGCATAGTGTAGCCTCGCCTTGAGAGCAACGGACTGCAATTGCTGAGCGAGTTTTGGCTTTCGCGCTTTGTCAAAAACCTCGTGCACCAGGACTGCACCAGTGCACCTCGGAGCGACGGAGCAGTGCTCGACTGAGCGTCGTAGTGTGAGGATGTTTGTAACACCGTTTCCGTCTGGTTCACTATGGTCTCGATCCGCCATACAACTGATAATAGAAGCATTTCATCAATGTCATATGCTATGGGACACCGCCTCCCACTGAGCCAACATAAGCTCGGTCCACCATTCAGTAGAAAGGCGAAGGATTTAACACTTTGACTGCGGCAACTAGATATTAAGTTCACCACCAAACTCAAATTTTAAGCCAATTATAGTACACTATTTTGAAAATACCAAACATAAACTGGATCGTGCCTGTATTTAGTTTTGATTAAATATTTATGAAAATTGAGTTTGCGACCTGGCCGGTCAGCAGCATTATGAAGATTTCCTCCGTGTACCACCGGTGGCTCACGTCGCAGTCAAAGAGTTAATAAATGGCGCAGTGTCCTATAATATGGAATGCTAATAAGTCTTATTTAAGCAATTAAGTGTCATTTTAGGCATATAGTTAGTCGTAATTTCTGTACAAAATAAAGCGGAATATTACCATTTACCATTAATTCGTGACGTTTCATTTTCAAATGCTATAACTTTTCCATTTATTGGAATGCTTATCAGTTAGTATTTTAGGATAAATAAAGTGGTCAGAAAGTTGAAAAAGAATAATCCATAGGTTTATAAGTTTAAACAGTTTAGCTGAATATGATGTAACTATCGAAGCCATAAAAAAAGAGAAAAACATTACTAACTGCCACAAAAGTGTCAGGAAAAAGAAGATTGACTCTATGAAGTCAGGTAACTGAATGTGCATTCATTTTTAATTTTCCATCATAAGTAGCGGGTAGAAAAATGCTGCTCACCGACGCAAACTCAATTTCCATAAATATTTAATCAAAGCTATATGAAAACACGATCCAGTTCATGTTTGGTATTTTCAAAATAGTTTACTACAATTGACTTAAAATTTGAATTCGGTGTTGAACTTTATATTTAGTTGCCGCAGTCAAAGTGTTAAATAATTAAATTACTGTTCCTTTTGTTTATTTCTGTGCGGTATAAAAACACAAATTATTATATTTATATGCGAATATGAGCTGCAAAAAAGATGTTAAAAATGTATTACAGTGTGATGTTAAATTAAATATTAATATTATTTTCAAATTAATATTATTAATATTATATTCAAATTAAATATTATTTTCCTGGAAGTCAATAATACATCAAAAGAATTATATTGAATCAATAGTCGTATGACCCTTCAATCTCATCCGTTTTTTAGAGAATGAAGTCAATAAATAATGCAAGGACATTTAAAAGCGTAAAACAGGATTTAAGTTTTGTGTACGTTCTTGATGCTTTTCATTTAATGATGAAATATGAAGTCACATGCCACAGTCACTGCGAGCTACAACCTCCCTCTGAAGTTGGCAACGCCACACTGGTTGCCTCATGTGATAGCGCACCCACAAGTTGCGTCATTTCAGTTGCCGTAGTCGAGGCAAAATGTTGCCCCGTGTAATAGGGCCTTTACTGAGGTAGATAATTTCACGAATTATTCCGATTATGTTGAAAAATTTTGGTTAGCGTTATACAACAATCCTTTTCTCCGGTAAACTCTTTTGTGCCAGTATATTAAAGTAGGAAATATAAAAGCGTGTGTAGTGGTAAAATATTACGTTTTCTCCGAACTCATTGATGGCCTACTTGTTGATACGTAGGAGTAAAATATAGTTCCGAATATCGACCTCACAGTCTAAGATAAAAAATTGTTTCTATACAACCAATTTACTTTCTACATCAATTCTTAAAACTGCAAGTTCTGAGCTCGTATTTCAATGAAAGTGCTCGCTAATAAGAGTGCTTCCAACAATGCATCGTCAGTGGCATTTTGTTTTTTCTCAACTTGTTTTTAACGCATTATCAAACCTAAATTACGCAGTTTACGCAACGAAGGGAATACATTTTTCAAACTATTCCCTCAATCATCTGCTTCGACTATTGACATAGGTATTTCAATACCCATGTGTGTTTATCAACTGAAGATCATTACGTTTAGATATTTTAAAAACTAATGAGGTTTTTGTAACATCTTTAATTGAAATGAACTATTTTTCTTTCTTTTTTCTTCCTGCGGTATACTCAAAGTTTGTTAAATTAGATGTCTTAGAAGTCGTGTGCACTTTTTCCGCCATTGCAAATGACGTGGATTCATTTTGCGCAGTGCTTCCTGCATTCAATTCCGTCATGAGTGGATTTACGTTTTTTTCGTGGCGGTTTGCTTCAATAGAGATATATCCTGAGGCAGCGGTGAACTTATGTTGCAAAAGGTTGGTCTACATTTCATTTTCTTTTGCTCGGAGTGAGCTTCTCAGTGCTTCGACGAAAATAGATATTCATTCCTTCAAAGCCAGTTTCGGTAACTTTTCGAAGCGTTTTTCATTTTGTTTGACTTATACTTGCAGTTCATTACACATATTGGAATATCAAAATGTCTATTTCATTTTTCAAAGTAAATTTTCAGATCAGTTTTAAATTCTCGCAGCATGTTGAGGAAGGTTTTTTACTACTTCAACTGACCATTAAATGAGTAATCAAATGAGTCACGCAAGCTAACACTGGGCAAGGCAAATGAATTCAAGGTGACAAAATTATCCACATGAAATTGTTCAAAAGGGCGAATGTTGAATAATGTTTTTTCGCAGAAAGTTTCGCCTTCGATTTATTCAGCACATCAACAAAGCTGGAACTCCGCACGTGTGAAATTATAAATTGCATGTGATACGATAACACAAGCGTATGACAAAGAACAGTTTAAGAATTCATCGTATATTTCAAAATAAAAAATGGAGCTTGATATGCAATATTATGCACTGTAATACGATGTATTTTACATATTATAGGTATTTTACGAATGTTGAATATATTATGCATTATATATGTTAATCATTATGTTTCATACAATGTATGATACAGCTAAGTGCAATAACTATAATCAATGTAAACGCTCCACTTGCTACGAACGCTCATAAAGATGACCTATGAATGTTGTAATTGAAAAATCTCGGTGCACAGTCAATGAAAAAGTTTCAGGATTGAGGCAAAAGCTCTACATTGATCTGTTTTAGGAGGCATATGTATATGAATTATCCTATGAAATAAATAAATCTTGACAGCTCACTTTCTATTTCCATATTGATGTAAAAGACATTTTAAGTAAGTAAAAGACATTTCTTAAGCTCAATTTATGTTATTGGTCAAGTAATCACTGGCCGATATTTAAAATACATCAATACCAAAGAAAAAAGTGATTAATTGAAAAACGATATTTATAGTTATTCAGCTAATAAATGGTTTAAATGCGCGTAACACATGAATAAAAATCTCTTATTGGCAGTTTTAAATAATTGCACACAAGCCAATTAATTTGATGGACATTTGCCCTCATGTTCCTTTGCCCTCATATTTGCCAACAAATGTGTACCTGCATTACCTGTTGCTAGTACTGCTTTTAAAATTTGATTTCATGTTGAAAGTATTTTTTATATAAATGTTTCATTTATGCCAGCTGTTGTTTGTTAAAATATGCATCGTTATAATGTGACACTGGTTTTGTGAGTAAGAGTTCCGGAAGCTATTGAAGGAGAAAGCCGGAAAGCCTTTGTTACTCGCTCTTGCCTGACTTCCGGGCAAGACGATTATATAAAGGAAGCTGTAGCTGACAGAGCCCGTACACAGATACGTGCGTTCCTAATAGTGGCATTTCTCCTGCCTCGGTAGTTTAAAGCTACTAATACTGTAGTTGCAGCTACAGGTAAATTAACATCATGTTGTTAAGAGAAGAAACGACACAACATTATTTGGAGACGAAGGTTTCGAATCTCCAACGGGAGTTTAAACTTTAAAGTGCTCTGAAACCAAATGGCGTATTCTACAATTAGCTGTCCTCCATTCGACGTTGAAGTGGAAACAGAAAGTGCATTTCTACAACGATTAAAAGTACAGTGTGCAGACGCTCTTCAGAAAGCAGGAAACAATGGCTGTAAAAAAGCTAGTTTTTTAGTTGAAGCTTTGCCTGTAAACATCATTACTGATCAACAACTAAGAATTAAACCTACGTTACTCACTGATGGTACGTATGATGAACTAGAAGAGAAGTTAATACAGCAATTTGAAATCAATAAATCTATTGTCGGCGCATCTGTTACATTTCTAAACAAAAAGCAAGGTGCTAATGAATCTATAGAAAGTTATGCTAAGACGTTAAATGATTTAGCATCTGCGTGCAACTACGATTATTGCTGTCGTGATCGTCTTTCGAGAGATGCTTTCGTTGCTGGTCTTCATTCATCGTATATTATTCTCAGTGCAGTTCTACAGAAGTGTGATCGAAAATCGTTCAACGAATGTATTGAACATGCAAAACTCATCGAGCAGTTAAGTTCGGATGCTCACGTTATTATTCGTGAGGATTATATTCATCGTTTTTAACAACAGAAAAATTACAGCCGAATTACATATGCATCGGTTTCGGCGCTAAGCAGAAGCATATTGCAAAGAATTGCTACGCTTTGAAATTAAAATGTAAAAAATGTGGAAAATAGGCCAAATTATTAAACTTTGTAAATCTACGACTACAGCGCGGCCTCCTCCGACGGAGCCCACACGTGGGGAACCTACACGAGGGTGACCTACACGTGGAGGACCTACACGGGGAAAAATTCACACAGCCCGCACTTACGTTGTGCAGCCGGAAAGGTGCGGTTGTCAAGGCAACGTTGGAAGAGAATATTTTGCATCGCAGAGCTCACGCGAGTCTCTGCAGTGAAAAACGAAGTTACTCTTCAAAAACCTTGGAACGATACTTGTGACGGTTACTCTATTCAGAATCTCTCTGATATGCAAACTAATTACTTGTATGATTCTCATTTTTTAGAAGAAACATCACTGTAATTCCCGTTAACAAAGAGCCTACGACATCGAATGCCATTTAAATGGTAAACCTGTTGAATTTCTTCTTGACAATGAGTGTAGTCTCGACTATACGAGATGCACTTGCTGTTGGTGCTGTTATCAATCCTACGTGTAGTAAAGTGCTCGGATACAGTGGTGGATCTGTAAATTCGCTTGGTCAATCTTCAGCAATTGTTAGTTATACAGTCGTTAGTTTTAATCATAAGTTTCTCATTATGGAAGATGATAGAATCAACTTACTTAGCCGCGATATTTGTTCTAAACTTAACGTAAGTATTGTCATTCATGATCAATGCGACGCTATAAACAAAACGGATTCTCATAGTTTGCCGAGAAGCTTGTCTTAGAAATATGATTCGTTCTTGTCATCAGATTCACAGTCTAACGTTAAAGATACCGTTCATCTTGATGTGTTGCCTAATGCAGTTCCTGTATTTTGTAAAGTACGCCCTGTTCCGGTAAGGCTAAAAGACTGTGTCAAAACCGAACTGGAGCGCTTGCAGAGTATGGGTGAAATTTCTAAAGTGTATGATAGCCAATGTCCTAAAGTCAATGTTCTAAAGTCTGACGGCAGTGTAAGAATCTGTGGAGATTTTCCAGCCTCAATTAACAATTTTTTGAATCCCGTTCAATCTGTACTACCTGTTATTGATGTAATTTCTCAAGTCAGCGACATAAAGTTTTTCTCCAAAATAGATTTGCCAAATCCGTTTCTGCAAATTCCTTTGGACGAAGAAACAAAAAAGTTTACGACCACCAACATCTCGGAAGGTCTATTTATGTACGAGTACTTACCTTATGGTTTGCGTGCAAGTCCTAGCATTTTTCAAGCGTTCATGAACAAAACTCTTTCTGACACCGATAATATCATTGTGTACTAGGATGATCTACTTATTTTGACTTATTCGTATTATTCTTCTTTGGAAGTTCTTGACAAATATTTGTCTGTTCTCAAAAAAGCTGGAATTCGCCTAAATCTTTCTAAATGTGCCTTTCAAAGTGATTGTGTGTTTTATCTAGTGTACGTTTTCGATAACAAAGGTGTTCACCCTAATTCTGAGAAAGCAGATGCTATTCTCAATGCTCCTGTTCCTAAAAACCTCAAACAGTTGCAAGCATTCATTGGATTGTGTGATTTCTATTGTCGTTTTGTACCTAACTTTTCTCGTGTTATGCACCCTCTGTATTCGCTACTAAATAAAAATGTACCTTTCCAGTGGACTCCAGAGCAGGATAAACGTGTTCATATAATCAAGATTATCTTTCGTTCGCATAAACCTTTAAAATTGTTTGGGCCCAACCATGAAACCCTTCTTGAAACTGATAGTTCTGTCTATTGGGTTGCGGCCGTACTTATGCAAAGCTTTAATTTTTCTCATGATTGGTGTCCTGTTCAATTTACTTCAAGATTTCTAAATAATGCAGAGCGAAATTATTCTAGCATCGAAAGAGAGAGCCTTAGTGTTGTTTTTGGCATCGAAAAATTCAAGAAATTTCTTCTTGGGGCTAAGTTCCTTATTCATAACGACCAAAAACCTCATTGCAAACTTTTTGCACATAACAAAGGCATACATCTCAATTGCTCCGCTCGTATCCAAAGATGGGCTTCCAAACTTTCCCAGTTTAACTATGTTTTCAACTATTCGAAAGGTAAGTGTAACGTAAATAGCGATTGTCTTAGTAGGCTCCCTCTACCTACATCTGTAACAGAACTAGAACCGTACGAACTGATCTTTGCTGTGAACTCTCTCGATAAAACTCTTATTATGTGTGAAAATATAAAAATTCCTACTGATATGGATAGTGAACTATGTCAACTCAAGCAATACATAAAGTTTGGCATGTCTCCTAAACCAAATCCTAATTTGTCTAAACTTAACAACCTGCAACCTCAGATGATCATCATGAAAGGTTGTATACTTTATAAGGAAAAGGTTTTAATTCCCAAGTCATTGCGTAGTTTAGTTCTTGTATTATTTCATGATGGACATCGTAGCATTTGTGGCATGAAGTCGTTGGCCAGATCTGTTATTTTGTTTCCCGGAATGGACCCGGAAAATGTTGTTTCCCGGAAAACAAAACATTGTAAAATGTTGCCCTCAATGTCAGTTAAGCCGAGCAAAACCTAAATCTAGAAATGTAGAACGGCCTACTCTTCCTCTTCCTTTTGAACGTATTCATGTTAATCACTTTTTCTACGAAAATAAAATTGTTTTCATTGCAGTAGATGCATTATCTAAATATATAGAATGCAAAATTGTACCATCCACGAGTGTGTCTGATACTATTGATGCATTGAGAATGATTTTCAGCAGAAACGGGTTGTGTGATGTGCTCGTAAGTGATAATGCTCCTAACTTTTCATCTCAAGACTTTAAGATTTTCTAATTTCTGACGGCATTGAGCACCTCATACCTCCGCCCTATTCTCCAGCCAGCAATGGTCAAGCTGAGAGGGGGTAAGGGTCGTTAAAGACCTGTTGAAAAAACTCTCTTTTACCGAATCGTTCAAATCCCGTCTAGCAATAGCGTTATTTCAATCACATAGTATTCCTCATAGTGTCACAAAAATTGCTCCATCTGTTGCGCTCAACAATCGTACATTCGTAACTTCCAGAGATAGAATTAATCCTAAATATTCTGTCTCCAGGTCTAAGCCTATGTATGTAACTCAATTTGATTTCGGTGATAATGTTCTTGTCGTGAATTCAAGAATTGGTCCCAAGTGGCTGAAGAGAATTATTGTTAGTCAAGTTGTTTTCAATATCATGCAGGTTCAAATATTAGCATTAAATACAATCTGGAAGAGACACTCAAGTCAGCTGCATCATTCGTCTAGTAATATGGATCTATCAGTAGGAAGGCGGCTGAGCCTTCTTCTTTGAAGCCTGTTAGCAGTTCACCTGTACAAAATGAACCTCGTAAATCAGGTAGAATAACTATACCTGTAATACGAATGGGTTGTCGAGTTCTTCCTTCCTTCTGTCATATATTCATCTAAAGCGAGGGAAATTGTTGTATATTAAAATATGCATCGTTATAACGTGACACTTGTTTTGGGAGTAAGAGTTCTGGAAGCTTTTGTCACGCTCCGCCTTTACGAACACCTGAAGGTCTTTGTGACGCTTTGCCCTTACGAAGCACCGGAAAGTCTTTGTTACTCGCTCTTGCCTGGCTTCCGGGCAAAACGATTATATAGAGGAAGTTATAGCCCACAGAGACAGTACACAGGTACGTGCGTTCCTGAGAGTTTCATTTCTCCTGCCTTGGTGATTTAAAGCTACTAAGACTGTAGTTGCAGCCACAGCTAAGTAAGCCTCATGTTGTGTTGAGAAGAAACGACACAACACCAGCAATAGTGTTTCATCTCTACTTTTGAATGAATCTTATTCAGTTCTTTCTTCGTAGGAATTCTTAGTTGCTTCTGTGAAGTTGCGAGAATTGCAGGGGTTGTTATTTTTCTTTTTTGAAGGAAGTTTTGAAAGAATCCTTGAACCCAGGAGTGCATCTCGCCGTAGTTCTTTCTAGTCAAGGTAAAAACTTGTACATATATGGAAATAAAACTTGTTCTCTCGACTAGCCACGGTCTTCCTCTTACACTTCGTAGCATTAACTTGTGCAAAAACAAAATTTCAGTACCGGAATAAAAATTCCTTCCATCCTTCATCCCGATCTTAGTTTGGATGAAAGTATCAACATGTGAACAATAAGAAAGCGCATAGCTGCTTCAGCGGGGTGTGATAGTGTTCAGTGGCCCCAAAGAATAACATGCATGTTAAGGTACATATTTGCTACAAACTAAAATTAGGTCCTTTACTGCCCGTTCATATTGTTAACGCAAAAAATTAAAGCAAATCCTTACCCAAAAACCCCCAGGGTCTCTCCCATTGTCTTATTGTTAACCTATTGATGTTAACCTTTAACCTAACCTTTATTGTCAGGGTGTGTCACACTTTTGCCATTTTGCCAGCGTTGCCAGCCAGCCAGCATTTTGTCAGCCAGCGAGTCGCACAGCGCGGGACAAAATAATAGAACACGTTGATTAAATCGCTAGATTTCACATTTATAAACCACGTACGATTACGAAAATAAAACTATATATAAACAATCGTATAATAAGGGTTTTGTTATATTATATAAACGGAAAGTACCAACGGAAGCGCAAGAAAATCCTCTATAAGATGCATATATAAACAGAAAATCAACACATAACCTGATTTCGTTATAAACCACGTACGATTACGAAAATAAAACTATATATAAACAATCGTATAATAAGGGTTTTATTATACTATATAAACGGAAAGTAGCAATGGAAGCGCAAGAAAATCCTCTATAAGATGCATTTATAAACAGAAAATCAACACATAACCTGATTTCTACCTAGACGTGGTTTTTATCTGAAACCCATAAATGTTCTAATACATTCTACTATTTGGTAACCAAACTTTCGTCAGCATTCATCTCCAATAACGTGTCATTGGAAGTTCGTAAGCATGGGTGAGAATAAGAACATAGCCAAGACCTTCACGAACGTATTGTGGAGCTCCATAGTAATGGTTTGGGTTATCGAAAGATATGTGCACAACTGTGTGTTCCTATAGCCTCATTTGGAACTATGATACGTAGGTGTAAATGCCGGAATACGACTCCCAGCAAGCCTCGAACTGGGCGTCTACGGAAGATTAACGACAGTGTTGTTCGAAAATTGGTTCGAACAGTTGTGCAGAGGCCTCATACTGCTCGTAAAGATTAATTGAAGGATAATTTCAAAGCATCTGGGATCGGAGCCAGCAAACACACGATCGGCCAGGCACTACGCCGTAAAAGTCTTCGCTCCCGCACTCCTCGTAGGACACCTCTTCTCCAGAAACGCCGGGTCAAGGCCAGGCTGATGTATGTCAACGACCATTTGAACAAGCCAGAAACGTTTTGGAACTCAGTACTGTGGTTAGATGAAACCAAAATCGAACTATTTGGGAGAAACAACACAAACCATGTTTGGAGGCAACAAAACGAAGAAAATAAACCCAAGCGTAAATACCTACCATTATGTTTGGAGGTGGCTCAATCATGGTGTGGGGATGTTTCAGCATATCAAGGGTAGTTAAACTTCACATCATTGAAGGAACCATGAGTGGCAGGAAATATCGTGAAATATTAGAAGAACAACTTCTACCTTCAGCTCGTTTGTTAAAGATGAAACGTGGATGGACCTTCCAGGAAGACAACGATCCAAAGCGTACTGCAAACGAAATCAAGGAATGGTTGAGTATGAAGAAGATTAGCTAAAATGCATATCCCGTACGGAATTGCCAAGTCAATCGCCGGACATGAATCCGACCGGAAACTTATGGAGGGAATTGAAATCGAATTTTCAGATGAGAGGTCCCAATAACATCACGAAACTCATAGAAATTTGCAATGAAGAATGGAATAAGATTTCACCCGAAACTTCTAAAAAGATGGTTGTGAACTACTCTAAACGTCTCGAAGCCATAGTTATTAATAACCGCTATGGAATGAAGTATTGATGTATGTATATGTTGAAATGTTTTGTGAGCTTTTCTTTACGAATTTATTATACATTTTCCTATACATTTTCTTATTGAATATTTGTGGATTTTAGATATGTTATTAACGTATTTATACTATTGTTTATTTATAGTCTCCTTTTCTTAATTGTACGTGGTCTATAAGTATGGACATATTGTATTATTTTGCCCCCTGTGTGTGTGAGCGCAGTATGAGGCGAATCAGAACCTCTCCCTTCGAAGCTAACATCTTTTGGTCCCTAAACAATATTTTTTTTGCCACTGCTCTGATTCGTACGCTAAATATTTCTTGCGTAAATCTTCTGAATTTTTCTCGGTAGCCTCTGTGAGCAAGAGATTCTTGGCAGCACCCCTCACTGGAATTTTCAAATTCTTCCACCGCTAGTGACGGATCGTTTCAAAGCCTTGTTCTTAATGAGAAAGAATGTTTTCTTCTTCAAATTCACTGCTATTATGGCTGGGTTTGATATCACTTCTAGTTTTAGGACTATGTCAGTGAGAAGATAAGTCTTCTTCAGGACCCCAGAGCCCGGCTTATGGAGTTCTGTACCAGGAAAATTGTACTACCTTCAATTCTTAAATTTCCGTAATTTCATTCTGCACGTCTGTAGTCAAACTCGACATTTTCTGCTGAAACAGGGTGCGAGCTAGGTTCTTATTGCGAGTGCGGTTTTGTACAATTAATCTAACCCTTCGATGGCTAGTTATGAGGTGTCATTAATGACGATGATGCCTAAACATAGCACTGAAGAGTAGTGTGTGGAAAATTACTATCAATGAGCTCAGTCAGCTCACTGTAGTGCAGAGTGAAGGAGAATAGTACGTAAAGATTTATTCTGGTATACTAACTAATCACTAGACCTTTCAAAATTAGACGTTTATATCGTTGCTTGTATTCTTTTAAATATCGTGGTTAGGATTTTGCAAGGAAATTGTAGAGCATTATTGTCAACATATTTCGGAAGCAGATATCAAAGAGAACTTGTGCAGTCAATCCTTAGAAATCTAAGATTCTATTTGGATTTCAAGATTGCTCTGCCTAATGATGAGCCTATAAGCACATTAAAATGTGTTTATCAAACCATACTTGACTGCGCAGTGTCGATGTCTTAACGACTCATATACATGAATGAAGTTTAAAATTACTTACTCACGCTGACTGTTTATTTTCATACAGACACCAGCACTACTGTAAAATATGTACAGAAATCTAATTTTAACCTCAATGGTTTCAGACATCCTAGCTCGTTCCTATAATCCGTCCTCATTTACGAAGGGCTGCCAAGTGTGAAGGGATCTCAGGGGATAGTGATATAAAATAGGAAATTATAATGTTGTCAAGGGTTTGAGGACCTGAGATCTGTAACCATTGACGTTTTCTAGATCTAGATCAAGAGGCTGCCTCTAGGGAAGCCAATACTTTAATTAGTGATGTGTTGCTCTACATTTAATGGAGGTCAAAAACATTGAATGACGAGTAGATCACGGAGGTGGGAGAAAACTCGGTGATTCCAAAAATATATTTTAGCATAAAATAGTAACCGAAGAGAAACAATGAAAAAACTACCAAACAACACGCATACTTACGCTAGAGGTGGATCAAACGCTAAAAATATGTACGGAGAGAACAAATTACACGATAGCACATCTGAAGGTAACAGAACACTAATTCTCTCAACCACTCTAATGGAGTAGACGAGTTGATACGGCTAAATAACGTAGGCGAAAAACTAGTGCCCTGTCTTGCTAGAACTCGTAATAAGCTAGATTAATTAGCGAGACTGGAAGGAGGCGTGTGTCATGACCTATCAATAATTTCACTTGCACCTTAATAAAAGCGTGATTCTAATTGGTCAATGCTGAGACGACTGAAAGACGATTCTCGAAATGGCTAGCACCTCGACATGTATACGACAGCTCATGTCCAACTGAGAACACCAAAAAAAGGGGATGTTGATCCAAAAGTTGGGATATACCGATTCCTGAACAACTAGTACCGATAATGGCGGTACCCCATAAGAACAGTATCACTAAAACTTCCTATACAGTTGGTAGCAAAAGTATTTGATACCTTATTTTTTCGGGTATTTTTCAAAAAATACCTAATCAATATTAATGAAACTCATGGGATAAAAAGAAACGCACATCGTGTCTAAGAATATCATGATAAAAAACAAACATTTCGGACTACAAAAAATAAATCTTCAGTGCTCTGAAATGCAATAAATAATAGTGTTAAAAATTTTTAACTCTAAATCTTCTGAGTAAACAAGATATAAGACATTGAAATTTAAAAGACATATTTAGAAAAATGAATGTGATACGGCTGCGAAACTGTCCACTGTTTGTTGAAATTTTTAATTGTTTTTTGTATGTCTTTCAAATCTCAATGTCTTATATCCTGTCAAAAGATTCAGAGTTACAATGTTTTAATACTATGATTTATTGTACTTTAGAGCACTGAAGATGGATTTTTTGTAGTCCAAAACGTTTGTTTTTATCGTTATATTCTTAGCCACGTTGGTTTTCCTTTTTATTCTGAAAGTGAGATTTCCTTGATATCAGTCTATTTAATTTAATGAAACTTACACTCAATATCTTAATAAACTTCGACTATCCAAAAACAGAAAGGGAATTATGAACTATTTTGTAGTCAAGCTTTTATTAAAAAATAAAATTAGCCACACGCAAAAGTATTTAACACACTTGAAAGCACCATGATTAGGTGCAATATTTCAATCAATAAAGAGCTCCACGACCGTAACGGCTCATGGCTCAGCTCTGAGACTGTGTGGAACTGTGTGGAACCTCTCAAAACTTATTTAAAATTGCTAAAAAAAAAATTGTCTCATGATTTTTTTCAGGAAATCATAGCAAAGGGTACTGGAAAATGGTTTCAAAATTAAATTTGCTGTAGAGTTAAGTTGGGGCTGTCGCTAAAAAGCGGACAACAACTGATCCTACTGAAAATATTCAAAGGCGTGGTCGACCGCGTAAATTAACTGGTTCTAGTACTTGAAACATTGCTCATACTGAATGCATGACCTATTTTTGACTTGTTCAGAAATTCAGAGGGACCTAAATTATGGTATTATTGAAAATCAGTAAGGACACACTCCAGATACTATTGAATCGTAGTTGCCTAAATTCTGGATCAGCAAAAAGACTAGTGTTGAAACTTAAACATATGGTAGATAGTCCGATATTTGTTGATCAATATCAGCGTCAATCAGATGACTTCTGGAATATAGTAATTTCGTCAGATGAATTAAAAATTGAGCTATTCGAAAGAAACATGCGAACCCATGTTTGAAGGAAGAAAAGGCACAGTATATCAACCTTCGAATACCATCCCCACAGTGAAATTCAATGCTGGAAGTGTAATGGCTTGTGGCAGTTTTTCTGCTATTGAAGTTGAATAATTGGAATTCATAGACAGAACTACGGACGCAGTAAAATATACACAGATTCTATCAACAAATCTCTTTGAAAGTGCCACAGCTTTAGAATTTGGTCGTGATTTTATGCTCCAGCATGCATTTTTGAAGTGTAACATGAGTGGTGCACGTTGCGGTCAAAGAGGTCTGTCTGGTCGACACAAAAAGCGTTCAGCTCCGATATTACGAGCATCTCAGAGTCATTCAGTGTTTGTATGATGTAATATTCCTTCATCAGTAATGTATCTCTATTTACGGCGACTATTAATTACATTATTCAATATTTTTACAAACAGTGAACGGAAAAATCAAATTCAAAATTTTGGTTTAAATAATTTGTGGTCATTACTAAAATAAACGTTTCGAGCGAATGATTGCAGAACATTAAAAAATATTGCCTAGAAAATTGCGCACTTTATTATACACGATGAGAGAGATTTTTACAACAGGAATTCCAAGGAAAGCTACCATACGCTGGGAGCTAAACGCGACCAAAGGAAAAAATGACCAGAAGTACTGCGGAACGGAATTGAAATGTAAATGACCGAGCGGTCCCCAAAGCTTCGGTTGACCAACCAAAAGGAAAGGATGCGCGCGCTGCATGTCAGTAAGATAAGGCTGGATCTTAGCGAGAAAAACGATTCGGAAATTCTGAGGTTTTTTTCAACTTCAAGTAAGAGCATTTTAGTGAGCAATCAGAGCAGTTGAAACGTAAATTGATATCATTAATGTCGTCTCTTCTCCCTCAAGTATCTCTCCAAGTTGTATTAATTTCTAGTCTCCGTTCAAGTCTTATCTATAAATAAAGTTGTGCATAGTGTGTGTCGACGTATATCGGTTCAACCGCGTGTACATTACTTGTCAGTTAGGCGGAACACGTCGAAGTTAGTTCAGTATAGTTCTACAGCCCGGCTGTGTCATTTGCCACTCTCTTTCATAACATATCGTGTAGAGAACCAGGCCGATGTAAGAATCTGTTTGTAATGTAACACAACCCAAAATTTTCGAATTTTATTCCATACTAAGATTAAACCCAATTTTAAAGAAATGCAGAGTGCACATCTCTTGATTTTGGTTCGTTAACTGCAGCATTGCGGGAGCGCTCTGTTATTTAATCAAGTCCCGCTGTACTTTCCTTCGTCTCTCTTCACTTGTGCTTGACTCCTAAACTATAATAGTCTTCCTGGAATTTCTGCACTAGAAACATCTCTTGCGATGAATAAAATGTCTAATTATATAGTCAATATTCATTCAATTATTCTTTCTATACCGTGCCGATCTTACAGCTGATAATGAGTTGAAATAAGAAAATTTCACGTAAGTATTGACTGCTTACAATATTTTCAAAATATCAGTGCTTTGGTTTCACACTTACTTTATTGAACTTACTCTTGAAGCAAAATCTCCCTCCGTAATGTTTTTGAGCCTATGGTCATTTGTATTCAGATGGTCGAGCGTTGTTTCGATCAGTCATAGCTGCGAGGCTTTTACGTGTGTTTATATAATAGGAATTGGCTTGGTTTTAGGTAATGCAGATCTCTCTCGCAGCTGCTAAAACACTAAAGCATTATTATCGAACCACTTGTTGCAAGGAAAGCCGTTGTTTGCTTCGCTGAAATTTTGAGTTTTTCGCATCTGGAATTTGCTGCCGGAGTGATCATATAACTTCTAATTTGTTGGAGGCATACCGTTAGCGTGAACGAGTGTTTCACTACGCGGAGTCGGAGGTTGAAAGCGCCTTTCCACAGGGCTCAGTACAAGAACAGTTTCTGTTAGTGATCCAAATCTCAGACCTGGATTCTACAGTTTAACATTCGCGCGAAGCACCGTTCACCAATGATGCAAAGACGCTGCAGGATATATCAGCTGAAGAGGACTTGTTATGAGCATCAAACACACCTCCGGCTTGTTCAATCTTGGTGAAACTAGGCAAGGAAATATACAATACATTTCAAGGAGAACCAGTTTTGGCTGTTCCTATGTGGCCTTTATTCATGTACCTCAATCTCCTTTAAAACCAAAAATGGAGCCCTGATTGTGCAAAGGAGTTACCAATAAACCTTGGAGCATTGATTGACACGTGTGAGAGGTTCACCTCGCACTTTTACTCAGAAGTGAATGAGTGCAAACGCCAAATGGGGTTGATCTGGAGGACTTTTAGTACCGAAGACACACTATGATCGTTCCTGACCTCGTACAGATTCTTTATACCACAGCATTTTGCTCTCTACTAAAGCATTGCATTAGAAAGCTTCAATGCGTAAAGGTCCTTCATTCAACACTTACCAATCTGAACTACTGAGGGAGGATTGCGAATATTTTATTGCTCTCTCTACAGTGTCACAAAAAAAACAATATCTTGTCATTTATGCGTCGTTCAACTTGGTCTCTTTAGTCTGTGGTCCTCAGCTATTCAACGGCCGTTCGATGGAGCTTAGTAAAATTCCAAGCATATTAAAATACGACTTAAACAATTTTCGGAAAGACATCTGTCACGTCACTAGAATAGCACTTTCATCTACCACCTGTTGGGAATAGCATCCCCTGGCAGTTTTTTTCAAGAGAACAAGCACTCTTGCCCTGCAACAATAGAAAAAAGATATTGTTTTAAAGGATTAATGAATTGATGAATTTTTCCCCACACACGTCAAAGCACAAGAGCGAGTCAAAAAAATGCCTGGAACTACGTCTTGCTGGTAACCCTGCTGCACACATCGTCGTTCAGTGATTACTATTGTGGCAATTCCTTAAAAGCAAACCGATGGGGATTTACTGAATATGTGAAACATAATTTATCCCCATGAATCTGTAGAGAATCTAGTGGGACATACAACATTATTGATAAATAAATATCTAATCGAAAAACTTCAATTGACTGAGGGGGCGGTATTCTGAACGTACGCCATATTAGGATCTACTTGCAACTCAGGTTTCGCTCTGATGACGCACAAATTAAAGCTGTAATTCCAATACCTGGTTAATCAAGGTTGCTGGTTCTCAGGATATCTTCAAACCCTTCTTTTCGTTCGTGCTTCATACTGCACAGCTTATCGTTTGAGAAGATGTACGTTCTACACGCGCCCTAACGTTGGAGTCGATGCTCTGGGTTTACGGTCTTGAAAGTTTTATTGAGCACCGTAGAATCCTTATCCAGTTGTACCTGTATGTCGCGTAGATCACTCTAAATTTTTGGGCTTGATTTTTTTTTCTTTTCTTAAGTCTTCCTTCATCAGGTTACTCTAATGCAATATTCTTGGTGATTAAAAATTTATAAATAGATTGTTATGGAACCAATGCCACTTATTGACATGAAGTTGGAACGCTCGAGGTAGGAACTTGGCAAGTGAATGTTCAAGGTAACCCCAAAGATTTTAAGTTCATATTGTGAATCTCTTATTAGGGAATACGTTTTCAATACAGAAGTTTTCCTTTCATGGCGTACCTAATATTTTTGTTCCGGCTTTAATGTATTATTGAAGAGAAAAGCATTCGCTGAAGTAGAAGAGGTGTCATTATATCTGCTCGAGTTGAGTTTTGAATGTGGCATCAGGGAATTTTTTGTTACTTTTTGTACACTGATGTTTGGGAGACCGTCTGGGGACGGTCTATATAGAAATCGGGATATGTGCCGATTTTCTGTTTTAATATGCATCTTATAGAGAATTTTCTTGCGCTTCCATTGGTACTTTCCGTTTACGTCTACTCCGAATAGTGCGTGCACTAGAGGGGGGGAAAGCGATGGGGGTGGCGTGACCTTGAACCCTCTCCCCCTCATTATTGGGGTCAATTGAGCGTGTTTCTCTGCGGGAATGACAATATAGTTCGTTCATGGGCTACTCAAAGTGCTTCCATTATACAAACGAAACATTTTAATATTTTTTTTATAATTTTTGACAATTTCAGAATTTAGTTGTTCTGCCGTATCTATGATACCGCAGCTTTCATTCATAGCTCGATGACAGCTGCAGTATCATAGCTACGGCTATGGCGAGCACACCAATTCAAAGGGCTTCAAAAGAGCTACAAAACAGAGGAGTTGCCATGAAAAAAAAAGTATTTTGGTTGGAAAAAAATGAAAAAATGAAAAAAGTGGTTGTTTTGAAGAATTACACGTATTGTCTTTTGTTGTATATTTTTCCCAGAGTTAAAGAGCTACAGCAATGTAAATTATATCAATCGAAAGGGCTTAAAAAGAGCTACAAACGCTCAAGAGTTCATTGTAGAACATCTCGTAGTTCAAAAGATAAAAAGAAAAACAATTTTTTTTGTGAAAAACACGTTTTTCTGGAAACATGATAATTGGTTTCTCAAATGTATCTTCTTCCACAGTTTTAGAGCTACAAGAATGGTTTATATACCATTTGATAGGGCTTAGCAAGGAGTATCGTTAAGCAATGGCATTTTTGGATAAATTCATTATTTTGAAAATTACATGACAAAGAAAACAAAATGAAGAAAAAAAAAATTTTTTTATTTTTAATTCCCAAAATCCACAAAAAGGAGTTATCAAAATTCCCTATTGCTTATGGTTATATAGACATATAAGCAATCTAAAAACGAAGTACTGGTTCTGTAACTTCAAAATTGTAGAAGATGATAGATTTTAAAAAAAACCCTATTTTTTCATATTTTTCGAAAAAAAAATAAAAACAAAGTGCAGATACAAAAATTTCGTCGAAATAACAATTGATCTTTGCATCATTTCACACCTACTATGAAAATGTCAGAGAAATCCATCCATAAATAACGGACTTTTTTTTTACCCAGACGGTCTCCTTACCAGTTGTACCTGTATGTCGCGTAGATCACTCTAAATTTTTGGGCTTGATTTTTTTTTTCTTAAGTCTTCCTTCATCAGGTTACTCTAATGCAATATTCTTGGTGATTAAAAATTTATAAATAGATTGTTATGGAACCAATGCCACTTATTGACATGAAGTTGGAACGCTCGAGGTAGGAACTTGGCAAGTGAATGTTCAAGGTAACCCCAAAGATTTTAAGTTCATATTGTGAATCTCTTATTAGGGAATACGTTTTCAATACAGAAGTTTTCCTTTCATGGCGTACCTAATATTTTTGTTCCGGCTTTAATGTATTATTGAAGAGAAAAGCATTCGCTGAAGTAGAAGAGGTGTCATTATATCTGCTCGAGTTGAGTTTTGAATGTGGCATCAGGGAATTTTTTGTTAGTTTTTGTACACTGATGTTTAAATGTAGGTAACTATTCAACGGATAGCTCTCGTGAACCTGCAATGCGCAATTGTTTTCCTTTCAAAATCTGTGCTAAACAACTGTCGTCTTACTGCATTACACGCTAGGACACTGCAGTTGAAAATGTTTTCTCCTGTACAATAGCACACGCTTTACTGAGAGCAAAGGCAACATTTAAAAAATTCAGAAATAGATACAGACAGACATGTTCCGGCATTTCCATCGTAACTACATCGCGTCAAAGAATTGTTTCCTAATCAACGTGATTTTTTAGCGGAATATTTAAAAAATTCTTTACCACAATAATAATTTTTATATTAAGCCTACGTATGATGATTAGGAAGGGCATTATGCTGCAGCGGTGCCAAGTGAGTTGAAGTGTGTCTTTTTCATGTTTTCTCTCTATGATACAACAACTACTCATTATATATCTCTTCATAAGTATAGTGATAATTTTTAGGCCCAATAAATTTTAGCTGCTAGCCAAAAACCTAAACCTCCGGAAGACATCGCCCATATTCGATTCAACCTGGTTGAGAACACGAAAATAGTATCGATGTGTAATCGTAGGTGATCGTACCCTGAAAAAAGTTGGAAATGATTTTTTACTAAGGAAACTCAACGCACTTCAATGCCTATTTTAAATAAAAACATGGTGTCCAACACTTTCATTTCAATTGACTTTGCGTAAAATGACCCTGAGTTGATAGATTAAGAAAGGAATTTATTATAGGGTCATTTAAAAAACAGTATAAATTTTAAATGGTTTGGCCAGGTTACAGCCGGTGCGGAAGGAGACTCCCCTGTGTTGTGTGTAAACCATCCAACTCATTTATAAGAGAACAGTGCTCAAAGAAAACCATATTTTTAAAAACACAAATTTTAAAATTTATGATTCAACATCAAATTTGTCCGATCTCTGCATTTCAGAATCGATGTTCATCTTAAAAAACCGTCCGTCAGTACATGAATGTGATAAGGCGGTGAAACTTTCCATGGTCTGTTTATATTTTGTATAGTTTTTGTTTTATTATGCCTATTAAACCTCATTGTCTTATGTCTGGTTTATTCAGAAGATTTATGGTTACAATGGTTTTATACTTCGATTTATTGTATTTCAGAACACTGAAGATGGATCTTTTATAATTCGAAACGTTTGTTTTCTATATGATATTCTTAGCCACGTTGGTTTTCCTTTTTATCCTAGAAGTGAGATTTCCCAGAAATCTATCTATTTCATTTGATAAATTTTCATAATTGAAATTTCACGTCAAGAGGTCCCAGACTGGTCATGGGGGGTGTACGATACGCCTATGAAATTCCTTTAAATGTTTTTTTTCAATTTATGATTTCAAAACTGTCCCTAAATTGAAAATTGAAGAAAGTGAAACAAATTCCATTACACACAACGTGTGCCAATCGACATAACGGCTTAGAAAACCTTGTTTCACGGCAGCCACTTTATGCTCCGGCATACGAACGGAAAGACCTTTAACCACTGAAAAAAACTGTAATGAGTGGTACATGCGTGTGTTATTTTGAGTTTCCCATAAGTGGTGTCAATGAACATAGTTTTAAATTGTTTCAAACCAGCCAGGCCTGATCTAACCTGAACTGACGTGTTAACTTTTTAGATATGAAATTAGATATCATATGAATATTTCACATCAGATCAGTCATCAGGATGCAGGTGCAGGTCTTTCAGTTGTAAACAATTTTCACCTGGCTGGTTATTTTTTAGGCATTGATTAGGGTATAAAATTGTTCTTCACAAATACGGTCTGGATATTTGAATAATTAAATAAATTTCTATCGCAAAATGACAAACCAAAGAAATAGGGGCCTAGGATGAAATTTTGGATGTTTAGTGGCTTTACTTAATTGAGCAGTGTACGAACGAGAAAGCGCTTGATTACATAGCGGCAATTATATGTGTAGGTGTGTGTGTGCGTGTGTGTGTGTGTGTGTGTGTGTGTGTGTGTGTGTGTGTGTGTGTGAATGAATACGTATTCAGAATGAAATTGAAACGAGAATCTCATGAGATCTTCAAAAGATGATGGTTTTGATGTAAGCTATTGCTCATCAATTAGGTTCTCAACATTATGAAATGACTCGACTGACGACGTAAGAATAGACCCAAACAGATATGAATAGTGAATTATTACGTTCCATTCGCCATCGCGATTGGAACGCTCATTTGACGTTCATTTAAAAACATGAACCACAATATTCTGAGTAACGCACTTTCAACTATGGCAGTGAAAACAGTGTTACAACGAAAATATTTTAGTCTGAAAGTCTTGTTAGGAGCTAAACATGCAAGTAATTCATCTAGATAGCCCCATTTACCCGGTCAAGCGCCCTTATCGCTATACACAGTTGTGCCTTAAGTTTTCTAGGTAAAATAGAGTAACTTTTTTTCACACTGTTGGCTGTATAATTTAGTGCAGTTGGCTGTATGAGTGCAGCGTACTAAAGTACTGAAACACAGTAGGTTAGTCAAAAATTCCCTCTGTGTACAATTTTTACTCCATTTCCTTCTCTTGCAGCTTTGATTTTCAAATTTTCTAACTACTTTAGAGCTTTAAAGGCAAGAAGTGCCTATTCCACCGAGCTTGTGGCAGTGGCTCCTATTGTTTTCGCGAAAAATGAGCAACTTGGCTCCATTTAATTAGTGTAAGCGGCAACATGTGTGCGGTACTGACCCCTGCGCTGAGCAGCCTTCATTGCCTCCCTGAGCAGAAATAAATTGAATGCTGCGTCGTAACTTGCGGCCCGCAGCGGTCCCTGCAAAGAGACCTCGCACGCCAGTCGGATAGCGCTCCCTCCAGAAGAAACTCAGCAGCGATTCATAAGCGACCATAAAAATAGGGACCTAAGCCCAACTGGCTTTGGACCGATTAATGCAAATTTGCTTACCTGGAACGTGCTCGTAAAATACAATCATTGTGAGACTAATTGCGGGCTGCGCCTGACGTTGCTTGCAAAAGCTCTCTCTCGAGGAGACTAAAGTAAACAGCTCACGAGCGTCGCTGTGTTTCTCGCAGTTTTATGGCTCCTGGCCAGTTCACGTGAGGCAAAACTTAGCTGCGTGGCATTGTTTCATGAGGGCCGCAAACTTCTCGGAAAAGATTGCATTAGTTCGTTCATCTCTATTTGTTTTTTCTTACTTTATATCGAGAGTGTTGAACATTTCATCTTTAGTCTACGGTTGTGTTATCCATGTTTAAATAACTCTTCTTCATTCTAGATTAGATTGTACAAGTTTATCCTCTGAGTTGAGATATGGGAAAAGCGCTACTAGCAATTTTTGATGATAAATCAAAGAAAAATTATCAGTTGAATATATGTAGTAAGAATTTCATTAAATTTAAAGAATGAAGTGCTATAAAAACCATTGTCTACAGTGAGTTCAAAAATTCAATTCATCGTCGACGAAAAAATTTTACGCACTATTCTGTGCATAAATACCACTCCCCATCACAGCATAGTATTAGCGGTGCTACTAATGACTTGGTACATTAAAATTCCAATTTGCTCGATTGATCTCGACTCATTACGCCTCGTCGATATGCCTCAGCGCTGTAAGAAGTTATTTCTAATACGCTGCTCGTCATCGCCCTTTTTAAACTTTCACAACTTCGATGCCTCATAATTCACCCGCTAGCTGTCGTAAAAAGTCGTTTAAATTTCCGATTCAATCGTATCTGCTTACCCTTAAATGGTTACAACCCAGAACATCAGTGATACATGTAAGCGCCAAATTCTTACCGAAACAGACCTGAAGTTGACAATGAATTTAATTTAGAAATTGAAAATTACCAACTTTCCTTCCTCTTGTACCATCTCTAAAACGAAATTTTCCCACTGACAAGATTCTATGGCAAAAATGTATGCCAATTCAAGCTATAACAGCTATTAATCTAGACAAATGCACTCCTCTGAAACGTCGATATTAGATCAGTCCGCTTAATCGGAGATAAAAATTCCATCTTGATGCTCCGCCAGGAAGAGGTTTCTTAACTTTTAGAGGAAAAAAAAAGATTTTGCATCTGGAAAATTGCAGAAAATGAAATTTAGCATACAGGCTGCCTCAATATCGTTCACTGCCGCAGCGGTGTGTCCATATGCAACCCGCGGTGGACAGTTAAAGCCGTAAAATAGTGTGGTGATCATGCGGGTACTGGCTACGATAAACAAAGATACATGAAAACTTCATTTCTTTTTCCGACACGAAAAAAGTAACAATCGCAGATTGCCTCTTATTTCTTTTTTGTTAAAAAGTGTTCCCGTGCGTGAATTATTTGCAGCCATGCTAAAATAAATTTTGTCCCTGACCAAGTTAATACCGTGTTTTTTCATTTCGTTTGCATTAGTGCACTTAATTCAAATTCAAGGAAAAATACCGTGTAAATAACTGTTCTGAGACAGCAAAAACTGTTTCTGTAATAAAATTTGACTTAAATGAAAAGTATTCGATTAAGAATAGGCAGTCGCAAAGAAATGCATTTCATTAGAAATGACAGGTCACGGGTTATTAGGGCTACGTTTTTTCGTAAGCGAAGATTGGATGTAAGTAACTTTAAACAATTTAAACAATTCATTTACCACTGGTGATACAGAGGTAGAATGATTCTTAAGTCTAGTACAATGGTCAAACTAGAGTATAGCTACCTTTGGGCCCAAACAAGTTCAGCTACTTCTAGGGCATCCTACCATCACGTTTTTCTAAGGTGTACAATAATGTTTAACCTAATTCACTAAACCTAGTTTCGCATTAGACTGATCAATGAGATAATTAACTCGATATTTGATGCTGTATTTTACAATATAGGTCAAATCGGCTATATTTAACAACATATTCGATAATACGATTCAAGAGCAGACTGAAGATCGGTTATGTTACCCATGGCAAGTTGCATTATTTGGACCAGACATGTAGGAGGCAAGATGTGACTTGGTGATCTTACACGACTAGTATTCCGATACGAAGTGAGACTCAAGATGTCGTTTGAATACTTCGTAAGAATTACTTTCACGGATCTCCGCAGGTATTGAGTTCCAAGTTTTAGTTCCAATGAAGCGGATACTGAGTTGCGACCGGGCCTTTGAATAATAAGGAAGCCTGAATTTACTTCTATTTCGGGTTAAATGGTCGTGATGACCAGTTTGCGTAGTTAATAATTGTTTTAGGCTATTGTCGCCATCATTTCTTAATGTTTTGTAAATGAAATTACAAATGGAGATATTGTAGAGATACGAAAGTTTAATTAATTGTAAATATTTGAATGAATCATTTGTATGGGCATTATATTCTAGGTTCTTCACCGCTCTGATAGCTCTTTTTTGCTGAGTAAAAATTTTGTTGGTTTTATTTTTATCAGTTCCGTGCCATGTTTCTATTCAGTATTGCAGGTATGGAGAAAAGAGCGTTCGGTAGAGCTTTTGTAAAGCTTCTTAAGGCAGGAAATTTTAGACTTTACATAGGATTCCGATGGATTTTGATAACTTAGACCTAACATGAGCGATGTGCTCTTTGAAGCTCAGATGTTTATCTATTATGATGCCCAGAAACTTACATGAGTTGGTTTCTCCGATTTCGCCTTCGTAAATTTTAATGCGTGGGAGAGATACATTTTTCTTGTATGAGAATGTAATATATTTCGTATTATCGATATTTAGGTTCATTCTATTAGCTTTAAGCCACAATGAAACCTTATGAAGTTCATTATTTACACTCTCCGCAATCATAGCGGGATTTTGGTTCGAAAGGACCGCAGAAAGCGGACTGTCATCGGCAAAAAGTATGAATTTGAAGAATGTTGTAGATTTAATCATATCAATAATAAAAATCAGAAATAGGAGAGGCCCAAGAACAAATCCTTGTGGAACTCCATGGTTAATTGTCTGTGGGTCCGATTTTGCGTCGTCAATGACAACGTAATGCTCCCGATTTGTTAGGTATGATCTGAACCAATCATGGGCAACCCCTCGAATGCCATAACAGTGTAGTTTTGAGAGTAATATTTTATGGTCCACACCTTCGAATGCTTTTCGAAAGTCAAGAAATACAGAGAAGACAGGCTTTCCTTCATCTATATTAGAATAAAGGAGTTGTAAATGATTCAATATAGTCTGTGTTGTTGATTTCTCAGAGCGAAAGCCGCATTGTTCATCGTAAAGAAATCATTTTTGTTCAAAATATTAGTACACTTCTTTATACAGAATTTTTTGAATACCTTGCTAATAATTGAAAGTACGGAGATAGGTCGATAATTGTTTACACAGGTTTTTTCACCATTTTTAAAAATAGGGGTTACTCTAGCAACTTTGAGGGAGTTCGGGAAAGTGCCTAGTTAGAGAGACTGGTTAATAAGATTGGAAATCAGCAGGGCTACAATATCAGCAAAAATTTTAAGTACTTGTGTCGGAAATGTTTGTAACCCACTCGATTTATTTTTCAGGTTGTTCATGCACGCAATCACATCGGAAGAGTTGGTAGGCGTAAAGAAAAAGGAGTTGTGTTCTCGAATATGATCTATGTATTCCAGGTGATCAGTAGGTTCACTTGGAATACTGTCAGCTATAGTTTTCCCTACGTTTATGAGGAAATTGTTAAAGAGATTAGCATTTTCTTTCTTCTCATGGTATGCTACATTATCTTGAACATGATTAATTTTCTATTTATCGGCGTTATTCGGTTTACAGCAAGAGTTAAGGAGGCGCCAAGTCTTCTTAACGTCAGCTTTAAATTGAATAAACTTGCCCGTAAAGTATTCTTTTTTGATGTCCTTATCTGATTTGTCACATAGTTTCTGAATCGGTTATATGTTTCTCGAGATATTCGCCCTTCGTAAAGGAGGGCTAGGTACAATTTACGTTTCTTTATCTTTATCACGATGTCTCCAGTAATCCAGGGCGTTTGTTTATTTTTCGGGGTGACTGTACGAGTTAAAATTGGGCAACACTGATTACATGCGACCATTATAGTTTCAGTAAACATTACTACTGTTTCATTCTTCTAAATTTGATTCGTTTACTTTACGATATGAGTAAGTTTCAGCCCGTGGCTTGGTACAAGCAATATTGAAATTTTTCTTAACAAGAAAAACTGGAAAATGATCGGATAAGTCAGAAGTAATGATTCCAGAAACAAAATCACTTGGGTCTGTCATAAAGATATTGTCAAGCAGCGTAGCAGACTTAAGGCCCTATTATACACGGGGCAACACTTTGCCTCGGTTACGGCAACTGAAATGACGCAACTGGTGGGTGCGCTATCACACAAGGCAACCAGTTGCCAATTGCAGAGGGAGGTTGTAGCTCGCAGTGACTGCGGCATTTGACATCTTCATTTCATCATTAAATGAAATGCATTAAGAACGTATACAAAACTTAGATCCTGTTTTGCGCTTTTAAATGTCCTTGCATAATTTAATGTCTTTATTTTCTAACAATGGGTGAGATTGAAGGGTCGTACGACTGTTGATTTAAAATAATTCTTTTGATGTATTATTGACTTCTAGGAAAATATCTAATATATGAGAATCAATATAAAATGCAGCAATATAAACATCGTAATGTTGTAATAAATTTTTAACATCTTTTTTAAAGCTCATATTCGCATATAAGTATAATAATTTGTGTTTTTATATCGCACAGAAATAAACAAAAGGAAGAGTAATTTAATTAATTAACACTTTGACTGCGGCAACTAAATATAAAGTTCAACACCAAACTCAAATTTTAAGTCAATTGTAGTAAACTATTTTGAAAATACCAAACATGAACTGGATCGTGCCTTCATTTAGCTTTGATTAAATATTTATGGAAATTGAGTTTGCGTCGGTGAGCAGCATTATGAAAATTACCTCCGTATACCACCGGTGGCGCACGGCGCAGTCAAAGTGTTAACCCCATTCATTTGGTATATTGATATAGTTAGGTTCAAGCCTAAAAAACATATTAAATGGTTTGATCATTAGAAGCTGAATAAATTATTGCCTATTTTTCTACCCGCCACTTATGATAGAAAATTAAAAATGAATGCACATTCAGTTACCTGACTTCATAGAGTCAATCTTCTTAATGTTTTTTCTATTTTTTGTGGCTTCGATAGTTACATCATATCCAGCTAAACTGTTTAAACTTATAAACCCATGGATTATTCTTTTTCAAATTTCTGACCACTTTATTTATCATAAAACTCTACCAGATAAACATTCCGATATATGGAAAAGTTACAGCATTTGAAAATGAAACGTCACGAATGAAACGTCACGGTAAATGGTAATATTCCGCTTTATTTTATACAGAAATTACGACTAATTATATGAATAAAATGACACTTAATTGCTTATATAAGACTTATTAGCTTCCATCTTATAGAACACTGCGCGATTTATTAACACTTTGACTGCGACGTGCGCCACCGGTGGTACACAGAGGAAATTTTCATAATGCTGCTGACCGACCAATAGTCGCAAACTCAATTTTCATAAATATTTAATCACAACTAAATACATGCGCGATCCAGTTTATGTTTGATATTTCCAAAATACATACATACATACATATACCGGGCTTACCCTCCCCATGGGAGGGTAGCCGACAGCAGGCCACAATTACCACACTTAGTCACTAGGAGGCGAGAGAGGCAGCACTGGCCGCACCTGAACTGCCAGGATCAGCAGCAGCCCAGCACAACCACCTTCCACAGTCAGGCCCGACAGCAACAGCTGGTTTACCCCGACCGCTTCATTGAGTGCAGCCCCTCCCCCGCACATGACCGGTCAACCCCATCACACGCGGCAGCTTCCAGTAACGCGTCAAAAATCAAAATTACCTCCTTATACACTGCCCCCACTCACTTCTGTCCGCAGCCATCCCTCTCGCCACGTCCACAGTCAGACCCCTCTCATACAAAGCACGTCGCACCCCATCCATCCAACTCATCCGTGGTCTACCTCGCGCTCGAAGAACACTCACTTCCGACATATATATCTTTTTCACCAGCCGCTCAACATTCATTCTTTCTACATGCCCAAACCATCCAAGCACTCTTTCATCCACTCGCCTACTCAACTTTTTGATAACACCCGTCTGCTCCCTAACCAACTCATTCCTGATCCTATCTCTTCTAGTTACTCCATACATGCTCCTCAAACACTTCATCTCAAACACATCCAACTTCCTCCTCTCAGTTGCTCTCAACCCCCAGGACTCTGCTCCATACAACAAAACTGGCCCAATCAAACTTTCATACAGTCCCCTCTTAGCATTCATACTCAAACTCCTGCATTCAAAAACTTTCCTCATTGCACCCAATGTCTTACAACCTTCACTCACTCGATGCTTCACTTCTACTTCCATACTATCCTTAACAGTCACATCCGACCCGAAGTACCTAAAATGCTCTACCTCCTCTAAAACTTCCCCATTCAACCTCACATCCAAAGTTCCAAACACTCCACCTCTTGAACATCTCATCACCGTACTTTTATTCACATTTACCCTCAATTTCCGCCTTTCGCACACTCTACCAAACTCTGTAACCAGTCTCCTCAGTTTTTCCTCTGAATCAGCCACAAGCGCTGTATCATCTGCAAACAACAGCTGACACACTTCCCAATACATACCATTTCGTCCCACCAACTGCGCACCTCTTCCCAACACTCTGGCATTCACTTCTCTCACCACACCATCCATAAACAAATTAAACAACCACGGCGACATCACACATCCCTGTCTCACACCTGTCACAACTGGGAACCATTCACTCACCTCATTCCCTACTCTCACACATGCTCTGCTATCAATGTAGAAACTCTTGATCGCATTCAACAGTCTCCCACCCACTCCATACAAACTTACCACTTGCCATAAAGCCTCGCGATCCACTCTGTCATACGCCTTCTCTAGATCCATAAATGCCCAATATACATCCTTTCCCTTTAATAAGTATTTTTCATTGACCTGCCTCACAGCAAACATTTGATCCACACAACCTCTACCACACCTAAAACCACACTGTTCTTCAGCAAGCACACGATCCGTCAACACTCTCACTCTTCCAATTAACACTCTTCCATACAGCTTCCCAACGACACTCAGTAGACTTATACCCCTAGAATTACTGCACTCATACCTGTCACCTTTCCCCTTGTACAACGGAACTACGCACGCGCTACTCCAATCAACCGGCACTTTACTAGCCTCGAAACACACATTTAATAAACGCACCAACCATTCTATAACCACATTTCCTCCTTTCTTTAGACATTCAACCGTGCAGCCATCCAAACCTGGAGCTTTCCCATTTTTCATTTCATCCAACGCACATCTCACCTCTGCACTTCTTATTCGACTTCTATTCACTTCACCAAACACGGGCATTCTAACATCACTTCCAACAGCTACTACTCTCGCAATCCTATCATCCCTCACGTTCAGCAGTTCCTCAAAATACTCCGCCCATCTCTTTCTCACATCACAACTCTCCACTAGCAGCCTACCATTTGTATCCTTCACTCTTGCCTCATTCTCCACCTGACCCTTCCTAATTCTCTTCACTTCCTTCCAGAAAACCTTCCTTCTCTCCATGAAATCCCCTCCCAACTTCCTCCCCCATTCCTCATCCGCCGCCCTCTTCGCTCTCCTTACCATTCTTTGTACCTCTTTCTTCCTCTCCTTATACTCTTCAAAATTTTGCTGGTTGCCTCGTTGCAACCACCTTTCGAACGCCCCCCGCTTTCTTTTCACAGCCGCTCCTACTTCTCCGTTCCACCATTCTAATCCCCCCTCCAACCTTCCTTACCCCACACACTTACCCTTGCACATTTTTCCACCGCATCATTAAACAACTTCCATTCCCCTTCCACTCCACCCACCTCACTTTCCTTCACCCTCCCATACTCCACTTTCATCTTCTCCTGATACACTCACGCTCAGAATCATGTAACTTGCTTACATTTAACACCTCCCTTCCACTCCTCCTTTTTACACCTCCCCATATTCCACTAACTCTCAGCTTTCCTTCCACCAAATAATGATCCGAAATCCCATTCATCTCACCACGGAACACATGCACATCGAGCAAACGACCCATCACTCCCCTGCTAACCAAAATATAATCCATCAATGCTCTCTCCTCTATCACACCTCCATTCGTCCTCACATAAGTATACTTGTTTATACTTTTTTTCTGAAACAAACTATTCCCAACCACTAACTCACTCTCCACACATAACCCCACCAAGAAATCCCCACTCTCATTTACCCCAGCTACTCCGTACTTACCAACAACACCATCCACCACCTCATCACCTACTCTTGCATTCAGGTCCCCCATCACCACAACTCTACAACCACTCCCCACTCTAGCCACACACTCGGACAATTTCTCCCAAAACTCCTCTCTCTCTTCCCCACTCCTCTCCGATCCCGGTCCGTACGCGCTCACAAACACCCATGACTCTTCCCCCCATTTCACTCGCACCCACATTATTCTTGATCACACCTCACCCCATTCAACTACTTTCTCTCTGATTCTTACACTCAATAATATAGCCACACCCTCTCTTGCATGTCCCCCACGTACTCCAGACACTCTCCCTCCCACGCTCCCAAACATCAACTCACCACTACCCTTCAATTTCGTCTCACTCAAGGCCAATACATCCATCTTCCGGTTTAACATCATTCTTCCGATCTCCTCCTTCTTACTCTCAGTTGCTCTACTTCCACACCCCCTTACATTCAAAGATCCTAGTACTAGGGTTTGAGTGGTCTTTCGACCTCTCTCACCCCCTTCATTGGCCTGCTGCCTCTCGGGAAAATCATTACAGAGAAGGGGATCCCCAGTCCCCTCGCTCCGTCCACTATAGTCGCCTCTTACGACACGCAGCGGACCACGGTGGGAGAATTCTAACCCCCCCCCCCACAGGGAGAAAAATAGTTATAAAATAGTTATAAATAGTTTCCAAAATAGTTTTCTATAATTGACTTAAAAATTTGAGTTTGGTGGTGAACTTCATTAATACCTAGTTGCCGCAGTCAAAGTGTTAAATCCTTCGACTTTCTATTGAATGGCGGACCAAGTTTATGTTGGCTCAGTGGGAGGCGGTGTTTCATAGCATAGGACATTGATGAAAGGCTTCTTTTATCAATTGTATGGCGGATCGAGACCATAGTGAACCAGACGGAGACGGTGTTGCAAACATCCTCACACTGCGACGCTCAATCGAGCACTGCTCCGTCGCTCTGAGCATGGCTGCCACTGAAGTTTTTCTCTTTCCCCCAGATTTGCGGAAGAAATTCCCCCATATTCGGCAAAAATCCCCCAAAATTGAAAAAAAAGTATTATGGAATATATATTAAATAGAAACTGATATAACTCAATGTATAATAAATCCAAATGTAATTTCGTCCTTTTCATTGACAGCTTGTGAGCTATTTTGCTGCATGAGTGAATTGTTTTACCTGCAGATAAGAAATTATACACACCTGAGGAAAGGTCGTGTTGGTCAAAATTTTCTGCAAGAGTAAGCTCACTTTTGGTAATTCCACTGGATTTCATGGACGGCTCTCTTACGATATCAGCGCTGATACTTGCAACATTTTGTTTTTCTAATGTTGCACTGAGCATAGTTTTGTTTTAATTTTTCAAAAAAATATGGCTGCATTCACAATACCTACAGTTGGGATTACTATTTCATTTCAGAAGAGTTTTTAATTCGGGTGCACCGAGCCAATTACTACTAAAAGACTACGTACAGAACTTTTGTTTCTTAGAAGATGATTCGGTTCGGTATGCCATTGGAAAAAATAATCACCATTCTAAAAGAAAATTATAACTATAAAATAATGAAATCCTTATATAAATTGCATTAATATTTAAAATGAACCTATTTGTCATCTGTGTGAAGTTTTGCTTCTTAAAACGTTAAATTGACATTCTAAGTTGAACTAATTGCTGAAGAGCATGTAACAGAGTTAGCCTCTGTAACGCATATAAGATATGCCAAGACAGACAAATAAAAACATTAATATTGAAAGTTAGTGATTAAAAACTAGGCCTGCTGCACATTTTTAATATCTGTTAATTTTGAACCACACAAGTATTTTTTCTTTAAGAACTTCTGCGTTCCGCCTCCCTTGCCGAAGAAACTACGATAAAAATATCTGAATTCAAAAATTAATCTATAAGAATAGTGATCACATAATTCAAGTTAATGAGGGGAATATTGATCAAAAAGTATTCGCTCAGAGGAAGGAAGCTAGCAACCGTAACGTTCACTATCTGCCTTTTTATTCCTTTTACAAAGCGAACTATTGAGACTTAGCTCAATGAGCTGTGAGAAACTGAGAATAGGACTGTTCGCTGTTCCGATGTAATCATGTGAATCTCGTTGCTAGTCTGAGTTCCATCCGCGTTCTAACTTCGTTATATTGCCTTTTATTCATCGTTAAAAGGGGCATTTCCTGTTCTGCATCATAATATCTTCATCCGAATCAGCTTACGTCCACTTGTAATTTAAAATTATTCAAGGTATACATTTTTTGCATAGAAAATAATTCCTGGCCAAATTCCCCCAAATATAGTAGTTTTTTCGTAAGTTTCCCCCATTCCCCTAGACTACAAGCGTTTCCCCCAGATCTAGGGGAAATCCCTCATCAGTGGCAGCCCTGGCTCTGAGGTGCACGACTCAGCACGAGATTTTTGAACAAACGCGATAACCAAAACTCGCCCAGCAAATGCAGTCCGTTGCTCTCAGAAGCATCCGTCGCTGCTTTTTGGAGCAATTGTTGCCCCGTATAATAGGGCCTTTAGAGGTTATTCGTGTAGGCTTTGTGATGATCGGAAGGAAAGATTGAGACTGGCTGTTAGGAAATTAGAGATTGGTTCATAGCTCTCATGTCTCAGTAGATCATAATTGAAGTCACTGATTTTTATTATGTCATTGTACAAGGACCTGTTGAACTGAGAAACAATACGATATAGCTCATTCAGGAAGGATATAGGACAGGCTGTTGGAGGCCTATACACCGTTCCAAGCACAATGCGTTTACCATCTCTAGACAGTTCTACGAAGAGTGATTCTATATGATCCTTATTCCTTGATGCACTTGCTATGATTCTCGAGTCTAGGTGGTTAGATATATAAAGGGTGGGGCAGAAAAACCTATCCGATTTCAAAACGTTATAAAATTAAAACGACTGAAGTTGTCAAAAAAATTTTTTTATTAGCATATCGCAAATTTTATGCCATTTTTAAATTTAGGTTTTGAAAAGCACATCACTCAATGTCGTCCTTGGGAGCGGATACACTGATTTAGGCGCTCGCGGTAGCTTTCCATGACTTTCACAGTCATTTCCACAGGAATTTCTTCAATTGCCCGAGCAATTTCCCTTCGTAAAGCAAGAAGGGTCCTTGGTCGATGCTGGTAAACCTTCTATTTGAGGTAACCCCAAAGGAAGAAGTCACATGGAGTGAGATCCGGTGAGCGCGGCGGCCAGCCAAGATCACCTCTCAGGGAAATGAGGCGACCGGGAAACAGTTCCCTGAGAATGTCCATTGATCGTCGCGATGTGTGGGCGGTTGCACCATCCTGTTGAAACCACACATTTTCCACGCCATTTCTTCCATTTTGGGTCTAAGAAAATTTTCCAGCATGAAACAATAGCGCTCGCTGTTGACCGTTACGGTTTGCCCATTTTCTTCAAAAAAGTAAGGCCCCCAGACGCCTAGGCGGGAAAGAGCACACCACACAGTCACTTTTGGGCTATGGAGGGGTTCCTGATGGATTTCTCGAGGATTTTCGTCACTCCAATATCGAAAATTCTGCCTGTTAACGGCACCACAAAGGTGAAAATGGGATTCGTCCGCGAAGAGCACAACATCGTCATTTGGGAGTTCTCAGAGATCGCGACACAGGTTCGTACGGGTTTCAAAATCCCTTTCACTTAATTCCTGTGCAACAACCATTTTGTAGGGATGCATTTTGAGGTCCCGGTGCAAAATGCGCCGAATACTGCGGTTGAAAATCGCCAAAGCGAGCGAATGTTTTCGCGCCGAACGACGCGGGGAACGTTCAATCGCGGCTCTCACATTGGTCACGTTTTCAGGTCCTGTTGCTGTCCTGGGACGTCCAGGCGACTTCTTTTTCAATGCTGAACTCGTCTGTCTAAAATTTGACACCCACACTTTAATCGTAGCGTGATGTGGAACAGGATCATGACGCCCGAGTCCGAAATGAATTCGAAAAGCACGTTGTGTAGCAATTATCGAACCGCCGCATTCGATAAACCGCTCAATAACAAAAGCACGATGTTCACCAGACCAAGGCATGTTGACTACTGACAAATGGCATAAAACCGGCTTTCAAACGGTTTTTACCCAACTACTTTACCTGCTCCCTCTTCTGAGAAAAAGGGATTTGAAATCGGATAGGTTTTTCTGCCTCACCCTTTACGTGCTGATGACTCCGCCTAGCAGTTTTTTTTCGTAGCGAATGGTAACTATGATAATTTTCAATTTTCATAATTTGCAAAAACATAGCAAGATTGCAATGTATTGAAGCGTGTCAGAAGTTTTTAACGCATAATTAAAAATTTCATGACAGCAAAGTTGAGATTAGAACGGAGATGCCACTCAGAAAGTTTTTTTCAAGGCTCTGCGCAAAGAAACAACAAGCACACAACAAAAAATCTAACTCGCCAGGAGGAACGGGAACAAAACTGCACCCGTAAAAGCAACTCTAGGACCGCTGCGTAGAAAAAAAGGCCATTCGTAGGCTTTGCATGAAGGTCTGCTGAACGAAGCTCAGTGAGGGATATCTGGAGCCAGCTCCCCGCACCCCGTTTCTTTCTCGCGATTTGAATTCGGGATTGAGAAATCGCGTGAGGTGTGACCGGGAACACTCTCGCCTTTCTGCCTCCATTTGTGAAACTTTAGTAATTTGAGGACTAAGAATGTAGACATAATTTATTTCACTATGTTAGGAAGCCTATAAAGAATATCTATTAGGATATTGATGAGTTAGTTCTTTTTCTCCTCTTTATTTTAAGCTTTTGGACAATTTCATGAAAGTAGATTTGAATGACCTGATGAAAACTTCATATTATAGATACATAGAACATTTTGCGCCGAATATTTTCTCTCGTTGGTGCACAAACGGTCGATAAATGAAGAATTTCATTATCAAGCTGTAATGAAGTCAACTGTCATGTATTAAGGAGAAAATTAATGGTTAATTTGAGTTAAGGTAGGTTTAGAATTACCATGGTTAGTTTACTATTAAGGAAAAGTGAAGACATACAAGCAGTTTTAACTTGAGAAAACGTATTTTTAAAAGCCTAGCTTATTATGGTTAACGTGAAGTGTTACTTTTTTTTGCTGCAACTGTTCATGACCTCAAAACTTGCACCAACTCAAAAAAACTTCCTTTCAAACATAAAAATCAATTTTCTGTTTCAAGCTAAGCAGAAACGCAACTTCACTAACATGCATACGTTATAATTTTTATTAATTTGAACGCATGACTGGGTAGAACAGGACCTATGCTCGAGTGGCCACCGTGGACGAAAAAAATATCACTCTGACCTGGAATGCTTATTGTCCGTCATTAAGGGGGTCATCCGGCGATTTTTAAATTTTGATCTGATTCGTTTGAAATTTGGCCAGGATATGTATGTTTGAAAATAAAACAAATGTGACCCATTAAATTTTTCGATTTAGGCCCTAGCTGTCTGAAAAAAATTGAAAAAGTAGTTTTTTGGTTCATTTCTTTTAAAAAAATAGGTCATTCTGTTTTTATGCTAGAACAAATTCAAAGACAGTTTTGAAGTCCTCGTAACATTGCAAACAAACTGAAGTTTCTGAATTTTTTATTCGAAACTTTTCGTTTTCATTTTTATATGCGATATTTGATCACTAACTAAAATATTCTTAATTTTTGGTTTTGAACTACGATAAAACAAAATAAATGTACAAATTGGAGAATCGAAGAATGTCAATTTGTTATAAATGTTCTAAGGATTTTAAAACTGTCTTTACTTTTTTTCTAGTATGAAAACTCACTGACTTCTATTATTTTGAATGTTGAAAATTATGGATTTTGGGTATAAACCAACCACAAAATTTTTTGTTCAGGTGTAATTTAATGGACAATTTTTGAATGCTGTTTTCATGCATTTTTTTATAATCTCCATGGATAATATCATATATACACTGTGTTTTTTATTAAATGAAGAAATTATTCTTAAGAAATTATTAATTTCTTATTAAGGAGAAATGAAACTTTTATTTGTGATCAGAGTCTTCTAAAATTTGGCCATGGTATGTAATTGGTTAAAAAAGAAACGAATTTTGTTCAATTCATCTTTTCGATTTAGGCATTAGATTTTCGAAAAAATTTGAAATATTAGTTATTTAGTTCATTATTATGGATATTTCATATGAATAGAAGTCATTGAGTTTTTATGATAGAACAAATTCAAAGACAGTTTTTAAATTCTCGTAAAATTGCAAACAAACTGACAGTTCCAGAGTTCTCATTTTCCTTTTTTTTTGTATGGGGTCAAAAATTCATGATTATTGCTCCCTTTACACCCCTCCATTGGGGAGGGGTGTGATCTAACGTCCGTAGCCCCATAAAATTTTAGGGCATAATAATACATCACATAAGGATCCTTTTTTCTATTGGCCCGATGGAAAAACGTACTGCAGTAATCAGTAATTTATTTGAGCGTTTGACTAAACAATATTAAATCATTTATTTTTGTTTACTAGTGTAAAACATGCTTTAAGTAAGTAGTACCGTTTGCAGACATCAGAACCATGACTTTCTTAGGAAATGTTGATGTTCATTGTTACCATTTTTGGAATCGCTTTTGCCGCTAAAGACAGAATGTAGAAAATATTCCCTGCTGTTTGTGGAGTTATATCCTAAATATGAGCATATGACGGCCAGGTTTTTAGAAGCACGCCTGCGCAGTAACACGTTGTAAGGATCAGCAGGATCCTTTGATGGCTGCCATCACGTTGCTGAAATCGTGGAAACAACGACTTTAAAATGCCTGTGCTGCGTGTGGTGATAAAGTTGTTGTTTTAACCCGAAGTGTTGTTTCGTCACGCACAAAAAAGTCCCATTGGGATTATTGTTCTGCTGCTGAGTGAGCGCGGGAAAAATGCAAGTGAAAATCATACAGTAAGTATTAAATTTTTTATTTTACAATTCTTTCATTCGATTCTAAAAATGTATGAACATTTTTTATGGATACAGTGGATATACCCACGACTGTATCTGCTGATGAATTTACTCAGATATTAATTAAATATATTCTGTAATTGACAAAATGTTTGTCTTACTCTGATAGTTAATATAGAGATATAATTTAAGCAATTTTTCACCTATTTGATCACAGATGAGAATACCCGTCCTTCATAGATTTCGGGTCACTGAGCACAAAAATAGCACTGAAATGCCTAATGGTTCAGATTTTTGAATTATCGAATTATTAACATATAACATTTAACGTTATGGGAACATAGTTGTACGAATAGCACTTTACAAACTGTGCCTTTTATAGCCGTCGACTTTTGGCATTTCATTTATGGTGGACATCCGGAGCATCTCAGTGATCATCCAGAAAAAATGTACTACCCTGGAAATTGACCACTTTCCATTGTAACGCTATTCCATAGCTGAAATGTCTTGATGAAATCGCTCTTCTTGTTCGTAATCAGAAGCCCCCTAATTTTCTTGGAAAACATCAATGTCCGAATGTTTGAAGTGCAATATAAGTGACACGTTGCTTCCAATTTTCTTATGGGCAAATAATGTTCTTCCCCTTGGTTTTTGTAATTTTCAGAATGAAAGTTGACTAAGAGTTGTGTGCTAACATTCTGAAAACATAGCCAGGCATGTAGCTTATTAAGATTGAAAATTGATTAAAACTGTTCGTCTTGCTAAAATTTGCTGTGAATAAATTTCTTTACTTGCGATTGCATGAGCAACAGGGATTAATGATATTTCAGTACACTTGTGAAAAAGCACAGACTGCATGTTTTTTCTCGAAACGTCTATAAGTTATCTCCAATCGTCGCTATGTACTAAATTTTTGGTTTCAGCATCAAACCTTCAACATCATTGCAAGATATTAGGTCATCGTCACAGCTGAAAAACGTAGATTGCTCTTTTTGACGTTCGTGATAAGTAGATATTCTAATTTAATCTTCCGGGAGGTTCCATTGCTGCAATCTGGATTCTAAGAGTTCAGCTTTATTTTTTGGGAGTTTTTAATTCCTAATCAGGTCATGAAGTGCGCCTTGTGGGATTCTGTGCGCATTGCAGGAGGTACTTAACACTTGAATTGATGTATGAGTATCACTGGTGGCTGAAACCCTTTCTAACGCGGCATGTTCAGTTCCATCATCTTCTATAGCATTGTTGGTCGGAATGTTAGCGGGTGAATCAGAACTGGACAATGGACATCATTCTCCTTGAGACACATGGCGAATTAAAGATGGCATCGAAGGATATACAATATTCCTTTTCTTCTGCACATCAGTTCCTTCCTCCAAGCAAGAGGTCATGCAGAAATAACAATCGGTTGTATGGTTTATTGGTTCATGCCAGACGACGGGAACACCAAAATGGATGAAAAGTTTTTCCCATGCTTTTAAGCATTCAGGGGAACACTTTGTACAACAAACATGGGGAGCCCAACTCTTCTGTTGGATCTGACACCACATCTGACAAAGTATAGTACTTATGCCTTTTTCACTGCAGCAGTCTATGGTTGCTCTCTGGAACGACAAGTTACGTCAACGTGAGCAAAGCAAAGATTGTCCGGTGAATTGACACAAGAGCGGGGGAGGCGCATTCAGAGGGCCCCAAAAAATGAATGTGTCAAATCACTCCTACAGTGAATTACTGTTAAACAAAGCAGTCAATAAAACTACGAAAAATACGACGAAATGTAGTTTTTTCGCTCTCTAGCATGTATAAGACTGAAGCCTGGAACCGCTTTTCACCTCAGGATCACGCGATATATGAGACGAGCAGCGACGGAAATGAACGGCGAAAAGTCTGTTTTCTTTTCTTTTCCTTATTTTCTTGTCTGTCTCGTATACTTGACCTTTCGTAATTATAACGTAAAAGACTGAAATTTCTCAAAAATCTTAGCCAGAAGAGAATTTTAATTGTGATTCACATGTTCAGTAGTCCAAAATGTAGCAATGGCGGCTACTTTCATTTCTGCAAAGAGAAAGTTAAAAATAGTTTAATAGTGTTGTCAGAGCCGCATCTGCTCTCGCCGCAACAACAAGAACGAGATGTCCGGTTGCGAAAAAAACGAAAACAAAAATCAGTCTTTGGTAAAGGGCAAGGTACTGATTTACATAGTACTGGGAAACCCGCTGGATTTATGTCTCAAATGACGGTCGTACGACCCACGACTGTTTAATGAACAATTTCTCAATGGAAAAGAGATGATGAAATGCAGTCATTCAGTAAAAATAGTGGCAGAGTTAAATAACTGAACACTCACAGTAAGCGTTCGCTGAAGGGATTTGTGACAGCTAACCACCAGAAAGTGTTCAGTAGTTGACTAGGACGTTCATTGAAAGTCCTAAAAAAAATTTCTCCTCTCACTATGCGTGAAAGAAAACTAAAAGAAATGTGTTTTAAGAGTAGCGCCGCCGTATAGGAAACAATTCGTCAGTAAAGCTATTCGAACTAAACAGATCCAATTTGCAGAAAATAAATAAAAACTGGCCTGTAGAGTAATAGAAACTCGTCCTATATACAGTAATAGAAACTCGTCATTCTTGTTCTAGAAAGTGGGATGGTTTGGGTGAAAGGAAGCGCATGAAGTTTTGAATCCTTCATTCATCGCTCCGACAGTATATGCTTCTGGAGGCTGAGTATCTGAGAATGCTTCATATGGTCAAAATTTGCTTTGACAACTTTGTACAGCAACAGGATGAAATTTCAGGCTTATTTGAAAATCTTACTTGGCAAAGAACACCCGTCTTTGGGATTTTATTATACTGATGGTTCTGCTAACTTTTGGGACGACGAAGCTCACATCCACTGGTCTCAAGAAGAGCAAAATTGGTTTAGGGATTACAAAGAATCGTTCACTCACATGAAATCGCCTTCACAGTCTCCTGATTCAAACCTTCTGAAATTTGTGGGGCCTACTAGAGTGGGAGAGGGAGCAGCGAGCTTCAACCTCTTTTTTTCGTTAGAAGGTCTTTGTCTACGTTTGCACGTGCTGCAGAAAAATTACATTCTTTCAGATTGTTGGCAAAATATTATAAAATTTATGCATAGTAAATATATAAATTATTCATAACTCACGCATTACACTATGTTGAAAAAATTAGTTCTCCAGAATTGTACGAAAAAGTACCGAGTACATTGCTTTGATATATGATGACATTCACGTAAACTGCAATCTTAATAATTACTACACTACCTCGCTAAAACGTTTGCCGGGTCCTGAAGAAATGAGAAGGTAATAGAAAAATTGATAATATAAGTCCTAAGACCTAATCCAAATAAAGGATTGTCTAAAACACTTATAATTTTTTTTTTATCATCACCCTCTCATTTCTTCAGGGATCAATAAACTTCTTGGAGAGGTAGTGTAGTAATAAAATTGAAAGTGTAGTAATAAAATTGGAGTAATAAACTTCCCTGTTAATTAACACCATTAATATGTTTGATAATAAAACCAATTAAGGCCGCAAACAAATTTCCTGATCAATGGAAACTGTATGTCATTAAGGACACCGTCTAGGTAGAAATCAGGATATGTGTTGGTTTTCTGCTTTTATATGCATCTTATAGAGGATTTTCTTGCGCTTCCATTGGTACTTTCCGTTTACGTCTACTCCGAATAGTGCGCCCACCGGAGGGGGGGGGAAAGCGATGGGGGTGGCGTGACCTTGACCCCTCACCCCCCTCATTATTGGGGGTCAATTGAGCGTGTCTCTCTGCGGCAATGGCAATATAGTTCGTTCATGGGCTACGCAAAGTGCTTTCATTATTCAAACGAAACATTCTAACGCTGAATAAATATTTTTTGTAAAATTTTGACAATTTCAGAATTTAGCTGATAATGAAGCAGGAGACCGTCTTGATAGAAACCGGGATATGTGTTGATTATCTGTTTATATATGCATCTTATAGAGGATTTTCTTGCGCTTCCATTGGTTCTTTCCATTTACGTCTACTCCGAATAGTGCGCCCACCAGAGGGGGGGAAAGCGATGGGGGTGGAGTGACCTTGAACCCTTCCGCCCTCATTATTGAGGGTCAATTGAGCGTGTTTCTCTGCGGGAATGGCATTATAGTTCGTTAATGGGCTACTCAAAGTGCTTCCATTATTCAAACGAAACATTCTAACGCTGAATAAATATATTTTAATAATTTTTGACAATTTCAGAATTTAGCTGTTCTGCCGTATCCATGATACCGCAGCTTTCATTCATAGCTCAATGACAGCTGCAGTATCATAGCTACAGCTATGGCAAGCACACCAATCCAAAGGGCTTGAAAAGAGCTATAAAACAAAGGAGTTGACTTGACAAAAAAACGTATTTTGGTCAAAAAAAAATGAAAAATTAAAAAAATTTGTTGCTTTCAAGAATTACACCTATTCTCTTTTGTTGTATATTTTTTCCCAGAGTTACAGAGCTACAGCAATGTAAATTGTATCAATCGAAAGGGCTTGAAAAGAGCTACAAACGCTCAAGAGTTCATTATAGAAAACCCTGTAGTTCAAAAGATAAAAATAATTTTTTTTTTTGAAAAAACACGTTTTTCTCGAAACTTGATAATTGGTTTCTCAAATGCTACTTCTTCCACAATTTTAGAGCTAGGAGAATGGTTTATATACCATTCGATAGGGCTCAGCAAGGTGTATCCTCGCGCAATAGCATTTTCTGATAAATTCATTATTTTGAAAATTACACGACATGAAAATAAAAATAAATGAAAAAAAGTTTTTTTTTTAATTCCCAAAATCCACAAAAAATAAGTTATCGAAATTCCCTATTGCGAGTGGTTATATAGACATCTAAGCAATCTAAAAACGAAGTACTGGTTCTGTAACTTAAAAATTGTAGAAGTAGTAGGATTTTTAAAAAACCCCTATTTTATCATATTTTTCGAAAATAAAAAAAAATCCAGTGCAGATACAAAAATTTTGTCGAAATAACAAATGATATTTGCATCATTTCACACCTACTGTGAAAATTTCAGAGAAATCCATTTATAAATAACAGGACTTTTTTTTACCTAGACGGTGTCCTTAAGCCGTCGCACGAAGCTGGTCACATGAAGAAAGTATCAAATAACAATCCAATCAGTTCCTGCCTGTTAATTATGTTCAAAATGTTAGAAAAAGTAATAACAATCCAGCTTTCGTCTTACATGAATGAATGACATCTATACTTCACGGCAATCAATATGCTTACAGTAGGAACACCTGTAAGCAATATGCTTTACGTAATACCACAGAAAAAATTTACGATGATACTGACCAAAAAAGTTATCATACTACTGTATTGTTTGATCTCTCCAAAGCGTTCGAAAGAGTCGAGCACAAACGATTCAAGGAAAAACTATCAAACCTCAGAATGGATACAATGATTTTAGAGCTGCTTTCTGTACCGCTCTCATGCATTGTGCATAACGAAATGTCACCATTCATACTAAATAACTTTTACATTCCTCAAGGTTTTCGCACCATGCCAGCGAACACAAAAAAAAACTTAGTGTATGCTTATGATATCCAAATCGCCATGACAAGTTCGATAGCTGATTTAAAAGAAACATGAGTCCACGACGTAATCTTTTTGAGGAACTTGAGTAGGTGGTATGACTAAAATAACTTTAAACTTAGCGCAAGTAAAACGCAATGCATTATATTTGAATTCGAGCATGCTGTCAGATAAGGCCCAAAATTTACGCTGACGTTTGGTTTGACGAAATGTTTTTTGGAAGCCACGCGAGAAACAATATGCAACAAAAATAGCGGAGCCTTGATGTTTTTCTATCGTATTAAGGACACACCCGATGAAAATGCGGGATTATTAGTGATTCAGACTTAAGTGCTATTGCGTTTAAACTATTGTAATCTAGTCTGGGGAGACATATATGCCTCAATATCTTCAAAATAATTGTAACTGCGTGTGAATATCGAAGTCAAAGTGGGATGCAAAAGTAATTGTAAAAAATGTGATCATGCAATCCCTCTCTTATAAAAACTGGGTTGAACCAGGGAGATTTCACATTCAGAAAGCACGACATGTGTTATACAAAAAGATCTGACGGTGGAGTTATAGAAAGTCCTCAGGGGCAACTTTAATTCAACTTAACGAAGGGTTAGTAACAGTCTGGTCAAACAACTGGTCACACGAATCAACGGGCGAGGAATAGAACTGAGTGGATTTGAGTGCTAAACACGCAGCCCTCACTAAATGTTCGCACCAACCGCTCCACTCTCAAAGTAATAGACCCAACGTCCTGTAGGGAAGAACAAATGCGTCAGCCTTACTAAGACACCAAGTACCTTCGAAACAACTTCAACTCCTACCGATGTAACCGTTAGGAAATCAGCTGCGGTAAAGCGTTCTAATTCTAGTTATCGGAATCACGTTATAGTTATATAGTTACCAAGTTCTAGTTTTCAAGTTATAGTTATATAGTTACCATGTTTTACTTATATAGTTACCAAGTTATATTCGAATGCGTCAGGGGCGTTGCAACCTAATTGACCAGCGCACATAATTGACACGTCGGCAGTATACCACAATGGCCAACCAACCTCCATATACCTCAGTGCCATTCACTGCGCATGTGTGAGACGAAGAGGAGAGAACGGCCATCGGTGAATTAGGCTTCCATGGTCAAGTCACGAGTTGGCGAGCGACGAGGCAAATGCCCGTAGGGCCCACAAAATGGCTTTACAGCTAGGCTTCCGTCTGGACATCAACAGTGGAACACTGAATTTCACACTTATCTCCCGGCGCAAAACTTCACCAGTACTTGCAGGCACACTCCATCGACCGCAGTGAGACTCTCGCAAGACGCAACCCTCGAGGCTGCGGCTGACCCAGTTGTAGCCCACGAGGCGAAATCTGGTGTAAAACTCAAATTGATTGAATGGCGGTTGATTTGAATGGAAATACTTTCTACTACATTGCCGTCGTAGTCACCTGACCTACTGCCTACGAACAAATCGAAACTGGTCAACTGTGTCCCACTCCTCATCAATAAGGTAACCGATCTGAATTTTTGCACACGTGTTCTCTCCTCTATACCTCTATCAAAGTAATGACGATCTTGTAACAATTCTTCATGATACTCCCAACAAAAAAATCGAGGAAATTAAGTCTTAGTTAGTTACTGTTCATTAGATCTTGGATTAAAAGCTCTCTCAGTTTTCAGAGCTTAATTAATCGTGGATAAAGCATCCCCAGCATGTAAACAAAGTCTCAAACTACGATAGAATTCAGGGTGAAAGTGATGCACAATTTCTTGTCTCTGTCATAGAAAGTAGCGTACTGTAACATCTCGTTGTTCTACTTGGCTTAGCTCAAACTGAACGATCGACCGGTGGCTCAAATCTAACTCTTTGAAGTTAAAATGCCTGTACTTAAGTTAGCTAGTTTTTTCTGTTACTCACTAATATGATTGTAGCATTGTAGTTTTCCGCATCTCGACATCGCAATTTTTATATCCCTAGTGCGAAGACATCAAATTTGGCCTGCATTGCGCTTTCGATCATGAAACCACAATTAGGTTCATTTATAATCTATGTCTAGACATTTTGTAGCTATTTGTTACTTTAAAGCAGCACCAATCTATATTATGTCCTATTTTATCTAAAGTACCAATTTCTATGTGTTTTTTACTGGGAACACCGAGAGAATGATAATTGGAATATACCTACCATTAAATTGGAAGAATACAGGTGGTGTTCGACATACGAACGAGTTCCCTTTTTACGACGTTCGCAAACCGGTTTGGTACGTAAGTCGGAACTTCACTCCCGAACTTACTTACATCGGCTTTCCGTACATATACGTATACACATACACACATACGTGTGTGTGTATGTACGCGGTTTTACCTGAGTGTGTGTGTGTGTGTGCACGTGTGTGCGCGTATGTGTACGGAAAGCCGGCGTAATTAAGTTCGGGCAAGGTCGATATGATGCCACAGGTAAGTAATAGACGATATCACCGACGATAATAAACACCGACGATAATAAACATTGGCTGAGTTGTGTGTGATTCAGGAATTCGAACTGAAGCAGGACGTGAGCGAATGAATTTATGGGCTGAAACTGATAAATATCTGTCCCGGTGGAGTGCGCTATAATAGGCATTATTCTGCTATGTGTTTCGGTGTTAGTAACGTAGGATCAATTCGGCCGGCCGATTAGGTAGATCAGTATTTGTATAACTCAAAGTTCCCCTGATTTTCGATAATGTATTGTGGTAGGATGCATTAATCATAAATCTTCAGTTAACTATCTTGGAGTTTTTCAAACCTGTAACGCCAACACCATACCTCGCCGACGCAGATGTGCGCAGAAAAGCGCTTTTTGTAAGTGGTAACTCTACTCATCGGTGAGTACAGCCCTTGTTTTAGTATTTGTTTATGTACCCATTGTTTGTCTTTTTCTTTAGTGATTGTGTGTTCTCATATCTCTCCTTGATTTCTTGTGTTTGTGTTTTTTTTGGAGGTACGCCAATCCCTCTATTCTGAGAACCTGGTTCCTTATTAATGCAAATTAATGAGAAAACTATTGGAAAAGCAGGCTTATATTGACGAATTTCCGACGTGAAATTATCCACAATAATACTTCCTGAACTCAAAATACATTTCTTTTGCCTTCATCATATGTGATCTAGATCAAAAAACATTAGAGGATATAAAAAATACTAAAATCCAATTACTGATAGAAATTAAGACTGAGATAAAAATTCAATTAATGAAGTGAGCATGTTAGGGTGCAGATATGAAAGTGAAAAACAGTCAGTCGGTTTTTTCTTCGAAATTTATCGACAATAAATTTTTAAATATCTAGGAAAACTTATTTTTCATTAACTTTTCAACTCTAGTGAAACATCTGGATAGTAAAACAGTATAAGTTATAATGTATGGAGAAACATACTTCGGAAATGTTCTCTACGGCAAATTATTGCGTCAAATATTCAGACTTTAAAAAAATTACACTCAGCAGTCAAAAATTTCATGATGCACAGGCAAGCTCGTGTACGATGTGGAGGATGCGTCAGACGCGGTTGATTTCAGTTCTTTGCGAGAACTCAAAAGTTACATTAAATAATTAATGATCAGAATCATTTTATTCAGCATTTTTTTTAATTTGCTCCACGGTCCACCTTGCGACAGATCCGACGAGTGAAAAGACTCGGATAAAATATTTGTCTCTGATTAGGTAACAAAAATGCTTAGACGACGACCTTTGATGTAACATGTCATTTCAATTATTATCTCTGAAACGAAAAGAGGACCATCTGTCTGGCTGGCCATGATAACTGCACTACAAATTGTAAAAAAACACAAGTGAAGAGCAATGTTTTAGTCATACGGCCTTTAAAAACGCAACTGCTCAATCTGAAGACGATTATTAACGAATATGAATCGATACGTACTTGAGATACTTTATTTAAACTATAGCGGCTTCTTCAACGTGTGTGATGTTTTTACGTATAATTGAAACCAATTTTATAAACTTATTGGCTCAAGAAATGGAAAGGTATGCTTTTCTTTTTGACCTATGAATTGAACACTGTTATTGAGGAAGTTTCAAGTTTCTAGTTATTTTGGTGTCCATCGGACAATGTTCAAGCGGGGACAAAACTGGTGTTTGACAAGGTTTCAATACATCAGTTAAAAAATAGCTACTATTCAGGTAGTATGGGAGCACCGTAGTTCATGTAAATCCAAAATAGCAAAAATAGCACTGGATACGTACTTCAAAATGGTATAGAGCTCAAACACTAGAAGTGACACAGATGTTATTCAAAACTGCAGTACGTATGAATCACGACTGCAATTCGGGTTTGGTAAAGAGAATCAGTTCATTTCTACAATGATAGGAGAAAAAAATCCACTATGAAAGTCCTTGCGAAATTATCAGGCCTCTTTTCCGACCCAAAACCTGAGGCTGCTAAATATACTCGACATAGATCGTTGGAGTTAACTTTAGTGGATGAAGCGCTGTTGGAAGAGATTTACGTCATAACGTTAACTTACAGCATCTTCGCTAGAGACAGCCAGTGTTGAGATCATGACTAAAACCAATGAGAACTTTGTGAGTAGTGGATCAATGTCCACAATTCAGGCCTCATTTGAATACTTTTATTGAGACTGAAGGTGTGTTCTGATGTAAATATCAATAGGACACAATCACTTCATAAAGTAATTGTCATCAAATTGCTCACAATTATGTAGGAATAAATAACAACGAATACCGCCCTCAAACACCCATTTAATAATATACAGGGATTTTTAGAAGTTTCCCACCAGTTTCCAATTTTTATTTGAGAAACACAATTTTAGCTGAGCTTAGTGAGGCTTAACAAAAATTTACGCGCTATGTACTCGTATATGTAAGCTGTAGCTAAGGCAAAGCCCTCCTACTCCAGAGGCAAGCTCCGCACTCATTGTCAGCTAGCTACAAATACTCCCTGTCCCACAACAGATTTTAAGGGCAATCGCTTGCTTGTTTCGCAGAACGTATATTTCTCTCTCCCAAATTAAATTCTTGAAAGACAATAACTTAAAACTGCGATAGAAAAATTGAGCAAATACTTCGCAGTAACTTCTGACAATTTCGACTGATTTGAAGAGACCTTCTTCGAAAAAATAAGGCCAACTATGTATAGAGCAGAAGTTAACAATTGAAAAACAATGAACTATACAGTGGCGAATTTAGTCTTAATATGTTTTTTAAAGATTTAGTTCAGACATCACTGATCTTTCTTTGCGGACATATGGAACGAAAAGTGAGCTTAGTGTGTTCAAATGTTTCGCATCCACACACTTCACACTGGTTACGTTATCATGATTTAATACGGTCATGTTGATCTGCCTCGCACGAGTAAAACGCTTTAATTGGAAGAACTTCTGATCAAGAGGAACTGTTGTTGACTTGTGACAATTAAAATTTACTTATTCTTATCATCCGAGCTATTAAGAGGGTACCTGAGAAAGTGCTGATCATTGTGACTGCTGGTCGGAGCTCTCATCGTAAATTATGAAATAAACTTCAGCGCCAAGTCCGCCCCGATCTGGACATTCATGTCTAACACTAACTCATGATCTTATCACGTATTAATTCAATATCCTCATACCTTGTAAATAACGCAATTAGTCATCATTAGAGACAGGGACTAGACTCCAAGTGATGTCACTTTTGCATATTCACTATGATGAGTTGACAGCCTTTGGCGTCTGATATCCCCTCTTGCATTAACTGATGAAATTTATCCAGTGCTTCAACGTAATCGTTCTATAACCGTCATATACGTTTCGATATTAGAATATTAAATCAGAACCTTCTAAAATTTTTGCTCTGTTTCAGCTTAAATGCTCACTCGAATGTCTTGTCGTTTGGAAGCTACATTAATTAACCCTGACAACTTCCAAAAAGTCAGTAAGATTCTATCCGACAGTCATTGTGTTGACCGTACCTTCACACATAGTCAGTGATTAAGAAAAGGTATAAAAAAGCGTGAGAAATTGAACGCGATTATCATTATGAGAAGTATGCCGCAAATTTAAATAAATCCTCCACAAAAATCTAATGTTTTTGACTACGCTAATACCGTAAATTTAAAACGTTGTGTAATCTGTGCTCATAACTGTTCTGAAAGCAGTGATTGAATTCCACTCTATTTTTGCAATATCTCATTTCCTAACAGCTCGAAGCAACCTGCCTGCTCTTTTCAAATAGATTCACTTATTTATTTAATGATATTCGAGAGCTCAGGATAGTAAAGCTTGTGATTGAAACTAAACGCAGGATGTCAGTACGCACAGCAGAGCACAAAGCAATCTCTCATCGTACCACTGGCTAACGCGATAAGCAATTTCGTTGAATCAACCAATTTTGAGTTTGTGTTGCGCCAGCATAACACTGACATCAATGAATAATTAGAGAACACTCAAAAAGATTGTAATTAGCAATTACAAGCATTTACTGCTAGACGTCTGTGGTTCATGTTTCCTTAACTCAACAAATACTTGTTAGGATAAACACGATCATATTTATCTTTCGTTTCATTCCCAGCACATGTGTGTTGAAGTATTACGTTAAAATACTCAAGCTTCCTCACTTTGCTTGTAGGTATTGGCGAAGAGTTTAGTAAAGGTTGAAATAGACAACTCTATTTTAATGGATCGAAATATTTGGCTACGCATTCTTAACACTTTCTTTCAAATTATAAGTTTTCCGTCGGTACATATATATGCAAATAATTATCCTGATACGATTATGAAATAACGATGATTATCAAGAAACACGACGTTTTCAATCAGTAAGAATGCTTTTCGAAATATTTGGTTCGTTTCATGATTAAGCTCGATTTAATTGTTATAAAAACGTATTATACACTTCGAAAAGCTAATGTGTGCAAAAATTTCGGTTAGAGAGTTGTAGAACCGCTGAGGAGTCTGTTAGCGATTGTTTTTCTAGGAGTCCTTTCTACGATGCACCGTGTCATACATTATGAGTGATCAACAACGACAGTGAACAGATATCACGCTGTGCAATCAAACAATGCTGAATAGAATGTTTTTTTGCGTCCAAAAGCAAGTTCGGTGAAAAGCTTTATAGGCTTAAAAATGCAGCATGAACAATCAGTAATTCGAATTAGATAAGCTAAGTCAGAGTCAGTTTTAACATTTAGATTCTCGTCTCAACACCAGTTCAAGCGTCGTTTCATTGAGACAAGCAGCAAGGAGCTACATGAAAAATGATTCGGGCAAATTAAAAACGGTAGGTTAGAGAGGATTTTTTCCGAGATGTTAGAAGCTGCTCGGCCTTATAAAATTCAGTGTTCCATCAATATAATAGTATGATGAAGCATGTCTTCGCTATTGTTGAAGTGAATTTTACAGGATACAGGACAAGTAGATCATAAATTTGCTAGACAAAGTTTCTCACAGAACTACTTGCACACACGCCTGTACCTTTGATTTAAAGTGTAGCCTCAGCTGAACGTTTTATCTGAACTCGGCGTTTTGTGCATTAGAAGAAATTGTTTTCAGAATATGACATCAAACGTTCAGAGCTTGCAACGATTCTGTCCAAAATAACAAGGCAACAGTGACATGGATACAACCTATCAAGCAAACGTGGAATTGAAATCTACTTTCATCAACCATAAAATACGAAGAAACTGAAAGGAAAAAAGGTCACAACTTTTTAACTCTTTTCAGAGACTACGTAATTTGCCTAACATTCAGGCAAAATTATAATTTAATAACCTAGAGTGACTCCAGGTTATGAACGTTAAAATTTACTCCACATGGAGATAGTTTATGGGAACTATCAACAGTTAGCTTAAGGGGACTGACTAACGTTTATGTGAAAAAATCATTTATTTCTCCGAATACTTGCGCAAAGGCTTCGTTGTGCCTATTTATAAATTTCATGCTTCTAGACAAAATGGTTCGGGAGATATCGAACGTCGAAGTTTCGTAGTTACAGGTACCGCAGCGGTGCAGAGCAACCTGATTGACTAGAAAGCATGCCACTGCTTTTTTCGCTTTGAAAAAGCACTGATGAATACGAGGTAATTACTGGTCAAAAATATTTAGCAATTAGCCAATCAGAGCTCATGACTCTTGACAATACGCTAGTTACACTCCAGTTGTCGTGTGTGGATGTAGCGTCACTTGTTGAAATCTTGTTCACATTTCTAGGAATTATACCGCTCGTGCTTATCGACGTAGCGACTTAGTTTAGGGCTCGTTTTATTTGTAATTAGATTTATTATATTCTCCGTTGATTTTATTTCCAATTTAGGTTTTGCTTTTTCATAATTCTTCAAATTCCTAGAATGTCATTAACAAATTGGAATTTTGACTCAATGGAGGTCGTGGAATATTGTTTTGTAAGGGCGCTGACACTAAACGCAACTTTTAAAATTAATTGGTTGGCTTACATTTCGCTTTATTTCCCTTAATTCTTTCTTTTCAGAAGAAATCATTCTCTATGCAAAATTCGAAAAATGTTGGGTTGCGAAAACGCTTCAAAATCCTATTTTACAAATGGGGTACAATTTTCAGAAAAATCTGTCTAATAAAGAATACAACCCCAATATTTCATTCATAGTTGCACCAATAGGTAATTAATTGTAATCTTCAATGTAGCATTTCTTCGACGTTTATTGACGTAGCGACTGTGTTCAAAGCGCACTTTATTGGTATTTGACTGGTCTATCCAATGCTTTATCAATAATTCCTATTTATGTCATTGAAAAACGCAGATATATGCTATAGGTCGATATTAAACCGAATAATAATACTACGAAAACAATTGAGTCCGTCGTTCACAAAAATGTAAAATGCCACGAGAAAAAAGATATTGCAACAGTGTTTAACAACTTTTTTGTAAACATAAGAAAAAATATAGCCGATAGTGTCTTCAGTGTACCCACAGACCACTTTCAATACATGGACCATGTCCGTAAACCCAACTCTTTCATTTTCGCGCCAACTAATCCCTCCGATGTAATTGCGTGCATAAACAACTTGAAAAATAAATCAAGTTGATTGAAAAAAATTTCGGCTAAAGTTCTTAAGGCTATAGATATAATAGCACCGTGTATATCTTATATTATCAACCAATCCCTTTCTCAAGGTATCTTCCCCAACTCTTTCAAAATTGCCAGAGTGCCCCAATTTTTAAAAATGGTGATAAAAATTGCATTAATAATTATCGAACTATCTCTGTACTACCAATTATTAGCAAAATATTCGAGAAAATTGTGTACAAAAAAGTGTATTCGTATTTTGAACAAAAATCTTTCCTCTATGACAAACAATACGGTTTTCGTTCTAAAAAATCTACGACACAAGCTGTATTAAATCATTTGCAATACCTTTATTCTAATATTGATGAAGGATAGCTTGTTTTCTCCGTATTTTTTGACTTGCGAAAAGCATTCGATTGTGTGGACCATAACGTATTACTCTCGAAACTACACTGTTATGGCATTCGAGGGGCTGCCCATGATTGGTTCAGATCATACCTAAAAAATCGGAAGCACTACGTTGTCATTGACGACGCAAAATCAGACCCACAGACAATTAGCAATGGAGTTCCACAAGGATCTGCCCTTGGGCCTCTCCTATTTCTGATTTTTATCAATGATATCATTAAACCTACATCATTCTTCAAATTCATACTTTTTACCGATGACAGTACCCTTTCTGCGGTCCTTCCAAACCAAAATCCCGCTAGGATGGCGGAGCGTATAAATAATGAACTTCGTAAGGTTTCATTGTGGCTTAAAGCTAATAAAATAAACCTTAATATCGATAAAACAAAATATATTACATTCTCATACGAGAAAAATATATCTCTCCCACGCATTAAAAATGGCGAAGGTGAAATCGAAGAAACAAACTCAAGTAAATTCCTGGGCATCATAATAGACAAACATCTAACCTTCAAAGAGCACATCGCTCATATTAGTTCTAAATTATCAAAATCTATCGGAATCCTAAATAAAGTTAAACATTTTCTGCCTGAAACAGCCTTACAAATGCTCTACCGAACGCTCATTTCACCATACATGCAATACGGAGTAGAAGCATGGCACGGAACTGATAAAAATAAAACCAACAAAATTTTTACTCTGCAAAAAAGAGCCATCAGAGCGGTAAAGAATCTAGAATATAATGCTCACACAAATGATTCCTTCAAAAATTTGCGAAAACTTAAGCTTTCGGATCTCTAAAAAATCTCTATTTGCAATTTCATTTACAAAACATTAACAAATGATGGCGGCAATAGCCTAAAACAATTATCAACTGCGCAAACTGGTCATCACGACCTTTTAACCCGAAATAGAAGTAAATTCATGCTTCCTTATTACTCAACGGCTCGCTCACAACACAGCATCCTCTTCGTTGGAACTAAAACTTGGAACTCAATACCTGCGGAGATCCGTGAAAGTAATTCTTATAAGGTATTCAAAAGACATCTTGAGTCTCACTTCCTCTCAGATTACTAGTCGTGTAAGATCACAAAGTCAAACCTTGTCCCCTACATAACTGGTCCTAATAATGTAATTTGCCATGGTTAATTTCGCCGATCTTCAGTCTGTTCATGAATCGTTTGTCGAATATACTGTTAAATCTAGTCCATATGAACTGTGTTGTAAAATGAAGCATCTAATTTCGAGTTAATTATCTCATTGATCAGTCCAATGCGTCTCTAGTTTAAGTGAATTAGGTTAAACATTATTGTACTCCTTAGACTAACGTTGATGGTAGGATGCCCTAGAAGTCGCTGAACTTATTCGGGCCCACAGGTAGCTATACTCAAATTTGACCATTTTACTAGACTTAAGAAACATTATATCTCAGTATCACCTGTGGTAAATAAATTGTTTATATTGTTTAAAAATTTCCATTCAAATGGGCTCTCTGTCAAATGCAAGCTTTAAAATTTCTAGGAAGTATACCGCTCATGTTTATTGATGTAGTGACTTGATTTAGGGCTCATTTTAATTAGAATTAGATTCACTACAATTGATATTGATTATTTTATCAATTTAGGTTTATATTTTTTTCATTTTTATCGTAAAAAATATATTTACGTTAAATTCCTAAAATCTCATTACCAAATTTAAACATTCACTCAATAACAATCGTGATATATGGTTTTTTATAGCTCGATAACACTAAAATAAACTTTTAAAATCAGGTGGTTCGGCTTTTATTTCGCAAAGATAAGTGTCCCCAAAAACTGTCTTTTCGGAATAACTTGTTTTCTATGCGAAAATTTATAAAATAAATACTACCAAAAACGTTTCACAATCAAAATTTACATACGTAGCGCAATTCTCAGGGGAATGTGTCCGATAGGGATAGAGTTCGTCCGAAAGTGAGTCAGTCCCCGCCAAAATCTAGTTCCTTATATGTATGTTGTGAGAGATACGGCTGCTGCGAAGAACGATGCAATTCAACCAACAGTTGTTTCGAAGCAGAATAATTCCTAAATTTCTCATGAAATTCTTTACTGGAAGAACTTGAGTTAAATGTGTAGCGTTTGGTAGTAATCTATTTTCTTGTTTTCGGTGCCTAAACCTAGTTCATTAGATCGAAGTAAACAATTTTTCTTCTATGCACTTTACGTCGGAAATGAGTATTTTACGAGTTATAACGGTAAATGACCCACCGCAACTTAAGTGTTTGAAGCGAAAAGATATTTATCGAGTGCGTCGTATGGCAACACTACAATAGACTCTCCCTTCCGACGCGCTCGAATGATCGAGCGCATTCCCGCCATCTAAGACGAAAGTTAACATACCGCTATAACTTTTTATTTTTGGGTAATAATTTTACTGTGTTATTAACTAAAAGATCCTAGAAGTGGGTTCAGACTCCGCGGGGTCAGCTAATAATAAATTACAAAGTATTCAAACGTACTGTAACAACTCAATCGCGCAATAAATATAACCTACCGCTCTAACTCGTAAAATACTAATTTGCCGCAAAAAGTGTACGAAAGAAAAGTTGTTTATTTCGATGTTATTATCATGATTCAAGCAACAAAAATTTGAAAATCGATTAGTAGCTCTTTATTCGATCGCATTCGTCATCATAGATGAAAACTAACATACCGCTATAGCTCGTAAAATAGGCATTTCCGACGGAAAGTGCATAGAAGAAAACTTGTTTATTTCAATCTAATGAACTACGCTCAGGCATTGAAAAATGGAAAATCGATTACTACCAAACGCTACACATTTACCGAACTTAAAACAATGTGTATCTAACAGCCAAGTCTCATTAATGATGATAAAAAAGACAGATTGTCAGGCAGCGCAACTGGTGTCGAATCTAGTCTGTTTTAGATACCCATAATCTTAAATATTTTCGTTAAGTGTACAGCTCCTTGTGCCCCGCCTAAGTCTGTTTCTCTGCGCCGATAGTGCACCTGTGCATTTATTTTAGTTAGCCTTTAAGTGTCTTTTTCATTTTATATCAATATTTCAACATGAGTTTGATTACCTAACTGAATAGTACTAATATTTTATATGTTATTTTATGTGTATTTCTGTGTTATGCAGTAGCTCATGCTAGTACATACTAATTTTACAAATGAAAAGAAATCCCTGTTTTCGCTGAAATGTATCCGTATGTTGAAGAGGCATTGTGAAGAAATTCAGCAATAACAACTCTAAATCTTATGGTCATAAAAGTTGCCTTTCTCCTTGTGATACAGGCTTTAGTCTAATAAGACACCTCGCCTAAAAGGGGCTTTAGGAACCGCCTTGGGAGGAGAAACTATTCCATATAGTTTGTTTCAAAGGAAGGCGCTATCGTAGTTCGTCAAATCAGGGAATTTCTGAGGAGCCCTAACGGACTAATTACGGCTCAGACAGTTACTCGTCTTTCTAACGGTACCACCGTAGTTCAGCACAAACAGAAATTATTTCTGTTGCTCTAGCGGACTAATTACGGCGCAGGCGGTACCCACATAAACCTTACCCAAACGGTACCGCCGTAGTTCAGCACTAATAGAAATTCCTTTCTGTTGCCCTAACGGACTGATTAGGACGTAGGCAGTATCCACACGAACCTCAGGAAGGGCAGCTGGGCGGAAAAGCTAGCGCCCCCGGAAAAAGGTAGCTGCACAGAAGACAGTCCTTTTCCACGAACCCTCACGTCGACCGCACGGCAGTATCGACACAGATGATGCAAGGTTTTTGGAGGGGCATCTTCATAATTGAAAATTGGCCCACAACATGGGTATGAGAAGGAAATAAGTCAGTGTTTTTATGAAAATTTCACAAATTATACGGTTGTCTTTTCATATGATGACTTAGAGTGAAATTTGTGCAAAAGTCTTGTATTATTGCAAAAGTAAAAAAACACTGGCAAAGGCCCGGAAAAAACTTTCACGGTGTACGTATATATCACTGATTGTGATTATTGATATTCTAAATAATTCATATGCGCGTTCCAAACCAGATAAAAATAATTAAATATTCTGAACATTTAAGATGCCTGGAAAAATAAAACTGTTCGAAAATGAAATCGAAGTTTTTCTACAATGATTCAAATTTCCCGGTACGTTCAACAATCAGAGACAACGCACGTCTAACTAACAAGAAAACTCCCGCAAAAAGATGCACAGTATCTTTCATCTTTGATGAAAGTAAACAATAAGACTGAAGTTGATACAGCTAGCAAGAACTATTCAATTATTTTCGAACGTGATTCTTTTAAGCTTTACATTATGTAGCAAGATAGTGTAACCATGAGAGATCGATCAATGCTGAAAGAGAAATTGATTTATTTTATCACTATAACTTATTTGTAAGTTAGCAAAGTTTCCTGGCATGGTCGGACTCCATGTCAAATTGATTGACGCGAGAAGTCACGCGAAGATCTGCTCGTTTCAATCTTTTCAGAGTCTGCGTCCAATTTTGGGGTCAAATGAAGATGCACAATACTTCTTTGCACCAGAAAGTGATCTCCAAAACTTAAGAAATTGAAAATGAAACATGCATAGCTAATTACAAATTGGCAAAAATTTCATTATACCTCCTTCTGCCATTGGCTATTTACATTTTTGTTAGATACAGAGTTGTCAGTAGACACTAAACACAAGCTTGGGTCAAAGACCGAGTACTCGGCATCGTACTCAGCACACTTACTCCAAACTATTCATCAAATGGCAAACTCATGCATACGGTCTCTAATTATTTGTGATAAAATTACTTCATTAGAAGTTGTATACTCTGAAATCTGAAGACAAACTCGTTGAACATCTCTCTGAAAACTAAAAGTTACTACCTCAAATTTCACAGAGTAATAAATTTTATTCTTAAACCTTGTACACAAGTAATGCTCCGCGTTCGTATCTGGAAGTTTTCATGCAAAGCGTTTATAACTGCCGTCTAGTTATTAACAAATAAAAGTATCGCGTGACTTTTAACGTGAGATTGAGTTCGCGTAAACCTAGCGATAGGAACGTATTTGATTTAATGACTTTCAGGGTAGCATTGTAAATTAAATAGAGCGTGAGTATTTCAGAACGAAACCAACTAATCAGCTCAAGAAAATATTTTACACGACGATTTACCATGAAGCACATTATTGTTTCAACTGGAGTGGAATTCCACGAGAGAAAGAAAGTTCGCCTATGGGTAAATCGCAAGCATTTAAAAATTGCAAACTCTCTTTCAAAAAACCTTCGCTTCACAATTAAAATTCACAATAACATTCACGTCGTTTGAGTAGTAATTTGCCAAATAGAACTTGCAGCAGCACGAGAAACATTTTCGGCACTGATGGCATATTCCATTCAAGAAAGACTACACAATCCTCACACCAGAAGTGAATCGATTTATTGGAGTATTTCTCTTATTTCTGGAATGATGACATAACTCCCGGAAGATCTACGCCTGCTGGCAGAGGGTTGAAAAAACCATAACGAGGAAGCTGCCGGGAAGATGAGGATTGAGCGGTTTGGTATGGTCTTCGCAACAAAGACATTTAGGATTCATTCATATGAAGACTCGAATTCCCAGCAAATTCACAGTAGAAATAGTTTTAATGAATTTTTCCGTTGCGCAATTGATAGTTGCAAACTTTACCAGAACTACCAACTTAGTAAAATCAAACAGGCTGTTCGAAAACTAGTGACACCACCTTTAACAATGGATGTAGAACCAAATCGACTAGTTTTTGATAAATAAGTAATAATTCAAATCGTCCTCGTTTAGGAGATATCAAATCTTTTAGTTGAAGGAAGATCAATTTGACTATAAGCTGGGGGGGGGAATGATACAGCTCCGAGAGTTGTAGGTAATGGAAACTTATCTGAAGGCGTGATCTTTATTACGAATTGCAGGTTACAAAAGGTTTCAAATTGTCCGCCTTAATGACGTCAATGTATATAAGTCGAGTATCCTCACCGAAGCGAATCTCTTGCATGATAAGCTACTGTGAACTATCTTAATAGAGTTGTTAGCGTCAAATATCTTTTCAACAAAATGCATTTTTTCCTCTAAGATCTGAAAACTTATTCTATAGTTTAAGTCAAGGTTGCGGAGTCGGTGTCGGAGTCTGGATTCGCAGTCGCGGAAACGGAAACAAAAACGGAATTAGTAATGGAAATCATAGACAATTCATTCTGTTAATTTCTGTTTCGTTCATTTCCCCTTCATAAGAAGCAGAAACTAGTAGTAAATGTGTTGCAACTTACTTGCAGAACAGCTCAGCTGATGCAGTTCATTGTATTCATAAAGAGTGGTAGCTATTTACGCTCTTAATGTGTCTACAATCTATACCAGTGGTTCCTTAAATCTTTCCAGTCCTTCTTTTGGTTATGCTTTGATGTATTGATTGATAATGACTTGTCTTTGTAGAAACCTAGAGTTATGTTGTGATCATGAATATTTCTGGCCTTTAGGGGATGATATACTGCTAATGAATAGTCTTTGCCACAACCTGAAGCTCTGATCTGATGCATAAAGACTTCTAGTTTTCAGGTTATGTATCACTGTTGATAATGAAAATTCAATAACCTTATTCTAATGTTAACAACTGGAATATTAGTAGAATTTTTCAGAAATATCTAGTACCTCTGTACATCAAGTTAATCTCTTGGTTTGGTTTACTTCCTTGTCTTAATGTCAAGTTAACATGTATTAATAATGAAAATTTCGGCTCATTTCCGAAGTTCTTCCTTTAATATTGTTTGGTTTCATAAGAGTTATATAGTATTTCACCATTTCATTTTCAAGTTTAAATTTTATCTTCTGATCACTCCCCAGTTTCCTAGTAAGCATACGATGAAATGGAGATCTTTATAATTATGTTTTTACCATTTTAAAAACTGAAATAGTATCTGTTTCTTGACATTATATAATAAATTACTTCTTCTTAAGCAAGATCAATAAACAAACAACGGTATCTACGGGTGCTTTATTTCCAGTTTCAAGCCTGATACATATCACCTTGTACATTGGATTTTCAAATGCCTTAAAACTAAGACCAGGATGCCATGACGCTTTCCCCCGGTCAAGACCGGTACCCATTTCAGACAGCTGGGTAGAGTGGGGTAGTGTGATTGGAATTTTCCCCTATACCCAACAGAGAAAATCGCCACCAGCGCCGGGACTCGAACCCTCGTTTGCCCGCATGGAGGCAACTCCTAAAGACACACGGCTATGACGAGCACAAACACTAGAAGAAACACTTAAAAATGTTGTGAGGTGATCAGTATCGGGTTTGGAATACACGAAAAAAATAAAATTCCAGGTAAACGAGCTGCAGTGAAAATAATTATAACACAACACCACCAGAAACTTTCATTAATCACACACTTGTTAAAACTGAGAGCAATGCACTATTTCAGCTGCAATCATTGTTGGATTTATGCGATGGAACAAATTTTATTACTGAAAACGTGCCAAACTGCATCAAAAATACGATGTGAAAAACATGGACGTTTATAAAATAAAGAAGTGTCAACACATAATAAAAAATCAGATGAGAATAAAAGGCAGTATCATATTACACACAGAGAAGTGGCTTTCATTCGTAAACAAAACGTCCCGAAAATGTCAGGCCCTGCGACGAAATCAGAACAACTTTTGCCTATTATTGTACAATTTTTTTGAAATCATACTTGTAAATTTTTCCCTCTCGCAAAACTACGTACGTACCTTAATTGATAGCACTTTAATATTTTTAAAAGTCCGCCTTCGAAGTTGACCTAAGAGAAAAATCATAGCGAGCTGGCAGCTCTTTTCTTCGTACACCTGATGTATCGCACCGCACCTTAGGGCTTTCTCGGCTCTTCCTGCCGTCATCGCGGTGCATTTGGTACGCACGCAATCACGGATCTATATTGTTTTGTCATCATCATCATCGTCATTATCTAACCATATTATCGGCATGGCTCATCCACCGACGTATCCATATTTGATACGAGCGACCAAAGTCGTTATGCGTTGCTGCTAAATCTTTAGGCCAGCATAGGTCAGCGTGGAGCTTCGGCGCGGGAGTGACCTGGGCAGCAGAAGGACCTAACGCCAACGGCCTTATCTATTTTGGTACGTCCACTGGTACTATGCCATTCTTCGAAGTTGGTCCTCAGGACGCATTTTTTTGTGTTCCTTGTCCGGAGGGAAAAGATCCCCAAACTTCTGTAGATGCTGAAAAGAAAAGGCAGTGCGCAAATCTTGAACACCTTATTTACATGGGTATCATAATTTTTGGGATTTTGGGCATAGTAATTAAATCAACTGTTGTAATTTCGTTGAATTGGTGGATACTTACAGAAAAAACTGTGATGCTTATCTATGCTTCTCAGGGTAGGCACTGCCTACTTTGCCTACTCAGAAGACGCCTGCCAGTTATATATAATAGTGTACATGACCCATCATAAATGCCGGAATTCGATATTGTCTTTTTACAAATCTTCCAGTCGTGGATCATAAAGAAATATGTTTTTTATGATATTCATGTACTTGTGCACTGGTGAAACTCGTATCACAGATACGATCATTTAACCTAATAATACCCGTTGTGTGTATATTTATGTATCTGTTTGGTGTCCGCTTCTTAAATAGTTATCTGAGTTTGCGGTATCATGGATACCGAATTCCTCAGTGTATTGAAAGATGGCCTTTACATGCATTGATATGTTTGACATTTTATCAAGATAGATTCGGTTAGGACATGATAGGTTAGGATTGGTTAGTAATGTTGTCGGAATTTTTTCACGGGTCCACTTAGCTTAACGATGACATTGTCAGTGGAATTTCCACGGGTTTTGCTACTACCTACCATGGTTTATTCACAAAATAAAAAGAAGAAACAACGTAATAGAGAACATTTAATGAGGCAAAAGTTTCGGAATACAAGTTATTCCATCATCAGAGCTGGAAGAAATAAAAATAATTTCAGTCAAACATGAGACAGATATGGTTTGAATGAAAATACTAAGCAAAAACGCAAAAAATATAAAAGTAAATCAATGTTCTAACGACTAAAATACCAAACTTAAGCGTATAGGCAATATACATACAGGCAACCATAACTATACACACTCCTACACCTACACATTGAAATATATATGCACACACACAACACACACACGCATATACACGCACGCACTACATGCACACATACACACACACCAAGCACACCTCAGCATACCGCAAGTTAGGAAGTAGGGGCTACAAATAATTTTGTCGCGCTGAAATCGTTATTAAGTGAAGGTTTATTTGTAAATATATAAAGAGATTCTAGAATACGGAGGTCTTGTTCATTAAATGCTTTGCATAGAATAGAGAAATTAGACATTTTGAAAGGATGATTAGAACTATTGCAATGATTTCTAATGGCGGACTGCGAAGGACAAGCAAATGGGCGGCCAGTAATATGAGAAAAACCTGAATGTTGGCTGTGAGGGATAAATAGTTGGAGGGTAGTGCTTCCAACGTACGATTGCTGGCAGCAATCACAAACATACACATATACACAGCAACTTTCCAGGCACTCACCCTGTCGCTCTTTCCTTTTAAAAAAAGACGAAATCTTAAAAGTATTCTTATAATAAACATGAACGTCAACCGCTGTAAAGAAGGCTCGCACAAGGACTAGAAACTCTCGTTGAAAATCACTATTCAGGTACCCTGATTTTCAACGAGAGTTTTTAGTCCTAGTGCGAACCTTCTTTACCGCGATTGACGTTCATGTTTATTATAAAAATACTTTTAAGATTTCGTCTTTTTTAAATAGGAAAGAGCGACAGGATGAGTGCCTGGAAAGTTGCTGTGTATATGTGTAGGTTTGTGATTGCTGCCAGCAATCGTACGTTGGAAGCACTACCCTCCAACTATTTATCCGTCACAGCCAACATTTAGGTTTTTCTCATATTACTGGCCGCCCATTTGCTTGTCCTTCTCAGTCCGCCATTAGAAACCATTGCAATAGTTCTAATCATCCTTTCAAAATGTCTAATTTCTCTATTCTATGCAAAGCATTTAATGAACAAGACCTCCGTATTCTAGAATCTCTTTATATATGCACAAATGAACCTGCTCTTAATAACGATTTCAGCGCGACAAAATTATTTGTAGCCCCTACTTCCTAACTTGCGGTATGCTGAGGTGTGTTTGTTGTGTGTGTGCATGTAGTGCGTGCGTGTATATGCGTGTGTGTGTGTGTGTGTGTGTGTTGTGTGTGTATATATATATTTCAACGAGTAGGTGTAGGAGTGTGTATAGTTATGGTTGCCTGTATGTATATTGCCTATACGCTTAAGTTTGGTATTTTAGTCGTTAGAACATTGATTTACTTTTATATTTTTTGCGTTTTTGCTTAGTATTTTCATTCAAACCATATCTGTCTCATGTTTGACTGAAATTATTTTTTATTTCTTCCAGCACTGATGATGGAATAACTTGTATTCCGAAACGTTTGCCACATTAAATGTTCTCTATTACGTTGGTTCTTCTTTTTATTTTGAGAATAAGATTCCCTAAGAATCGCCCTATAAGTACTACCATGGTTTATTTGTTTGGAGCCCGCTCCTTCCATTTCTGGCTCGCTCAAAAGGATAGTTATAATGACCGTATCTGTGATACGATTTCACCAGTGCACAAGTACAAGAATATTTTTACCACGGGTACTGTTAGGATGGATATATTTGTTTGTCATCCACATCTGAAATATTTCTTCAAGAAAGGTATGGAATCCCGTCATTTTTGGCGGGCCGTGCACACTAGTTAAGCATAATTTAAGAGCGTGGACGGGAGACAGACCAACCAACGAAGACGGACCGACCAATTTTATTCGTTCAATACTCAATTGAACATTGTAATAACATAGGAGAAGTTATACACAGGAAATACCCAAATTTATTTATTTATTTGTTTGAGGAGACACTTGGCATTTTGTTGTGCAAGTATAATCAACACTAAACAGCGTATTTTTTTGTGCGGACATATTTCCACTATAGGTACAAAAACTTGAAATGAATGGATTTTCAAGAAATATAAAATGCCAAAAACTACTTAGTTTTCGAGTTATGAAGACTTAAAAGAAACTTCACAACTCAAAATAGAATATCACGTGCGCGCCGATGTTAGTGCCAGTTTTGTTAGTTCCAACCCCACTAAAGCAGTTTTTTGGTATTTTTACTACAAAACCTGCAAGTGATTTAGAGTTACGAAAATTTTCAATTTAAATGTTCGTTAGGAAATTAACAGTAAGCCATCAGTGAAAAACTTTAGTAGTTATTTCATTTAATTAATAGAACGTACAAACATTATTAAATGCATCATAGACTGAAACTGCAGATATTTTTCCTAACCGTAAAATGCTTGCAGTTTTTGTGGTAAAAATATCGAAAGCCTGTTTTAGTGGGGTCGGTTCTATCGAGACCAACCTTCTTCACTTCAAATTAGTCCAGTCAAGTTCAATTTAATTCAAGTGAAGTTCAATTTAATCCAGGTAAAATTCAAACTAATCCAACATTAAGTGGAGTTAGGAAATGACATAAACACACGTTAAATTGAGCGAGCGTTTTTTGTGTTGAATATGTAACTAATGGAAGTGATGAGCGAGACGATCGTTTTTCCTTTCGCCAAGGAATGGATAACATTTCCGCTGAATAACATTTCCACTCGTAGAGCAATCTTGAGACACGCTGTCGTAAAATGTGCCAAGTATCAAGCATCAGGAGGCAGAGTGTGATTCAGATATTAATTCTCGATACTACAATGTGTAACATAAAATTACCTTTCGAACATAAATATTTGAATGAATGAATACTACCAGCAACGTAGAATTTTAAAATAACTTTAATGAGGGGTATAATACGAAATTTTTCTAATTGACTCGTATCTTTAACGCCGGTCAAAGATCTGAATCACAATCTGCCTCTTAATGCTGGATACTTAGCGCATTAGCTTGTTTTCTATCTATTTATAAATAAACATATGTTGCTGGGCGTAATTTCTCTTATGTTATTACAATGGGAATCTGCTTGATTGGGTGGGATCATAAATACCATTCAAACAATATGAAAAATATGCATCTGCTCACTTTTGTTTAAGAGTAAAAAATATTGCGCGGAAATTAAATTTATTGTTAAAATAATGTATTTTATCATGGTAAAAAGGTATGGCAATTTTTTTTAAAATTCTTGGCTAATAATAATTTGAATTATACTACACAGTTGTTGCTTGCTTGGTTGGTGTGTGCGTCCGTGACGTTCTCTAGGATGCTTAATGGCCGTATCTATGATACGAGTTTCATCAGTGCACAAATACAAGTATATTATAATCCCAGGTACTATTAGGATGGATGTACTACAACCCTTAATCTACCTACAAAAAACCCTCCAACACTAGCATCATATGCGCAAAGCGCATCTCTATCAGTTTCCTATATATCCTTTTCCGTTTCACCTCTTTTCTTCCCGACACCTTCTGCGTCAAACTCTCTTTCCGTCTTCTCTATAAGCATCGACCGACCGACAGATGGATGTGCAGTATGTCCCAAAAAACCGAACCGAGTCAAATTATCCTATAAAAAAGGTATTACAGATTATGATGGTATTACTGATACGGGAAAATATATACTCGGTTCGGGTTTTTTTGGGACGTACGGTATTGGTTTGTCATCTATACCTTCAGACTTTTTTAAAGAAGCTACCGAAATCCGTCATTTTTGATGGATCATGTACACCAGTAGAAAAATATTAGTAAACATGATATGTAACGTTCTGTTGCAAATTGAAAATCATTCGTAAGTAAAACATATAACAAACATATGTACAGGTTACGACACATGCAACCATCAAGAAATCGAATATTCAATATCTTATAAATTGTGAATAGTTGGAGTTGGAGTAGCAAAATTCTTGAAAGGTGGACGTAGTCGGAGTAGTAGTATGTTTGTAGTCGGAGTCGGAGTAGGCAATTTATTCCTCGGACTCCGCAACCCTGGTTTAAGTTATGGGCCCCTATAACGACCCCAGCAGCGGACAAACGTTGCTATAATTTTCGATCAAAGGAAATTAAATTTTCCTTGAAACTTACAAGCTTTACAATTTACTATCTCAAAGACGATTATTATTCAGATGTTCAGTTATTCATGACACCATCGTTCATTTTGATTTTCATGTCTACTGTTAAAGTTTTTCGTTCAAGTTTTCGAACACTGTGTATTTTTATGATACAACGACATGAAAATACCCCTCTCAAAATCTCGACCTATTTTCAGCCATTAGAAGAAAAGAAATCCAGCTCTTAAATTATTGATGCTAACTGCATTGAGGCAACTATTATAACACCAATTGTTATGTTCAAATGATGTGACATTGTTGAAACATTTTAAACCTTACACGTAATGAACCATAAAATAATCTTCTCAGCAAGACAGACTAGCCTGACCTTTACTTGATCGGTACTCTGTACGCGTAGGAGTACGAGCACAACATTAGATAGAAAAGCAAACTTCACTTAATCATATGCATTGCATTAGTTCTAAACATCAACTTGCACAAAATGGTATGAATGCATGATTCATCAACCTTTTCAAAATACTAGCCCGAAATCAAAACGAGATCGAACGTGGCTAAAAAACCGTGACAAAAACCATCGGTTCAGATTGTAAAAAATCAATTGCCAATTATCTGGGACAACAAAATTAAAAGTGAACAATATCAGAAGACATAAGTTAGAATTAAAAATACACTAACACAATGAAACACATAATTGAAACGAAAATTTACGAAAATCGTTCCTAAATAGTACCTACTTCATAGACAGACGTCATTAAAAAAGTTTATAAATTCTATTTTGAGAAGATGTTGAAAATTCAGTTTTAACCATTAAACATGGAGCTTTTTCAGCACATCGTCTTTATGGTCACAACATTCCCTAGTTCAAAAGTTGACTTGCTAAGAAAGATTTTTGGGTTTAGTTGGAGCCACAACTCCGTCGGAAATATGTACCCCCCCCGAAAAATTGCAGCTCCGTATTGCAATGTAAGCTGTATCTAAAAAATCACAACCGGCATCGACGTCGACTATTACAATTAGGACCGTGCAACGCACTTCTACGAGTAACGTTTGTTTCACGACAGGTCGCCACGGTTTTTAAATGTCGGCCGTGCTGCTTTGTGGCCTTGAGGTGCACAAGTCGAGTGGTCGAGTCGACTTTACTCAGAGACCTGATTTAGAGCTGAGAAGTTATTTAAAATAGTGTTATTCATAAAACTGTAACAATAGACATATGGTCTGTGCACTAAGTTCAAACTGATTCTTTAACTTAAAAAAAATCTGTGTTAAAGAATTTGATGTTAAGGACGTAATCGACACACTAAAACGAATGACCTATAGAACTAAAGGCTCTTCTTCTGTTCAGAAAAGAGTGCAGTTTAATATTTAAAATTGATTGTTGCAAATGTTTCATTGTAAGATAAATGTTAAACCTCTGACAATACCTCATGATTGCGTGTGTAACCATTTACTTTAAGTTAATATGCTTACTATAAACCACGTTTTTCCATTCCGAGGATAAGCTGTTGATGATCTATAAAATCGTTTTAAAAACTTGTTCGAAGTGGAAAAGCTAGTGCTTAGAGTAAAGCCGATCGAAATCGACGCATATATCTAGTGTCCACACAAAGGCTTATAGTAACTACCATAACACAATAATTGACTCTAACGGCCTCTACGCACTCACAGGCTCGGTGACAAGCAGAGTGATGGTTTCTGACTGCGTTTTAATCGTTTGCCAGTTTTGTCACGCCGACGAGGCTTAAATTCCAATGCTGTAAAGAGACCAATCTAGTTCAACTTAGACACGTCTGTTTCATTGAGTAGGAATGTACTTTATTCCTCTCACGCAACGGTTTATCTACCACTTATAAGTTATCTTAAAGGGTACAAGATAACTTCGTAATTAGTATGTGTGTATTTTCGTAAAATTATGCATTAAAAGTTATTCAATGTGATTAAAAGATTTTCGGTGGTTTCAGTGATGTTCATATGGGACGAACTCGTAGAGCAATGGCCGGATAACGATGCTCTAGCTCAAGCGATTGGCGCAGGGGCGATGGTTCCACCGAACTGTACGGTCACCATCACGTATGACAACGGTAATGCCAGCTTTGGACAACAGATAGGAATAAGCTTAGGTTAGCCACGTTTTTTTTTTTGTAAAGGGGATTGGCACCTCTATGAGGAGACAGTTAGGTTACCTCAGCTATGGTATGGAAAGGCCTTAGGGACATCTGTCTTTCGAGCCAGCTTTGCTTCTTTCAGTGTGTATATCTTCATTGCAATCTGTTCTTAGACTTTTTTCCTCTTCTTTTCCAACTTGCTGTTTCTTAGCCCATGGTATCGTGTGTGGGAACACACCTGTGCATAAAATTGCCGTTTTCAACAGTGGAAATAGAATGATCCCTGCGGTAAGTTGGCAGTGTCAAACAAACTAATCGAATAACAATAATGAAATACAATAAACTTTTCATAACGCTCTCAAATGCTTCAGAAGAAACTTATACATATTGTGTCAAAATTTTAAGGTTCAACGACATTCATATTTTGCTGCTTTTTCTCTTAAAGAGTCACTAATACAGTTTTTGGAAACAATAACGTGTTATAGTTTGGCGCATAATTATCATCGTTGTCACGGTTCAATAGAAAAGCAGCTCGCGTTTCTGGCACATCGTTGAAAACAAGAGGTATTGGCATAGAGTCCATTTGAAATAATCATACAATAATATAACAAAGCCACAGGAGACGCTCCCTATGTATTTGAGCTACAAACAACAACATGAACAATGTATTTGTGCCAGTGCCTTCCGCAAGCATTTTCATGATACTTGCACGCTTTCTAAATACGTTTCTCCAACAAACTTCACTGATGAAATGGCGACTGAAACACTGAGAAGTTTAAATTTGCCTAAAACTTCTGTGGGAATCTCCTATTATTTTGAATAACTCACCAAAGAGAGAAGACTTATTAAGTAAGAAATTACAGTTAAAGACATTAATATATTACCTCCTCGTGGAAATATTGAAATCTGAAATTGTAACGCCGGTATGAGTCACACTGAAATACTTTTTACGAAAGCTAGTTTTTTGCCTAAAGTTTTCCGACAGGTCTAAAAAATATAATCTTAGTCACCCCCTCGCACAGGTCCGGTTTTGCTCTCATGTTGTGTGCATGAGCCGTGCGTTACGAATACACCTGGGCTTGAAATTTTTCATGGCATAGCAAATGAACACGTACTGCGTCACTCAGGGCATCTAGAGAGTTGTGGACGAGCAGCAAGAAGCAGATTGCCTCTGCTGTATGACCCAAAGGCAGAAGGCTGAAATCGACCCTCTGCAGAGTTGTGACTACGCTCTACAATCCGAACGCGAGGTCGCTCATGAACATTACCGTTAAAGTAATTGACACCGTAGAAAACCCTTCAAAGCTTTTTGCATTTCTCGATCGACCAGAAGTAGTCTCTTTTGAGTGTGTCTCAGCCATTTTCTGGGATTTGTCTTCAAAGCACTCGAGTTGCAAGCTTCGGAATCATCGATATATTCCTGGGTATTCGTAGTCTTTTCCTCTGAGGAGCCAGGAATTGAAGTTTGATCATCTAAAACTACGAGAATCTGTTTGAAATGCTTTGTGAAGATGCAGACAAGAAAATTAATTAAAGCCCACAACGAGGATGAATGATGAAGATCAAGGAAAAAAAATACTGATAACAGTATCCAGAAACCACCATTTCACCATCGTTTAAAAGCTGCACCACAAGTTCCATGTTTGAATGCAATATGATTAATCGAGAGATGTCAATAAATAGAATCAGTGCAATTTCAACTGAGCTACAAGAACGGCCGTGTTCGTTCACAAGTCTCGGTATTTGAACCATTGTGACAAAGAGAAAAGAAAAAGTACGATGGATGAATACGAAGGCCAAATAGGACAATTTGATCATTTTTGCGGGTTTCAAATACAAAGTGTTGCAAATTACTTCTGAGAAGTTAGTACTGGAATAGTCTGAAAAACTGAACTCGAAGATTCAAGCACTAACGTATCCCAATTGAAATTCTTAGCCTTTTACAGAGCGTTTTCAGTCAGTTGTGAGCCAAGATATAAGTCTTTTTCAAGCAGTAAATTAGCCCTTTCAGGTCGCTATGTCACCTGTTTTAAGCCCTGATAAACGGCTATTTCTGGGCATCGAAACGGCTAATGCAACGGCCATTTTGGGCTTCTCTACTACTTGAACGAGGCTATTCATGACCTTTTTTGGCTTTTCCATTGCTTGAACGAGTCTCGTCCTGGCCTTTTTGGGCTTCCCTACTGCTTGATCAAGGCTAATCATGGCCTTTTTGGGCTTCCTTACTGCTCGATCAAGGCTAATAATGGCCTTTTTGTGCTTCCCTACTGCTTGATCAAGGCTAATAATGGCCTTTTTGGGCTTCCTTACTGCTTGATCAAGGCTAATAATGGCATTTTTGGGCTTCCCTACTGCTTGATCAAGGCTAATAATGGCCTTCTTGGGCTTCCTTACTGCTTGATCAAGGCTAATAATAGCCTTTTTGTGCTTCCTTACTGCTTGATCAAGGCTAATAATGGCCTTCTTGGGCTTCCTTACTGCTTGATCAAGGCTAATAATGGTCTTTTTGGGCTTCCTTACTGCTTGATCAAGGCTAATAATGGTCTTTTTGGGCTTCCTTACTGCTTGATCAAGGCTAATAATGGCCTGCTCCTGCTTCTGTACGACTTATAGTGGGCCTTGCAACGACCTTAAAAAGTCCAGGCTACTGCCTCGAAAGACCGTCTGAGATCCACTCAGCACTATACCTTATGGCAGCATAAGAGCAACAGCATGCTGCAGCTGCTAGATTTGCAGCAAACAGCACATTTGTGACAAAGAGCTCCTGGGTGTAAGTAACCACAGCACTGCTGCAGATGAAAAGGTCGATGTTGAAAAACTTTTTGTTGGCGGATTTCCCTTTATTGAAAAAATAAACAAAAACTTCTTCCGTTGGTTCAAACCAGAAATACTGGCGAAATACTGGCCGTGCAAGATACTGAATACATCTGGTACACAAAAAAAAATCAGTATCGACGCGAAATGCATCGCCTTAGGAATATCGATGTTACCGGTACCCATTTTTTGGCCGATACCGATACTTGGAAATACCGATACTTTGACCTATCCCGATACTTTTAAAAATTTACAATTGTATTTAAATAAAACTATTATAAGCCCTACATGGGTGTTATAATAAAATTATTTACTAATACCTAACCTAATGATACCCGTTGTGTGTTTATTTATACATTGGTTTGGTGTCCGCTTCTTAAGAAACATAGGTAGGATGTGTGAGTTTACGGTATCATGGATACCGAATTCCTCAGTGTATTGAAAGATGGCCTTACATGCATTGATATGTTTGACGTTTTATCAGGATAGATTCGGTTAGGACATGATAGGTTAGGATAGGTAAGTAATGTTGACGGAATTTTTTCACGGGTCCACTTAGCTTAACGATGACATTGTAAGAGGAATTTCCACGGGTCCTGCTACTACCTAATTATACCCTTGGTTTATTTGTTTGGAGTTCGCTTCTTTCATTTCTTTGTCATGCTCATAAGGATAGTTATAATGACCTTATCTGTGATACGATTTCACCTGCGCATAGGTGAAGAACATTTTTTATCACGGGTACTGTTAGGATGGATATATTTGTTTGTCATCTACATCTGAAAATTTTCTTCAAGAAAGGTATGGAATCCCGTCATTTTTTGTGGGCTGTGCACACTAGTATCTAAATATAACAATATTGACAATAAGGTTTTCGATCAGAAAAGATGAAACTGCTCTGGCTTTCTTAACTATAACGTTTGATTCGTTTCCCGCACAAATTTTTTCGATTGCGTCATCTTTCCGGTGTATTTTGTATGATACCGTTATCAGCATGTATGAACAAACAAGTATTCACTGTTCATCAATCTTCATTGGCCAACTGAGGTTATTATCCGACTAAATTATTAAAAATATTTTTCTCAATTTACAGGCGTAAACTATAGTAGTATAATATAGCATTTAGTCTCAGAAATAGCAGCGTGAACGCAAATAGTACACAGTAGTAGATTAGATTAGATTATTGGTTAGTTTAAGCCTCCCTATCCTCAAAAAAGGCTATCCAAAGAGAGGAAGGAAGAAGGCACCGTTTAGTACGGAGTTAAGGAAACGCGGAATCTATGCAGAAAAGGCACAGAAACAGAAAGTTAAGAAAGAAGATCATGAAACAAGAAAAAGTAGAAGAAGAAGAAAGTAGTGGGTGCTGAAAAACAGCACAGCAGTGAACCGAAAAAAGATTGTCCGTGACAAAACAAAAACCTATATTATTTTAACAAAAAGAAAGCCCACCTAACCTTTAGCTCGGGCCCGCACATTGTCCCCCTGGGACCGCTAATTCCCATAAATACAACAGTTGTATCCCCCTGAGGGGAGTATACAGTAGTAATAGTAGTATAGTAGTACTAACACACATAGTTGGCAGATGCAAACCAAGCTCTTTTCGCTTTGGGGGCCTATCGAATTTTATTTTCTTTTCGCCAAAGTTTATATTTTGGTGTGAAAACACGAAAATGATAAAAATTTTGTGGAGAAATTATTTATTACGCCAGAAATTTGCTTATATCCATTAATATTTTATGAAAATCTTGCGGTTTCTCGGTACGTTTTTTCCACGCAAATTCACACAGATATGAGTCCATCATTTGTCGGTGAGTGCCTCCCTGACGTTTTTTTTCATTTTTAGACTATGCTATGCACTCTCAATCATTTGAGTGTGTGCACATGTAGTGGGGTCCACGAAGTTTTCCCCATGATTAATAGTGAGGTATTTGAAATTATACCCTTGGTGAGGTGAGGTTAGGTTAGTACCACTTAATGAATAATTTCTCCACAAAATGGGTTTCATTTTCATGTATTTCACACCAAAATCCATACTTTGGCGAAAAGAAAACATTAAAATTCGATAAGCCCCAAAACCGAAAAGATCCGCAAGTACGCAACCAACTATAAGATCGCTCGTGAATTTTTCAAACATCTTAAAATAGAAGAATAGAAGAAAAATGCAAGAATCGAAATGTACGGCGATTTACATGTGAAATTAAAATTGAATTTTCAGCTACTTCTATATTAATTTCAAAGTAAAATTTGCTGATGGTGTCAACACTTAGGTATGAGTAGGCTCTTTATTTGACTACTAGTGTGCACGGCCCGCCAAAAATGACGGGATTCAATCCCTTTCTTGAACAAATTTTCTAGACGAGGATGACTAACAAATATATTCATCATATACAGTACCCATGATAAAAAATATCATTGTACTTGCGCACTGGTGAAACTCATATCACATATACGGTCATTATGGCTACATTTATCACCATGACAGAGAAATGGAAGAAGTGGACTCGAAACAAATAAACCAAGGGTATTTTTAGGCCCCGCCAAAAATGACCAGTGAAAATTCCATGGACAATGTCATCGCTAAAGCTAGGTAAACCCGTAAAAAAATTCCGTTAACATTACTTAACCTTTCCTGTCCTAACCTATCCTAACCGAAGCTATCCTGATAAAATATCAAATATATCAATGCATGTAAGGGCCATCTTTGAATGTTAGACTGAGATGTTCGGTATCCATGATACCGTATACTCAGACATCCTATATTTTTTAAGAAGCGGACATCAAACAGATACATAAATAAATATATAAATAAACACCAGCGGGTATTATTAGGATAGCTATTTTTACTTTCACGATTTATGACCTTCAGTTTCATGATAAAATAAGTATTATTGGATAGTATCGGTAAAGTATCGGCCGAATTTTGCCGATAACGATACCCTGCAGTAAAAATGACCGATACCGAAACATCAGTACATCACTACTTTGGAAAAACTGAAAGTGCACTACGAAAGGTTGAGAATGTTTGTGGCTTGGTGAATAAAGCCACGGGTGACCCCTTCACCAGAGAAGTCACTGCCAGAAGTCGTAGCTGCACCAGTTGCTTCATCGATGACACGGTTTCCTGAAGTCAAAAAAATGAATTAATTATTGAATACATAGACCTTCCCATTTGCCCTCCATTTGCAAGAGGTAGTTTAACTTTTTGTTCATGTACATGAGTTTGATGCAAGTGATAATGGTACCCAACCAGGAGGCCTTGCCAAGTCTGGCCACAGAACTGTAAATTTACTGGTTTAAGTGATGTAGTAGTAGTAGTAGTAGTAGTACCATGAATTTGCTAGCGCTTCAGTAGGTCCTACTATATCGCGCCGAAGGTCTCGCGTCACAATTATCGACCTATCGGTCACATCACCGCTGTGGTACAAAATAACCATCAATCACCATCACTGAGCTACATGTAACAAATTCAAGAATACGCAAACAGGTTAGACATTGCAGCCACAAACACAACAAAAAGTCAGTCATGACAAGCTCAAATTAAATTCAGTTGCATCAAACACAACTGCTCCACCAGTTCAGTCATAAAATCAAGTATCAAGTCCCCGGAATTATTCCGAAAAAACAGAAAATCAGGTTACATATGCATTCATTGGGCAGCCGAGCCCCAGGGGGTTTCAGCTGCCCACCCAGCGGGGGTTTCAGCTGCCCACCCAGGGGGGGTTTCAGCTGGTTTAAGTGACAATATGGTATGAAGTTCAAGAATTAAATCATTAGATTAGTTTAAGGGTCTTACGGGCAATACTCGTTGCAACAAGAGAGCGAAGTGTAAGGCACCATCCAGTACGGGGACACGTGCATGGGGAATCTATGCACAGGTGTACTCCCGCACAGGAAACCCTCCGCATAGAAACAGCAGGTGCCGAAAGAAGAATGGAAAGAAGAGAAAGTTGAAAAAGATAGCAAGAGGTGCTGAAGAAAAGGATGGCAGTGAACCGAGAGTCATATGGTCCTTAACTAGAAAATAAACCTAATCTATTAAAACAAATGAGTTTTAGGGAATTAAAATCTTACACGTGAGGTGACTTCCACACCTGTTAGTCCTAAATGGGAACACATGCTGTGTCCATGTGATGCATAAAAATCGAAAAAGCATTAGAATTGAGAAAACATCGAGAGAGTAGTACCATAGTTGCTGAAAAAGACACGAATGAGCCAAAAGGAAAAAGAAGCCTATGACAAAACAACCCTAACCATAAAGACTGTCAACCAAATGATCGGATAACAATTGGTTGGGAACCCTAGGCCCCTCTTCACCAGAAGACGAAACTAGATCTGCTTGCTTACAGGAGCAACAAGCTATTGTCTGATGTAAAAATTATTGTTTATATTCCCATGTACTGTATGCGTGTATAAATTTACTGTTTCATAGATATTTAAAATGATATGCTCTTACCATTTTCTGTCTCCACCATTCTAGACTGTTCTTTCACATGCTGTCGACCACGCCAGTCGCCGGCATTTTTTAGGGCATGGGTGATGCATCTGTAGACTTGCTTCCTCGGCGTATTGCGGTACATTTCTGATGACACTACAGCATCTGAAAGTAGTCGAACATAATTTAGTAAATGTAAAGATAACAAGTATTAAAATGAAACCAGTCAATTCATGACTGTGAAGCTGTGAAGAGTTCTATTCAAAACCTTTGCACAGGGACTACAGGGACTCTAAATAAAATGAGTTATATGTTCTTCAAACGATGGTTTTTATGAGTTTTAATTTTTCAAATATATTTGTCTGCCTCTTATTTCAACTGTAATTGATAATGCTTACGTTCAACAGCTCGGAAAGCAGGACTATTCTTGAAAAGAATTTTTTCCTGTCCTCTAGAGCGGCCCAACCCAGTTAGAGAGTACTTCAGTGCTAATTCTTTAGATAGCAGAAAATTCAGTATGTGAGTTATCGTCCTGGAGAGTGTACATTCCTGGGTTTCTTTGATCAGCTGAATCTGGCATGGGATTGAATGAGAAAACTAACATTAAATGTAACTCCCCTTTGCAGGTATCAGTGATCTAAAATAAACCCCACTAAAATAAACCACGGTGATCTAAAATTAACCCCACATTTAGTCCCCACCTCACAATTTGCCACCAAACTCGACCCAGGTGCCAGACATAGCATTATGACAATGCAACAGCTACAAAACTTGCACAAAACATACTTGGGAATTAGTTGCCTAGAATTAAATCAAAGCGCTATTAAATAAATATATCCTATCATGTTATTTTTCACCGATATTTTTTCATTTGGCTGATATTTCAATACATACCCTTCTGGAAGAAATTCCTTGGTGTTGAGCAGAGGCTAAGGAGAATTAATGATGTGCTCACTCTCACTGGAATCTGAACTGTCTGAATCCGATACACCTCCTGTGAATGAAACAATTCAGTATTGAGACAAATGGTAAATAAGAAATACCTACATGTTATCAAGATAAACACTAATATGGAATTATAATTGTGTGACCTAATCTTTCAACAGACATTTGTTTTCATCAAACATAAACGTTAACACAATAATATTATTCTTATTATATGAATTGTTTATGCCTCCGTGCCCTAGTTTTACTGGGATTCAGAATACTTTAAAGAGGCAGGCTTCTGTCTTAAATAGGCCTAGGAATGTCTCATAAATTTTATTTTATATAAATGTAACTACTTCAATACAAACCTACAAATTTTTTTGCCTAACATATACATTCATATTTTGCACTTATCTGTAATCAAAACATAAAACGTATGATCAAATGTTCTTTAATTGCAGTCGTAGTGAATATAATGGACAAGAATAAATTTTCTTTTTATACATGACAATTTAGATGAAGAATTTTTGCGGCAATGTAGCAAGACTCATCACAGTAAAAAGATCCCACTCTTAGCATATTTATCAAAAAGAGGGTTATAAAGTTGGGTAGGAAAGGTTCTTTTAGAAAAAAATAATTACACTATTTTCACCATGTTAATGCAACACATAAACAAACATGGCGGGACAATGGTGAATAGCTACGTCTTATTCCTACTGCAACATGAAATGCATTATAGCTAGGCCTAGGCTCAAAAGACTGCATTTCTGATGGAATGGGCACTCATGTGAAATATCTTAAAATGGATCCTTTTACATAGAGATGACTTTAACATGTAGAAAATCAATAGCAGAAAATAGAAAATCATGCTATAGAGAATCCTTGAAGATACCATGTCAACTTAAATGCCCTAAGAATTGAATAACCTAAGAATTGGAAGGTTTCATCAAATTTATGATAATCAAGATTTTTTTAGCCAAATATATGACTTTGAATTTAACATTATTTATTAGGAGGCATCGAAATGAAATAAATTTGAATCAGGACTTACTCATCTGATATTGTAGCATGAGTCTCTAAAAGTTAATTGAGAATAATTTGACTTCTGTGCTAATGTTTGTGAATAAAATACTCTAATTTCTGAGTATCAAGTACACAAAAAGAACAATTATACATCCATCCATATTTTATTTTCAATATTAATCCCTGATATTACAAGTCCCTAAGCTTGTATTTCAATTTAGGCACGCACTAATAGAAGTGTTTTTGACAATGCACCGTCACTGGTATTACATTTTTTAATTTATATTTATACGATTTATGAAACCTTGATTACCGCATCAAAGCAAAAGCCATTTTGAATAGTTTTCTCTCAATAATTTTTTATTAATAAAATGGCTCAAATGAACCTTCCATCATAAAACAACTTGATAACTTTCAGCTCAAACTAAATTAGAAATGAACTATTTTTAATGTCTGCAAAAATTTGGGAACTTTTTTCTATTTTGTATCTTCTAATCCTAAAATTACACTCCGCTTTACAGGAATATTTCCCATTAACCGAGGCAAATTCCTGATTATGGGAGAAATAAATTTTAAAAAATCTTCATACTCTATGTACCTACATATGTAACATTAATTTAATTTTTCAGAGAATTACTCCACTTCACAATTCTTTACTCCCCAGAGGCAAATTTTACTACTTTTGACCACTTTTTTACTGCTTTCCAAATTTTACTACTTTTTACTTCTTAACTACCTAGTGGACACCCTGTCATAATACTGCTAGGTCCTAGCCTCGGCCTAGGTTATGTATTCATCTCTAAGTAGGCTATAAGCAGAATTTGGCAATACAAATATGGCCGACCAAAAGTATTAGTTAATAGTTACCTACTAGCAAAGAATAGCATCATGCAACATGTAAATTAAATTCAAAAGGTAGTATTACATTCGCTGATTTCATCACAACACTAATAATTCACTGAATCACGCGATTGACTTATAATTCTCGGTTTCTCCAGCACAGCAAACAGCTGCGTCACTGACTTCGTCACTTCGAAACCCTTGAACTTGAACTTGAACTTGAACTTGAGGGCCGACAGTGTCGGGGCCTTTGTAACGGCCTACAATTCCCTCCACAATTTTCACACAAAGAGTTCAGCGCCTGGTACCAGACTTGTCCACTAAACTACTCAGGATCTACGATCCTTGTCACAAGCCTCCATTGGAAGGCATCACCGGGACAGCCAGTGTGTCAAAACACCATCCCCCGGCACATTGGGTCATTACAGCCCATTCTACCAGACTGGCTCATTCCAGTCACTGTCTCTTACTCCAGGCACGCACAAGAAACACTTTCATAGCCTCAGTGATACTCGCATTACACTCCTGATCCAATCCAGCAAGACAGCTCATACCGCAATCATCTTCAGCACATCTGGCATTCCACTCATTCTCTCCATACTGCTCAGATACCACATTCATAAAACTCTCTCTCTCTTGCTCATACTTACTACATTCCAGCACAAAATGCTCAATTGTTTCCTCTACTCCACTATTACACTGCTGACATAATCTGTTATTATTCTCATTCCATCTCCATGTACGTCTGTTCACACTCAATGACTTACATCTCACAGCAAACAAGAGTTGACTTCCAAAACTACCATCATAGAACAGCTCAAACTTAGGTGCTTTCTTTTTCATATACCAGTTAAGTGTAGGCTTCCGCATCATGCTAAGCTTCCACTTATTCAATCCATACTCTTTTGTTTGTCTCTCAATCTCTTTCTTCCACCTCTTGCAGTCCCACTCAGGCCCTACACCTCCTACATTTATTAAACTCCAGTCATCCACAGGTCTCCCAATTCTAACATGAATAATCTTTTGCATACTGAGTTTCCTTGCATGCCCCCAACATACTTTCTCCCAATAGCTTACACTCAGATTCCATTCAAAGATTCGCCTTACCCACCTGCTATTCTGCATTCTTTCAATTCTCACCTTATAATTCAGCACAGCTTTCATCATTCTTTCTGAAAATAGGCTCCACCCTAGGTCACCTCTAATGGCTTCTATAGCTGTCCATTTCGGAGCACCCGCCAAATCGGCCGCCAAACAAGGATCCCTCAATGAAAACTCGGAAAATCCGCACTCGCGGCCTCAAAAATAAAAAAACAAATGGAACCTATAGTCCATAATTAAACATCAAACAATTAAAAATTTTACACAATAACATCATTCATCGACATGAAATTACACTTTGGAAATTTACCTAGCAGGCAATGAACATCATTTATCTACACATCTTTAAGAACAGATTTACAGTTCTATCTAATCACATAATTAACCTATGTTACTACTACTACTACTAATCACATAATTCAATAGTATGCAAGAACATAACTTACCCAGGCCATTTTCGGCGTAGGACACTATAAGAACGCTTCGTTAGAGAGAGCTATGGTTGAGTAAGCTGCAAATATCGTTGGGACGCTTTATATAGGAATGAATGACCGGATGTGGGTTTTCAACGGATGTCGGGCACAGATGAATTTGAGGCGTAACCAAACGTAGGGGCATTACCGGATTCGGGGCATCACCGGATGTGAAGGATAAATATTGCTGGATGGGCGAAAGAAATTTTGGATTTTAAAGTTAATAATTTATCACGAAAAATAATAAGCGTGGTGTACCATGTACAGAACCAGATGCTGTGGCTATCTGATCTGCCAAAACATTTACTGAATTTAATGCGATTTCTTAATTCAGTAAATGTTTCGGCAGATCAGATCGCTCAAACATCAGATTTTTTATACGATATGAAGAGTTGAATGCTCAGCGTTCGACAACCCAAGTGTTCGAACAGTTAAATGCTATCATTCATACTTATTTTATATAATGCATTAATAAAGTGCCTTTTGATGTTATACTCAGCAGTTAGCTTTTCTGTCCTAGTTTTCATGTTAACTCGATTAATTATTTATAGTATTGTTGAAGATTTATTACGAATCGAATAAAAGTATATTTTGTACATGTTTCATTGGGTAAATTCCTCCTACTTGTTTATCTTAGTGTTGTAATGTGTATGTTGTACGATGAAGTAGTAAGACCGAAAGAATTAAAAGAAAAGTATCTAGTATCTAGATACTTTTGGAGAAGTATCTAGTATCTAGATACATTTTCAAAATACCTATGACCAGCTCTGGATATCTACAGGAGTATAATATTTTTTTAATTACAAGCCGAAATTTATAGTGATAATTCATTGATGAAACTAATCGAAACTAACTTTGGCCACCCTTACCTCATCTAACTTTACTAAGTTAGGTTAGTTGAAGTTCATTTAGTTCTTTACATTTACTGAAGTAATACGATACGTACAACATTTACGATTACAAATCTTTTTACCATCTACTACGCGTCCAAATAGAGGTCATCGAAAAAGGCTTGAAAACGAGTTAAAACGACTCGAATGAGCCCTAAAACAGCCATTGACTAGAGTTATAAAAAGCCTGTTGAATGAAGGGCCCTTTTCAAGCCCTAATAGGCCAAGCATAGGTAGGAGTCGGTTTGAAGTCGTGATTTTTGGCCCTTTTGGACCGTTTTTGACCTTTTACGACTACTTTCCTACCTGAAAAGGGCGATAATTTTCAATTGGGATAGAGCGTCTACCATGACACGCATAGCAAGATTCTGTGCCCTCAGACCTCCTTCCCATGCGACGGAAATATTCATGGTGACCATCCAAGGAGTTCCAAGACTTTCAGAAAATGCTGGATGCCCTTGACTTAGAGCATCAGTCGGATGATTAACCCCCTTGAAGCGCTGCAAGTATTACATGCCAATGAACCTCAGAGCCATCGTACATCGCTGCAATGAATTGCAATCGTTGGCGTTCATATTTTCAACGGTAATAAACACTAGTAACTGGTTCAGGGTAAGCATTTGGACATTAACTGAAGCTGAAGTTTAGAAATTGTGTTTTCAAGTGCTTTCGATCGAGATGAGACAGTTTGAAGTCACAACTTCTGACACAAAATTAGTTAACTTTTATAGAACGAGTAAGTGTACATAGAATGCTGAATGTTCGATTCGTATTTTTCAATTATTAACAGAACATTTATCTGTTTTTGCTTAAGTCGTAATAATTTCTTGCTTAACAATAATGAACTTAATTCAAAGCATCTGCTTCGCATGAAACGATTAGTGACATGATGTATTTTCACATTGTTGTCTCTTTCATGAGAACACTCGAAAACAAATGTACTGTGAAGGCAATCAGTTGGGTAACCGAAACGCATTTGCTTTTAATGTTCTCTTTCATGTTGCTCACATGAGAGCGACAGAATTCACCACCTTTGTCTTAATATTCTCACAATTGCGCTCAACGGCGGCTACGTGCGTTAGTTAATCGATGGTTTCAAAAATTAACCACTGAGCAGAAGGAGATTTAGTCACTTCAAAAGTAATAAAACGAATAAGTCCGTTGTAATCACTGAGGTACACTAACAATAATTTGTACTACATAATGAATGCATTAGCGTGTTTTTCACGTTTAATGCATTACACACTTGTCATTATTGACCTACACTTTAATTTGCAACCAACAGCGTTACCCTTCAGGGAGGCCGCTCGTCGACCACCTCCGATGCGATACTAGCTAATGATTTTGATCTGAATTTACTAGAACTATTGTATGAAAAACAAACAATTGTGCCAAACTCTTGAAAAATTAACTTTGTATAGATTCAGGAATATCGCTTTTGCTCAATGCAGACAGTGAATGATGCACTGACACCAACATTGTTCGAAACGATAGAGATGCACGTTTGAACACGTTCGAAATAGAAACTTGTGTTTCTTTGTGATGTTTTCAAGTTTGTGTATGTTATTCAATAAATAGTTCCTATTTTCTTCTCAGGAGAGGGTATTTTTTGATAAGAAGAACTCCGAATAAGCTAAGGTGCAGAAGAGTGTCAATTGATGTAACTGTGCTCCAACACAGATAATATAAAGGGTTACAACGTGCCCCACTGGCAAATAATTGAAAGAAGAAAGAGAAAAAGGTGAATATTAGCTTCAAATGTATTCATATAAAACCATGCTTTTGTCTCATGCGCGTCTCAGAGCATAGAATTTGATACAGAGTGCAAGGTATATCAGCACTCAAAGAGGAAACAGACTCGTCATTCCTCACCTTGTGCAACGTGACACAGAGCTGATGCTCGTACAGTGTTTTTTAACTTTGAAATATGTAAGGAATGAAAAAATTTGGAGGGTTGTTAAAGCTTCAAATACAAATTGTAGTCTCTTGAGACTGCTTGTTTATTTAGCAAAATAAATGTTGCAATTTGAGACAAAAGTACATATTTGAATGTACCAATGAAACATTGTTCAGTAGACTATAGTAGGAGTGCGAAAAAACATGCAGAGCATGATCACAATAGGCGTAGACACGTATTACAAGAGTTTACCTGTTTGCTCTGTAAATTAAGAGTGAAGATTAGGAGTCAAAGTTTCACATAAAATTAAATTATAAGCCCTCCGTACGTACTTAAAATAACTTCTCGAAATATATTGTTTTCAGAGCTGGTGGGTGCACTAAGAAAGGTAGATGAACCATTTTGACTGAAGCGGATGAATCTTGCTTCAAAGTAAGCAGAAATGACTTGGATTACAACGCATCCGCCGACTCACTGTGAAAGCCCCTAAACAAGATTGATGAACTATTGGTAAACGAAAAATTTCGGATTGTTTTTTGGTAAATAGGAAGTAACGGATTTGAAATGGAGAGAAGGGACTTTGAAACTATTCCAGACTGTGACAGAAAAATGTTTTGTTTAAACTCTTAGCTTTCCAATTTCTATCACCAGAATTTTTTAGCATTTTATTGCTGTTTCATGCTATCGAGCTACACTTACATGAGGGAGGAATTACTCCGTTCTCATTGAATACATTATGAAATCAATAAATATCATCATTATTTTTGATTGACATTTGATTCGTAAGGCCATATCATGTCGTGAGCTTTCCAAAGTTCTGAAAGTTGTATAAGCTGTACTGAGGGTATTTGAAAGAAGTTTGGAGTTTAATAGCACGATTTTTTAGAACTGAATGGATTAGAAAGATCGAAGTGGGCAATTTTCGAGTGGCCCCCAAGTACTGCGCCGTCAAACCTCGATCGTACACGACCACCAACGAAACACATTTACATACATCAATTTTCACGCATAAGCAAGAGTACATTCATGTTAAGCACAATATCTTTTAATGCAGCTCAAGGGAAGAGTACCCCCAGAATGCCGAATTTTCTTTAAATATTGGCTTTTATCTGCCATAGGAAGGGGTAAGATGTCAGGTAAATCCTGTGAAAAAATGAAGTTCGTACGTTCATTGGTTCGCCCGCTACGGGGGTTTGAATAATGGGGGGAAGGGGAGGGGGAAGTGATATTTTCTCATCCTACACCTCCCCCTTGGCACTTTCTTCACGGCTTGGCGTTGCTATGTATTCTTCTATGTCTCTTTATCACTGTATAATGATTTCAAGGGTCCTAGCTAACCCAATAAAAAATAATAAAAAAATTGAAATTGTTTATGTTTCTTTGTTTACCTGTTTTGCCTTATTTTGGAGGCCCTGAATGTGAGGGTTTCAAAATGCATCTCCTCCTACAGTTTTTGAGCTACAGTAATGATTTTGGTATCATTGGATGCGGAATGACAAGGGCTTTTCAAAAACTAAATTTTTCCTCGATCTACATTTATGTTCAAAAAATGTGACGTCATAAATAACGATATCTGACTAAGTAGGACCTGCCTTTGAATTTCTTATGATTTTTCATTTAGAACTAAAAGTATGGAGAATGCATAGTTAGTTTTTGGAATCTACAAGTATTTCCGCATCCAATGACACCAAAACCATTACTGTAGCTCAAAAACTGTAGGAGGAGATAGATTTTAAAAAAACAAAAACAAAAATCTCGTTTTCTATGAATATCCCGTTTTCTATGTTGAAAATGGCATTTTTTATGAATGACAAATGATTTCGAATTGCATTTCATGTCAGTGTACAAAATTTCATTGCTTTAGGTTCAATAACAAAGAAATTTATTTTAAAGGGGGACTCTTCCTTAAACGAAAATTTGGTATATCTGAAGGATATGACGGTAATCGATTTTCCACTTTTCAGTGCCTAAACCTATTGAATTGAATCAAAATAAACAAGTTTTCTTCTATGCACTTTCCGTCTGAAATGATTACATTACGAGTTAGAGCGGTAGGTTTAGTTTCGTCTTTCATGACGAATGCGCTCGAATATACAGCTACTCATCGATTTTCGAATTTTTGTTGCTTGAATCACGGTAATAACATCGAAATAAACATCTTTTCTTCTATTCACTTTTTTCGTCAAATGAGTACTTAATTACCGAGGTATAGCGGTAGGTTTTGTTTCGTCTTTGATGACGATCGCGCTGGAAGCGAGAGTGCATTGCAGTGTTTCTGTCCGACGCGCTCCTTGAATTACTTGCCGCTTCAAACACTGGAGTTGCGTTAAGTTATTTACCGCTATAACTAATAAAATACTAATTTCAGACGGAAAATGCATAGAAGAAAACGGTAAATTTGAAGGAGATGACAGTTGTCGATTTTGTAAATTTCGATGCCTTAGCATAGTTAATTAGATCGAAATAAACAAGTTTTTTTCTATGCACTTTTTGTCTCAAATGAGTATTTTATTAGTTATAGCGGTAAATGACTTACCGCAACTCCAGTCTTTGAAGCGGAAAGAAATTCTTTGATCGAGTTGTATGGCAATACTGCAATGGCGTCGCGCTTCCAGCGCTCTGTCTTGAAAGACGAAACCAAACCTACCGCTATACCTCGTTAAGTACTCATTTGACGAAAAAAGTGTATGGAATAAAAGTTGTTTATTTCGATGTTATTACCATGTTTCAAGCAACAAAAATTCGAAAATCGATGAGTAGCTGTTTATTCGAGCGCATTCCTCATCAATGACGAAACTAAACTTACCGCTATAAATCGTAAAATACTCATTTGAGACGAAAAAAGAATAGAAGAAAACTTGTTTATTTTAATTCAATTAATTAGGTTCAGGCACCAAAAAGTGGAAAATCGACAACTGTCATCTCCTTCAGATTTACCAAGAAAACTTGTTTATTTCGACCTAATTAACTATGCTTAGGCATAGAAATTTAAAAAATCGATTACTGTCATATCCTTCAGATTTACCAAATCTATTAACGAAATTCAGTACGTATTATCGGAAACTGTATTTCTTTGTTCATTAAAATTTTAGTTCCATTGGTAACGCCTCGTCAGTTAATAGGGTAAATGTCCAGGAGATGTCATAATCGATTTTCCAGTTTTCAGTGCCTAAACATAGTTAATTAGATCGAAATAAACAAGTTTTCATACATGCACTTTCCGTCTAAAATGAGTATTTTACGAGTTATAGCGGTAAATTAGTTACCGCAACTCTAGTGTTTGAAGTGGGAAGTAATTCATCAAGCCCGTCGTATGGCGACACATTGCAATGGACTCTCCCTTCCGACGTGCTCGAATGATCGACCGGATTCCCGTCATCTAAGACGAAAGTCAACATACCGCTATAACTCGTTACTTTTGGGTGATAATTTTTATTGTGTTATTAACTAAAATATTCTAGGAGTGGGTTCAGGCTCCGCGGGGCCGGCGAATAATAAATTACAAAGTCCTTGAACGTACTCTAACAGTTCAATCGCGCAACAAATAAAACCTACCGCTCTAACTCGTAAAATACTCATTTGCCTCAAAAAGTGTATAGAAGAAAAGTAGTTTAGTTTGATGCTATTACCATGATTCAAGCAACAAAAATTCAAAAATCGATTAATAGCTGTTTATTCGATCGCATGCGTCATCATAGGCAAAAATTTAAATACCGCTATAACTCGTAAAATACTCATTTGAGACGGAAAGTGCATAGAACAAAAGTTGTTTATTTACATCGAGTTAGCTATGTATAGGCACCGAAAAGGGGGATATCGATTATGGTCATCTCCTGAATATTTACCGTTAATAGGGTCTGCATGGCGCTAAAAAATGAGGCATTCTGGCTCTTATACAGGGTGGGGCAGAAAAACCTATCCGATTTCAAACCGTTATAAAATTAAAACCACTCAATTTGTCAAAAAAAATTTTTATTAGCATATCGCAAATTTTATGCCATTTTTAAATTTGAGTTTTGAAAAGCACATCACTCAAATGTCGTCCTTGGGAGCGGATACACTGATTTAGGCGCTCGCGGTAGCTTTCCATGACTTTCACCGTCATTTCCACAGGAATTTCTTCAATTGCCCGAGCAATTTCCCTTCGTAAAGCAAGAAGGGTCCTTGATCGATGCTGGTAAACCTTCGATTTGAGGTAACCCCAAAGGAAGAAGTCACATGGAGTGAGATCCGGTGAGCGCGGCGGCCAGCCAAGATCACCTCTCAGGGAAATGAGGCGACCGGGAAACGGTTCCCTGAGAATGTCCATTGATCGTCGCGATGTGTGGGCGGTTGCACCATCCTGTTGAAACCACACATTTTCCACGCCATTTTCTTCCATTTTGGGTCTAAGAAAATTTTCCAGCATGAAACAATAGCGCTCGCTGTTGACCGTTTCGGTTGTCCCATTTTCTTCAAAAAAGTAAGGCCCCCAGACGCCTAGGCGGGAAAGAGCACACCACACAGTCACTTTTGGGCTATGGAGGGGTTCCTGATGGATTTCTCGAGGATTTTCGTCACTCCAATATCGAAAATTCTGCCTGTTAACGGCACCACAAAGGTGAAAATGGGCTTCGTCCGTGAAGAGCACAACATCGTCGTTTGGGAGTTCTCGGAGATCGCGACACAGGTTCGTACGGGTTTCAAAATCCCTTTCACTTAATTCCTGTGCAAAAACCATTTTGTAGGGATGCATTTTGAGGTCCCGGTGCAAAATGCGCCGAATACTGCGGTTGGAACTCGCCAAAGCGAGCGAATGTTTTCGCGCCGAACGATGCGGGGAACGTTCAATCGCGGCTCTCACATTGGCCACGTTTTCAGGTCCTGTTGCTGTCCTGGGACGTCCAGGCGACTTCTTTTTCAATGCTGAACTCGTCTGTCTAAAATTTGACACCCACACTTCAATCGTAGCGTGATGTGGAACAGGATCATGACGCCCGAGTCCGAAATGAATTCGAAAAGCACGTTGTGTAGCAATTATCGAACCGCCGCATTCGATAAACCGCTCAATAACAAAAGCACGATGTTCACCAGACCAAGGCATGTTGACTACTGACAAATGGCATAAAACCGGCTTTCTAACGGTTTTTACCTCACTACTCTACCTGCTCCCTCTTCTGAGAAAAAGGGATTTGAAATCGGATAGGTTTTTCTGCCCAACCCTTTATTTCTAATGATGCGGAGAAAACGGCAAGATCATGTGACCACACTCTGCGCAAGTCAACCTGGAATTTAAGTTAACCCTCGTACTCCATAATCCTATGGGATTACCTATCTAGTAATAGTCAGAGGATTTTTAAGCGTATTCACTGTGCTAGTGGAGACAAAATTTTCTAGGTTTCCAAATAAGCTGTTTACAGATTCTTTACATTTTGAATGGAAAAAATTAGGCCGGGGCTGTCCTAAATTATTTTTACTAATTTCTGGCTGATATTTATCGTTCGGACATATTCTCAGTGTCGAAACGACAGTCTGGGTTAACATCATTGAAGCCATTGAGATATTGTCAGTTGGAGACATTTCTTGTATCCTGAGGTTACGGAGTTCTGGGGTCATTTTCGTTGCTCTACTCATGATTTTCTCTATTTTGTTTCATCTCGATTTGGGGTAGAGAACCAGAGTTCGTACTCTAGGTGATCGCACTAGCGCCTAATAGAGAGAAAGCGTAATGTTCTTTTACTTGTATCCAATGTTTGTTACTATGAACCCAAGAATACTGTAAACATTATCAACTTTTTTACTACTTGCTTGTGACGCTTGAATTTTTTTATGATAATGATGCCAAGATCTCTGTTGTTCCACAGCTTCAATTGGAGTAATATTCATGGTATGTAGAAAGTGCCGAATGACTGGATGTAAATTGCTGAGCATTTGTTGACGTTAAAGCTCGTGTGTCCGGTTTCGGTCTGTTGAAGAAGACGATTCTGGTCTGCTTGAATACTAATTCCGTCTCGCTTGGTGAACGGTCCGTGACAAAGTTTCGAATCACCCGCGAACTTGTTATTATTTTACTGATCATTCCCAAATCAAGGTCGTTTATATAGATCATGAAGAGGAGAGAAACCTTCAACGCTCACTTGGGAGCCCCTGAAGTTCTTGACTTCAGTTCTTGACTGGACTTGAACCAGTCATGAAATTACTCGGGAATCGCTACTTTCTTAGAGCGGCCTGTGAACCAGTTTCGTTTCCATCACTGCTAATTGTCTTGAATAATATAGACTTCATTTTGGGCCTAAAGGTTATTGTGTAGAATTTTAGGGAAAAATTTCTGAGGGACAATATATTTAAGATCAACGGAAACTTAACGAAAAAAAAATCCGATAAAATGTATCATCTTTACTAAGAAAACGTTTCGGAGTAATGCTCCATCATCAGTTCAAATGAAAAAAAAAGAATTACGTCTGAAATAAAAAATCAAATTACAATGAATTATAGGTACTAAAAATATATCATGAATGTAAAAATACAAAGTGTGGCACTGAAAAAATAAAGAATAAAATACAGAAGCACAAAAACAATACATGTGATGCATAAGTGTGAAAAGAAATTAGGCTGGTACTGATGAGGAATCTACCTATTTGCTATTTGCAAAGGGTACGAACTGTCCATATTGTTCAAATTAGGGTTTCGCTTGAAGATATGCAAGGACTCTAAAATTCTGAGGTCATACAGGGTTGAAGCTGAGTCTATAATTTTGAAATCGGCAGGAGATATAGGAACATTGCATTTTTCGGCATGATTTCGCACTGCAGAATGTGATGGGTGTGCTGGTTGGTTACCAGTAAGGAAGCTTCTACCTCTATGTTCTGCCATTCTGATATAGAAATTTTGTGAGGTCATACCGACGTACGAAGATGCGCACTGCGCACAACTATAAGAGTACACCAAAGAGGCTCTCATACCACTGGAAAGCTTATTCTTGTACCGAAAAAAAGAAGCAATTTTGAAATTATTAACCTGAGTGACATGTAAAGTAAAATTATGGAACTATTTCGCACACAGAAATTTCAATTCACGAGACAGCTTATCACACGATGCCCCAAAATACGGAATTGAACAGCACAACCAGTCTTTACTGTTAACTTCGGCAGCTTGTGGCTAGTATTGTTTTGACAGAAATTTTCTAATTTGCGAATTAATAAGACCCAGCGGAAATCCATTAATTGTAAAATATGATCGTAAGAATTCAAATTCACAATGCACATATTTGAAAGTTGAACATACTTGGTATCCCCTGTTGTTCAAGTTTGAATGCAATTAATTTTAAAATTTATAGAACAAAAACTGGAAAAACTAGGTCTGCATTCATGCTGTCGCCAAGTACCTTGGTATTCTCCCTTACCCGCTCGTAAGACACGCTGAACTGGACTGTCTCTTAATTCTAACACATATCGCGAGGACGGCAGCCGTGTCCATATTTTGCAAAATTTCTCCAAAACTCAGATGGCTGAAGTGGGACCGTGCGATGACCTGATCAAGCTGACGGAGAACCAAGTGTGGGTCCGTTTTAATGAGGTTTCGCTGAAGTCAAGAGTTGAAGTTACTGGAGGGAGTTTTTTTTAATTATATCTTGTTAGGCCCAGAGACAGTTCATTCGTGGCCATTCATGCACAAATCGTTGCGAATGAAGTATCCCTAGGCCATCTACGTGAATGAAAGGTGGTGGGAAAGTACAGTCCCCCTTAGTGTCTGAGAGCATATAGCTGTGCGAACAGAATACCCGATTAGAATAGTTATCTTAGCGACTCTCTCTTGGAGGGGCTGCTGGTATATCAAATAAACTTTCCATCTGACGTCTTTTAGCATCAGTGCATGGCAAGTAGCGGTGTTTGCTCTGAGGTGTCTGTCTCATACCTTTAGAAGATTTCACGAATGGAGAGCACGGAATTGGCGTGACGCAGCCCATACAGCAACCATGAATAGAGTAACGGTCTCTCTCCACCCTTAATATTAGGCCTGAGTCGCTGTTGGTATTGTGTACTGTTAGTCTTGGCTCCCAAAGAATCTTGCATGGTCGCCCTATGCGGAAAAATTCACGTCCCTGGGACAATTCTTAGCCTTCCGTGTCGGTGGGAGACCCCACTGTCTCCGAGGAGTAGCTGTGAACCTGGGGTGGTATGGGTTGCCTTTGCGTTGGTTTTGAGGGTGAACCTTGGACCTGAAGATAAATGCCTCAGCCCTGGCATGTACAGGCTAATGGTCTCTCCGGGTCCTAGGGGTTCCGCCATTCCCTAGGCGTGTGATGTTGCGATGACTAGGATGGGAACACCAGCGCGCTGTGGTCACCCTCTACGTACTTGCTGAGCGATTTCCTCAGCTTTCTTGATGGGAGGAGCGTCCCAATCCCGCTGAACGCAGTGAGAGTGATGTACACTGTCATAAAGCTGCGTTTACATTGACACTCTCATTGGAAGCCCACATCCTTGCGTCGCGGGCAAGTGCTCGTTGCGAAAGAGTGGCGAGTGTTTTTTTTTTACACTAGAAGAAGGCTGTGCAGGGCACTGCAGGCGTGCGGAAGAGTGTCCATTTAGCTTTCAGACGCGATCGTGGGTGGTGCGACGATATGCGCACTTCTCGTCAGGAACCTCTTGCTTTAATGTTTCGGTTCTTATATGTTATACCGGAGTGTCGCCACAAACATTCATGGTTGCGGTAGAGCTCTATCAATCTCTCCAACACCTTGCCGGGTCTAAACGTATTTTGATGACATGCTGCAGGCTACGGCGCATAGAACCTATCTTCCCCACATCAAGGCAGCGACCATGGAGCTAGGATATATGGAGGGAGCATAGCGCACTCCGATCGGGCTCAATTTGGCTGCAAAAGTTGAAACACTCGGGCACTCTCAATGCCCGACACGTCACAATTCTGAGCCAACCACAGACGCTTGGCTGAAGTTGGCTCCACCCACCTTCCCTACTACCCCACCTCATTTTCCAAAGCAAGATTAGTACCTCACCACAAGTCAGGGGGTGAGGTGTGCGTGCAAGTCGCTCTAATTTGTTATAATCAAGGGCCTGTGATCTTCATAGTTTTAAACTCTTAATATTTCTTTGCTAGTAATTTTGATATTCTTAAGTGTCTTCAAGTGAGGAAACACAATTTATTATCTTTCGGAGTCTTAGAATCCTAAATTAATGATTGTCGCTGGAAAACAGCTGGAAGAGCATTCAGCGAGCGTGTGCGCACTCTAGCGTAGCCAGTAGGCAACTGACGTCCGTGCTGACGTCACACTTGCGAGACGGTTATTGGTTACCACAAACATAGGAGAAATCTCAAAAACTGGTTCTTTTCACAGACGGCTATGCTCCCTCCATATATACTCCCTCCACGGCAGCGAATGAAGATGGAGTGAGTGAAGGGCAGACTGCTGCAAAGAATGTCCAAGTAAACCTCACGGTGCCCGCCTATAGCCCAGCAACAGTTTATGTGCCCGTCAAGTCACACTCAGTGTTGAAAAGGTTGTCAATGTAAACGCAGCTTAAAATTGCATCGTCCTCCAACTGGCGCCCTCACTTAAAGTGTTGGTGTCTGTGAGGTGGTCCCTGCATTTTCTCTTGGATTGGCTGCATGACCAGTTTCGCCAGCGTTTGCTTGTTAGAGTAAGCGAAACAACGCAGCAAAAATCATAAAACGGTTGAGTGCATGTCGAGGGTAACAAATGTGTTGGCGAGTGATTATGAAACGACTAGTGAACGTTATAATGAATAAGATTGGAGTGCATAAGCAGTGATGCGATATGTTGAAGTATTTGAACAAAGGGTATTGGTTGGGATTCGGTGTATAGTTGTGTGTTAGAAATGAGTACTTGAGTAATGCGAGTGCAGTGCATAAGCGGTGAACTTGGAGTGCTATGACAGTGAGCCTGAAGTGCTTTACTGGTGAGCCTGGAGTGCATTGGCCGATGAAACAGGAGCGCCTTCAGTGGGCCAGGCGTGCAATGGTGGCGTGCAAGAATGCTCGTAGTGATTTCGCTGAGTATGGAGTACATAAGCCGCGATGGGGTGTGTAATGGTGCGTTTACATTGATACTCTTTTCAACACTCAGAGTGTCACTTCGGCGGCCACATACACAGTTGCCGGGCTAGCAGGCGGTCATCGAAAGGTTCACTTGGACATTCTCCCTTGCCATCTTTTGCAGCAGTCTTGCTGAGTCTGCCCGTCACTCACTCCATCTTCAGTCGCCGTCTTGATGAGAAGGAGAGATTTAAATTTAAACAATTAATTTAAACAATTTAAAATTTAAACAATTTAAACAATTTAAACAATTTTAAACAATTTTAAACAATTTATTTACCACAGGTGATACAGAGGTAGAATTTTTCTTAAGTCTAGTACAATGGTCAAATTTGAGTATAGCTACCTGTGGGCCCGAATAAGTTCAGCGACTTCTAGGGCATCCTACCATCACGTTATTCTAAGGTGTACAAAAATGTTTAACCTAGTTCACTTAACCTAGTTTCGCATTAGACTGATCATTGAGATAATTAGCTCGATATTTTATGCTGTATTTTACAATATAGGTCAAATCGGCTATATTTAACAGTATGTTCGATAAAACGATTCAAGAGCAGAGAGAAGATTGGTTATGGTACACAGGCAAGTTACATTATGACATTATCATTAGTTACATGTAGGAGGCAAGATTTCGACACGGTGATCTTACACGACTAGTATTCTGATAGGAAGTGAGACTCAAGATGTCTTTTGAATACTTTGTACGAATTACATTCACGGATCTCTGCAGGTATAGAGTTCCAAGTTTTGGTTCCAACGAAGAGAATACTGTGTTGCGACCTGGCCTTTGAATAATAAGGAAGCATGAATTTACTTCTATTTCGGGTTAAATGGTCGTGATGACCAGTTTGCGCAGTCAATAATTGTCTTAGGCTATTGTCGCCATCATTTCTTAATGTTTTGAAAATGAAATTACAGAGGGAGATTTTGTAGAGATCCGAAAGTTTAAGTATTTGTAAATTTTTGAAAGAATCATTTGTGTGAGCAGTATATTCTAGGTTCTTTACCGCTCTGACAGCCCTTTTTCTGCAGAGTAAAAATTTTGTTGGTTTTATTTTTATCAGTTCCGTGCCATGCTTCTATTCCGTATTGCAAGTATGGAGAAATGAGCGTTTGGTAGAGCATTTGTAAAGCTGTTTCAGGCAGAAAATTTTTAACTTTATTTAGGATTCCGATGGATTTTGATAATTTAGAACTAATATGAGTTCTATGAGTTCTAAAGGGTTCTATGTGCCGTAGCCTGCAGCATGTCATCAGAATACGCTTGGACACGCCCAGATGTTGAAACGATTGATAGAGCTCTACCGCAACCAGGAATGTTTGTGAGGAAGTAAAACATATAAAAACCGAAAGATTAATGAAAGAGCTTTTTATCGACGAGAAGTGCGCGGAGTGTTGCACCTTCCTTCATCGCGTCTAAAAGGCAACTGAGCTCTCTTCTGCACGCTTGCAGCCTTGCAGTGCCCTGCTCTGCGTTCTTCTAGAGTAAACACTCGATACTCTTTCGCAACGTGCAGTTGTGTACAAAATTCTACATGTCGATGCAAATTTATATTCAAACTGTAAAATTTAGATACCAACGGCTGATACGTGCTAGCACATTTTTGATCGGAACTTCATTCAAGACGTGACTGCAGCTGACCTCAGGACGCAACAAGTTTGAGCGTCAGATTCCTCACCAACCCGCCACTGTTCATTTCATCTAATCTTCAGTGTCGTGTAATGCATTTAGGCAACGTAACGTTTTCGGTTACACTTCAGCCTAGGTTCGCGTGCTGTACTTCTGTATTGTTGTACTGTTTTGCGCGCTTGAACATGGTCACCGCCTGTGTAGGCTGCCTGTCCGGAGGGACCCTTGGACGTGTGGGAGCTTCTCGGACCGTCGCATTGATGGCCCAGACTGGGTAACCGTGGAGTGTGCCAGGAACACACTTACGGCGTATCAATTGTGAACTATAACGTTCTGGTCCTCTGAGCAAGAACCTGATGAATTTTTCACTTTAATGCCGGGTTTTGTATTGATCAAGGTGTAATTAGTCGCATTTAAAATTTAAACATTCAACTGCTATTGCCACCACTGGAATTTAAACCCCATTTTTATACATAGGCATTAAAGTGTGCGCTAGATGGGAGATGCCTGGAGGGAGGAGTCGGAGTGGTCTCAGATTTGAAATAAACTTTCCTTAGAGCCCTTGAATTTTCTTCAACTTCCATTATTTTGCGCAACTTGCCCGCGACCCAAGGATGTGAGAGTGTCAATGAAAACGCAGCTTGAGTGGGTTACCCTGTGAATTACGATATTCAAAGTCCAAGTACTTCGACGTAAATAAATGTTTTGAAAAATGTTTTTCATTTCCTGAGATTTCTATTATTACGTCTTCGGGCAGCCAGCTTCGGGAACATGCTCTTTCTGCGTATGTGCGAGGGCTATTCTGCACGTGCTGAGCATTATAACAGGGATGAATATCATACCAACTCTTATCTCTTACACGCTTTTATATGATTCTCTATTTGGTACTAATGCAAATAATTGATTAAGATTGTTTATGGTACACATTGCCCCTAAAATTGAAATTGAATTTATTTGATGATTTTTACACACCTTATGATTCACGTTGTAAATGTAATACTCATTTCTTAATGGCAGACGACCATTAATGCATGTGAGCCAATGTTTCTAGAATTTGCAGCGCGAGGATAAAGTAGGGAGCAAATTATTTCCCTAGAGACATACAAATCCCATGATTCGATAGCTCAAAATCGATAAATGTTTGAATTTATATTCAATCAAGACTAAGTCACCTCAAAGACTTTTTAATCTACAGTTAAAGCTTGCACCGGTAATTTTCGAGCACTCGGTATAGTGATGGTTGTGCTGAAATAAAGTATTTATTGATATTATCGTGGTCAATTGAAAATTTATCTTTCCTAGCCCTATTTACTCAGAATAAATTAAGGAAATCTTCCAAGCCTCGTAATTTAGCCTCATGATGGTCAATTCTAGCTTATTTATTCTTTTTCGTCTCTCCCTTCCGCTGTGAAGTGTTTACTATCTATTTTTTCCTGTTGTTTAGTTCACGAGGCTTGGAGACATTGACAGTTGACTAGCTAGGCTGCGAAACACAAGTGAACCTTCATATCAATCTCTATTTGAATTTCGATCAGCTGAGGATAATGATTAAAATAGGAAAATAGTGGTTTTTAAAATACTGAAAAAATAATTATTTTTTATATCATAACTGTGGAAGTTCAAGACACCTTCGGACTGAGAGCTCCACGGAAAAGATTTAGGTTCATATGGCACGGGATAAAAGAAAGAACGTTGTGACATGAAGTTTGAGCAAAAGTTTGGCGAATTGACTCGTCAATGGGCTCCACGAAAGACAAAGAGATGGATGAAAAGTTAGACCTACCCAACTTCGTAATTACTGCAGTAAATCGTCTTACTCGATGGTTCTAAATCTCTTGAAGAAGTTCAGGGAATGTGTGATGGTTGATATGTACTTCCTCTTAGTAAAATCCCTGACCAATCGCTTACGAGTTTGGTTCAGGGTGAAAAATATTTGAGGTGCATCATCGAAGAATCACCTCTGTATTATCACCTAAGTTTCTATTTAGCGTCTGCTGTATCTAGCCTCTTTACGTCTCCGACGTTAGCGGAATTCATCCAAACAACGCCCATATTCGACCCAGGACGTTCACACTTGGCCTTGCACATTACACTTTGCCGGCTAAAAGCCTGCAATTGGCTGTTTTGACTGTCGTCAGAATACTCGAACAGATTTCAATAATTGAAATCTGCGCATTTGGTAACTTTAGAAAAGAAGGGCCCTGCTTTAAGAATAAGGGGCTGGAAGCTAAGCTGTTTTTAATTATTTCATACTGACTCAACATGAGGTAAAAGGACTTAACCTAACCTCACCTGTCGCGATACGTGAAAAGGGTTATTAATCACGTACGCATGAGAGGATTTTCAACCTCTGAATTAATTAATTAACAATGTACACCTTGTGTTTACGTGAATAATACATAAAAGCATGGACAATAAAAGAATTGAAATAATAATGGGGTTTATTTAGGAAACACGTGGATTAAATACGAGCACACAAAATATCTCAATGCGATGATTAAAGCACAGGGAAATGTTCGAATGAAGTAATGATATACGCAGCAGTGCAATATTGCAAGATGCTCATGATCCTAACGACCTGGCAATACCATACGACACAATGAGTAAACTACACCTTGGCTGTATAGGCAGATAACTGCCACGAATCGTATTTTGCGTACGCTTCGTGGAGGCATGAATGGGCCAACATGAGCATGAAATAAACGGGATAACATGAGCAACATCATGAGACACACAAAGAACGAGAACTATGCTCTCCTTATTACAATGAACGCTAGAGCAACAATTTCAGGATTACTACAAAGTAACTTCCTGCACTATGCATAAAATCAAAGCACATAGTCGATGAATGGACTAGTATGAACACGAAACAACCGGGGATAATGAAATATATAAAATCAAAGAACTTTGCTTACCACAAGGTGTTCAAACATTAGTAAACACTTCACATCACGTACCATCTGAACTCTTGCTTTGTGACTGAAAAACATCCTCCTGCTAAGTGTACGACACAACAATAAAAAAAAACACAAATCAATTTCATAAATTGCGCGCCGCTTTGAATGCCGTATTCCGTGTACTGCTCTGCACTCTAATTTCACTTTAGATCACTGTTTTTCAGAGTTCTCAATAATACAATTTCTACTCTTCTGCGGTGAGTGTAGGCACCACCTAAGTTTCGTTCCCGTGAAGTTTTGAAGGGTGACCGCTACCAGGCTCCCTCGCTGCGGCCGCTCCATCGCAGGTGTAGACCGGCCCTGAAGATCTGAGATGCTGCGCCCAGAGAGCTCGTAGTTTGCGCTCCCGGCTGCACGGGGTCTAATCTCGCAGGATTTCTACACCGCCCAGCCCTCTCCCTCCACCTCCAAGCAGCTACAGCACCACCTCCAATCAGCTACAGAAATGTTAGGTTAAATTAATTTAGGTTAGGTTAAGTTAAGTTAAGTTAAGTTAGGTTGAGAGGTTAGGTTAAGTTAGGTTAGGTTGGGTTAGGTTAGGCCAAGTTCAGTTAGTTTAAGGTTTACTTTAAAAAGTTTAAAAATGCCTGTTTTTGCGTTCCGAGATGGAGGGTCGAATAGCCAAACACCAGCGGTCGTTGTAAAAACTGATTATAATGATTTAATACAGGTTAAATGTGGTATTCCGCTGTAATATCTACTTACTAAGTACTTGTAGTGATTATATTGCAGGGATTCATAATAACTGCATAACGATCACATAGGTTATTAAACCTCAGTAGTGCTACATAGTTCAATAATTGGCGCGAATGGCAACTTTAGTAGCTGCTCGTAGGTGGAGGGAGAGGGGTGGGCGGTGTAGAAATCCTGCGAGGTTGGACCCAGTGCCTCCCGGCTCTCACTGCCCGAACAGCTTAACCACTGTGGAATTCGCGGTTTATGGTTTTTTCCTTTGAAGACTTGGCAGCAGTGTGAGCTTAATTGGCAAGCTGTATTTTCTTGCTAACTCGAAGTCGCTGTAGAACTTGACATTTGCGTTCTCTCAAGCAAACAATTTGTACATTTTCACGTGCCGTTGTCACCCCGAAGTTGTTACGTTTCGAGCGGAGTTTGATGCCGGTGGTACTTCAGTGTCTGTTGGGGTCCATTGCTAAATTCTGGAGGCTCGATGTAGTAATATAAGCTCTGTATCGGGTGCACTTTTCTTGATGTCTTCTCGAGTGGCTGTTCCAACGGGGATCACGGCGGTGCCGGATCCCCAACCCGTGCACCAAAAAAAAAGCCGTCTCTCGTCGTGTAACCAAGCGAAAAATCCTTCCTAGATCCCTCCTGTCAGCTCCTTATAAGTCCTGCTCTTGTTTCTTTCCCTAATCTTCTCGAATCATCTCGGTTCCTTGCAGTTTCAAAGTCAGTCCTTCCTTTGATTGGTGAAGTTGTTTCTTGCCCCTGACGACTCCGCTTCTAATTGGTGCGCTCTCTGACACACCTCCTTGCCTACTCTACTCCTTGATTCTCATTGGTAGATGTTGACGCGGTCGTCTCCATGAGCCAGCCCCTACCTCCTCGAAGCTCACCCTCGCTTGTTTGAAGAGGGCTCGTACTCACGCCTACCCGTGTGTTGTGTATGTGAGCTCCCATGTGTGTTTTGTGTGTGTGTCTTGTGTTGTGTGTGTGTGTTGTGTTGCCTGTATGTGTTTGTGTTTTTGGATGTCTAAACCTTAGCGAGTTTGGGCGAAACGCTGACCACTTGAGCTCGACAGATTTATAGCCAGACTTTTCGAAACCTGTGTCACGAGAAATGGTCCCGCCTCATAATTAAATTGCTATAGTAAGAAAATCAGGTTCTCGGAATTGAGGAATTGGTATACCTCCAAAATGACACAATAAACAATGAATGCAAGGGAATATAAAAGAACACAGACACTAAGAAAAAGAAAAAACTTCTTGTACATATAATAAATTTAGGAATGTACTCACCAATGTTTAGAGACCCGACTTACATCAGCGCGTTTCTGTGCGCTGTCTGCCTCGGTGAGTGTGATGCTAGCGTTATCGAAGTTTTTAAACGCCAGTGAAATGCTAAGAAATTTTTATAATTAAACGCCCTGCTACAAAACATTAACCGTACATTGCTGGAACTGTAAGTTACACAAATTGACAAGTGCTGCTCTACCTAATTGACCGGTCAATTTCTTTACGTTAACTACACACCGAACACCTAAGAAATTATGCCTCACTGTCAGGAGGCGCACTCCAACGGCACAATAGATGGTTATTAGCCTCGGATCACAAATTCATTCGCCCAAGAGCAGCCTCAGTTCAAATCCCTGTTTCATACACAGTGCAGATAATGTCTCTCGACGTTTTTATGAAGAGACCGAACTTGCCAATTAAAGGAAACCGCCCTCCTGTAAGAAAACAAGAATTTACCGATTACTTTGATTCTACAATTTTCTCATATATATATATTTACATATTCAACGTTTAATTCAACTGCACCAATTTTCTTTTTACGTTATATGGACCTATTGTTTCCAACGGTACCTATCATAACAAAAGAACGAGTCTCACCCTCCCGGCGAAGCAACTAAGAATTTTTTTTAAACGATCTCCACGGTACGGGACCTTCTTCCCTCTGCAAAATTAGGTGTGATATTTTAACCTATTGATTCAAAAAAATATGTCTTAACAAGTTTCACTTCTCACTTATTTTTCAACGTATGACATTTTAAGTTAACACCCAGTCACGACGCAGAGTACAACATTTTAAGTTAACACCTAGACACGACGCACCTTATCGAACGGCTAGCAAAAACTTACTAACTTGTTCCCTGCGCTACCCCGAGTGTTCTTCGAGGGCTGCCCTCTTTCCAATCATGACCAATAGTACTTCTCCCGCACTTCCAAAATACACGCCTACTTCATTCCATTGGCTGTTTTTGGCGCTCGCCAGCTCCTCATTCGCTGTGACAAGAACGCGACTGATTCCCGCCCTCTTTTATGAGTCAATCTTGAAGTTAGAAATCGTTGCTATATGGTTACTTTGTATCTCAAGTACAGCGATTTGTCACTGTCACCCTCGCGGCTTTTCCTATTACCAGCGTGTTCGGCGAACAAGGCTTCCCACGGCTCTGCCCTGGACTGGGCCTCTCGGTCAGCAATAAATTTTTGCGTGCGGTTACACACTGCTCCTCTGTGCTCTGGAGGTCTGCTTTCAAAGCAAACATTAGCCCTAGACTCGAGTGCACAACTACACTCACACGATACATAAACTTATGTTGAATCCAAACATTCAGGGCTCTAACACACATGTTGGAGCGACCCATCTGTACCACTGGAATGCGCCTGGACACAATTTATAAACTCACAATTTTAGTTCAAACAAAAAAAGGTAAATGCGCACAACTTATCCCAAAAATTTAGGCATGAAAGTATATTCCAATTAAACATGAAAGTATATCCTAACACCTGAGAACAACGCTGTCCTTGTGGAGTTCTGCGGTTACAACATCCTGTCCACTTGTTCCTAGCTCAACAAGATATTCTATTTCCTCAATTAAAGTATTTTTAAAGTGAATTATTTCCTCAAATAAAGTATTTCCCAAACTTCCCCGAGTAAGGTATTTCCCAACAATCACCTAACCCACCTTAACCTAACCTAGCCCATCCTAGACTAAAACGATTTTCATTTTATGACACATTTATGACTAGGTGTCGTGATTACGTGCTTCATCGGGACATTAGATGACTCCGTTGTACTCTATTTCTCATCATTGCTCGTTACGTTTTTCCCTCCCGGCCATTTTTTGAAACTTAAATGAAGCATTAAAACCTGTTTTTTAAGAGCATGATGAAAATTGAGTAATAAGCAGCCGAAAATAAAAACGGCGAAGAGAACAGTCTGCTGTCATCATGATGACGTCATACGTGCACCACATTGTCGTAAATGATATTTGAAACATCAATCAATCAATTTAGGGTCGACAGGTTTGGTTAGGTTAGTTTAGGTTAAGTCCATTTAGCACCTGTGAAATCAGTTTTAAGAGCAGTTCAATGATAAGCTCCCAATTCCGAAACCAGGGTAATTTTTTCGAAATTCCCATGTATGGAGTTTTCAAAATAATACTTACGCACATAAACGTGCTCGCATGAATACTCTTGCATACATTCCCTTCTCAGCTAAAGACCACCGCCATCTTTGGTACAGGCCGCGGCGAATTACAGAAGCCCTTCTACGGCAGCAGATCGGCATCTAAATGCCCGTTTTTGAAGCGTGCATTAGCGGCACCGCGCGGAGTTGGGCAGGGCCTGCATGGCAAGCGGCGCGGGCGCGAAAGCACGAGAGCGCGTGCCGGCCTGCACAGACTCCAAACCCGCAGATTTGGACGCCGCCTACCCCTCTCCCTCCACCTCCGAGCAGCTACAGCACCACCTCCGAGCAGCTACAGAAATGTTAGGTTAAATTAATTTAGGTTAGGTTAATTAAGAGGTTAGGTTAAGTTAGATTAGGTTGGGTTAGGTTAGGCCAAGTTCAGTTAGTTTAAGGTTAACTTGAAAAAGTTTGAAAATGCCTGTTTTTGCGTGCCGATATGGAGGGTCGAATAGCCAAACACCAGCGGTCGTTGTAAAAACTTATTATAATGATTTAATACAGGTTAACTTTGGTATTCCGCTGAAGTATCCACTTACTAAGTACTTGTAGTGGTTATAATGCAGTGATTAATAATAAATGTACAACGAACAGATAGGTTAATAAACCTCAGTACTACTACATAGTTAAATAATTGGCGCGAATGGCAACTTGATGTAACAACACGGAGGTGGAAGGAGAGGGGTGGGCGGCGTCCAAATCTACGTGTTTGGAGTCTTTGCTGCCGGCCTCAAACTGCGCTGGCGCGAGTCTAGCGGCTCTGCTAGATGAGGGTTAAAAAGGTGCTTACTACCCACCATTTGGTAGGCAGAGAACGATGGGGTAGGAATCGAAGTGTTTTTATTGATGAAAGGAGAGCAATATGGACAGAGAAATTTAACTTACGCCAAAAATCAAAGAAAAATGTATGAAACACCACAATATCATGCGAAGTGTGTCAATGTCATTTCGCATTCCTTTTCAATTAAAATTTTCTAGAAGACCTGAATGGAGAGCTTTGAGAAATCATAGGTTCTTCTAAATATTAACGCAATTAAAATACACAACATTAGCGATGGAATATTCGATGTCAGGGTTCTCCTTTTTAAATGATTGTTTCACGTACGAACGTGCTTACGTACATTTGTGTACACCCATACACATATCTAAATATACACATTTGAATACTCACATACATATTGTAGCACACGTGCATAAACATGCAGAGAGATACGGATGTTTCATAGTTCAATGAACACGACGACTAAGATTGTAGTATTGCAACTATTACTAGGAAACCAGGATCAAGACTAGGACACCACCATTTGTACCATTCACAAAACGCACCAAAAGCCGAGGCGAAAAAACACTGCAATAGCTGAAATGAGTAGATCACTGCGTGTAAGACATCGACAATGATGTCATTCGATAGCTGCGAGTGTGAGCAAGATACTTTAGCTTTACGAACCTAGACTAGCGCATAATAAGAGCGACTTTAAGCCAAAAACTGCAAACCCAATAACGGAATGGAATAAGTAGTCCTACTTTAAAATATCGAAGCGCTAACTTTAAAATACTACAGTTATGACTTGGGTGCTAAAATTACAACTAAGGGTTCCAAAGTATTTATTTCCCATTATTGGCTGCTAAAAATTATTACTGAGCTTTCAAATCAGTCGAAGTCGAGCTTTCCGGTGCAGAGATATCGTTCTCATTATTTTTCTCGCTACTCGCACGTGCGTATGTATCAGTGAGGATGAGTATGTTTGTGTGTGTTTATGAATGCATGTAGATACGTGTATGGGTATTTGCACTTGGTTTCTTATTCGTCCAATAGTCTACCCATGTATAGATAACATATATCTTTGTGTTTGTTTTTATAAGTGCGTCTGTCTAAATTTTCTATGTATGGTCAGGCGTGCTTGTGTAATGTGTGTACGTTAAGATGTATCATAAAATCATCAAGAAAACAACGAAGCACAATTTTCTGCAGCTCCTTCAAAACTAAGAACAAATTTGTGGCATTCCATACTTTTGAAAGGAAGGTTATCAGGAAGCCAAACCAAACGGTTTTCGTTGTTTCCTTTCAGACATCTATTTTAAGTCTATTTTAATCGATATGGCTGGGCTAATAGGAGGAAGTACTGCTCAAGTTAGTGGAAAACTTGTCGAAGCCATTTTTTCTCATACGAGAACAGCCAGTTCCGCACCGTGAATTGTGCGATCTCATTAAAGATATGAAAGTTTCGTTCAGCCCCCGTTCTCCAGTGATAACCAGTGCGATCTCGTTATAGGAACATTTTTCAATTCATCTCTCCCAGCATCTTCGTCAAAACTTGTGACATCGATGATCCGTAATATCTGTTGCTCCAACCGGTTTTCTGCGGGAACGAGTCTGCAGTTTACGACGTACTGTTCGCGCTTATTTTGAGCAAGCTTTAGAGCCCTTGTGCTTCATTTTCTGACTAGTTCTTTTTACCTGCAGTTGTATTTGCCATCTGAAACTTTCTGGAAATTTTCCAATTTGTTGAGCTGTTCATTTCCAGTTTTAATCGTAATTGACACATTACTTTCTTCTTTCATGTGTATCCTGTTATGAATGTTGCAATCAGAGCCCTTATCTACATACTGTACTAGATTAAAAATTTTGAAACTCGAAGTAGGAATAGTTTATTATAATCTTTTACAGGATATATGTCTGGTGTATCTATTGATCATTATTAATTTATTTTCTGGATACCGTCGATACACTGTCTCTATTTTTGACAGTTTGTTCTTAGACATTGCCCGTAAAAATGTCATTGATGTACAACAGAGTTCGAGACTGTAAGATATTGTAATTGCGCGGTAAACATGTTTAGTTTTGGACCAAATACAAAACCTGTGCAGCACGAGGCGTGAGGCGACGCATTCTCGCCATGAAACTAAGTCATTAGGAGATTGAATACTCGATACATTGGATTGTGTCTTCCATACATTGCCTTGTATACATTGGGTAGTGAATTGGGTGAATAATGGCTTGGAATCCTCGAAATGCCGAGGATATCTTATACATTCATCGAAGAGACTGTAAAAATGAATCGCAACCGAAGGAAATCCATGCTATGTAACAGGTGATACTAGAAGGAGATGGTGGTGAACCAAGAACTTCTGAAACTAGAGTGAAGCAGTGAACATCTTTCGCTGTCGTCAATAACAGATCGATATGAAACATTCATTCATCGAAAAGGTACAAATGAGCTACAAGACAACGCATTATCACACATGTAGCAACACAAAGGCTTCATTAAACACCATAAGACGTCAGAGACTTCATTTCGACACTTGACTGAAAACTCTTTCCAAACCTTTCGTGCTCACCAGACTTGGCCCCATCGGATTACCATTTACGAGTATGTTCATCATTGACCCAAACACTTTCCCAAAAGTATTTCAGCAATTAAAAAGATGTCAAAAATGGCTCTCCTACTTCATGACTTAAATATTTGAAAAAATTTCCAATATTTTCAATATGAAACAAAAATGGGTAAATGTATCGTGTCTTTTTTTAAGGGTCCAATTTTTCTTTAGAAAAATTTAAGGATTAATTATCAGCACTTCTAGCATTTATTTTTAACGAGCAAACATTGAATGCAAAGGTTTTAATTTATGTACAATTTCAATGCTTGATTCGTTAGAAAACACGCTATCCAAATGAGAATTATTTTTCAAAGACCACAATATCAGTAGAGTTATTTTCATAATACTTGGCTTACTCAATTTTTCAGACACTGAACTACTAAGTTTGTTAACGTAAAATGATAAATCTTGTCTAGAGTGGAACTGGAATTGATTCTGAATACTTCTCATGCTCGTATTTATATTATGAATGAGCACACTCATATTCGAGTCATATTCTGCTGTAAAAATAAAAGTTGTTTTTAGCCGTGAATTTCGTCCATTTACTATTCGAGCAGCATGAGCTCAATTTCTAACAAGTCTCCTATTCAGAGATGAATTGCTTTTCTTCGATATAATTGGTAATAGTGCGCATGCACATGGTTGTAACTTTAATAAGTTTCTAGTCGTACTGCACAATATTGAATACTGCAGTGTTGTTGGTAAGGAAGAAAAAAATCTCTGCCGCATTAAATCTTTAGCGCCTAGCAGAGAAGAAAAGAATATGACGCCTGCGATATCGATTGAATTTTTCAATAAAACTCAGTCATAGGCTTTATTATGAAGTCACATTAAATGACGTAAGTCGGAATACGAACTCATTTGCAAATGAATAAAGTTCAAAGTAAATTTTCAAGGAAATATTAACTGGCCGCTTGAATTCCGGAGCGGTTTTAATAATCTTCATATTCTTGAGAAGTTAGTTAGCTGATACTAATTCATCAAGAAAGTGGGTTCAACTTCTATAATATCTAAATCAACTTTCAGGAGTGTTATGCTCCGGCCTTGAACTTTAAAATGATCTAAAATTCAAATTTGAAATAATAGATAATTTCCAAATTATTCATTAAAAATGAGATAATATTCATTTTCATCAAGTGAACTTGGTTATTAGAACCTAATAAAAAAAGACTGCAACGTACTTGTTCTAGACTCTTCATGGTAAACTTAACTAAAGTAATAAAAAAGTTTGCCATAAGAACAATAACTTCTAGGAATTCAATAAGTTAACTTGTATTTGCACAAACTAATCACCAACCCTATGTAATTCCTGATAGGGTTTGTGTCTGTAATTCAGATATTATGTCTAGCATCTTTCGAACGTAAATTTAGATTTTAGAAAGTTTGGCTTTAACTACTTTTGCCTTGATAAATCGGAATAGTTTCGAAAGTGTCGGAATATCGGATAATTCTCAAGGCATAAAAGTTGACATCGCAGAATCGAATTTCAATGCTATTTTTTTTAACGATTATGCCTATATTACACATATCAGCAGCAGCGTTACAAAGTAACACTGTTTGCAAAAGTGTTGCCTGCTCTTCTTCACGATTTGCATACCTTTAAATAATACACCTTGTGCTGCTCCCAAGTGTTTCAATGGAATACACATGAAATCAATTACTTTTAACGCTGAAAAATGATAATAGGAAAAATAAACATAAAATATTTTCTCGGCCCTTGACTTGAGCTGTTATAATAACTGTTCCAGTTAATCAATAAGATTGATTTGGAATTTTTAAGAACAAGAGCTCACTTTTATTATTCATAGAGTTATTCCTAGTTATGGGTTCACGTTTCAGCTCTTCAGTTAGAGTGCAAATATGCGAAGTGTCTTAACCCACAAAAAAAACTGGATTTTTAGGACACTCAAGTTAGAGACGTGGTGTTCATCGCCAAACTGACTTTTCCTAGCCAAGTTACTAACTAGGAACTGAACTAGGCCACTCAACCTGAAAGACATCTACGCCGCTATTAGGTGAAATTATTACTTAATCCATTCAGCCAGTTTTGACCTCTGATTTATGGGTTAGGACACTCTGCATATTTGTCCTCCAATTTATATACCAAATTAGTGAAGAAATTTTGGTATAGATTTAGATATATAAGAACATTGCAGTTCAGAACATTTAATTTGCTTCTTTGAAGAATATACACATATAGTAGAAGTTCATCAGGGACCTTAACCTTGTTAGTATTTTTATTTTTGCCTCAGACATATAGTTCAATCACTGGAAATAAAATATAATACCTCAAACTTAGATTGAAAGTAAATTAAATAACTAAATTAAACAACTAAATTCTTAGCTGAACAAAGAAAACATGGGAAATAGCATGTACAGGGATTGTGTTAGTAATTGGAATATTTGGGAAGAATCGGAATCGTATTAGAACCGCTAAAAAATTTTGTATCGTCCCAAAACCACTTTCGACAAATGGGAGACATGGCAAAATGATAGGTTATTAGAAAAAGTGATTTTGCTTAGACACAAATGATCATTGGGACCTCACATATCTTCGGTTGAATTTCTGTTGACGGATTCTAGAGCGTTCTCTTAACTCACCCTAAAATCTAAGCACAAGTGTCGAGGCACACGCCACGGTCGAAGGGCAAGTTCCGTACTCAAATATCCCACTCAAATATGCAATTTTTTTACAAATATATTTTAGCTAAAAATTATAGCGCAAACTAATATCCTAAAACTGAATAGTCTTAAAAAATCGTAGATGCACAACGAAGCAGCGCGCGCTGTCACCATCAGGGACACTTCCCCAAACATAGATGAGTAAAGATGTTAATGGGTCGTTAATTCTTAAGAATAACTGTACTTAGTGTACTAGCTAAACTTTGTGCAGCTCAAATTTTAACCCCAATGCTGACCGGGAACAAGACTAATGTGTTTTAATTACATTTCATTTTCTCTAATCTTAGCATTTTTTTCTAAATGTTTAATTTGGAGTTTTTATCGAAACGTTTTGACCGCGTGCTAGAGCTGTGTGCTATGATCGTCCAATGATATATAGTATTAAATCATATTGAAAAAAAAAAAAACACTTGAATAGTATTTGACCATTGGTTTAGTTTACGCATTAGTAGGAGCGATCAGATTCCTTCTATTCTAGAATTCTAAAAGTTACATGTAACACAAATCGCCGTTACTATTACTTCTATAGTCTTTTTTATGTGCAAAATGATATGGGAAATGCTTTTCAGGCCGTCTTTTTATTCAATCAGACATGGTTTATGAAAGATTATCACTGTAGGGAATTTCCTCATGATAAAGGCAGAAATTAATTTTCCTACACATTCTGAATTTGAAAATGTCCACAGATTTCTTTCTCATTTCTAAATATTACACAGATTTTTTACTTTGGGCTAGTTTTTGATTGAATTTATCACTTAATACTTCATTTTTCGAAGCTTGTGTTTAATGTTATTTTTGTCTTTGAAACCATATATGTTTTCAAGATAGAGTCTAAGACAGTACAAAAATGATCCAAGTAAATACTGTTGAGAACGCGGGGAATTAACATTTGCTAAAGAAAAGCGCCACATTACACGGCATATCATGAAATTATACAAATCGTATTTTGATAGTGACATGGGAGACCAGGACAAGTCATGGGCTCCTCATGTGTGTCGCCTACTTATGTGAAGACATTGAGCACCTGGCATGCAGGAAAAACTGTTCAAGTACAGTTTAGTGTTCCATTGATTTGGCGTGATCAGAAAGATCACTCTAATGACGGTCATTTCTGTCTGCAAGACTTTAAAGGCTGTACTACAGTAAGCGAAAAGAAACACTTGACCCAAATTTGTTATCAACAATGAAAGATTTTTGGGAAAGGATTTTATGAAATTAAGGGACAGCCGGGAGTAATTCAACTGTCTACAAAAAATAAACAACGGGAATAAATAGGTGAGTATACTTCAGGACAGCAGGAACCTCCCGGAGGTCGTGATTAATTGGAAGGTACTGCTAGGTAGAGGACCGCGAGCGCAGGACCTCCAACCTTGCCTCCATCTCCCGTTGCATGGTGAGATAATATGGATAGGATTTTTACGTGCAGAGTGTTTTTCGTAACAAGGTTATTATTAAGTCAGAGTTATAAGTTTACAATAGAAAGAATTATAGGTTTGCTATAGTAAGAGTTATAGGTTTACTGTAGTAAGAGTCATCGGTTCATTGTAGTAAGAGGCTTAGGTTCACTGTAGAATGAGTCATCGGTTCACTGTAGAATGAGTTCTAGGTTCACTATAGTAAGAGTTATTGGTTCAACATAGTAAGAATTATAGGTTCACGATAGTAAGAGCTATAGGTTCACTAGTAAGAGTTATAGGTTCAACATAGTAAGAGTTATAGGTTCTTTATAGTAAGTGTTATAGGTTCTTTATAGTAAGAGTTATAGGTTTAGCCCAAGCAAATGTGGATTAAGGGGATCATCCGGGTTTGAGACCTCTTTTCGTCCGATTCGTTTGAAAATTGGCCAGTATATGTCTTGTGTGAAAGTAAACCTTTTTTACTCATTTCATTTTTTCGATTTAGGGTTTAGTTTTATTTTTTTTGACGAAAAATGTGTTTTTTTGTATATTTTTATTGTTATTTCAGATTGGAACTCCTACTTCAGTTTTGATGCTAGAACAAAAACAAAGACAGTTTTAGAACCCTTGGAACATTTCTAACAAACGCTCGTTCAGTTTTTTTCAAATTCAAATTTTTTCTATTTTTCAAAATTTTTGGAAATTTCAAAAATCAGTAACAATTGTTTGGGTTTAGAGCTATGTATTTCTTCAAAGAATTCAAATTTGAAAAAAAATTAGAACGAACGTTTGTTAGAAATGTTCCAAGGATTCTAAAACTGTCTTCGGATTTGTTCTAGAATCAAAACTCGAGAACTAGTCCCAGGATGAATGTTGAAAATTCAAAGTGTTGGGTATAAGCAAAAAATAAAATTTTGTGTTGAAGTGTAATATAATGAACAATTGATGTAATTGAATGCAGTTTTAATTTTTATTTCGATACTTTCCATACATAACTTCATATTCAAACTGTGAATTGTGATTTCAAAATAAATAAAAAATTATAAAAAATTTTCCTTTTTTATCAAAAAAATAATTTTTTCTTTTTTCAGTCTGATTCTTATTAAATTTGACTATGATATGTAACCTTTTAAAAGAAACACAATTGATTCAATTCATTTTTTTGATTCAGGCCTTAGATTTTGCAAAAATTTGACAAATTGGTTTTTAGGTATTGATATTTCACTAATATTGATATTTCAAAATGGGACTCCTCCTTCAGTTTTGGTGCTAGAACAAAAACAAATGCAGTTTTAAAATCCTTGAAACATTTCTAACACACTCACATTCGGCTTTTTTTTCATTTCCCATTTGTTCTCTCTTTATATGGGGTCAAAATCGGGAAAATTGAAAGATTTTGGGTGCTTTTCATTGATATCGATATTTCAAAATGGGACTCCTTCTTCAGTTTTGATGCTAGAACAAAAACAAATGCAGTTTTAGAATCATTGAAACATTTCTAACACACTCACGTTCGGCTTTTCTTCCATTTCCCTTATGTTCTCTTCATACATGGGGTCAAAATCAGGAAAAAGTTAAAAAAAATATGGGTGCTTTTCATTGATATCGATATTTCAAAATGGAACTCCTCCTTCAGTTTTGATGCTAGAACAAAAAAAAATGCAGTTTTAGAATCCTTGGAAGATTTCTAACACACTCACGTTCGGCTTTTTTTCCATTTCCCATTTGTTCTCTTTTTATATGGGGTCAAAATCGGGAAAATTGAAATATTTTGGTCCCTTCACCCCCCCTGGGAGGTGGGGAATTATTGTCGTAGTGCCATAAAATTTTAGGAACGAATAGTGCACCAACTAAGGGTCCTTCTACAACAAAAACATGCAAAATGACCATGACATCGACAGGATCTGGCAAGGGCCCCGGATGATCCCCTTAAGTTTTATGTATATTCGACTCTTGCATCACTAGCCAGCTAACGCCAGCCTCACCGGTAACTAACCTCTAGAGTGTCGACTGGAAGGCCGAAGGCAGACGTAGACCAGCGCGATGAGATGTGGCGATCCGTAGAAGCGTCCACCAGACTGGCCCGAAGTTATCTCTCAAAGGGGTGATAGGTGTGCGGCAAACGAAGTGACGCGGATTGGTTGACTAACACACTAGAAGGCTCAGCTCTATCTCCATCTAAATGGCTATCTTCGCTACCAGCTGATGATTACTATAGTGGTGAATCTTTAACAGTCGAAACAAGAATTAATGGAAAAGTTGACAACAGCAGGGCTTAAGGTGTTCTGCCCGAAGCCTGAGCTCCAGGTTTACGAGAATGAAGTTTATGTCGTAGTCAATGTGGCTATGCTGCAGTCACAGTAGCTACTGATAAATAAACATCAGCTACTGGTAAGTAAACATAAGTTACTGGTTATGCCTTTAATATGTACTACTGATATATTTTTTGTTTTCCACTGTAGACCGCTCGAAAGATTTACCTGTGCCCTTACCTTCAGATCGAGAAATATGGAGTTCCAGCTGTGCAGATAAACATTCCAGAAGGTAATATAGGGGCTCGGTGATCCAAAAAGCGAGAGTAAACCTATACCATTTTCTCAAAAGGCTCGAAAGGACTTGTGCAGAGATCTTTATGAAACCAAGGACAAAATGAGCTTCTGGTATCAAGGCATCAAGAACGTGATCTTTTTGAGAAAGGAGTGGAGATAACATGGTACGAAAAACGTATGGAGAAGCTGCTTGCGCTGTTCACCATGAAGGATGACTTGTGTTTTCGTAATGACATCACTTAATTTTTTGAGCAAATTGTCAGACTACATGACAACACCAACTAGCCAATTTTCATAGAAGCATCACAGGGCACAAATAAAGCTGTTCTGCTACACAGCGGGAGCATTCTGTCATCTTTCCCCGTAGCTTATGGTACAATCATGAAAGAATAATTTGAAAATCAGACTGCAATTCTAACAGGCACAGAGTACGATGACCATAAAAGGCACATTTGTGCAGATTTCGAGATTGTGACCATGTTTAATGGCTCTCAGTTTGGTTATACTAAATTTTATTGCTTCCTCTGCTCATGGAACTCCAGAGCAAGAACTGAACATTATACAGGGTGTCCGACACTTTTTTTGCCAAACTTTAACATAAGGTAGCGATCGTCGAAATCAACACTTTTTATTCTATTAAGGTATTGTCTAAAATGCTTAGTTAAAAAGTTACAAATACGTGAAGTTACTTTTCATCCGATATTCTGAGTGCTCCTCGACATCAACGACAAAGATTAGTTTGTTTACTGTTAGCACTTCTTCCGCTGCAAATGTATCACCGGCAATGGAGGGAGTATCCTATGCTGAATTAGCGGATATGCACCTAGTGTATGGTGCAGCAAATGGAAATTCTAGGGAGGCTGTTCGAATTTACGTAGAAAGGCATCCTAACAGACATGTTCCATCGCGTCAAACATTCACAGCCATACACCGGAGATTGTGTGAATACGGATCATTTCACAGACCACGACTTGAAGGAAGACGCCAAAGGAGAGTAGCAGATCCAGACTAGGTGGAAGATGTCTTAGAATATTTTCGAAACAATCCTACTTCAAGCACTCGTTCTTGTGCACGTGCTTTACATTTAAGCAAAACTACTGTGTGGCATGTACTACATAACAGTGGTCAACATCCATTTTACTTTCAGCGTGTGCAGGAATTGCACGGTGAAGATTTCGAACGTCGTGTTGAATTTTCGAGGTGGTTTCAACAGAAAACAGATCAACAACCTCGTTTCCCATCGCGAGTCTTATTCAGAGACGAAGCGTCATTTACTCGAGAAGGAATACTTAATCTCCATAACCTGCACATGTGGTCTGGCAACAATCCACATGTTACAAGACAATGTCGACATCAGGTTAGATTCGCCGTAAAAGTCTGGGCAGGAATAATATCTTGGTGACCATCTGATTGGGCCATACATCGTACCAGAGAGACTAAATGGACGTACCTATTACATTTTTCTTAATGAAGTATTACCAGAACTACTGGAAAATGTACCTTTAGCTGACATCAGAGGAATGTATTTTCAACACGATGGTGCTCCTGTACACTTTCGGTTGCTGGTAGGCAATTATTGGATGCCCGATATCCCAATCGCTGGATAGGCCGATGCAGTCCCTTCGCGTGGCCACCAAGATCTCCTGATATTACGCCCCTAGATTACTTTTTCTGGGGGCATATGAAACGTTTAGTGTATGAAACACCGATTCCATTCAAAGAGGACCTAATGGGTAGGATTGTTGAAGCCTCGGAAAGGATTCGTGAAACTCCTGGTGTCTTTGCTCGCGTCCGCCAATCATTGGAGAGGCGTTTGAACGCCTGCATCGAAACAAATAGTCGGCATTTGGAACAATTTTTGTAAACATGTAACCTAGTTTACGGTTTCGTTTGTTGAGCTCATAATAATTACTGTCGAAAATGCTTTTTCCTTATCACAACATTAAAAGTTAATGTTAATTAATAATAATAAATGTTTCACATACTTGCCTAACTTCACATTTCGTATCCTTGCCATTGATGTGCCGCAGTTTACCGCCTTGGATTCATCTCCGCATGAGAGTGTACGAATTATTTTTAATAACTGTCCAAATTCAAGTCCTTGTAACTCTTTAACTAAGCATTTTAGACCATACCTTAATAGAATAAAAAGTGTTCAGTTGAACGATCGCAACCATATGTTAAATTTTGGCAACAAAAGTGTCGGACACCCTGTATACGCAATATTGGCTGATCCGAGATTGAAGTGAGCAAGGAAACATAACATCCTGCACGAACCACTAGTGAAAATTGATAAAATTCATTAAAATCCTTTAAGTATTAAACTTGATTTGTTTTAAGCAAATTGTGAAAGCCCTGGACATAGATCCCTCAGCATTTGCTAATCTTGAAGAGAAATTCTCTTTGTAAGCGCCATCCTGCACTCGTGTATACGAACATGCAGAACAAGATCGTAGCGTAAGCATCGTATACGCTCGTGAGCTTCGCTTCGCATACCACTTTGTTAACCGTGATTATGGCAATTCCTTTAGGTATAGCACTGTTATGATCAATATTATTTTCGTTTGTTCCTTGTACGCTTAGATTTGTCATACAACCAACCTGTGTAATTATTGAATGAATATTTGCCGATAATTATGGATAACTCAAGGCTACTTTGTTCTGAACTTTTGATTTCTTTCTCGTACTAGGAATATTTCATTCGTTTCAGATCGATTATTTATAAGCAACTCAATAATTTGAAACTTCTATTTTTCTAATTATCTGTCTATCATCTGTTTATTCTCCAATCTGAGGAAATTACTACTAGACATTGTTGGCGTCATTAGCGTTTACGGTATGAGTGCACCGCGTCTTGTTTCGATATGATGCAGAGAACTAAAATTGTGGCTCTGATGGAGTGTGTGCTACCTACTGATAATAAACGTTGGAACGCCCTTGTGTGTCTTTCCAACTACTAGTATCAGATTATTGAAAAATACTAAATGAAGGATCTAGAAATTCGGGCCTCCACCCTTCCCTAATTCAAGCTAAAATTAAAGAAGGTATCTTCATAGGTCCTTGAATTCGAAAAATTATTATTCTTGATGAAACTACAATCAAACATCTCGAGAGAAAAGAGACGCTTGCTTTCGAGTCATTCAAGGAAGTTTTTGAAAACTTCTTGAGAAAATATTGTTCAGTTGATTATGTGCAAATTATAAATGATCTTCAGAGACATTATCATATATTTATTGCAAACGTTTCGAAATTAAAATTACGTCATCAATGCTGAAAAAGGAGATAAATTAAAAATTCTAAAATCCTAATGAAAAACATGTACATATATTCCACAAAATGATTTATTCATTTTTATCCTGTTTCACCGCTGATAATGGAATTTTGATTCTGAAACGTTTGCAATGAATGTAATTTACGGGATGTAGCATGTCCCTAAACGTTCATGTGATGTAGCACGTCCCTAAACGTTCATGTGATGTAGCACGTCCCAAAACGTTCATGTGATGTAGCACGTCCCAAAACGTTCATGTGATGTAGCACGTCCCAAAACGTTCATGTGATGTAGCACGTCACAAAACGTTCATGTGATGTAGCACGTCAAAAAACGTTCATGTGATGTAGCACGTCCCTAAACGTTCATGTGATGTAGCACGTCCCTAAACGTTCATGTGATGTAGCACGTCCCAAAACGTTCATGTGATGTAGCACGTCCCAAAACGTTCATGTGATGTAGCACGTCCCAAAACGTTCATGTGATGTAGCACGTCCCAAAACGTTCATGTGATGTAGCACGTCCCAAAACGTTCATGTGATGTAGCACGTCCCAAAACGTTCATGTGATGTAGCACGTCCCAAAACGTTCATGTGATGTAGCACGTCCCAAAACGTTCATGTGATGTAGCACGTCCCTAAACGTTCATGTGATGTAGCACGTCCCTAAACGTTCATGTGATGTAGCACGTCCCTAAACGTTCATGTGATGTAGCACGTCCCTAAACGTTCATGTGATGTAGCACGTCCCTAAACGTTCATGTGATGTAGCACGTCCCTAAACGTTCATGTGATGTAGCACGTCCCTAAACGTTCATGTGATGTAGCACGTCCCTAAACGTTCATGTGATGTAGCACGTCCCTAAACGTTCATGTGATGTAGCACGTCCCTAAACGTTCATGTGATGTAGCACGTCCCTAAACGTTCATGTGATGTAGCACGTCCCTAAACGTTCATGTGATGTAGCACGTCCCTAAACGTTCATGTGATGTAGCACGTCCCTAAGCGTTCATGTGATGTAGCACGTCCCTAAGCGTTCATGTGATGTAGCACGTCCCTAAACGTTCATGTGATGTAGCACGTCCCTAAACGTTCATGTGATGTAGCACGTCCCTAAGCGTTCATGTGATGTAGCACGTCCCTAAGCGTTCATGTGATGTAGCACGTCCCTAAGCGTTCATGTGATGTAGCACGTCCCTAAGCGTTCATGTGATGTAGCACGTCCCTAAGCGTTCATGTGATGTAGCACGTCCCTAAGCGTTCATGTGATGTAGCACGTCCCTAAGCGTTCATGTGATGTAGCACGTCCCTAAGCGTTCATGTGATGTAGCACGTCCCTAAGCGTTCCTGTGATGTAGCACGTCCCTAAGCGTTCATGTGATGTAGCACGTCCCTAAGCGTTCCTGTGATGTAGCACGTCCCTAAGCGTTCCTGTGATGTAGCACGTCCCTAAACGTTCCTGTGATGTAGCACGTCCCAAAACGTTCATGTGATGTAGCACGTCCCAAAACGTTCATGTGATGTAGCACGTCCCTAAGCGTTCATGTGATGTAGCACGTCCCTAAGCGTTCATGTGATGTAGCACGTCCCTAAGCGTTCATGTGATGTAGCACGTCCCTAAGCGTTCATGTGATGTAGCACGTCCCTAAGCGTTCATGTGATGTAGCACGTCCCTAAGCGTTCATGTGATGTAGCACGTCCCTAAGCGTTCATGTGATGTAGCACGTCCCTAAGCGTTCATGTGATGTAGCACGTCCCTAAGCGTTCATGTGATGTAGCACGTCCCTAAGCGTTCATGTGATGTAGCACGTCCCTAAGCGTTCATGTGATGTAGCACGTCCCTAAGCGTTCATGTGATGTAGCACGTCCCTAAGCGTTCATGTGATGTAGCACGTCCCTAAGCGTTCATGTGATGTAGCACGTCCCTAAACGTTCATGTGATGTAGCACGTCCCTAAACGTTCATGTGATGTAGCACGTCCCTAAACGTTCATGTGATGTAGCACGTCCCTAAACGTTCATGTGATGTAGCACGTCCCTAAACGTTCATGTGATGTAGCACGTCCCTAAACGTTCATGTGATGTAGCACGTCCCTAAACGTTCATGTGATGTAGCACGTCCCTAAACGTTCATGTGATGTAGCACGTCCCTAAACGTTCATGTGATGTAGCACGTCCCTAAACGTTCATGTGATGTAGCACGTCCCTAAACGTTCATGTGATGTAGCACGTCCCAAAACGTTCCTGTGATGTAGCACGTCCCAAAACGTTCCTGTGATGTAGCACGTCCCAAAACGTTCCTGTGATGTAGCACGTCCCAAAACGTTCCTGTGATGTAGCACGTCCCAAAACGTTCCTGTGATGTAGCACGTCCCAAAACGTTCCTGTGATGTAGCACGTCCCAAAACGTTCCTGTGATGTAGCATGTCCCAAAACGTTCCTGTGATGTAGCATGTCCCAAAACGTTCCTGTGATGTAACATGTCCCAAAACGTTCATGTGATGTAACATGTCCCAAAACGTTCTTGTGATGTAGCATGTCCCAAAACGTTCATGTGATGTAGCATGTCCCAAAACGTTCATGTAATGTAGCATGTCCCAAAACGTTCATGTAATGTAGCATGTCCCAAAACGTTCATGTAATGTAGCATGTCCCAAAACGTTCCTGTGATGTAGCATGTCACAAAACGTTCATGTGATGTAGCATGTCACAAAACGTTCATGTGATGTAGCATGTCCCTAAACGTTCATGTGATGCACTCTCATTTGGAAATTTTTGCGGAGAACCTCGGTGATGGGAGTGATGAACATCTCAAGAATTCCATTGGCATATTTCTGTGTTAGTTCTGATGCCGCGGGGTCGCGGAATTTATATACACTGGGCTGCGCGACCGCCACTTCACCAGCCTAACCAACGCAAAGCACGGGTCGTAGCGCTGCTACCTTATTTACAATGCCCTCCAGGATCCGCCTTAACCTATCAACCTATCTCCAGAGCGTCCAAGGCTCCAATCAGCCAACAAACTCCAGAGCCGTCCCAGGCTACGGTACAGTCACCTGCAAAAGGGTTTACCAAAATACACCTGAACGCAAATTACGACCGGACTGCTTTGACAATTTGTACCAGTCTCCTGTTAATTTTCCTACCCAATCTCGTGGTGCTATCCTTAAGCCGGTCCTCATTGAAAACAACAAAATGCGAAAACTTACGTTTATTGATATCCACACTCAGGATATTACACTTTAAAACATACCACTTACGATAAAACCGGTCGGTATGACTAAGCTACATGAAACTATACAATCCTGCCTCACAGATTCAGCGATGATCTTATGGCGGAGTCTTCTAGCACCGGACGTTAGCCTTTATTACTTGTCCTTGCTCAGACCCACCATATCACGCACAACGTAGTCACCGTAGGAAGTACACACGGAGGAGTGCAAATGTAGCCAACCGACCTCTACCAACTTCAAAAACTAACTCTCAACCTATCCTCGGCAACACAGAGAAAATACATAAGAAGAGGAACAACTTCTAAGGGGACATCCTTGCCTCGCAATCCGAATACTAGCTCTCAATTGGCTAGTCGAATGAGTGACTCTAACCAATGAGCTACTCAAATAGGAGTGACGTTTCTTCCGTGCGAAACCTCATTGGCTCTCAGGTATTATCCCGTTTAGGGTAATTACCCCAAATTAGGGTAATTTCAAAAACTAAATGGCGACTTTAACGTGAGCATTGCTGCATTTCGTAACTATGTCTAATCATTATATAGGGTAATTTCATGCACTTAGGTTATTTTCCTGCAATTGAGGGGATATTCTTCTACACGCAATGGTATTTTCTCTATGACGGAACGACGACGAATTGGAGAAATTCCTTTGATATTTTATTGTAAGGCTGCAAGACCGGCAGACTCTCGGTGGGTCCTAGAGCTGAGACCAATAAAATGTCATGTAGCACCTAATGGCGCTGTTATAAAGTTGTGATTTACAAGGACCGAATTGCTGCACATTTTTTAGTACAAACGCGTTCTAACTAAGGACAATGAACGGCAGGCACATGTTATTAAAATGGGATTAGCATATATTTCAGGAATGGTTGTTTACCGAGAAAACTTGTCCATATTTAAACTCGCGCAAATCAATAAGGAAGAATGTAGTTACTTTACGGCAAATGAATACTACACTAAACCAATGATATCAAGTAGGGGAGTTACGAACAGGATTGTGACAAGAGAATCAGAAAATAAATCTCAATAATTTCCAATGAAGTTAATATTTAAAATACGTTTCCCAATACAAATTTGAATGCTTTACAAAACAGCTCTCAAGCTTGTAAATAAAATACAATACACTGAAAAACTACCCTTAGTGACCCAAAAGGAACCCAAATGATAGAAAAGAATCACCATTACTCAGCTCATTCAATAATACAAGAAAGCCTGACCCAATAACACTTTCAATACTAGTGAATCCATCAACAATGGAACTTTACCGAGGTAAGAGTGTAGCAAAATCAATGTGCGCTAGCACCATGTACATATTCTTGATATAGGTTTAAATTTTAATATTAAGATATGAGCCTAAATTCCTAATTTCCAAATATAAGTTTAAGTCGTAATAATTAAATATAAGTCTAAGCTTTTACTCACGAGAATTCACAGTAACCTTGCATTTCAATAATTTGAACTCAAACATAAATTCAGCCGTAAAATAACTATGAAAATCGTAAATAATTTAGCACTACGAAAGTGAATAAATTCACCCAAAAACTTAGATTAGAAAAACAATTATTTCATTAAAGACCTTACGAGTCTACAATAAAGAGCATCCTTCCGCCGCACGGTTTTCAAAACAAGGGTAGACTTCCGGGCCATTTCAGTATATAAAGTAGGGCGCAACAGCCAAATATGAACCATACAAATCTACAAGGGCCAGTGTTAAGACCTTAGATACAATCGGCGTCTGGAACATCCCTTCTCTCAACATTCTCAGTCTACAATCTTTACTACACTCCTCTTTACGACGCATTCTTTTTACCACAATATCACTCCTCTTTACACTCGCTTAGTCAACACCTCTGTCATCGTCTCTGACAGTCAATAATCTCTGTCAACATCACTGACAGTCAATAACATCTCTGTCAACATCACTGACAGTCAATAACATCTCTGTCAACATCACTGACAGTCAATAACATCTCTGTCAACATCACTGACAGTCAATAACATCTCTGTCAACATCACTGACAGTCAATATTTCCGTCATCTCTGACAGTCGACACCTCTGACAGTCGACATCTCTGTCGGTTTACATTCCAATGACACGCCTTCACCCTTGCGTCATCGTCATCAGCAGCATCTCTGCCACAAGAAAATTCTCGCCTGAACAAATCCTACGAAGATCTTGGACTTGGAAGAAACTATCCTGGCCTTTGTCTGGCTTACCCCCCCCCCCCCCCCCCTGGACGTGGCCTTTGCTGATCTCGTGTCCTGCTTCTGCCAGACTCATTAAAAGTCAAAGCTGAGTACAACCGTGGTTTCAATTCGTTTCCTCTCAACGCGATTGGCACGATACGGTATTCCCAGACAGCAATACGAACGAAAAAGTGAAAGAAAATCAATAGAATACATTTAGTCTCCTGAATAGGAGTGGTGACCCCAAAAGCATTTGGGAACCACATACCCAATTAGCTAAAACGTTACAAGCGTTAATTAAATTTTCTATTGAACTGTTTAGGTGCAGTTACTGATGTGTAATTTTCTTCACTTTTTCATTCACACTTGTTGAAGATACCCCTTTTTGTAGATGCCTAATGCATTGAAGTGTTCTACATTTTACAAAGTAATTCTGAAAATATGCGTTGACCCGAACGCAGCAAAAGTTAAATGCGGAGATGATTGTGAAGAGATTATTCACTAGTTTGCGAAACCCTATAACATGACGATAATTCTCGAAACAAAATAAAAATACTCTTTCAAAATTAATTATTTCCCCAATGAACTCTTCGCTGCAGTAATTGAGAGAAGGCGGGGAAGTTTCAACATACTCTTTAAAGCTTGTGAAGAGGTGCATAGATAAATCTTGATTCGTGAGAATACGAGAACAAGTTTCACATGAAGGTAAGGTTGTCCTTTCAACTTGAGGTGAAACTGGTTGATTTTATGGGCTATATACCCAGCGAAGTAGGTAACGGCACCATCTACCTCCATTGACTCGAACATCCCTCCAACAATCGTAGATGCGGAGAAAGTTTTGGCTGCCTCTATTTCTTGGTAGGAGAGAACAACCGCCTCAGGGGCCTCTTCAGGAACCTGGAAATCAAACCGTAACACAGCCATAAGAAATCGTGACAAAATAATCAATAAGAATCGTCCAGACTTAACTTAATATCACTGTAATAAATACACATGGAATGATATACAACTAAACATTATAGAAGTGAAACATACATCACTAGAGCCCAACAACAATGGCTTAATTTGTAGAACAGCTCGTGTAAATTTACAATGGCAGTACCGTCATTTTAGAGTGTAATTAGAACTGATACGAGCCTAAACGTCAAGTATATACGCTTCATACAAGTAGCCTCAATCAGAATGAAGAATCTATGACGTTAGAACAACATCAAGAAAATTATTTCTTCATTACCTCTTCAACTATGTTCCACATTTCCACATTCAGGTCTTCTTCGGCCACCTCAACATTGCTCTTCATTGGTGCCCTCATGAGAGAAGCTGTCGACACTTTGCAGTAAGCGTCAATGAAATTTTGAGGCGTTGGAAACTTCTGTACGTTTCTGATTTTACCAAAGAATTTTTCCAGCTCGTCTTGACACAGATTCCTGACGCACATGTAAGGTAGGACATCTTCCTTGATTTCTGTTCTCAACAATAAAAGTGCATTGATGGATTGAATCCACCCGTCAATAAAGAAACATCTTCGTTGGGGGTTCAATGAGCGCAATTCTTGTAGCCAAGAGATGTAGTCCTTCAAGATTTCAATAGACGGAGAACTTTGTGAGAGTGGTTTCCTGAGAAGCACTTTCTCTGCAGGAGACTGAGAGTTAAAAATATCGAATAGATCATTAAATTTTTTACAGTACAAGCTGGTTGCTGACGCAGAAGCTGAGAGGGATTGTTTTGAGACGTAGTAGTCTAAAGCCGCACTTGTTGAGTTCGACAACACTTGAGTGGCTAGTTTGACTTTCATCCTTTGGGCAAATTTCAAATTGTACACATGCTCATGCGACAGACGAGGAACACATTTTATGCTACTTTTCTGTTCCAATTCAAAAAGTTGTTTGATGTGATGCCAAGAAGCTGTGGAATATAGAGTGGGCATGATTAAATCACCTTTGAGAAGAAAGTTTCGAGCATTTTTAATTAAATGAGGAGGGTCTTTTAACACAATATACTTTTTATTTCCAAATTCTACAACAGGATTGGTTGATGAGCAGCCCATTTCCTTGAACGCTTTTTGGAAATTGCTGCCTTGGTCGCTCGTTATGCCTAAAACAACGAAGCCTTGCTTTTCCATTGCAGCAACAGACTCCCGCAAGATGTCTTTGATGTACGCTGAGGGCATAGCGGATGATGTAAAGTAGAAGCCAATTGGATGTTTCCACTTTTTGGCTACCCCAGAAGCCATAACACAAAATGCAGAAGTAGCCAGTTTTTTGCAATTTCCGGTTTTTATATTTTCATATCCTATTACGGTATCTTTTTCTTGATTATATGATAACCCTCTACGGAGGGACATTTCATCAGCGAAAATAAAGCATAGTTTATCTTTCGGGTTTGTGGGTTTCACTTTCATCTTCAAGATGGAAACACTTTTACTACTAATGCCTGGTGATAACTTGAAATTTCGCAGCACACTCACCACAGTAGTATATGAAGGCAAGGGTATGATGTTCCTCATTAGCTGATAATGGCTGACAGATGAACTGACAAGGATATTTAGAGCCAGCCATTTATGATACATGCTGTACCGTTGTTTACCCCTCAACTTATGTTTGACAAATTCACTGAGGTACGGTCCAAGTCTGCCAGAAACGCTCCTCAGAAATGCATCGGTGTTCAATCTCCTGTACAAAACCCGTGATTTCTTACAATGCCTTCTTTCTTTCTTAGCTCTCTTTGTAGTTGATGTAGAGGAGCATTCAAGGGCAATCCGAGTTCCGGAAGGAGACTCTATTAGGCGTCTTTTGCAAGGCAACCTTGGATGGTGAGAGCTTTGCAACTCGGACCATTTCCTTTTACGTAGAGAGCTCTGAAACAATTTATAAATGATTGAAGTACAGATAAAGTTAGTTAATTTTATTAAATGTCCTAATAATAATATTGAGAAAAATTTCTACATTGCCTAAATGGAATCAAATCATCCCACAATCGGTGTTCACAGAAATAGTATACTCATGGCATATTGTTTACACCATTTTTCGACATAACTATAGATCTAAGGTTGTTCCCTCGCTTCAAGAAGGAAAGGTATAGCCAAAAGCGCCAAGTCCTAACCACTCACACACAAAACTTTGGGTTTTAGGTTATCGAATTCGGCAGCAGGCACTTTTCACTGGTTTACCCTTGCTGTATCATGAAAGTCACGTGCACCCCAGACCTGCGCCCATACGTGTCCAAGACGTCCGCCACACCCCCTCGGGGCTGCGTCAAAATCAGGCATTCACAAGCACCGTCCATTAACATTTACCTTCTCCGAGTCATCTGGCTTCCTCAAATAACACACCACAACCACGCAATGGCCACTCCCATCCCATTCACCCACCCTAACTTTGGTCTACCTCTAATGCCCCTTCCACACACCTCCTTGGAGTTAGCACTGATGGCAGGTTCTACAGGATCAGGAGTGCCAGACGCAATAGCTGGACCTTCTTGGGCAACCCTACATTCCTCAGACGTTGCAAACAAGCGCCGTTTACAATGGATTGGAGGATTGGCACTCTTGGAAGAGCTCTGGAATAATGTACAAAACATCAATTACACTCGTTAATTTACTTGCAATCAATAAAATCCTACAGACAGAAACAGCGAGTTAAGAAAGAAGAGGAAAAACAGGAAAAGAAATGATAGCAAAAAAGGTACGAAAATTGGACGACTCAAAGTGAGCACACAAAATTAGGATTGCCGAAGGCCTTTTTATAGCTTAGGTCACGAAACAAAATCCCCTGGGGTCAACAATGCCCATAGCATAGGATTGACAAAGGTAACTAAACTAAAATTGCTTACCCTATGCCCCCTAATGGATTTCCCAATCTGTAACTGAAAATGCAGTAAGCTGTACTTTCAACATGACTGACCTGTACTGATGAAGCTATTACAATGTTCACTTTTGTGTCCTGTTGCGCAACATCAGAAGTGACAAAGTTGGGTGCATTTTGTGCTGAAAGCCTTTTAGCGCAAGTAATGAAAGGTTTTGCAGCACCTGAGGTTGACGGCTTGGCAGCACCTGGGGTTGACGTCTTGGCAGCACCTGGGGTTGACGGCTTGGCAGCACCTGGGATTGACGGCTTGGCAGCACCTGGGATTGACGGCTTGGCAGCACCTGGGATTGACGGCTTGGCAGCACCTGGGGTTGACGGCTTGCCAGCACCTGGGGTTGACGTCTTGGCAGCACCTGGGGTTGACGTCTTGGCAGCACCTGGGGTTGACGTCTTGGCAGCACCTGGGGTTGACGTCTTGGCAGCACCTGGGGTTGACGGCTTGGCAGCACCTGAGGTTGACGGCTTGGCAGCACCTGAGGTTGACGGCTTGGCAGCACCTGAGGTTGACGGCTTGCCAGCACCTGGGGTTGACGGCTTGCCAGCACCTGGGATTGAGCGTTGGGCAGCACCATGAGCATTACAACCATTACCTTCTCACAAGCAGTGCATTTATGCCTCAGTTTGTTGACACCAAACAGATCCTATATTAAGTTTTGCTTTTGTGAGGTAATTACAATTTTTGTAAGTCATCTTTCCAACACCAACAAATGATTTACAAATGCTTCTCAAGGTTCACTTCTATTGTGCCTATTGCAGATATTCTCATTTGTTGAATGAAACACCCGGTTAATATGAACTGCTTGATTTTTGCAAGAGGAGTCACTGGAAACCGGACCACAAAAGTTGATACTCATTTGCCCATTTGCAATGCAAAGTTTTTTTGGAGGGTTTAAAGGGTATGGATAGAAATTGTATGGCATTATTGTTTGATAATTAATATGAAGTATTGTAGCTTAAATTGAACAACTAATTTGCAAGATTTTATCCTAACACTAGCAATATTGCAAATACTAGATATTTCATATTATTAATGACTATGATGCAGCACTGTAGATTATGGTATAAAATTACCTGCATTGTTCTTTCCTAACATCAACTATCATGCAATTACTTTGTCATTTTTGATTGTTTAAGAACAACATAAGCATGTTCTGTACATACCCATAGAAAACATGTTCAATCTTTCCGAAAAGTAAGAGAAAAGTAAATTTGAATGTTATGGTATGTAATATGTTTGGAGTAAACATTCAGACACAAATGCACCGCTTGTGAAAAGATAACGGTTGTAATGCTACTACAGCTTTTTACCTTTAGTATAAGAAAGCTGAAGTTCAATTTAACAAAGGTAAAATTCAAGTTAACAAAGATCAAGTTTAATTTAAAAAAAAAAAAGTTTAATTTAAAAAATTTCAACTTTAATTTACAAAAAGGCCAAGTTTAATTCAAAAAATATATCAATTTTAATTTAAAAAAGGTCAAGTTTAATTTTAAAAAGGTCAAGTTTAATTTAAAAAAGCTCAAGTTCAATTTAAAAAACATCAAGTTCAATGTTGAAAAGGTTATGTTTCTAAAATTGCACACCTATGCAATAATAATATAATTGAAGCTTATTTGTGACAATGCATAATTGCTTAAAATGACTGGCACTGAAAATAGAGTAAATATAATATCAGACAAACAAAAGTGCTGTGATTTTGTACTTAATTTGACATTCTTCAAGTTTGACCTATGAATCATTTGCTAAACAGATCATAGGTATTTATAGCTATTTACAAAAAATGGTCCAAATAAACTTTATGTAATAAGTAACTGTGACAATTAGCAAACTGCACTGACTGAAAAGTTCAGCATTACATAGCTTCAAACTTATATTTAAACAATCAGGCTGCTACAATAGTGGTTTATTATATCATGTTATATAAAATAGTATTATACATACAATGTAATACCAAATTAGAGGCCAATCTCTTAACTAATAATTCTAATATAGCCTAATACCTAATTTAAAATATAGCCTACTTGAGAATTTTTAAATTCAACTTGAGCTTCATTAAATTGAACTTGAGCATTTTTAAATTAAAGTTAAAAGGCTCTAGAGTGGTCTCAAGTTGACACTATAGACATACCATAGGGTAAATTGTGAAATGAAAATAATTATCAAACATGGAAAAATTAGGTAGTATTCAGTCACTTGCCAGTCATCACAATAATGAATGGACCTTTCATTGCTACATTTAAACAAATGTTCACTCCTACACAACTTGAAGCAGGCAAGAGTGGTCACTCATGGGGAAGTTATGTGTCATGACTTTTTTTATTTACATATGCTCCAAATAATAATTAGTAAAAATCACTTTTAAGCACAATAAGTTTGCATTTTAGAAGCAATCTCAATAAGTAACAATATTTATGTTTCTAGGTTTATTGAAGTTCACATAGTAACCTACAATTGAAGGTTTCTGTCACTAGTTTTAGAACAATATGATTTAAAATAGAATTCCTCTGAGTTACGTGTACTAATTTCTAGTAACTTCTTTGATCAATTGACTTACTAATTTAGGAGCGCTTCAGCAGAATGATGCCCATATATTTTTACACGCAGTGCATTTGCATCAGAGTTTTGGTCATTCTCAAACAATCAAATTAATCAAAATATTTGCATTATTCATGATGTTACAAAAGAATAATGCAAATAAGTTTTAAAGCATAGGCTACAGTAATGCATTTCAATCAGAAATAACACAATAATTTAATATCTAACCATTACCATTCAACTCCAATAAAGCCTTGCAATAATAAAGCATCCAATAATAAAGCATTAAATTGTCATCATTAGATCTCATAACAAAATTGAAAACAATTCAAAGGTGTCACTCTCATGAATGAGACTGCATTACGAAATACTGAAAACAAAGACAATTGCAATTTGCAACTAGATATTTTTAACAATTACACATTACCTGGTTTGTCCACCACAGTTTGTTGTGGAATAGCATCAGGTTTTAACAAGAACTTATTTTTGAATGGAGATAACACATATGAATAATACCATTTGCAGAAGTGTTGGGCACACACATAGTAATTCCTAATTAAATTTCGCAGTTTCAACAAGTGAAGAGCCTCATTACCGCACGCTTCAAGCCACGCAGAACAAGTTTTCTTTCTAAAATTGAAATAAACTAAATCAGGGCGATTGACGCTATTATTTTCGCAATTAGTCATACAACAACGCTTCACACGAATACAAGGCGCCATGATCACTGTGCCATGATGCAGAACTTTCTTCTAATAATGTCAACCAATCAATGCGCACCAATTTCAAAACAAATGATGTCATGAAACCTCTGCGCCCTGAGTGGTCATTGGTGATGACGTTTTTTACGTCTCCAGCTCGGAGCAAAATACTGATGAATCCCGTATCTTCTTGTATTTGGTCTGTGTCGGCAACCCTCCACGTGCTCTCGCTATTACGCGTAACGGGTCGCACGTGGATGTCACTTTCCAGAGTATACAGAACGCAACTACTAACAAACAAGACGCAACTAACAATAATAAGGTTTCACAATAGTAGCACACTACTATATTTCAGTGATGGAGCAACAATCCAAAGAAAATGGAACCCTGGCATATTGAGAGACTACTGCTGGAATATGAAAAGAGAAGAATACACTCCACACAATAACTCTGCAAAGACGAATGTTATTTAAACTGGCTGGTGTGTGTTTTTCATTCATGACAACTAATAATAAGTATATGATTCATTGCCCTGGGAAATTGTGCCTAATTTGGAGAAATAAGCTTAGATTCAGAATCAGAATATTTTCTCTCTAAACAGGTCACGTTACACGTACTTTTTCTGATCCTGAAGCTTGTTACACAGCGATTCAATGGCATGGAAAACTGAGGCGAGTGCGTGCAAGTCTCAAATTTACATACAACTATAAAGCAAAGTATGCCCTATTATCACTTAGCAATTAAGTAGACATTCCTTTTCCTGCACCTAATATGAGAAAAACTTGCTTTTTTAAAGTGACGTGAAAAAACTTATCACTGATACCTAAATAAACAAGCCATGAACGCTAAATTATTCACACGTGCGGGTCTTAGACCTCTCAAATTTTTCAAATTTTGTCTATAACATCTCATTAGGGCCAGTTGGAAATACTCAGCGATAACAACGATTGAACAATGAAAATTTTCTCATTCTTCTTCGCCAGAGACTCTCGAAATTAAGGGCTGGATGATACACTCGCTACTATTTTCACTCGTGATATTTTTTTCAATGTTGTGCACCTTTTGAAGGAAATAAGAGTGTGAACTTGACGTCTTATTTCTCAAATTACGTAAGATAAAATCAAATTCACGAATAGGTTTTAAAATATAACTTGAAATAACTGTGTCTGTTCATCATGTCGCCATGCTTGGCAGCTTATTTTAAGGCCATGAACCACGGTTGTCTGTGTCGTAGCAGCAGGAGGTTGTCCAGCTTAAAATAGCTGATGACCAGCGTGAAATTTCATTTAAACAATCATCGGGTCTGCTTGTGATTTACCGCCTCTTTCTTAGTTCACCTATAACACATCTATGAATTCCGATTAAATAAATATATCTATATCTATATATATTAGACTTGATATTAGTTTAAGTCAGGGTTGCGAAGTCGGAGTCGGGAGTCGGAGTTGCCGAAGTCGCAAGTTTTAGGGTTGAGTCGGAGTCGCTTCTCTGAATGGGGTGGAGTCGGAGTAGGAGTCGAAGTCGCTTTTCCGAATGTGTTGGAGTCGGAGTAGGAATCGTTCATTCGGATGTGGTGGAGTTGAAGTTGTAGTCACTATTTTTGGATGTCTTCGATTTTAATTTTTGCTAAAAATTGTTTATAATTGTTTGAAACCGAAAGTAAACATGCAGAGTTGAAATACTTTACTGAGAAGCTAAAAATACGCAGTGTTTTTGCTGCTTATTTTGTTCGAAGTTCGAAACAGCGTGTTTATGCCTTTTACCTAATACTGTCATTGATATCTAGTCATTGTGGGTTCGCACATATATATATATGAGATACCTCCGAGTGCGAAATATCATTTTCGTATTGGAGCAATAATGCATATTTTGCAGTTAAAAAGCAGGAATTTGAATTGAAGGCATCGAAAATTCATTCTATTCATTTCTGTTTCGTTCATTTCCTTTTCAATTAATTCATAGAAAGTAGAAACTAGTGGTAAATGTGTTGCAAGTTACTTGCAGAACAGCTCAGCTGATGCAATACGTTGTACTCGTTGACTAGTCTTTGCAGAAACCTGAAGTTATGTTGTGATCATTAATATTTCTAGTTTTTAGGTTATGATGCATTGATAACGACTAGTCTTTGCGAAAATTTGAAGCCATAGTCTGATATATAAAAACATATAATTTTCAGGTTATGTTATCACTATTGCTGATGAAAATTAAATTAGCTTGTCCTAATGTTAACAACTGGAATATTAATTGATATTTTCAGCAATATGCAGTACCTACGAACTTCAAAATGATCTCTTTGTTTTGGTTACTTCATTGTCTTTAGATCAAGTTATCACGTATTACCGATGAATTGTTTTTTGCGCATTTCTGAGTTGTGCTGTATTTCACTATATCATTTTCATGTTTAATTTTATCTTCTAATCACTCCCCAGTTTCTAACTAAGCATACGCTGAAATGGAGATTTTTATAATTCTGTTTGTACAATAATTTGAAAAAATCAAATAGTGTCTGTTTCTTGGCTTTGTATATTAATTACTTTTTCTTAAGGAAAATTTGATAAAGCTGCAAGCTAATCAATATCGGTATTGGGATACATGAAAAAAATAAAATACACTGTAAATGAGCTGCAGTGAAAGAAATAACACAACACTAGCAAAAACGTCACTTTGTCAAACACATGTTGTAACTAGAGCAATGCACTATCTCAGCTCCAATGATTGTTGCACTTATGCGGTAACACAAATTTTCTTGCTGAAAATGTTCCAACTTGCACCATAACTACAAAATGAAAAGGACATGGGCGTCTACTAAAATAAGAAAATTTCAAATACATACATAGTAAAAAGTAAGACGAGAATAAAATACAGTATCATCATTCACAAAAAGAAGCTAAAAGTGGCTTTTATTCGTAACCAAAACGTTCTGAAAACGGCAGGCCCCTGCGACGAAAGTAGAGAAACTTTCGCATATTATAGCCGATATATATCATAGTCTTGAGCAATAATACAGAGTGTAGATACAGAGAAGATTAGGTAGAGTGCAAATCTTGCCTACCTTATGTATATCATAATTTTTGGGATTTTGAGCATAGTAATTAAATCAACTATTGTAATTTCGTTCAATTGGTGAATACTTGGTAATAGAAAAAACTGTTGATGATTATCTATGCTTCTCAGGATAGGCACTGCCTATTAGTATTAAAAAAACTGTTGATGCTTATCTATGCTTTTCAGGGTAGGCACTGCCTACTTTGGCTACTCAGACGACAACTGTCTGTAATATTTGCATATACTATATATATGTATAGTAGTGTACACGACCCGTCATAAATGACGGAATTCAATATTGGCTTTATACAAATCTTCCAGATGTGGATGACAAACCAATAAATCCATCCTTATAGTGCCCGCGATTAAAATATTCCTGTGCTTGTGCTCGGGTGAAACGCAGATTGCAGATATGATCACTATAGGGATCCTTTAAGAGCGTGAAAAGGACATACCAACCAACCAAGGCGGACGAACCAATTTTATTTGTTCAGTAATTAATTGAACATTGTAATAACATAGAAGTTATGCACAGGAAATAACCAAATATATTTATTCATTTATTTGTTTAAGGAGACACTTAGCGTTTTATTGTATAAGAATAATAAACATTATATAAGATGTTTTTTTTGCAGACAAATTTCTACCATTGGAACAAAAACTAAAAATAATTCGATTTTCATGAATGATAAAAGGGCAAAACTCCTTAGTTTTAGAGTTATAATTAAGGACGTAAAGAAAGTTTAAAACTCAAAGTAGGACACCAAAAGCGCGCCGATGTTAGCACTAGTCATGACAGCTCCGACCCCACTAAAGCATTTTTTGTTATTTTTACAATAAAACCTGCACGCATTTTACAATTGCGAAAAATTTGAAATTTAAATGTTCGTTAGGAAATTACCTCTAAGTCATCAAGGAAAAACTTAAGTAGTTATTTCATTAATTAATAAAACGTACTAACAGTATTCTATGCTTAAAAGCTTGAAACTGCAGATACTTTCACTAACCACCAAATGCTGGCAGTTTTTTTTGCAAAGATATCAAAAACCTATTTAAAAGGGGTTGGAACTATCAAGACTACACCTATTTCACTTCAAACTTTTCTAAGTCAAGGTCAATTTAATCTAACTGGAATTAAATTTAATCCAAGTCAAATTCAAACTCATCCAACCCTAAGTTGAGTTATGAATTCACGTAATCACTCGCTTATTTGAGCGTTTTTTGTCTTAAATATATTTTTACTGGATGTGATGAGCAAGACAATCGCTTTCCTTTTAACTAGGAATGCATAAAATTTCCATCTGTGTTGCAATCTAAAGGCAAGCTGTCGTAAAATGTGCAGGTATCCAGCACCAGGAGGCAGAGTGTGATTCAGATCTTTGAGAGGCGTAAAAGATACAAGGCAATCATAAAAACTACGTTTTATACTAATTAAAGTTATTTCAAAATTCTACATTAATGGTAGTTTGCATCCATTCATATATTTATGTTCACAACGTAATTTTATGTTATGCATACACATAGTAGTGTCGAGGAATTATTTACACTCATGAAGAGTTTTATATTAGTGAAATTTCACTCTAACAAATGTATAAAATCATCTAAACATGCAACTACATAATATTAACACTGGACGACATGGCGATTTAATTTCTAAAAGAAATATAGCAACGAAGTCTTTTTTCGCACGTTCAAACTATTTTCGTAAAAACAAGTTACAATTTATTTCATCGACATAGATGATATATTTGCCTTGGCCTTTTAATTTGAAGGGATGGCAACACTTTTATTGCTAATGCAGGAATGTATCAGTGCAGTAATGTACTCCTATAAATTGTATTCAAACGGAATAGTACATAAGTACTCAGTGAATCGCATTTTTATATTTCTCTTAAAGCGTAAATTTACATAATGTCCAATGGTAATCATATATGATGATGCAAGTGTCATTTATGATTTCATATATAAATATGTGATAAAGTGGAATTTCACTCATGTAAATCTCTAAATGAGTATAAACAAATCCTCGATACTATTAGGTGTAACATAAAATTACCGTTCGAACATAAATATTTGAATTGATGCATACTACTATTAATGTAGAATTTTAAAATAAATTCAATGAGTAGTACAATGCGAACCCTTTATATTTGAATTGTATCTTTTACTCCGGTCATAGATCTCAATCCCACTCTGCCTCCTGGTGCTGGATACTTAGCACATTTTACGACAGCTGGTCATCAGATTGCAACATTGGCGGAAATTTTATGTATTCCTCGCTGAAAGGAAAGCGATTGTCTCGCTTCCAACATCCAATAAATACATATTTAACACAAAAAACGTTCGAATAAACCTGTGATTATTTCATTTCTTTGCTCAACTTGGGTTGGCTTTATTTGAACTTAAGTTGGATTAAATTGAACTTGACATGGATAAAATTGAACTTTATTGGAATAATTTTGAGTGAAAAACTTTAGTTGTAATAAAATAGGAGAAATTATGCACAGGAAATACCTAAATCTATTTTTTGTTGTTTATGGAGACACTTCGCATTTTATTGCATAAGAATAATCAACAATATACAATGAAACGCCCTATGCTTCCATCAATTTATAAATAAATATGTGTTCTTGTGCGTAATTTTTCTTATGTTATTATAATGGGAAACTGCTGACTTGTATGGTATCATAAATACTATTCGAATGATATGAAAATCCGGGCATCTGCTCACTCTTGTTTATGAGTGAAAAATATTGCTTGAAAATTGAATCTATTGTTTAGAAAATGCAGCTTATCGCGGTAAAAACGTATGGTAATTTTTTTTTAAAACTTCTTGGTTAATAGTAATTTAAATTATAATACACAGTTGTTGCTTGCTTGGTTGGTGTGTGCTTCTGTAATGTTCTTAAAGATGCTTAATGACCGTACCTGTGGTATGAGTTTCATTAGTCTGAGGCGGTACGAGAATATTTTAATCGCGGGTACTATTATCATGATGCAACTTATTCTCTTCTATGATTCAAATGAATTCCAGTCATCCATTCGCGTTGTTATCACGTATGTGTCTGAAGAAGTGTTGAAACTTATCCAGGAAGCGCAGTGTGCGTGAACACTTTTGGCACATCTGGAAAAAACAACCGAATATTATTCAATAAAATTTATCCCGAACACTCTGTAAACAGATATAACGAACAAAGCATCTCACAATTTTAGGGCAAGTCAATAAATTTGAACACACTCTTCCAAACTTCAGAGAGAACCTTGTGTGAGTCATTGAAGTATGAAGTGCTCTCAGAACGCATGGAAATGGACGACTGCTGGAGAGCTCATGGCGACCTTTGATGTCGTGTTTTTGCGCTCTCAAAGAAGCCTTTGGCCGCGCAGTTATGCTCTGGTCAGAGCCGCGGAGTGAGGCACCACTAACAGCTTCCTTGCGCTACCCAGCATGAAACTCACTGCAAACAGCGGGTAAATGTGCTCGGTACGAAGTAAAAATGAATCATCCATTTCTGCATTCGTAATACTATCGCAAAGTCGTGACTGACCATTTCAATGGAAATTATTCCATGCAAAATGATTTACAAAAATCACACAGTGCACGGCTTCCATCAGTAAAATGGCTATCACCAAATGAACATAGTAAATTTAAATGCAATGCATTACATCTGATAGGATTCAAATGCAATCTCACAGGACAAATCAGTCCAGTTGCAAAATTAGAACAACAATTTGCATGGTAAAAATTTCGCCAAGAATTCTGCTAAACAAAAATAATGTTTCCTAGACAATACAAATTTCATCAATTTTTTCACAATTACATTTGCTTTCAGATTACGTAAAAACTACTCGTAGTTAGTTTTTACAACACCTCAGTCACTTCTTTTAGTTATGAAAAATTGCAGGCCGGACATTCATCGCTCAGATTCAGTTGATTTCAATTTAGTGAAGAGACAGTGGTAAGCAAATGATGAGAACGATATTATGAAAATCGCTAGCTTTAGTGTAGGTGCCACTTAAATTTTTTTCATGTCTGTAGGAGGCACAAGGGAATGTTGCGTATTTTAAATATTTGGGACTCCATAACTTAACGATTTAAATTTCTATAGCGATAGAAGGTATATGCCATGTATTAAGATACTGTAATTTGCGATCTGAAAATAACAAGCTAAAGAAACACATTCATTGTTCTTTGGTAGTTTCGAATATTCAGAGAAATGAAAACAGAGTAATTATCAATACTTTAACTGTTTAAATATCTCCCCACATCAGTGGAAATATTTTCTTTGGTGACTTTCGGTAACTAATAAAATGACTAATAATGAGCTCATATGTATAATGATGCGTAACAAAGAAGTTTTGTTTGTAAAACTGCACAAGCGTGTATAACGGCGTTCCGTCCTGCACTGGGGGCGGTTGTGCAGGGTTTGTGCAGGGTTGGTTGCCTTAAGAGCATCATGCAGCGTCCATCTTCCCGTAGACTAGGAGTTTACCATCAACAGCTGAAATTACTCCAAAACTCATGACACTATAGGCTCCGACCTCAGCCCTAATTTTATTGGACTGATGAGAATAGTTTCCCTGACAAAGCAATGAAAAAATGTCTAATGAAAATTCTCGGTCAAATGTACAAAACTGAAAATCCCACGCAGCGATAAAATGAACGCTGATCATTAGCTCACGAACATTTCCAATGATTAAAAGTTCAAACCAAACATTCGAATAGTGTTATGGATTAACTAACCAAAAACATGTACAGTGTAACATGTAGAACATAAGACTGTACTCAATATCTAACAGCAAACAGTGTTAGCTCTGTTAGTCAAATATGAGTCTAGACATCCCCGTAACCTGCTCAAATATGGTAAAATTCTTCAGTTGAATCTGTGCTATGTTGTTAATTCAGATAACTGTTAGCATATGAAACATATATACTAAAATTTAACAGAGAAACGGTAAAAGTTAACATTCTTGTTCATGTTTTCAGCATTTGATACCTTTTTTATGATTGTATTTTGGTCAGTATTGAGTTTCATTCTACCCATTATTCATGGTAAAAATAGAACGTAGAAACAATTTAGTGTTTGATATTTTACTTGCGTCCGTTCAATACATTTTTATCTATATTTTATTCGTCTAGTAATTTGAGATCCACCAAATTCAAACCTACTTTTGAAAGATGCATAAGCGAGAACATTCTGTAAACCATCTGCCGCCAGGCCGGAATTCTAGAATATTTTATCCCAACATAAAATTCCTTTGAGAAATAGTTCTTGAGTAATAAGGAAATTTTGGAGTTTATTGCTATTTCTCATCAACGGTCATGATAGTTGAAGCTCAAATTTTTGTCCAAAGTTATATATTTCTCTACTTGTGTCTGATTTGCCCATAATACTTGAGAGAAAAGATAATTAATCCTTAGAGATTTCCAGAATTTTTATGATCCTGAAACACCTATTTGTGAGGGCATTTAAATATAAGTCTTATAAAACCCTAATGTAAGCCACCCTCGACACTATTGCTTAGGAAAAATTAAAGTTCAATAATCTTTCAGTTCTGTTCTTGTCAATGCCATTTCCATTTTCAATGTCGTATTTTGAAAACGGCTGCTGCATCAGTGAGCTGCAAATTAATTTTAGAGCTCAACTTGGTGCGACGGGCTTGACCTGGGCACAAAACCGACAGATTTGGATAACTGTTTACGCATGTGATTGATATATGATTTCTGAAAGTCATATTTTTGTCTACTTTGACAACTATGCAGCTTTGAGAGCATTTTGTCCAAAAGTGTGCAACTTTAAGAACGTTGAATTTTTCCGCTGGTAGTCCACAGTGCAGGGGAAAATATTTCCTTTGCGTTAGTGAAGAGTATATTTAGTTTTGATGACATTTATGGAGATTTCAATGGTTACCAGCAGGAGAACACATGTGCTAAAATAGCCTGTTTTTTATTTGCTATGTGCATTTTGTTTTAATAAAAAAAGTTCGAGGATAAAATATTGTCAGCTGTGAATGTTCAAATTAAGGAAAAACTTTTGATGAAAGCCGTCGTACATTCATTTACTAACTTTTTGTGAGGATTTTTTGTATGGACTGTTGTGTAACAACTATCCGATAGGATAAATTTCCTTCTTTCAGTCAGCGGTACACGCTAGACTATGTGTGCTCGTATACTTGAGGAATAGTTTGAAATACTAGTATCCTAGTTATGAATAAAACTTGTCGTGAGAGCTGTAGCTCTTATAGAATAATTTTTCTTCACACTTTTAAAAATTTAACAATTTTCGTTGATTCTCTATCAATTTCAGTTCTGCTAAAGCTAGTTCGTGAGACAATGAATGTACTAGGGTATTTATTTTCCTCATAAGTTGTAAAATCACTTCACTTGACAGCTTAATATTGTTAAAACGACAAAAAATATGTATCAAAGAATGCAAAACATCAATAGATTCTTTAACAATAATTTTATTTTTATGTTGCTGCTAGCGAGGGTTAACTTAGTTGTAATAAAACATTTTTTCTCCTTGCCCAGAAACTTGAATAGTCGGAATAAATCGTATTAAATTTGTTTCTTTCGTTATTATTATTTTGATTTTCAAAATTATTTGTTCATAATGAGCGTACCTGATAACGCTTTAGAACTTCAGAACTAATCACGATACAAGTTTTCTACTAGTGGCGCTGAAGTAAGTTCAACACGTTCACTGTCGCGTGACGTACTTTTTGGTCACCCAAGCGTGAGCTAAGCTAAGGTGATACTAACTTAGTTTCCATGCGTACTGCACCAAAACTGAAGGCACGATCTAACTGATATTTTTCAATGGAAGTGTTTCAGACAAGTTTTGTAGGTTTGTGAGTTTTGTATGTTAGCCAAATTATCGATATTATTGGTTTAATATTTTACCGAAATATCTAGGGGTCATAAAATCATTTAAGGTCTATTGAAGAATCAACGTAAAACAATATGAGGTTCCTCTGATGAATTATTTCCATTGAAAGCATGTATTCTTCACAAACGATACGTTGGCGTGCACGAGCGAAATTACAAACGGTGCCAAAGCAACGATTGCCAAATCGAGTTGGCCGAATATCTAAATGGCAGGCCAGAAATTAGCACAGCTTATCACGAGTCACCACGCGAAACACTCATGTACTCTTTCTAGGGGTCTCCTCTTCGAGCTAGAAACTGGCGTACCTGGTCGACCAGTCGTTGTTTTACGACAAAAGCTACAAAACCGTTCATATGCTGAGCATATCTTCAGTTGTAAGGTTTTGATATTTAATAAAATTTAAATTGGCCAGTAGCTTGACTGTATACTAAAGACTACCGAAATGTAATAGAAAAGAAAGATGTAACTTCGCACAACAGTGTACGTTCAGGGTCCAATCTTGTGGTTTTCAGATGAGTGCAGAATCGAACTTTTTGGCTCTTGGTTCACTCAAAATACAAATTTTCACACTTTGACTACTGGTTCCGATAGGGGCTGAAACACATATTTTAAAAACTTCAGCTGTAATGGATAGATAATCTAAAAAAAATTGTGATGTAGCTGTGAGGACCAAGGGGTAGAGACACGCTGGAGAACTGCGACGTTTACTGGTAGCGATGTTGTACAGGGTGGAACACGGACCAAATGCGGCCCCGTACCTTAATTTATATGACACATATTGCTGATACGGCATGCGCATTGCGGGCACAACGTATTGAGAGCGTGAGGGCATTGTAATGAGAATACACACGAACAAATGCCCTTACGCATCTCCCCCCAACGCCAGGTAGAACGCAACAACCAAAAAAAAACGCTCAAATCAAAAAATCAAAACAAAAACCAAATTCGAGTACCAAATAACAAGATAAACGCACACAGCTCATTAGTGCCAAAAAACAATAATATTGGCCAAGCAAAAAACTGAAAAGCTAAACAATGCGTTAAGCTAAATAGATAAGAAGGAACGCAAGCAAAAATAGATAAATATCCCTCTTCATCTAAATAACTTTAAACTATGTACTACGCAAAACACGTACCTAATTCACAAAGAAAAATAGAAGAACAAATAGTACAAAATATCCATACAAACAATCGGCGTATAAATAACCAATACCAGTGCTTAAATTTTACACATCGCACAAAAGAAACCAAAACCGTAAAAAGGCATAGATGCATTGAAAATCAAATTTATATGAAATATCCCAAGGAATTCATTCGAATAGTCACGCATTTAAAGGTAAAGAAAAGTCGCACCACAAAATCATTAAAAACAAATAAAATAAATAACACTCAACCCATAAAAAAAAATAAAACACGTCGCGTACCAACCTCTAACATAGGCACCAACTCGCGCATGACACGTACAAATAAATGCATCGAGTGATGAAAACAAGGGACACATGAAATACTACGGCGCATATTAAAATATTCTAAAGAGTTACAAGCACTAGAAAATGTTTGGTCACGAGTAAAAATTATTACAAAGACATGTACACAGAAAAGAATCTCAACCTTCTAAAAATTCAGTCGATTCAGAGTACGCTAAATTTCATTAACATAAGAACGACTTGAATTCGCAGAAATGAAACAAAAATAAGTCATCGAGCAATACACAAAAATAATTATCCAATTACATTTACTAACGAAAGTAATATATCACATAGAAAAAGTTTTCGAAAACTGCAAAATATTACCGAAAATCATACATCATATTGTGAATCAAACGAATTAAATTTAAAGTAATGGTTATAATACACTTGATTAAATACGTCTAAATACATATTAAAAAACGCTTAAATATATGCTTTCAACATAGTATCAAAACACTTTTACCACGTAGGTTCACCAAGGAAACTTTGACATAAACAGTCACAAATAGTTTAACAAAGTCTACTACAAATGCACCAATGAAAACGTTTCGAAAATTTTGAAAATCTAGCAAAGGAAAAATCTAACAATTTCAAACACTAGGTTTATGGTAAACGTAGCACTGTAAAATGTAAACACTCTTCAATTCAACACCAAATAAAATATGTAAAGTCAGTTATTTTTTGAGTTCATCAATGGTTCACCGTTGTTCTCCTTCCCTTTCACGAAGGTAATTTATCCCTAATTAGTATGGGTTAACTGCGCGCGTAGGTTGACTGCCGCCAAGTTGTTGACTGCGCTCTGGCGCCAGGCCGTGCACACCTACAGTACAGTGCGTGAACCCATCACCCGTACTCGCTGTGCTTCCATGCTCGTACACCCACGCGAAGCTGAAATCGGAACGAAAACAAGAAGATTAGCACGGTTAAAGCGCAAAATTTAGTACATGAACGATTGAATCAAGTAAAATGAGAAACACCTTCAGTGTCACAGTGATCCTTAACGAATCTTACTATTTAGTTAATGACGGGTAAACTTCCTTAAAACTTTTAAGCCAATAATTTTAATGACAAACCAAAAGTAGCTTCCTCATTAGCATCCAAGAATTTTACCGTAACACAAGTGCTAACCCGATAAAGAACGACTAAATTCCGCATTTACATTTAATCTTCGTGACCGACATTCAAATTTCTCATTAAAAAAATGCATCAGTAATCTTATCTCGCAAATGTGGAATTCAAACACTAAAAACTGTTAATTCGCCGTTTCTATCTTGAGCAAACTGGAGCATTCTCAGCCTCGATGCACAATGAAAACAAACAAATATCTGCAAGATCATCAATGTTTCTTGCCACGACAGATCACAATCAATAGTCACGTGCCGGCTTTTGCACAAGAACATTACGTATTGTTATACTGCACTTGTTAAACTGTTACACTGTGAACGGTTACCCTACGTTTCACATATCGAGCTGCATTAATCCCTTAATCAAAATCAAGAAACTCAAGCATGTATGCGGTTAAAATGAAGCATAAGCAAATATACAACAGAAAAACATGATTGAATACATAAGAACATACTTTTCACGGTACACATGCACGAATATTTGTCAAGATAAATATTGCCGTTAATGGCTCTGAATTTTTATCTTTCAATCAGTAGTAAATTGTCATTTGGAAAATTTGCTGGACTTCACGAGAAATTGCATTCTTTTACGACTGACATTATACAAATTTCATGGCATAAAACTAAATGCCAACGTGAAACATTCCACTCAAAAGCCAGAAACAGGATTCATATTACTTCCACTTTCTGTCATATTACTTTATTAATTCTACCAAGTCACAATGGCTTCGCCAATAGAGGTCTTGAGTCCGCTCGCACCGAACGAGCGACGTCTGAGTCAGCTTTTGTATGTCGTCTAGTGCTCTATTTTCTCAGAGTTCAATGTCTCGGTGCAGCTGGGTGCAGCTCTGCACCCTGGTGCAGCTTTCTATTTCTATTTAATAGGCACCATACACCTCTCATAACCTCTCGTTCTTCATTATTCTCATATGGAACATAATTCTTCTCTTCGTCAACACAAGTACTACCGCAATCTACAATGCTAACCTCTGACCGTCATGGTATCAATGGTATTATTTCCACCACATGAAATTATGAACTAAAGTCAGAGTCCCATCGAAAATCTACGTTACCAGCTTCTCTTAAAGCTTATTCACTTGCCTGCACGTAATAATTCAATACTGTTCCTTAACAGTATCACTCAACCTCGCTGGTAAATTTACCTGGTAATTTTAAACCATTTACCAGATATATCCACAGCATAGTAATGCAGTTATCGTACCATTTACGTACGCTAGAAGAATCTTTCTTTTCGCCATTTTTATTCTCGCTCTCGAGCGCCCCGCTCAAGGCTCCTGCTTCTCTTTTTGCTCTCTATATTTCTCACGTATTTCTTCTCTCATACTCAGAGCAATGACATCAGGTATCATCAGAATATCATCCACGATTATTTACCCCACTCGTAAGAGTATCTACTCCTTCCTACTTATATTTATCCTTAACTCTCGAAGTCACATAGCACTTCTCAGCACGTTAATTGCCACAATATATTTCCTCATTGATTTCTCATCATTTCACTGGATTGTACTACTCGTACATCATCTTTCAATCAATTCTTGTCCTCTTAATACAGCGAATTGTTCTCTCAATAATGAATCCTATGATCAGTAGTCTCTCGAACTCTACTTATACTCTAACGCTAGAAAGTTGAGTTTTACAAAGGTCTTCAGCATTACCTTTGGGCAAATTGGAACGCACTTCCCCCTGCAACATCCTACCAGACGCATCCAGCGAAAAAACTCAAATTTGATTTTTAAAACTGACATAATAAATGTCCAAAATATAGTCACCCCAAAAATGTCCTTCCTACCCACAAATAAGCAGGAATTACTTGTAAAGAGCAAGGTTTGCAACTGACCTCTTCGCTCAAATTACAGGTAGCATTACATGACCTACATGTTGCACAGGCTACAGAAGGCATTTAAGGATACTTATATCTTTTCGCCAATATATCATCGCCAGAAAAATAACCGTGGTAGTCATTGTACTCGTTTCAAACGCGCTGGTTTCTGAAATTTCAGGCATAGTTACGTTACTAGTTTTGTGTCCAGGTATACCAATATAATATCACTGCTCAACTCAATTTAACTGTTGCTCAAGCGCAAATTTATACAACAGTGACTCAAACAATACAAATTTAGTTATTTCACTTATAACAACACTCCAAGAAAATAGCGCCACTCACTTTAAAAAAAAAACTCTCTTAAACTCTTAAAAAAACTCATGTCTAGGGGTTATTGAATACACTGCTTGCACTCTGCAAGTACAGCTTTTGTTTGGCCTTGACGCCTGCACGCACTGGCTATTGCAAAAAAACTGCCTGACAAAAACTCTACCACCGCAAGCTGTCTGCCTCACGCACATGAATATATAGGCTGCCACAGTACTGTAACAATTATAACAATTAATTGCTGCTGCTTTACTTATCTTCAATTCTAGTTTTAGTTGTCGCACGATGTCGTAATCTCTGCAGCCGTTGTAGGCGATGCACCGTTACTGCTTCGTCCCCAGCACGAAAATAACGTAGCTGTAGTCGGCTGACACCACGTAGATGTAGTCTTTGGGTCTGTAGTCGCCCTTTCCGTAGATCTCTGTAGATGATGTACTTATTCTCTTCTCGGATTCCTGTTACTCTTACTGTCTCAGCGGATCCTCTTCTTAAACGTTATAATTATTGTTTTCACAAGCGATCTTCACGGTAGTTCTCTTGATTTCACTGTAGTTACCTCCGCCGTGTTGATTTGCTGAAGTCACTGGATTTACTTCTCAAACTTCTGTAGGTTTCTCGTCGAATACTATATCTTCTTCACTTCTCAATTATATCTTATTAAATTCGTGGGTCCGTCAACTCTCTGGCCACCAATGTGAGGACCAAGGGGTAGAGATACGCTGGAGAACTGCGACGTTTACTGGTAGCGATGTTATACCCGCACCTTAATTTATATGACACATATTGCTGATACAGCATGCGCATTGCGGACACCCCGTATTGAGGGCGTGAAGGCACTGTACTGAGAATACATACGAACAAATGCACTTACATAGCAATATAAAAAACGAGAAAAATTTTTGACCACACGTACTTGCTGGCTTAAGACAGGAAGTTGAAACCAGCGATTGTTTGGCAGTAATTCATTTCAAAAACTGACATTCACGCTTTGATGAGCTACTATTTTCTCACGTAGACGGACATAAAAATTCATATAAAATTGTATAAATGTGAAAGTCGTTTTGAACTGTTTGAGCATTTTTAGCAGAGTCAACGGACTTACATAATTGTCCCATGCATGATTTAATTGATATTGACTCCTTAGGACTTAAGTTGACAACATTTTTATAGTTGAACAATACAAAGTCCCAAAAGTATTGAAGTGTATTGTTTTCAAATAGCTAAAGAGATTTACACGTTACAGCTGCTCGATCATTTCGATGCTAATCGACAATTCTTGGTTACCCTTTTTGTCTCTTATTTTATGGATCCAGATCCACGTTAACATCGATTGTTGCCCCAATACGACACGGTACCACTGGCGTGCCTTCGGTCACGTAGATCATTTTACCTATTAAATATTAACTCATGGTGACGGTTATAATCATACAAAACCGTATGATTATAACAGTACGAATAACCATGCCTTATAATCATGTATTACCAAGAGCAAGCACCTTAACTATTCCAACTTCAATAAACTAAACTTTGGAACCTTCATCTATATTTTGATATGTCTCATTAATTGTTATGGGATCGATGACGCTTTCGAAAATATAAATTCTATTCTCAACAACAATCTACACCACGCAATTAGAGGTTCTATGCTAAATTGGCCTGTCAGTGCAGCGCCTAGTTTTTCCAACTCTTAATTTACATCCAACCTATTTCTTTGGCTGAATGCACACAGTACTCTGCAAGCGACACAGTTCTTAGTAAGAACAACATTAGATCAGAAGACTTGAGACAGATATGCTAAGCACTCAAAATTTGTGTCACTTTTCTCGGAGAGTTACGCTTCCCGTAAATTCAAATCGTTCTCCTTACATTAAAGACGCTGACAACCAGGGAAATAAATAGGAGTTCACATCGTCTTATCACTGAAGTCAGCCAGAAAACACCAACTCGTTAACAAACTCGTAGAGCTCCGAGCCCATTTCAGTGAAGGATAGGCAAAATATTGATTTGAGAAAACTACTGCCTATAATAAAAGTCAAAAAAAGTTTTCGCAAATTTGTGTTAAAATTCTAGTCTGGGGACGAAAACTTTTTTCGTCGAACGCTAAGTGGCAGTTCAACGTGACGAGTAATACTTGCAGGATGTCATACATATTCACAAGTTTGGTGTTGAAAAATAAAAAAAAATTCTGGTAAAAAGTAAACAGTGATGCCATTGTCTAAAGACGGAAAATGTTTCTTCGATTTTTTATAAAACTTTAACGCGAAAAAATCAAGGGAACTAAATCTCAAGAAAATTTTATTTATTTTTAAACATTTTCACCCATTATTTAATCTGTTCTCACTATCCGCAGTTTTACGATTCTCAAACTACTGTCTGTATGAGGTAACTTGAATTATGTCCGGTGAATCACGTAAAACCAGAGTCCAAAACATTTTGGTTAGCGCACGCATAATCGTAGAGCCTCGGTTCCGAGTGTTCAACACTTGAAGAAGGTTAAGCATTTATTAAATCTGGCCCTGGTATTTGGCGTGCTCATCACAAGCGAATGCATCTTTATTTTCATAGTTCCACATGCCCCACAGAGGCAATACTATTATCCAAGTTCAAATTTCAATCACTCCTAACGCATAATCTTTGGCAGAAATGTTCTCAAGTCCAGAGCTAAAGACCTCCTGAAAAAGTATTCAGAGAAATTTCACTAACAGTAGCGATTTACTGGAGCAAAGTGAAATGCCTTGAAAGCAGTGATGAATATCTATAAAAATTTCAGAACACATATACTTTTTAACTAAACGAATGTGAAGCCTGAACCGGCATTGGAAAAGATTTGAGTAATGAAGTCGTTCAATAAATCTGGCGAAAAAATGCACTCATGACCGTTTGTTGTTTCTAACAATGGATGTTTGAGAAAGAAAATGCTGGCGAAAACCCAAAAGAAATCGGTATTTTCCGAGCAAAGTTGCTTGAAAGTTTGAGACGTTTTGGTTTTTGGGCATGGGATATATGTGTGATCAATTTAGCAATTTTTGAAAGTGTGTTAGTCATATTAGCAGAAACTTGTCACATTTCTCGCCACAAGGATTATTGGTTCAGCGGAAGGGGAAGCGAATGAAAAGTTAAAAATACTGTACATGCTGCAGAGCATGGTCTAGCCGTTCAGACATAATCTTTCTCAAACTCATTTCAACGCGTTCTAGTAAAAGTACAGTTTTTTGAGGATTAAAAATAATTATGTTTGGAAACAGGTCATTTCGTGCCTTGAAATACTTGATCGCTACTGTGAAATTTTTTTTTAAGGATTTTAGCATAAATTTTTTCCAGTGAGTGTCTAAGTTTGCCCAAAATGGAAGTGTCTGACTGTGCTACACATTTGTGCGCAGTAAAGGCAAGAGTGCCGCCAGACTGTATACTGATAAGAGACTTAAGACAAAACGCATAAACCCCTGTTTATAATAAGTTTCATGATATCACTGACTAGTTAAATAACTAAAACGGGTCACATTTGAGAAAACTATGTACAGTCTGGCTTGGAGATTCTCAGCGATTGCAGTGCTGGATTGTATATTTAAGAGTGTGTCCTCAAATAAAATACGAAGTACGGGTGAATGGATATACAATTTGATAACTTCCGAATAACGAATTAGCGCCAATAAATGTGTGAACTGCAAAAAATGCACCAAGTTCCTCAACTAATCGTTAGTTCCACAACCACGAATGAAAAACACAAAATAATATAATCGCAATAATTTTTAGATCCTTTATTTTTGTGACTCTGCAAAGTGGCAAGAAGGTGAATTCAACTTACACATACATATGATGAAACTCAAAACGCATGTTAAATTTAAGAAAATGAATAATATCAATGCATTGGATGAACAGTAGTGGTAAGAAACGCTAACTATTCAAATTTGCACACTATTTCAAAGCATATCAGATTGATAAATAGTAATTTTCCTTCTGAATATATCAAATACACTGAAAAATTACTCAGCTTGGTCTAATTTACTGAAGAGCGACACATCACGACTATTTTGCTTTACCAATCTCTTATGAATTTCCGTGCACTAGCAGAACAGTAAAATAAATTCCAATTAGGTTCGACAACAAATAAGAACATGCTTAGAAGACTAAAATATGAAAAAATTAGCCTTGTTTAACTGTAAAGCAGCTTTCAGCAAAAGCAGTTGGACTGAGCTCGAAGCTATCGATAATTCAGATATGGAACATGGGTTTGGGCGGGAGCAAAGACGTCTTTTCTTCGGCTACCTACGTGACTGCCTCACTGTCAAAGCCCACTGCGCGCTCGCGCTCGGAATATTGTTCATGGTGAGAGAAGGTGAAAAATAGAATCAGAGAAGTATAATAGTGATATTCGAACATAATATTCAACCAATGAACGCATAGCAGTTAAAAATACAGACATTTAATAGCCGCAAGCAACCTAACAACCAACTGATTGATGGCTCGACGAAGAATTAATTCACGGCTCGAATCCTTCGAAAGTTTCATAATATAAGTAGCTGGAATTCAGAAACATAAGGGTAGCTGCACACCAAAAGACGGCAAGAGACAAAGCAAGCGAGAGAGAAAGATGTTTGGCGAGATCTATAACACACCAAAAGATAGCCAGTTTGCTCCTAAATGTCATGGAGAAAGGTTAATAGCAAAAATAAGTGGAACTAGCATGTGTTTGTAACGTTGAGTATCATTCATACTTTGTCCCATTGCTTTGAAACATGTTATCTGTCATTGTGCTTTGGGTTTTTTGACTTCCAAAGGCACAGTACAGCATAAACTTTGGATATAAGGAGTTCAGTCTCTGCTGGAGAAATTGTGTAGCACACCTCTCCCTTCGACATCTCGCCGCGCACTGCCAGACGCAGCGCTGCCACTGCCAGAGGCTTCTCACTGGAGCTTTCAAGCGTGAAACCATCTTCAAGTCGCTTTCTCGCTGCAGCCAATCTTCAATCTTTCTCACTCGCTCGCTAGCTTGCTTGTGGTGTGCGCACTCCCATAGGAATACATGTATATCGATTCAAGCTTGCTCGCTTTCTCGCCTCAAATCTTTTGGTGTGCAGCTACCCTAAGGGTAGCTGCACACCAAAAGACGGCAAGTGACAAAGCAAGCGAGAGAGAAAGATGTTTGGCGAGATCTATCACACACCAAAAGATAGCCAGTTTGCTCCTGAATGTCATGGAGAGAGGTCTATAACAAAAATAAGCGGAACAAGCATGTGTTTGTAACGTTGAGTATCATTCATACTTCGTCCCATTGCTTTGAAACATGTAATCTGTCACTATGCTTTGGATTTTTTGACTTCCAAAGGCACATTACAGCATAAAATTTGGATATAAGGAGTTCAGTCAATGCTAGAAGAATTGAGCAGCGCACCTTCCTCGTCGACATCTCACCACGCACTGCCAGACGTTTCCCGATGCAGCTTTCAAGCGTGAAACCATCTTCGAGTCGCTTTCTCGCTTCAGCCAATCTTCAATCTTTCTCACTCGCTCGCTAGCTTGCTTGCAGTGTGCGCAATCCCATAGGGATACATGTATATCGATTCAAGCTTGCTCGCTTTCTCGCCTCAAATCTTTTGGTGTGCAGGCACCCTAAGGGTTGGTTATTACAGCATGTTTTCTCGCCTCAAACGAGTGCACCAAGAAGTCCAGTCTCCTGGAAAAGTCGATCACAGGTAGTTGCATTACATCCCCACTCACCAACCCCAACCAGGCAAGTGTGATGTGTATAGATTTTACCCATGATAGTCACGTCTGCAAGTAAATACCCTGGTAAATCGCCGCCAGGAGCGTCTTCATTAGGAAGTACGCGTACCAGCAGCTTTCAGAAGCGTCTCCAGCAAGTAAGAACCGGGCAAGTAGCGGACAAGAGCGTCAGTTATTTCGATGAAGAATCTAGAAGTCTTGGACAACTGGGAGAAACACAGATGGGTTAATGTTGAGGATTATTCGGGAATCGATATTTGATTTTAAGGTGCCCTAACTTAGTTGATTAGATTGAAATGAGCAAGTTTTCTTCTATGCACTTTCCGTCGTAAATAAGTATCTTACGAGTTATAGCGGTGAATTAGTTACCGCAACTCAAGTGTTAGAAGCGGGAAGTAATTCATTTGGCCCGGCGAAGGGCAACGCTGCAATGGCGCCTCGCTTCCGGTTTTCTCGTTATCAAAGACGAAACTAAACCTACCGCGCGAACTCGTAAAATATTCATTTGACGATAAAAGTCTATGGAAGAAAAGTAGTTTATTTCGGTGTTATTACCATGATTCAAGCAACAACAATTCGAAAATCAATGAGTAGCTGTTTATTTGAGCGCATTCGTCATCATAGACAGAATTAAACCTACCGCTATAATTCGTAAAATAATCATTTACGACGGAAAGTGCATAGAAGAAAACTTCTTTATTTCGATCTAATTTACTATGTTTAGCGTTCGAAAAGTGGATAATCGATTCCCGAATAATCCTCAACATTTACCCACAGATGAATAGAAGCTCCGCACCATAACAGAGCTCTGAGAGCAGTAAGTGCAACGGAAGAAGTAAGGAAAAATTCTGATACATCAGTGTTCCCAGCTGCCCGTGTAAGCTTTAAAAGTAGGGTCGTAAGAGCGGAAACCGTTACACGAACCCTAATTCCAAACTTCCAGCCATTTGTTTAATTATAGCCCTAGTTAATTGAACATAATTACGAGGCCCACCTCAAATTAAATCTAATTAAAGAGCCAGCATACTAACACTAGACCTAGGAATTCGTACTTCTAGCGTACACGGTCAATGCCGCTAGATCAGCACGATCCTTTAAACAACTAAAAGGCCAACATTAGACTGTTCTGTTGATGCGGGAGGAGGCACCTTTGTATGCAACAATCAATAATTTTTGCCCGCAAATAGCGATTCACTGCACAATCTACCTACACTGATCCCAATACACTATATGTATGAATATCATGAATTGGATTTCGTTCTCACTGTAATCGAACTTCACCTGTTATAAAAGAAAACGTCAGAGTAAATAAAAAATACACGCCAATTAAGAAAAAAGTTACACGCCAAATTAAGGTAATTAAAAAAGTATCTGTAGTATTTGCTTTCTTTCGATTACACCAAACATACCAGAATAATAAAAATAGAGAAACAACGATATTCCTGGAAACATGGCTTAAGCTGTGAAAAGGTTTGATATATGCCGTGCATTTTGCATTAGAATCTTGTAGGAGTATTGAAACTCTCTATGAACTTAAATTTAATTTCAAATGAAAAATACTTTGAAAAAGTTTTTAAACCTCAGAACAAATTTTCAAAGATCGAAATATATGTTACACGGTTAAGAAATTCTTCTATTTAACTTGATAAGTTGGTCGCTATTTGAGCCACCGGTGTACACGGAGGGAATTTCCATGATGTTGCAGACCGACCAGTAGTCACAAACTCAATTTTTATAAATACTTGATCAAAACTAAATGAAGGCACAGTCCAGTTGATTTTTTTACTATTTGGAAAATTATATACTACAATTGACTTCAAGTTTGAGCGGAATACTGAACTTCAGTTTAACCCATCGCTACTAACGTACGTGTTCAGTTCGATATCGATGAAAGTCTGTTTTCTGTGTACATCCGTTGAGATATGGAATTCCCGTCTTTATATTATGAACACTCTTGAATAAAATTACTTCACGATGATGACATATGTCTCAACTTCTAGTACAGTGGTTATCAACCTTTTTACTCCCACGCCCTAAGGGGAAGAAGACATTTTTTCCTTCGAGCCCCCCTTAGTGTTTTGAATAAATGAGGCGCTTAGGTTCAGAAACAAAAAACATGGACTTTCTATAGAATCTTTTGATTCAATTCCATTTAATATGAACCAATTTCATCATTGACATATTTGATACTGCTTCATTGCTATTATATGACAAAAAAAATTAGAGGGACTTCTGGCACTGTTTCTTTGATACTAGATTTTGAACGTAAGGCTGAGTGCTAGAAAATGAGCCGCGTAAATCTCCTCCGGCGCTCAGATGATCTCTGTATTTTGTTTTGATGGCTACGAGCGCGGAAAATGCAGTTTCACACAAATATGTGAATCTAAGCATCCATCACAAGGACCTGAAGAGCCTTACGGGCGATCAAAGGGTAAACTGGATGGTACTTGACCCTGAAACATTATAAATCTAAATCATTGAAGTCTTCCTTTGCTGTTGAGCTGAACTTCAACTGAAGAAGCTCCGCTTGGACTTCATTAGCAACATCAGCTACTTCACATTAAAATGGATTTCTGATAAATTTTTGCGCTTGTAATCCATGCCTGGGAAAGGCTTATTGAACTCTGCTTTCAATTCACTCAGGTGACTGATTACTCGATAGTTCAACTTAAGGTCAAGGTCACGTTGAGCCACAGTAAAATCCAAGTTTTAAAACAGGCCGTGTTCCCTGTTGGATTCGACACTTCCAGAGGTCAAGTATCATGGTGCATGTTGATTTTGGTGTTTTTCTCTTGTAGTTTGAGGTTCACAGCATTCAGTGCTCCAAAAATGTCCGCCAAATTAGCTAAAGTTATCTAAAAGCGTTCAGACTGAAATTTGTCACGAAGTTCTGTCTCATCATGGGAATCTAAAAAATATCCCTACTCCTTCACGAAGCTCTTGAAGACGCTCAAGTACGTTCCCTTTTGAAAGTCATCGTACTGTAGTGCAAAACAACATGGCTTTATGTTTGGAGTCGACAATCATAGACACCAGTTGAAGAGATGACTTTTCAGAGTGCCAGCTTTGATGAAATTATCCACTTTGGTTGCCACGTTCAACACTCCTTTTAGTTCAGGACGCATCGTTCCGGATGCTAATTAAGGCTTCACGATGGATCATGGATTGTGTATTTGCAGCAGAAAGATTTTTTATTTTTCTTCCTTAACAAAACCCGATTTCAGACCAAGCATAACTGGCGCTCCATCTGTACGCACTACTCCGACAAGCGAGTCCCATGAAAGCTGTATGAGAAAATTGTGTGCAGATGAGCTGGTAAGTAAGAGCTCACAACAAAGAATATTGTAAATAGGTCCTCAAACATATTCAACAGTGAAAGTTCACTCTTTTGTCGAAAACATTACTGGGAAAAATCAGGCTTCACTGCGGAGGCTCACGCCTCCCTGGAAACCGCTCATGCCTCCCCAGGTGGACGCACCCCCCAGTTTAAGAACCACTGGTCTAGTAGGATGGACAAGAACAGGTGCTAGACACAATGTAAGAGTTCAGATTTGAACAATAAAATTGTTACCTAACTGGCAACGGTGTATGAAGAAAGAAAGAAAATAGGTCATTTTTAATACAAATGATGCAAAGAGCATCATTGGTTTTCAAAATATCTTGAAGCAACGATCCTTAGTTGATACATACAAATGGGCATCGTAATACCATGTCACTAGTCGCAAAAAAAGATTGAGGGTAATGTAATCCGTTATTTGCGTAATCTACAATAGGTTGATAAATATAATATATGTTACTATTTGAAAAGAAGACAAAATTTCAGTGACGATGCATTGTTGAAAACCCTCTTATCATATAAGAGGGCACAATCACATTTAAGTACGAGCTCAGGGTCTTGCAGTATAGGATTTATTTTTGAAAGTAAATCAGGTATGTTGAGATAATTCTCCGCCTAAAACTATGAGGTCGGAATCATTACTATATTTTCACTCCTACGTATCAACAGGTATGTCAATCAAGGGCTCGGAGAAAATACATTGTTTATCGCACCGCAAAATTATGATATTTCCATGCTTATAATAGTGGTACGAAAGAGATAACCCGAGTTAGAAATAATAAAAGTTTATTTTAAAATGGTAACCATAATTGGAATTACATTGGTGAATGTAAATTGGTATCCAATTTACAACATAATTGGAGTAATACGTGAAATTAACTACCTAGATTGCTGTCATAATATAATCATGAGCGTAAGAAAGATAAATTACCCGATTTTCATTCAAAATGTACAGAAAACTTGTCGCCTGAGTTTATTGGCTATGGCTTCAACTTAATAATATTTTTCTGAAATAATGGGGCTCACTAACTTTTCTAATTCTGTACAAAATCTTACGGCTGACACTACGAATGGCCGATCGTTGTTAGCAACAAAAGAGTAAGTTAGAGAATGCTTTCACTCAGTTTTTTGGATGTAATATCAAGTGTCAGTGCTATTTCCTTGATGTAATCATAATTACGTACCATATATAGGACAGAATAAAAACGAGTACGAATGATTCCCTTGAGTAACGTATAAATTCGTGAAATAAGTGACGAGACTAACATTAGGACATCACTATTGTATCCACTTACACATTAGGGGAAGGTTTTGTAGCTCCTAAACACCCGATGATACACCAAATTTTCAATCCTCTAACACCCCACAGGACTGTACGGCTCTCTTTCGAAAATAGCCTCCTGATACAGGATTTCTTATTTTGATTTTCCCTAGTGTGTTCTCTGGCGAGTGCCACACTTCATTTTTCATTTTGGTATCGGGAACTAGCAGAAGCCAGTGTCAATTCAATGATGGTGGGTGTAATAACGGTAGTATGAGCAGAGAAATGCTGCCGTTAAAGGGTTAGGAAGTGTCGGTTGAAGTAAGTCTCACACCTACAAATTTTATGCAGTACTGTACCATCTGAGAGTCGATAGTTTGTGATGGGACTAATTTTGTAGCCTAAATATAAGTAAATAATCTTGTAATTTTACGGTAGTAAAATAAATGATTCTATGAAAAGTGAATAAATATTCCCTGGAGTGAAATAAAGTGAAAGGCCAAAGTGAAACAAATAAAAACATTTTTAACAAATCCATACTACATACAATTGAGTGTGTTAGGTTATTGAGAAAAGTTAATGCTAAGAACAACACGAATTTTTCGTCACGCGTTAGAGAAAGACTCAAATTGTATTTCATATGAAAAAATTGACTTTCCTCAATGTTGGTAGAAAAAGCCGGCTGTCCAATCTTCCCATCTTATTGCTTAGAGATGGGAGCAGGCTTTTGTCCCGTGCTATTACTGAAAGCAATACTCGTACGTGGACAGTGACAGCAAAGCAAGAAATCTCGGAAGCAACCACCAGGATTATGGAAAGTTTTGATGTACCTAGATTATAGGTTGTGTGCTATTTTCATGCAAAAAAGTTATTCCTTGATAAAGAAAATTTCATGTAACTATCTTGTTTTACAAAATGAACTTGTGTGAGGATTGTAAGGTGATATATGTAAGCAGCCATATATTTGTCGCTTGAAAATGATTTATCATCAGTAAGCAAAATTTTTTGCAAAGCAAGCATAGATATTTTTTGCTTTTTGTCCGATAGGCTTAGCAAACATTGAACTTAAAATAATGGTGCTGGTGATTCATTCGTAAAAAGTGGGAAATCAGACATTATTTCAATAGCATGAAGGTGAAAAACATTACTACCAATTTGTTCGGATATGAAAAACATTTGAAAATATTTTTAGAATCTGAATATTAAAATCATATTTCAAGGGCTGAAATAAGGCAGGGTCTAACTTGATTTATTAAAATGTATTTTTAAAAACAGTCTATAATTACGTTAAAACTCTCAATAATGATGTGCAAATGAGATCTATTCTCCTTATTACACTCACACACGCACACACAGACTTGAAAACATATTTTTCTAGATGCATACATACACAGAATTATGTCAGTAGATGGAAGCAATAGATAAACTGACACCACTCGTGTTTTTTTCAGGACTAGATTTGTTAGCGTACATAAAATGAAACTCTGAAATTCCGTGGTCCTGTTCGCCATTTGCACAACAAAGAATTTAAAAATCGTATTCTTAAATAGATGGCTTGAAATTTCCAAACATGATCCCCAATTGCAGATAGAGATGGAGAGGCAAATGTACGACCGGATCTAAGAAAAATTCTTGATTATTGGCTCCGCCTGATGTACAACTGAAATTTAGTACCACCAACGGAAGATTGCATGCTACATCCACACTAAGAAAAATAGATTCATCAATTACACGGGCATTTCTCGTGTTGCTTTTCCTTGCAAAAATGAGGGCACTATGACGTCCACTGAGGTATGAAATCTACGCACCAATGATTACATTTCCAGCGGTTCCAGACGCAGCCAGTATTGAAAAATTTGTCATCGAACTGATCGTGCTTTCGTCTTCCCATACCACTCTGCAGTTGGAGGTAATTATGAAAATTTAAATCATTCATTCAAAAACCAAATTTTTCCGCCATATGCCATAAAAGAATTAGTGATTAATTAAAAGCTCATAGTGTAATTTTAGAGATCCTTTTAATATTCACTCAAAAACCTAATCAAGAAAAATCTCAGCACACACAAATTAACCATAGACCTAATCTCACGTACTTCTGTGAATCTAAGCACCTGGACGAATGGATGCTCATGCGTGTACGTGTAACAGTGAATACATTTAATCTGCTTATGAATGCAAGGAAATTAGTTTTATATTCATAGTAACGCGTGTATTTAATTATGTTGTACTTTCTTCAGATTGAAAATTTGTCTCTTCTCTATTCTGTCTTCGCTAAAGGTCAAGTTATGATAATCTGAAAGGGTGTTGATTAATATGTTCCATGCATTGGTCCTTCATTTTTCAATGAGATTTAATTTTTCCATAAATCAACCGAAAGTAACGTAGACAGTTATCAACATTTCATTATTAGTAACCTATACCTTCTCGGTATTTTACATCTTCATGAAGATAATGCATAATGTAACCAACGCATCACTATAATTCCCCTATTGTACAGAAATATTTATATGGTTATATTAATTCCACAACACTTCCCATACAGTCTTTTACTCTTGTAACAAATTTGTGACACAGATAATAAAATATACACCAAGAAAAATTTTCCCGACTATTACTTATAGACCGACGAGGTTGAAAATTCGGCCGGGGCCAGAGCCGGGGGCAACAAATTTGTCGTGGCCGGGGCCGGGCCGGAGCCGGGGTTATCAAATTTGTCATGGCCGGAGCCGGGGTCAACAAATTTGACATGGCCGGGGCCGGGGCCGGGGTCAACAAATTTGACATGGCCGGGGCCGGGCCGGGGCCGGGGTTATCAAATTTACCACAGCCGGGGCCAAGGGTTTGGACCGTGTCACGACAACCTAATGCACAACGCCGGTTAGTGGCTCAATGCATGATGAATTACGGTTGCGGTTGGGTGTGTATTTATGTCAAGTCAATAAAGTTTGGTAGACTTGCAGGTGCAGTGCTTGTTGAATTAATTAATACAGAGACACTTATGGTAACTAAATACACCGGGCGTCCCACCAAAATGTCCCCGGACATTTTAATTGATTCCATCCCCGCTTCAAATTATCATACGTGAATAATTGTCTATTTTTCACAATGCACTATATTTTGTTTTCTTCTTGAATAATTGTAGTTTCTGAAAATCGTTTAAAAAACACTTTACAGTGATCGATTTACTGTAAAAGGCAGAAAAATTAATTTTTAAAGGAAAAGTTTTGATAACAACACTGGTGTTCTTCTTCATTTGTCAATACCTACTGTAAATAAAAGCGTTTTCATAACATTACCACGATCATTATTATTTTTTCTTCAACGAATTGAAGATTTGTTTCAAGAACTAAAAGAAAACGGTGAAATAATCCTCAAAACTCTTCGTTTAATGGTGGCTAGAAGTAATACTTGCCTTGAGAGAAATGGAGGGTATGTCGAAGGCAGTGTTGGGCACGCAACTTTTAAAATGTTGCGGCGCAACCGCAACCGCAACACCGCAAAAAAATTTGCGACGCAACAGCAACTTTTAAATTATTAGATATAATTTTAAATAAATATTGTTCAATTTAATCTACGTATATATTGCTCTGTATAAAATAATATTAAGGTATTCAAAATAGTGCAAAATTTATAAAAAAAATTATAGGTCGAGTAAATGTGTAGACTAGAATTGAATGAAATATCTAGATACTGAAAGAAACGTTTCATTCGTTAATATAGGGTGAACGATGAAATTAATTCAATTTTCCAATAATAATGTTTAAAGGTACCAAGCTAGTAGCTATATTTTCATAGGAGTGCCGTAAAAATAGCAAAAAAATTAGAAAACAGAAAAGAGCAGAACATTTGTGTAGCCTATTTGACGCATAAAAAAACCATGCATATGCTCTTGTAATATATAATATTCCTCTGTTTTTTGTTGTTCCTCTCCCATAATTTAATACTGGTTCATGATCTCAATGTGACAATGTCAATGCGCTGTAATGACGATCAGCGTTGCCTTTCAAAAATTTTAACATTTCAAAATGTTTATCTGAAAGCCGAGCACGTCGTGGTTTCAAAATTTCTTAGCCTAAGGAGAACAGTCGTTCGACTTCGGCGCTGGATGGTATTGGCGTGGTAAATTGGACGAACGAAGCGACAAATTCACTTGAAGGAAACATCGCTCAGTGAACATCAGGGTGGCTAGTTCTGTTGATTACTGGCTGTTTCAGCCAATCATTGACTTGTTTCAACGAATTCATCATTAACAAGTTACATTAAATATACTTATATACCGTAAGCAAAGTGTATGTGTATCACTGTATCGCCTAATGCTAATAATAAACAGTTGCCAGACGGGTTGTACCCCGTACGGTTTAGTTTCAAACAAGTATGAAACGCGTATTATACTTTATTGAAGTTATTTTAGAAAGTAAATTACCATCGTTATGTTGCGGTTGCGAGTTGCTGTCTGACACGTCAAAAATTGTTGCGGTCGTAACAGATTCGCACCTTACCAAAAGTTGTTGCGACGCAACCGCAACAAAAAAAGTTGCGATCGCAATTGCGGCCGCAACTTGCGGCGCAACTGCCCAACACTGGTCGAAGGATACTAAATTACTCTATTTATTTAAACTTTATTTAAGGAAATGATTTGTTGCTCTTTTGAATTTTCGTTTGTCCGGTTTTTTGGAAAGTACAAATTAAGGAAAAATATCAATATTGTTTTGAAAACTTTCTCTTTGAACAATTAGTTTTTCTAAAATTAGTTAATCGATCAATGTAAATTGGTTATTAAACGATTTTCAAAAACATAAATTATTCGAAAAGAAAACAAAATTTACTACATTGTGAGAAAAAGACAATTAAAACATGTTAATTTAAAGCGGAATATATAATCAATTAAAAAGTCAGGGACATTTTTGTGGGTCATCCGGGATAATGACTAAAAGAAGTGCGTCAGCAGAATGGGATTACTTTTATATATCGGTGAAGAGTGTAGAAATTGCAGTGTGCACCATTTGTGAAGAAAATATACGACGAGGAGTGGCTGGTGTATCTCAGAAAACTTTCTCAACTAAAGCTTTATGGGGCCACCTAAAATCCACGCAAAATGATCAATTCCTGGAAGCTGAATAAAAACAAAATAAACAAAAAGAATTGATGTACAGAAGCAAAACGAACAAGAAGAAAAACTAAATGTGTATGTATTGAAAACAAACAAAGACATTTAGGTTACAGCAGTGGCAAAACTGCCGATTGTAGCAAGTTGTCATCGTCTCCTGGCAAACAGCTGACTTTAAAAGAAACATTTACTTCATACAAAAACTGGTAGCCAAATAATACTGACCAAATACATGGAAAAAAATTGTCAATTTACTGACTTTGTGCCGCGCTCAATCCTTACGACCTTATGGGGAAGGAAGCTTTTTTTAATATTGTTGGATTTTTGAATAAGAAGTTTCAAGTGCCATCAGAGAAGTAAATTTGATCAAGACTAATTCCGAATCTCAGTATCTAAATTCAGTTTGCTATTTCATAGGAAATACAGATCAAGTAAACGAAAATAACGTCTTCTCAATAACTACTGATATTTGGACCTCTCCAAGTCGAGATTCTTTCATGTCAGTAACTGCGCACTGGATTATAATTACACTGGATGGTAGCATAGATACTGCTTTTTCTTTTTAGTGACTGCATGTTCTTCAGTATTGTAATGAAATCATAAATCTCTTGAGAAATCGCTTTAAATTTGATTAAAAACATGTGCATTTTTCACGTGCGGATAGCCGGGCACACTAGTACGACACTAAAAACCCCAGCCAAAACCCCGGTTTAGGACACTATTCTGCTACGGCCGAGGCCGGGGCCGGGGTGTGCAAAATAATTTATTGTCGGCGCTTGCCGGAGCCGAGGGTCAGCAAAAATCGCCGGGGCTGGTCGGGGCCGGGGCCCCGGTCGGTCTATATTACTCATACGACAAATGCGGTAACTACTTAAAATTTCAAGACTACCATCGATGCTGGAAAAAAACTAAAAAAGAGTCTTGGGAGCAAAGAGCATGTAATGTAATGTGAAATGAGGATCGCACTACAATAATCTTCATTGTTCATTTCTTTATTGCTCTTGTGCAAATAAGAGTATATTTTCATGCAGTATGATCTTACTTCTATAAGTTTACGTACTGGTACTTTCATTGAGGGCACATTCCCTCCATATAACTGACAGGGAACTGCAGGTGGTGAACAAACAATGACTGCCAGGGTTGTCAGGTTTATGAACACACGTATGTACGACATTCAAACGATTTTAAAAATGCTACTCAAATGTTGTAATATGAATAAGTCATCAGTAATGCGTGCAACAAAGGGTTGTTTCTCAGTTCACATTGAGAATTTTGGGCTCCTACATTATGTTGGATTTCAAGCAACACTATGAGAGGTCATGCTCATAGTGTTTGTCTTCGTAGTGCACTTCCGGAATTTTGAGATTCTTAGAAATAATTTTATTCATCAACAACAAATCAGCCACACATCTTGCAGGAATCGATTTTACTCGTAGGTGAAATTTCGATGATATTCGGGCTTTACCTTTCTACATCGCACTTATAATTTTCATTTGTACGGTGAGGGCTGAGTACGAAGCAACCGACTATCTACGCGAGTATTTTCATTTCTCATTTGACGTCTTTATTTTATCGTTGAGTTACATCGAATTAAGTCTTTCGAATATTTTGGAAGCGCAACGAGCTGTGCCAACCGAGACTGTAAAACTTCACTCCTTGTTGAGTGTAAATTATTCCATGTTTCTCTGTCACAGTTATTTAGCCAACAAAACGGAAGCAAAAGTTAAACACTGGCTGTTCAAGCTCAATTGTGGACTCTGGGTAATAGGTGAATTAAAACTATGAGTACAGATCTGGATATTATTTCCTCGTTTCCTTTCTTCAAAGAGGGAGAAAAATGTTTGATTTATTATCGAGTTGTTTTAGGGAGAAGATGAGCTATCTTATATAAAGGAGACACGTTATTTTTTAAATATCTTTCAGTTTTTTTGGTGCAGAATTTAATAATTGGTTTCTTGTGTAGATTTGAGTCCGTTTTTGCATACCGTCGAACAAAATTGAAGGTTAATTTTTGTGTTATGGGAAGGCCACCATACTGCATAACAGAGGCGGATGTATTAGCCTGAAACTGTTGTTTAATTAGAAGTTAAACCTGTCAGCAAGGTAGTTTTCCTGTATTCTCCACTCAATTTCAATTTCGCTCCAAAAACATCCAATTTGAAATATGATGCTTTTGTGAGCCCACCTTCCTTGAAACATTTTCAAGATGACGTTGCTTCAAATATTTATTCGTCCTACACTGTAAAAAAAACCTGCAAAAATACAGACAAAAACAGACGAATTATCTGTTAAAATGACACAAATTCTACTTCTAGTCCGTTTTCTGAATATTATCTGTTAAATCAACAAATTCATCCGTAATTCAGTTCGATACCGGACAATTTTGCTAATTTCCGTTGTTTTCACGGGTCAATTAAAAATTACGGGAGTAAATTGAATTTTTCGTTGTCGTAACGGAATCTTGGAAGTTGTCCGTTGATCCAACGGCTTATCTTTACATTTAGGAGTAGTTTTAACAGACAAACTGAATATTACAGATTCGACTGACTCTTCGGTGGATTATTCGGAATTCGATTAAATTTCCATTGTTTCAATGGTCCGTAACAGTAAAAACATGATCAAATATTTGTCACAATTGCTGTTAATGTGGCAGTATGTCTTGTATCACTCTGTCGTCGTATTACTTTTTGTTCAACCAACACATTACCGATTTGCGATTGCCAAGTATGAGATAAAAAATTAATAATTCTGGCGGAACAGCTTAATTTAAAAAATTAATAATACTCTCAGAATAAAATTTACAATATGAGCACTGCGTAAAAAGTTTCAACTTGCAAATTCATCAATTTGCCAACTAGAAATATGTGATGGCCATGGCAGAAAGAGAAACGTTAATAAAAAGCCTGTGCAAATTTATTCAGAAAATTCCATTCCCTCTCATTTACGATGCAGACAACGCAGCGTAAAGATGGTATACAATTTGACGTATTCTGCCCCAGAATTGGATAGCCCGTATATAAGTTGGCAAATTACCGTACTTAAACGTGTATATTTTCATTCTCTGTGCATGTGAGGAACGTAATGCAATTAAGGGGCTTGTGCGTTTATGCGTACATACATATATTGTCCATTCACTTGTGTGTGTATATATACGTAAGTACATACGCGTAAACATACATAACGAATAAGTGAAAAATACTATAAAAGTGTTCATTGAGATCTGTATGAATTTGCTAACAAGCCTGTGTCAGGGAGGAAGTTCATTTGTTTTATTCATACATGAACTGTGCTCTGATAAAAGAAAAACAGGAAAACATGCAGCATTTTCATTCCCATTTTTGAACTTATTTAAACATTACACAGTCTAATAATGCATGGCATACAGTAATGGAATCACATACTGTATTACCGAACAAGTTAATGCGGTATTTAAATTTACGCAAATAAAACTTACAATGTTGAAAAAGTGAAATGAAGCACGAGCCGTTTTCATAGCCTTATATATACATAAAGAAGTTATGTTAATCATTTCTAAATGATCAACGGACAAATTCGATCACACGACTTTATTTACACTCAACGCAAATATACCTTATAAGAGCAGGGGTTCTCAAACTTTTCTGCTGTGACTGAAACTGGAACAGGTAGTGACTGGAACTGCCCTAACCTATACTTGATTAGTTCATTTGGTGCTTCACTAAAATAATATTTTCTTTGAGAAACTTTGGTTTCCCGTGAACAATATACCAAATAATATAGAGCTGTGTTATATAGCTTTAATACAGAGCACACTTGTTGAGCTCATTTATTTCAAATTTTTAAATATCTCTACTTCTTCGGAAAAGAATAAAAGGATAAAGAAAAATGAAGCTGTTTATTGAATAAAAGACACACTGTCGTTGCCGTATTGAATTTATTAGTGGTAATAAATTCCACTATGAACTAATTGTTTTAGATGCAAAAATGAATGTTAGAAAATGTTTATCAACCTTAATTGAGTCGTTTATGCTCTCTAAAAAGCTAGAAATATTTTCAATTCATGTCCAGTCATGCGTCGTGTAGAATATATTTTCAACAATCTGTCGCAAACTAGTCCCCGTTCCTGGGCCCAGAGTGAAATTCATCGTAGTGGAATTCAGCGCAGTGGAGGGCATATAATGCATAACTTAAGTGTATTTTACATTTTTATATCATTGATACTAAATTTTAAAGGAATTGAACGTCCAGCTGGTTAAAGACCATTTAATAGAAGATCGTGAGCGATGCCAATTGGCCAATGACGGAACGCAAAAAACGTCACGTGACGAAAAATCGTCACGTGACTTTGTTTACAACTGGTTATGGCGGCCATAAGTGATGCGAAGTAGATTACGGGAGTTAAAATGGCTCCTTGCGCACGCTTAAGAAAAAGTTTTTCGATATTTGATGAAACTGAAATATGTTGAATACAACATGCATTTGCATTATACATCCAAAATGCCGAAGAAGTCTTGTGTGGAGTGAAGTGTAAGCACTTCTGTCCTTCGAACTTCAAATCCAGTTCCAGAAAGAGCTGTGCCAAACCAAGGTAATGTAAAACTTAACTAGAGTTACATCATTTATCTCAATTAACTCACTGAATCCAAGCTTCATAAATTAATAATGAGTTTCTTATTACCCATTGTTTGGAAAAAGAGTAGATTTTTGATTGACCCTTAATAGCATGAGTTTATGAAGAGAAAAATTTGTATGTGCTTTAACTTATGTTGTCATTGATGGAGGCCGAGCAAAATTAAATATTTTTTGTGGAAACTAAAATAAAAAACATTAGACATCCCCAAAATTTAATTGACATTAAGATTAGTATATTGTGGCCTTTTTCTACAAAATTTAATAACAAATGCTATTCTAAAAGTTATTTTTTAAATAATTATTCATAATTGAAATGTCTTGAATTGGCTGTAATGCCTGTTATGTTATTTATTTTGTATCTGAGTAACTGTCTTGTATTAAATAACAATCAAAATCTCTCATTAAAAGTTTATTTTTAAATGAGTGACTTACTTTGTATGTGCATCTATTGTTTATTACACGGTTCTTTCAGTTTGCTTGCGAGCAAACAATTTTAAAATTTCTATATATAATAAATATAGCTCAGAAAAAATAATATGATTAGTTAGGCCTATAGCATTTTAAAAAGATTTATAAATATATATATAACTATTATGTAGAGTATTCACAATGCCATCTAAATTTCACTAGATAACCATGCATGATCCATTTTAAAAATTGTTTTGCTTTGAACACGTTCACTACGTATTGGGCCACATGTGTACCATTCGGTAAATTGCTCATTCAAGTACCGGTGTAAGTAAACGACATCTTATATCTGTTTCACAAACTGTTTAAAATATATCTGTTATCATACATTGGGAAATGTTATCATGCAATTATATTTTCATATTTATTAGAGGAAGGATGAAATTGTATTCAAGCACTACAGTAAATTTCCCAATTGTACTAGTTACAACCGGTAAATGTGTAGCGTTGGTCAGTAATCGATCTTCCACTTTTCAGTGTCTAAACGTAGTTAATTAGATCGAAATAAACAAGTTTTCTTCTATGCACTTTCCGTCGTAAATGAATATTTTACAAGTTATGGTGGTAAATTACTGACCGCAACTCCAGTGTTTGAAGCGGGAACTAATTCAAACAGCACGTCGGACGGCAACACTGCAATGCCGTCTCGCTTCTAGTTCGATCGTCATCAAAGACGAAACCAAACCTACCGGTATACCTCGTTAAATACTCATTTACGACGGAAAGTGCATAGAAGAAAACTTGTTTATTTCGATCTAATTAACTACGTTAAGGCACTGAAAACTCATAAATTGATTACTGACCAACGCTACACATTTACCGTTACAACCTAACCAAACTCACAGTTAACAACCGTAGAAATGCAGTGAACATGTTAAATTATAGTTGTTTTTCCTTTACTCATGGCTTGAATTTTAATTGAAAATATAATATCATGCAGGCTTCTGCATTTATGTAGCCTTGTAGAGAAATATAGTGTACCTACTCTTGCTTTACTTAGTTGTAAAATGAATGATTAGGCTTTGAGTATGCCAGCTTCCTATACTATATCTGGTCTCTGGTAAATGTTAAGGAGAGGACCATAATTGATTTTCCACTATTCGGTTCCTTAACATAGTTAATTAGATCTAAATAAAAAAATTTTATTCCATGCACTTTCCGTTGCAAATGAGTATTTAACAAGTCATAGCGGTAAATTACTGACCGCAACTCTTGTGTTTGAAGCAGAAAGAAATTGGGCGGAGGGGAAGACTATAATGGACTCTCCCTTCCGACGCGCTGGAATGATGAGCGCAAAGACGAAAGACATACCGCTATAGCTCGTTATTTTATGGGTGATAACCTTTATTGTGTTATTAACTAAAAGATCTTAGAAGTGGATTCAGGCTCTGCGGGGTCAGCTAATAATAAATTACAAAGTACCCAAATGTACGCTACCCAAACCAAACCTTCTGCTATAACTCGGTTTAATTCTAAATTTCGACGGAATTTGCATAGATGAAAAGTTGTTTATTTTGATCTAATTAACTATATTTAGGCAGCAAAAATTAGAAAATTGATTATGATCCTCTCCTTTACAAATACCCTGGTCACTTTCAAAAGTGGCCCTTAATGCAATGAAAAGTGATCAAAGTTGTTCACATTAGGCAGCCATACGGAGTTGGCCACCAAAGGTGACCATGCAAAGTGTACATAGAATTTGTTTTGGTTACTTTAAGGTAAACATAATCATGGGATCTGTCTGCAAAGTTTTGTTCAGGGTGAATGGAATTTGCATTTTCATGAACTTGAGTCCCAAATTGAAATTTTTTTGACTATAATTGAATGAATTGAAATCCACAGGCTGAAAAGACTAAAAGAAAACTGGTCACTCAATAGAAATGAAACAATCATACAGGCAAAAACAAAGACCATTAATAAAATTAATACAAAAAAATTACACATGGATGTAATTGTAATTGTAATTTAAAATTGTAATTGTAAATGTAACACACATTAATGAAGCCTTACATATCCATAAACTCAAACCTTCCCTCAATGAAAATATGAACGATTTTTTTGCTCTGAAATTGTTTAAAAGAACCGCGCCGTAAATTGTTGGAACAATCGTTGCAGTCCACCATTTCGCTTTATTCTTCAGCCAAGTGAACATGTGTTGAGAAAGTTAGTCTTGGTATTTTACATCCATGTGTGTTTTTTTTGTATTAATTTTATTAACGGTCTTGGTTTTTGCCTGTATGATTGTTTGATTTCTATTGAGTGACCAGTTTTCTTTTCGTCTTTTCAGCCTGAGGATGATGCCAGTGGCATTGAAACGTTGCATTTTACCTATTGACTATAGTGTGATTTAGTAAAATGATAAGCAATTTGCTGAGAATTTTAACACGTAATGAACTTCAAATATATCGTGATGCTGAAAAATTAGTAAAGAATTGAAATCCAGTTAGAATGAAAAAAGTTTATTCAGATAAGAATGTTCTCACTGAGAATGTTAATTGATATATTGAAAAAGTGAAATGAATTTTAAAATCAGATCATGTTAAAATTGAAAATCACATTAATTTATTATGCACCACTCTACATAATTAAGAAATATCACATTTTTGTTTTCTGCGTAATTCAATTATTGATGTTTTCAAATGTCACCTGTGACAAATTCATTAAAATCTGTACAATGGTTCTCAAGATACAGAGGTTAGCAGCTGGGTAATAGGGTGGCTTACTTGAATTATTAGGTATCTAATGTGATTAATTTGCATGTGAAGTCATAAAAATAACTTGTTTCTGGTATCTCAAGGGAATGTGTTTTAAAATGGTGTGGGCACTAATGAGGAGCTAACACACCCTGAGCCATACATTTTGTATGCATTCATTGAATAATTCACAAGCATTGCAAGATTATTTTTGAAATTATCCAATAACCCTTCTCTGCTATTGTAAGTTATTGACAATAAGATCAACAAAAGCTCTGCCCCTCTTTGTAGGAACTTGATTCTACTCTCATTTGATGCAGAAATGATCTGTTTACAAAAATAAAGAAAAATTTAAAGTTCTACTCTGAACTTGAATTTTGCCAGAAATTTGTGTTCTTTAAAAAATTTCGATTTCGAATATGTACCTTTTTCTAATTCAATATTAATATTTGTGTTTCCATTTGTTATATATTGTTTATTTTTGGGTTTAAGCAAACCTGGATCAAGTTTCTGCGTTGAAAAGTGATGGAGCTTTTGTTGCTGTAATAAATGCAAAAATGACGCATTTATCTGTTGAAATTTTTCTAGTTGCAAAAACAAATAACATAAGCTAAAAAACTCATATCCTTACCAGTAAAAGTATTCTATATTAGACTGGTGTTTTGAATTTACTGTTTACCCTTTGCACCAAGAAATCCAAAAAAGACAGCTTGTATTCGTTTAATATTAGGATGTTTACTATTGTAAATGTAATATTTGGATGTATGCGACCAGCGCTGCTGCAACATTCTCACTGTGATGTCATTTAATTTTTTTTTCTCTGATGCAGGAAAGGAACTTGGGCATTAAGAAGGGAGAAACTAATTTACAGATGTAAAATTAATGAACAACGCTTGTTCTTAGTAGAATATCAATAGTTTCAAATATGATTATTTTTCAAAATGATTTTCATAAAAACATCATGTTGGGAGAATGTCAACAAATTACTTTAGTGCTGTAGCATTTTCAAATGGTTAAAACTAACTGAATCAAGACTAATAATCTCACAAATTTGTATAGATGTTTATATGTATGTGTCTACATGAATGTGTATAATAACTGTATATGCATACATATATATACATATTGGTACATAACAGTTTAAGTTCAGAGAGGTACATACTTGCATGTTCCTGTGCATTCCTTTGCCGAACATTTACTTGAGGTCAAGCTGAGAGTTTCCCATATTTAATTTCTGTTGGCTCGTACATTTTCAGTAGTATGAATATGACTTCACTAACTTACAAACGCTAATGTATTTTTAACAATTCCAGATAACTACTGAAAGTCAACCCCCAACGAAGCTTCAAAATAAGATCCACGAATGGAAGAAAACGCCACTGCGGGACGCTTCCGAATGTCCTGTCGTTGGTCGCGTGCCTCAGCAGCACGGAAGAGACTCTTGGCCTCAACCCTGCCACCTTGCTTGCTGATCTATTCCACAAGTGTGATTGATGTCTTCAGTTTTTAATGACACAATTGAATGTTATGTTAGGTTTAAGTGACAGCTAATTCAATTTTCTGACAAGTTTTTACATTCTGAACATTATATAGGTCTTTTCAAGTAAGATTGCTGACAACCAAGGTTCCCATGCGGTTCATTCATAAATTAATTGTAAAAATTGAACAACTCATTATCACAATATAATTTAATACCTAGAAGGAGAGGGGTTTTATATGTCACGACTGGAATGTGGGCTATGTGAAGCAGGTGATTCATTTTAATCTTGTTTTTTCATCACAGCCCCCCTCCCCCTCACACAAATGGGTAATCCTCATGTGTGCTTTGCACTTAAAGATACTAATAGGCTGTGTAGGCCCTGACGTAAGGACAAGTTGGCCTTCCTTTCTCGTTACAGTGGGTTGAGGACTTCTGGACCGTATTGCCCTTTTCACCACCTCAACTTCAATCTTGATGCTTTTCATTTCCTACTCTTGTTTTTTCTTTTTACTATGCTTAAGACAATACTTCGCTAGAAAACACATAGTGCATGTTAGATTCGTAGTTCCCACATGACCAGTGCGCCTTCTGCCACATACTTGTCTTGAATAATTTCAGTGCTAATTACTTACAGCTAGTATTATGAAACGTACCCCTGAAATTTCGTGTTTTTTTGTGTGTTCCTGCGTTTTAGTTTTGTTTTGCATGCTTGTAGGAATTTCACTTCCAATCTGGTTTTCAAGCTAAGGTTCTTCAGATAATAAAAGATCGTTCAACTTTTTGACGAAAGGTTAAGTAAGTGTAATTGGACTCGTGTTATAGCTGCTAAATTGTTTGGATGACGATTTTTTTCAAATCGGGGTACGATTTTCAAATAGTTTCTCAATTCTATTTTAAACGCGTCGGATAGGCTTGCATAGATCTGCGGTATGTTTGAGTCTTAAAGTTGTACATGAACATTCTGTGTATCAGGTCTCCATGCTTTCTCATTGTCTAGGCGTTAAATTATTTTTGCCAAATAAGACAAAATTGACTACCTTACGCCTTACTCAAATCTCCATACTAAATGGTGCCTTCCTCCTTCCTCTTTTCGATACGCTCTTAGTTGTAGCGGTTAGGGAGGCTTAAACTAACTTATAATCTACAATCTACAATCTTTGATTTTGTTTCATGAACTTATGTTTTACCTTACTGTTTCTATGCCTTTTCTGCATAGATTCCGCGTTCCCTTAACTCCATACTAAATGGTGCCGTCTTCCTTCCTCTCTTTGGATAGCCTTAGTTGCGGATAGGGAGGCCCAAACTAACTGATAATCTAATCTTCGAGATTCAATAGTACTGACGTCAGAATAGGTTTATTCTGAACCCTATACTTTAATTAATGAGTTCATCGCTTTGTTGAACTTATTTTATTGTTCGGTACAGATTCATCATAGAGTGAACCGATGATATGTGTTAGAAAGTTTGTACACTACGCGTAATATATGTATAACGTTATTCGTGTATAGCAATGAGTTGATTTTTCTGTAATTTCGTACTTCTGTGTGGGTTTTGCTTTTTTATTGTCTGTAAGAACTGTTGACTAAATTTCGTAATTATTACGTACCAAGACAATGTTTTCAGATATACTTAAATACATTTTTTTTTGAACTCTGAAATGTTTGGCTAGTATTTTGATGAAGCAGATCGCATCACCATTGACAGCAGCAGTAAATATTTTTTCTGTTTGCAGAGTATCTCTATAGCTAAGAATAATACGACTGGGGATACTCAGTTTCAAGTACTATATTAATTTTAACTCGGTGTAGTTTTTCGTTCTTAGCAACAGACGAGGTATGGAAACATCGATAGATTTTTCAGTATGGTACATTAATATTGCTTGTGTATTATAAGTTCTTTGGTTGTACAGTTTTTTGTTTTTTCGATTGAAAAATAATTTCATACTTGATAGAGGTGCCCAACGGTGAAGCATATTTCATTCACAATGCTCCTGCGAGGATAGAAGTGAGCTGCGCTATGGGTAGGACTTTTTCGCAGAAAACAGTTTTCAGCTCTCGATGCTTTCCGGTTTCTTTCGGCATTCCTTATCTTGTTATACATGTCTTTCATCATTCGTGTCATACGGTGTGTGAAAACCCTTTGTACACCAAATTGTTTTTCAGTACACTTTTCAAGCAAGTAATTCGTTTTTGACAAGCCCAAGAAGTATCCATGTGAATCTTATTAAATATACGAAGTGTACGAAAAATTTTCATCAAGCAGTCTGAATCGTCAGCGGTTATGAGGTTTATAAAAATTGAGCTTCTGTTGAATCAACCGAAACATAAAGAAGCTTCTGGGTGACAGTTTCAAGAGATTCTGCTACTACGACAGAGGAACCGGAAATTGGACGGTCCTCTGATGCATCTGCCACGTGCAGGTACATTATGGTGCCCAGTAAATATTACATGCGATGTACTTTTGTTACATAGAAGTATAGCTGCGAGGCTATATTTACGAACCGCAGTGAACGATGCAATAAAAGAACTTTACGAAACTTCCTATTAACGCGGGAAGTCTTCCGCGTTAATAAGTTACTAGTTCTTTTATTGCACATTTCACTGCGGTCCGTACACATAGCCTTGCAGCTATACTTCAATGTGACAAAAGTACATCGCATGTAATATATACTGGGCACCATAATGTATCTGCGCGTGGCAGATGCATCAGAGGACCGTCCAATTTCCGGTTCCTCTGTCGTAGTAACAGAATTTCTTGAAACCGTCATCAACCCAGAGGCTTCTTTATGTTTCTGTAAATTCAACAGAAGCTCGTATAGTTTCTAGAGAAATGACGGAAACCTATATTTCGTCCGGCACAATGCCGGCCTCACCCGTTCTAACAACGGACATATAGACGTTCCCTGTGCAAAATACAGAACGTTCACAATATTTCTGTAAATCGAACAGAGATAAAACAATGGTTCCGTTGGACCAACAGTGCGTCTACCGCAGTCCGTTAACTCAACAGATGTCTGTAACGACGACGGAAGCAATTGATGCATCTGGCGGACAAACAGAGAGAAAATAACTCTCTGGCCATTTGGATGCCAGACAATTTTCCGTTGTTTTAACACTTTTTTTACAGTGTATTCGTAGTTTACGAGTTGAGTACACTTTTGTGTGTTGGGTAGAGTAAAGTTAAATTTTTGGCAATGTTCATCATTAATTTTTTCTCTAATATATTCCACTGACTACCTTGGTACTTACTGCGTTGAGGGAAGAGTACCCCTTTAAAAAAAATTATTTGTTATCGAACCTAAAGCAATGCAGTTTTGTACACTGATGGGAAATGCAATTACAAATCATTTGTCATTCATAAAAAAATCGATTTTCTCCATAGAAAACGAGATATTCATATAAAATGAGATTTTTGGGGAGTTTTCAAAGTGCATCTCCTCCTACAGTTTTTGAGCTACAGTGATGATTTTGGTGTCATTGGATGCGGAAATACTTGTAGATTTCAAAAAAGCTAACATGGCATTCTCCATACTTTTAGTTTAAAATGGAAAATCATAAGAAATTCCAAGGCGTGTCCTATTTCGTCAAATTTCGTAATTTATGACGTCACAACTTTTGAACAAAAATGAATATCGAATCGCCGTTTAGTTTTTGGAAAGCCCTCGTTATTCCGCATCCGGTTATGCCAAAATAATTACTGTAGCTTAAAAACTGCAGGAGGAGATGTATTTTGAAACCCCACATTCCGAGCCTCCTAAATAAGGTAAACAATGAAACATAAACAATATCAATTTTTTGAAACAATCTTAAAAACGCGATATTCATAAAAAACGATGTTTTTGTTATGTTTCAAAATGCTTCTTGTCGGAGCGGTTTTAAGCTACAGTGATAATTTTGGTATCATTGGATGCGAAAAGACGTGAACATTCCAAAAACTCCACTGGTTTTCCCCAAATTTCCAGTTTTAATTGAAAAAATTAAAAAAATTGAGATCTAACCTAATTTTCGAAAAATTTCGGATTTATGACGTCATAACTTTAACAAAAAAAAAATAATTCAGAAAAACGACTGGAGTTTTTAGAATGTACACGTCATTTCGCTTCCAATGATACCAAAATCATTGCTCCAGCTCAAAAACTGTAGGAGGAGAAGCATTTTGAAACCCCACATTTCAATCCTGTGAAAAAAGGGAAATTAGGTAAACACAAACAATCTCAATTTTTTCTTCGTTATTATTTTTTGGGTCAGCTAGGACCCTTGAAATCATTATACAGTGATAAAGAGACATAGAAGATGACATAGCAACGTCAAGCCGTGAAGAAAGAGCCAAGGAGGAGGTGTAACATGAGAAATTATCACTTCCCCCTCCCCTCCCCCCATACTTGAAACCCCGTAGCGGGCGAACCAATGAACGTACGAACTTAATTTTTTCACGGGATGTACCTGACATCTTACCCTTCCTATGGCAGCAAAACCCAATATCTCAAGAAAATTCGACATTTTGGGGGTGCTCTTTCCTTGAGTGCCTCCTGACCCTCGCAACAGTTCCGAATCAGTTTACTAGACACAAAATGTGATAAGGCGAATAGGGTTTGGACTTTCAACAATTTGACAATCTTTGATCTTGTCTTATCTACATGTTAGATAGGAGCTGAACAATAGCTGAACACTCATTTATTTTTTTAATATAAGGCTAAACAATGGAAACTTACATTAAAAAGTTTAGAAAAACGTATTATTCAAAATATTTATGATCAGGGAATCTGGAAACCGTCTGCAATGTACGAGTTGTTTCCCAGAGCAGAAATTGAGTGAGCGTTGTTGTGCATCTGTACAGCTGTGCATTGCAACGCACTTTCTGCGGCACAACAATAATGCGTCTGTGGGTGGATTTTTTAAAATACTTCAACTTGATAGTTAAGGGCATCTCAGTCAATGCACGATAGAAACGCATGCTTAGGAACTTCAAAGTCCTCCATACCAGTACTTGCAAGGTTACCTATTGTTATATTCTTATGGATACAGTGCTCCTTGGAATTAATTAGTTTGCCTATCAGAGTTAGTGTTTATTCATTCACTGTGAATATGTCCATTAGTCAGCGTAGCAAACTGAAAAAGGGAACCTACGAATATTTATAGAGCATGTGGAATGACTTAGCGTGAAAGCAAAAATGCAACACCATGATTTTAGCATAATACAAACGACCCTCATCGACAGTTCGCTCGTATGCTCATTTTGTCAGTCAACAGTCAAGATGTAGCGAAAAAATTAAGCTTCCTCCCAAGCAAATTAAAAACATATCACGTGAATTGAATCTAAGTTACAAATTCAAGAAATGTTCTGCAATAACAATTATACTAAAGTAGCCCATCGACCCCCAGCAATACAAGCATAGCAGATATTTACCTCTCGAGCCCGCAGTGTCGGGTATACAAGTCCTTTGAAGGACACCAGAAGCAGCTTTACCTTAATGACCTATTTTCTAATAAAATAATTGTGATGTGATGTGATTAAAAACACGATTAAAAACATAATAAACATGATGTGGTGTGATTATGTGATGTGATTAAAAACGAACATATCAAAAATATACAAGTCTACCTTGATAACTTCACAGCCCTAATTAATGAAATATTTTTAAATTAGTTAATCAACATGGAAAATAATTGGAAACTTCTGTATTTTGACTTGCATTTGAGCTTAACGTAATGTTAAGTAAGCATAGTTGCCACTCTAGCTATAAAATAGCTAGATCTAGATAAGAGCACCCGGGCCTCTACTGGTGGGACGCCATATATCAACGAGTAGATCTAGATAGTTTTCGTTCAATCTAGATGTCGAATTTGGTATTCCTGCAAAAAGTTATAAATCTAGATAGTTTTAAAATATCTCATATAGTTTCTAGCTAAAAGCATCAGTAATGAGTTGGAAGCTGAAACGCGTTAAATATGACAACAGTTGAGACCGTATATTCCATTTTTGAAAGGCGTTCAAGCGTTATTTGAGCGTCGATCGTTCCTCATTTAGTCACGTGAGTCTGTGTGAGAGATTCCGCGGGAAGTTAGTAGGACTTGAAATTTGTCGGGAGTCGGTACTCGGGAACATGAGTGATCAGTTTCTCAGTTGTTGTCAACTTGTGTGGATACTTGTTTGTGATACTGTCACTCCCGTGAAAATGCCGAAATTTAGCCTGTCACAGTATTCAAGATACGGAAATAGGGTCAAACTATATAGGTTTTAGCAGTGAGAGAATAGAAATTTCATTAACTATTCATGCTACATACCTTTCACTTACTGACCGTACGTGACTCATCGGGAATTCAAATTGGTAAATTCAGTTGACGGGCCTGATTAAACGCTGTAATTCAACAGTTCGCTAATTTATTAGGTATGAATAGGCTTTTTATTTGATTATATTTTTACTTTCATAATTTATGACCTTCATTTATATGATAAAATACGTATTATTGGTAGGTATCGGTAAAGTACCGGCGGATTTTGCCGATACCGATACCAGTAAAAATGACCGATACTGCCGATACCGAAGCATCGGTACATCACTACACTCAAGGTCACATGAAAATGCATTACACTAAGTGTATGAATATTATTCAGAATGGGCTTTGTCCTCATTATGAAGAAGAGCTAAATGACAAATTTAGTTTGTTATTGGATGAAACAAATGATTTTTCAGTTACAAAACTGTTGGGAGTTACAATAATATGTTTCTTTTAAGCCCCGTACAGACCTTGCGTTCCCATAGTGCCTGTGATCGTCGCAGTGGCGTTGCAAAAGAACCGCTCCTGACCAGACTGGCTTGACTGACTGCATTAGCAGTCAGTTATCATTATCAGCAGTCTAAAAAATGATTTAGATCCTTAATTGCTATTCATACATGGTTATCGTAGTACATGAGAGGGGAAGGATGTTTAATAACGACGATGCGCTTCCGCTATCACACTGACTGGCCACGCATACGACAAGAATCGGGTACGCTCAACTTCGTGGTGGGCATGAAAAATCTTCTTCCGTAGCGGTCGGAGAGCCATCTGCAGTTCGTCTAAGCGGCATCAAGCACTATGCTAACGCAAGGTCTGGGCGGGGCTTAATGTATCTAGAAAAGTTGAATCGATCTACTTTGGACTGAAACAACTGGATTAATGTGATGCTTATAGTATAGTCACAGTAATTATTGAGAGTTATTCATTTTTGTGTTAAGCTATTTCTCTGGATTATGTTTGAATTAGTGTGTCACAATTTTCCACTTTACAAAATTATTCCAGTCCATCATGTGTTAAAGTTGTAATAAATTCACTCAACATATTTTTATTGAAACAGTGTCAATCGTTGAAAAATTCTCTAGCTCTGTGATCTATAAAAAGCGACGTTTTGATGTACGACATCATCTACAGGCTAAAATTAAACAGAAATAAAATTTTGTCATATTAATAAAATGCAAACCTAATACTCAAAGCTACATCAGACAAAGTAATAATGCTGGAAATTACAACACAAGAAAATGACTAGACACTAAATTTGTACCACAGCAATATGTACTACTGAAGTAAGATTAGGTAACAGTAATAACATATTTTTAGCATTACCCCTAGAGCAATACTGTTACCTATACCTTTTTAATTTTACTTTTAAAAAGCTCAAGTTCAATTTGAAAAAAACTCAAATTTAATTCAAAACAGATCAAGTTTAGTTTTAAAAATGTCAAGTATATTTTAAAATGAATCAAGTTAAATTTAGAAAAGCTCAAGTTTCTAAAATTGTTTACATGTACTATGTAAACTTGACCTTTTATAAATTAAACTTGACCTTTTTTATATCAAAACTGAGTTCCTTATGTAGAACTTGAGCTTTTTTAACTTGATCTTGATATTTTTTAAATTGAACTTGGGTATTTTGAAATTAAACTTTAGCATTTTTAAATTAAACTTGAGCTTTTTTACTTTGAACTTGAGCTGTTTAACATTGAACTTGAGCTGTTTTACATCGAGCTTGAGCTGTTTTGCATTGAACACGATCTTTTTTTACATTGAACGTGACCTTTTCAACATTGAACTTCACCGTTTTAACATTGAACTTGGGCATTTTAACATTGAACCTGAGCTTTTTACACTGAACTTGAGCTTTTTATAGTGAACTTGAGCTTTTTAACATTGAACTTGAGCTTTTTACACTGAACTTATGCTTTTTATATTGAACTTGAGCTTTTTTACGTTGAATGTGAGTTTTTTACATTAAAATTGAGCTTTTTTACATTGAATTTGGACTTTTTTACATTGAACCTGAGCTTTTTTACATTAAACCTGAGCTTTTTTACGTTTAATTTGACCTTTTAAAATCGAATGTGACTTTTTTATATTAAACTTCAGCTTTTTTAGATAAAAAACTTAGTTTTTTAAGTTATAGGTAAAAAGATGTGGTCTTACCAGTACTTATTGTTCTGGTACAATTTTTGCTTCTAATCATTTTCTAGTGCTGCCATTCTCAACTTTGTTGCTTTGTCTGATGTAACTGTGAGTATTAAATTTGCATTTTATCAATGTGACTGGAAATTTTTTATATATATTTTCAGCCTGAAGATGATGTATGTTCATCAAAATATTGCTTTTTATAGACTAGAGAGTTAGTGAATTTTCAGCTCTTCACTGTGGATCAATCAAAATATGTTCAGTGAATTTCTTATTACTGTTTTCACCGTGATGTTCTGGAAAGATTTTGTAACGGTGGAAAGTTAGATAAGAAATAATCTAGTTTTTCACACTTGCCCTGATGTACTTGGCACTTTCTCCAAACCTTGTGTTAATGATAAATTAATTTCAGAATCATCCAATAATGAAAATGAAGGGAACAGCTCTTAGTTCCCTTTGATTCTTAGTCACTTCCTGATAAACGCTTAGACTTGATCAGTGAATCTGTTTCAATTAACAGTCAAAATTCAATATGTGACACTCCCATTGATAACAGCCCAGAGACAATCAATAAAACTTTTGAAACTCAATGAATGAAGTCCCTCTAGATTTGCTTGAGTCTGAAGCTAGAGACACGAGTTCTTTCTATACAATTCCTACAATGAAGCCTTGGCTGATACCTCAAGCAAACTAAGACCTGTCATGATGAAAAGTGAAGTATTCAACTCATATGATTCAGAACTAATGCCTTATGTTTCATATTGGACGTTTCTTTCATTCCTATAACAGGGTGTCTACTAGGTAGTAGAGTAGTAAAAAGTAGAAAAATTTGAAAAGTAGTAAAAAAGGAAGTAAGGAGTAGTGAAATTTGGATTAGAGGTTTACCTTTCCTGTCAAGGCTGTAAAAACATTGTTAAGTGCGATAATTCACTGAAATTGAAAGTAAAGTACATATGTATATAGAGTTTAAAGATTTTCAAAAATTTATTTCTCCCAGAATAGGATATATGATGCAGTTTAAGGAAAATATTCCTGTAAGGGGATTGGACAATTCCCCAGTGTCTACTAATTTCCAGTCAGTTTTTTTTTTGCATGTGATGAGCTGTTGCTTTCATTTTTGAAAGATGTTAAAGACAGGGCCTTGGCTAAACATTTGATGGGGTCCATTTGGGAAGAGGTACATAAAAAATTTGGTTATTTTTTGCAATTATCCATCGGATGCTTCATTTAGCAATAAGTTTTTAATTTAGTATTTGATGTATTAATGAATTTGGAATTTTTTGGACCCATGTTGTTGCGTTTATTATTGACTTCAACTACTCATTGTAGGATGATTTCTTACATCTGGAAATATGGACAACATTCATTATGCATAAATTAGGAAGTCATTTTTTGCTGTTGAAGGTAGTAAAAAGTAGTAAAATTTGGAAGTAAAATATCGAGAGACACCCTGCATAATGTTTGTTTGAATTGTTTTTGATGTTTCTGTGTAAATGTAAAATTTCGAAATGAATTTTTTTAATGAGGAGCTTATAACACTGTACATTTATAACCAGAAATTACTTTCCAGGAATATTTTGTGTGGAATAAATTGGAAAAATTTTATTTTGTTTATGAATAAGGATAGACATGAAAACTCATCATAGAAATGACATCAAAGATACCAGTTTCCAACTGCATTCAGTAGGCAAACAGGATAAAGTTATTGAAAAATACTGTGAAAATGTGAAGCTGGTCAGTGATTGCACACATAAAACTTTTCATTACCAGAATGAATAACACATATTACGCTGTGATGGCTCTCTTTGCAGTACCTACCAGCATAGGCTACGAATTATCGCACAAAGGCTGGACTGACTGGCCTATCCACCGTTTTTTTAGAATTTTACACTCTATAAAATCTTTCCTGTGGAGGTAAAAGGGGCATGAATCTCGATCCTACTCAGATATCTAAATGTCTTGGTCATTCATTATTCAGTATGATACGGTGTGGTAAAGGCTATTGAAAACAAAGCTTCATTCTTCTTGTAATTAGGCACACTGTAAAAAATGCCCGTGAAATTCACGGGTAAACACCGTATAAATCACAGTTTTTTACTGTGAGGCATATTTTACAGTAAAACACTGGGTCTCCATGCAATAACGGTAGAACACCGTTATTGACTATTACAAGTGTATTTCAAATCAATGGATTAAATGAAAGTAATTTTGTTCAATTTGACCTTAAAATGACTTGAACGAATGTTGCCTAATTACTATAAACTCTATTAGGTATGTATTGTTCACGCAATAAATATTATATAAGAAATGAATAAATGATCAATATCTAGGAACTTTCCTTCCCATAACGGAAATGCGAATGATCATTCTAATTATCGATTGATTAAATTTATTGTATTTTCCTCTTACATCAGTTTTATAAGTGGTATTTTGGGCTTTAAAAGGTTGAAGATTGAACTATCCTTTCCAAAATATTGGTTCTCTGTTTTATTTCATCACTGCGCTGTTTCTCAATTTATGAAACTTTAATAAAACTCATAGGGCAAGAAATACGAATTTTCATCAAATGTTTTATTACAAAAAATCTATTGGTAAATTAATGACCGAGAAGCTGACACCGTGTCAATAGTATTGGAACTACTTTCCCCAAGTGAATAGTGTTTGCGCGGCAAGTAGAAAGCCGTTGGAATTGTGCGAGAGAGGAGTCAATGTTAAAATCTCAGTTATTGCTCTCCAGTAAATGTGTTTTGTTCTCACCTCCAGAGTATAATAATTTGACAGTGCTTCTCTCACATTGATAGCTATCATATATAGAGTTCATGAGTGGGGGTTTTAATTTAAGCGGACGTTTACCATTGATTATCGTAAAGTACAGGCAGTGATCGTGTTAATCTACTCACACATATACCCAGGTAGCAAAATTTATTGACCTAATATTGAGCCAATATACAGTCTCAATATTGGCTGGATATTCAAAATGAACATTGGGGCAATACCTTATTTTGGAAAATTCGGTTGATATTAGAAAAATATATTCGCCCAATAACAATATTATCATCAACCCAATATCAACTAAATATTGTGTCAATATCGACTTGATAATGAAGTGTTCCCTTCAATAACATTGGCTTAATACTCAATTCCTGATAGGTTGATATTTGTCAAACATATGGCCCCGTTAATGATAATTTCACTAACCCAACGCTAATTATTTTTCAATATGGACTTCATATTGAGCTGCTGCTTAGAAAAATTTTTGAATTTAAGGCCTGGAGGTGTTGCTTCTTTAGTAACCGAGAAGCAGCGACCTTAATTATACGGTCGAACTTTTCCTGCAGTTACCGTAGAGCTTACGTTTTACTTCTTATAACACTTTACTCATTGAAAATTTCACATTTACACGTATTAGTATTACTGAACACAAATGGACTATAACTGAGTTTGAGGGGTAACTAAGGTAGGGTACTACAGGCCCAATACTCATTTTCTGACATCAAATGGATATTGGTAGAATATATTGTCCCAATAATAACTTATTTATAACCCAGTATCAGCAAATTACTGTGTCACTATTGACTTGATATTGAGGTGTTTCCTTGAACAAATTGCTCCGTATTATTGGCGTACAATATCAACCCAATATTTGGGCAATAATAATTTATGTTTTACCAAATTTTTATTAAATTACGAGATTTTTAATTATTAATAGATAGTTTCCACTTATATGAATATCGTACATATATATATGCACTGTTAGTTTAACATTAGAAATAAAATTATTTACTACATTGTTCCAATAACAAGTTGATATCATAAATAAATATATATTTTTTCGATATTGTCTTGTTATTGGCCTAATATTGTAATCCAAGATTCCAATATCAGGTCAATAAAAAATTATCAACCCAATACTGGCCAAATAATTTCTTGTTACCTGGGTAGTATCACTATTGGAATTAAGTCTTGTTAGAATACTGTTGAGCGATTTTAACGTCCCTAAATTCTCCCCACTTATTTTGTGAGTTTCCAATTTGGACAAATTTAGTTGTAAAAATACTTGTGGTCGTGTACTTTAACCATACTTTTTTTTATCCTGATGCTTTTTTTAGTTCAAATGTTGATTGACAACTCAAAACGGCAAAGAGAAGTAGACATACTGCCAATGCCATTTATTGTTAACATATAGATTTTATTGACCTGCTGCAAGTGCATCAGACCTCATCACTGTAGCTCAACCGCCCACAAGTGGGATTGGATCAATGTTTGTTCATCCACTTTGAAGAATTAGAGCGTTCTCAAATTATTAGTAAAATATATCTCAAAAATGCACAACCCTAATGTGTTGGAAGAGGGTAGTCTGAGGCCCCATTATAATTGTCCATTCTGTGGAAAAGTATCGAAATCATTGGCAGGGTATGTAAGCCATTTTGCATTCCATAAAAACTTATGTAATGTTGCATTTCCATGTTCATTTGAAAAATGTCCTAGGAAATTTAAATCATATGCTGGATTCCGAGCGCATGTTTTGCGGGAACATGGGAAAAAGTTGTCAAATGGCATCTAAAAGGAGCATCAAAGATCTCCAGATACTCGTCTGCAGTGTAATCTACAACATTGCCATCAAATTTTTCCCCATTCAAATGCTTTGCTCCAACATCTAAATAATCATACACAAGATGATAAAATCATTAGGTGTCATTAAGAATTGTGATGAAAAATTATTTTCAAAAATTTCTAGTTTAATAAGTCGTCGTATTAGAAATCATCGTGGATGTTCTCATAATCAGTTTGCCTTGAAACATATAATATCACCCAGTGTACATGAAGGCACTGTTGATATTCATTCAGTAGCACTTTTAGCTCATGAAGTTGGCTCCGGTGTATCTGATGCCAGTGATAAACCTGATACTAGAGAGACAGATGAGAGAATGGAAAATGGTGATGAAAATTTAGGTAACAATGATGTAGAAGCATTTTATTTGAAAAATCTTGCATTGTTTTATCCCAAATTGCAGGCATAATTATTACTTCCATCATCTACCATCCAGCATATCATTGAAGAATTTCATGAAATTCACCAACAAGGACAGACATTTTTGTACTCTAAAGTAATCACAAAATTAAAAAATTAAACTCACATTCCTGATGAAAAGTAAAAAGAAATTGAAAAATTATTCACAAATGCAGATGTGTTACAATGTACATCAAAAAGTTTTAGAACTGACTTCAAATGTAAAATAACTTTCAAAGAATTATTTAATTAAGGTCCCTGAAGGTCTGTTGGTTTATTTTCTTGTGAGGAAGCATCTGTCAGTTTTGATTTCAGCCTTCATGTCCATCAAATTTTCACTTCCCATGGTCAGATTCCAAAATCTTATGATTGTGTGAGTTATTCAGACCTTCATGATTATTACCCTCTTCAAGGGTATGAGAAGAGCTTTGGAACATTATTGATTCCTCTCAAGCACAAGAACTTTTTGTGGTGATAATGTCAATCTCAATAAAAGAGAGCATATTTCAAGAGTTGCCAAACCTGGCAAGTGGTACTATTGATGGCGTGCTTTAGGTGCTCCCTGAAGCTGGTGTGGAAACTAGGGATGACCTGAGTCTTGTTGAAGAGGATGACCTTCGCCCAATCCTGAGGCCGATCCAAATTCGCAAGCTAAGAAATTTCTGGAGATGTGCTTCGGGTAAGTAAATTTAGTTGTGTGGGGGCACCAACTATTTATCGATGATTATTTATGGAAATATTATCAGATAATTAATTGCATTTCCTAAGAAATTCTTCCTAAAAGCCGAATGCTTGGGTAAAAAAGGATTTTTGAAATGTTGATGTTTACCTAACTTATTTTTTGTGTTTTCAACCATTAAAAATATTAAATTAAAAGTAAAAATGTTTTCTTTATTTCTTTAGCTATTAAATTTCATTAGAAATAAAGTTGCATGTGTGTGAACTAGCAAATTACAGAGTGCGTAGAATTTTTTTATTTTTGGTTTGGCAAATTGTGAAAAATTCAAGTAATTACTTTCGTCACATACCTGTAAACTTTTCTGAAGCCTTGTCCTATTTAGTCGACAATGTACACAGGTTTTCTTTTAAATCAATGTGAAATGAGAAAACCATTGATGAATTTAAAAAGCAATACTGTAGGTAAAAACTTCTTAATATTTATTTTTTTTGGGAGTTGAATTGAATTTATTAATTTTTAGTAGTGTGTTGGGATGAATATAAGTCAGTCTTTTAATGCTTGATGCTTGAATTATGAGATTCATTCAACGCTTGACTTATCGGCTAAATACAATGAAAAAATATGTTACTGCTTAATTTGTGCATTATGTGATGTAATCTTTTACTTGTGTTGGAATTACTTACATTTTTCTATAAGTGTGAAATTTTGTGTGAATTACTAAACATAAGCAAGAAAAATTGTCTTCTGTTGTCTACTAGTTTATATTACATTTAAACAATATAATGTCTTAAAGTTTGTGTGAGGATGATTATTCTGCATTACTATGTAGTAAGGGCTAGTTGCTTAAAGTTGTGAGAAAAAATTTTTAAGGAAAATTTGAAACAGTCTAGTTCAAGTGGGTATTTCTTCAATGCTGGTTTACCACTGCTGATCAATTTACACCTGGTCTTTTTTATCACAGTTGCATTGGTTATTGAAGATTTCCCCCTTTTTACTTTACATCTGTAGTGCCAATAGAAAGAGTGAGTTTTTTAATACCAATTCACTCCTGAGGAGAAGTTCAGTTTTCTCTCTGCTGAGTGCATATGTCATTATTTGAAAAAAATTAATAATTAAACCTCACTTTTCTTCAGTGTTTTGAACTACATGATCTAAAAATTTCTTACTTCTGTTTTCAGTACAAATTTTTGAAGGCCCCTCACACGTACAAATATGTTGGCAGACAATCTGAACTGAATTTGGTTTGTCGATCTCAAGGCCCCTCACACGATGCAAACAACACACTGCAAACTTGAAAAAGACTGGCGCACGCTTCAGCGTGGAGGGAGTATATATGCAGGGAGCATAGCCGTCTGTGAAGAGAACCAGTTTTTGAGATTTCTCCTGTGTCTGTGGTAACCAATAGCCGTCTCGCGAGTGTGACGTCAGCACAGAAGCCAGTTACCTACCAACTACGCTAGAGTGCGCACGCGCTCGCTGAATGCTCTTCCAGCTGTTTAGTTAATCATTCAGTCGGTAATGATTAATTTGGGATTCTAAGACTCCGAAAGATAATAAATTGTGTTTCCTCACTTGAAGACACTTAATAATATCAAAATTACTAGCAAAGATACATTAAGAGTAGAAAACTATAAAGATTACAGGCCCTTGATTATAACAAATTAGAGCGACTTGCACGCGCACCTCACCCTTTGACTTGTGGTGAGGTACTAATCTTGCTTTGGAAAATGAGAGCCATTGAGAGGAAGGGTTGTAGGGAAGGTGGGTGGAGCAACTTCAGCCAAGCGTCTGTGGTTGGCTCAGAATCGGGCATTCACACTGCCCGAGACCCGAGTGTTTCAACTTTTGCAGCCAAATTAAGCCCGATCGGAGTGCGCTATGCTCCCTCCATTTATCCTAGCTCCATGCGCTTCAGTATGCCATTAGCAGCTAGGCGGAGAGTACGCACAAGAATAGCGACTCCAGACGGCGAGTTCGAACAGTTGCAATGGATAAGAAAAAAAAGAGACGTAAAAGCTCGCTCAAAATGGGCTAAAGAATGGTTCCTAAAAAGTAGTGAATATACAAATGTGAAATTGCATATTGACGTGCATTAGGAGGGAGAGAGGCAGAGTACAGTCGCACATCTCCAACGAAGGCTGGCTTTACACTGACGTGGTGTCAAGGTTTGCAGCCGGTCGCTTCAAAATTATCAAGCATAGCTCATCTGCCTCATACAGTCAGTGCCAACCTGAAATGAGCGTACAAACGCATGAATTCAGCACCAGTTCAGATATGTCTGCAGATATATTTGCGCGTGTGAGGGGGCCTTGAGAGCAAGCAAAGGAGGGGAAGTGATGCATCATAGTGAACAAAACTGTCCGGAATATTGTTGACTTGCCAGGTTGAAGTAGCCCAAGTTGCCTTCAGCTAATTCAGTTTGTGGGCAAAGTGGAAAATAGAGACTGTTTTCAGATATTTCTCATACGTTCAGTTACTCATCTAGCACGACTCCAGAAGAATGGTGGAGGTCAAAGAAAAATAACTGACCAACATCAAATATAGTTACTAAGAGGTTTATACATTTTTTGTGTACCTCCAGGAGTGCCGTTAGTGTTTGAAATATTCAAGCATTTAAGTCATACAAATATGCATAATTTTATGACACTTAAAAAAAATTATTGTATGTGGTACTTAATGTTCTATTGTTTCTATTGACATCAGTGTATCAGGGGAGGATAAGTTCTTTCTTTGGCTAGTTACTTCTTTACTTTTACTTCACTTTTGGCTCACTGTTGCTTTTTTCTGCTTCCATCCATTTATTCTTCACCTCTCATCTGGTTTTGTGAATTGCTTCAAATTTGTTTTTATGTGCTAGATGTGGGAGCATATCTTGTGCATAGATTTTCATGTCCCCTGATTCCATATTATATGATGCCTCCCTCTCTTTGAAACACCCTTGTTGTGAGGGTAGGGAGAGTCAGAATTGACTAGAATTATACTTTGAGTTACTCAGTAGTTGACTTTCTTATTTGCAGTATAATTTTAAATAAATTTTGTTGCTCAAAAAATGAACAAATCTCCTATTTCTCCACAAATTCACAAAGCAATTGATAAAAGAATTTCTTCTGTAAATATTGATAATCAATATTAGGAAATTAAAGTATTTTTATAAATATTAAATTGTATTAGAATTGAAGGGAAGATTTCCAATGTGAACCACCAAAAAATCCTTACATTTCCCTTGTTCATTGTAGCTAATAGAACATTTCTCTTTTTAGAGAGCTAGTGAATGAATGAGTTCCTCATGCAGTTTAGAAAACAAAAATATTAGGGGCAGTTGCAGTATTTACTTTCAAATTTTTGACGTTTATTGTATTTGTATTCTTGTTCAATTTTAGGGACCTAATCATACCAAGACAATGTTAATTTCATTTTACTATGTGTTGTTTTTTTCACAGAGTACAACCTGCTGCAAGTGCATCAGACCTCATCACTGTAGCTCAACCGCCTACAAAAGGGATTAGATCAATGTTTGTTCATCCATTTTGAAGAATTAACAGGAGTTAACATAAGAGATCAAGTGCAGGCGATGCACCACAGCAGAGCACAAAGAATGTTATTGTGGATGGATAGGTAAATGAAATTTCGTGACGTAATCCAAATCAACATGGATTATAAAAATGCAAAACTGAACTCAGGCATCAGGCTTTCTGAATTGCCAGCAGCTATTTTCGGTGCCAGGGCCTATTTCCAGGAAAACAAGATGTTATTTTCAAAGTGTTCAAGGTGGGTACTGCGCATGTTCTAATGTTCATTTTTATAAATTTTATTCATTCAAACTCCCCTCAGAAAGATAAACTTTTGTATCTATGGGAATTACCACTCCCAGGGGGAAAATGTGAGGGCCCAAGCTGAGAGTTAGGTAGGCCTTTTTTTGTTGAAATAAAATGTTTTTGCTTTGTTAAGGAAACCGTCTGGGTAGAAATCAGGATATGTGTTGATTTTCTGTTTTTATATGCATCTTATAGAGGATTTTCTTGCGCTTCCATTGGTACTTTCCGTTTACGTCTACTCCGAAAGTGCGCCCACCAGAGGGGGGAAAAGCGATGGGGGTGGAGTGACCTTGAACCCCCCCTCCCCTCATTATTGGGGTCAATTGAGCGTGTTTCTCTGCGGGAATGGCATTATAGTTCGTTAATGGGCTACTCAAAGTGCTTCCATTATTCAAATGAAACATTCTAATGCTGAGTAGATATTTTTTTATAATTTTTGACAATTTCAGAATTTAGCTGTTCTGCCGTATCTATGATACCGCAGCTTTCCTTCATAGCTCGATGACAGCTGCAGTATCATAGCTACAGCAGTGGCGAGCACACCAATCTAAAGGGCTTGAAAAGAGCTATAAAACAAAGGAGTTGACTTGACAAAAAAAAGTATTTTGGTCGAAAAAAATGAAAAATTAATTTTTTTTTGTCAAGAATTACACCTATTCTCTTTTGTTGTTAATTTTTTCCCAGAGTTACACAGCTACAGCAATGTAAATTATATCAATCAAAAGGACTTGAAAAGAGCTACAAACGCTCAAGAGTTCATCGTAGAAAACCTTGTAGTTCAAAAGATAAGAAGAAAAACAATTTTTTTTGTGAAAAAACACGTTTTTCTGGAAACTTGATATTGGTTTCTCAAATCTATTTCCTTCCACAATTTTAGAGCTACGAGAATGGTTTATATACCATTCGATAGGGCTTAGCAAGGTGTATCCATAAGCAATAGCATTTTTTGATGCATTTATTGTCTTGAAAATTACACCACATGAAAAAAAAATGAAAAATATATCATTTGTTTTTTTTTCAATTCCCAAAATCCACAAAAAGAAGTTATCGAAATTCCCTATTGTTTACGGTTATATAGACATATAAGCAATCTAAAAACGAAATACTGGTTCTGTAACTTCAAAATTGTAGAAGGAGATAGATTTTACAAAACTCCCCTATTTTATCATATTTTTTAAGAAAAAAAAGTGCAGCTACAAAAATTTTGTCGAAGTAACAAATGATCTATGCATCATTTCACACCTACTGTGAAAATTTCAGAGAAATCCATCCATAAATAACGGACTATTTTTTTTACCCAGACGGACTCCTTAAGGACCACCTTTTTTGGTTCACTGCTGTCCTGTTTTTCAGCACCTACTACTTTCTTCAACTTTTATCTTGTTTCATGAACTTCTTACTCAACTTACTGTTTCTATACCCCATTTGCATAGATTCCGCATTCCTTTATCTCCATGCTAAATGATGCCTTTCTCTCTGTGAGACGTTTTTTTGTAGCGGTTAGAGATGCTTAAATTAACATACGAGTATAGCTAATCTAATCTATCCATTCAATCTTCATTAAAATCCATAGAAGCTTATAATATCAGCAACTCTCCTATATCCTTTCATGCATATATTTCTTGCATTATTTCCAGTGCTTTCATTATTTTCTAATTTTTTCCCTAAACATTAGTGCCAAAATTCAACATAGTAGTGCTGTGTCTGCTTAAAATTATCCTGGAGTGTTATGACATTTGATGTGCTGGCTATGATGGAAAATTTTGCGTTCAAAGAAAATTTTTTCAAGGCGGGATTCCTTTATTAAAAGTTTCTTCTGCTCTTAGTTATAAGCTTAACAATATTAAAACAACCCTTGCGGAGACCTTCTACTAAATCATCTACGCCAATGTGAAAAATGTGCTGATCATTATTTTTTATGGCAGAATGAGAAGTCCGTGCAGGAGATCGAGGATTCTAGACTTCATCTGCACCCTCACATTGTAATAAATGGTAAGTAACACAACATACCTGCCTCAACGTAAGAGAGTACAAGTAGTAAGCATAATACCAATCAGGGCACAATTCACCCCAATTAGCTTGAAATGGAAATTATTTAAAAAACAATTTCAAAAAGATTCATTCTTCGACGAATTTTTGAGTTTTATAAGCCAAAATGAGTTACACAAACGACTAAGTCACTTTTAGATATAAATTTCAATTTTCCTAATCTAACCGTATGTAACATATGAAATAAATTTTACTCCATTCAGGAACATTTCAGAAAACCATTTTTAGTTCAACGGTTCAACGGTTTCTCGTCTCAAAGTATTCTCTAACGATATTAATCTGTTTTTTATATCAGCGTAATCATCCTCCAATTTCTGTGATGACTGTTTCAATTTTTCTATTTCATTTGTATTTATGATTGTTTCTCTATCCTGTTCATGAAGATTATTTCTAAAAGTTTCTATGTATGAACTCATATCGTTGAATACTCTCTCGAGATTTGCATAATCTAATTTCACACTTTTTATTTCTTCTTCTTCCAACCTCTTTATTTCATTTTTCAAAAAGTCTGTATGTTCTAAAGTACCTGTTCGAATCACCTCTATTTTTTCCTCAGATATTTTACTATGTTCATTGAGATTTGTCATAATTTCCCTGAGTTTTTCTTGAAAACTTGTAGTATTCTCATCTCTAGATGCTTGGATAGAATCACTTCTGAACTGATAATTTTCATTGATAAGATTTTCTCTTACCTCTATATATTTCTGAGATGAAGCCTCAAATTTTCCAAAACTTCGTCAACATATTTTTTATTCGTAGCGTCAAATTCTTCGATTGGAAAAGAAATATTTGCAAGTCTTCTATTATTTAAATCGAAATTTTGATCTTCATCAAGATATTTAAAACCTATTCCAGGAGGTCCTGGTTGTGAAGATAAAAATGATTTTTTTCCTTGTTGTCCAAAAATATTTACGCCTAACATTTTTTACACATAGAATTTTCAATGCTCTAAATTTTCTCTAACTCTCATAGATATCAAATTGTTTACTCGGGTCACTCAAACTTTCCACTTCCTGGTTTAATTTTACATTTTTATCAGTTTCATTCTGAAGCATTAATTTGAACTGACTGATTTCATTCTGATTTGAAATAATATCTCTTGAAAACTCCTGGAAAAGACTTTCTACATCACTCAAGTTCTTAGCTAGTTCTTCTACTTTTCTTAATGGGACTGACTGCTCGTAATTCCATTATAATTTTGTTAAGACCATTGAATTTTTCTTCGCTGGATGAGGTTATGGTTGACTCTAAATTTTTCAGCTTATTGTCAACTTCAACAAACGAGGGTGCTAAGGCTACTGTTCTTTCCATAACAAAAAGGTTTCTATCACTTAAATCAGTTAGATGTGCCTCTAAGCTTTTACTTTTTTCTTCAACAGTATTGTTCAGTGTTGATTCTAAACTCTTCAGCTTTTCTTCAATTTGATCATTAAGTGATGTCTGCAAGCTCATTTCTTTTTCATTCACAAAATTAATTATACTAATTTTTTGTTCTTCAACTTTATTACTTATTAATTTGTTCTTTGAATCAATTTGATCATTAATTTTAGTTTCTAAAGTCTTCAGTTTTTCATCCATTTGATTTTCTATACCTGACTCTTGATTCTTGAAATTCTCTTGAATCTCAGGAATTTTAACATCAATCAAATTGGTTATCTTAGAGTCCACAAGCTCAAATTTAGCTTCAACTCCTTTAATCTGATCGGTTAATGCTGACTCTTTAGCTAGCAGCTTTTCATCAATTCTAGTTTCAATACCTGACTCTAGACTCTTTAATTTGTCCCCAATCTCTGGAATTTTTACGTCTGTTAGGTTGGTTATGTTTGAATCAATGTTTTCAAATTTAGCATCAATTTCATCAATTTTCTTCATCAATGTTGAGTCTATGCTTGATAGTCGTTCATCATTTGAAACAATTTTTGGTTCAAGAGCAACGAACTTTTCAGATAAATCATAAATTAACGTCTCTAAGAATTTAACGATTGAGTCTACATCAGAAAATTTCACTTGTAAATCTGTTTTCAGAGTTACATATTTCTCATCATACTCGTTTATAATTGATTCCAATTCAGTTCTTTCATTTTTGAGAGCTTCAATTGTGTCTTTCAATCTTCAAGTAAACTTTTTATTTGCTCTACATTCTGCAAAAGTCCTTCAGAATTATTTTCACTATTTTCATGTTCATGATTTTCTTTACAGGAAGGTAAAAAGACCAACTTTGCTGCATAAATATTTCCACAAGACATTTTTTAAAGAAAAAAATTAACTGTAGTTTATTTTCTAAAAACTAGTTCGGGTTTTATACAGATCTAAAAGAATTGCATGAAAGCTTTCATTTTCTAAACGCTTTAGCATTTCTAGACATAAATGTCCACAAATTACATCACCGATTTTCTGGATTTTGTAAGTAGAGAAAATTATATCAACACAATCTGTTAAGTAGTCTTTAAATTCAATTAGATAAATCAAACCATAACTGTCAAAGTAATAACAAATATTGTCTTTCTTATACCAACAAGTCCAATGCGTTCCTAATCCTTTTTCAGTGTCTAAATTTAGGATCCCGCATTCCGTTTCTAAAGGGTGTTTAGGTAAAGTATCTCGCATGTAAATACCTCGAAAATTCTGAATTTTCAATATATTTATGTAGTATTCTAAATCATGTTTAGATAATGGTTTGTTAGGTATTACTTCTTTGGTGGTTTCAAGTAGAGACCCTTTCCACAAGGTTTTTTTTTCTCGGAGTTAACCGTATACCTGAACCTTTTTTACTTTCCAGTGCTTCATTGTGCCTTTTAGTTTCTGACTAGAGTTTATCATCAGCTTTTTTCTTATTGACTGCGGATGCTATTGCAGCAGCACCTCCAGCCAAAGAGCCAGCAGCCCCAAGGCCAGCTAATAAAGCTGGAATTGTAAATATAAAACCCCCTTTCGTCGCAGTATCTTTAGAAACAAAAGAAGTCTTTGTCTTTTAACAAATAATACACATACCTTTGACCAGTATCTTATTGTTCTTTGTAATTAAATATTGAGGATTATCATTATCAGTTTTGTTCTTAAACTTTACAAAATAAATTTTTTAAACATTATTATGTGAATATATTTTAATTTTTAGTAGTTTAAACTCATTTTATCACCGTCAGATTGCAATCGAATTACTCTGTCAGATAGAATCAGTGCATATGCATGTGTATCCTCGGGAATATTGGTTTTAAATTCTGCTTTAATTTTAATATCAATTGTAGTTTCCTTGATACGTTCATTTTGTCTGCTGATATCAAACACATAGATGGGATACAAATATTTAAAGTGTCTGTATTCGATAGCACAATTTTCATTAGGTACATAATCTATTAACATCTTATAAGCTGTAGCATAATTGTTAGAATCGAAATCAATCTGTAAATTGTGATCAGGGTATCGTTCATTATTCAGCTGAACATATGCATTCGTCAAGTTACAATGATCAAAAATTGCATTGTTTACAGCCTGTGAATTAGCTTTCTTAGTTTAGAACGCTAAAATTATATATCGAGGTCTTTGAGATCCTGAATTTGGAGTTAAAGTCCAATCTTAGAATTTCTGTTGAGAGTTTACAATGGTTTGTTCCAATTGTCTATTCAAATAAGGAATAGGTAATGTTATTTTATCCTTAATTTGACGATATAGCTTTATTTTATACTCATCAGACAGATTGTAAGCTGGCATTTTCCACATTAATTTTGTAATAGTAATTTTACCATCAACTACTTTATCTTGCTGGTTTGCATCTTTCTCATCCGATTTGAATATAGCATTAGAATTATCACCTCTTCTTAAAGTCAGAGCATGTTTCACTCCATAAATTACCTTCTTATAATTTTCACAAAATCCAAACACATGTTCAAGTGGGATAGCAGCGCTGAATTTCCCATTAGCTGAACTTAAGTAGTCATTTCGATCGCTAAATCCTTCGTTTGATTTTTCATTCTTCTTAGTATCGACGCCCCAGAAAAATATCATGTTTTCTTTAACATTTCGGGGATAGCTAACTAATCCTTTTAGAGTTGTTGTAATTCCAGGGTAACTATAACCTTCAATTTCTTCATCTCCAATTCTGTAAGAAACTCTATCAAACAAATGCATTAATCCATTGTTGATTATTGTTATTTTTTCATCTTTAAAATTATGATCACTTCCATCTTCTTTATTCAAAGCTCCTTCTACATATATAAAACTTTTACTAGGTAATACAAACTGATCTTGATTCTGGATAATTATCTTAATATCGTTATGTTCACGATTCAGATCAGTACCTATTTGTGGTTCATAGTTATGCGTTTCAATTTTTTCAATTGATTCATCAACTTTAATATTTTCATTCCATCTTAAAGAATCCATTTTTAAAAGATAATTTTATCAAGTTATCTTAATTTCTAGATCTTAGGTGTAATCGAACAGTTACTTCTTCACCTCTAGTATTTAGAGCATGTCCATTTTGATCAGTAAGCCAAATTCTCAAATCATAGAGTAAAGGTTGATATATCGGTAGATAAATTGGTTTATTTGGGTTTTCTACAATTTTATATCCCGGTGGGACGTTTGGGAAAAAGGAATATAAAATATTATGCAAAGAACCATTAAGGTATGAGCCGTTAATTGCACTACAATGAACGAGTATTGCGTTAACAGACATTATGTTCACTATATTTACACTTTCATGTTCTCCAACACCTTCTAAGATAATTTCTCCAAATCCCAACATTGTATTTAAAGATTTTTCTTCATTGAAAAATACTTTTAACGTAGATGAATGGAGAACTATGACGCATTTCAAAGTATTAGTATTTGCTTTGATTTCAATAAAGCCTGCCAAAGTTTTTTGAATGAATTCGTTTATACTTTCTATTTCATAACATCCTGTTGAAAGTGTAATTACATTTTCAGCACCATTTAATTCATAATAAAATTTATTATTATTTTCATCAATGTTAGGAATAGAATGATACATGTCTAACCCAACCAGTGCCATTTCGTGAAATTTATTTTTGTTCAATTCTATTGCTGGACTAAAGTTTATACTTATGTCACTTTTTCTTTCACTAATTACAATGCTTTGAGATTCCATTTTTTAAACAATAAATCATCAAACACCTTTACTTCAGCAGTATTTAATAGACCTTGCTTTAAAAGTTCGTGCGTAAGTATTTGCAGTTCATTAAAAACTGCTGTATTTCCAGCGGGAAACGAACCGAACAATAACTGGTGTCTTTTTACAAGGTCATTGATGTTAGATGGTAATACAATAATACCTGATCCTGAAACGTCTGAATCCTCTCTGTGAGGATGACGAGGAGGTATAGGAGAAGATGTAGGAGAAGGTATAGGTGTAGGAGTTGGTCTAAAAGTAGACCTTAGTGACGGGTCGAAAATTGGTCTCTGACTTGTTGAAGGAATTTTGTGTCGACTGAAAATTGAGGATTCTACTATTCTTGAGTTTCTTAAAGGACTTGGTTCAGGGCTTGATTCACGACTTGATTCACGACTTGATGGACTTGCTGATCTAATTGTTTCAACTGCATCTTGAGCTTTTTTTCGTTGAACTATTCGATAGAAGGGTTTGATAAATTTAGAATATTTCTCACCCCTATTTGCTTTTATGGTACCGTCTTCCTTCAAATAAGCATCAGTTGAATACAACATATCATAATAATTATTTTTATCTTCGTCCCTAAAGTCAATAGGATTTTGCTTTGTTAATAATTCCCATAATCCAGTTGTGCCTTCGTATATTCTATCTCCAATTTTCAAATCATTACCCAAAATATCTACCTTTTTATTTCCTAGCATAACTTTACTTCCATCCCAACGAATGCCATAAGCTTTGTCATACTCATTTCCATGTTTCCATGCAAAACGCAAGAAATCCAATGCGATAGGCCCAACTACAGTGTTAGATTCAGAAGATGGCAAAGCTAGTTTCTCAACAGGTTTTCCTTGGATAGATTCAAGTTTTTCATGAGGTATATCTTTTATTGCCAACCTAGTTTGTTTAGTTTCGTCAACAATTTTAGATAAAGGTTCAATCAATGGCTTGTAAACTTTTTTAACATCATGGTATAAATCTTGTTCGAGTATTTTATCAGTTGTGAATTGCTTTTTCAAACTTTTTGTTAAGTTTAGTAAATCTGATTTAGTTTTGATATCAATCAACGCCATTTTTTAAAGAGAAAAATTCAAAAAGACTTTAACTTAATATAAGTTCACTCTGAACTGACATTAAGTTCAGTTTCTGAGAACCATGAAGGTTCATCATAACCTTTTCACTTGACCAGAAGTTTTCCTTTACTCTTCTTGAGAATTTTCTCAATTGCAAAAACATCACTAGTATATTTTGATAGTTCTTGTTCATAAAACTTCCTTTTATTTCTTCATCATCCATATCTTTTAATCTATAAGTAATTGGTTCAGTAGACAGTATTTCGGATACAATGAATAACTCATTAGTGAAATTTGGCAAATAACCCTTCCGAGAGTCTTTCCGTTTCTTGCTTATTCTTACCCTATCCCCGATTTTGAGTTTCGGTGATGTGAAAGTTGGTTCGGTTGGAGGGAATAAGTTATCATAAACCTTTTTACTGTTCTTTTCCAGTGATGCTTGGTTACTTGTCATTTTAATTGTTCTATGATAGCTATTGTTGTAATTTTGCATTAAATCTTGTAAAATATTCACCCATTTTTTAGTTTTCATGTGTGTAAAATATTTCCACATTTTAGTTTTTAACGTCCTGTTGAAGCGTTCCACAACTTGAGCTTTGCATTGTTTTGTGATATTCGTAGTGATTTAGTTCATTTTCTGAACTAAACCACTGAATGTTATGTTTCTTGAATAGTTCTTGAGTGGATTTATTTGTAAACTCTAATCCTTTATCTGTCTGAACTTTAGAAGGAATTCGTATTTTAAATAGTTTTTGAAATGAAGTTTTGATTTCTTCACCTGTCTTCTTACTTATTGGAATCGCCCATGCATATTTACTGAAAATGTCAATTACTGTTAAAATGTAGTTTTTTCCTTGATCTTTATAGTTTTGCATGTCAACCAAATCAGCTTGCCATTGATCATCAATTTTTTATACCTTCACCCTTCTCGTTTTGAAATTATGTTTTATTGGTTTATGTAGAGTGTGAGTTTTTTGAGTTTCTAACCAATTTCGTACGAGAGTTGAAGATAAGCCGGATTTTTTAACAAGTTGATTCATTCCAGTATAACCAGTCTTTGGATTATAATATAAGTCATTCAAGATTTTATCGCTCACATCAGTGAGCGTGTTTAAAAGTTTTTTGTCGACGAGAGGCCCATTCCTGCCCAGCTCTTACTTGCCATAATTGCGTTAACTAATTTAGCATCTTGTCGAACGTATTCTGATTCATTTGGATCAGTTGCAATTTCAGCGGCTCTTTTTGCTAGAATATCATCAGCATAATTTCTTTCTTTCGTTGTTGGATGTTGTGAATAAAATATGTCATGATTCTTACAAGCCTGATCGAGTGAGTTAACTCCTCGATAACCTTCTTGAATTCCCTTCTGCACCTTAGTTCCTGGACCACAAAATGAGTAGGTATGTTTATTGTTGAATGAACCGTTCGGGACTTGTTCAGATTGAATATTAGATGGTAATTTCAAATGCATTTCAGGTAATGGAAGTTTTCTAAGCAATGTATTTACAATACCCTTTCCAGTTTTTTCTTCATTAACTATTGATTTCAAATCACTCAAATACTGTTCATTTTCAACAGATAATAAATCTTGGTTATAGAAGTCATTATTGTTGTAGATAATCATTTTTTATACTTTATTTAATTATTATATTTTATAGTGATTCAATGCTAGTGTGTTGATACCATCTGGTAATATATGTCGCTTGTCATCATTACCATTTAATGCAACCTTATTTATTTTTTTAGTATATATTTCGTGGTTAACACTTTGGATATTATACATCGTTTTGTATATTGTTTCATTATTCAATGCTCTTTTATATTCATCCATTGTGATATTGTGCTCAGTTATGTTCTTACTTACCCCTTTTGCTTTCTTACTCACGGAATTTTTCATCTTGTAACAATATAGTTTTGCTCTGAGACCGACGAATTCTTCAATTGGTATTCCACACGTTTCGTCTTTCATTTTCCCAATTACTTTCATATTTTTAGTTGAATATAGGAAGTGTTCTTTAGAATAGTTTGATGTATCATACAAGTCTCTATTTCTTTCCATATCTTTGTACAAATCTTTTGTTTCGATGTCATAACATAATGAATCTGTATCTGTAAACAACAACTTTGCCTTATTACCATATTTCTTTTTAATATGATTATAATGGAAATCATACATTAATGCTTTACTTAAATCTAATACAGATAACCCTACGTAGATTGGTTTATCAAATTTCAGTCTTTGTTTTTGCATATGACATGCTATCAAATTTTCTGAGAATATTTTAAAACTGGTAAAGTTTGATTTATTTGCTAATTTAATTAATTCTTTTTCTGACTTTACCAAACACACATCTACTCTATTTCTAATATTTTCCATTGTTTTACCAAATACTGAATTGTTCATCAGCTTGTAAAAGTCTTTTTCAAATTCAGATTTAGCTTGCTGACGCATTCTTGTATTGATATCAATATAAGATTTCATCCATGGACTTTCATCAAACTCTAATATTCTATGAATTTTCTCTAACTTCAATCCCAGATCCAGATATTGTGTTAGAGATTTAAGATGTACAACATATTTTTCTCGTTTCCAAGATGTGGAACTAATTTATTTACATCGTTTACTTTGATATTTTCTGGAGCTAATGGTAAATCATTATGTAGAGCATGTATGTCTTTTGGATAACTTAAATCCACTTCTAATATATAACCTTTATCTGCTTTGAGTTTCGACTTTGGATCTTTCCATTTAAAGTTACCAGTAGGTAATGATCGACACATAGCCCAGCCGTAAAGATTATTTGCTTCAATATATGTGATAAAACTATTTGGTTTTCCTTTATCGAATGTTTCTGGAATATATGGATTGTTCGCTTTTGCATATCGTGTTGATATTGTAGAAATCCCACCTCTTATTCCTTTTTCGATGAATAGTAGCATATCAGGATCTTCAAACAAGTCCAATTCTATTTTTGTATGTTTCAGTAGAGCATCGAAAGACAATCCTGGAGCTGTAAAATAATGTGCTGGATCTAGAGAATAAGTTTTCATGCATGTTAGTCTAAATTCTTCAAATACTTCGGCTAGTAATAATGTATCGACTTTTAGATATAAATTATGGTAATCTTTGAATGTTGTACAATTAAAAGCGCTCCACACTTTGAGTGCATGCTGATATTCGTCTTCTGAAATATTTTTATTATTTAATCTAGTGTAGAATTCACTTTTAGCTGGTAAACTATTAACGTTCATTTTTTCATAACTATTTACATATTCATACGGATAAATACCTTTTTTGTTGATCAACTCTAATTGTTGTTCATTGAGAAAGAACTTCGACAATTCTTTGTGCTCAGATAAATTCTTCGAAAGTTTATCTAGAGATGAAGGTAAAAACCTGTAGCTATCTAAGAACCGTAAGTCTCTGGTGATATCTTTTATTTTTCCTGTATATTTACATACATAGGAATCTACTTTTATGGTTTGTGTAAAACTAATATATTCTTCATCTGTTTGTGGAATAACGTTCAACTTTCCGGATATGTTTCCCAAGTCTTTCACGAACAAATGAGCATCGTAATTAGACAGATTGTGTAGAAACACAGGTATAAAATTAGGATTCCTAATTTTTAAATTACATTTTAAATGAGCTGGACCTCTATAATGACCTGTCAAATGATTGTGGTCTCTAACTTTATAGTTATCTTCCGTAAATTCTCCGCCACATACATAGCATCTTGTGGCTTCTTTATATTTTTCGAATTCATCTGATGGTAAATAGATTTTCTTATTTATTTTCAACAGACTATAAATTCTCTTGGTTTCTTTTTCTAAATATTCTACAAACTTTTGGGAAGCATCTTTACCATTATATATTTCTAAACGGGAATATTCATCTGCTTCAGATTTTGTATAGCAGCAGAATGAATTAGGATTGTGCTTCTGAATGTTCATGGTGTAACTCGAGTTTTGATTTGGTTGACACGTATCTATTTTTGTCAATGTTGATTCGAAGTCAGCATAAATTGTGAAAGGATGTCTAATTGTTTTTTTGGTAATGTTTAAATTTCAATTTACCTCCTTCAAGAACATACTTTGTTGGAGTGTGAACTGAACAATCATTAATGTGGTTTGTTAATAAACATTCTTTTGTGAATGGCCATAAACAATATGGACAGACATGTTTTTTATGACCATCTTTAGTTTGCATAAATGGACTTAATGACTTCATCAATACATAATGACTTTTATTTTCATTTGTTAACAGTAAAAGTGATATAACATCTTCATTTTTTACCTTTGTTATTCTGAGAGGACATAATTCTTTCAAGTAATTAAAGTTGTAAACATTTACTGACACATTATTGTTTCTCTCAAATTTATCGATAACTTTAAGTTTCACTGGAAATGTTATGTCTCTGAAATTTAACTTTTCAGCTTCAGTTTTTAATCTTTTAGATATTCTATTGCCGTTTTTTTCATCTCGGCAATAACATCTCGCAAAACTCCACATAAAGCATTTATTATCGGTATTTTTAATATTAATTAGTTTATAAGTCGACTTATGAAACTTTTCAGGTAATTCTATATAACTAGAACCTTTGATAGGCTTGTATTCAATAATTTTTACATTGAAGTCTAATAATTTATCTGTTATCCAGCCCGAGGAGTTTTTTGTATATTCTTCAACCTTTCTAATAGCTTCTTTATACAGATCATCAATGTTTGTAAAGTTTTTCGATATGTCTACAAACTTACCTGTATTCATCCATGCTGTTGAATATACTTTTTCATTTTTTTCTTTGTATTTATAAAATTGAACTAAAATTGCCAATTGTATCTTCATATTATCAAACTTTTGCTCTCTCAAAATTGATTTCACAACCGGGGTCATATTCCTCATGAAAACTGTCGGATCTATAACTGATATATCAGAGAACATATATTCCAGGCATTTTTCATTTATAGCACATTTTTTTCCTCTGAATTTACAGCCATAAACGTTTCTAAAATGCTTCTTTGATTTCTTATGCTGTTCTAGATTTTTTACTTCTACTTTACATATTTTACACACCTTTTTCTCAAAATATGAATCGGAAATTAATTCTTGATTTATGTTTTTAATATGCCTAGTAGATTTTAGATGTGTTTTTAAATTAGAGACATTTATATAACATATGTTACAGAAATCTTTGTTTTTAACAAAATACAGATCCGAGATTAATAGTTTACTAACGTTTTTATTGTGTTTCATGCTTTTCTCATGTCTTCTCAAGTTGATGATGTAAATATTACATATATTACAAAAATTGTTACTTGAAGTCATCTTTACTGAAATTTTCTTTAAATTATTATGCCTTTTTGTATTCTTAGTATTAGATAGATGTGATACAATAAATGATTCCATTTTTAATAAATTATTTTCTCAGTATATTTTAAAAATTTCAATGTTTTTTTCCAATGTAAATTTTAAAGTATTCTCAAAATTTATATTAATCAAAATGAAAAGCAATATTCCATATGAAGTAATAGGTGCTCAAAAATTTGCAAACTCGATGTATTTACTTTATTTACAATCAAAGGTAGCTCCTTCCCTCGTTATTGACTAATGAGACAACCATAAAAAGCAAACACATTGAAGAATTAAACTTAATAAAATGGAAGATATTGTTACAGACATCTAAAGAGAAGTTGTTCGCAATACTGCAAACATAAATCAATTGCAATTAGATGTTAATCAAATTCAAAATGATGTCGAATTAAATAGGGAATTTATAACTCAATTAGAGTCAAATATCATTCATCTTCAAACATTAATCATTAACGATTCTTATGACACCAAAGGTAGCTTTTTCTCTCGTTATTGCCCAACGAGACAACCAATAAGAAAGAAAAAACATTGAAGAATTGAACTTAATGAAGTAGCAAATTTTAAAAAACAATGTTTACAATTGCTAGAAAAAGGAAAATAAATTTTGGAAAATGAGTTGTAGTTTATTAGTTATATAAAATGGTGTACATGTGGAAAGACAGTAAAAGAAATAATCAAAAGAATCATTTTATTTTTCCTTCTCCTGGCTTGAGATGTCTCATCGTAGGGAGATCAAACTGTGGTAAAACTTCTTTATTAATAAAGCTTCTGTTCGGAAATTTTGTCGATTTTAATCATCTTTTTCTTTACAGTAAATCAATACATCAACCAGAATATAAATTGTTAAAGAATGCTTTTGATAAAGGCTATAACCAATCTGAAATAATTGAATTATTTGAAAAGGGCAATGGTAATATTCACGATTTCCTTGAGAACTTACCTATTAAAAGAAACTCAAAATCTATATTTGAATATTTCCAAGATATGACAACTATTCCTGACCCAAGTGACGTAGATTCAAAAAAGAAAAATCTTTTTATTTTCGACGATATAGCAACTGAAAGAGATCAAAGTCCAGCTGATAGCTTTTACACTAGAGGTAGACACAACAACTGCTGTTGAATCTACTTATCACAAAATTATTATTTATTACCGAGACAAACAATTAGAACAAATGCTAACGTTCTAATTCTTTTTGGTTTAGACTCAACTGATATGAAGAACATTTACACAGATATCATATCTCAGGACATGCCCTTTGATGAATTTAAAGAGTTTTGTTCTAAAACATACAAAGAACCATATAATTTTATCTTTATTAATAAAGACAGACATCCACTTCAAGGTAGGTACTTTCAAAACTTTGATAAATTATATATTCCGAAAAAATACTTCGAAGAATGGAATTATTCCTAAGCATACTATATATTGTTTTTGTTTATTATACAAAAAAATTAAGTTTACAACTGAAATAGGGTAAAAAAACGCAAAACAACCCCGAAGCACCGGTCCTTCATCAGATCTCATCACGTCTTCACACTTGGTGAAGATCGATGAGCTCTATTACATGGTCTCTTTAGTCCATAACACAGTGTATTGGCATCGTAATCTGATTTTCACGTCAGCCGACGCATTTCACACCATTCATACAGACTTCTGATTCCATGTAATATATTTGGGGTTGTTTCTCTTCAACTTAACGCATCGTTCACAATCCAACTGTGGCCACTCGTTGAATTGCACAGGCACGGTTCGTTTAAGAGCCACGCGTGGAAGGCAAGATATCAAGAGCAGTACGAGTACTGTTACATATCTCCGAAACCGTGAAAAACCCTTCCGGGAATCTCAGGAATCGAACCCTCAGCTGCAATGGTTTTCATAACGCTAACCCGACACGTTACCACTGAGCTAAAGATTGCCAAGTTCATATTGAGAATTTTGGACTATTTAAACAAACTTTTCCTCAATACGGAAGAAAAAATGCTTCGATTTTCACAATTCACAGTCATGTTAAAACTTTAATTACTTTCATTTAGTAAAGAATAAAAGAGAAAATACTTAAATTAGGCATCAGTCCTACTTATGATTTACCATTTACCATCGAAAAGTATCTTTTATACCGTTTTGTTAACTTAGAAAACTTTCACGTTAAACGAGATTCGAACCCGTGATGTCTTTGCCTTACGATTTTACTGCTGCGCCTTAGTGCACGCGGCTATCACGATAGGTGAGAGTTGCGTGAAATTGTTGTGTATACATTTTAAATGTGTCTTCATTATATAAATTATATCGTTTTAACATCTCTGTTCAAGATTCTATTTATAATTTTAAATTCAATTTTGTTTGTTTTCAATAGTTTCTTATGTAATAGTTCAGACGTAATCATATATGATTGATATTTGACAAGTCTACCACGAAATCTCAGTTCATTTTCTATGTACGCTTTAGAAAAAATTGTTGAACGGGAAACTAAAATTAATTTCGAACAATTTTTGCAAATAAGGAAAATGATAAAACGGAAGTAGTTTTTATTGATGAAACCCTTGTGGTTAGATTAAGAAAATTGAAAAATATATCTAAAAGGGACTTAGTCGTTTGTGTAACTCATTTTGGCTTATGAAACTCAAAAATTCGTCGAAGAATGAATCTTTTTGAAATTGTTTTTTAAATAATTTACATTTCAAGCTAATTGGGGTGAATTGTGCCCTGATTGGTATTATGCTTACTACTAGTACATTTTAACCATTGCCACTAAATTTTACCCCCGTGCGGTATCTTGATACTTAGTTAATTCCACCATTTCTTCAGATAACCTCCAAAAGCTGGTATGAAGTATTTAAAAAAATAATTTGAGGCCGACCTGGACGGTGTCTTATCAATACAGCCAATCGTGAATGTATTCCAGGCCACGCTTCTATTGATAATTTTTGTCTGGTGGCATTTTATGGAATTATAGTATAACAATTTTTATAAATCTTGGAAACTTTTTCGCAAACCTTCAACAGAATCACCATATTGTCGAAAATGTCATTTCAATATATACGCTATAGAATAGAAATACAACGCACATATTTCCGAGTCAAGAGTCTTCATAGAAGGCAAAAAAGTATCGAGAGCTCATATTTCATGACATGTGGCCAAGCATTTTGAACCAACCAGCAGGAAAAATTACATTTTCTTCCATGGCTAGCTTAATTAATGATTTTGAGAATAAGAATGGATTCAATATCTAAAATGCAAGCTTTGTATGAGTTTTATTCACGAATATAAGAATGTATTGTAATCGAATTTTTTTGTAAGAGATTTTCTTTATCTTCAGTAGGAGTGAAACACCGAGTTTTTTCGCACCAACTTAGGACCACATCAGGTTTGTTGATGAGCGTTTGTGTTGCAGGTGCAGAGTCTACTCTGACCGCCAGTTCGTTTATGCTTGCATTGGATGTGACTGTCGTGATGGAAAACTTGATGACATTCACGACTTTGCTCTCTGCACAGTTTGCAACATATTACTGTTTCAACTACAAGTACCCTCCCGAAGCAGCTGCAACGCTGGAATTCATTCAGAGGAATTTGCAAATGGTCTGAATTTTACGAATAGTTCAAAAAATTCTTAGTAAAGATTTTAATTTCCATCCAGTCATGTTAAACTTAGTCAATAAATTCATTAACTTCTTCGCTGCTCGAAGTTTTTTCTTCTTTTTGATGGTCAACGAGCGATTACAGTAGAAATTTTAAGGCTACCTCTCCGGTATGAAATAAATTTAATTTTAATGTAGTGTTGATGTTAAGAACTTGAATGCCGCAAACTGTTCATATAGATATTTATATATAAACTGATATCGTGTTACAGTAAAATGCCTTGGTTCCGACTTAGCACCGGTTGCTTGTAATTCATTGGTAAATATCACTGTGTATTCTTGGAATTTATTTACGTGATACAAATACTTATTAAACGTATTTTCTAACTTGGCTCAAAGCACTCATCAATCCACACGCGTTATCCTGAATACGTTCTGGGATTAGAATATTTTTGAATTGTGTATTCTTTGATACAACGTCCTGTTGAATGGTAATTTTTATGTAGATGAAGTGAGTTCTAGAAATGAAACTGAATTTACTGTGTGCTCTTGGGTTAAAACCTTACGCTACTGCAATGCGACACTCAATATACTTGATCAATAATACTCAATATACTCCTGCGATCTTGAGGGTGAAAATCGTTTTCAGCGCGCAAACGACGATATGATCGACATGCGTAATAACTATTTGTATTCAAGATGCAGGAAGGCAATTATTTGTAGTGAAATCACTATCACACAATTTTTCTCAATGCGGTTAAATTGGAAAAAAATATTACCCCCTTTTGTCCAGAATACGAATGATCCATGTTCATGACTACGAGATCGTATGCCTTGCGAATTTTAAACGAATTTTACTGAGGAAAATAAAACTCGGCGCTGAGAACGTTAGGTCTACCTGTAAATTTAAAAATCTTTGTATCTAACACTTATTTCACTAGTTCTAATTATTGTATCAATAGGAATCAGCACTTCCAGGGGAAAATGTCTGGGGGTTCGAGCTGAGAGTTAGGTAGGTCTTTTTTGTTGAAATGAAATATTTTTTGTTATGTCAAGGACCACTCTTTTTCGGTTCACTGCTCTCCTGTCTTTCAGCATCTAACATTTTCTTCTTCAACTCTTATCTTATTTCTTCAACTTCTTTCGCAACTTACTGTTTCTATGTCCTTTCTGTATAGATTCTGCATTCTCTTATCTCCATACTAAATACTGCCTTCCTCTCATCAGAACATTTTTTTCGGTTAGGGAGGCTTAAACTGTCATCTAATCTAATGTGCTTGCTCAGAGGGAGAAAGAAAGGAATGAATCTTAGAAAAAAAGTATTTATAATTTTTCATTACAGATGCTTCGTGCGGATAAATCCTGGAAGAGGTACCAAGATGGCCGTGGAGAAAAATAGAAAAAGGTATGCAATGAACCCGAAAGTGCTCTCGTTCATCAATGGCCTCGCAGATTTTGAATGGACCGAGATGTGAACGTTGTAAGTAAGCATCTGATGCCCTCCCAATCGACTCTCATTGTAGTCGAGTTGAGTTCTTTGGAAGAACCCCGTAAGATCTTCAAATTTTTTCACCTACCAACATTTACTGATTAGCTTCTCTCATATTTTTGTTTAGTAACATACACAGTAGTTTCTCGCGTTTATGGGCAACATCTGTTACATAAATATATTTCCATTGATATGCAGTCTTTGCTGAAAACTCTTGTATTTCTCCACTTGCAACACTCGCTTGGTAAAATGACTGTCACTGTCTAGCATTATTTCTTTGCAGTTCGACGAATCGTGCTTCTTGTAATTGCTGCTTATTTACAGAGGATTAGATGGTTACACTGCTTGGCCAGTTGAATTAGGTAATGCGATCGTTTTTCTTAATTTAACATTTCGAGCTATTAGCCCTCTCAAGGCAGGGATTTAAGATTTTCAATCTTCGTCACGAAATGCGTGATGTGGAAGCCTTGATGTAATTATTATAGTTTTAGAAACTTTCTTTTGTTAGTGCCTCAATTTATATATTTTTATTATTTCTATTGTTCTATTAGACATAACAGAACCCTTAACTATATTCGTGTTTTGCCATAACCTATGCGGAAACGTATTCTGATCATACGTACCTCATATATTGCATGTATATTATATAAAATGAAAAATGTTCTGAATAAGTAGGGGAATGATTATTAGTAGGTAATTTCATAAAATAATGTACAAGGAACAAAATATTGAGTAAAAAATTAGATTGTTATTCCCAATAATGTTTTTTGAAGTTGGTATGATTTCTTATTGATAAAGTGGATATTAGAATCTTGAAATTCGACTTTAAATGTATAATCTATTTTAAGTCTTATTGTTCTGTGAAATGTACTTTGCAAGCTGGAACTTCCACCAGGTTTTTATGGGGATGATCTTGGAGGACTGTGAACTTCAGCGAAGGAGATAGTGTGAATGCTTTCAGCTCGTAATTCATGCTCGGTCTCCTGATCCGATTATGATATCTAGTAAAGCATTTGAGAATTTGGTTATTTTAGTGGCAATAATACGTATTAAATTAAGCTAATTAGTTTAGTTGAAGAAAAATATTTAAACCTGAGAAATATTCAACCTGGAATTATTTAATTTCTGTAGTCTCATGTGATGCAGATGAACTTCCACTTTGTTCTTGATATTAGTTCAGGTCAATCCTACTAATTTTATTGTACTTTTATGACAAATAAACAGACATAACTGTAAGAGTTACGATGATGCTGATTCGAAATCCATTGACGTAAACGCTCGAGTTACAATTTAATTTATTTAAGAATATTTTTTACCAAGGAAGAGTTTTTGAAGTGTCAATTGAAGGAAAGAGGAACACGGGAAGTTTGTGATTTATTTTGTTATGACCAGTTTAAAATTCGTTTAATGAACTTGTCGTTACTTTGAGAATAGAATAACATGACTTCTTGTATGATAATAAACATTGAATCGATTTCAAATAATTACACTTCGTTCGTGCCTTTTTTCGTAGAGGATATGATTTTCTTTAGGAAGCCAATAATAAACGTTGCAATAATAAATCGTCATAGTTCCAGTCATTGACCTTTCGTTACGAGGTTTTCGAGTATTTAGGTAATTAACGCCAATTGAACGTATTTACGAATAGTTGACTTCAAGTCAATGTAAGCTGCTGAGCATGATCAGTGGAAACAACTTACGTCAGCAGGTGACGCAAGTTCTATTTTAAAGTTTCATGAAGTAAGATGTTAGTTGAAGTTCTAGGGTTGACCAATGTAAGCCGTTATAGCTTTCTATTGCTTTAGGTAAACTATTCTTTTGCACAAATTTCAACAGTTTTCTACGATATCTGGCTTGTACTATTTCGTATTTCAAAGTTCCAAAGAGCGATTGTTTGTTCTTGTCCATTGAGCAATTGTAGAATTTCATCTTTTTTATCACGATTACTTGCATTTTACACGGTATTTCGGCCAATAATAAAAAATACATTCGTTTTACTACCGTTTTTTCGCGGCAAATCAGTAGAAAATACTGGTTTCTACCGTTTTCAATGCCCAGGTTTTACTGTTATTTCACGGCAATTTCGTATAAATTACAGTTTTTCACCGGTTTTATTTCCTGGTATTACCGTTCAAAGCACGGAAACTCGTTAGAAATCACGGTTTTTTACCGTTTTTTACCCCCAGATTTTACCGTTTTTTTCACGGTTTTTTGTTGGCAGCAAAGCTGCCAGACATTTTACCGTGAAATCACGGTGAAATTTTTTACATTGCAGTTTCCAAAATGAGGAGCGCATTAGATTTCAATTTATCCCACACAATTACATTTTCTATTTAATTTCTAGATAACGGAGCTTCTGGGCGTCAGTCTGCACGTCAGCAGCTCACCATGACGTCATAACGGTGGTGTGGCCTTGGAAATGTCCTACTCTGGGTTAGGACAAGCTCGTCAACGGACGAAAATCTCTTTCAAGGAGCATTCCACCTGTCAGTTAATATGAGGTTCGTGTAAGCTCGTACAGTTCTTTTCGTTCATTAACTAATGTCTTTCCCCTCAGGGGGTGCAACTATTGTATCTATGAGAATTAGCACTCCCATTTGGAAAATGTGTGAGGTCCCGAGCTGAGAGTTACGTAGGCCTTATTTTATTGGAATAGAATGTTTTTGTTATGTTAAGGACCACCAGTTTTCGGTTCACTGCTGTCCTATTTTTCTGCACCTACTTCTGTCATCTTCAACTTTTAACCTGTTTCATGAACTTCTTTTCAACTTACTGTTTCCATGTCCCTTCTGCATAGATTCCGCGTTCCCTTATTTCAATACTATATGGTGCCTCCCTCCTTCCTCTCTTCGAAACGCTTTTTTAGCGGTTGATGAGGCTTAAACTAACATGTTATCTACCTAATATCTTATATAGCATTCCATTATAGTAATAACCCGCCGGGGAAGACGACTATTGTATCTTTGAAAATTAGCTCTCCCAGGAGGAAAATGTGAGGGCCCGAGCTAAAAGCTAGTTAGGCTTCCTGTTTGTTGAACTAAAATGCTTTTGTTGTGTTAAGGACCTTCTTTTTTCGGTTCACTGCTGTCCTGTTTTCAGCACCTACTACTCTCTTCTTGAACTTCGATCTTTTTTCTTTAACTTCTAACTCATCTTATTGTTTCTATGCCCCTTCGGCATAGATTCCGCGTTCCCTTAGCTTTGTACTAATTGGTGCCTTCTTCCTTCCTCTCTTTGCTTCGCATATTGACAAAATGAAAAATGAAATTAGCCACCTTAAAACACTATCTGAAACAATAGCAGGAAAAGAAGCAGAACACAAAAAAATTCTTGAAGAACGGAATGAGAAAATACATAGCTTGGAGTCGCGTCTCGATCGCTTGGAAAAAAATGATCAGCGCCGAGACCTAGAAGATAGAAAATGTACTCTCGTCATTTCCGGGGTGGAACTACCTCAATCACACAACAACGAAAATTGCAAAGAAACAGTCTGCAAAATTCTGAAGGATATCAACATTGACCTCATTGATGCTGACATCACGTCCGCTAACAGAATGGGAAGAAAACCACTAACTGGAAACGAGGATCGAAGAAACATCGCTTTCAAACTGAAACACTAAAACAAGAAACGCGAAATTCTCCCTGCCTGCCGAGTAAATAAACCAAAGTTCTTCATAAATGAATATCTAATACCTTCACGAGCCAAGATCATGTACACCTTGGGAGTAGCCAAGAGAAAATTCCAGGAAAAAATGGAACCTTGAGGACCCAGGATGGAAACATCTTCGCATTCACCCCTGGACAACCGGATTCGAGACGTCAGATTAACACGCCAGAAGAGCTCGACCAATACCTGATGCTGCAACTGGACATATCATCGAAACAGGTCTTGGGTGATCACGTCAATTAGATATCAAAACATGTAACTGTGTCAAATTATATACTCGCATGTCAATAACGCCTAGCATTCTATAACTTTACACTAAAACTTCAAGCTGCATAACTTCATGTCATGAATCAGTTCCAATCTCTAAAGATATATACTTCAGTTTTACCTCAATTTTAACAATTGTATGACAGATATATATGAACATTTATGACAGCTGTATGTGAACTTGCAACAACACCATCAGCAATTTGTACCTACCAATGTTATAAGGGAATATTGATATCCACCTTGTTCGCTTTTCCTCATAAATTGTATGTAACTTTTTACCAATAAAATTATTATTATGTGTAAACCATATTAGCTGATTAGATTATTATTGTCGCTAAAATTTTTTGAAACCTATTACCTGTTGTATGTGAACTTTGTAACAACGCCTTCAGCAATTTGTACACATCAATATTGTATATTGAACTCCAATATTATTCACTCATGGGCTGAGTATTGTGTGTACTCACGAAATCACGCTAGATTTTTTACTCTTTTCTATACTTTCTACGCTAGTTTATAGATAGGAATATCCTTTTAATCTTGACTCTGTATTTCGTTTTAAGTTATACGATAGTACTTACTGTCTACTGTTTACTAATTTTGAATGACTGATCACGCTGATATATTAGATGAAATCGACCCAGATCTCAATCATTTGAACAGAATATTTCCAAACCTAAACGACTCTGAAAACTGCAGATATACTAATATATCAAAATTCAACGAATCTATACGAATAACCCGGCAGGATTTTTCGCTACTCTGTTGGAACTGTAAGTCACTCTATTCAAAATTGGAAGAGAGACAATGCGCTATTACTGAACTTAAGTATAACCTAGATGTGATTAGCTTCACCGAAAGCTGGCTAGATGACTCGACCAACGACATGATTAAATTTGAAAATTATCATAGTTACCATTCGCTACGAAAAAACAAGCGAGGCGGGGACATCAGTACATACATTTCTAAGCACATAGATTCGAGAATCATAGCAAGTGCAACACTGAATCAGGATCATATAGAATCATTATTCGTAGAACTGTCTAGAGATGGCAAACGAATTGTGCTTGGAACGGTGTTTAGGCCTCCTACAGCCTGCCCTATATCCTTCCTTAATGAACTTAATCGCATTATTTCTCAGTTCAACAGGTCCTTCTACAATGACATAATAATATGCGGTGACTTCAAATATGATTTACTGAAACATGAAAGCTATGAACCAATCTCTAATTTCCTAAATGCATCTCATTCTAAATCTTTCCTTCCGATCATCACAAAGCCTACACGAATAACCTCAGAATGTGCTACGCTGCTTGACAATATCTTTATGACAGACCCAACTGATTTTCTTTCTGGAATAATTACTTCTGACTTATCATATCATTTTCCAGTTTTTCTTATTAAGAAAAATGTCGATATTGCTTGCACCAAAGCACGGGCAGAAACTTACTCATATCGTAAAATAAACGAATCAAATTTAGAAGAAATGCGCACCGTTCTAGAAGAATCAATGCCGACATTGCACATCTCCCAACAAAACAATAATGCAAGGAGCATTGATGAAGCAGTAGTAAAGTTGACCGAAACTATAATGACCGCATACAATCACTGTTGCCCAATTGTAACTCGTACAGTTACCCCGAAAAATAAACAAAAGCCCTGGGTTACTAGAGACATCATGATAAATATAAAGAAACGTCAAGCCGAGCGTACCTAGCCCTCCTTTGCGATGGGCGAAAATCTAGAGAAACAAATAACCGATTCAGAAGCTATGTGACAAACCAGATAAGAACATCGAAAAAGTGCTACTTTACCCTCAAGTTTACTCAATTCAAAGCTGACGTTAAAAAGACTTGGCGCCTCCTTAACTCTTGTTGTAAACCGAATAACGCCGATAAAAAGAAAATTGAATATATTATTCAAGATAATGTAAAATAACATGAGAAGAATGAAATTGCTAATCTCTTTAACAACTTCTTTGTAAACGTAGGAAAAACTATAGCCAATGGTATTCCAAGTGACCCTACTGATCACCTGTAATTTATGGATCATATTCGAGAACACAACTCCTTTTTCTTTACGCCTACAAACTCTTCCGATGTCATTGCGTGCATAAACAACATGAAAAATAAATCGAGTGGGTTACAAACGTTTCCAACTAAAATACTTAAAATTATTGCTGATATTGTGTCCCCGCTGATATCCAATATTATTAACCAGTCTCTCTTACTAGGCACTTTCACGAACTCCCTCAAAGTTGCTAGAGTAACCTCTATCTTCAAAAATGGTGAAAAAACCTGTGTAAACAATTATCGACCTATCTCCGTGTTACCAATTATTAGCAAGGTATTCGAGAAAATTGTGTATAAAAAAGAGTACTCTTATTTTGAACAAGAATCATTTCTCTATGAAAAACAATACAGCTTTCGCTGTAAAAAAATCAACAACACAGGCAATACTAAACCATTTATAATTCCTTTATTCTAATACGAGTATAGATAACGGAAAGACTGTCTTCTCTGTATTTCTTGACTTTCGAAAAGCATTCGATTGTGTGGACCATAACATATTACTCTCGAAACTACACTTCCCTGTATACAAGGTCACATGGAAGCCACATGGTTACGACATGGATTGTCCACGTTTGCCATGTGGGTTCTACGTGCCCATGCTATGTGGAAACCGCATGGACTTTTGGAAAGTGGCCCCATGTGGTTCCCACCTGGTTAGGACACATGTAGAGGATGTGGGTCCTACATGGAAACCATATGCCTCGTGGCCTTCCCTCGCTTCTGCCAGCTAGGATCCACGTGGTAATAACGCATGGGGTTCCATGTATAAATCAAGCAGACTTACCATGAATTCTGCCGACGTGTATTATACATTGTTTCCATGTGGTTATCGAAGCTGGTTGGTCGCTCCGGTGCCGTTGTAATGCCACGTCTTGTAGCAGATGACCTGTTGAGAACACGTCCCCCCAAAATGCCATTCTCATCACGCACTGAATCTTGATACCATACATGGTTATGTTATGTAAACTGATCGCAAATGTTTCGCGATTTTCTTTGAAGTAATTTATCAGCCGGTACAGTTTTTAGTGGCGAAAACAATGGCATTTCAGTATTCATAGGGTTTCATGGCAGCCTCCACCACTCGTTGTCGCGTGTTTTAGTGTCATATATATAAGTATTATACTCATATTTATGTCACAAGGCTGTTAATTCATAAAGTCGTACATGCATGGTGAATGAAACCTCAACCGAAGATCTCGAAAGAACTTACGAATTGGGATATTTTTTTCAGGGTGTGGAATGTAGGTTAGCAGCCAGGCTAAGATGCAATGAACGATTCCATCATTCAAACATTTCCAATTTTCTTTATACTTGTTGACTTGTAATATGAGAAATTCAAAAATTGAATTTTTCTAAAATTAAGGCTTTCAAAAAAGACCGAAAACTATGAACTCTCCATGGTATAACTTATACCAAGCTATACCAGGTCTCCCGACAAAAATGTCCCCGACATTTTAATTGATTATGTCTCCGCTTTATATAAACATATTTGAAATATATTTTTCCACAATCTAATAAATTTTGTTTCTTTTTCGAATGATTTAAATTTAAAGTTTTTGACAATCGTTTAATAACCACTTTACAGGGATCGATTTACTGAAAGAGGTAAAACTAATTGGTCAAAGGAAATATTTTAAAAACAACAGTGGTGTTCTTCTTCATTTCTCATTACCTACTGTTGAAAATAATTTTACAATGATTTATCCTACATACCACAAGTATTTAAACCCTCTGAGAGGTTATCAACTTCCTTATTTCATCATTTGAAGACGCCTAAAATGCAGCTCAATAACTATCGGAGAATTTTCAGCGTGTTGGAATATTAAGCAACGAAAAACCGTGAAAAAGTTAGAAAAGCATTTAATTTTCTTCTAATTTTCTAACTGTGCGATACACAGTATTCTTATCAGGAGAGTTCCTTTCTGGAAATTTTTCATTAAATGCTCTTCTAACTTTTTCACAGTTTTTCGTTGCTTCATATTCCAACACGCTGAAAATTCTTCGATAGTTATTGAGCTACATTTTAGGTGTCTTCAAATGATGAAATAAGGAAGTGAATAACCTCTCGGAGGGTTTAAATACTTGGTGGTATGTTGGATACATCATTGTGAAATTAATTTTAACAGTAAGTATTGAGAAATGAAGAACACCAGTGTTGTTTTTAAAACATTTCTTTTGAACAACTAGTTTTTCTACCTCTTTCAGTAAATCGATCCCTGTTAAGTGGTTATAAAAAGATTTTCAAAAACTGAAATTGTTCAAAAAGGAAACAAAATCACCTACATTGTGAAAAAAAGGTAGTGCAAGTATGCTAATTTAAAGCAGTGATATAATCAATTAAAAGGCGGAGACATTTTTATGGGATACCCGGTACAGGTATTCGTGGTAAAACAACGGTCATCAATTTTTTCCGTAGCAGATATCCGCCATATTAACATGAAATTTAAAAAAACTGGCGGTAAAGAATTAATTTTTTGTTTAACCCTTTCGGTACTAACGGCTACTCCAGTGCCAAGTTTGCTAGTGCTTCCAATTTAGGGCATCTAACCTAGTTTTAATGTAATTTAACTAGTGAGGGAATATTTTGGAGTAAATAAAAAACTTAGGGAAATTGAAAACAATCATTAAACTAGTTTTTCAACAATTCCAGAAGCCTGCACGTGTAAATTACCATAGGTTACCATAGGACCCTGTAATTACCAAAGGACCCTGTTGCATAGGCTCGCGTATGTTCATGCTACAGGGTCCGTGCAACACATTCAATACCCTTTCCATTGCACTTGAACAAGTTTACTGAACTTTGTTTATATTTTATAAATTCGGGCAAGAACTCGTAGATAATTTCTTCGTAAATACAAAAACCTAATTATCAACATCAAAAATTTCTGTCGCCAAGCAAAGAGCTTCAAAGATTGAAAATTTTTAAAAATTAAAATAATGAAGTAGGCACTTACTTAAGCTGAAAGCACCCACATTAGGACAATTTCACTGACAATTCAGGGTAACGACAACTTTTTCCCCTGCAAGTTTTTACCCAAACCATTTGAATTATCGTACCGAAAGGGTTAATTTTGCAACGATTTTCAGAAAAATTAAAGTCCTCTAATACTATGGCAGCGAACTTCAATATTCGAACTCAAAAAATCATGATACTAGATGAATTGTTCAGTAATGAATTGTTATTTTCATGAAAGCAAATCAAATTCTTAAAATAAAATGGCAGTGCAAACTTCATCATTCAAAATCAAGGAGTCGTACAAGCTGAATTGTACATTCTTATTAACATTTCTTAGAAGCAAATTAAATTCCTTTAACACAATGACAGCGCAAACTTCAATGCTCAAATTTAAAACATCATGATTATACGTAAATGAACTATGATGAATGAATTTAACTTTCAAATGCATAAACATTTCTAACAATTCAATTCCAATACATTCAAAATCACATTTAATAGTTGATAATACATGGATATGTCTTTGAAGGTGTAAATTTGTTCTTCATACATTTCTATTTTATCAAGGCAAAACATTGACAAAATGAATTACACAAACAAACCTCATCCATATTGTGAAGACTGATAAACCCTCAAAATAAAGGTCAATGAAATAAATTACGAAATGAGAAATAAGAAACAAAATTTTACAAAGTTAATAATTGTACTGATGGATTTCTCATTGAGTATTTCAAATTAAAATACTTACGTACATATATACATATTTAAACGTTCAAAAAATATTATTTCATTTGTGACTAGTTTGGTACAACAATATGAAGTAAAAGCTATAATATTCTTTCAGCATAGGTGGAGAAATGGCTTACAGTCATCGAAAGGCTGGCACTTGTATACGAATTAAAACTCTGCATACATATCTTACACGACTTCTAGTAACTTATCACTTCCCATCACAACGGAGCGCTTATGAGAGAAAATATTGTAATAAAATCAGATGTTGATATTGACCGAAATTAGCAACAGTTCAACAGAAAGTGATTTACCAGCTATATCGTTTTAACCAGTAGCGCATAAGAACTAAGCTCATTTTTAATTATTTCAATATCGACAGTAAAAAGCTCGTCACATTAATTATCCCTTTCATTCACTAATACCATGAATTGAATGATATTCCTTGAGATACCGAGGAGCACAATTGACACTGATCAGTTCACGTCTCGAGCTGAACTAAGTAACGGTCACGAGTGACGCAACACGGAAGTTGAACCATGACCATGGTACACGAAAGACTGCAGAGCTGCCAGATGCGCATGCTTTCGAAATCGAAATCACAAAACTTATCCAAATAGTTACATGTATGTGTATCAATTTATTTATTGGTGTGTTCTGTCCTCTAGTATTATTAAACAAAAGCTTTTGAAATGGTACCTCACTCATATAAAGAATTCATTTATCACAATTATTTGTTCAATGAGGTTAACAGCATATATTTCGCGGGCAATGATCACCTTATTAGCTATAACAAATGTTTAAAATGAGCATTACAACTGATTAAGACACAACTAAGTCTTATACAGGCGAATGTTAGATTTTATAGCACACGGAATTTATTTTATCTCAGCTTGATCCTGAATACTGCAAAAAATAAAGTACATATTTTTGACCCAGAAGCAAATAGCAGTTAAATTTGAGACAAATCAGACGTGTAAACAGGTAATGAATTTGTTATAAATGCAGTATTTTATATGTGCTCTGAAGGGTATCTCTGCGATGTTATCAAAACACGAATAACAGCAATTATATATATATATATATATAAATACAGTGTTTTTCATAGCCGTTAAAAATCAAGTACGTTGCAAACACACGTGCCTTCCATGTGCATAAGTTTATTTAAGCCAATGTGGTAGCTAATAGGAAATCCCACGTGGACCCCACGTATCAAATCCAGCATGCAATGTACTAACATGGCTATGATGAGTATATTCAGTGACAAATCCATTTTGCCAGCTGAAATCTACGAAACCAGCAACTAACCATGTGGTTTCCATGTGACATTGTATGTAGGGTTATGGCATTCGTGGGGTTGCCCATGATTGGTTCAGATCATACCTAACAAATCGGAAGCAATACGTTGTCATTGACGACGCAAAATCGGACCCACAGAAAATTAGCCATGGAGTTCTACAAGGATCTGTTCTTGGGCCTCTCCTTTTTCTGATTTTTATCAATGATATTAGTATATCAACATCATTTTTTAAATTCATACTTTTTGCCGATAACAGTACGCTTTCTGCGGTCCTTCCGAACCAAAATCCCACTACGATTGCGGAAAGAATAAATAATGAACTCCATAAGGTTTCACCGTGGCTTAAGCTAATAAAATAAGCCTTAATATCGATAAAACAAATTGTGTTACATTCTCATACAAGAAAAATATATCTCTACCATGCATTAAAATTGGCGAAGGTGAAATCGAAGAAACCAACTCATGTCAATTCTGGGCATCATAATAGATAAGCATCTGACCTTCAAAGAGCACATCGCTCATATTAGTTCTAAATTATCAAAATCCATCGAAATCCTGAATAAATTTGAAAGTTTCCTGCCTGAAACAGTCTTACTAATGCTTTATCGAACGCTCATTTCACCATACTTGCAATACGGAATAGAAGCATGGCATGGAACTGATAAAAATAAAACCAATTTAATTTTTACGCTGCAAAAAAGAGCCATCAGAGCGGTTAAGAACCTAGAATATAATGCTCACACAAATGATTCATTCAAAAATTCACAAATACTTAAACTCTCGGATCTCAACAAAATCTCCATCTGCACTTTCGTTTACAAAACAATAACTAATGATGGCGACAACCCTGCATACAATGTCACATGGAAACCACATGGTTAGTTGCTGGTTTCGTGGATTTCAGCTGGCAAAATGGATTTGTCACTGAATATACTCATCATTGCCATGTTAGTACATTGCATGCTGGATTTGATACGTGGGGTCCACGTGGGATTTCCTATTGGCTACCACATTGGCTTAAATAAACTTATCCACATGGAAGGCACGTGTGTTTGCAACGTACTTGATTTTGAACGGCTATAGAAACATAAAATTTACCATAAATTGTGAAGTGGGTGGCAAGCTTTCATTTCTGGATTGTCTGGTGCATAAAGAGGGGGATAAATTTGAGTGTTCCGTGTTTAGAAAAAATTGTTTCACAAGTCTAGGTACTAGTTTTTACAGTTTTTCCTCCTTCATTTTCAAACTGAATTTCATCAAAGTTTTATTATGCCGTGCTTTTAGTGTGTGCAGCTCTTATCAGTTTCTACACGAGGAATTTTCCTTTTTGAAAGTATTTTTTAGGAATAATGGCTTCTCTAGGGGTTTTGTTGAATCTCAAATTAGGAAATTTTGTTGCGATACGAGAAGAGGGTGGGCTTAGGACCCCCTTCCCAGACGCTGAGGGACTCTCAACCCCCGCAAATTTTAAAGAATTATCCTTCATGCTTGCGTACACCTGTATACCAGACATGGAGAATAAAAGAATTTGAAGATTTACATGAATTTATTTTAGGTAACACGTGGATAAAGTACACAAGGCATTGGAACGAAATGATTTGAAAGGGCACCACTGCGTTAAAGAAAGGCATACACATATCTACCGTCATAAGACTTTAAACACGACATGATATAAATGTAATGCTTACCGAGAATTCAAGTTACCAATCCTCCATAGCTGACAACAATTTACGCATCCACAAAATAGCAGGTTCCACAAGCAACACAAAGCATAATATTTGCGAGAATAGCATATCACGATTTAACCTGAACTTGTAACACGGTGTCGAATTATATGAAGCGCCACACCATTCACAACGTGAATTCGATCCTCGGCTAAATAAACACAGGAAACCGATTGCCTATAATTTAGATGATTTTGCGCGATACTTTGAAAAGCACTTTTCTGGGTGCTGTTCTACATTTTGAAATTGAACTTCAATCACCACCTTAAAGAGCTCTCACAACCATAAAACACTCGCCATTTTGATAACAAGTGATTCACTGATAGATATTCACTGCCGATGTGCTATCGTTCACGGCTGATCTCCTTCGTCGACGCTGAGAATAGATGCTGTCCTGTGCTGATGTCTCGCCAACGCGCTGCAGCGGTACCTTCTGCCGCTCCCTCTTCGTGCTGCCGGCATTACAACTCGTATTCGCTGCTGCCCTGGTGCCTGGAATTTCTTAAGAGTTTCGTTCAGCCCAGGATTCCTTGAAGCGTTGGTGAGCCAATTCACTGTAGTTTTGTGCGCTGATCTTCGCATTGTTGGTGAACGAACTTGACTGTTGACATTCGCAATGTTGGCGATTGCGTGGCTCCAAATCTTGATGCTGCAGCTGCCTGTGAGCTCGGCCCCGATGCAAAGATATTTGAAAGTTCCCGGTTGAATCTCTGACGCGTTTACACATGACGACCACCGATGCGAGGCTGGTTTGCCTCGATCAGGCTTCTTCTGTAAGACGGTGCTTCAACGGTTGCCGACGTTCAACGTTGTTTTTTATACTTCGAATTGTTAACTTTACTCCAACATTCCGATTGCAGTTTGGTAGAAGGCAAGCCGGCGATGCCGACCTGCTGTGTAGTGCACCCTCAGACGTCGTGCGCAGTGTCCTCACGTGCGTTCAAAAATCCCCCTCTCTAGGCTTCATCTACCCTCCTTATAAGCGTTTCGCTTCCTTGCTTCGAGATTGATCCAGATCATTCCATTGTACAGAGGCAGCATCTGCATCCTGATTGGCGGAATCCTTGTTTGTTCTGACGTCTGGGACTCCCATTGGTGTGTGCTCAGACACACCTTCTCGCGTGATCGCTAGGCAAGCGTTCATTGGTGTAGCACAATTGGTTCTCTGCTAACGCCTTCCCCTTCCCCCTCGAAGCAGCCCCGCTTGGCGCGCCGCCGCCTGCGTCACCGGCCTAACCGTCAAATTCCACTCCTTGCCGCCAACAATGTAACATCTCTCACAAAATAAAGTACAGCATCTTTGAACCATATATTGCCTATCCTGAATTTATTCCTAACAATACCAGTGATAACGGTTTTTGACTTTTCCTAAAGTGAAGTATTTTCCCAAAGAACATTTTACGAGCCTGTTTCCCAAAAAAATATTTTACGAGAGTATTTCCCAATAATTCCCAAAAACATTTTATGAGAGTAGTATTTCCTCACAATTTTTAGATAAGAATTATGCAAATGTTCCGGACTTTCAACAAGCAGCAGATTCTGTACGAACGGTCTCTCTATGTTTCCCTTACTTTGGTCCTCGAGGATCAGTCGGAATTAATGAAAAAACAAATACTGGAGCTACTACAAAAATATTTCAGTAATGTAAAATTTAGATTAATACCGATCAATTCTCACGAAATTGAATAATTTTTAGAATCAAAGATAGACTTCCTACTGAGATGCAGGCATCCCTAATATACAAATATAGTAGTGCACTTTGTGCATCTGAGAATGTGGGCATGACTACCCGTACTCTGGGATGTAGAATTGCCGAGCATCAAGGTAGGAGCTACCGGACGGGAAACATTTTAGCAAGCCCATTCAACTCAGCCATCCGTAATCATGCTTTTGAATGCGACGCAGCAGTCAATAAAAATAGCTGCAAAGTCATAGACAGGGCAAAGTTGTGTTCGGAGTGGCGGATTTTAGAGTCTCTGTACATTTTCAAAGCGAAATCTGTCTTAAATAATCATCTTAGTTCTTCTCTTTTATCCCTAGTCAATAAGTAATGTCATACATTTTTTGAGTTGTTTTCTTTTTGTATTTTACAGATGACCTTTTGTTCGAATATGTATTGCTGATGATGAGCGAAGGCTCGAAACGTCCAATTTTTACGAGTCTTTTACAGTCTCGAGAATACATTTTAATGAAAAATGTTTATACCATTTTCCTGGTTCTCTCTTTTTTATTGAAAGTTATGTGGTGTTGCACACATCTGTTAGAAGTTATGTGGTGTTGCATACATATGTTAGAATCTACTGGTGTTGCATACATATGTTAGAAGCTATGTGGTGTTGCATACATCTGTTAGAAGTTATGTGGTGTTGCATACATCTGTTAGAATCTATTGGTGTTGCATACATCTGTTTGAAGCTACTGGTGTTGCAGACATCTGTTAGAAGCTATGTGGTGTTGCATACATCAGTTAGAAGTTGTGTGATGTTGCATACATCTGTTAGAAGCTACTGGTGTTGCATACATCTGTTAGAAGCAGTGTGGTGTTGCATACATCTGGTAGAAGCAATTCAGTGTTGCAAACATCTGTTAGAAGCAATGTGATGTTGCAAACATCTGTTAGAAGCAATGTGGTGTTGCATACATCTGTTAGAGGTAATGTTGTGTTGAATACATCTAGTAGAAGCAATTTTGTGTTGCAAACATCTGTTAGAAGCAATGTGGTGTTGCAAACATTTGTTAGAAGCAATGTGGTGTTGCAAACATCTGTTAGAAGCAATGTGATGTTGCAAACACCCGTTAGAAGCAATTTGGTGTTGCATAGATCTGTTAGAAGTAATGTGGTGTTGCATATATCTAGTAAAAGCAATTTGGTGTTGCAAAACCCCTGTTAGAAGCATTGTGGTGTTGCAAATATCTGTTAGAAGCAATGTTGTTCTGCATAAATCTGTTAGAAGTAATGTGGTGTTGCATACATCTAGTAGAAGCCATTTGGTGTTGCAAACATCTGTTAGAAGCAATGTATTGTTGCAAACATCTGTTAGAAGCAACGTGATGTTGCTAACATCTGTTAGAAGCAATGTGGTGTTGCATAGATCTGTTAGAAGTAACGTGGTGTTGCATATATCTAGTAGAAGCAATTTGGTGTTGCAAACATCTGTTAGAAGCAATGTGGAGCAATGTGCAGCAATTAGAAGCAATCTGGTGTATGTGGTGCACCACGACGGTGTGCTGCACATGTACGTGGTGCACCACGACGGTGTGCTGCACACCTAGAACATGAGGCCTCGAGTGTCGTGAGCGCCAGACCTAAAGGGCCGTTTACACTGGTCTACATTTTGCTGCAGGCTCACGTGTAGACGCCTCGTGTGGAGCTTCACAAGAGACATGTGCGTTTAGACTAGACACCATCGGAGCGAGCCATGGAGCGCGCGCTGCTCAACAGGGCTGCCACTCTTGATATTATATAGCTAGATCTAGATGTTTTTGCTGATGCCTAGATGTAAAATTTCGAACCTAGATATTAGCTATAAAATCTATATAGTTTTTTCAGCGTGCTAGAAATTTTCTAGCTAGAATTACATTTAAGCTATGTATATGACAGATTACTGTAAATTCGAATTAGGAATTTACCATAATGGTTGTTTTCTACTTCATTCCTATTATATTTGTTAATTCACTTAAGCAAATATTCTGAATAGTGAGGCAACCAAATTCTGATCGTGTTATGTTCAGATTATGAACGACACCAAGACGGCTATTTCACGGTTCATAAGCTAAAGAACACTATCTCCAATTGCAAAACTAGTGATGATATCAAAAAATCATGGAATAAAATGCATATAGATTATCAAGAATGTATTGTGGCCTCATTTTGACGAAAGACTGACCAATGATATTGGTAATAATGAGTTCAGTTTATTGTTGGATGGAAGCAATGATATTTCTATCATGAAACTACTTGGTGTATCAGTTATATACTAAAGCAATGAATCTAATGAAGTAGAATCAACTTACTTAGTAATTGCAAAATTATTAAAAGTGATGAAGATAGCGGTGTGAAGCCTTAAAACAATTGTTTTTAAGTAGGAATCTGAGCATTGATAATTGCAATGCAATAGAGACTGACCTTTCTACTCGCAACACGTGTGGAATTGAAGAATATTTGGATACCAAGCTTTATTAGGGTAAATATCAGGATACTAGATAATTCATATAAAGATAAATTGCCTAATATAAAGCGATTTATGATATAAATATCCTTATATGCTATTGTTCAACTAATTTATTATAGTAGATAATTAATTCATTTCTAGATATATTTTTGGATGTTTTATTTTTAAATCTAGATGTTTCTCGATATTTTTTGAGGTCACACTAGATTTTTTGGTCAAACAAAAGTGGCAGCCATGCAGCACAAAACCAGTCAGTGTGGCCTGCTGCTTTGAAATATGGATTGCCGTCGACGAGCTTGTGTAAATATTGTTGCTGCATCGTAGCTACGTAATCTCTTTTTTATTTGCATGAGTGAAATGTTACTATATTCGTTCATTTTCATTAAAATAAAATGGAAAGCAGCCTCCTTATATTCGCAGCTTTTAGTCTGCCAAATGCATTGATGGGCTTAGAACATTTCAATTAGAAGCAGTGTAGTTTCTCGCGGCAGTGTTGAGTCAGCCATTACGGGTGAGCGAGAGGCGCAACCTCATTTGATGACTGCCATCCGCACACTGACCTGTCTAGAGCTGCGCCTCGCACACGTGTAGCCGCTCCACGGATTCAACCAAAGCGAATCGGGAACTTCGGGCTCACACACACAAATTTGAGCCTCAGTGGTGAGCTTCGGCTACACGAGTCGCGCCTCACAGCCGAAATGTCCCCTAGTGTAAACACCCCTTAACTCGTCAGCGCCTAGGGTCACACGTGACGCAGGTGGTACGGGTGTGCCTCAAGTGTCGGATGGGAATGAGTACCGTGCGTCTCTCGTCCCACATGCGAGTGATGTGTTCATGTTTTCCCCGTGGCGCGAGGGTACCTCGAGAGTATGTGTAATTCTTTGAACAATGAAAATTCTGGTACGATTTCAGTCCGGCCCTCGCGGTATTTATACCTGAGTCTCTGCAGCCGCTGCTGCACGTAATAGCAGTAAATGAAGCGTATGACAATAGAAGAGTTTGAGGAGAATCCTTCTGCTCCGTGATCTGCACTTTACTCTCTCACTCTCCTCAGCATAAGAAGCTGAAAAACTGTTTGTAGAACTGGATTATTGCAATGAGGATCTCGTGATATAAGATATTTTCTTCAAGAAATATATTTCATATAACTTTCGCGAGTCATGTCTGGGTCTAATATTCGATTCGTGCTTAGCGAGTCTCATGTGTCTGGGGTGTCATGATTCTGGTGCGCTGCATATGTGTTTGTTGAATTTTGCATTTCTTGTCGTACATGAATTATGAATTTGATTTGTCAGTGGTTTAAGGGCACGTGTGTCGTTACTCTACACGGATATGACGCCGCTCAACGTGTCATATTTATTTTTCATATGTGGCTGGCGTGAAGCAAATCGGAGTGTCTGGTGTCTGACGCGATAGATTTCATGCGGCTTAGACATCTCGCGTGTGTGATGTGTATGGTGAGCTAGTTGTGCCATGTTTGTACGAGGAAAGTGCATTTTTCAACTCTTGCTAGAGATTAATTTAAAAATTTTTCACTGAAAAGACTGTCACAAAACCGGCGCATCTTTGTGCGCCATCTCGCCACAAAATCGCCCCATAGAACTGTGTCGTCCTTGTAAAATAACTTAGTATTGTGATACAACGATGAAACGATACAAATAGGTGCGTCAACCATGACACACCTAGCAGAAGTCCGATTATTTTTCCTAAATGTTTCACTTTCTCAGACTAGTGTCAATGCTCTCATTGAGACTTTATTTAAGAATTTGATGAAAATGAAAACAAACGTAAGGTTTTTAAAGATATTCGTACATCATTCACATATTTCGAAAACTGCCTATTTTAAACAATAAATTTTCCATCCAAATGAAATCTGAGCGCATGATTAAACTTTCTTGATTGCTTAAAGCATGAAGTCAAAAGTGACACTCCCAGATGTACTAAAATTTCTCTGAATAACCGTGTGATACCCACGTGTGTGAAAATTTCTCACAGTGCTCGTGTTATTTTTCAGAAATGAGAGGTGTTCATCATGAATGTTATTTGGAAAATGAAATGAAAAAGAGTAAAACTGGGGAGCTTAACTTTTTTCATGCTGTGGATAAAATAACAACTTTGATATGCAGGGTGGGTAAAGTATCTGACACCTTCCGTACTTTTTAGGAAAACAGAAAATTAATTTGCTAATCTTCGAAACTTAAAATATTTGCAACAAAGCAAATAAACATAACATCAACCTACGTTTTATTCTATATATCCTTCTTCGGCTTCTGTCACCGACTTAATTCGAGTCCGAAAGCAACTGCCAGCTTAGATCAGGTGGTCTTTCAATTGTGTCCTCTATTTCTTGGGGAATTGCTTCCATCAGGAAGGATTTGGTGTTATTGGAATGTTTATTTATCAACTTCCTTTTCAATGACGGCCCACACGTTATAATACGAAGGATTAAACTGTGCTAAGTTAGCAGGCCATGAGTTTTGTGTGGCATGGTCATGAATATTCTTGGCCATCCAATCCTGAGTATTGAGAGCTTTATGGGTTTGAACCGAATCTTGTTGAAAGACATAGGCCCTTCCATTGGCTACGCCGTCTATCCAAAGTTTTACAAATTTTTGGGTGAGTCTCAACATAGGCATCTGCATTGACTCTAAGGCCCTGTGAAAAAAATGAGGAAACATTATGTGCCTTACACTGCTAATAACACCGAAAACCATCACTGTTGCTAGAAACTTCGAGTTTTGAGTGAGTCAGAGCGTAGCCAATGCTGTTTTTTCTTGCTCACGCGAATTCACCTCCATTGTTTTCATTCAGCTTCCTTTCTAACTTTGCAAACAAAAGATCTGGCGAGTTTTAGAAATCTTGAAATTTCTAAATAACTTGCTGTAATTTGCTTTTATTGATACTACTGCAGCATGTCTTTTCATTTCATAAGTTATTGTAGTATCTGCAATGGGATCTTCTGAAATAAAAAATATATAGATTATTATCGGGTTAGTTTAAATTTCAATAATATTAGTATCCTCAGATACCTTACGCTCCTTGTATGTATTCGAAACTGATAAATGTTTCAAGCTTTGAATACAGATTAATATTTAAAGTTTTTAAATCCAATAGCTTGGAAGTAAGAGTTGGTCAAAACAGTATTCGCGAGACAACCTATTGCATTTGGTGGAGGTGATATGAGCTTCGTTCCTTTACCTATTGGAGGTTGAAAAAGTGGTGTAATACGATGAGATGTAGTACATCTTTTGAGAGATAAATTGAGACTAATTTTAAGTTTCTACGAGCAATAGCCTAGAAGCAAGACCGCGATCAAAATGAATGTTCTTAGGAATACCTTCCGATACAAACAGAGTGAGGAGAGTTTCGCTCCCTCCACTCTGAAGCAACTGAAAACTTGTGCGATAAACGGGCGCACATAGAATTTTATGAGCTTCATTTTGAAACTAATTTGAAGCTGCTACAAGCAATAGCTTAAAAAATTACCCTACAAATTTTGGAAAAATGTGTGATCCCTACTTGGATAAAAGGGTGGCTGAAAACGGCTTTTTGGAGTCAAAGCTAGTAGATGTCTCAAGAAGTTTATTTAGAAGCTGATGAGAAACGCTATTTTAACGAATATTATTTAAACGTAAATGGCTGGGTCCCAAAAGGAATAAATAAAGCATTCTACACGTTCAAACAATTTGAAAATGGAAATTTAAACTTTGAAACTACTTTTTCCAGCTCAAATACGTTTTTCATACATTATTCTAAATCCCTCTCAGTTGTTAAACGCATGTGACATAAGGTCCCTTCGAGTAATCTGCCAAAAAGTTTCGTGAAATCCAGCTCAAAAAAATTACGAAAAATCGCAGGCACCAGTGATTCTGATAGTTGAAGTAAACACGTCATAGCCAAGTTACGGTACTAATTATTTGATGGATTTAACGTAAAATATTGCAAAAATTCGACCAGGATCCTCTCGAACAAAAATTTTATTACCCTAAACACTCTTGGACGACTTCGACCACGCATTTAGGGGCACCCTCCGGTTTGAAGAAATAGTTTGTGTCTTCTTGAAGATATTTTCACGCAATGAACAAAACTATTAACAATATATACAGTACATGCAGTCGATGGACTTTACCTTGAATCAGGTTTCGAGCCGTGCGTGCAGCATCTCCTTGCTCATTGAAGACACAACGCTAAGCTTCACTGGGGAGGATGACTGCCAGTTCTTTCGCAATTATTAGTGGAATTCTGAGATGGCTAACCAGCATTTAACATTGCAATTGGTTTGGTTGTTCACGTCTAGATCCACTTAGAGGGTATTCTAAAATCATAAAATAATGTTGTGGCTTCCAAATCGTTAATGATAACAGCGCTCCTGACGTTGCATTTGAATGCTAGCGGTTAGCAGGCATTCAAACGCGTCTCAGTCTGTCTCCTCGTCACTCCTGGTGGCTCTAGACACTATGACCACAAAGGTATACATCACAAACCGGATTATCTAATTCTCAGATTATTTTCTAGGTTTTCAAGATAATCGATTCATGAGAGGTCCGTTAAATTTTGGTGTTATGGAACAGATCTTCATTCGATGGTTTGCAGCTATGGTCAACACGAAAATGATTTTAGATGGAACCTTGATATTTATGAGCGGTTAATCTTTGTTTCAGGGTCATTCTGGTCATGCCAATGTAACGTTTATCAAGAGACTTACATTCTCTTCTGTTACATTTAAATTCATAAATCACACCGGCCTTGTCCAGATCGATGACCCCAGATGCAGACAGATTATTTTTTACTAATTGGTCACTGATTCAATGAAATTTACTTGAGTTTTAGTTTTTGCGTTTTTCCAATGTGACTGAAAATTATTCTGTATTTTTTCCAGCCTGAGGATGATGTGAGATACGTCGAAACGTTGCATTTTATAAGTAAACAGAAATATGGATTTTAATGAATTTCTGTGTTTTTGTACAAAAAATGCTAGGAGCATTCCTGAACCAGCTTACACGTCAAGAAATTGGACTATTTCTTAAGGCTGAGAAGTTAGAAAAGAAACATGATGTAATCTAATGATGTTGACGTGCAACTTTCAATCTTTAATGAAAATTTTACGGCACTTTCAATTAATGTGCACCTTACAACGCTTGATACTCTTATCCAAAACGCTCTGTTTGGATTACAGATGAAATTAAAGAGCCGAGCAAAATAAAGAAAACTTACTTGCGTTAGTTCAAAAAAATTACGAATAATGACTTTGCACTAGATAGAAGGAGCATGAAAGATTATTCGGGAGAAAATCACAGAAGCAAAACGCTCTCACTTTCACCTGGAAGCATAAGCGGCAGAAAAAGATAAAAACAAACTTTGGAAATCATTAATGATATAATCCCATATGAAAATTAAGATCGCATTAGCAATTAGAATATTACTTGAAAACAATGGTCGGATTTGAACAATTTTTTCCAAAAGTAAATGCTTAATCTTCAATGAAGTACGTAAAACCAATCCAAATAAACCTTCAGTCGGAAATGTGTGCCCTATTGCATCAGCAAGGGCTGGTGTCAGAAGGTGACCACGTCCTGCCAATTTATCAGAGTTACAAAGAATTTTTACTAATGTAAAAACACAAAGGCAGTCGGACATGATTAATATCAGCGTTCATTATATCAAAGACAGCTTCCTAGTCACAGGACCAATGATTCGTTTAATAATATTATTATTAATACACCAACCGCAACTAATAAGTTACCCGACCAATGAAAGCACTCCATGATTAGACCGTTGCATAAATCATGTGATACCCATTATTCTTTTACCCGTCTAGTCCAAAATATTAGAGAAAGTGATGACAAATCAACTGTCATTTCTCTTGGACGAATCAAATTTACTTCATCGAAATCAAATGCCTCTATGAGAAACACTAGCACACGAAATGCTTTGCTTAACATCACTGAAAAAATATTTAGTGATATCGATCAACAGAATGTAACACTCTTTCTGCTTCTCGATCTCTCTAAAGCGTTCGATAGCGTCGAACATTAACGACTTCTACAAAAAAGTTTAAAATTAGGAGTAGACACACAATAGTTCGAAAACTGAATAACGAATCGATCTCACGCAGTTCGATTAGGTAACGAATTGTCCCCATTCATTCAAAACAACTTTGATATTCTTCAAGGATCTATCCTTGGTCCGCTATTATCTTCTAATATTTTCTCACTTCATTAAAGATTCTTCACCAATGCCTTCTAAGACACGAATCTCTATGTAAGCATTTGATATTCAAATTGCGATGATAAGTTCTGTGACAGAATTACCGTAGACGCCAAAAATCTGAAATGAAATAGAGTAACCTAAAATCAGTGAATTACCACAATGGTCTCGAAATAAATACGGACAAAATACAATGTATAGTTATTGTATCCAGAGATGAAATAAAAAATTAATCCAATTCTAACTCTTACTGTAGGGAAGGATAAAATTAAGCCTGTAGATACAGTAAAAAAGGTAAGCATTTGGTTCTATCAAAACACGTCATTCAAATCTTACGTTGAAAAAACTCGCAACAAAATTTACTGAGCTTTAATGTTTTTTTATCGGATAAAAACTACGTTCAAAGAAAAATCTAGATTATTACCCATTCAATCTTTAGTGTTATCGCACATTGACTATTGCAGCCTAGTATTGGGGGACATACTTCAATTTTTCCAAAAAGAATTACGAAAGTGTATGAATTTCACGGTCAAGGTAGTATGCAAATATAAATTTAAGAAGAATGATCACGCAACCTTTCTCATACATGTCCTAGGCTGGACTCCTATTCAAGAACGGTTCCTCAGTCATAAGGCCCAATACATATATTTCGATTCATATCTTCCTCAGAGCATTGCTGATACAGCGCAATTACATCCCCCCGTTACCAACCTATAAAGCCGGCCGAATAGAAACAATAATATCTCAGTCAACTACCGTTCATCTGACATCGGGCAGAAAGGTCTGTCAATATCAGGAGCCTTAGTGTTGCGAAAACTTCCGCAGAGTTTCAAAATCCATCAATCAATGAATGAATTTAAGAAATTTAAGATCAAAATAGGACGTAATATTGCGTCCCAACAATAGCAATTACAGAAAAATACTTAAGGAAGTTATCTAGGTGTTCTGACTGAATTGTGACTACGAAACAGCGTCGTGACTACATCACGACTGCACCTCAGCGTCCCTGATACCTGACCTCCATCACTTTCATGTCCTGACGAAATCTGTCTCCCTTGTCATTACTCATTGGTCCCAGATTCTCAGGAAACCGATCCATACGTGAGAGCTATAGACCGACCAGGGCCCTGGCCCCGGCCCCGGCCCCGGCCAACCCCGGCCATTTTGTCTGACCCCGGCCCCGGCAAGGCCCGACAATTTTTGCAGATCCCGGCCCCGGCCCCGGCCCCGGCAAAATAGTGCCATGAACCGGGGTTTTGGCCGGTGTTTTTAGTTTTTACTACACCTTTTTCACTTCAAATTAATTCAAGTTAAGGTCAATTTAATCCAAGATAAGTTCAATTTAATCCAAGTCAGATTCAAATTAATCCAAGTCAAGTTCAAATTAATGCAAGTTAAATTCAAATTAAACGTGCTAAGTATCCAGCATCAAAAGGCAAGTGTGATTCAGATCTTTGAGCGGAGTAACATATAGAAATCAATTATAAAAACCGTATTAACTACACATTAAAGTTTTTCAATTCTACATTAATGGCAGCGTGCATCCATTCAAATATTCATGTTCAAAGACAATTTTATGTTACACATGCACATACACATAGTAGTATCGAGGATTTAATTACTCATATAGAGATTTATATGCGTGAAATTTCGTTTTATCACGTATATAAAATCATATATGCATGCAACTACGAAAGATTACCATTGGATGATATGTAGATTTAACCTTTAAAAGAAATATAGCAACGAAGTCTGTTTTGCTTGTTCAAACGTTTTTTGTAAAAATAAGTTTCAATTAATTTCATCGATCGAGATGATATATTTGCCTAGGCCTATTCATTCGAAGGGATGGCACAATTTTTATTGCTATTGCTGGATTGTATCTGTGTAGTAATGTACTCATATAAATTGTAATGAAATGGTACCGTACATAAGTACTCAATGAATCGCATTTGCTCATTTCTTATAAAGGTTAAATCTACACATCGTCCAGTGGCAATCATTTGCAATTGCATGCACATATGATTTCATAAATGTGGTAAAGTGGAATTTCAGGCATGTAAATCTTTAAATGAGTGTAAACAAATCCTCGATATATATATATATGTGTATCTGTAACATAAAAATACCTTTGAACATAATTATTTGAATGGATGCATACTGACATTAATTTAGAATTATAAAACAACTTTAATGTGCTGTATAATACGAAGTTTTTATAATTGACTTCTAACTGTTACTCTGCTCAAAGATCTGAATCACACTCTGCCTCCTGAAGCTGGGGACTTAGCATATTTTACGACACCTTGTTTTAATACTGCATAAATTTTATGTATTCTTTGCTGAAAGGAAAAACGTTTTTCTTGCTCATCACATCCAACAAATACATTTTTAATTCAAAACGCTCAAATTAACGAGGGATTTATGTCGATTCTTAATTCAACTTGGTACTGGATTAAGTTGAACTTGATTTGGATTTATTTAAACTTGACTTGGATTAATTTGAACTTGACTTGGACTTATTTGAACTTGACTTGGATTGATATGAATTTGATTTGGATTAATTTGAACTTGACTTGGATTAAATTGAAGTTGTTTTGGATTAATTTGAACTTGACTTGAATTAATTTGAACTTGATTTGGATTAATAATTTGAAGTGAATAAAGTGTAGTGTGACCGGCTACACGCACCTGAAAAATTCACGTGTCTTTTAAATAGATTTCAAACGATTTCTCAAGAGATTTGCGATTTCCGATCTCATTGCAATCCTGAAGAACATGCAGTCACTGAGAAGAAAAAGCAGTATCTATGCTACCATCCAGTGTAATTAAAATCCAGTGCGCAGTTATTGACATGAAAGAATCTCGCCTTGGAGAGATCCTAATATGAGCAGTTATTGAGAAGACGCTAGTTTCGTTAATTTACATATGTATTTCCTCTGAAATAGCAAGCTGAATTTGGATACTGAGGTCCGGAATTAGTTTTTTGTAATTACCTTCTCTGATGGAACTTGAAACTTCTTATTCAAAAACCCTTCAGAAAATTAAAAAAGTTTCCTCTTCCACAGGGTCGTAAGGATTGAGCGCGTCACAATGCCTGTAAATTAACAATTTCTCTCTATGTATGTGGTCAGTATTATTTGGCTCCCAGCTTTTGGATTGAGTAAATGTTTCTTTTAAAGTCAACTGTTTGCCGGTAGACGAAGACGACTTGCTACAATCAGCAGTTTTGTCACTGCTGCAGCCTAAACTGTCTTTGTTTGTTTTCAATACAAAGACTTTTAGTTTTTCTTCTTAGTCGTTTTGTTTCTATTTGTCAATCCTTTTTCGTTGTTTGGTTTTCTTCAGCTTCCAGGAATTGATCATTTTGTGTCGATTTTAGATGGCCCCATAAATATTTAGTTGAGAAAGTTTTCTAAGAAGCACCAGCCGCTCCTCGTCGTATATTTGCTTCACAAATGGCGCACACTTCAATTTTCTACACTCTTCACCGATATGTAAAAGTAATCCCATACTGCTGACGACTACTTTTAGTCATTATACCGGGTTTCCAACCAAAATGTCACTGAGTTTTAATTGATTGTATTTCCGCTTTAAATTTACATATTTTAATTTTCATTTTTTCACAATGTAGTAAACTTTATTTCATAATTACTTTCTCCATAATTTATTTTGATTAATTTATGTTTTTTTTGAAAATCGTTTAATAACAACTTTACAGTGATCGATTAACTGAAACGGGTAGAAAAACTAATTTTTCGAAGGAAAACATATTAAAACAATATTGATATTCTTCCTTATTTTGCACTATCCAAAAAACCGAACAAACAAAAACCTAAAAGAGTAACAAATCCATATATTAAATGAAGTCTGAATAAAAAAGTAATTTAGTATCCTTCGACATACCCACCATTTCTCTCAAGGCAAGCATTACTTCTAGCCACTATTAAACGAAGAGTTTTGCGGATCATTTCACAGTTTTCTTTTAGTTCTTGAAACACTTCAACTCGTTGTCGAAGAATTATTAATGATGGAGCTGATGTTTTGAAAACGCGTTCCTTCACAGTAGGTATTGAGAAAGGAAGAAGATCACCAGTGTTGTTTTTAAAACTTTTCCTTTGAACAAATAATTTTTCTGCCTCTTTCAGTAAATCGATCACTGTAAAGTGGTTTTAAGGACACCGTCTGGGTAGAAATCGGGATTAGTGTTGATTTTCTGTTTTTATATGCATCTTATAGAGGATTTTCTTGCGCTTCTATTGGTACTTTCGGCTTACGTCTACTCCGAATGGTACGCCCCCCAGAGGGGGGGGAAAGCGATGGGGGTGGCGTGACCTTGAACCCTCCTCTCCGCTCATTATCGGGCGTCAATTGAGCGTGTTTCTCTACGGCAATGGCAATATAGTTCGTTCATGGGCTCCTCAAAGGGCTTTCATTATTCAAACGAAACATTCTTAATGCTGAATAAATATTTTTTTATAATTTTTGACAATTTCAGAATTTAGCTGTTCTGCCGTATCTATGATACCGCAGCTTTCATACATAGCTCGATGACAACTGCAGTATCATAGCTACGGCTATGACGAGCACACCAATCGAAAGGGCTTGAAAAGAGCTATAAATCAGAGGAGTTGACTTGAAAAAAAAAACGTATTAGGGTCCAAAAAATTTTCATTTTTTTCAAAAAAGGGGTTGCTTTGAAGAATTACACGTATTGTCTTTTGATGCTGATTTTTTTCCAGAGTTCCAGAGCTACAGCAATGTAAATTATATCTATCAAAAAGACTTAAAAAGAGCTACAAATGCTCAAGAGTTCATTGTTGAAAACTCGGTAGTTCAATAGATAAGAAGAAAAACAATTTTTTTGTGAAAAAACACGTTTATAGGGAAACTTGATAATTGGTTTCTCAAATGAATCTTCTCCCACAATTTTAGAGCTACAAGAATGGTTTATATACCATTCGGTAGGGCTTAACAAGGTGTATCTATACGCAATAGAACTTTTTGATACATCTATTATTTAGAAAATTACACGACATAAGAAAAAAAAATGAAAAAAAGATCACCTTTTTTTAAAAAAAAAGTTCCCAAAATCCACAAAAAAGTTATCGAAATTCCCTATTGCGTATGGTTATATAGACATATAAGCAATCTAAAAACGAAGTACTGATTCTGTAACTTCAAAATTGTAGAAGAAGATAGATTTAAAAAAAACTATTAAATCATATTTTTTGAAAATAAAAAAAAATCCAGAGCAGATACAAAAATTTTGTCCAGGTAACAAATGATCTTTGCATCATTTCACACCTACTGTGATAATTTCAGAGAAATCCATCCGTAAATAACGGCCTTTTTTTACCCAGACGGTGTCCTTTCAAAAACTTAAATTAGTCATAAAATGAAAAGAAGAACCAATACAAAATGGAACATTCTTTTAATGGCAAACGTTTCGGAATCTCTGATTCCGTCATAAGTGCTGTAAAACAAGGAATGAAATACCTACAAAGAAATACCTTGTGAAATACCTACTGTGAAATATCGTCTGTGATGTATCGTCTAGGTACCTGCGTTACCTAGACGATACATTCGTTTTGTTTCGTTCCCAAGAAGAGGCCCTAAAATTCTTTGACATCATAAATGGATATCACGCCAAGATAAATTTCACAATGGAAACTGAGCAGAATGATAAATTATTGCCATTTATAGACGTTCTCGTAAAAAATACTAATTCAATGTTCACCACCTCTGTTTATAGAAAACCAACATTTACGGGATTATGTACCAATTTCTTCAGTTGCATTTACAAGGATTATAGTAAAACAAGTGTCACTACATTATTACATAGAGCATACTGTATTTCAAATTCAAATATAATATTTCATGATGAAGTGAAATATATCACAAAGTTACTTGTACAAAATAAAAACCCTGTATCTTTAATTAACAATCTTGTTAAAAAGTTTTTAGACTAAAAACTTTCCTCTCCGTGTACAATTCTGATCGCACCAAAGAAGAAAGTTTTTGTCGAGCTCCATTCTTGGGCTATCTTTACAAGGAGATGAGAAAGGATCTTTTATCTCTGATACACTCTTCTTTTACTTTCATTGACGCGTTACCATTTTATAGAAATATTTTTAAAATGAGTTCATTTTTCAATTGGAAAGAACGTTTGGAAGAGTGCCTGAGAAATGGTTGTGTCCACTTGTATAAATGTCATTGCTGCCTGCAGTCCTATGTTGGAAGTACCACACTCCAGCAATTTATTCGTCACAGCCAACACTCGTGTATCTCCCATAGAATCGGCCATCCATACTCATCTCCCTCCAAGTCAGCCTTCAGAGATCATAGTTCAAACCACCCTTTCGAAAGTTCCAATTTCTCCACACTTTGTAGAACTGCAGAGGAATTTGACTTTAGATTGTGGAATCATTGTTCATTTTTACCTATAGACCTCAGCTAAATAATGATCAAAGTGCGATGAAATTAAATATTGCCCCAACTGTGTAAATAGGAGTGTGTTGGAATGTGTGTGTGTCCGTGTGTGTGTGTGTGTTTTGTGTGTGTGTGTGTGTGTGTGTGTGTGTATGCAGTTCTGTTACTTTGTGTAGATGTTATTGTGTGTTGGATTGATTGCTAGAATTTAGGTGTATGTGTACGTATGGCTTCGAATGTTTAAGAGGAATTGTGTTTTTATTTTGAATGGTTAGGCATAGTTATTTTTTGATGTAGGTATAGTGATATTAATTTCTTATAGCTTTTTCGCAATTTGTTCAGTATCGTTTTTCATTCCTTGTTTTACAGCACTGATGATGGTATCAGAGATTACGAAACGTTTGCCATTAAAAGAATGTTCCCTTTTATATTGGTTCTTCTTTTCATTTAACGTATTAGATTTCCCAAAAGTCGCACTTTTAATTCTATTAAATTATTCGAAAAGGAAACAAGATTTACCACATTGTGAAAAAAAAGACAATTTAAATATTTTAATTTAAAGCGGAGATAGAATCAATTAAAAAGTCGGGGACATTTTTGTGGAACACCCGGTATATTTAATAACTATAATTGTTTCTGCTTTAGAAAAGAAAAGAAAAAAGGTTTGTTTCCAAGTTGTCACATGAGATACATGCCAACATATTGGCTTTTAAAAGTTTCTTAAATATAGGGCATCCTAAAACAAATGTTCCATACGAGGAGTACTAATTGACAAACCATCCGAGGTGTACAAGTAGATAAGCCATACGAGGCATAATAATAGACAAACTATACGAGGTGTACTAATAGACAAACTGTCAGAGGTGTACAAGTAAATAGACCATACGAGGCATATTAATTGACAAAATATACGAGGCGTACTAATAGACAAACCATTCGTGGTGTGCTAGTAGTCTAACAAAATTTCTATACTAGGAGTACTAATTGACAAACCATCCGAGGTGTACAAATAGATAAGCCATACGAGGCATAATAATTATAGGCAAACTATACGAGGTGTACTAATAGACAAGCTATCAGAGGTGTACAAAATAGATAGACCATACGAGGCATATTAATAGACAAAATATACGAGGCGTACTAATAGACAAACCACACGTGGCTTGCCAATAGTCTATCTCTGTCAAGGGTAGTTGAAAGAGAAATGAAAAATATGCCCTAAAAATATGCAAAGCCCTATCACCACCAAAAACATATTTCATATCTTCTCGATATTCACCACATCATGCGGACATGGGTACATGGGATAAAATAGAGATACAGTGTAAGCCGGTTACCACTCATGATTGACAAATATCTACAAAATATTGGTAGAAATGGGTAAACAAACATATATTCAATATCAAAATTCATAGCTTGTACAACATACGGACAGAGAGATAATTTTACTACGATTCATATGCTCAAATTGCACTTTATTTCATTAATTATATATGACATTAATCCGATTCACAGAAACGCCCTCTGGGGAAATGATAGATCTATTTTTGAATCATTTCGCTATTGCAATAAAATTTATTAACCGAATGGTTTTTGCGTAAAGAAAGGAAATAGAAACATGTATATCTATTTATGTAGATACATATATATACCTACACAAGTAAACACACACATTAATGTATATACTTATTGAAAATAAAATATTAGAAAAAAATACATATATAAGATAAAAGATAGAAGCAACCTACCATCTACTACACAGAAAATGACAGCTGCTCACTGTAATCCTGAGAAATTTTTCGCATGAAAAAAAAAAGAAAGAGAAGAGAAAACTTCGAAAAACATAAAAATGAACTGATGAGCTGGTTTTTAATTTCTTCACAGAAATTTTTAAGAAAAATCAGGTTATAGTCAAGAAGCAACCCAACTCTTCAGCATTATAAGGACATGAGTACGTGGGATAAAATGGAGTAACATTGTGGCCGGATATCACATCTGAGTGGATAATATTCACAAAATTGGCACGTATAGGAAGATTAGGCCTTGATCCAAAATGATAATTTTAATTACAGAAATTTAGAGTTTTTTCCGATTTGAAAGTTCAGTGCTAGTGTGCGCTGAACGCACACTAGCACTGAACATGAAAAAAATGAAAAGACTAAATGCAATGCTTAAATTACCCCTTTCCCCCCAGCTCAGCCGAAAATCGATTGAAAACATCTTCGAGAATGATTTTGAAATAGCGAGACAACGTTAGCCAAAAATTTAATTCATTATAAACTTTGCACAACCCTCACATCTATAAACTTGTTTATTGGTGTACACACAAAATGTATTTCATGGTATATTTGTCATACGGACGTTAAATATTAGTACAGAAAAGAGAAAGAAATAACAAAATAAAGATGAGGAAATACTCCTAATTATGGAAAGAACGTTCGTTCTGCTGCACTGAACTGACGGCTGTGGTGCTCATTGTTGTCGACAGAAATAAGTACGAATCGCTTAGCAAACGTAAAATGAAATAGTTTCTAAATTTCTAACAGAAATTTCAGGAAAAATTAAAATTTCTGATAGATGGGAAGTTCACACCGAGATGCTGTAGGCCCTATGACAGAGATGCAAAATGACGTGACACATTTACTCTAAATTCTTTTCCAGTTTTAGAGTTTTTGATATGCTGGGGAAGCTTGTTCCACAAAAAAGCTCCAGAAACTGAGAGAGCTTTTTGTCCCGCGTTAGATGAACGGTAACTGACTAAAACATCGTTCCTCCGGTTTGGTCTTTCGTTTGGGATATTAGATGGAAAAATTTTTACCACCTCTGCATTACCTTGGGGGAGGTACAGAGAGGAGAATACTCGTCGAGCTTTCTGGATCATGAATCTGTTCGGTATTGGGATGCAGTCGAGTTTTCTTAAAAGAGGGGTGACATGATCGTATTTATTGAAATTTCCTTTGCATACCACTTTGGCGGCGAAGTTTACACATTTTTGCAACTCTTCCTGACGACATTTAGGTAAGTCTCCCCACACAAGACTGCAGTAGTCCAGACGCGATAAAACTAAAGACTGAATCACTAATTATCTAGATTTTTCGTCAAGTGTGTTCTTTATACGGTGGAAGAACATTAAGGTTCCGTTAATTTTGTTGCACATTGTTTCGACGTGTGAATTGAAAGTCATATTTTTGTCAAACCAAACACCCAGATTTTTAACCTTGTCGACTGGTTTAATTGTATCGTCTCCAAATGTTAGCTTGAATGGTGGTAAATTTTCAGTCGCATTCTGTGATCCAAAAATAATGCATTGCGTTTTACTTGCGTTAAGTTTGAGGCCATTATGGTCATACCACAATTTCAGATTTCCCAGAAGGTTTTCAGCGTTGGCTTGTGTTTCTGTTAAATCCGCTGTTGAGCTTGTCATGGCAATTTGAACGTCATCAGCATACATTGAGATTTTTGTGTTTGCCGGCATGGTGGGGAAATCGTGGATGAAAATTGAAAATAGGAGTGGGCCGATAATTGAACCTTGAGGAACGCCAAAATTATTTGGTATGAATGATGACATTTTGTTATTCAAGCACACTGCATGAGAGCGGTTTCGTAGGTAGCTTTCAAACCACTGAGTGTCTATTCTGAGGTTTGAAATTTTTTGTAGAAGTTTCTTATGCTCAACACTGTCGAAAGCTTTGGAGAGATCAAGCAATAGTAAGAGAGTTAATTTTTTTTGGTCAATATCATTGTAAATTTTTTCTGTTATGTTTAACAGGGCGTCCTGAGTACTGGTATTCCTCCTGTAAGCATATTGATTGCGATGCAGTAGATGTGACTCGTCTATGTAAGACGAGAGCTGGTTTGTTATTACTTTTTCTAATATTTTGGACATAACAGGCAGGAGACTGATTGGTCTGTAGTTTGACGCTATGTCGATATCACCAGATTTATGTAATGGCTTAATTATGGATAGTTTCCATTGATCGGGAAACTTGTTTGTGACTATAGATGTATTTATTATCAAGCGAATAAAGGGTGCTGTGACAGGGAAGCTGTCTTTTATATGTTGGAGGCTTATGCCATCATGTCCAGTCGCTTTAGTATTCTTTAGTGAGTATAAGATTTTTCGTATCTCTATGACGCTAACTGGCTTTGGTCTCCACTTGTTGCTACTATTTGGGGATGAAACATCGCTCAGATTTGCCTCTGTAGATGTGTCTGAAACTGTCCTGGATACTTCATTGAAAACATCTTCGCCAACTTTTGAGAAGAAAGTGTTAAAGTCATTCGCCATTTCTGAGGGGTTGTCAAAAGTGCTTTTGCAGTCTGAATTTTTATACTGAGCAGCTTCTCTAATGATTTCCCAAGTTCTTTTAGGGTTTTGTTTTGCCGCCAAGAGTTCTTTGTGGAAGTAGTCCCGTTTTGCTTCCTTAACTTTTTTTCGTAGGATCTTCTCATGATCCTTATATAATTTTCGACGCGTGCTGTCTGATTTATTCAGTTTGTACTCACGCTGCAAATTTCTTTTAGCTCTGCTCAAATGTTTTATCTCATCTGTTATCCATTTAGAAATTCTTGGCTTAACTTTCTTCGTAGTGAAAGGTGCGCATTCGTTAAGAGCTGATACGAAATTTTCGTTGAAAAGCGAAACTTGTAGATTGACATCATCGGTGTTTTCCATGCCTTGAAATTCACTCCATCTGTCTAATAGCTTTTCTTGAAATATTTCAGGGGAGTAGTGGTTATTCATGCGATATGTAATGTAACTAGATTTCTGTTTCTCTTTTGCAATATTGATTTGGCATTCTACCGAATGGTAATCAGAAAAGGACGGTAAGATTTCTGTGCTGAGTACTGCTTGGGGATTGTTGGTAATTGCTAGGTCAAGAAGAGTTTTAGAAGTCTTGGTAATTCGCGTTGGTTCTTGGACCATTTGAGAAAGATTAAGTCTGTGCAGCATCTTGCTTAGCTGATTGTTTTTATTTTTCAGATCCACGTTAAAATCTCCGAAAACATAGAAAGACTTTTTGGCTGCAGAGATTGACCTAAGCGTATTTTCAATGAAATCTAATGTTGGACGAAGAGATGCTGACGGATGTCTGTAAAGACTGCCGATAATGAAAGACTTGTGTTTGTTTACTTGAACATTGAGCCAAACCATTTCTATGTCTTCGCATTTTTCTTTTATCGGAACTAAGGATGTAGAGTAGACATCTTTGATGAAAATGCATGAACCGCTACCTCTCTTACTCTTGACTCCGTCATAACGGTACAATTTGTACCCGGTAATGCTGAGATATGAGCTTTCGACTCGTGAATCGAACCATGTTTCAGATACGCATAAAATATCGATATCGTTAGTGATCAACATTACTCGTACGTCATCCATTTTACCATTGAGGCTGCCAGCATTTATGTGCAATATTTTGATATTATTTACCTCAATAGGCAGATCTTTAGTGGAGTTATTGCATTTTTTAGGTCTAGCAGGGCATTTAGTATTCGTCTCTAGGTCTTTATTGCCGCGTTCATTGTTTGTGATTTCAGCTTCGTATTCAATTTGATCACTGTTATTTAGTCACAAAATGGGGAAGGGAGCAACACGATTTTCATCACGCATTTTCAAGAGGGCGCTATAGTGGTCCTGTTTCCGGTGTATGTTTACGGGAGGACAGTTTATCAGAGCATTTGATGTAGGGGAGATTGTCGTCTTCCAAATCCCATTGTCTCTTTCATCAAATACGTGAATTGGTGTTCTCGTTACATTAGAAAGTATTTGGGGTATGAGGTCTCCAACTGCGTGATCGAAGACTTTTCCATCGATGTATTTATTCGATGAGTTGTTCGAAACTGCCACTGTTCTTGTCAACTATTATTCCCAACAGAATTTCCCAACAGAATGTCCACAATTTTCAAGTCAACACAAGTAAGCTATTCATACTGATCATGGTCAATTTTATCCAGCTCATAGTTTACGGCTTCATACTTCTCTAATTAATTAATTCAACAAGCACTGCAACTGCAAGTCTACAAGACTTTATTGACTTGACATAAATACACACCCAACCGCAACCAAATTCAACCAATGCACTTAGCCACTTACCGGCGTTGTGTATTACGTCATCGTGACACGTCCTGAGATGGTCTGAACCCCGGTCCCGGCCCCGGCCATGGTAAATTTGATAACCCCGGCCCCGGCCCGGCCCCGGCCATGACAAATTTGTTGACCCCGGTCCCGGCCCCGGCCCCGGCCAAATTTTCAACCCCGGTCGGTCTATAGTGAGAGCAAGTGATAAATTTCGATGTTCATGTTGCATCCAAGGTTTCTGAAAGCCGTCAGCATATTGGGGACAAGCTGGGCATAGTTTCTGGGCTTGTTAATGCCAAGAAAGTTCTTCATGACCAGTACAAAAGCTTTCCATGATTCAAGTTCCAGTTCATTCATTGTGTTTTTCAACTCATGATTTCTGATGCGCTGTCGGATTTGAGGACCATCTAAGATGCCAGCTTTCAACTTCTCTATGGTTAAACCCGGAAAAGCATGGCAGAAGTAAGTGAAGCAGGCACCATCGTTGTTCAGAGCTTTGGTGACTGTTCAATCAAGCCGAGGTTGACGTGCAGCGATGGGAATGGTATATTGTCTCTGTGTACCATAGGATTGTTGGTCACGTTCCTTGCTCTGCAAGGCACCAACTCTCCCGCACAGGCCAGTCCTTCCTTGTGTAATGCCGAGCAGTGTCCCTACTATACCATATACAAGGAAAGCATGGGTACTTCGTGAAGCAGGACTGTTGTCCCAACAGAATGTCCACAATTTTCAAGTCAACACAAGTAAGCTATTCATACTGATCATGGTCAATTTTATCCAGCTCATAGTTTACGGCTTCATACTTCTCTTTCAGTGTAGTCGAGTGAACAAAGGGTAAAGAGACAAACTGCTTACTATTGTGATGCAGAACATATTTCAGCCATCGCTTGCTGCTGTCAATGAATAGTCTTCAATGTATGGGGTCATACTGTGGCACTCTAAGCTTGTGCAAAAGCTGAGAAATATCAGTACAGAACACCAAGTCCTTCTCTTCAAAGAAAAAATTGCGGGGTTCTTGATGACTGTTGCGGTAAAAAATATGCGAGCACCGTCAGAGAGGAGGTTCTTTGCCTTCAATCTGGATGCCGATAGCATGACAGAGAATTTTGACAAGTTGAGATCACGAACTGGATCACTTAGCTCCATTTGGAAAAAAGGATGTGGAGTATCATCATATCATCATTAAGAACCACTTTTTCTTCTTCTTCTTCATCTTCTGGAACACAGGAGAAATCGTCGCAACAAATGTCAAGAAGTGCTCTGAAGACAGGTACTAGAATCTTATCACAGTTAGTTACAGGACGACTCACTGATTGGAGATCAGGATACTCGAGGCTTCTCGGTTCTTTCTGTTGATCCCAGTTACATCAACCGCATAAAAGAAGCAGCCAGAGGCATGGTTTGTTGGTTCCTTCCAAACCGTAGGAATTCCAAATCTCACTCAACTCTTCTTGCCTTTAGTCCACTGTCGAAGATACTCGGTTCATGACTTGCATGCCATGTGTGGCGCCCAAGTTTCATCCTGGACACCAAGTTTGATACCAAAATAAGCATGGTAAGCACACTTTATGAAACTTGTGACTAGATTTCTTTTAGGTACGAGGGTGTATTCACCGCAGATGCAACAGAATACGTCAGGCTCATTTTATCAAGAACTTCCAGTCGAAGCCACTTCATTCACTTGAAACAAAAAATAATATTTAGCCAAAATTTTGCATTCAAAACTGCAAAATTCGTTGATGGTAAGACATATGAAAGAATTTTGTATTATAAAGTAACGTAATTATACCCATACATGTAAAGAAAAACGTAAAAACTAATATGTTGCTTAGTTCAGAAATTTGATCTGATTGAGCAAAATGTTTTGATTTTTGGATTCAGCGCATTAAGATTATCCTTAATGAGCTGAAACAAAACGGAACACTTTTCTTAATGTTTACCAGCGATTGTATGCTGCAGCACATACTGAAAAAGTAGTTATGAATTTCTCACTCTCATTACTCTACATTGCAATACATTTTACAGAATAACTAAAAAATTTCTGCCCGATTTTTGATTAGCCATTGAATGAAATTGAAATACATACGCAATACTTGTAGCAACCATTGTTTGCAGAGTCGGACTTCCTAACGTAGGAACATCTGACGTTATAAAAACACGTGCACCGTGTTTGGCCATCAGTTATATAAGCCGGACAGCAGTGGAAAAGAATTGAAGTGTTTACACATCTCGTTCGGGGCTGTTTGCTTCACGACTTCAAAGTGGGCTTATCAGCTGTTACATCGAGTCACCGCATATGTCAAGCGTTTGGGGATAGTTATGTGAGTGAGCTTACAACAAGGCGTTGGTTTCAAAACTCACAACGGGAGATTTGTCCCTCCGTGACGAGTCTCACAGTGGACGACCACAGGTCTTGAACGACTGAGTTCTGAATGCGGCCATTGAACAGGACAGTAGTCTAACGTGTGGTGAACTTGCAAGACATTTCAACGTTTCCGATGAAACAGTTGGGCTTCATTTGCACCGACTAGAAAAGGCGAGCAAACTGAGCAAGTCGGTCCCGCACGTGCTGCAGGGAGTCCACAAAAGACAACGAGTGGCAGCACGGGTATCGAGTGCTTACCAGTTATGAAACGAAGGTTCTGTACGAAACTCCTAAGCGTTCCAGATCATTGGTTGTCACCTCAGGATGTTGTCCTTCATACCGCAAAAACGCCTATGCACACGCAAGATTTAGCTTTCTGTCTGGTGGACAGGTTGTCAAGTGGTTCATTATGAGATGCTACCAACGAGCCAATCAGTCACTGAAGACGTATACTAGCAGTAATTGGAACGTGTGCAACAGGCATTGCGCCAGAAGGAGCCAGCACTGGTGAATAGTAAAGGTGTGCTTGTCCTCCATTACAACGCCAGGCCGCATATCGGGCGAGTGGTCAGGGATACTATACAGCAACTTGAGTGGCAGACTTTGTGCCCTCAACCTTATTCACCTGACCTTTTGCCATCTGATTACCATTCTTCCACTCCCTGGATAATCATCTTCGTGAGAAATCCTTCACCAATGAAGCAGACTTGCGTCAAGCCCTCACGGATTTCTTTGCTTCCAAACCCCCGAGTTTTACCGCAAGGAGGTTGAACAGCTGGAGACATGTTGGCAGAAGGTGCTGGATTACTTCGAAGATTTAAACAAAAGTTTCACATTCTGCTGAGTTTCCATTAAAAACGGACAGAACTTTTTTGGTTACCTTGTACAATACACTACATTTTTGTAGTTTAAGTGTGCGATATGATTGCTCGTTTACTATAGTATTTAGATTTGTACATATATATATAATATTTACGCTTAGCACTTACTTAGTTACCGCAAACTGTTAATCTAGCGACTTGCATTTGTCCCATAAATACCATAATTTTTGTTAACTGTCAACTAGTCACGTTACATAACAAGTCATTTACATATATTTTTTTCAAGCATTTAGATAAGAAATATCATAAATTTGTGGTGTGAAGCAAGTTCTTTGAGCCGGTTAACTTAGACCTATTATGTTATGCTCGCCTGAAAAGATACTTTTAAATTACTGCCATTTAAACCCTTTAGTCCTGAATATGAATAATCTACAAACATTTTCCCCGTTATTCCCTGATGTCACAAAAGCCGAAGCTCATCTGCCAATGTTCGTGGAAACTGTCAAAAGCATTTCACCCCGCTGTGTTCATTTTACATTTCTTGTATTATGTTGATCAATAAACTCTACCAAACTTAAAAGCACTTGACATGGAATACATTTTCATATTTTTCTCTCATTCTTTTGTACGAGCAATGACAAGGGTTGTCATGGCACTCTTACATGTTAATATACGAAAATTTCTTTATATTAAGATATTTTAAAAAGCGATGCAATTCATCACAAGCATGAACTTCACAGGTCATTAGTGTTTTCTTTTCTTACTCATGCCCTAAAATGTTCTTGTTAGCCTTGTGTGGCGATTTGTAGTTTCTTACGCTCGGGAGTAAATTATGACAGCTCTATTTAGGTCGAAAATTTCACGTATTACTTCAATAATATTATGCTGTAAATGTTTTGTTAGCATTTTGCAAGAATTTTTTTCATCTTTCCGACTCCGGTGAACTCCTTTGTTTCAGTATTACTAGCGTAGGGAATATCATCAATTTGTGTAGTGGTAAAATATTCTATTTTCTACAAGCTCGTTAATTTAAAAACTAGTTGATGGGTAGGAAAGAAAATATAAATCCAAATATCGACCTTACAGTCTTAGACAGAGAAGAATTTAAGTCAACCTATTTTACTTTCAACATTAATTCCGGCTATCGAAAATTCCGAAGCTCATATTTCAATGTAAGTATCCACTAATAGTGTTTTCATCAACTCATCGTATCCTGTATTGTGTTTTTCCAAGTTGTATTACATGCATTATCAAACCTAGATTACTCCACAGAAGGAATACATTTTTCCATGCTTGGCTCTCAATCATTTGTTTCGACATGTTGATGAGGAATAAACGGTTTTCTTTTCTTTCTTTTCTTTCTTTTCTTTCGCATAAATGTCGTGGTAACTCACTTAGGCCTGCTCGCTGTCATATGAAATAGAATAATTTTTTCTTTTCGATCTCATCGTTTAACTTGTTCATGACGCGCGCCCAATTATGGACGGTTTATCCAAACACTGAGCCACAGGAGCAACACTCGTGTAACCTTCAGTAAATTTCCCGCAAGGTCGTAACATAATTATACCAATTTACAAGCTGTCCCTGCAGATAGAAGACTAAGCTGTAGTAAGAAACGATAGTAAGACTAGGCAAATTTCTCGTTTGTAAATGTCATGTAATCATATATTTTACCGAAAAGCTCGAGTCACCAAACTAGTCATCCTTTAATTGTGCTTCGTGTCTGAGGTTAACAGTTTGGCCTAGCTTCAATTATGTTATTTTCCTCAGCTCTTAAGTATTGTTTAAGTGCACGACCCTCAGCCTATTCATTAGGCACATCTACCCTCCCACAGATACTGTACGGCTATTTTTTTCTAATCTTGGCCTGCGAGTACTACATTTTCAACATCGCCTACGCTTTTACGCTTTTTTGGCAGCAGGCAAGTTTCTGTGGGTCGTGAAACTGAACACTGGAACATAATATTTTTACCTCTTTAATCTTTGAATGACCACATTTTTTACTGCAATTTCTCGTCGATGATGACTACCTTAGCTTTCTTTATCATACTCATATGCACGTCTGCCCGGAGAAATAACGCATGATAGGTAAGAAGTAAAGGTAGAAATAGATGCTCGAAAACTTCTAGCCTGTGAACTAATATATATGTTAGTACATTATACACAGTATATAGTGAAGAATTTCTAGTTTGGAAACACTACTCGTCTCAAAAACTTAAATGTTTTTTTTGTTTTGCCGATACAAGAAAACACTGTACGCCCTAGCATTTCACTCCTACAAGGATTGCAGAAAATGCATTTTTGTAGTATGTGTCTGCCCTTCAATATTGAGCTCTGGGACGGCCACGTGGAAAAATAAACACTCGATCACAAGGGCAGAACTCCCTCGGCAGAGCTGTGCAGTACGTTGCACCTGACGTTGGGTCAGAATCGAGAAAGCATTAAAAAGCAATCTTAGCTATTTCCCAGTGCGGGAAAGATTCCTGGTCAAAATGTATCTACCGAATGCGCCAATTTGAAATTTGAAATAAAGTGCAGCTTAAGTTTTTTCTCCCAATTTGGTGCCTGATTTTATCTGAAAATGCATTGCTACACTTTCAGGGAGTAAAACTTCACGCGTCCTGTAAGTAAAATGTGAAAACCGTCATCCTCTCCTGGATACTTCATGGCAATCAAAAAACCAACATTGAGAAATGTTGAACTTTCTTGTGGTATCAAAAAAAGGAAGAAAAATGTTTTGAATAAATATATAAGCATTCGCAAAAATGTTCAGTGACCGCCTATCACCTTGAAATGTAAACGAAAATACTCTATGATCTATATGTACTTAACAAACCTACCACTGACTCTCGTACAAACTTTGGGGTGAAGTTTCTTAGTATGCAACTAAGTACGAGGGCATAGATTACTCCGCAGAAAATTCACTAGTGCATTAACAATGTCCAAAGTCAGCGTTCTATTCGCTGTTCAAGCGTACTAGTTTACAGTGCAGTTGGCATATGTTTAATGCCTCGTGAGAATTCCAGAAAAAGCTTGAATCTTTTGAACACATTCGAACGGGAATTAATGGTAAGATAAATCGTGAACTACTCATGGTGAAACAACAGAGACGGTGAAACGAGATCTGTATCCGTTGATGGCTAATTGTCGAAACTCAGTTATCATCGTCACAATGCAAAGCGTTTTGAGAACGGCTCTTCTGCATGAATTTAGCTCTCAAAATTCATCTATGAATTTCAGTGAAAGAGAGGCATATTTCTTGCACTACTGTACATTGTTGAGGTTTGCTCATTTTTTTCGAATGGGCCCATGCTTATGTTATTAACATTCGATTGAACCCAACACAGTTAACAGTTTCGTTCTGAAATTGTTGAAGAACACACAAAAAATCATTTACATTGAAGCAGTGGATTACTGCATGGCATTATTGTTTTGATGATCAAACAATGAGTTCAACGTTTCAAAACGCTCTCGGTAAGTATTCAATGTGAAATGTATTTTACAACAAACCTGTGTAACTTATGATTCAGACTTTTCATTTTAAATTGTGCAAGTTTGAATACGCTTTTCAAGGTTTATTGTTTGAATACTTTGCCATTAAATACGTTGATTTTAGTTCTGTGACTAATTCTATCATATTTTTGAACGATTTTGTAGGCATCACAACAGTATAATATGGTAATTTACGTAAAACTCTTTAATTTCTTGAATTTACTGCATTAGCTTTTTGGTTTCGATGTAAAAGTGTAGCCGCGTCCTACGTAGCCTAAAAAATGTTAACTTCTTCTTGTTCAATTGTCTCTGCTAAATCTTTGTAGCATTTTTTTACCAAAAGTAACCTAATAGACATTTGAAAGGCCCTACAAATATTTTGTTTACATTCTCATTCATATAAGACGAAGAGGCTTTAGAAGAGCTTCCGATTTCAGTTGTATCCATTCATCTTGATAATTCAAATCTATATTTAGAACGTCGAATTCTGGAACAGGGCTTTTAATTATAGTCGATAAATAACGCAACCAGAACACGCGGATGCACTGAAGTAGAGGACCCTGATTTCCGAGTACGTCAATCAAAATGAAAAATTCATGCATACATGAATGATGCTATTCATAATCGTAAATTCAAGATAAAAAAACTGGAAGAACGAACGTCTTAATTATACATTTTAGTTGAAGTATTACCTATCCTAAATAGTTAATTTTCACCGAGAGCAAATTTTAGTCTCTTTCATTTTTTTAACAGTTTCTGCTGCAAAATAATGTTCATGGTTGAAGCCAAACATTTGTAGCATATTACGATGTTGAAAAAACTTACTTTAAATTTCCACTCAAAAAACTTGGCATTTGTATCAATGTCCTCAATCACCAGTAAATACGTCGTAAAAATTATTCAGCAGTCTGTTTGAACGCAGTTTCCGAGCATAACCGAGCAAACGAGTAAATCGATTCAGCGGAAGTGGAAAGCAAAGTTGGTCGATGGAGAGGCGCTGTATATTATTCTCGCATTGATTACACGTCATGACTCCAGTACAGGCAGTCCTTCAGCTCTCCGACATATACGACGCCGTTCAGAAGTCTCAAAACTTCGCTTCGGCAATTTTTCTAGTTTTTGTACACATATCCTCTTTCTATTCAATCATCAATGCATTCGTATTTTCTCAATTCTTATTTTTCCAAACAGTAATTGCTAAGGTTTGAAATACTGAGAGAACTTCCAACATTACATAATCTTTTTTGTGAGATATTCAGAGAAAGGAAAACGTTGATTAGTGAGTACTTCAGCACAGAGCGTTTTTACAGGGTGCTGGACGGCGTTTACAAACAGCGTTTCCTTCCTTTTTTCTCTCGAGTGTATAGGAGTTCAATACTTCATACGACACGAAGTTAGTCCGATCAGTACATACTATGCTTCAAAGGTACTCATTGGAAACAAAAATCCTCGAGCAGAACAGATTTTGAAAAGTTAAAGTTTTCTATCTGTATTTATCTGTTTTAGAACGTCATTCCATAGGTAATGAATTGCTATTACTAGGGGTACAAGAGTAATTTAGCAATGATTAAACTCAAAATTTACCATAATATTTTCAGTTTCTTCCCCACAAACATAATTTTACTGTTACGTAAACAAATTGGAGTTCATGAAACAACAGAAGATTAATATAAAATTCTGACTGAGCTCACGCAAGAGATCTTTGCATAATGAACCCGTTGAGGACTAGCGCCATTGTGTTATGGAACGTACTTTTTTGTTAAAAAAAGCGTCTTTTCAGGAGAAACACTATTCCTATCTGGTGGGGTTGAAATAGAACGGTGCAATAAGAACTTGATGAATGCGCACCAGTCTAGTTTTGGAATGATGCGCGGGTCCCATGTCGTGAGACACCATTCGACATCACGTGCACCAGAGTTGAAGTACTGGGTGTCAGGGAAAACTGGTCAAAAACTGGTCGTCAAAAACTGGTCGTATCAAATGACCATTTGTTTTCATGAGTACGGTTTCATCCTCCGGAGGCAAATTTCTACGCTCATATGTAATTACTTCCATTTTAATATTAGAAAAATAATTGCTTATATATTATTGGATTCAGAAATTAATCATTGATTTTGAAACTGTCCGTTAAAGCAAACTTTTAGTTTTTTACAACAAATATCACAACTATAAAAAGAGATATTTCAACGAAGGCAAATTATTGATTTTGAGACGAAGGAAGTTCTTATTACAGCTTAGAACACCCCTCATGTCTGTATCGATTTGGGTGACTTTCTGCAATGATGCCTTATTTGTAACTGACATCATAATTTATGACCAGAGTAGCTAGACTCTTGTTCTAAATACTTTTAGAATGTTAGAGAATTTGTTTGTACACAATAGTCTTTTAAATTAAAATAATTAATATTTTACAACCATTTTACTGAAATAGTGGACTACTTTTGTATATCCCACACATTTAATTTTGTTGTTTATATAACTGTATGCCTCAAAAATCTAATGTTCTATTTTACATCTTTAGTCCAACAGTTAGGTTTCATAATCTATCGGATTTTTGTGTCGTCGCCCTCCTTACAGTGGAATAAAGTAAATTCTCACGTGTGGTATGTATATACATACCATGTATATTTGCATATGCTGACATAATACTGTAGTGCTACTTTCTCAGTATTTATTTCTTCTCTAAATGCTTTTTAAAATAAATCATAGAGTTACGCGTTTTTATTTTTTTTCCGTGTGGTTGCGTCAACAAATTCCTCTGCAGAGATATTGATCACATCAAGAAACTTGACTTATATATAGGTCTTCAAAAATGGCGTCAAGGTTAGAAAGCTTGACTTATTTCTCAAAATAATGGCGTCAGCGCTGGAAGTTCGGTTTATGCTTCTCAATAATGGCGTCAAAGTCACCTTGTGGTTGTCATTTCACAACCATGCTCTTAAGTGCTCATGGAAAAATTCTCTATGTATCCACAGTTAACTTCATCTGTGCCACGAACGCAAAGTTTAAAAGGAAACCAAAAGTTACAGCCAAAGTCTGCAAACGCCAACTCAAGTAAAGTGGATATCATTGTCTTACAATCTACCGCAAAACGATAAGCATATAGAAATGTTAGGCTTGGCTACGTACATCGCAGCTTTTACTGTAGACGTGTTCTGAATACCGTATCCATTATATGAGTATTTCTTGAAGTTTAGATTAAGATATGTACGAAAGAACGCAAAATACGATAGGCGTTTTTGAATTATTGCGTGGAGCCCTTGACATCAACTTTGAACTGTGAGAACAAGAGGTACATCGTGATTCAGCCACTCGAAACTATGTACTATGTATTTTGCAATTGTGAGAACGTCTTCTGGCATGCTCTAGAGCAGCTCTAAGTTCCAGCATTTTCATGGTGGGTTATATCTAACCCAACGGTCCTTGCTAAACCTGTCCTCGGCTTCTGACTCTACTACCCGAGTCCCCGTACGTGAAAGTCTCTTCAAATAAGAATTTTACGGGTTACTTGGGGGTTATCTCACACCACTTTTACTTTATGGCTTCCCTTTGATTTTATGGTTAGGTTAAGTTAGGTTATATAATTAAATTATTATTAATTTTTAGTATTTTTAACTATTGTTTTAAATGTACGAGGAGTTCGCGAGACTCGAACTCAGGACTAGAAATTACCGCGCCAACACGCTATCGACCGCGCTATCGATCACCCTAAAAGATGATCGAAGCACAACGAAAGCGATGCTTTCAAATAAATCTAAATATAAATCAACAATGCAATGCAAAAAATCAACAAAGCAATGCTTTCAAATAAATGTAAATCAACATGGACACTTTCTCACATGGCGAATTCATTCATATTGCCCAGAACATCAATTCAATATTCATAAAACAATTTGATTTTTTACTTTTTCTGGGGGTGACTTGACTTTGAACTATTGTTTTGTTTCAGGCCTCAATGAAGCTCTGGGACCTTCTATGAACTGAAGAGGAACGTCCGAGAGATTCATGATGTATTTATATATATGGAAAGTAGATAAACTGCATTAGAAATAAATGTAAATCAACATGGATACTTTCTCACATGGCGAATTCATTCATATTGTCCAGAACATCAATTCAATATTCATAAAACAATTTGATTTTTTACTTTTTCCCCTAAAAAAACTCTTTCTTAGAAACAAGTGCATGGCGACAGATAACCCACAAGTACCTTTTATGTTTTTGCACTGATGTACTCGTTAAGTCATCGTTTTTGGCAGTTTCGTTTAGAATTTACGCCTCGTTACACGAGAGTGAATTCAATTTGCGTTAAAAAAATTAACAATCTTCAATTAGAATTCGCACACAGGCCTGGATGTTGGTACTATGGATACCTCAACGCTGTTTCCTTCCGACTCTTATTCGTTGAGTATATAATTTATTCACTTACCTAACGCTTCTCCAACCATGAATAAAACGAATTATAACTACGTGGATATGATGGTACTTAACTTATGCATTTGTCGAGGGAAACAAGTCAAATACGACGCTTATTCTCCGCAGAGTTCTGTCATCTTTTATTCCTGCAATTCCTATGCGATTGTTCAGAATCCTCTCAACTACTCAGCAGATCTATGTAACCAAACAGCACTTATGGCGACTTGTTAACTCTCAGCCAAAGATTCACTTCCTACCACAATGATAGAACTTCATCATTGACCTTCGTTCTCAGCGAAATCAAATCATGCATAACGTGATAATTAAACATCAATGAAGGTGAATAGATAGCGAAAATCGTTTAATAACATCGAAAAATATAGTATTCATAGTGTCTTTGTAACAAATTACTCGTGTAACTCCTGTAACACACGTAAATTTAGACTTTATTTGATAGTTAGTTACTTTCGTCTTGCTGAAAATAGTCAATTTGATATTTTTTAATTTTGTTTTATTAACATCGTTCAATTTATAGAGCTTACGATTATTCCTAACGTTATTTTTTTCAAGTTGGAAGAAGTTAGAAAATAAATATGTGATTTACCAGTCATTGCACTTAGAGTAGTTATAGTGAAAATTTAGGTGGCGAACTTCAATTTACCTTGTGCTAAACTAATTAAAGGATGAAGCGTCCTGCAAACAACTCACTCCAGTTTGACCCGAGCAAGTAACTGTCCTCCGGTCGCCTGCAACCTTCTCAAGAAGCTGTACCAATGACCGACCAGGAGCATCCTCAACTTTATCGCTCAATAATACCTTCGTTAGTCGCGACTTCAATGGTTTGAGTCAACCTTCACTCGCTCCTAGAACTTTCTCCGCGCAGCGAAACTTCAAGCAATATCTCAGATAATTTACGCCTTGTGAGTTGAAGTCTTTCAACACGAAGCCAAAAAACTCATGAATTGATAACACGTCTTAGATTCTTTAAGAAAAAGACCTATGAAGAAACTCTGTAATTTATTTTCCATTCCTAAAATTTTAATTTGCCCGTGTTACTAGTCAAAAGTGCTGAATTTTTCTAACAGACATGTTGTTTCCCAAGATTATGGCTAAATTGTAATAAAATATGTAGAGCTCAGTGAAAAGAAAAGAAGGCTTCTTGAAAATTGTTGCACGATCTGTGGATCGTTATTAATGTTACGATATATGCTGTGTACGACTGATGTTACGCAATGTATTTCGTTTGTCGAATTAGGCAGGCGGGTAAAAATATTTTGTCGTGATTTTGTCGTAATAAGAAGATTTGGGTAGAAACCAATCTTGTAAGAAAATACGAAATTTCAATGGTGTTTTGTTTCCATTCTGAGTTAAGGGCTGTCCATCGTTTGATCTTACGCTTGGTACAAGATAGCATCGCCGTCACTGGTGCATGTTCATGAGCGCGGAGGTGTAAGGTAAATGGAAAAGTGGAGAGTATAGGGGAAGTACAAAGGCGGAGTAGGGAAAGCATTACTGCTTGAATTTGAACAGTACATAACTTCGGTGCTTTATTTGAACAACAAAAAATTACATAAAAAGGGTTGAGGGGATTATGCTGTGAAGGGGGAATATGAGGGTCATGAGACGGGATTTGATAGACAAACTAAAGGCTGAGGTATCGAGCATTGAGCGACAACTCCGCGAAATGATCTTCAAGGGCGCCTCAACGTAGCTGGGAGTGTAAATTGAGTCAAGCGGATGTTCCTTCGGTACGAGCTGATGTTGCAACCTGAGAGACAGACCTGCTCACTCTTCTTCACAGTGCTACGTTAATTAAAATGTGTAGAAAATGTTCCAGAAACTTTTTTTAAGACGTAAGGTAAAAGGTAATGTAAAGTTGGATCATTTATGATTTTAGAAACACAAAAGACAGTGAAATAAGCTGGTTTGTACCATGCTTTTGAAAAACTGGAGAGCAGAGCTAAAGCGGCCTCTGTTTTGACTCTAGGCAGCATCTTATTAGTCATTGTGCATGTATGAGGGCTGTATTCATGTTTGAAGATTTTTTCCAATTTGAAGTGATTATGTTATAAGAGTGATCTTATGTTACTGTTTTTGCTTGACGCAAAAAGAAAAAAATGAATATATTATCGTTTGCTAGCATTGTACTAGAAGAATCGCAAACAATTATTCAAAATACACTCAACTCAGTTTCGGTATTTTTTTTTGAAGATGAAGTACATTGAAAATATTCTTATCTGTTTTTTTCAGTGGAATAATATTCAGATAAGCATTTACATGGGACTGCGTCGCTTACAGAAGTCACTGCAGCTCAAATAACAAATCATCTTGAACCATGAAAGCTCGAGTATACGAAAAGCACTTCATTAAAAACACTCGCAATAAGCTCTTATGTTCAACTGAAATGGGTTTTGTTTAGTAACTATAAGCTTCACGAGCAGGTTAGCAAATATTTTGTTTCACAGGGCAATTTAAGCATTGAAATCGGTGAAACACGGTTCACGCAAAGACTGAATGCTAGTAAATTAAAAAGACCACTTGCTCTGTAAGACGGGAGAATAGAATGATAAATTAATGCTGACAGGTCCGGAAATTAATTTTCATAATATTGTAAACAATTTCTTTATGATTAAACTCGGTGTCTAAAAGCAGAGCTGTCAGCCAGAAGTCATGTCGATGTGCGGTTGCACACCAACGTTTTGAAGTCGATAGAACTGGAACTCGTCCACGGTGTACGCGAGGCAGGCGTTAGCAAAATTACGCCTATACCTTTCTGGCCCGTGAGATGACATCGAAATTAATACCTGCAGTATCTTCAAAACTGTGATCGAATTGCAAGCATTCAGAGAATAATTTATTGCCAGACTGCAAAAATTGGAAATGAGCGTCCATTACTGACACGGTGCCATAACGCGGAATATTCTAGTCTGAGGCCGAATTTTGGCATGGTGGGCTTATCTTATAAGTTAGGCACACAAATCTATGTAATGCTATGAGGAGCTAAATTGCATCTTTGAAAGTACTGTGAATTATAATGGGCTTCAATTTTAATATAGAAAGATGCTGATCATCTTTCCAGAGGAGTTTTGGTTGCAACAACACTTAAAAAATGCTTTGGTTTGAGTTTAAAGTCAAGGTCTCATATTGGCGAAATGCCTGACTATTTCTGTGTCAGCGCGCTCGGAGAATTCTGTTCACGTGAAATTTAAACTGTGCTCTAAAATTTGTCACGCTTTTCGAAAATATGTCTCTAGTTAGAGTTTCGAACACTTGTTTATCAAGTCTTTGTATTATCCTCGCAGTCGTTGAAATTCTGCAATTCTCTCCGTGTTATCTTCTCTCCAACTGCGTAAAGCGTCCTCTGTTCCTTCTTTCTTATATTTTTCCTTTCGATGATCGAATTTTTTTAAGTGCAGAATTAGGTTGGCAGTGATAATTTTTCATTCATTGCAAGTAACAGCGATACAATTTGTTCTATTCACCCAGACTAAATCAAACATCGTCCGTATTGAGCAGCAATAATTTGTACTTGTTATATTTTTCAAACATGCATAGCTCTAGCGCCAACTATGCTTCTCCCTCTCTAAAAGTTTTGATTGTCTAGCTCACCCACCCCATTCAAGGGGATCAAAAGATTCCACTTTAATTTCATTCCGGATTTACTTTCTCAATATCTGGCGCGCATGTTGTAACTTCATGTTGAGAATACAGGTACAACCCATTATCTAGTTTTGCATCATCCAATGCAAGACTCATCTTTGGCAGATGAAAATGAGTCCCAGTTATTCACCTCTTTGATTAAGCATCGTACATCGAATTAACTGAAAAAACTAACTTGGATTAGCACAAGGTGTATTATTACTGGAGGATCGTACATTGCAGTCCGGCATCAGTTCTCGCTCTCGCTAGTCGTTTGTGACTATGTTTTGGTTCATAATTATTGCTCAGCTGGAAATGATATCAAGTTTTTCGTATTTCGACGTAAATAATTGTTCATTTCACTATAATCGATTCTAAGCAACGCTCTTGAAACATTTCATCAGGAAAGCTACACCTACCAAATAAACAACTCCATGAAATATTAAACTTGATTCATTAAAATTAAATAAATTTCTTTTTACCTCTACAATCGTACGTACTCACAGACTCGTGATGATTGTGTTTGAAATGATCATCATATACAGTAAATACCGACAAAACAAATGAATAAGACGAGTGAGCAAATGATTCCTCGACTTTCTCCACTATTGAACGAAGCACCGACAACAGTTACTACGGAAGTACTCGCTAACGCGTTTCCGCCAAGTTGATGGTGCCCAGCGGCTAGAAAAGAAGCAGTTCACAGGCAACAATGCAACAATCTTCACACCAGCGGTCACTTCATTAAAAGCACTTGCAAAAATATAGCTAATTTCTTATGCGCTTAACTCGATCAGATGCGAGATAGCAAACTAAGCTAATTTGCTTTGAATGTTAAGCAAGTGAGAGCAATTTGGATTTACATTCATCACGTGCGGCTTATTCGATTTGCAAACCTTTCACGTATTCAACAATGCTACTTAAACGAACCTTCTTTTCCCAGAATCTCAAGTTTAAAACAGTAATTAAAACTGGAATCCGATTATTATGAGCGGATTTCAGTATTAAAAGCTAATTGCAAGAATTTCAATGACACTCATTAAGGAAAAATTTCATTAAGTTCCGACGCATTTGATCGCAACAGCCTCAATTGCATTCATTTCCTTATGAGCAGACAATTTTTTTTCTAGATGAAGGGTTTGCTGAAACAATGTATCATTATACTTTTATTGTATTAGAAACCTCAATTACATGGCCTCACTAATTTGCGCTGGTACTGCAGAAACTGGGAGACACAATTATGGGGTGGCAGATTTGGGTCACTAATGAAGGATGACCTCCCACACCACGGGTCCTGCGCTGCTCGTCTTGCCACTGCCTGCAGCAGTCGTGCAGACGGAATGCTGGCTCTTGTCGTCTGGTGCTGGATTTTTATAGAATTTTGTTGTCGTAGTAGCAGTGGAGCCAACTACGGATGTTCTTTTGCCATACGCGCTCTTTTTTGCAATTATTTTCAAGTTTATCTTCGTAAACATCAAACACGAAGAAATGGTGACCAAATAAAACAGTACACAACATAGCCAGCCGGCAGAAGAACTTTCGTTGTCGGCAGTATCGCCAGGAGGCATCAGTGGAACAAAAATCCAGCCTATCGGTGTCCTTTCCCTCCCTGCATGACATGGCGGCTGCGATTCTGCATGTTTTGCTGGAAGTTATCGTTGAAGTTGAGACCGTTCGAGTGGCCATTTTTTGTTGTTATTCTCTTCGTGTAACTTTTGTTGGGGATGCTTCTAGCCCTTACTTGATTATGGTTTTTTTCAGATCGCTGTACCTTGCTCGTGTACAAATTTTTGGGATCAAAGATCATTTTTATGACTTATGACTTTTTTTGCGCTATAGATGAAAATCGATGAAAACTTATGTTTGCATAATGCTAATGAAAAAGCTGTCAAGCTATTTGTTTTTTCCTTATATTTTATACATAATTATATCGTGCATGCAAACCGATCAGTCATTACATTATTACACTATTTAGTTTATAGCTTCCTTGCCATAACTGATGTGATCTCAGGAGAGAGATGAGTAGGAACCACTTATTATGGTCTGTTAAAAGCGGGGAATCTACCCACGAGGTGTTCACACACGGGTTACCCTGCGCATAAAAACAGTAAATTAGGAAAGAACAGGCAGAAAAAGGAAGTGACAACGAAGAAGATTTAAGAACTGAAAGCAGCAGAGTGGGCGTGAAAAATCGAAATCCTGAATGCTTCCCAATAGATGAAATAACTTATCAGTAATTTTGTACCCTTCTGTAGCGCTGGACTATGTAGCATAGAATACGTACCATAGACTATATAGCATAGCTTGTATAGCATAACCTACATAGTATTACCCCCTTATGTTAGTCGAAAGATTTAGTTCGGCAAACCTGAACAAGCTAAACTTATTGCCGTTCTTGTTCTTATGCCCCCTGAAAAGAAACTGCTATTTCAACGCAGTTTTGCGGTACACAACACACGCATTGTGAACAGTACTTCAATCTTAGTTCATAGCAAACCAAGAGCACATTTCCTTCTTGGAATACACTGTCAGAACTTCTAAGCAAGCGTTTACCAAGAGACAATGCAGAACTTTGAGATGAGCTCTTATATGTTTCTCTAATGTACGACATAACTCTAAGGCAGCCGAGCGGTTCTAAAGAAAAATGTCAAACTTAAAATGGTTTTATAATTCTAACTAGCAGATGCTAAAGGAGGCTATTTCTGCTGCTTTGATATACCCTCAATACTCCCTGAGGTGGTGCGAGACTCAAGTTCTGCCCAAGTTTTGTGCTCCTGGGTACCACTGAACTATATAGCCTGAGACTTCGATTAAACTTTGATGCCCAATGGCCTCGAGAGATCGACGGCCAATCATTTTGATTTGAACATGTACCAGGAAGCACCAAATGCGCCTCGTTTACTCACCTATTATTTTTTCAATTGTGATGATCACAAGTGCTTTTCAAGTAATGAATCGAATGTGACCAATTCCACCGGCTGATGTAGGAAAAAGCCAGGCCAATCAACGAAAAATAAGTTTTCAGGATACCAGGAACGATGGAAAATCAGGGTATAAGGAAATCTTTTCAACGTACGCGAAAACAAAATGGAAGATTCGTCGATTCTGACAAAGAGAAAAGAAAAAACTGTGCGTCAGAAGCAAAATGATGGCGTAGATCAAGTTCGCCGTCAAAACTGTCTTCATGTCTGACAAGAAGATTTTCGCTGTAGAAGATGTCATTATCTCTGATGATGAGAGACTTTAAAGCAGGAGACTCGCCTGAAGGTAGTCGTACTATTTCCGCCATATCATACCAGCTGCAGTGATGGTAAGGGCCGCCGTAAAAAAAACAATGCCGCACAAGAAAACTACGATTGCACGTAGTAGAATTATTACTTTTTATACATCTTTGATTTTCATTTGGTATGAAATAAGCTAATTTTTTCATACATGACTTCTGAAGAGTAATATGAGCTGCAAGTTCTCAAGAGGTATTGCTATATTATTAACCCTACATCAAAGTGGAACTTCCCCCTCAAATGGTAATTAACCTTAACTTTTGAGGACGCAAGTTTTTTTTAAGCTGGTACTGACGAATAAAATCTTTAGATTTGATTGAAAGGTCTTGAATTTTATTACGAACAGTGTCAACAATTGTGAATTTTTCTTCTCCTTCTTATATTAACTCTGGAACCAGTCAGAAGTTAATTCGAGGCATGCTAATACATTTTGTTATATTTTTACTTATGGGAAATGGATCCATGACTTCTCAGGGTTATTTCACTAAATCAGAATTTATTACATGCTTATGAGAATGCCGTGTTGTAATATTTCTGACTGGATCTAACTGGATCGTTTTTTTCAACGTGTTAGATATGCGAAATTTAGTAAGAATCAAAGTTAACTAGTTAACAAAGTGAACAATAAAATTCTTTACGTTTGTTAGTGAGCACTTAGATTTATACGAAAACGTACTAACAAACATTGTATGACCTTATTAGTCACATTTTGTACATTAGCCTATTATTAATGAAGAATTTTATTTGAGAATTTTAATATGTAGTGTTCTATTTCTTCATATATAAAAATAGGTGTCTTACGCGTAATAGAAGTGGAAACTTTATAAACCGCTTGAAACTGAAACTCATGATTCTTCGAAAGTAAAATGTAGCAAATATTTTTTTGTCAAATAAAATAAATATATTATACGTATACACTGATTGTTTTTATTTCATCTGATGTACGACGTGTTTGTAAAAGATCTTTTTTTCGATAAGCGCAAATTTGTTACTTAGTTATGAATGCGATTTGGTATAACTGCTTTCATAATTTGTCGAGTAAATAGACTTGAACTTCACTATTATTATATAATTTAAAGTTAATATTGTCGTGAGGGAACTCTCTGATACATTCTCAGTTTGATCGTTTTATAGAAATGGTTTTGATAAAGCTCAGAAGAAGACATTGATTGGTTTCTTCATAGCATTCCAAAGTTATGCACTTAAGCCATTTCAAGCCATTTGAAAAGTTTCTGTAAATATTACAGTTTTATGAGAATTTCGTTCAGTGAATATAAATGTTTTCTAAAAACACCATCGATTTATCATTGGTTCCGTATTAATTCAGCCTTATTTTTCCACTTTTATTACTCTCAGACTACAAGACAGTCAAGTTGAGTCTAAGTTTTAAGTACCGTACGTTTTAGTTGAGCGTGTCAAGGCTATTGTGTGGAATGTGGCTCACTAAAATGTGTCATAGAGCACCCGTGATATAATTGCGCGTCAGTTTCGTGACAAGAGAATGACACAATTAAGCCGGACAAAAGCTTAACAAATTCTCATCACGAAAAAATTCAGGGTATTCCTCTCGGAACAAGCAGTCCAAATGATTCTAATTTCGTTTAGCAATACGACACCATTCCATTAGTTGAGATCATCGTTTCAATTATAATTACAACTTCTCAACACTTTGTATGACTGGGAATGAATTTGACCTCCGCATTGTAGAATCTCTATTCATCTTTTCCTCAGAGGTCTCATTCAAATTACAATCTAAGTGCTTCGAAGATAAGTATTGCTGCTACATAGTACTGAACATGCTACATAAACGAGCCAAGGGGCCAATTATCTGGATGTTCCAAGTCCCGTGCATATTCAACACCAACCAAGCGCAGGCATCTTAAAAAATATTTACGGGCATCAATTTCAACGCACAAAGACAGGTATATTCATTAAACCTCAATTTCTCTCTAGAAGCAGTCGTTACACTAAATGCGATCCCAGGATTTGACGTATTTTTTTTTTAATATCAGATACAAAGTCACCTGTTTTTACTTGCCATGCTCTCGTTGCTATCCGGACAGAAATTTCCGACGGAATTGTTAAAAATGCGTCGCACATACAGTAGTGAATTAGAAATTCCAAATTACGGATATAGTTCTTCGTGTTAAATCACCCTGGAATTCCAGTCAGCCCTCGTACCTTACAATAGAGGGGGATTGCCTACCCAGAAAGGGTCAAGGCGATTTTTGAACAGATATACTGGGCTAACAGAAATAACATTTTCCGGGAGCTGATTCTAGACAATTTTTAATGGAAGAAAAATGGAAGCATTAGAAGTGTTGAAGTTTTTTTCTTCATGTGTTTTGGTCGTTATTTTCTTCAGCGTCGAAGTGGTATTTGGGAGTTCCTTCCGTAGACATTAAGATATTTGTCGGCGTCTATAAATTGACCCCACAATCGTTTTTTATTAATGGAATAAGTAATATATATTTAGAAGACGTCCCTCTTAACTAAAGCTACGGAGTCTTGGGATCAATTTTGTTGCATCATAATAAATTTTGCTATTTTGTTGATCTTGTGGTAGAGGCTCTGAGCTGCACTGCATGTTGAAAAGTGGTGTGGTGTCTTTCGATTTGTCTCCAAATTTTCTGGCTTTGAAGCCAAGCATAACTGTCGGTACATTCTTTGCCCAAATGTCGTTGAAAGTGATGCTAAGATCTTCTTGTTGTGAACTGCTTAAATGCGGGTATCTTGCAGGGTATGTATAAACTGCTGACTCCTTCCAACGGGTTAATTGTTCACTTTTGGATGTTAAAGCTCGTGTGCCAAGTTTCGGCCCTTTGGAGAAGACAGTCAAGATATACTTGAACGACGTTTCTGTCTTGCTCTGTGAGCTCTCCATGATTAAGTTTCGTTCATTTGCGAATTTTTTTTAATTTGTTGATGATTTCAAGGTCTAAATATAATCATTGATTTGGATAACGAAGAGCAGCGAACCCAAAATCCTCTTTTGGAGAAGTCCTGAAGTAATTTGTGTCTCGTCACTAATAGCTCGTGAATCGATACTCATGAGTTCGACCAGTGAGCCAGTATCGTATCCACCGAGAATAGTTCCCCTTTAATAACATAAGCTACTCTTTGTTCCGAAGCTTGCAGTGGAGAAGTTTATCGAAAGCCTTCTTAAAGTCAAGACTTATTAAAGCACTGAGGCATTCGTACTGTCGAAGATTCGGTTGACTTCTCCAAACAAGTCAAGTAGGTTCGTGGGACAGCTGCAGTTTTCCCAGACCGCATGCTGAGTGTCAGCAAAATTTTGACTGAGAAATGTTTAGCTCGTTCAACATGTTAAACTCGCAACTAGCTAACTTTCCATTATTCCACTAATGACAGACGTCAGGTTGATAGAACTGTAGTTATTGTGCACTTGTTAGTCACTTTTTTCAAATTTCAATGACATTCACCTGTCTCTACTTCTGCGAAACAAGCCCAGTGGCGAGTGATCGAATGAACATGTTCGCCAAAGATTCTCTGATTACTTCAGCTCTTTCCTCAAGCATACAGGAAGCTCGATTGTCAGGTCCGATTGGTTTGTGTGGGTTCAAAATAATGAGCTTTTTAGCGACAATTTTCAGCATGATTATGTCGTGTGTGATGAAGCTATACGTGCAAGTCTGGAAGTTGTGTAATTTTAGTTCATCCTCCGTAATAACCTTTGAGGTAAATGGCTTTACTTTTGACAACTGTTTGGGCTTGGCTGTCAAGATCGATCAGAAGTCCATTGAATTTTTTAATTTTGTTTCACTGACACATTTGCAGAAGATTTTAGAGCTTGTTTAGGCTAGTACTACAACTGTAATTATTTATTCCGATGTGCATGTCGGAACACATGTTTGGCTGCTGTGTAGGCATAAACGTCTCCTTGTGGTGGGCTTCTGTTTGATACATTGTTCCTGCACAATTATTGCTCGGCATTCAAGAGGTGTCAAATTTCGAGTGTAAACCAGGAAGGGTATTTTGTCTTATTCAGGCGTTTTGCTGCGATATCCTGCCCTGAAGCGGTGAAAATAATTCCGTTTACTGTCGTGAACATTAGTGATTTATGTGTCATAATCTTCGAAGTCAACTCTGCCGATCTTTTTTCCATTAATTTAAAATTCGCTCGTGAGTAGTTCGAAAGCATTTTCGTTTTTCCTAACTGTTAAAGCCACCGACTGCCAGCGCAAAAAACTATAATACGAGATCTACCTTTCAGTATTTTCGTCTCTTCTACGGCATTTATTCAGAGTTCTGCGGTAGCAGTAACGAGGACTAACCAAATATTTTGTTTTGTGCTGGTGGTGATAATTACGTGCTGGTGGTGATAATTTCCATTTAAGAGACTCATAAATTGGTTTTTAGGCATTCAACCTTGTCCTGAGGTTCAGACCATAGAGAGGTGATTGAAATTACCCACAATTTGTGCTCCGTGAGGATCAATGAAAATGTTTCAAACAGAACATCGCCGCTACTCTTTTCCTGGGTTTTTCTTAACGAGTTATTTACATTTTAACTCAAACTCTACAGTCGCGTAGGTGATTCATTTATTGTTTTTTTTTAATGCATGGATTTAGATAGAAAGTTACAGTATGGGAGCCGCTTGGTATTTTAACTTGAAGAAGTTTTAGTTTTGTATTCTTTTCCACCTTATGCTTTAATTTTAACGTTTTCAGTTTCGTTTCACCACTAATGAAAGAATGAGAGAAAATATGGAGACACGTATGCGGCTAATCATGTTCATTTCATTTTTCATTCCATTCATATTGCTTGTGAGAATTTCCATAGATTAATTAATTAGTTCTATTGAAATAATTCAATAATATCCTACAAGATTTGTACAAATACGTACTGAAAAGTCAACAAGAAATATTTTTTGTTAAATGAGCATTTGGATAAACAATACACAAAATACAGTGAGTAGGATTGAGAAAAGGTAGTGCAACTGTTCGCCTATTGGTCAATATTGCAAATGGTCTTCAAATTGCGAGAAAGTTAGATGGATTTTGGGAAGGAGGTCGAAAAATAGTCGTAGTAGCGAAGCTCATACGTGTGTGGTAAGCACATTTTTGTCGATGTATTTTGTGGTCGGTACGGGCCTAAGTTGTTTTATTTCAAGTCATTCTGCAGAAGAGTGAAAAGAGGCTAATAATTCGGTAAGATTTTAAACGTTTCCTGCTGGTCCTTCATACCTTACTTAATACCGTGCGTTACTTACTAAAGTGGTATCATGTATTTGATAGGTTTTAACACTCTTTGTCGAATCGGTTTATTAAAGTGCATAGTTTACGAAATTGAGGTGTATAATTAAAATTCGTTTTTGGGGCTGGATTTTAAATATTTGCATAATATTGTTACTGAAACGGTTTGGATAGGCTCGTGCGTTTTCGAATGTCCCTCCCAGTTAAAAATTCATGCCGTTTTTAGGTCGACAGGTAGCAGATTACAGTGAAAGATGGCCGTTGAAGGTCAGAACGTTCCTCTGTCGGCCGCTCTCGACCAAAATTTGCCGTTCGACGGCTATCCGCTAGTCTCATTTAGGCGGAAACAAGCCGGAAAAATCGAGCCCTTGCCCAAAGGCGGCTTCAAGAGGAGAGTGTCGCTTGCGTTCGACCTATTTGATTAACAGTCGAGCAACGGTTTTTTGGAAGCTACAGAAAATTCTTTAGAATATCTTAAGTGCAACTTTAGATTTTAGTCTAACACTCGTAACTTTTGAAATAATTCACCTGTTGAGTTCAAATTACTCTCAAATGAAAGATAAAAACATTCTTAAGGGAAAATCGTACATACCAACATTCTTGAGCACTCTCAGACAGAAAAATTCATTTGCCATGAAAATTACAGTCGGTAGCTGCCGAGGAAAACTTGCTAGTCAAAGCTGTCAACTAAAAAATGGTACATTTACCTAAAACTTTACCTTACGGATAGTTATGATGGTATAAGGTATTTAAATGTCAATTTACATTTTGTATAGTGTACATTAAATAATATTATCCTGTTGTTCATCTGAGCCAAATTTTTATTTCCATTCGAGTTAGAGATGGCAACACTGCTCGCACATGTGACAAGTCTGACTCAAGCTGCTCAAGCAATCCTTTTCGCGGCAGTTATTCGAATGGTTTTGTGCGTCACAGGTGTAGTGGTGGCTTCTCATTATGCAATAGGTTTTTTCACGCAATGTCAGAATGTATTTCAGTGCGAGTGTGTAGTACGTTGAAGTGTCTCTTATTTCTGAAAAAATTTCTGCTCTAAAAATGTATGAGGTGTTCGCTCGCACTCGAGTTTCTTATTCCAGTGAAGACGTTAAGCCGGTATGGCATGTTGTCAAGTGCCTGATGAGGGATTGACCTTGTCGTCTCAATAATTTTTGAGTGTGAATGAATAGTAATATACATATATTAATGAGAAGGAACAATTACGCACTTTAGGTCAATCAGGAATCAGGATTGCACTACTGTGCGGCCAATGTTGATTTCATATGTGGTAGTGCACAATTGTATACACTTCAAAATTTAAACTGCAGTTTAAAGAAGCAATAAAAGCAAAATATAATAGTGTATGTTTATTCACTATTAATTTCATTCTTATTTTACAGGAAGTGTTAACACAATTTAGCTTCAAACTTTCAAGTTGCAGTATAATTCCACTTGAGAAACCTTTGACAAGCAACAATGTGCAATGTTTTCAATTTAGATGTACGGATAGTATCGGTATCGGCCTTTTTCTATTATCAGTACATCACTAGTTTTCAATTTTTTGTAAGAAAAGTAAACTTCAGAAATATCTGACGAGCTGCATTATAAAATTAAGGAATAACAATGATGAGAGAAGAATATGTCAATAATTTACTTAAATTCGTTCGCGGAAATTAAGAATGCTGTTTCAAAAAATCTCTAAAGGAACACATTTAAGAACGTTTCAAATGAATGACATTTTGCTCGCTGATGCGTAATTTTTGAGTTTTTTTTTCTGTGAAGTTATAGGAACTTAGTGTATAAAAATGAAGAAACGGACGCGTAAATATGATGTAATATGGCAAAACATGATGCTAGGTTAAATTAGGTTAGGTAACGTTAGATTAGCTGAATAAACTAACCTAAAATAACTTAACTTGGCCGTACTGACACTGATGGTTACCGCCAAAATACTGGACGTGTTTCAAGAATGCAGCTACGATTTAGACGATTATATAACGTTATTTTTACCTGAACGTAATTCATGTTATAGCTTGAAAATTACGTATCAGCGAGCAAAATGTCATTCGTGCTCTTTTAGTGATTCTTTAAAACAGAGGTCGTGATTTCCGTGAGCACATTAAAGTAAATACTGACCGAATAAAAATCCTTAATCACCTGATGAACCTCAGCATTATCGATGAGTTAGGGTTGAATTATGCTTTAAATTGAGGAGCGTCCTACCAGCAAACGTTGCGTGATCGTAGGCTAGTGATGTACAGATATATCGGTAGCGGCAAAATCTGGCCGATATTTCATGGATACTTTCCAATAAAACGTATTTTATCGTTAAAATGAAGGTCATCAACCATGAAAGTAAAATTAAATAAAGAGCCTATTCATTCATAGTAAATTAGTTAGCTAACTGTTAAATTACAGAGTTTAATCAGGCCCGCTAAGTGAATCTACTACGTTGAATTCCCGATGTCACGGACGGTCTGTAAGTGAAAGCTTTGTAGCATAAATAGTTAAACCCAGAGGGGACGTAAAATTAGTGTACTTTTACAACTGAAACCTATATAGTTTGAACCAATTTCCATTTCTTAAAGTATGTGACAGGCTAACAAAAATCAAACCAATTAAATATAGTTGAAGGTGCATTTTAAAGTTTTCATAAATTTAACATAGAAATAACTGAAAATTCTATTTTCATTAAGCTTGTAGATCGTAAAGTATTACAAAGCTAATTATTTTATTTTAATTAAGCATGTAAATCGCCGTTCATTACGAATCTAGCATTTTTCTTCATTTTAATATGTTTGAAAAATTCATGAACAATCTTATAATTGGTTGCGTTTGCGCATCTTTCCGGTTTCGGATCCTATCGAATTTTAATGTTTTCTTTTCGTCAAAGTTGTATTTTGGTGTGAAAAACATGAAAATGATAACTATTTTGTGGAGAAATAATTGTTTTGGTTCATGAACAATCTTATTAGATTGTTCATGAATTTTTCAAACGTCTTAAAATAGAAGAAAAATGCAATATTCCTAAAGTACGGTGATTCACATGCTAAATTCAAATAAAATTATTAGCTTTGTAGTATTTGAAGATTTACCTAAAATTAACACTCCTTAGTCGGACTATCATTAAAAAATTTAAAGACGAAGAATATAGCACGGATAGGTATCATATTTAATACAATTTAACGAAGCTAAATTTAAACTATATGAAATAGTCAGTTTTAAACGTTTCGAAGACCAGCTCCATCTTCAGTAAGTCTGAAAACATAACAATCAAAATTGGTTAGTTCATGACAACAATGAGAAAAGTGATAAAGTCATCGGTAAGAAAAAAAAAATCAATACAAAAATTTCTAACGGATATGAACTATTAGCATCATTCAAAGATGGCTTCTATTTGGCAATGTGAATGGATTCTAGAATGCGCAAATCTAACTCGTTAGGTGCAGAGCATAAAATAGAAAAATTGTCCTCGGAAATACGGCTGCTACACTGTTCGGTATGAAGGCGGATTGATGAATGAGGAGGTTGAGCCACAGAACATTTACATAATCTGAAGGTTTTCTCTCCTGAACTGTACTCGAAGTTGTAGCTGCATCTGTCAGGTTCACGTCCGGGTGTCCTGTATGGTTTGCCTAAAATCCATAAGTTAGACTTTCCATCTAAATTTCAACTTCGTCCTATTTTTTCTGCAGTGAATATGCCTAATTTTAACTTAGCACGATTTCTATTTCCTGTGTTAAATCCTTTGACTGTAAATGAATATACTCTTGGTAACTCAACTCAATTTGTTAAGGAGATCATATCGTGTTAAAATGCTGATAAAGTTACTATGGCTTCATTTGATATTGAAAGTTTATTAAAAAATATTCAACTTGCAGAAACCATCGAAATAATTATAAATTCCTTGTTTGCTTTGCCTACTGATACAGTTTTAGGTCTAGGCAAATCTTATTCTAAGACGCTTCTCGAACTGTCTGTTATGAACTCTATATTTGTGTTTGCAGGCAATTTGTATAAACAAATCGAAGGCCTGGGGTCTTCGAAAGCATGGGTCTTCCATTGTGACCCACATTTGCAAAAAATTTCATGTGTCACTGGGAACAAAAATGGCTGGCCGGCTGTCTTGTGGAATTTAAACCAGAATTTTATCGCCGTTACATTGATGACACGTTTTTGTTGTTTCGTGATCCAAGTCATGCTCAAATGTTCAGGGACTATTTAAATGAGAAATATTCATCAATAGAATTTACAATCGAAATTGAGAATAATGGCTCGTTATCTTTTTTGGACTGAAAAATTACTCGAGTAGGTAAAGCTTTCACTTCTTCAGTTTTTCGTAAGGCTCCTTTCACTAGATTGGGCATAAGTTTCTACAGTAACTGTAGCTATATATTTAAAATTAATGCGATTAAAACCTTATTGAATCGTGCCTACAACATTTGCTCTAGTTTTGTGGATCTGCATGCTGAATTTAATTTTTTAGTCTCATTTTTTTGTAAAAACGGATTTCCTTCCTCAATTGTTCATGCTCATATTGAAAAATTTTTAGCCAAGAAATATTCAGATATTAACGATGTTGCCGATTCGGTGCAATAGCTCTACTGTGTATTTCCATATTTTGGTGATTTTACGAGCAAGATGTGCCGGGGGTATTGAAAACCTTATTGAACACCACTTTCCTGGGGTAAAATTGAATGTAATTACTGTGAATCTGCTGCGAGTTGGTTCTTTCGGAACAAAGATAGGATTCCTAAGCGGATGCGGGCATCCCTGGTATATAAATCTAGTTGCGTAGTGTACGTCTGGCTACGTCGGCATGACAACACTGTCTTTTTACGCCAAGATCGCCCATGGCACCGCAGAGTTAGCTTTGGAACCGGGAGACCTTTAGGTCAACCTCCTCATTCATCAATCGGCCTTCATACCGAACAGTGTAGCAGCCTTATTTCCGAGGACAATTTTTCTATTTTATGCTCTGCACCTAACGAGTTAGATTTGCGCATTTTAGAATCCCTCCCCTCAGGGGGATACAGGTATTGTATCTATGGGAATTAGCGCTCCCAGGGGGACTATGTAAGGGCCTGAGCTAAAGGTTAGGTAGGCTATATTTTTGTTGAAATAGAATAGGTTTTTATTTTGTTACGGACCATCTTTTTTCGGTTCACTGCTGTCCTGTTTTTCAGCACCTACTACTTTCTTCTTCAACTTTGATCTTGTTTCATAAACTTCTTTCTCATCTTACTGTTTCTGTGCCCTTTCTGCATAGATTCCACGTTCCCTTAACTCCATACTAAATGGTGCCTTCTTCTTTCCTCTCTTTGGATCTCATTTGTTGAGGATAGGGAGGCTTAAACTAAATAATAATCTAATAATCTAATCTTTTAGAATCCCTTCACATTGCCAAAGAGAAGCCACCTTTAAATAATGCTGATAGTTCATATCCGATAGAAATTTCTTATATATTTTATTTTACCGATCACTTTGTCACTTTTCTCATTGTTGTCATGAACTAACCAATTTTGGTTTTTATGTTTTCATACATACTGAAGATGGAGCTGGTCTCCGAAACGTTTAAAATTGACTACTTCTCAAATTTTAAATTTAGGATCGTTAAATTGTATTAATATGATACCTATCCGTGCTGAATTCTTCGTCTCTAAATTTTTATTGAAGATTTACTAGATAAATTAAGATCGAATTTCCAGCTTTTTCTATAATAAATTTCAAAAACTTCAAAATACACCAACTTTATTTACATAATTGGTTGGATTTTTGTTAGCCTGTTTAGTTGTAAAAGTATAATAATTTTAGGTCGCTTCTGTTTTCAATTATTCATGCTATATGCTTTCACTTACTGAACGTACGTGCCTCATCGGGAAGTCAAAGTATTAAATTCAGTTAGCGGGCCTGATTAAACTCTGTAATTCAACAGTTTGCTAACTAATTTGCTAGGTATGAATAGCCTCTTTATTTGATCATGCTTTTACTCTCATGATTTATGACCTTCATTTATATGATAAAATACGTATTATTGGAAAGTATCGGCCGGATTTTACCAATGCCAGTAAAATGACCGATACCGATAAATCGGTACATGAATAATTTTATGACAGGATTTTATAAATATTTGTCAACGTTTCGATCTGAATGTCAAATAAAAAAAGAACACAATTTTCATTTTTGTGCCACGGCCAAAAAAAAAAGACTGTTGGCCGCATTGGCTACTCTGGCTGAAGCTTCATAAAAAAAATGACGCTGAAACTCACAATGAGTCGTTTTCTTCTATTTCGCATGGAGTTGAGTTTGGACCCGTAACTTCTGGTGAAGATGGCGATTCTTCAGAAGAAACAAGAGATGGAAGAAATGTAGAATGCTGGTCTGCAAAGGCACCATTTCAAGCACAAGGGCCCAACTATTAGCTTCACCACATCGGTCAATTGGTATTTATCACGATTTATCTTTGTGGTGGGGCTGGTAGTGATGGCAAAGTGAGCAACGTAAACACAACAAAATGTGGAAACCAAGCCTGAATTTTCCCTCGTCAGTCTTCAGCAACCTCTGAATTGCAGGACGTCCTTGAAGGTGATCAACGATGTGTTCAGATACATATTTATGTGTGTGGGAGGGTGGGTGTGTGTGTGTGTGTGTCTGTGTGTGAGGGGGGGTTATGGGTGTGTGGGTGCGGGGGGAGGGGTGTGTGTGTGGGGGAGCGGGGGGGTGTATATAAATAGCCAGTGTAACTAAGTTCGGGCAAGGTCGATCTGCTGCCGCGGGAGGCCGGTACAAAGTCGAGTAAGGTCGGCAGAGAGCCGATACATAGAATGGAGAAGCCGCGGAAGGTCGAATTGGGGCCGCGGAAAGTTGATATGTAGTCGATAAAGGTGGGAATTTCCGAACAGCTGCAAAGGGAATTCAATGGTTTCGTAGCCGTTTTTTCCTGCCATAAAAAGGGGACATGGCGACCAAAAATCGGCTGCTTTTCCGAATAAAACACGGCTAGAAGTCTTGCCTGCCGCGGCACATAATCGACTTGAAAACGTCTTATTTTTTTAACTGGGCTTTATGCACCCATAGAGCCACGAAGTTGTTTACAATCGAACTCTTGACACTTTAGTCATCCTCCGTAAAACTTTATTCGTCCCCGTAAACTGAACAGGATCAGTCTTGACTAAGTATGACATAGGAAATATCAGACTACTTGGTTACTGGCATTACTTTTTAATCATAAATGGAGTCTATTCCCTGGGACAGAGAGACTGTCAAATCTACCACAGAATCAGTTGAGCCTAGCACATGAGTTTTACATCTGCATGAACAGGTAAAATGTAAGAACTGCACGACACAAGATGACAAATCATGTACACTGAGATATTGCAAAATGAAACATAAACTTTTAAGGAAGGAGTGGCTTTCTCAAAAGCAGTCTTAAACACATTCTCACAAGCATTGGGATACATTGAAGTTTGTGAGAGTTGACTCAAACATTGTATTAGTTACCGCAGGCGCTGCTGCTGTGAGGGCGACATAAGCACTTTACACATCTAGTCGTGCTCAGATGAGATTAATTCACAGAAAATGACAACGAACACAGCTGTGGATACAAGTAGCTGAGTAGAATCTTCAGGGACTAAATACTTCTCAAACATGGCCTTATCAAAAAATAGAACTGCAAAGTAGTATCTGACAGCAATATACTTAGAAGGTATGCGGGGTGGTGCTCTAAGAACCTCTTGATACGTTTGCCACTAGACTACTGCTATAAGGTCCTATAGATAAGGTACTCAAACTGAGAGGTACTATTTGGGCTTTACCTTTGGATAGGATTGTAGATCTGCAAGCAAATGGACAAACATCTTAGCGCCACTGTACAGACCACACAGGAGGCTGAAACATTTACTGTGAGCAGTTTAGACAACGAGTGCTGAGGATCAGCCATCTGATTACTGGTTTTCATCAAGCAACACGAGTGCATCATAAAATAAACACTGTCATGCCTAGGAGTTCATTTTGTTGTTGCTGACTAAAGATTTAACTCCTACTCGCCACATTCAGCACACTTTTACATTACATTAGGCTAGGGACAGATTGAACTGTGTACCAGGGTATGGTGTACATCTCAACTTGGTTTACGGGCAAGCCTGCCTAGCTGCCTGGTGTTCTATATGACAATTTCAGTCTTCACTGGCCGTGACACTAGAACTTGGAATGCACTGAAGAAAACAAACCCACTGAATTTTAAATTGACTAATTAGAGAAAATTTCTGGTATTAAATGTTTTCTGAGTATCCACAACTCACATTCAGCCAATTTCAAATGCACACTCAGGTCTAAAAATACAGAATGAAAAATGATGAACTCGTTCTAGTTGTCTAAATCACTGACTGATATAACTGGCAGAGCCTAGATCATGAATAAGAAACTCAATACTGAATTTTCCAGCGCTCCAATGCAGCAGGCTGGCTGAAGGGAGTACCAGGAGCTAAAAACTGTCTTGGCTTGCTGTAAGTGTTGAAGCAGTTCCCAGTAACGTCAGCAGATGTGTCAGAAGCTGCTCGTGCACCGTCATCAAACATTTGAATAACCCTACAAGGACACACAAATAGCTATGCAAGAGCAAGCAAATAGCTATGCAGACAAACCGGTTTTTTATCACACAAAGGCACTGTGACGCGGCTAACACACAGCACAGTCACTTGGGGCGAAATAGGTGTGGCACGCTTTGCTGAAAAATGCGGGCGAATCGCGGCGATGTTGCCAGAATGAGAGTTAAATCGAGAAAAGAGTGAATATATCTCCGTGCCTTCGAAATGACTTAAATTATATGATATATATATATATATACATACATCCATAGAACTTGTACTTCTCCTACGCTACCAGGAAAAGTAAGTCTTCTAATTTTTGGATATCTTGCTACTGAAAGGAAGGTGCTGTATTCTACCCTATATAATTCTGGAGCGATAGAGTAGATGGGACAACAAAGCCAACACGCAAATAAGTTAACATTTCAAAAAACTATCAGTATTTTGTAAGTTTCTGAATAAATGCCTACATTAGGTGATCTTCTGTCATCAGTTGTTTGAGGTAGCTGTTGCAGCTTAATTTTGGGAACGTCTTTGGTCAAACGGGCGTGTGTAACACAACGCGAGTCCAGAATACGAAGTGCAGGAATTTTAAGTTATACCCTATTATATCACTGAGAGCATGGTGCTCAATTTTGCCCAAACCTAATCCTGAAAAGAGAATGAGTGTGGCTGAGGGCAACCTAGCAAACCAACACGATAACGAGTTTTGAAAGTGTACTAGACTACCTGTGACCTGTAGGACCAGATTGTTCCACGAGTAACATTTTAACCACAAGAGTGGTTGATAACTATCACACGGGATTATTATCAACTATCATTGTAAAAATTTCTAATAAGACCACCTGAAGGGACTAGTGGACTATGGAATGAAATATGTGATAGACCATCTACTCTGTGCCACGTGAGGGGATGTACTAAAAAGAAAGGGAATTTTCTATGCTTTCTTGTAAAAGCCTTAAACTAAAACCAGTGCAGGAAAGGACTTTAAATTTATCCCATGCTATTGCACAAATGCTGATTCTACAATTTTCCAGTATCCTATGACTGAAATAAGTCGTTAAATTTTTCCTTACTTCTGTAATTCCAATTTTTGCATGTTTAAATTGTATTCTAGTGTGATACCTTTTTCTTAACACATATTTTCAGTATTCATACACATATTTTGATGAGCACATACCTAGACTCAACAATTTTCGATCAAATTACTTGAAGACGATCTCTCTTTTTTTTAATAAAGACTTATCCCCTCTCCATGAGAAAAGACATTAGAGAGATCTTTTCCAGGGAGTACATTATCACAGAATGCAGCACGTCAATTATATACGATTGCATTTTTAGATTGATGTGTCTTATTTTATGAATCAGTAAATTAGGAACTAAAACGAGCAATTGGAGAATTAATTTTGAATTTTAGACCAATAGTTTGGCTACGTACACTGTTGGGTCAGTTTACATTCATTAGTAAAAAAGTTTCATTTTTTACCATTCAAAAACTTCCATCGACACTCCAAAATGTGGTCAAGTTTTGGACAACCTTACATCGAAGTACAAATCTCAAGCTAAGTAGGTCCCAGCATTCGGAGACTCGATGTTCGGCCGTTTTATTTAAGAAGTTAAGGCTTTGATTAAGCGTCGCCATGCAAGGTGGCATTCTCTGAGTTCACGCTTTCTATGCTAAACTCAACTACTTCACTAACGGTAATGCAAAAATTAAAAGGGAATCTGTGAAGATTATGTTGTTAAAATCACAAGAAACTGAATGGGGGATGTTTCATTTCAGCGCATCACATGGTTTCAAAAACTTTTGACCGTCGAGATCTTCAATCAAAGGATTTTATTTCTGTAATAACAGTACTTGCACGTGATATTTTGCGCCCCGCTGTAGAGATGAAATGACTCCTTGATGACCTCATAACCTCCGGCGCATGACACCGCGCAGATGACGGTGTAGACAGGGGCGACCTTACTCTGTAGGTTCAGCGAACCTCAAAATGATAACTCAATTTGTTGTCATTCAAAAATTTTATTCGACGAACGGAATCCTCCGTAAAAAAATGCAACTCTAGTTTTTAGTTAATTATGCTCAGCAGAATAATTTCAAAAACTATGATTAATCATGAACAAATCAGAAGGAGTTAACTTAAAATTGTATATCACACTAGGTTTCTTCATCTAACAATGTTGCATGTATAAAACTCGAAAACATTTAGCTTGGGTTTGATAAACGGCATGGCACTTGATAACAGGTCATATATGCAAAAATCAACACCACCCACGTGTTTGATAAAAAATTTCACAACAGAGAAATGTCTTTATCTCATCTTTGAAACAATTATTCTATTTAAAATTGCGCTCTCCATTAAATATCGCCATTATTAATACGAAAGACTTTTAGTTACGTGAAATATTTCAAGATATATCAATGAATTTCCTGCGTTAATGGTTGGCACTGAGAGAATTTAATATTCTCACATGCTTTTCATATGGTGAACTTGATGAAGATGTGGAAGGAGCTTCTCGTTTATATCCGGACCGGAAATGAAACCAGCGGCGTTGTGCATTAATGTATTTTGTGAATCATCAGGTTTTGCGAACTGTTTTAGTATCAATTTTTACTAAGGTTGAAGCACTTCCTGCAGTATTATTACTCAAATGATACATGGAAGCCAAAACTCTGCATTTATACTGCACCAGCATTACCAGGCATCAAACGTATTAACAACAATTATTAACGGAAAAATATATATTTATGGCATTGTAACATGCATTAAGAACATGAAGAGGCTGACGTCATTAAACCAAAGACGATGAAGTGCATTTTACTATTCAGTTTATGCATGCCATATATATTGAGTTCTGATTGTTCTGGTTTGTGTATAAGAATTTACTCACTAATACGGTGTGCACAATGAATTTGTGTGTTCCAGGTACAACATAACTTCAGTTATTCCTTGAAAGCATTTTTACTCCTTTGAATGCTTATTGGCAAAACAAACTGGAATTTCGTTTACCACTGTGTTTGAGTTGAATATTTTCTGCGGCATCGGCGGATAATGTTTGTTAACAGATTATGGATATATCAGAACATGTACATCGATATGGCAACCCAGTTAAAAATTTTAGACGTTTTCAAGTAGTTTCTATGCTGCGGTAGGCAAGACTTCTAGCCGTATATTATTCGGAAAAGCAGTAGTTTTTTGGTCGCCATGACCACTTAATATGGCAGTAAAAAACGACTTCAAAACCATTGAATTTCCTTTGCAGCTTTTCCTAAATTTCCACTTCTATCGGCTACGTATCGACTTTCCACGCACCTAAACGGCCACGCGCCGCATCGTTCCGAACATCCTGCCGCATTATTTCGACCTTGCCCGAACTCAATTACACCGGCCTTCCGTACACATACGTGCACACACACGTACACACACACGTACACACACACACGTACACACACACAGACGGACACGTACACACCCACATGACACACACACACATTCACACCCACACGTACGCACACACGTACACAAATATGTAGATGTACACATCGTTCATCACCTGTCAGAAGGTCCTTCAATTCAAGAGTTGCTGAAGACTGTCCGAGGGGAAAGTCACGTATGGTTTCCATGTTTTGTTTTTCCGTTGGTGATGCTGAAGTTGCATTGCCTTCTCTACCAGTCCCACCACAACGATGAATTGTCATATATATCAATTCACCGAGGTGGTGGAACTCACAGTTGGGCTCTTTCCTCTATTGTTGGTTTCAAATTATCCGGCCAGACGTACTAACCGGTACCAGGCCAGACGTGCTATCCGGTACCAGGCCAGACGTACTATCCGGCTTCTAACGTCCTCAATGGAATTAGGAACTCACGTGAGAGCGAACATCCTATACCTCATAGCACAAATTTATTACAAATAAAATACACCCTCACTTACTATACACTCGCTCTGATATAAACACTGAACACTTTTCTTGAAACGTTTTAAATAATAGAGACACGACTAAGACACCTGTCACACACAACACCAAGGACAAAACTGGCGCGAAAACGCGCGTGAGACAGCGTGACAGGTTCACCAACCCAACATGTCAGTGTAGTGTTGCCCTCTAAGTCGAATGCAAAGAAAAAAATCACTCAGACGAACTGCGAGATAGTATTATTCATAATAAACTGGCATAAATTATTAAATTGACATTTAAATTTCTAATAACATAAAAACGTTCCATAAATTAAAATTTCAAGGTTTATTTACCAATTCCTAGTTGGCACCTCTGACTACCAATTAAGCTTCCCTCGGCAGCTTTGTAACTTTGGAACTGCCCCATGCATCGAAGTCGACCGCAAGCCGACAGCGTAGCTTGACACCGGCCTTGTGGAAGAGCACGGTTCTTCCGCGCTTATAACGTCCCAATTAGACTAGCGGATGGCCGTCGAAAGGGAAATTGTAGTCGAGAGCGGCCGACAAAGAAATATTCTGGCCTTCTGCAGCCATGTTTCACTATGTTCTGCTACCTGTCGCTCTAAAAACGGCATGAATTTTTAACTGGGAACTACAAATATTCCATGCCCATGTACACTCATTTACGGCGAAGGTGGCTACAAATGAACGTGTTTAATTCGATATTTTCAGCGAAATACTTGACTTTCACCGGAATAAGATGGGTGTTATGAACTTAGTTTTTAATCTCGATTATAACCTTAATATTGTTATTTTAGAATCGGAGTAATTGATTAAGTTGGTAGAAAGCGCACTTTAATGACTGTTATAAGAATTAAAATTTTTATCATCGCGAAGAATGTACAATATATCTCGACGAGTAATTCGTTCTATTTTGCCGAAAGAAGCAGAAGTTAGAATGGAGAGTAAATTTTTTTTGTGGTGTAGGTTGTGGTGTAGAAATTTCCTGCCATTGATTTCCGTCGATCCTAAAATAGACTTCGACGAAATGAAGTTTTTTGTGAAATATTTTTGAGAAGTGCACCTTTCAGTGAGGTTTTCTCGCTCGGTTGGTACCACAACCACGTGGTAAATAATTGCCTGGATGGTTGTCAATGACTTATAAGGACATTTAAAATCGATCGATATTCGGTGTTCGCATGTTGAACATTTCAGGAAATCAATTACATAACTACTAATTTATGGTAAATCATGCCTCTGTTTCTGAAGTTGAATTTTGTTCTTTAGACTATAAAATACTGACGTAAAATGCATCCAAAGATATCAGGCATATTTTCTTCCTCTACATTTATAATACAGAATGCATTTCGAATTTTTGCGTGTGTTGAAATAGTGTAGGAGTCACTGTTCACTTGTAGCATCTCATTTACCACAATGCCATTACTGATCGCAAACAAATGTGAGGTTCGAATGTACTCGTTCTTACAAAATGGCGAAACGACCCTCAGAGAGGCATGTGGGGTACTGCTTCAATAAATATGTTCAATTTTTATGGAACCATTTGCAACAACTGCCGTATGCTGTAAATAAAACACGATTCAATTAATACCTCTCGTCCAGTATTTTTCATTAATGGACCAATTTCAATTCGAAATGTTTTTCGCATTCTATGTAATTTCACATTCGTATATTCAGCCCAAATACAGAGGCGCAAATACAGATGAGTGAATCACAAATGGAGACGGAGTAAACTCAAGGCTTTAAAGTGTGGCATCGGAGACAATTTTACGGACGTGGTTGTCAGAATGAATGAAAGCCTCTGTGTGTTTCATATTGAAGTACAGTGGGGGCAAAATAATGTAACTCGTTGGTTAAATCGCCAGATTCCAGATTTATAAACGGCGTACAATTACGCAAATTGGACTATATTTAAACAATAGTATAAAAAGGATAATAATATATCTAAAACCCTCAAACATTTAATAGAGAAAATATATAGGAAAATTTTAAATAAAAACGTGGTGAAAAGTTTACAATATCCAACTTTTTCTCGATATTATACATTAAAACCATTGTGCGATTATTTCAGAATGTTCTAATACATTCTACTATTCAGCAACCAAACTCTCGTCAGCTTTCATCTCCAATAACTTGTATTGGTACAGCAGCTCTCGTTCTGAAAGGTCGTAGGTTGAGTAAGGATAAGACGGGAATAAGATTACCCCCGAAACTTGTAAAAGACTGGTAGTGAACAAATCAAAACGTCTCATTAACAATGAATTATGGGCGTCTCTAAACGTCCATAATTAATAATAATAGCTATGCAACGAAGTTTTAATGTGCGTATGTATATCTTGAAATGTGTTGTAAACTTATGTTCCCGTAGGTATTTATCATACAGGTTCCTAAATATTTTTTCTAATAAATATTTGTGGCTTTTAGACATGTTATTAAACGTTTTATACTATTGTTTATATATATAGTCCAATTGTCGTCATTGTATGCGGTTTAGAAATGCGTAATCTGACGTTTCAATCAACGTGTTGTATTATTTTGCCCCCCACTGTACATTCAGTGCTCTGAATTTTATTACTCGTCTTTCATGAACAGAATGACTCAGGTTACTTTCATAGAAAATCGTTCGCAGTTTTTATTTGTTCATCAATGATGACGATTTTTATATAAAAATATATTTGTCAACGATGACCCGTGAACCTATTTTTTCTTGCAGGGCATAATTAAGGGTGAAATTGTGAGTATTATAAATTGTTTCGACGTTTGAAAGTTTTCATTGCTGGTAATGAAATGAAAAAAAGGTATTGCAATGCGTAAACATTAAAGTAGATAGAAATATGCTGTACTACCCACATGAGGGGTCCGGTACTGTAGTAAGGGTGTTGTGTTTCTTTTTAATTGAAGAACATTGATACCTGCGAAATCTTCACGCTGAGCCGTTACGTAAAAAACACGGAAAAATGGGCGTGAATGGGTTACAGACAATCTAAATTGGAGCAGAACGGACCCTGCGACCGGGGCCCCTATCTACCTTAAATTATGGATTCATATATGGATATTTCAGCGCTATTCAGAATGAGTTACATTACACTAATAAGACTAAATAACGCTGATATGAAAATCAATATATAGAGTGACTGTATTTCATTAACACTAATTATCGATAGGTTATGTTTCTCTAACTCAAGTTTAGAGCAGGATGACGGCTGATGTACGTGCATCGCTATATTTTTTCCCTCGCATTATTTGCAGTGCCGTGTGTTGCACTAAGGCACGTTGTTCTTTCGCTTTGTGTCGCTGTAATAGAGATCTCTGGTGCTCTTTCATCAGTAAGGTTCCTCTTCATCGTGAATGAGGGTTTTTAACTTTCTAAATTTTCTCTCACAAGCAAAGGTGGCTTCCTATTTCAATATTTCACACCCAATTGTTAACAGAAAATACGAACTAATTTAGACCGTTTCGGATTACGAAGGTATATATTTGCGTCGGGTCTTTTATGCATCAGGAAAATCGCCTCACTTGGCAAACTCGGCATAGAAGCCTTCAAAATATTCACGCTATTTTTAACGTAACTGCTTTTAAGCCCGAAGTTATTTATTGATGCATTGGTCATATTTACTTGGAATGGAATAAAAATATGAGTGACAGCTGCGGAAATGTTATTCCTGACAGAAAACTGCTACAAGGTGTACTAGCATCATGTGAAGCGAATAGGTACGATCATATTCGAGCAGACTTTTTATTTAACATTCACATAATTGATCTATTTCTTGAGCATGTATACTTTTTACTTTTATCTCCGTAAATGGTGTATAAAAGGTTTTGAATAAGTGAGCAATTTTACTACTGGTCGAATTATATAACTTCGGGACGCTCTACTGGTCAACTGGAAAAATATTCTAAGTCAGTAAACTATGATATTTGTGTAAAATTTCCAATACCTCATATTGATAGTGTTTCGTTTTCTTGTACATAATATAATGAGGTAAATAGAAAAAAACACCTTTTCATCTCGTGAGATACGTAAGTGCTGATAAAACTGTACACAGACAAGCAAATGTATTCAACTTGTTATATCTTAAAATTTCCCAATCATACGTAATCAATCTAGCTCAGAGCCAGTTTAAGTCATGGCAATGGCTCAAATATCAATTATTTAAAAGTACATTCAGAATCTACTCATTTTCATTTTTTTAAAACTCAAATATCCCGACGTACAAGTCTTCATGTGGGAGTTCGTTCATCCTTTCATATTCTCTCATCTACCTGTTTCACGTTAATATCTCAAACTGTTAAACCACCCTTCTAAATATGACACGTGGAATAGTGTTTCTGTAGTTAAAGGGCGTTTCATTTTCCTCCAAACATGGCCTTCCGTGTTTGATCGGAATCATTCCATTTTGGTTCTATATGACCACACAACAGAATCTTTAAGATGATTTAACTATTCCAACGACACTTCTCAACACAATGGTTTAACCTTTGATGACTCTTTTTTTTAGCTGAGAGAATTTTATAGATGAGGTTGAGCGTATGAAGACATCGACTGATAGTATCTTCGCTGACGGATATTCCTGTGCTTTAGTAAGTTTTGTTGGATATCGAAACGAGTTTCAAACGGGACATTTAACGTTTTTTATCAAGCCACCTCTCCTCTGTGCGAGTTAATTTCCTTGGACTACCTATCCTTAGCACAATGATTATACATTCAGCCTGGTTTCACGTTCTGATTACACATTCTACTGTACTTACGTTAGTTTTAAAAATAAAAATAATTCCGGATTAATTTCCATTTTAATAAAGAACACTTTAACAAAGGCCATCACATAACTATTGAACACAAATCTTATTTTCTATTTAATATGTCAGGAAAGAAAGAAGAGGCTAATTTCAGGAAAGAAATGTTCATAACACCTTAGAGCACGTAAAGGGAGGTCTTTGATTAGTTCAAATATTTTATATTGCCATGCAAGTGCACACTGATACAATGCATCAAGTTTTAATGAATTATCCAATTTTAAAAAAGTTATTTTGCAACCAATTTTAAAATGAAATTTTTGTTTGAAAAATGAAATTATTGAATATTTTATATTCAAATGAGTTTTTGATAATTGAATAAATATCAGGATGTACATCAATTCCACGTTCCTACGAATAATTAATATTTTAGTGAATGGTTCTATTTTTCGAATTGAAAAAGATAAATACAGTTTAACCTTGCTAGACGCTCTCACGCTCCACAACATTTCCTTTTAGCATCATAAATAGCGAATTATGCAAGATTGACAAAACATTTCGTGTGCTAAAACACACTTTGGTGTTTGTGGCACTGAGTCTTATCATGCGTTCTGAGCAAAATTTCGAACTTATTGAAAATGCCAGTAGGACATAAGCAAACTTTTCGCCGCTAAGTTTTCCAACGCTCGGAGCGTTGATTGGTAGTCAATACATACGGCCTACGGCGCCCAATGTTCACTTAATGGTAACAAGTTGCATAGTTGGTCCGTAAACATCGCGGTCGGGATTGCCTGGTTCACTGAACTGTTGTTTTGGAATCAGATGAAAGTTATGTCATTACCACTTGTTGCTTTTATGATCTTCCATTTCTGCTAAGAAGTCTATGTCAAGCATCAAGTAAGTAATAGTCTACGATAAAATAAAACGAAAGTTTCAAGTATATGCTCAAAATATTATCTTACTCCTACATACTGAGGAACTGTGATTAAGGCAAACGAAACAAGAAGTTTATCAGAAAGTTAAAACGTCGGTATAACAATTACGAGGTTTTTGCTGTTAATTTCATCAGCTTCCGCCTGTATAACAAGGGATGCGAAACTTCGTTTAGTCTAGTCACCTAATTACGCAGGTCTCGGAGTCTGTAAGTCAGCAACAATTGCAGCGTGGCGGGCCGTTATTAAAAAAGACGTAGCATGCAATTATTATCAATTTACGCAGACGCTGGTTCTGTTGTTTAATGGAGACGTCCGGGTCCCACTCGAGCCCTTCATGAAGATGTTGGGCACAATTTACATGCTAGCTCTGAATTGCGGCGGAAGTGGAGCTCTCGCTGCCTTCTGGAGCTGGCAGGCCCTTGAGCGGCGCCTAAAACATCTCGGGCGGCCGGTGGGCAGAAATCAGTTTGTTGACAGGATCTTCTCGGCGTTAGGGAGCTGAGACAAGCAAGATACGCTTAGAATAATTATCGAGTGAGGCTTCTGCGTAGTTGTAGAAGAGCGTTTTTCTATTCTGATGGTGTTCTACTTCCGCAAAGACGCATGTGATGTAGCATATCGTGAAAGATCCGTGTGGTCATTCATTCCTTTTTCGCTGCGAAAAAAACTATTTTCTATTAATTTAAACATAGAATGGAAGTTATGTGCAAAAACATTGCCAAAATATGGGAAGAAGGTATTGGTAAGTGAGCAAACAATGCCCTATTATTTTGACACCATTCTCTCAAAATAATTCTTGGGAGAATAATAGAAAAATTTATGGAGTACGACTGAAAATTTTCTTAAAGCAAAGAATGGTGTCTAGATTTACTCGATGATTGAACAGTAACGGTCCTCTTAAAAATATCCTGAGTACTGCATGAAATATTCCACACTTTAAATAACAATATATCATTCGGAAAAATCCTTAGATACATTTCTTTATATACCATTGTTCATTTCCAACTACTTGGAAAACCTCACACTTAGCCTGTAAAGAGCAATCGACCATGTAGCTACAATTAGGTTCATTTTTAATCCATGCATGGAAATTCTGTAGCAATTTATTTGTTATAAGCGATTCCAATCTATCACCGTGTTTCTATTTTATCTAATGTACCCATGTCTGGATGTTATAAGGAATAGCAAGAAAATGGAAACATAATTTTTTCCGTTGACTGAAACTTGATTTTTTGTTAAATCCTGTGAGAAAATTAGAAACTAGCTCATTTTTGCGTTTCCTAAATCTTTGTAACTTTTCATTTTCTTTATTATTTCTTCCTACTACACTGAGCAATATAGTCGTCAGTTTGATGTGAAAGGATGATATGCTTCATTTTTTACGAAAATAACGAAAACTAGTTGTCACGACGATTACATTTAACACGCTGCAACCAGTTAGCACCGAAAGTTTCATCAGTAATAACTCGACATTCCAGTAAATAAAATTTGTACACTGGCTCACTGTTTCAAAAAGAGGTCTAATTCTCTCCCAGTGAGTGTCACGTTTCTGTATCCCAAATTGTTAATAGATAAATGGATATAAGCGTAATCTAAGCTTGACATTTTTAAACAAATCAACTCACTCATCATTGGATGAGCAAGCTCTGAAATTCATTTATGGTTGTTTAGTGTTTTAGATATTAGTGTTGTGCCATCTTTTTTTATGAATTACGTTTAGGTCCATTCTCACTACTTGAAAGTCATTTCGAAGGGTATTTCAGTCTGATTTAGCAGAGTTTAGTATTTGTTTTCTTCTTTAGTCTCGAATTATACCGAAAAACCTGCAAGGCATTCTCTAGTAGCATTTAAAGTATTAATTAGCTTTCAATCATCTCGGCATGGATTAAAATATATCCAAAAGAATATATTTCCATTGTTTCTCTTAATAACATGGTCAATCCCCGACACGGCTATCGTGGACCTAGTATGGTTTGTTTATTAATTGAGGACCTTTACATTGAGAAATTTTCAAAAGCCAATGTGTTGTAATACATTTCAGGTATCTACTTTTTGGAGAAAACAATTTTAATCTTTCTTTCTCTCTTTCTCCTAGGTGACAAAATTGAGATCGGTGAAACACACTACAGGCTATAGTCAGCCGCCAGTAAAAAATTTTTAACTGGAAAATTTTGACATTACTTTACATTACAAAAAAGTAATGTATGAAATGAAATGTAACTAATAGATACGAATAAAAAACATAATAAATTGATTAATGTTTCTCGCTCATACTTGTCTTTTTTTCGATTTGATGGTGCAAGCATAATGTAGAAATTATCCATAATTGGTTGAAGAAAATATTTGAAATAATTTTTCCATTATTAAAAATGTTTCTCCAGCTTCTTGAACTAAGGAAAGAAGTGGATAAGTGAAGAGCGAGCACAGCGAGCAGAAGAGCTTCCTCTATGACCCCTTTTAACCATCTTCTCCGTTTGCTATTATCACCAAAGAGCTGCGTTTCTGTAAAATTTCAGCGAAGGCCGAAACGGAATTGAACTAAGGTAATTCTTGTCAAAATTTTGATGCTTTATTCGGCGCCAAATTAAAGGCAGACTGGTCAGAGCTGATGTTGGGTGATAAAATTATTTTGCTTTTTATATTTTCCATTGCTGCTATACGATATTTAACATGGCAGATAATTTTTACGTGAAAAAAATTATTAATATGTGCTTATTTACCTAGTTGTTAGATCGTTTTTAAATTGTTTTGAATACTGACAGTGTAAAGACAACTAACTTATTTGTACCCGTGTTTGTATGAATTATGTTGGTTGCGTACGGTAATGCAGCTCTTCAGGCAAATATCTCGAGTATACATAAGAAATTTTATGTATTTATGACCCATGCAATATAGCAACCGACACCTCTGAATAAAAACGAGGTTGCTGGATGAATTTAATTGTTTTTATTTCAATTGTTCCAGCAAATTACGAAAACGAGAAAGACGAATGTTGACTGAGGAACGGAGAATAATTTAAGTTGTGTAGTTCAGGAATTATTTTTCTTGACAAAAAATTTATGAAGTGCTGAACCACTGCTATAGATAATAAAACACGTATTGTGACTTTTCCTCCAATTGCAGTATATGAAAAGTCACTATTAGGAATAATTTTAAAAACCAAAATATTAACTCAACTTTTGTATCATCTTTTTTGAAATATTCTGTTTTTAAACTTTTTTCTTTCTTTACATGCAGCTCATCATATACAGATGTTTTGCCAGAATGCTTTTTTGCTCAACTAAATCTCTCACATTCGAAATAACGAAATATTGATCGTATATTAGCGGTAAATGAGTTTGAAATGAGTCATTTGTGATAGAGAAATTTATGTTGGCAAAACAAACGCCCATGAAAGTGGAAATACAGTCAAGGATCGGTTGCTGAATAAACGCATGCTTAGTGATAAATTAATTTTAGTGTTGAAAAACTCATGATTTAATTAATTGAAGGAAACTACGTTACCATCCGAACCGGTGTAATTACTTCACCTTCCATAGACCACGATAGTTCACAGACTGCGACTCTGATTTGAAGCTTGCATGACTTTACTATGATCCAAAATAAGAAGCATGTGTGTCAACACACCTCGACAAATTAATAAGGTTTGATATAATTCCTATGTCGACAGAGTTCAGCAGATGAGTTCTTAAGCCCTTCCTAATTTGGGCTGGAATGATCGAATGTCAAAACATTTATGCAAAAACTGTACACAACTGTATTTAGGAAAAGGGCAATAAGGCAAAAAAATTATGAGAAGCAGAGATTGAAATTCGTATCCGTCCACTGAACAGCAGATTTAAGAATGCCATTTTGAGAACCACATGAAAATTTAATTATCAGATACATGATGACAAAATGAAATCTACGTACCACAGAGATCGATCCTATAGTTTTACTGCATGATCTTGTGCGATCCTTAATTCATACGGATAAAAATTAGTCTCAATATTTTCAGTAATTCATAAATGGTATCAAGGCATTATATCGCTTGAAAATTTTGAACTATTTTTTTCCGTTCACATATGTTTAGGTTTGCATAAGATGATGTAAATCTCGAGGATCGACTATACTGATATTTTAAACCGGTAAAAACTAAATAAATTGCCTGTCTAAACTCTTCAAGTAAGTCTTTCTGATGCAAAAAGTCTAACGAAGCATCTAATAGTTTGAAAATAACTTTCTTAAGGTAATTACGGAAAGCTGAGCCAGAGGATAATTTCAGAGCTGCTGAGAATTCCTCGCACGACCATCAGGTCCGTGCGCTCCCCAAAAAATAAGGTGAACGACAAGCTCCTGGTATCCTCGGGCGCTCATGAACGTTTCACACTAATTTTTACCGGTAAATTATCTGGCCGGTTGAAATATTTTAATGTGGCGACTGTATAAATAGTGCAGGTTGGATGGTTGAATTTTTAGTTACTGTAGGTGAATAATTGTAATTTATGAGAAGCATTAGGAGAAAACTGTCGGGATCCATTTGAAAAAACTCTTTTCCTGTGAACAGAGAAAAAATGTTAGATTATTATTATGTGACAAAATATAGGTAGCACGAATGACGCAATGAAATAGTGTTTCCTCTGCAAATGAGGCAAATATGACAATGTCTGACTGCAATTTGGAATGGTTACCAAGCGTGAAATTCGTTAGTATTATGGACGTGTGACTGTGATCCTACCTCATCGGGAAGAGAGCATCCCTGCCAAGTATCTCTCTCATTTTAGGTCTAACAATGTCTACCGCAAAAAAAAAACTCGCAAAAACCAACTGGCAATTCATTAAATTCAGCACAGCCTGAGTTCGTTTCTGATGTGGATGTCGATTTGAATGGAAATTAATCTTCCGCATAGATAATGATTCCCTGTGCTAACGAAAATACAACTCAGAAATTGACTTTTCATACAAGCGGTTTATCATTTCCTCTTTTCATATCAGCAGCTAAGAAATCTTATTACTCCAATTATTAACGTCCGTTGCAGCGAAATATTGGAAATAACCACTTCATTGCAACATAACTGATGAAAAGGTGCTGTGTAAGCAACTTGGGATAGAAAACCAATATTGAAAACACCACTGAGCAAGAAAAGATGGTTTGCTGTGAGACACAACCAATGCTTTGGTCATATCAACGTCAACCGCCAAAACGTGACTTTTAAGAATGGTCTTTACCTTTTGGTCAGGTATTTTCAGTTTTTGTTATTTCTAGTTCTCATCAAGCCAAAATAAATATCATATTCGTACTCATCTACTAACGGATCCTAAAACCTTGGATGACGATGAGAGGCAGTGGTAATTGCTCCAAGATTGTGTTCATTCTCCAGAGAAAATCCTCGCTACTCTGAAGAAACTTTTAGTTGCAAGTCGAATTTGTCTTATCCCTGTTTTACAATGAACCTAAAATATTATTTTTTTCCTCCGACGAGCAGACAAGAAATAAATGTTATCAATAAATAAAACCGTGAGTGTCAAGGTCAAAAGTCAGGACTGTCAACTGGCCCACATGTGTAATATGCGGCTAATCAGAAGATCAAGACAATATAACTTTGGGCACTTATATAGATGCAGACATTCGCTGACGAAGTGAGCACGAGCAGGATGCTGTCAATAGTCGTAGGTACCTAAGCTCTTCTGCATCTGATCTGACAGTTGTACAACTTGAGAGAAATGAGCGAGGGAACATTGCGGCGTGGCTGACCGTGGTGGCTCACTCAGATGGTCAGAGATCTTTGCTTTTAAGAATAGACATAAATTCGCATTCGGAATTATTTGTTGACATCCACACACTGTAATATGATCGTGATTAATCTTCAATGTCCTTCAATATTTTTCACTTATATTGATAATGGATGGCATAGTTTTAATAAAACTTTCAACATTTCGTTTTAAATCCATCCTGAACGTTTGGGTTTCAATTCCCACAGTGGACTTAAATGGCTTCTTGGAATGTGCCCAAAATAAAGTCCTTTGGCTTATTTGGCCAATTCCAAAACAAGTAAATGCTCTTTACACATAAAGTATATATTTTGTTCGAAAATTAGTTCAGATTTTTGATGTAGTTTTGCCAAGCTTTTGGTTAAAATTCGAACAAATATAATGCATTTTTCCAGACAGGATGCTTCTCAACATTGAATTATTGAAGATTCTTTCACAGACAAGCAAATTTTACTTACCCCGTATACTTCTGCAGGACATTCATGTCCCTGAACGTAATTCTGTGATTCCAAAAAATTAACAGTTCTATTATCAAAGAACCATTTCTGACTCGCCCTCACGGAATTTTAAGATTTTGGCCCTATGTATAATATTGTGTGCACGTTTAATTATTCACTGTGTGGTACTGGGAGAACATATCTTTGAGATTTCTGTGCATGTGACTGTTTACTCAGTATTTATTTATAAAATATTCATCCTATGTGAAAACCACGCACCCAAATTCTTCTATTACTATACACGACAGTAGGGATGCTTCCTTCTTGAGCGTATCCCGTTTGGGCGATTTGTATGGATATTTCAAAATTAACCCCTCGTCTCTAATTGCTAATTAGTTTAAATTTTAAGGCTTCCTAACTCATACGAGATTTTTTCTACGAGAAGAATTTTTCAATCATGCGGCGGTTTACAGCCGTATTTTGGACCCTGGGAATGCGTTTAATTGCTTATATCGTAATTCGTAACAAATCTGAGTTTAAATATTGTGATATTTGACGATAGCAAAAACCTTGTTTGTGAAGCAATATAGCCATTTTACGTACATCATTTGACTCATCTCAAACTCGACCAAACTCTTTGAAAAAAGTCTGAAATATTACAAATACTAAATCCTTCATGATTTAAAGCATAACAAATAATTGTTTTGTTTACAAGTTTTTCAGTATGATTCAGAAAGTGAAAATTATTTCTTATTTTATGTGCTTGGCAAGGAGGATTTTGAAAAAAAATTTTATTCAATCAAGATTAGTTGAAGCTGATCAACTAGAACTAATTTCTGATGTAAACTGAGTAAAATTAGTGAGAAATATTACAGAAACTTTGTGGAGTAATTTTGTATCGCGCAGCATCTGACGCTAAGCGTTCCGGAAGCGAATCTAAAAAAGCCAAACTTGTGGAGTTAAGCCTCCATGAGACCACAGTTGAGCACAACAGTTGGTGACGCCAACACCCAGCTTAGGAGAAAGAAAAAAGTTCTTTGTTAACAACGAATTTGAGAGTACGATCACCGCTGGTTGGACATTGATTTTTTGTGATGATAGAAATAAACGAATATAGTTTAATAGCTCAAGATTTCATAGTTTAAGATTGTACTGAGAAAGTGCATCCCGTTGAGGAAAATGATTCATAATAGATGAGTGCTCACTCTCAAGACATGTATGCTGTGGCAGCAAGATCGTTTGAATGAGATACCATTACTTCCAATATTGTCTCGAATTATTTCGAAATTAGTTTTTAAAAGTTTAGTGATAGGCTAGTCTTTAACTACGCGTCAAGGCTTACGAGAATTTAACTATTAGTCTAAATGTACAGGCGATCTACTAATGTCTGATTTGGAAAGTAGAAATACCGCACAGCCCTCGTTTTCTCTTACCGTATTCAAATGCAAACTACAAGTTTACATTTCTAGGTCTGGCAGCTTTTCCTTGGAATTGAGGCAGTTGTGCGTCTTTTTATCGCTTCATAGTTGCAAGTACACAAAGAGACAGTGTATGCTAACATTTCTTCTCTCGCTCCAGAAATGCAAACATTGCGTTGCTGATTTATCGGAGATTTGATGTCAGCACGGAATTTGCCAACCACGCACGTTTAAGCACCAGTCATGCCGAGCGCATGAATTCCAATATTTACACGGCAGGTCAGATCTGCACGATTCCGTGGCGTCCATGAACATCATATTATAGAAGTGTAAAATAGTATTCTTACTGAAGAAAGCCCGGCTAAAAATTGCAATCTCGACCTTCCAGATGTAAAAGCAATAAACATTGTCTTCCTTAAAGAGGTTAAAAAACTATCTTTAACGCGTTTTAATATAGCTGTTCGCCACTGAAATATAAATTGTGAAACATCGCATACGTCCATGGTCACTACAGGAAATAAAAAATACTATGATGTCCTTCGAAAAATATTTGATCAGAATTCACCGTACCTTTCTCTCTCGTACCATCAAGTGAACATAGAACGGAGATAATAAAAATTAATGTTCCCATCTGTCATTCTAAGCTGATCACATTTGGAAATATTTAAAACGAGGCGCTGTCTTCTGACGAAAAATTGAGCCCTGATCGAACTAATGCTCTGGAACTATTTTTCTGATGAGGAGGACCCCACGAATGTTTGATGCGGGGACTTGAGTAAGGTTAAGAGCGGACTTGCCGTATCAGGCACGAAGCGAACGTTAGAAATTAAGTATAGTACATTGAAGAGAACTTGAGGAGCATATGCTTTTCTATTGATTCTGGAAGAAACTGAGGTACAGTTGTTGAATGTGCGAATTTTATGACAAGAATAGATACAGTATTAGTGGAGCTAAAATTAAAAGTTCCCTCATGTTAACAAGAAAAGCCGATTGACGCACTTACTAATGGGTTACGCTCTTCAAATTTTGACGCTCATTTATGCGACCAGAAAACAGAGTGTAAATTTATCGAGTGTTTTCTTTGATCTAAATTTGAAGCTGTTAAGACAAAGTAAGATTCACTGCATGTTAGATTACGTTTTAGAAAATTCTACTACCATGTGCACATACAAAATGGCAGCAAATACACAGAGGAAGAAATTTTTAGCTATGCATTTATGTATAAGCATCCTCTCTATGGATAAGCGAACTAATAACAATATTAACCCATTTTTTCGTGCCAATACGATCAAAATTTGAAACTTACTTTTCAGTGTGGATTTGGTGTAAATTAGTCATTCATGTTCTCTCCATTGAAAACAGGGTGAACAGACGTAGCGTCAAATTTTGGGTTATTCTTTCAAAAGAACATATTTTCAAAAGAACATATGCCTAGTTCATATTTGGCGAGTGCCCAGCATACGGCGTACGTCGCAGCTTGAAACAAATTCACGTCTTCCATAAACGGCTTACATCGCAGTTCGGGGCATGTCCCGTGTATCACAGATGGCAATGTATGAAATGAAATATAATGAATGAAATGGTAATGTATGAAATGAAATGACGCAGTTTGAAACATGTCATTGTGTATGTCAGATGGCCCACGTCGCCGCAATTTGGAACACATAACTTGCATCACAGGCGGCTCTCGTCGCAGTTTGGAAAATATCTCCGTGTATCACATGCGGCTCATGTCGCAGTCAAGTTTTGAGGCTGAATTTTCCCGAATAGAGCCGTACCTGTGGCTCTATTCCACAAAAAAATTGCGCCAAACTATTTAATTTTGAGCTACATAAAGAGATTCTAAACATCAACTGGGGTTTGTGAAGAATTTCCGAAAACATGAGGCAGTACTCCAGAAAAAAGGGGTGATAATTTCGTTCAAAACTCACAAAATGTAAATCAACATTTCTGTAAAATGCTTAAGGTCAAATAGTAAAACGTAAATTTGTGTTGGTATGATAAAAAAAACTGAATTTCTGAGGAAATAAGATATCTGCTGCTGGAAGAATAGTCGGGGTAGCCTGTGAAGGAACAATCCTAATTTCGAGTGCATCAAACTGAAGTCCGTGATTGAAAGGGTGCTCCAACGCAGATTTTATGCAGCGCTAGCGGGAAGTGAAAGTAAATGAAATAGTAATATTATCTTATAAAAGTAGTTCGCAAACAATGAAGGGAAAATGTAGCCTGTCTAGAAATTTTAGCGGCGTAGGAATAATTTTTTGCGTCATCTCGCGACGTACTTTTGCATTTCTTAAGGAAAGAACGTGTTTTGACTGAATTATCTATGGAATTAATTACCTTTCAGATGCCAACATTTTCTTACAATTGGGTTAAGATTGCATTTCTCAATTCCAGAAACCAGAAAAATCATGAAAATAAATTTATAAAATTACAAAACACTATAGTTCAAATATACTGATACCTAAAGTTGACGAACTATTTCTCAAACATTGTTCAATAATAAGGTCTTTATTTGACGTAGCTGGAAACACCACTGAATGCATACATATTCAAATTCAAGGAAGCGTTAACAAGTTCCCATATTTTTAAACTCGAAATTCAAACAAAATGCATAAAGCATGTGTAAATATGTCTGAAATCAACACTTGATGGCTTTTCGGTCCATGTATTGCAGTAAAAAGGAGCTGCTGAAAATGAGAGTGCTTTTTTAAAACCCCTCATTTCCTTTCTTTTACACCCCTAAAAAAAGTGTTCGACCAATTTGCCTCAAATTTTGATAATAAATTTTCTCACAAGTGATTACAAAACTCCGTTTCAATTTTTAAGAACCATCGCTTTACGAAGGAAAACTTCATAGGCATTTGGGAGAAGCTGCAAATAATAAAACAGCCAGCTAAAGTCACGACGCTGTTGCACGTGACGTCTCCTTGTCAGGAATGTGCTATATTGAGTTTGAATTAATTAATTTAGGCTAGGTTAGGTAAGTTCGGTTCATTATCGCTCATGTCAGTCTGTATGAAATAAATTAACACCTTGACTGCGTTTTCACGATTGTTACGGTTGATTTGGTTATGTTCTGAGCAGCAGAATTGGTAAGTCGACTTCGCTGGTTGAATATATTTATATCCTTTTGTAAAAAATTTGAACAAAAATATAACTGCATGATAACATTTTATCTCGTTTGATAACATCTATTTTTTCAATAGGTCTCGAAACCAATTAAGTGATTTCCATTCATACTTGTTCGTGAACGAACAAATTACCTAGAAGCAAGCATAAGTCCCAATACGCGGTCAACATATTAAGGGGGTCCTTCGATGCCTTTTTCTCTCCGATGGTTATTTTTCATGTTTTTGCTGGGAAAGGACCCGTAGGTGGTGAACTATTCGGTCCTAAAATTTAATATGGCGCTACAGATAATAGATCCCCCCCAGGGGGAGTAAGGGGACCAAAATCGTTAATTTTCGACCCCATTTCGACCCCATATAAAAAGAAAACAAAACGGGAAATGGAAAATTTGTGATTATACTTTTATTAGATATGTTCCAAAGATTCTAAAACTGTCTTTGTTTTTTTTCTAGCATAAAAACTCAATGAGTTCTATTCTTTTGAAATAGCAATGCCAATGAACTAAAAAAAAATATGTCAATTTTTTTCAAAAACTAAGGCCTGAATCAGAAAATGCATCGAAGAAATTGTGTTTTTTTCGAAAGTTACATATTATAGTCAAATTTCATAAGAATCAGACTGAAAATAAAAAATTTCATAATTTTCATGGAAAAATAATAATTTTTTTGTTTTGTTTTTCATGGAAATTAAATTCATAGTGTGAATATGAAGTTATGCATGGAGATTATCGAAATAAAATTGAAAACAGCACTCAATTACATAAATTAACCATTATATTCCACTTCAACAAAAAATTTTGGTTTTGGCCTGTACTGTAAAGTCACTTATTTTAAAATTCAAAAGAATGAAACTCATAGAGTTTCTATGCTAGGAAGAAAACAAAGTCAGTTTTAGAATCCTTGGAACATTTCTAGCAAAGATACATTCCTATTTTTCCAATTTGTACATTCCAATTTTTTTTATGACAGTTCAAATCCAAAAATTTCAGTATATTATATATATTGGTAAAATATCGCATTCATAAAATAAATTCAAACACAAAATCACTGAAAGTATCTTTGTTAAAAATGTTCCAAGAATTCCAAAACTGTCTTTGAATTTGTTCTAGCATAAAAATTCAATGACATATATTCTTTTAAAATATGTATAAAAATGACTCAAAAAACTAATATTTCAAATTTTTCGGAAAAACTAAGGTCAATATTGAATTTAATGTTGTGAAGAACTTTCATAACTTCATTACGAAATTTAGGGAATTGGAAACATTTTATGACGTTTTACACAAATGACATTGTGCTCGCAAATGCTTAGTTTTCGAGATATAGCATAAATAACGTTCAGGTAAGAATAGCATTGACGGCAGTGTCGATATGGCTCTTGGGGCGTTTCGCGGACGCGGCCCACGCCAAGTTTTTTGGCGGGAATCCTTGGCCTCGGTATGGTTGAGTTAGATTAAGTTATTTTAGGTTTATTTAGATTGGTTTATTTACCCAAACTAACTTTACCTAGCCTAACCTCAACTATTGTTCCTTTAAAACCGTACTTTTTGCATATTTATGTGTTCGTTTGTTCAATTATATAAACGACGTTCATGTAACTTCGAAGTTAAATATCTCGAAAACTAAGCATTTGCGAGCACAATGTCATTCGTGTAAAACGTCTTCCATTGTACCATAATACGCGTGTGTGGCAACGAAATAATTGAAATCGTTGACCACATTAACCCCTTTCCCGGCAGAAACGTGTATACTCGTTTTCACAAAATGTTCGTTTTTCAGTCGTCGACGAGTATACTCGTCCAAAAATTTATCCTCAAAAACCAGCTACATACGTATATACTCGTCAATTTTAAGCCTTTGTAAGCCATTCTACGTGTGAAACGAGTATTCTCGTCAGATTGTACGCCTGGCAGAGGCGTTAGGGTAGAGCTGTGGGATTTCAAGGACATTGTTACTAGACTTGCTCCGACAACCATTGACGTCGGATGTTTGCATCCACATTTGCATTCATTTTTTCTGTACCACTTTCAAGTGTTACACCCTAAATGTCTAGTTCAACGGAAGATAGTGACTATGAAACTTCCCTCAGAAGCTTGAATACTTCTGATAACTCTGCCAGTTCATCAGACAATGACTATTTCTCGACATCAGACAATGGCTATTTCTCGACATCAGACAATGGCTATTTCTCGACATCAGACAATGGCTATTTCTCGACATCAGACAATGGCTATTTCTCGACATCAAACCATGGCTATTTCTCGACATCAGACAATGGCTATTTCTCGACATCAGACAATGGCTATTTCTCGACATCAGACAATGACTATTTGACTCGTTTTTGCCGACAAAGGTATTTTCAAAATGAAAAGTTAACCAGAAAAATGAAAAGAAAAAAGAATTACAAACTTTTTTCATTACCAGCATCAAAAATACTACATAAAACTAGAATGAAAATATATGTCTGAAAAAGAAACGTTTTTAACAAAAAAATGGTTGGGGAATGGGTTAAATTCAATATTGACCAAAACTAGGGTAATTCATCAAATATCGAACTGAACTGATTATCGAACAACTTTGGAAATATGCGCGTAATAAATTTAGTAAGCATCCAAACTTGCTCAGTGCCAGTGATCTTACATCTAAAACTCCTATTTTAGTGATAAAAACTCATTTCTGTGAGCTGCAAACTGCTACCAGCGGTTGCGAACGCATTTTCTGTACGACCCTTACAAATTGGTCGAATTTTTTCACTCGAAAAATCTTACGCACCTCGGGAAAATTGCGACGGTTTAATTGTTGTTGGGTCACCGTCAATCTCCCGTCATAACTAGAGAGTAGTGTTGTCATATGATGTTCTGTTACACTATTTTTTTCTTTTCCGCCAAAAACTTGATAATTATTCCATGTTCGACATTCAGTTCCTTTTTCATGTCAGTATTAAATACTGAACAAAGGTGTTCGAATCAAAATTCCTTAAAAATCATGAATTTATGCCTCGAACAAGGCTCTTCGATTCTTAATTCTTTTAAATAACTGAATCGATCTATTGAACGCCTGTTTCATTTCCTTAAAATATTGTATTAACGCTTGATAATAACATTGAATAGTTGAAGATGGCGACCAATCAGCTGCTGGTGTTCCAAGGCCCTCAAGATCATCAATGATTCGTCTGGCTACATTTACTGATGATCAATCCCTTGCCAAGAAAATTGATGCAAGCATCAATAATAATTCATTGACGAGTGCTTTACACTCTACTCCAAAAAAGGTCACACAGGTTGATGATCACAATGATGGTTCAACAAACACTGCAAATGAAACATCGACATCATATTCAAATTTTGATAACTCTCCATTCAAATGTATTGAAAATAAGTAAGGAGACAGTTATTTCAAACAAAGAAACAAACAAAACAAACATCGGCATCTTTGGGATGCTTTATTTCCAATCAAGCCTGATACAAATGATCTTAAGCATTGGTTTTTCAAATGTCTTATAACTAACACTATATATAGGACACCATGACGGTTCCCCCGTAAAGCCGGTACCCATTTCCGACACCTGGGTCGAGTGGGGTATTGTGCTTGAGCTTTCCCTTATACCCAACGGGGAAAATCGCAGCGCCAGCGCCGGGATACGAACCCGCGACTCCAGCATACAAGTCCGATCCCTTAACCGCTGTGCCACCGCGAGCATTTCCAAGAAAATCCAGTGCACCAAAGAAAAAAAAGAATGAAAGAAAAACGATTATTTTCCAAGTGGCCACATGAGATACATGTCAACGTATTGGGTTTTAAAAAGTTTCTTAATATAGGACGTCCTAAAACAAAAGTTCCATACGAGGAGTACTAATTGACAAACCATCAGAGGTGTACAAATAGAAAAGCCAAATGAGGCATAATAATTGACAAACTATACGAGGTGTACTAATAGACAAACTATCAGAGGTGTACAAATAGATAGACCATACGAGGCATATTAATGGACAAAATATACGAGGCGTACTAATAGACAAACCATACGTGGCGTGCCAATAGTCTAACAAATGTTCCATACGAGGAGAACTAATTGACAAACCATCCTGTTCGAATCCAAATTCTTGTTCGATTCATGTTCGATATTGATGAAATTATGTTATTGAAGAATTCGATTTTTAAAACAATAAATAAATTCCAACAATCTACGTTGTCTTTAAAGCGACATCACAGAACAAGAAAGCAACTGTTCAAGAATAATATTGAGGCCCGCAACAGTTATTCAGAGCAAAAGTTACCGATTTATGAAGGTTGTTTCTAGACACACGTGGTTTCTGTTCGATATTTGATGAATTACCCTAAGGCCTAAATCAAAAAAGGTCCCAAATAAAATATGTTTTTTTTAAATACATATAGAGGCCAAATTTCAGATCAATCAGATCAAAATTCAAATTTTCCCGGACTACCCCCTAGAAGCAATTTAATTTCAGACCCCTTTTTCATAGATTAGGGCACTAACTTCCTAAAGGGCATTACCTCCAGTATGCACCTTCGCGAATTTATGTCTAACTACCAAGTGCCAAGTTACTGAAGTCATTTAAAGCAACACTTGTAATTCATTTCAGACATGTCGGCTGTTATTGCAAATTGACTCATATGAATATCTAAAAAACATGCACAAAAAAAAACACAATTCCATCATGTGAAAAATAGAGAAATTTTTTCATCGAAGTAAGCTCAGAAACATTTGGTCTTAAGGTTGATCTAGCTGCGGGAGGAATTTTCCTCAGTAATATATTTGTCACGCAGTGCTCCTCAGCTCAAGTTATTTTATAGAGTGGATTTGATGAAATTTTGGTGGTTATCATCTCATATTAAAGCATTTTCTTGAGTTACTAGGGATTAGTTGCTCACGGTGCTCAGTCATCAGAGCCATTTATCCTTTGCTACTTTATGTACAGAAAATGAAACGATGCTAAAAATTTTAGAACACTTCGAAAACGCAGCAACACGAAACTCTCTTAGTTTTTCAATTTTTTCTCAAAAACTATTTCTCCGTCTCCTTCGATAAATGCCTACTCTTCCCCCGCTTTTTTCGTTCAGTAATTTAATATGCTAAAATCACCGGATTATTGATCACCGCCCGCATTTCAGCAAGTCGTGAGTAGGGCGACATGAAATACTCCTGCAAGTTTAAGAGCTGTGAGCTGTCTGGGTTATTGCTGGATTTATGTTGCAGTTCTCAAGGTAGGAGGAGAAGTGATGTTGATTTTGTTAGGTTATTTAATGAGTGCTGTATTAGGTAGTGCAGTTTGACTATTTGAAAAAGGTATCTAATATGTGTAACCTTCAGCGACCAATATTGTTTGATGTTGCAGCGAGGCTTGGGGTAGATTTTAATTCGACAAGGCTGCGTATGTTTAATGACATTCGTAGCAAAATAAAAAAATGAACGCAAGAATTGAAAAGCGCGAAAATCAGTGGAGAATATACATTAATTTTATTTTCACAACATCAGTTTATTTTCTTGCGGTACGACAGTTTAGCAGACAGTACTACACTGGAGGCAGTTGAGGTTCAGAATTAAGTTGCTTGAACTAAATATGCAACATTTATCTGATCCAAAACTAACGGTGAGGTTTGGGGTTCTATTACGGAAAAGTAATTAATTGAATAAATAGTAATTAAACGACTATTATTACTCGGTTAATTCTACCATATTATTATTTAGTTTGACATTTCTCAAATGACGTTCGCCGCAACGCTTTCTTTCTAGTCTTTCTTAATTTCAAATGAAACTTAATTTAAACTTTCCTTCGTTCAAAGATAGCTAAAATTAAGCACTCACTTTAAACCTTTTTTATAATCAAAGCTCGTTTTAAGAAAGTAAATACAAGGTGTGCTATATGTTCATAAAGGGAATGAAGCTTGATTATATTTAGTTTTTTTCTAAGCTTCGAATGGAACATTATACCATGACATTCTTTGGAAAATGTGACAAAATTTACTTATGACAGACGTCAATTTTCCCTCCCTGGTCACTTCACTTTAAACTTTCATTTGAATAAATTGTTTCAAAATATCTACGTATAATGCAGGAGTATTTCAACTCTCATTTTACGGTCTTCTATCGTTTATGACTAAAAACAACAACATCTATTATGCCGAATGGTAAAACTCCATTTTTATCCGTTGTTTGATATTGAAAACTACGGAAACTTTTTACATTGTGTGAAGTTTTTCTCAATCCATGGTTGATGAATTTATCAATCTACGTCTACCGCATTTTCTGAATTTAAGTAAACTAACCTTCTAATCTATGCTTATCTCTCAATCTGTTTCCAGAAATTAAATGCATCTTCAACACTGATTATTATTATTACTCAAATTTGTGATTGAGTGAATTGATTCAACTAATTCTATTGCGGTTGCGTTTGATGGCTAGAGCTCGGTTAAATGTCACTGCTGTGTATGCACTCGACACTACAAGGGACATATTCTACACCCGCTGCGCTGTTTTCGAAAACGTTTACCGTGCATTCTATTCGCTCTCTTAAACAGCATTCACTTTAGCTAGCTGTTTTAAAAAACTGGTTGTCTTAAGAAGTCACACGTAAATTTTTCTTGTATCCTACGGTTTTTAAAAATTTATATGAAGCGGTAAAATATTTTTTAGTACATAAAAAAATTTAGGCATATCTAGTGAACACTTTGTGTACGCTATTAGATCAAAGAAGTCAAGTGCTAATTTCTGAGGAGCATATATATGACGGAAGTTTGAAATCGTAAAATATGATCACGTTCCACCACTTCCGGAAATATTTACTGTGGTGTTTCCGTCAACTACAAGGAAGGACCTTCATGGGGCAAAATGCGGGAAAAATAATTCGTTTACTTCATGTATCAATGTGAATGAATTTTTTTATGTTTTTGAAAAAGTTAACTAGTCGTAACATTTCTGCAATTTTTACGAGAAACGTGCGAATTTATTCGCCACATAAAAAATTACGTGTTAGGTCAGCCTCCGAATATTTTTCCTACCTTAAATCATTCAGCCAATACACGATCTTTCACATGGAAATGCAAGATTACGTGACAAAATGACAGAAAAAATATTACTACACTTCTAGAATATCTTGACAAGCCTCATTTTCACTTCAATGTTCGTAAATTGCTCCTTGTCGAATTATGTATCATTGGCAATATCATTATTTTTTGACCCTACCTCCAGTTAGTCCTGCGTTATATCTGCATTGAAATATTCTTTTAAACAGCCGACTTCGATTTGGAGCGTTAAAAAAGTGTATTGCCTCGTCAAGGAACAATCCTATGCCACTCTACCTGTAGTAGTCATTGTGTTTCTCCTGAAATTCAACTGGTTTTTTGTTCATTCCTACATAAATTTTCGAAGATGTTTTTTAATGACGTGAAACTATAGTTCATAAATAAATAAAAACAGTACAACTAAGCTCTGAACCTACTGAGCTTACCTACCTTATAGAGCAGTGGTTCCCAATCTGTGGGACGCGACCCCAAACGAGGTTGCGACACCAATGCCATGGGGTCGCTAATCGATTTTGACTCGAACGTGAATATTATATCGTACGCGGTAAAAAATGAAGACCGTTAAATAAATAAAATTATCAAATAAAATTAAGAGAGTTATATAAATTCACACTATGAAACAAAATGTAACAGTTCCTTAAGTCACTCAACACAACGTCTGAGACAGTATTGAACTTGTTTCATTTCTCTTTTGTTTTGGTTGCGCCACCGCTGTCGCTCCTCCCATCAGTGTGGTTGTCGCACTTGCAACCGTGACTTGAAGCGACACGTTGTTGGTTTTATTCTAGGGATTCTTAACCCATCAAAAATAAGTGTATGAAAGAGAAAATACAGCTATTATTTCTTCAAGTGGGGATTCACTTACATAGTTAATGCATGTGGGGAAAGACCACAATGTGTAGTATGTTTGGAAGTTCTTGTCCGTGAGGCTATGAAACCAGTTGAACTTCCAAGATATCTCGAAACTAAGGCTCTGTTTTGAAAGATAAATGTATTGATCTTTTTAAAGCAAAAGTTGTTCGTCAATAGTCGCCGGCTTGATAGCAGTGGATTATTTCAAAACAAATATTTAGCCGCCATTGAAGCTTCATACACGGTTGCATTAAAAATATCACAAGCTAAAAAACCACACACAATAGCTGAGAATCTTATTTTTCCACGCACCAAAGATATTGTGCGTCTCTTGATCGGTCCTGAAGCAGTATAAAAATTATCGCGTCTATCCGTGTCAAACAATACGGTAAAACGAAAGATAACAGATATGTCCGAGGATATTTTATGCCAAATTTGTTACGAATTTAGGAGATCGTCCCAATTTTTCAACTTTTTTTGTCCGATTCGTTTGAAAATTGGCCAGTATATGGATTTATTGCAGGTTAACTTGTTTTACTCGTGTCACTTTTTCGACTTAGACCTTATTTTTTTACAAAAAAATTAGTTTTTTGGTACATTTTTATAGATATTCCAAACCGTTACTCCTCATTGAGTTTTGATGCTAGAACAAAACCAAAGACAGTTTTAGAATCCTTGTAGTATTGTTAAAAAAGTGACATTGCAAAATTTGAATATTAGATATATAATTTTTTGAACAGCGATATTTTATCATTACATCACAAATAAATTATTGTTGGGTTTTGAGCTGTATAATTTTTTCTCAGATTTGGAAATTTTGAAATGTCACTTTGTTTACAATGCTTCAAGGATTCTAAAACTGTCTTTAGTTTTGTTCTAGCATCAAAACTCAACGAGGAGTAGCGTTTTGATTGTTGAAAATTAGAGGTTTTGGGTATGGGCCATTAACAAAATTTTTTGTTGAAGTGTAATATAATGGCAAATTTATGTAATTGAATGCTGTTTTTATTTTTATTTCGATAATCTATAAGCATAACTTCATATCCACACTGTGAATCGTTATTTCCATAAGTAAAAAAAAAATTCATTATTAATATTAGGAAATTTTTATTTTCAGTATGATTCTTATGAAATTTCACTAGAATATGTAACTTTTAACAAGAAACACAATTTATTCCATTCATTTCTTTGATTCAGGCCTTAGTTTTTGGAAAAATTAGACATATCGGTTTTTTAGTTCATTTTTATGGATATTTCAAAACGCTACCCCTCATTGAGTTTTGATGCTAGAACAAAACCAAAGACAGTTTTAGAATTTCTGAAGCATTTCTAACAAAAGTATATTGTAAAATTATTTATTTCCCGTTTTGTTTTCTTTTTATATGGGGTCGAAAATTCAAGATTTTTTGTCCCCTTACCCTCCCCTGGGGGTAAGGGGATCTATTGTCCGTAGCGCCATAAAATTTTATCTATTTTCCGTAGCGCCATAAAATTTTAGGACAGAATAGTCCACCCCCTAAGGGTCTTTTTTCAACAAAAACATGGAAAATGCTCATCGGAGATAGAGGGGATTGTCAGGGCCTGGATGATCTCCTTAAAAAAAACTCCTACTGGGCTGTTCAGCATACAGGTTGATGAAACTACTGATGTGACAAACTTTCCACAACTTATTATAAAAATATAAAAATAAAGAAAGATGTCTTGTTTTGTGAGTTTCTATCAACGTCAATTACTGCTGGTGATATTTTTCATTTAATTGATGATTTCTTCAAAGAACATTCAATCGAATGAGAGAAATTGTGCAGAGTTTGTACTGACGGGGCACCTGCAATGCTCGGTTGTAAGTCTGGCTGCCAATCGTTAGATAAAAATGTGAGTCCAGAAGTAATTGGGATTCACTGCATGATTCATCGACAAGTATTAGCTACCAAGACGTTGCCTGAACCATTCAAAGAAGTACTTAACTGAGTGAATTAAAGCCGTAAATGTCGTTAAATCAAGGCCACTTGCAACACTACTCTTCAGAGTTTTATGTGAAGATTTGGGTTCAACCCATGAAGCATTGTAGTTTCATACAGTATAGTTATAGTTTCTATGAAGCATTATAGTGTCATATAGTTGTTTTATTTCTTACGGCCTCGAAAAGAAAGGCGTTGAAGAGATTTTTTGAATTCAAAGGAGAGCTGCAAATATTTATTGATTCTCAAAATGCTAGCGAATGGGAATTATTGTTTACGGATGAATTCACGTTGTGCAAATTGGCATACAAAGTCGACATTTTTGCGATATTTAATAGTATTAATACAGGATTACAGGGTAAAGAAAGTACGGTATTATCTTTGTCTGAAAATATATCGTTCATGAAAATGAAATTGGAACTCTGGATCAATAAAATTAATCAAAAGAAATTATACATGTTCCCAACATTTTCCCAACTTGTTGAAGAAGCGGCAAATGAAATTGACATCGAAGAATTGTATGGCTTGATACAAAAACATTTGAAAAATCTTACTGTTCAGATAAGAAAATATTTTCCTGATGAATGTTCCAAATCTTTCTCCCTTACAAGCAATCCTTTCAATATGCCAGTGTTTCTGGTGTGCCTGAAGCCGCAGAAGAAGAGTTCATCGGCTTAAAAAACAGCTTTGAAGCTAAATCATGGTTTGGTGAACTACAATTACAGAAATTTTTAGGAAAAAAATATTCCAAAATTCCCAGTAATATCATAAATTGCAATAAGGAATTTATTGCCGTTCTCAACAACTTACTTATGTGAAACAGCATTCTCCCAACTTCTCATCCTCAAAAACAAGTACCGAAATAAATTAGATGTGGAAGACGACTTGAGGTGTGCCATATCGACAACGGAGCCCAGGGTATAGAATTCCTAGCTAAAAAGACTACAACACCAGCCGTCTCATTAAGGCCAGTATATAAACATACTTTATACAACGGTGTGAAATTTGTTTATTCGAATAATTTGGAATAGATTTGCAATTAATTAATGTTTTGTGGGAGCTCTGAAAATTTTTATAAATAAATTTTAAATTAATCATATATTTACGGAATGTACAGTTACTTCACGAATAAATCGCAATATATGAGAGCTTGTTATAGACAAAATTAAAGTATGTTAGATATTTTAAGGATTGGGGTCGCTTCCTGATTGCAGGTTCTAAAATGGGTCGCTATATTTGAAAGGTTGGGAACCACTGTTGTAGATGCATTCCTATGACAGGTAAATGCATACAAATGCCGAAAGGGAATGTAGAACTTATTTTGCTGTGTCAATGACATATACGTACATGTATTTCATTTCTGTTTCGAGCCGTGCGATGTAACTCATGTGGCATTTACTGCTTTTCATGCTTGTCTGTAGTCGCCTAGTCAAGTTAGACACAGAGTAACGCGTACGACAAGTGAGAGGCGCAAGAATGTTCACAGTCTTGAGATTAATCAGACTCGTGAAGTTGACGTTAGGAAAAACTAGCAACCAAGTTGATCGCCAGCAGCTGAAACGAAATCATCTGTAGTTGACAAGGCAGAGAATTTGTTTCCAGGCACCACTGACGGAGAAATTAAACTTGCAATTTCTCGTGTTTCTCTTTATTTTGCACACATTCACATGGCAGGAATGAATAGGCTTACGATTTATTGACAACTTGTGGAGACTATTCGTTTCAGTGCGTATAGTGTTCATAACAGTTATTAATCAAAAATTTGGTGACAAATTAAAAATTTGAATAGAAACAAATTTTGAAAAATGAAATTTTACGTTATAGTTCAGTAATTCAGGCAGTATTCACGATTTTTTCAACAAACAGGACAATAATGAGTCATAGATGAACATTCTTCATAAATAATCTATACTATTATGAGAGCCGCGTCCGTCCGTCCGTCTATCTGTCCGTGTGTCACGCTCTTCTGACCAATATCTTTCATACAACAAGAATGAATCTTTCACTTGCATGATGGTAGCCTGAATAAACAATCGGCTTATTCATACAAATAGAAATTTTATTTGAAACTTTTTCTCTTGAAATTCATCGTGATGCTTTGATAATTTTAATTGGTAATGCGAGAAGAAATATTTTAATGTTCAATAAATGTTTCAAACGGGTATTGCACAACAGCTTTTTAACTTTAATTTTAAAAAAGCTCAAGTTCAATTTAAAAAAGCTCAAATTCAATTTAAAAAGCTCAAGTTTAATATAAAAAAATCAAGTTTAAGTTAAAAAGTCTCTAGTAGGCTATATTTTAAAAAAGATCAAGTTCAATTTTAAAAAGCTTATGTACATATTTTTTATCCTGAAAACATTCCTCTGTATCATGTATACACCTTTACTTGCATATCAAGCGGCTATGGTTAGCATTTCCCGTGTCATCATCACTATTATAAAAGGAGCCGCGTCCGTCCGTCCGTCTGTGTGACCGCCTCTTGATTGCATATATGTATCCAGAATACGCAATCTGTACAAAATGCTGCAACAGAATGAATAAGGTATAAAAAATCTGCTCCAGCTTCCGTAATTTATTTTGATTATTAAAGGGTTTTACACCAATTGGAAATTAGGAGCGGTGCTCAAAATCTGCTGCAAGGTTGAAAGTCCGAGATAAGTCGGTGCAGAAGAGCGAGCGAACACCATGCAGGCACCAGATTCGCCGCAGCTGGCACAGACGCGAACAACCTGTGTGACAACAAATTATACGCATGTAATCGAAGTTTGTAGACGACTGGGATAAATTTATAGGTCAAGGTTTATGAAAGTCTTTGAGACTTTCAGCAAGTTTCCAAGTTTCAAAGAAAGTTTCAAGTTTCAAAGAAAGTTTCAAGTTTCAAAGAAAGTTTCAAGTTTCAAAGAAAGTTTCAAGTTTCAAAGAAAGTTTCAAGTTTCAAAAAAAGTTTCAAGTTTCAAAGAAAGTTTCAAGTTTCAAAGAAAGTTTCAAGTTTCAAAGAAAGTTTCAAGTTTCAAAGAAAGTTTCAAGTTTCAAAGAAAGTTTCAAGTTTCAAAGAAAGTTTCAAGTTTCAAAGAAAGTTTCAAGTTTCAAAGAAAGTTTCAAGTTTCAAAGAAAGTTTCAAGTTTCAAAGAAAGTTTCAAGTTTCAAAGAAAGTTTCAAGTTTCAAAGAAAGTTTCAAGTTTCAAAGAAAGTTTCAAGTTTCAAAGAAAGTTTCAAGTTTCAAAGAAAGTTTCAAGTTTCAAAGAAAGTTTCAAGTTTCAAAGAAAGTTTCAAGTTTCAAAGAAAGTTTCAAGTTTCAAAGAAAGTTTCAAGTTTCAAAGAAAGTTTCAAGTTTCAAAGAAAGTTTCAAGTTTCAAAGAAAGTTTCAAGTTTCAAAGAAAGTTTCAAGTTTCAAAGAAAGTTTCAAGTTTCAAAGAAAGTTTCAAGTTTCAAAGAAAGTTTCAAGTTTCAAAGAAAGTTTCAAGTTTCAAAGAAAGTTTCAAGTTTCAAAGAAAGTTTCAAGTTTCAAAGAAAGTTTCAAGTTTCAAAGAAAGTTTCAAGTTTCAGAGAAAGTTTCAAGTTTCACAGAAAGTTTCAAGTTTCAAAGAAAGTTTCAAGTTTCAAAGAAAGTTTCAAGTTTCAAAGAAAGTTTCAAGTTTCAAAGAAAGTTTCAAGTTTCAAAGAAAGTTTCAAGTTTCAAAGAAATTTTCAAGTTTCAAAGAAAGTTTCAAGTTTCAAAGAAAGTTTCAAGTTTCAAAGAAAGTTTCAAGTTTCAAAGAAAGTTTCAAGTTTCAAAGAAAGTTTCGAGTTTCAAAGAAAGTTTCAAGTTTCAAAGAAAGTTTCAGGTTTCAAAGAAAGTTTCAAGTTTCAAAGAAAGTTTCAAGTGTCAAAGAAAGTTTCAAGTGTCAAAGAAAGTTTCAAGTTTCAAAGAAAGTTTCAAGTTTCAAAAAAAGTTTCAAGTTTCAAAAAAAGTTTCAAGTGTCAAAGAAAGTTTCAAGTGTCAAAGAAAGTTTCAAGTGTCAAAGAAAGTTTCAAGTGTCAAAGAAAGTTTCAAGTGTCAAAGAAAGTTTCAAGTTTCAAAGAAAGTTTCAAGTTTTAAAGAAAGTTTCAAGTTTTAAAGAAAGTTTTTAAGGTTCAAAGAACGTTTTTAAGTAAAATATTAATTTCATTTGCGGATAAAATATCATGAGGAGCAAAGCACCCAAATCTCACACTAGCCCCCGAAAAGACCTTATTTCACTAGAAAAGAACGAACCTCCGAGGGCCTCGGGTGTTTTCCGCCCATGCGACGCAAGTTGCCTGTTGCCGTCCTCTCGCTGCTTTTGGTTTACAAGCTCATCTTGTAGATTTCTTCAGGTTTAAAATTTCCCCAGAGAATTTTTGGGTCCAGGTTGCCGAGTTGAAAAAACCGTAGTAAGTTTCTGAACCGTTGAGCCTCCTGCCGCTGATAACGAAGAGAGTCTCGAGGAGAGTCCTGAAGTGCTGCTGAAGAGTACTGAAGCCCAACTGATAATGGCCGGACCAAATAGCAGCTCTGAGCCTCTGACGCTTGACCGGACTGACACTCGGTTCAATAGACAGCAGTTGCGTTGAACAGCAGCTCAATCGGTCCTGGTGCGGGACTGCGTAGAAAATGAAAACTTCCAACGACATCAGTTTTGGTGGCTCATAAAGGTTCGAAAGTACTTTAGTCTTATGGGGGATGCGAAATTTGAATATACTTTGTCTCCTCATTGATTGAATGATTTATAGTAGCACTAATTTTTACTGACAAATTATATATTTTCTTTAATTATGCACCATGTACATTTTAGATTTCATTTGAATTAGACCAACTTAATCTAAGCTGCAGATATTCTGCATACAATCGGCTTTTTTTAGAAATAGAAATTTTCTATGGGGTTGAAGTTCTCTGTTGAAATTCATCATGTCGCTTTGATATTTTCAATTGATAATGCAAAAAGAAGTGTTTTAAATTTGTTTGACCAGTAACCTGGCTACCAATGGGTATAAGGCCCAAGATTTTGGAACTTGAGTTATTGTTTTCGAAATTGTGAATTTCTTGAAAAGCTTTGATGAGATAATAGACGACATTTCAGAATAAAATTCCGGCAAAAGAAGCCACCAAAGATAGAAATGTGTCCTACCGCAAGATAGAAGTAGCAAGACTTCGACAGCAAGAAAAATGACGAAGACGATCGGATGAACAACGCGAAATGGTAAGACGAAGCAATGCTGCTCGCCAACGAAAAGCTAGAGCTAAATTGACCCTTGAACGGCGTTTGGAAGTTCTACGGAATAATACAGAGCAACACCGAGTCGCTAGAGAGAGCTTAACACATGAAAGAAGCGAGGAAATTCTTCGTCATAGCGGTGGACAACATCGGGTGGTACGAGAGAATTTAACTCAAGAAAGAAGGGGTGAAATTCTTCAGACTAATGCCGAACAGCATCGACTTGCACAAGCGAATTTAACTCAAGAAAGAAGGGATGAAATTCTTCAGATTAATGCCGACCAACACGCGCGCAGTAGTTTTAATATAAAAGCCGCGTCAACCCTTCATGATGTCTTCCTTCAACAGCAGCCGAAGTGATACATATTCAGAAGAAGTTGGAGAATAAATTATAGAAAAACGTGGCGCAAAACTTGGCTCGAGAAGAGGAGCGTATTAAAAAGAATCTCGGCATGATACCAAATTCGGCATTAACACAGCCGCTGAAAATAATGATGATCGGAAGGCAATAGCCCGTGCCAAAGGTGTAGCTGTTCAAACTGCATATGGATAGCTTCGTCGATCCCACCACCCTGTCAAAAAACGTGCAGGTTACCGCTGTCAAAAATGAACAGAGGAAAACATCGAACCAATGTGGAAAAAAATCCACTTATTACACTTTAGGATATTGAATCAAAAATTCAAATTGAAGTTGGGGTCTCAGTCAGCACAAGTACTATTCATAAATATTTGGAAATGAAACACAATAAAAAAGTGCTTCCAGAACCTTTTATCAAGAACTCCGGAAACAACAAAGAAAAAAGAAAATGTTACGTACCGGCATTGATGAACGATACGGGCGATGGCAAATTAATGATATTCATTGACGAGACCAACGTTAATCTTTTCTTACGGCGTAGTGAAGGCCGTTCTCGTAAAGGAACTAGCTGTTCGGTTAAGTGTCCGACTTCAAGAAGAAAGAATATACATGTTATCGCAGGGATATCACAACAGGATCTCCTGTATCTGCAGAGGCGGGGAGGAAGTTACCGAAAAGAAAACTGTCAAGAACGGCTTCGCGAAATGCTGCGTGCAGTAACAGAGCCTCATAACAATGTCACAGTAGTATGTGACAACGCAATGGCACAGTAGTATATAGGTCTTGAAACTGTTTTTGATGAAGAAGAATTTTCTAGAGCTATGTTACTTCGAGCAAGTCCTTACTATGCATCAATATTTATCCCATAGAAGAATGCTGAAGTGCAATGAAGGCAAATATGAAGCACTTATCAGCAGCCAGAATGACAGAGATGCTGAACTCCACGCCGGAGGGTATGACCATTACAGAGCACCGAGTGCTCTTCCTTGAAGAAGAAATAGATGAATCCATCAATGCCATCACACCCAGGCTACGCTCCTACAATCATATACAGAAGCATTTTGCTGGAATACTTGCTTTAGAATATTTAAAGGTGGGAGATAACGTATAAATTCACTTAGCTTTGGTATAAATGTGTAAAAATGGAATTACTAGTTAAGAGATTTGCCTCTAATTTGGTATTAGATTTTATGTATAGTACTATACCCCTAAGGGGGATACAACTATTGTATCTATGGGAATTGGCGCTCCCAGGGGGACTATGTGAGGGCCTAAGCCAAAGGTTAGGTAGGCTTCCTTTTTGTTGTAATAAAATAGGTTTTTGTTTTGTTACGGAGCATCTTTTTTCGGTTCACTGCTGTCCTGTTTTTCAGCACCTACTACTTTCTTCTTCAACTTTTTTCTTGTTTCATGAACTTCTTTCCTAGCTTACTGTTTTTGTGCACCTTTTGCATAGATTCCGCTTTCCCTCAACTCCATACTAAATGGTGCCTTCCTCTTCTCTCTCTTGGAACATCTTTGTCGTGGTTAAGGGAGGTTAAAACTTTCTTGTATAATAATAATCATAATAATAATGTATAGTACTATATTATATAACATGATATATAAAGCCATTACTGTAACGGCTGTATTGTTTAAATATAATTTTGAAGCTATGTAATGTTTAGCTTTTCAGTCAGTGCAGTTTGCTAATTGTCAAACATGCAGTCACTTATTATATAAAGTTTATCTGGGTCATTTCTGCCAATATATAAGTACCGATGATCTGTATAGCAAATGATTCATGGGTAAAACTGGAATAATGTCAAATGAAGTAGAAAATCACAGTAGATTGGTTTGTCTGATGTTCGATTTACTATATTTTCACTGCCAGTCCTTTTAAATATATATGCATTCCCACAAATAAACTTAATTATATTATTATTATATATGGATGCAATTTTAGAAACATAAGTTTTTCAAAATTGAACTTGATCTTTTTAAAAGCATACTTGAAATTTTTAAAATTAAACTTGACCTTTTTTAAATTAAACTTGACCTTTTTTTAATAATTGAACTTGAGATATTTTAAATTGAACTCGAGCTTTTTTAAATTAAAGTTAAAAAGCTGTAGTCTATCCTATGATAAGAGGGGTGTCTGTCTGTATATCCGAAGTCAGCCGAAAGTGTTTGATGAGTGTATCTGTGATACAAGCGTCATCAACTCCACTATTTCCAGCGTATTCTCCATCAGATTCGAGTAGGAATGAATATCACGCGAATTCCTAGTAAATAGGAACGTGTGTCTTGTGATTTGTCGAACATTATTATACATTTTTGACGGGCCGTGTGCACTCGGCCTCATCAACTCTCGAGTGATTTTTTTACTTCTTACAACCTTTTTTCATTTCACTTTCTTTCTTGTTTCAAATAAAGGGGGGTTGGCTAGTTATAATAAAGATTATTAACGGGAATGGCTCAGGAATAAGGTTTTACGTAACTTGAATAAGTATTTTCACAATAGACGTTGAAACTGTTCATTCTGTTCGCAGATCTCATTTTTAATCAGATTCCTCACAGTAAAATAAATGGAATAGGTCATATTTATTTAGAAAATGTTTCATCACCATTGATCTCTGAAACTACCTAACATCAAACACAAAAAAAAATAATTACTCTTTGGCATTTTTTACAAATGTTAAAAAGCTTTAGAAACGTGACTAAAAATTTCACGGTCGTTGACAGTTTGTCCTCGGCTGCTTATTTTTGTCTTTTTACAATTATCAAACAATGGTGATATTTCAGCATCACAATGTGATGTTCTCGATGCTTGTCTAATAGATCAGACAGGTGTGCATAGAAATGGTACAAGAGGATTATCAACAAGCCTTCAGTGCTCTGATCGATCATCCGACCCAAGGACACAAAGGTATGAAATATACTCGTATGTATAAAAACAACACCCATCCTTGCACGCAAATTCATTCAATGTAACAGGATTCTGTTTTCTAGCCCTTTACTCAATGTCTATACTCTCATTGTTTCGCTGTACTTGTTACCTGCTTTGAACTGAATTAAATGTACTCCTACTTATAGTACCCTTGTTTCAAATTTTGCACTGCCAGTATTAAATCAAACGGCTGTGTTTACATGGTTGCTTACTCTATCATGAATCAAAAAGTTATTGATTCAGCACTATCAGTTCCAGCAAAAAAGAACCTCGGCTTACAGTTCCAGCAAAAAAGAAACTCGGATCGGTCAAAAGGTCTAGACAGATTATCTTCAGAAAGTTTTTTGAACACCGAGGGAATCGTACAGGTTTCAATTTTTAAAGATTTTAGGGGCTCCTGTGGCGTTGCTGCCACCCGCAGTTTTGTGTTTACGATACGGAAAGTTCGCTTCAAACACAGCGCTGCATGTACAGTACATAAAACCGTTGAAAATTTGACTCAAGAAAAGAGAAGCTTTTTCGAAATCGTGAATCGTGAAGAAGAAAAACTATATTAAGAACACTATCTAGCTCCATCTTAAATAATTAGCAAAAATTTTGGTAGTAAATCTTCACTCAAAGGTGGATAAACGTAAAGGAAATAATGTAGGAAATCAAACTAGGTTTCCGTCTACGATTGTGCAGTTAAACAAAAATGCTCGCTCCTAGAATAGGAAATAAAAATTTTTTTAGGACAGTTTCTTGTAAGACAGAATTGGAACATCGAACAGAACATCCTGATAAATATAATAGAAACGATCGAATGCTGTCCCAACATTTGCAACGTTTACTTCTGATGAAAATGTGGAGCTGTAATAATTTTTTTAGTGTCGTGCTAATGTTGGGAATGTATAGTATAGCTAAACTTGTTTCATTTAAGAAATGACTGTGGTGATAGAAAACTATGATATTTTTGTGAAATTACTTTGATGGCAACGCAGAGAATGCTATTTAAAAGTTAAACTCTCTGGGGACCAGGGAATATTTTTCAGATTCTTACTTACTGGACCAAGCTTTCAGTTTACCATGTGGACAAAACAACATGCGATATAAATGCTTTACTGTCCACAGGCTACAATAAATCAGTATTATTTCGAATAATTGATTAACAAATAGCTGCTATGGAATCAAAATTTAGTGGGACTTCAATGAATTTTCTGAGAGACGTGTAAACAAATACGGAATTCCATTTGTAGAATAAAAGATTGTATATCGTAATTAAACCCAGGAAATATTACAAAAGGGGAAAAGACTCATATGAGACTATCAGGAGAATTGTTTCACAGATATTGGTTCATTTAAACACATAAAACTGATATTTCTGTTCGCATTTCGCTATGATTTTTGCATTTCCCTTTCAATTAGAATTTTATTTTTCACACTCGAGAAAATTAGCTATGCGAGTATAAACTTTTCAGTGAAATTCACAACATATAGTGCTCTCATTGTCTTTGTTTTCATTCTCAATGTTAAGCGGCACGCAGTGGCTCTCAATCCTGCTCGAACTCAGCTCTAATAGAAGAATAATCATGAAATTTTATATCTTGGGAAATAACAACGAGACTATTTGATCAGGTTCAGTAAATCCCTAGATTTGCTGGACCTTCTATTTGAAGTGGTTTAAACAGATCGGCGATAAAAAGTTCATTTGGGAAGAGGAAATATAAACTGTTATAAAATTTTTTTAAAAATTAGTTCCGATGTTAATTTTAACTTTCATGTGGTGTTGATCATCGCCATAGACATCACTCGTATCTTGGCAAGACATTAAGCGCTCTCATTTAATATCTATACGTAAATGGGAACACAATCGATTGAATCAAAATTGACTACGACGGACTTCACTTCACAGGCCATCCAAATGGATAATCTGTTAAATAGGGTTAAAACTTTCTTGCACGAGAAAGAATACTTTCGGAATGGAGTAAATTAGTGTACTGAAGAACAATTTAGTGAGGTAAATTTATGATTTAGAACAATATTTGCCGAAGAAACCCTGAACCAACAGTGAAACATGGACGCAATTCTATGGCGATTAGATAATGAAAAAAAAAATGAAACGGTATATTTAGAATAAAAACGATACAAAAAGCACATCATTGGTTTTAAACATACCTTAAAGTAAGAATACTTAGTTATACACACACATGGGTATCGTAATACCCATGTAACTGGTCGAAACAAACGATTGAGGGCAATGTATCCCCAACGTTACTCAATCTAGGTTTGATAATAAATGTAACCACAATTTGAAAATAAGATACAATTTCCGTGACGATTGATCGTTGAAAACACGATTTTTAGTGCACACTTTCATTGAAGTACAAGCTCAGGGACCTGCGGTATAAGGAATTATTTTTGAAAGTAAAACGGGTGGATTAAAATAGCTCTGCGTTTAAGACGACTAGGTTGACATCCTGAACTATATTTTCACTCCTACATATCAACTAGTATGAAAATCATGGGGAGCGGTGAAAATGTTTTTTATTATACACCACGAATTTAGAATATTTCCATGCTAATAATAGTGGCACAGAACAGTCTATCTGAGTCAAAAATCTGAAAACTATTGTTCTACAACGGTAACCAAGATACGTACAACATAATTGGAATAATACGTGAAATTAACCACATAGATAAGGCTGTCTCTATTTGTCACAATATACTCAAGGGCGTAAGAAATTATAAATTGCATCACACAAGGCTAACAAGAACATTTTAGGAAGTTAATAAGAGAAGAAAACATCAATGTCCTATAAGGTCAACACATTAGAAAAAATTACCTTATTTTTTAAATGAAGTGTAGAATAAAACAAGCTATAGGGAAATGGTGAGTTTAATTTTGGTGACAATTTATGAGCTTATTTTATTTCACTAAAATAAATAAAACACACTATGGAAAGAGTTAACACCTGTGCTGGGCTTGTATACCAACAAGCCTAACCCTGAAGCATTTGCTGTTCATGATTACACCGTTCTTTTTCTTGAGTCACTTGCAGACTAAAAACGCAAGTGAGCTCCTCCAAAAAATACCAGATTCAGGAGGCTTCAGCACTCGGTCATCAGGCAAGGAGGCTCCATCAGCACTCCTTGTTTATCGGGGCATCAGTATCGTAATTACCCTGGGACCTTAATTTAAGCCTTTTTATTCAAGAATTCTACTTATGTTTATTACTCTTCGCAAGAAAAATCGGGATGTCAATGATTTTGGAAGGATGAACTTATTTATAAATATGTAAGCTCTTCGTGAAGCTCCAAGCCGAAGATTGGAGCCGGGGCAGCTGTGCGCTCTCTTGGCCTGGCGCAGCATGGGGAAGTTTCGGCAGCGACTCCACGCCATTCTGTCTTCGCCTCACGCGGTGGGGCGCTGCGACGAGCCTGCACTCCTCGGGCGGCGCGCGCCTCTTGAGCTCTACTGCACGGAGGAACGGCCTTCTAAGCACGTCCTTTATGGGGAGTTGGGAAGCAATTTCAGTGAAGTGTTCTCTTTCCATCTCAGTGCGTCGATTATTTTTGATAATTGCCAGTGTGAACGGATATTATAAGTTAGTTTTAGTTTGAGCCATATAACTATGAACTTTAGGCTCAAATTACCTTTTAAGTTCTTTTGTAGCCTCGCTGCCAGTCTAGCTGGTTGGCTAAATGCCATTGTTTGGGCTAATTTTGTGCAGCTGCTGCAAGCTCGTAAAATAAAGTACTTATAAATCTTTCCCAAAGTTTTGTGAGCCGCTTCAGAATGACATTTAGTTTTCCTTTCAATGAAAGTCAAATTTACTATTTAAATTATATTTTCTCTCGAGTATTACGAGTATTGGCGACTATTTCAAGTACGAGTATTGGCTCAGACTTCTTAAAGAGAGCTGGAGGAGTGCGGAGGGTTACCGCGCTGGCCCGCTACTAACTCCGGGCTCCCACCGCTACGCCATTGGGGCGGACCGTGCCGGCCGCAATACTTAATTTTATGCTTACTGACTGGTTTCTATGCTCAGTAAAATCATGGCTGCCGAATGTAGTTTTTCCTCCTGGGGTGACCCTTCTCCAGATTCATTTTCAAGAAATGACTTACTTTAATTGATAAAGATACAAAGGTGTCATAACGGTCCACTGCAATGCTTGTGCAACGACTGAGGAAAATGCACAAAAAATGTATCCTATAGTTAGTCAATTGAAATTGAATAGTAATTGTTTGTTCATGGAAGCAATTAAGATAAAGGTAATGAACTTTGGGGGGTGGAAAAGCATATGACAGTTTATACGTACATTGGCATATAAGCTCTGGCTAGCTTGACATCAGGGAATAATATTAATAGTGTTTGTTACAGCAGATATTCATAAATATTTTTTCGAGCTAGCGTGAAAAAATAAGAGTGAGTTAACTGCATAAAAGAGCATGTTTTAACTCGCACAACAAATTTATGCGATTTTTCGTTGAAATGTTTGGCAATAATATAAGGAAAAATAGAAAAAATACGGTATTTATAGAAAAAAGCAAGTCGCTGGATTAGAAATTTTGCCGAAACTGCTATTTGTAAATTTATGAGTGTATATACATATGTTTATGTACATAGCTACTTCAATACAAACATGAAATTACATGTTTTTTAATGGAGTATTTAAACATAAAGGTCATTACAGTTTTAAGAAATTTGAAAATCACAACACAAAAAATATACAATGGCTAGAAGAAAAGTTTTTGCCATAAAATATGTATACACGAGACTTGCTACCATTATTGCACAACTAAAGATGTTAAAATGAACGATCGAGCGCTTGCGCAACACTTCTGAGACGCGGTTCTAGTAAATGATTTTAGAAAAAAAAATTATTTTGTGTTTTTGTTGAGAGCAGGTTTAAGTTTGTAGATGCGTAACGCTTCTATTATTTGAATGTACTTTTTAACAACATTATAATTATAAGATTTTTGTTTCAGGGTATAGATCTTCATTTGAAGGCTTGCAGCTATGGTCAATGCGGATATAATTGAAAATAGATCCTTGGTGTTTATGAGCGGTTAATTTTTGCTTCAGGGTCATCCTAATCATGCCTTAATGAAACAGTTATTAAGATACTTACAATCTCTTCTGTAACATTCAAACTGGTATATTACACTGACTTTGTGTAGATCAATATCCCTCGATGCAGACATATTTTTTATGAAGAGGCCACGGCCAGCGATGTCGCGATTTCTATGATACACAAAGACTTTAATTGACGTATCCGGATCTGTTGGCTTATGAAATGTTTTGACAATGGTCTTAAAACTATTTTATCAGTTTTTTTATTCCTACGCATTTATTTTTCATAAATATATTAATATAGCGTGAATTAAGTCTAGGATTATTGTTACTGCTCATTGTTCGGTTTGTGAAGTTATCAATAGTTTTATCAATGAGTATTAGGCAAATTATTATTGACTAGCAGCCAATTAACTCTAAGCATTTCCAAATGAAAACACATCACTTTTTATTTATTTATGAACTGGTTTCACGTAATGAAAGAACATTTACGAAAATTGATGCAGGAATGAACAAAAAAGAAGTTGAATTTCAAGAAGAAACAAAATGACTACTACAGGCAGAGTGGCATGGGATTGTTCCTTGACGAGGCTATACTCTTTTCATTCGGAAATTCCGAAACTACAGAGATGTTACATTTTTAATGATTGACATCGTCTTCTCAATTTGACACTTGATGAACTTGAACTGTTTCCACAAGTTGAAAAATTGGAAAAAATCAAGTTCAATAGTTTACAAACATCTTGTTGAACACATATGGGTGAATCACACACCAAATTTGTATATATTACATAAATACTTTACTATAATAAAGAGAAATGACGTGTTAGGTAACGTTACACGTTGGTAGTGAATGGAAAAAAGCGGTATTGATAGTTCAAATGCAAGTTGCTTGCTTAGTACACATATATATATGTACATAGTTGTATATAATACTTCATAGACATATATATGCACACACATACCTACATGCACATTGCACGCAAACATACACATACACATGCACGTACGTAAACATTAGCAGATATGCCATCATCATCATCATGCGTACGCATTCTACAAAAATGTAATATAACATATTGAAATACAGTAGAATGAGCAAAGGAGATTCGTTACTACTTTTTCAGTATTTACTGCAGCTTACAATTATTGTTGAGACACAAGATGACGAGCTATTTTGGTTTTTAATTCTCTTAATGTTTGAGGGATTTTGAAACTCTGGGGAAGTTTTTTCCGCAGTAAGGTGCCTGAGAATGAAAGAGCCTTCTGCCCAATGTCAGATGAATGATTTTTAACTAAGACATTTTTGTTTCTGTACGGCTTTAGTTTGATGACGGGGGGGGAAGGAATCGCACTATCTCAAGATTGCTCTGAGGACCGGAATTATATGATTCCTAAATGGCGGCATGCGTTAAATTGTATCATAGAGATCATAGAAACGTTCGAAAGTTGTGGTTTGAATTTTGCAAGCGCTATCAATGTCATTTCATTTAATTTTTGAGAGATTTTTGTCTTCGACGAGAATAGTGTCCATATGGGATATGGCATTAGGACGAATGCTGTCACACAGGCGTAAAATCATGAGCACTTATATGAGAATTCAAAGCCAAAGCTGTTCTGTAATCATTTGAATATTCGATGCTGTGGAAGAAATCGACGCCAGACTAGGAGGCGCATTTTGTCTCAGTTTTTTTAATTTCTGCCGTAAGAGACAGCGTATTAATGATGTCGTGAATAGTTTAGGGACTAAATATATATATTGAGGGCACAAATACGCATCTGAAGCGGTAACAGATTGTTTGTGTTGCTTTGTACGGAAATTTTACGTGATCCTCGCAGATTACGCTTAGAGGAATTATACTGCCAGTATCAGCTGATGCGCATGCATTATATTATCAACCATAACTTCAATACCTGAAATGCCCACACGGAATTGATTTTTAAAATTGACACAATTTGAAATTTCGGGATCTAACTGGTCATTCACATTTACAATTCAATCGCGTAGTAATAGTATGATGAAATTGATGTTCGTGCCTTCGTCGATGGTGAACAATTCTGAGCTATTTCGGTGACGCACAGTTGTTGAGATGTCGCCATGCTGCACTCGTTGAGGTGAGATTCAAGAGGTACAGATTGTGCAGCAGTTCGCGCGAGCGATGATGTACTTTTCTTGATTGATATTGTTCACTCTAGCTGTGCTTGACGGATCTTCTCGGGAGCAGTTTGAAATATGGAATTAAAAGTCGAGTGCTGCTTATGTAAAATTTCTGGAACTCGCTTTGGGTAAGTACATAGCAAGTGTAGAAGCTTGATGAGTTGAGGCATTCTTTTAATTTTTGCAAGCGGCGCTTGGGAGATTTTTTTTTGGCGTTGGATGACTATGATTTTGCAGTCAGCACTGGCACTGCTTTAGGGGTTGAGAAGCTCATGTTAATATCATACTTCTTGAACGTCTGAGAAGCCTTTGTTATTTTAAGCGTTTGAGGCCCTTGAACTGATGAATTAATGAGTGAGGCTTTTTGTTGTCCACCTTCCGCTATATGGTTGGTGCATTAGGCTTTTTACTGAAGCTTTCGTACCGAGCTGCACCGGAGGATGTTGTTCGTTCAGATGGAGCAATCTTCCGAGTAGTTGAGTGAGTTCTCTATGGATACATTCCGAATTGATAGAGAGGAAGAAAATTTAATTTTGTTCACTCAGTAGAAGTTGAAAGTTGAGCGGTTAACCTTCGACGAGAAGGATACCCATTGAACTTGGTCAATGTGAGTAAGCTCATATTAGCCTGAACTTAATTTTAATCGAAGGAAGCAGTAATTATTCATTAAAACTATGTTAACGTAGAAACTGGATCAAAGCGTATCCTTTATGCGCTGTTTGGCCAGACAATCGAAGTACTATCCTGCAAGAAAGATAACAGATACAGTTAAATCAGTGGCTGAATCCATGGGTTTACGATGGCAAAATCACACTGGCGTTTGATAATACTTGATTTAAATTCATTAAGAGATTCACAGTTCAAATATTCATGAGTAATTAGGAAGTAATCATATGGAAAGAAGAATGTCCAAGCGGGAACAAAAATTTCATTCAAAAACAAATAAAAAATATTATTGAAACTTGTGAGAGTTGATAACCTTTATTGTTGACTAACTAAATTATTGACCGACATTGTGGTTCGATACATTATTCCGCTTGTGAGAATAGATTTGTCTACACAAATGTTAACTTCAACTTTTTATTTTTATGTTCTCTCAGTCTTTTTTTAAATGATGTGATTTATTTCTTTAAATATACTTAACAAAGCAGGAGTGGGGATCAAGCAAGCATTATAATCCCAAAAATTATCATTGCAACTGAATGTTTATAGGTGTACGATTGATCATTGACTGAACCTTTTTAAAAACTCATTTCTAGTTGAATTTGGAGCTAATATTGCATGACACTTGGATATTACTAATTTTGTGTGAACCCACAGCAAAGGAAATACTGTTTCTCCTAGAAGAGATTTTGAAGCTCGTTTGGAACTAAAGTTTTGCAGATTTAAGCACTTAACTGACAACGAGCGGACATCATGTCAGAAAAAATCATGCTCGCCACTCGTTCTCTCTACTCACAATGTGATATTTTTCAACGAAATCATAATTTTATTAGTTGAGCAGTATGGTTTCGAGTTGATATTAACTTTGAAATATTTATATTTTTGACAGCTCAAATCGAAGTGCAATTTATTTTTTGCTCAGCTTTCGTAAATGAATGAAGCTTCGGAAATGTGATGCTATTTCGGAAAAACGATGCCCCACTGATGAGGAAGAAAATCGCTCCCTATTCCTTTGATCATGGAGGTCACTCATCTGATAAATTGGTATGGACTCGCTAAACACGAGGGATCTCATAGTTACGCTCAAACGTTACACTCGAGTTGTGTGCTCTGCCGTGCATTTTCAGCCCATAAGAGAAGCAGAGCCTCTCCTCGTTTCCACTGAAAACTCATTGCCAAGATAAGTGGATCGCATCCCCTATGAATCAAACGCACTTCCAATCTGAAAAGCGCACTGAGCGAAAATGAACCGATGTGGTGTAATTTAGCTTACAATTAAGGGAGAACGTTGCACTAATGGGCATCAATTCTTTGTTCAAAACTGAGTGCGCTGCTCAATTCAAAGAATGGAAACAATCAGTATTTTTTCTCTAACGTTAAATTTTTCTTTTACCTGAGCACCTATAGTATTCACTCGCTTACGGCAATCCAGTGTGAGTTTTTTATGTCTTCTACACCATTACTTTGGTGTACTGAATGAGTACATTCTCCGAAGGGATGGAAAAAAATATTCCTGGCGACTTTACATTCCACTCGTTCATCGCATCTAATGTACCTTCAAAAATTGTCTGGATGTAACATAGTAGGGGCATTTAGAGAACGATATTTCTGCAAATTTTAACTGAAAATTAGAAAACTGTAGCTAACATCTTCACTGATTGAAATTCAGGACCATTCACGAAGATATTGAGGCCAAAAAGGATATTGATCGAATAAATTTTTAACAAATTGATGGCCGCGAGCAAAATATTACAGAATTGCTACTGGATGTATTTTAAAGGATAATCCATTGCAGAACTTATAGCGCAGGAGCTAACACGTAACTGATAATTTGACCCTGAATTTTTAGGAGGACGATGAGCGTCTGCAGAGTAACACTTTCCGAATGACAAATGCCTCACACCAATGTGGTGAAATTACCAAAGTATAATATTTCTGACACAATGCGGACTGTGATGACAGCTCACTTAAGAAAAGTGTTTATACCATTCCCACGCGAAATGCTTCACATAAAAAAAATAAACTATACTCTGTTCGTTCATTTAACGAATTATTTTTACACAAAATACTTTAGCTAAACATTATTTTTTATACAGGTACATTTTAACGTAATAACGTAACTTGGATAATGTGTGATGCTTTCAAAATGATAATTTACTGAATCGGTGAAAACTTTCCACTGAAGCAAATGTAAAGAAAACTTGGGATCGTTAAAGATGAATTTCTGCGGAACTAGGAAGCAGCATATCTGTTTAAAGTAATTTCATGCGATAAAAACACCAATCACTGTAACAAATCGGTGGTTTTCGTAACAATTTTCTAACGACTGAGAACAGTTTAGATTTATTGAATAAAGCCAATCCTTAGCACCTTCTATGTTTTATTTGGCGTTATCCGAGTCCGCAAAGCAGTTAACGGTTATTCTCTTCGACTTAAATTGCCTAATACAACCTTCCTTGACCTATCCTAATCTATTTTACTCAGAGATGTTGGGACTATATCAATCCAAACATATTCATGCCAAACCAATCATAATGTAACCTTACCATAAATTTATGTTTGATTAACGATAGTTAACGAGATAGTAACTAGAAAGTTGAACATTTCTACCTTGGCGATTTGAAAAACTGTTGGAAAGTACATTTCGATCAATTTATCGTATGCATATTTATTCATTATGCTATATCCATTATTGCATTATAATTTCTATAAAATTAAATGTACGTGAATGATATGAAAAAACTTGGTTGGGACAATGTTGTCATTCACGGAGAATGAAGAGCTACTCGAGAGTTCCCTACAGTTTTAATTTTATTGAATGAAAATTTAGAATATGTCATTTCCAACCCACCTCTGTAGTATTGAATATCTTCAGTAAGCACCTGGAACTGCGAGAAAAAGTTCTATTGGATACAACGAAAGATAACAATCGGAGTAAAGAAAATACATACATAGTCATTTTTCGTCTGCGTTACCGCTAATTTTACATTATTGTTTTGGGCTATAATGGAAATTAAAAATATTTTCCCAATGTTTTTATTGTAATTTTTTGATTACCGAAGCAAGGCGTGACTCTCTCATTCTGTTAGGTAGATAAGTATAGGGGGAAGCTTGTAGGCACGTACATACATAGATAGGTAAAAAACAAGCGGATCAATGGATAATTCTTGGGGGAGAATTAGTTATCATTTTCATCAACCTAAGAAATCAATTATACTGAAACCAAGGAAGCTCAACGTTCCAAAATTCTTCCTTGCTATCGTATCACTGTAGTTCGTCGAATGAATGATTCTTAAAAATTACATTGAAAAATGAAATTTTATTGGAAGCTCAGTGACTGTTGTCTAAAATTGTCAACAGGAATTCAGTACGAGCAATCTCCGGACAATTACGGGACATCGCTACATTTAATCGAATTGCAAAAAATGATTAATGGGTCTGTACGTGAATCACGCACGAGCAACACGTCAACTCAACTAATGCAAAGGGCCGAATAACGAGGAACCGAAAAAACAAGACGACAAACTAATTATTAGGTTAATTTAACAACACTTCGATAATAATTATACGTCTGAGACTTCTGAGCACACAAATTATTTGAAACCAAGTAGCAAATGGAATAAGTGAAGGCTGAGAGAACTAACTCATACAAATACGAACCAATTTGAACCTTCAACGTTTTGAACAAAATAGGTTGAAAATTTTACGATGATCAATGTGACGTGTATTCGAGGCAGAAGTGCCATAACCCTTCTGTCGCTGTGTATGGGTAACGGAAAAACCACTTATAAACACCCTGTGGCCTCGCAACAATCGCGGTGCGGGAGTAGGAATTTGCTTGCTGTGTGGTAGGAAAGACCGGATGTGAAATGAGGAAAACAGGATGTAAACTTAGCATACATTGGCTATTTACGACTATCTCGTTACTTATGCGAGCCGGCGCTGGAAGCGAGCTTGAACTCCACTTCCTCCTCCTGTTCGGTCATGTTGGACACGCCCAAATTCGACCTCTCTTACATGCTGCTTTCACACTTGTATGAAGCTCAAGGAACGGCAGGTTATTTAGTGTTGAATAAGTGTAGTTGGGACGTGGAATAAATTTAGCACCATTTCCTATGTACAATATACACGTAGAACATTGATTGTTTCTTGGAATATTCTTACGATTCCCTGAGCTAAATAACTCTATTATTTACAAAATTTTCAAAGAAATTCACTTTTTTTTGGTTTAGTTACGATGCTGAACAGACTACCAAATTTTTCGTTTGACTTCAGGTAACAAAAACTAATCTATGACTTTGCGATAACGCTCAACTACGCATATAATTTTGATCGATATGAGATTCAACGTAGCAAAATTTGAACTATGTACAGAACATCATACTTAAAAGATTTCCTGGCAAATTCGTTTTTTTAACCCAAATTTCAGTAACAGCAATAGATAATAATGGTAAAAGAGTACAAACAGCATTGATGCACACTTGATCTTGGTGTTTTATCATATTATAGTGTGTTCATGTGGGATGAATTTTCGAGACTTTTTGGCATTTAAGTAGAAACAGTGAACCATACTTGAAAATTGCTTCAGGACGTGATGCATCTGGCGGAAGCAAAAACTTTTCCTACTGATGACGCAGCATTTTGTGAATTCTGGTGATCTTAATGCGTTCAAAACCCGGACAAAAAGGCAAATTGAACGTTCCGTTGAAGAAATTAAAATTTATGTTCATTATCTCGCACTCTTATTTTGCTGCTGAGCAACGGATTTGGTTTATGGGGAGAGCAATTGACTGTGTAGCTATAGCTTGAAGAAACAGGTTGTGATCTAACTTGATGAGCTGTCCATGACCATGACCTACATATACTGAAAATTGAATAGTTTCTGTGTGATGTTATATACATTGAGGAATTTTTTCTAATTGCAGTACTCATCTGAACAATACTTTTGCTTGTACACCAAACTTTAACTCGTGCTTTCTCTATTTGGGCTGCCGCACCGCAATATCAAGTGGAAAGAATTATGAACAGTCACATTAATAAAATTTAACACACAAATCTTCAAATGCATCTTGGAATCTCCAAAAAACGCTCGCACTTCAACTAGTCAACTTGTTCAATATTCTATTTTCCACTGTTTTTTCAAATTATATTCATGATTCGGGGCGATGCTTAGAAAATTTAATAATTAGATATATTTGAAATGTACCATCCGTGGACGGTTTTCAAAACATTTTGCGTTGTCGTAACTGTACAGCCGGCAGTAAAATTCTACCTGGCGACTTGGCTACATTAAATTTTGATATTTTTGACCAAAATTTAAATATGTGTACGTTTCTTCAGTGAGTATACAGTATAGCATCTGGCAACATGAAAGGCTGCCAGATGCTTTGAGCGCTACGCTTGTTTTTAAAAACTTCAAGCATGAGGATTTCGACAAGAAACATCAGCGCGTAAAGTAGACAAGTCAACAGAAGGAGTTTTACGGCCAGTTGTCCCGCTACGACTGCGAAAAAGGCTTGAAAATTCTCTGAGGAGAAATATCTACTTCACATCAATAAAATTCCCTTCGTACTCACGCAAATAAGCCCTAGGTAGTTACACACGTATGTATGCACACACGTAAGTAAGTACTCATGTATGTTGGTAGGTACGCGCGTAAGTACACACAAACGAATGCATGTAAGTAAGCGTATGCGCGAATTTAGAAATAAGTGAAAACGTACAGAAATAAGTACTTACGCACGCGGGTGAGTACCTACGTACTTATGTACGCAAGTTATATGAACGTAACCACGAATTACACGCGTAAGCCCTTACGTACGCTTTGGTATAGAAATACGGCATACTTTCATACGCACGTAAGGATATAAGTATATATGTATATACGCACGCGCGTACAATTGGAAGTACGTTCATCAGCTCAGCGCACTTCAGTGCCTAGTACGCGTCTCGAGTCTCAGCGCATACGCTCTGCGCTCCAGGCTTTGACACTGAGCTCTCGGCGTCCTCACTGCCTGCCCAAAAATGCACATTTCTGCGCCGATCCAGCGGCGGCCAGGCGCTGCCAGTGACGCCAATTCTGCACTGATTAGCTCCGTCGGCAGTTTTTTTAGAGTAACAAAAGAAAATTTATCGATGAAGTCAAGCGATACTACATTTTCATTGAATGAGGGAATATCAGTCGTCATGTATAGAGCTGTGCAACGTTTGGAAAGAAGGAATGGTAGCTCGAAATATTTTCAAAGCCACAATTTTCAACTTGAAGCGTTTTTACATCTCTTTAAACTTAAAGGTAACAGGTATGAGTACAGTAATTCTAGGGGTATAAGTCTACAGAGTGTCGTTGGGAAGCTGTATGGAAGAGTTTTAATTGGAAGAGTGAGAGTGATGACGGATCGTGTGCTAGCTGAAGAACAATGTGGTTTTAGAAGTGAAAGAGGTAGTGTGGACCAAATGTTTGCTGTGAGGCAGGTAAATGAGAAATATTTAGCAAAAGGTAAAGATGTATATTGGGCATTTTTGGATCTAGAGAAGGCGTTTGACAGAGTGGACCGTGAGGCTCTATGGCAAATTGTGAGCTTGTATGGAGTGGGTGGGAGACTGTTGAATGCGATCAAGAGTTTCTACGATGATAGCAGAGCATGTGTGAGAGCAGCGAATAAGGTGAGTGAGTGGTTCCCAGTTGTGACAGGTGTGAGACAGGGATGTGTGATGTCGCCGTGGTTGTTTAATTTGTTTATGGATGGTGCGGTGAGAGAAGTGAATGCCAGAGTGTTGGGAAAAGGTGCTTAGTTGGTGGGACAAAATGGTATGTATTGGGAAGTGTGTCAGCTGTCAGCTGTTGTTTGCGGATGATACTGCGCTTGTGGCTGATTCAGGGGAAAAACTGCGGAGACTGGTTGCAGAGTTTGGTAGAGTATGCGAAAGGCGTAAATTGAGGGTATATGTGAATAGAAGTAAGGTGATGAGATGTTCAAGAGGTGGAGTGTTTGGAACTTTGAATGTGAGGATGAATGGTAAAATGTTAGAGGATGTAGAGCATTTTAGGTACCTCGGGTCGGATGTGGCTGTTAAGGATAGTATGGAAGTAAAGGTGAGGCATCGAGTGAGTGAATGCTGTAGTATAAGACATTGGGTACAACGAGGGAAGTTTTTCAATGCAGGAGTTTGAGTTTAAGAATGAATGTTATAAGAGAGGATTGTATGAAAGCTTGATCGTGCCAGTTTTGATGTGTGGAGCAGAGTCCTAGGGGTTGAGAGCAGCTGAGAGGAGAAAGTTGGATGTGTTTGAGATGAAGTGTTTGAGGAGTATGTATGGAGTAACAAGAAGAGGTAGGATCAGGAATGAGTTGGTTAGGGAGCAGACGGGTGTTATCAAAAAATTGAGCAGGCGAGTGGATGAAAGAGTGCTGGGATGGTTTGGGAATGTTGAAAGAATGAATGTTGAGCGACTGATAAAAAAGATTTATCTGTCGGAAGTGAGTGGTCTTAGAGCACGAGGTAGACCACAGATGAGTTGGATGGATGGGGTGAAACGTGCTTTGTATGAGAGGGGTCTGACTGTGGACGTGGCGAGAAGGATGACTGCGGACAGAAGTGAGTGGGGGCAGTGCATATGAAAGTAATTTTATTTTTGACGTGGTACTGGAAGCTGCCCGCGTGTGATGGGGTTGACCTGTCCTGTGCGGGGGGAAGGGCTGAACTCAATGCAATGAAGCGGTCGGGGTAAACCAGCTATGGCTGTCTGGCCTGACTGCGGAAAGTGGTTGTGCTGGGCTGCTGCTGATCTTAGCAGTTCTGTGCGGCCAGTGCTGCCTCTCTCGCCTTCTAGTGACTATAAGGGTGGTGATTGTGGCCTGCTGTCGGCTACCCTCCCATGGGGAGGAGAAGCCTGGTATATGTATGTACATCTCTTTATTGAACTGTACCAGACTTATTTTGTAACTGATGATTATTAAAAGTTATATAACTCTGATTTGAAAAGGGAAGTTGTGTGATGTTTTCTCGCCTTCCTAAATTCCCTGTTCCAGTGAAAAAAAAACGGAATCAAACTTGGTGATATTGCGAGAAAAAATGAAAGAAAAATAATTTTTTCGTTTAATTTGTTTAAGTTAGAGGCACGGATGAATGTCTAGCGCAAGCAAGCACGTCTATGTTTCTAATTTCTATTGTATGAGATTTAATTTTTGGAAACTGTATTTTGTATACACTTATTTTATAGAGAAAAAGTACCACTGTGAATCTTCTAACATTTTACAGAGCTTACGTACTTATGTTTCTTAGCCACTCAACGATAGATTAAGCCAACTTAATTTTTCGCTTTCGCTAACTTAATTACTAACGATTCGCAAGTTAACAGTACAACACCGAAATCCTTCGCACAATTTTATTCTATTATCTACATTACTATAGCGTGTAGCGGTAGCGGTAGCGCTGTAGCGGCGAAATCTCGTATCGCTACTAAGTATTAGCGGGCGCTACCGCTACATTGCTTACAGTGTAGCACCGCGCTACTGCTACTTGTAGCGCACTACTGCCTACCTCTGACTACCTGGTTATTTACAACCATTATGTTCTACAATATAGAAATGTTAGGAATTACAAAGGCTTTTCTAAATTTATTTAATATACTTACGAACGCAAAGTAATTACATGTTTGAAGAGAAAATAGTGCAGTTTTGTTTTAGCTGTGACCATATTGAATGTGTTTAGTTTTAAATTAAAAAAGAGTGAACGTTAGAGATTATTCCACCTAATTTCTTTGGTATTGAACTTAAGACAGCAAAGACAAATTTTACATTCCGTTCTGGTTGAATGTAGGGTAACAGAAGTGTTTGATGAACATTCTAAAAAAATCTATTTTTTTTTATTTGGCCGTAAACAGTAGTAACTAACGAACGATGCGCCTTGCCATCTGTGCCTTTTTTCACATCCATTTATCATTTTATCGACAGCTTATTTCTATCCAGGCAAATTTACATGCCGGCTATTCATACTAATGTGCTCTCCGTGGTACAGTGGTTAAGGGATCGGGCTCGTATGTTGGAGTCGCGGATTCGTATCCCGGCGCTGGCGCGGAGATTTTCCCCGTTGGGTATAAGGGAAAGCTCAAGCACAATACCCCACTCAACCCAGGTGTCGGAAATGGGTACCGGCTTTACTGGGGAACCGTCATGGTGTCCTATATATAGGGTTAGTTATAAGACATTTGAAAAACCAATGCTAAGATCATATGTATCAGGCTTGATTGGAAATAAAGCATCCCAAAGATGCCGATGTTCTATGGACCTCTGTAGCACAAGGTCAATTCTTTGCACAGGATGAACGATTCATTGCTCATTGCTCAGAATGACCCCCGAAAGCCATATGGGGGAAATTCTCAAACTTCTATTAAGTAGGTAATTTTATGAGAAAAGCAATTGGAATGAATAAAAAAGATTTTTCAAGCAGTCATGTTAATGACTTGTAACGCTGTGCAAATTTCTTATAAGAAGGTTGATGAATGCCTAAAGTGTGACTGGTCCATAGCACGGTGCTGACAACGGTTGAGTTGTGTAGTATCGTAGTGATGTAACACTCTAAATTTTACGGGATTATTTCATTCACTGTTTCTATTGCGTATTCGGGCAATGTGCCCAAGTTATAGCTACCTCACTTTGAATATAAATATCAGCATCCACCGACCTATTTTTCTTGAATATTTCGTTATAAGCACGACATGATTGAAGTCAGCGACAAAATAAGTTACGCATTTCATCTATATGGCATTGTTTTTATGAAAAGTTGATGCTTATAGTACAGTTTCGATATTAATCATGAAAACGAAAAATTTGAAGTCCCAGTGTTTATGAAATACGTCTGATAACTATTTTTATCCGCATGCACTCACGGTGGATGTCACTTTTTGCTTCCTGAGAACCTAATAATAAGAGTCACTTCAGTATAAACGTCAATAATATGACGAAGATACGTGACATCACCAATACTCTTACGAATTCGTGAGACATACTCGCGTTGTTTTTTGCCGTGCTTGAGGACCGTTTGCCTGGAACGATAACATCAGCCTCTGGAACCCCGGTTGGCAGGCGCCGTAATTTATTGCACCATAAACCCCCTACTAAAGAGCTCTCATTGATCGACACCAGAGGGCGGGCTCAGTTCTTCAATCCAAGTGTAAAGTTAGGAGGCAATTAGAGCGATAGTGGCAGACCACACAGAGGGTCGTGTAGCTTGCTCACCTGGTAGCCTTTTAGGAACCATTAAATGACTCATTTGAGCGCGCGCGGCCGCGGACAGCCGTGATAAGCTTCGCATTCGGTAGCAGCTGCCGCGGGAAACGCAGCGTGGTGCGAACCCGCCTTCATTAGCTGGCTCACTTCCACTCAAAGATCGAGTTTTTCCGGCCTTGATGCTGTGTTCTGCATTTTTCCACTGAACTTGCATGAAAATGGGGTAAATGTTTCGAGTTCATGATTGCAGTGTGCTAGTTGCATGCGAAGCACATCATTTATTGCCCAACGTTTATTTAATTGCAGCTACAGCTTGTAAGAGGAAAAAAATGTGGGTGAATAATGATCAGAACAGACCCTACACTTGTTCCAAACAATGTTGTGTGTTCAGGAATGTGAATGTATTTTGTGAGGAATTTTCAATCGCTATTCACGGATGTTAAATAGTTTTGAATTCATATGATTGGTGTGGTAATTTTAAAAGTACCTCGCAAATGTTAATAATCCTTTTAAGTTGATAATTCAGGATTCATACAATATTTTCAGAAATAAATGAGAAGCTGTCAACAAAGCCGTATGGACTATTCGCTATTGTACATAAGACTTAAGGCTAATCGATTGTTGCACGGTTATTTTACCTTCGATAACGGTTAAGGGTTACTTTAGATTGTGAAATGTGTTCAGGCAGCTCAGCAAGAAAATCCCATGCGCGTTTTCGTGAGACCCATTTGAGGGTTGTGAAATTTATTGGTCACTTCGCGATTCCCTTCAGGCCTGAATCAAAAACGGTTATTGAGATGCAAAAAGCTGTTTCTCTAAATTTCAACTCGAAAAACATTCAATAGTTAATTTAAATGTTATTTACTATTTACCATCTGAAAGCTCTTAATGCTGGAAAATTGTTCGGTTCTATAGGTTTATCGTAGATAACTTCTGAGGTACTGTGGTTCTTTCACGTACTGTCATTATCCGAGATTATACCTACTGTATTAGATTGCTGCTTGGAATTAGTTTACAAAGTTCTATAACAGAAGAAATTAGCATTGGCAATCTGTTTAGATTTTGAAACGTTTGCTAAATCGTATTTCTTCTTCGTCCGATGACACATTCGAAGAAGTAAAGTAAACGTTTAGATTTTGCGTCAGTCATCTAACAACGAGAGTATACAAGGTAGATGTTACCTATCTCTTTTAGGTTATGGCAAATGTTAAATGCGGAGAGTCAGAACCCGAATGAAGGCTAGAAAGAACGGTGCGAAGGAGCTCTGCCTTGAGTACAAATATAGGACAGACTACAAGACAGCGCTGCCTGAGTTAAGAGTTAATGAGGCTCTCTGGTCGTGAAGTTAACAGCAACCTTCTGGTTCATTTTATTCTCGTGAAATATTTCACTGCCAGCATTCCTGTGTGTACGAGCGACAAGGACATTAGGAAGCTTTGGAAACAGAAATGTTTCGGATGTATAGCTACAAGACCGCCTTTCCCAGGGGTGACAACGTATAATAGTAAATTAGCCAAGCTTCTAGTTATTCCTGAAAACGTTTAGTGTGCAAGTATAAGCATTTGAAATTCAGCATTGCAAGGTTACATTTTGAGCAGCATATAATAGAGCACTGTACGAGACTGTTAACAAAAAGCGCTGTTTATTATCGTTCTATGAATGAAGCAGAGCCTTCGCTGCTAGATCGCTCTCGGAAAACCAGATAAATGCTTAGTCGACTGCTCGCTGGATCTCCGTCCCCATCACTTTGCTCTATCTTATTTTTTTTTAACGCAACTGAAAGTAATTGTTAGCATTGCTTCATGTATGGACTCAATCCTCAGTCATGTTTAAATACCCTAAAATCTCAGATTAGTTCGAAAACCAAGCTGTCTTACTGTTTTCTTGTGCTCATATAAGGAGTTTGTATCGTTCTCTTCTTGACGCTTTAACAAGTTTTTCGATATAAATTTGCTCGCTAGAAATACGCTTGCTGAAGAAATATGCTTGCTCTAGTCGATAGAGGCTGTGCCAGTAACTGTACGTCATTTCTATACCTTGTGAATTGCTTATGGTGCCAGCTGCTCTGTAACATCGCGGTTGATAATTCCAACGGTTTTCAAGGTCACTCTTTGATCACTTTTATCTTTGGACGTCATTTTACGAGAACTCTTTTTCGCCGACGAACCAAATAGATGACATGTGTGCACAAGACTATGTGCAAGGGCCCTGCAAAAATTTAAATATATTTAGACATTTATATAAATCTGTTGGCATTTAAATATTTCTGTCGGCAATCCGAAATGATTGGGAGTCGATAACACCCCCATAATTTTATACTCGTTTCTATTTCACCCATCCTTATCTTCATCACTGTGTAACGATGATACTCCTAGAGGATCCATCAATAATTTTAGGGACTGGCATGTTGAGATCTGGTGGAAGTTGTGTAATTAGGTTGGCAATATTATGTTTTATTTTCAAAGAACATGGTGAAAATTTGAATATTAGAATTAACTTTGAATCAGGGGATATGTGTGCAAACAAGCAATTCATACCCGAAATATACATAAGGCCAAAGTCAATCATCAGTGAATGGAATAATTGATGTATTTCAATGATAAAAGATGCTGCCACTGCTCTATCACACGAGACCACTCAGCTTCCCCCAGAGCGACGCCGCTCCCAGAATGCAGCAGAGCTCGGTCCCGCCTGACCCCGGCACCAGCGGCCCACTTTCCAGGAGACGCACTTAGGCACAAAGAAACGTCTCCGAGTCCATTAGTCGACTCACAATCCCTGTAATTTTTGTATTCATGACAAGAATCTAATTTTTATTCCTGCAGAAAATCCTCTGTGAAGAATGCAGGAAGATGATGAAGGAGATTTTCATTACGACGCGGTATGTCACGAGAGACCCTGCCTGCACAATCGTGTCTCGGCAGCGGGCAATGAGCAATGAAAAGACGTTATGAGCTTATTTGTGCGGTAAAAAATATATCCGTCGTGTAACTGGAGATCGTTCATTTTGCTCGGCTATTAGAGTCACGTAAGCGATTGCAAATCGTTTTGCAGCCTCTTAATGTGCCTCGGCTCATCAATACAAGTGGCAGTTGTTGGGCGTGCTACAACTTAGTCGAGTAGTCACTAGACATGTTGCGATACAGAGAAGGGGTGGGTTTAGGACCCCCTTTCCATACGCTGAGGGAATTCCAACCCCCGTACACATGTTATAGTATTATCCTTTATGCTTGCGTACACCTGTATACCAGACATGGAGAATAAAAGAATTTGAAAGATTAAGACACATTTATTTTTGAGATGAACACGTGGATAAACACACAAGGCATGGGAACGAATGATTTGAAATGGCACAGCGGCGTCAATGAAAAATACGTAAGTTTCTACCGCCACAATATTTAAACACGACATCATACAAATGTACTGCTTACCGAGTCTTCAAGTTACAAATACTCCCTCGTTGACAACGATTCACGCATCCGCAGTAACACAAATCATAATATTTGCGAGCGTAACACATCACGATTTAACCTGGAATTGTGACACGGTGTCGAATCATACAACGGGAAGTCGATCCTCGACTAAATAGACACAATAAATCGGTTGCCTACAAAATTAGATGATTCTTCACGATACTTTGGAAAGCACTTATCTGTGTGCTGCTCTACATCTGAAATTGAACTTCAATCACCACCTGAAAGAGCTTTTACAACCATAAAACACTCGCACTTTTGATAATAAATGATTCACTGATGGGTATCCACTGCCGATACTATTGCTCACTGCTGATGTTCCGCGTCGTTCACAGCCGATGTTATTGCTCACTGCTGATGTTCAGCGTCGTAGCTTTAGGGTTGCCGCAGGTGTAGGCTTATGTCTTGCCCGCGCTGCAGCGATGCCTCTGCCGCTCCCTCATCGTGCCGCCGGCATTCCAACTCGAGTTCACAGCCGCCGTGGTGCCTGGAGTGTCTTAATTAAGAGTTTCAATGGCAAGCCACTTCACTGTAGATTTGCGCGTTGCTTTACGCATTGTGGGTGGACGAACTTAACTGTTTGCCATTTGCAATGTTGACGACTGCCGCTGAAGTTGACTGTGAGTTCGACCCCGATGCACAGATGTTGAATGCTCTTGGTTGAATCTCCGACGCGTTTATTCATGACGATCACCGATGCGAGGCTGGTTTACTTCGATTAGGCTTCCTTTGTAAGACGATGCTTCAATGACTTCCGACGTCCAACGTTATTTTATGTGCCTCGAATTATTAACTTTCAAGTTGCAATTGGGTATAAGGCCAGCCGACGAGGCTGGCCTATTGTGTAGAACACCCTCAGACGTCTTGCGCAGTCTCTCACGTGTGTTCAAAAATTCCCCCTCCTGCTTCCTTCTACGGGCCTTATATGTGTTTCGCTTCCCTCTTTCTCGATCGTTCTCGACGCTTCTATTCTACAGAGGCAGCATCTGCAACCTCATTGGCGGAATTCTTGCTTATTCTGACGTCTGGGACTCTCATTGGTGTGTTCTCAGACACACCTTCTTGCGTCATTCCTTTGGCAAGCGGTGATTGGCTCCGGTTGTGCGGGCCTGTGTTCAGACGTCCCGTCCGCCTCCTTGCCCTGGAAAACCTCGGCTTGTATCGTGCGTGTGTTCGTGTGTGCGTCGTTCTCTATGCCTGCGCTCGCCGCACTTGAGGCCGCGACATCTGACACGCCTACATCTACCCCAAACAATCGCCGCTTGTTTTTCCGACCGAACAGTGACGAATTGTCCTTACACACACGGATAAACTTTGGTCGACATTCTCACGCTCGAGAATAACAGTGATAACGGTTTTTTAGACATTTCCTAAGGCGAAGTATTTTTGCAAAAAAAATGAAAATATGAATTTACGAGACATGTTTCCCAAAATCTTGTGAGGGTAGTATTTCTGGACAATACCCTCATCGCCCCAGAAAAATTTGGGCCAACTTGCAAAGTTGGTTCAAATTTTCACCCGTTAATTTTAATTATGACCGTGACATATCCCTTACGTTTAAAAATTAGAAAATGTTCATCCCCTTCTTTCAATTCCTTCGCTTTCCCCGACATCAGAATGTCCTTACGTATCACCTCATGATTTACCTTCTTGCAACACGCCTATGTTGACGCTTTTATAACAAAAATTCATTAATGCCTGACACACACTAAATAATTGAAACGCATTTCTTACACCCATTATTGTAGTACGCAAATAGCAAAGAACACAGTAAAGATACCGCACATATCCGACAACTTGCACGCATCAAATAAAACACACACGACATATTATTCTCAAATTGCCCTCGGCAAATTCATCAACATAAATAAACATATAAATTAGAGATCGGAAAAATCGGCGAATTTGTTACAAGTGGAGACATCCTTTCAGCTTTCTCGGTTGCAATCCACCCAAAAACACAATCTCAAATGGAGGTAATTTTCCAACCTCAAGTTTTCTTCCTCATAGTTATCATTTCATCCTGTGATTCAAAGTAGACGTTTTTCTTGCAACAAAAACTTGCTGTTGCTCCTCCTGCGCGCCTAGCTTCAGCTTGTTGTTGTTGTTCCTGTGACTTGCTGCTCCTCGGCTTGCTACTGATCCTCGGCTTACTACCGATCCTGGCTCGCTACTGATCCTGGGGAGGGGCCCCCTGCTGAGACTCGAAGTTACTGAAGCTTTTCCATTAAAATTCATCCTTGGCGTCACGTGAACTCGTGGAAATTCCGTAGATTCTCGTTGCGTCAAATCGCGGACAAATCCTGTAGATTACGGCGTCAATACGCGTTGGACTCCCACGTCGGAGCTCATAAGCTCTTTCATTATAATTGTAGAAAATGAAGCACATTTATTTGCGAAGACCTTCAGGTTTTGTTCTCAGTCAGCTCGGCGCCTAGCATGACATCAACCCCTTAGGTTCGCGTTATAGTGCTAAGATCAACTTCCGTAAATACGCGTTTAATTGTCTAACATGGTTACTTGGTAATCGAGAGACAGCGCATTACATGGTCGCTCAACGTAAGACTGGTTCCTCGGTTTCCTTCAAATCTGCCTTGAGTGAGGCGGACGTCAGCTACGCGAAGAATTCCTACATACATACATAAAATAGTTAATTCGGCATCCTCAACCAACTCTAGACAAAGCCGAAATTCGTTCGACGGTGTTACTAATCAGTTGATTCACCTAAATATTTCGAAGAAAATAATACATCTCATTCCAGTAACTTACGACCAGCCCCATTTTTCAATCGTAGGCGTCGATTACCTTGGCACAAGACTATATGAACATTCTTACACATGATGTACGAACTCGCAGGAGATTTACCTTGTCGGCCGAAATCCTGAATACGCACCAATAAAAAAAACATATACATTGGGTATTGGCAAGGCGTCTAACTTTACGTTATACTCTGCCGCGAAGGCTTTTCTAACGATCAGACATTATGCCAACACCGACACACAAGAGAAAATTACACATGAATTGGGTACTATCAGGTCATCGGACTTTACGTTATACTCGGCCGCGAAGGCTTTTCTAGCGATCCGACATTCTAACAATACCGACATACCAAAAAAAAATTACACACACATTGGGTATTATCAGGTCATCGGACTTTACGTTATACTCGGCCGCGAAGGCTTTTCTAGCGATCCGACATTCTAACAACACCGACATACAAAGAAATGCAGAAATAAAATATCCGATTCTCAGCCCCAGATTCAGAGCAGCACATTTAAATGATTCCACGTTGCTCGACGACATCGTTCGTACATACAATTTGTATATATTCTTTCTGTTTCAAAGTTTCACTAACGTCGTCAAACAACGCATTAAGGGAATTACCACCCTAATGATTATCATACCCACAGAACAATGAACAAAAATGAAGTTAATGACGTATACCAATGATGTTTGAGAATGACCAGTGTCAGCGTCAACAACATTATGGGGAAAGAGTGATCAAGAAATTCCCACACAACGGCGCTCACACCTTCACCAGTTTGACTCAAATAACTCGTCATTTTTGATACGACACATTTATAAATCAATGTTACAGATCATACTCTCTCAGACGTTCCCTACTTTCATATCCTACATTCCAACCTCACGTAATACCACACCTAACTTCACGCACAAGAGAATTTTATAGCCTTGGCTCAGAACGGCCATAAATTACATAGCTTCGCTGCACCGCAGACTGTCACGCTGATTCTTATTGTTAAGATAAATTCCATGTATTCACTGCAATGCTTTTCATTTCAATTCTCACGCTGTATTAAATCCATCTAACAGAAAATAAAGTCTCCATATGGAATATTGTACATTTCCGACAATGTGAAACGCTCATATTTCCGTGAAGCTAACTCGTTAACTTTGCCTAAGCAAGAACACACTCTCAGTGTCACACAATAATTCAGTTTGAATTACCGACGAGAATGGACAGCATCATTTAAGAGTTTATAAAAATATTAAATGCATTACGCTTGCAACTTCAAACACGAAATTTATATATCGAGTATTGTAGCTGACTTCATGAAATTCTCACTTTGATACAGCAAAAATCCTCCTTGATACAGCAAATCTCCTCTTTAATTTTCATTAACTCCTTAGGAACAAACTCCAATTGGGTGGTATATTCCAGTGTTAACAAAATTATTAAAAGTTTCAATTCATCATGGTGAGCATCAACTTGAAAGTTCCTATTCTGGGCAATCAACGATTTAAACAAAAATGCGAGCTCAAAATTCAATACGCGCTCAAACTGATAGAGAAAAATTATTTTATCGGCGACATTTAACCGTTTAGACTACAAAAAAAATTGCATTTAATCCACGTGTTCCCTTAAAATCTACAGACACTTAATATAATAAAATTCCTTCCCACCTGAAGGCAGCTAGGATTGAATAATCTTAAATGACCACGCTCTACCGTCGAATTCACATCAAAAGGAAATTTTTAAACATCATGAATTTATAAAAGTCAAGGTAGCAAAATTTTTATGCTCAGTGAATTTGATATAAAGGTATAGATTAACTCATGTCAGTGTCGAAATGGATTGTATACTTGGCACATGGGAGAATTTACCCAAAATATTTAATGATTTTAGTGTCTTATTATTGAAGCAATTACTCAAATTCTCACTCTGATGTACTGGAGCTTATCTCAATGATCTTGTGAATAGAAAAGGAGGATGAATTTACTTTACTTAACACACGAGCAGAGGCGTCATTTATTTCTAAATGCCTAAAATTAGACCACGAACTGAATGTGCAGCATCGTTGAAAATCATCACTTACTTTAAAACACTACATTTAATTTTTATTCTAAGCACCGCCACTTAATTCATTCCACAGGTTGCAACAAGAATTTACCACCCCTTTGATAGCAAGGAAATTGATTCTCAAAATTCCCATCACTGCTTCTCAGCAGATGTCAATTTAAATAATTGAAGCACTCAAATATCAACGAATGAAAATATGAATTATGTTGCTAAAGCTGATTGGAGAAGCTTGACACACACGAGGCCAAAAATTCTGCAAATTATTTTGAGCAAGTTATCATAAAAAAAATTCCAACTAGATTAATTACTAAATGTCTCAAAGCCCAGAAAATGTAAACTTGTTTCAAAGATTCACTTGAGATAAGGCGGCGTTTGCTGAAGTTAATGCGTCATTTCCCACAGCCAATGCTTCACACCTAAACCCAGTTAAACCTAATAATTTAACAGATCATAGAAAAATTCAACCAAAAATTCAGCACTCAAGAAAAATTTTATCGGACACATTGTCAAGAAACTAGCGTGACTAAATTGTGCTGGCTCTCGGATGCACCAAAAATAAAGTGTTCCAAGAAGACACCGCTATAAATTGACCTTTGATGCAATATTCACTCAGATGACGTTACTTGAATTAACTTAGCGGCACAAAAAAATGAGCAAAGATTCCAGAAGGTATAAATTTCTCGTAGCATTTCGAAAACTTAATGGCCATGGATTACACACAGTCAAGTACACTTCAAATTAGGCGTTCAGGAAATGGTTAGACTGCAGCTCCCAGAATCTCAAATTTTAGTACTCCGTCCTCCAACAGCGCGATCGGCGGTAGGCATCGGTATACAGCACGCCCGGTGCAGGCGACGGCACCGCTCTACGTTAGAATTTTTACTCCAAAAATTGGAATGTCCACGAAATGACACAGGGTGTTTGTACTTGCAGAAAATTCTGCTTAATTATCGAGCGACTGTTTGACTGAATTAAAAGAAACAGAAATTTTTGGACAACTGAAAATTAATTCCTTTAAATTTCCAAGCTGACATACAGACAGTACGCTTGCATAGGACAATTAATATATATTTCTCCTGTTGCGATACAGAGAAGGGGTGGGTTTAGGACCCCCTTTCCATACGCTGAGGGAATTCCAACCCCCGTACACATGTTATAGTATTATCCTTTATGCTTGCGTACACCTGTATACCAGACATGGAGAATAAAAGAATTTGAAAGATTAAGACACATTTATTTTTGAGATGAACACGTGGATAAACACACAAGGCATGGGAACGAATGATTTGAAATGGCACAGCGGCGTCAATGAAAAATACGTAAGTTTCTACCGCCACAATATTTAAACACGACATCATACAAATGTACTGCTTACCGAGTCTTCAAGTTACAAATACTCCCTCGTTGACAACGATTCACGCATCCGCAGTAACACAAATCATAATATTTGCGAGCGTAACACATCACGATTTAACCTGGAATTGTGACACGGTGTCGAATCATACAACGGGAAGTCGATCCTCGACTAAATAGACACAATAAATCGGTTGCCTACAAAATTAGATGATTCTTCACGATACTTTGGAAAGCACTTATCTGTGTGCTGCTCTACATCTGAAATTGAACTTCAATCACCACCTGAAAGAGCTTTTACAACCATAAAACACTCGCACTTTTGATAATAAATGATTCACTGATGGGTATCCACTGCCGATACTATTGCTCACTGCTGATGTTCCGCGTCGTTCACAGCCGATGTTATTGCTCACTGCTGATGTTCAGCGTCGTAGCTTTAGGGTTGCCGCAGGTGTAGGCTTATGTCTTGCCCGCGCTGCAGCGATGCCTCTGCCGCTCCCTCATCGTGCCGCCGGCATTCCAACTCGAGTTCACAGCCGCCGTGGTGCCTGGAGTGTCTTAATTAAGAGTTTCAATGGCAAGCCACTTCACTGTAGATTTGCGCGTTGCTTTACGCATTGTGGGTGGACGAACTTAACTGTTTGCCATTTGCAATGTTGACGACTGCCGCTGAAGTTGACTGTGAGTTCGACCCCGATGCACAGATGTTGAATGCTCTTGGTTGAATCTCCGACGCGTTTATTCATGACGATCACCGATGCGAGGCTGGTTTACTTCGATTAGGCTTCCTTTGTAAGACGATGCTTCAATGACTTCCGACGTCCAACGTTATTTTATGTGCCTCGAATTATTAACTTTCAAGTTGCAATTGGGTATAAGGCCAGCCGACGAGGCTGGCCTATTGTGTAGAACACCCTCAGACGTCTTGCGCAGTCTCTCACGTGTGTTCAAAAATTCCCCCTCCTGCTTCCTTCTACGGGCCTTATATGTGTTTCGCTTCCCTCTTTCTCGATCGTTCTCGACGCTTCTATTCTACAGAGGCAGCATCTGCAACCTCATTGGCGGAATTCTTGCTTATTCTGACGTCTGGGACTCTCATTGGTGTGTTCTCAGACACACCTTCTTGCGTCATTCCTTTGGCAAGCGGTGATTGGCTCCGGTTGTGCGGGCCTGTGTTCAGACGTCCCGTCCGCCTCCTTGCCCTGGAAAACCTCGGCTTGTATCGTGCGTGTGTTCGTGTGTGCGTCGTTCTCTATGCCTGCGCTCGCCGCACTTGAGGCCGCGACATCTGACACGCCTACATCTACCCCAAACAATCGCCGCTTGTTTTTCCGACCGAACAGTGACGAATTGTCCTTACACACACGGATAAACTTTGGTCGACATTCTCACGCTCGAGAATAACAGTGATAACGGTTTTTTAGACATTTCCTAAGGCGAAGTATTTTTGCAAAAAAAATGAAAATATGAATTTACGAGACATGTTTCCCAAAATCTTGTGAGGGTAGTATTTCTGGACAGACAAAAGTTATGGAGAATATTATGGTTCCACATGTCATCATGTTTCGCTATAGTAGTTCAAATCTCTAGTGAGCAGCGCAGAATTTTTGAAAGAGAAAAATAAAAACTCGAATTTTGTTCTCGGAAAATGTTTTCAAACCATTCATCATTCTGATTTATATCTGAGTTTGCTAGTTTTTTGTTCTGCAGAAGTATTTTCAAATAATGCAGAAGAAGAGTAATGTCAGTGACTGAGAAATATATTTGTTTTTGTTCACGATAAAATAGGTTCGTGATGGTGTATTCATTAAAAGTCGTTCAGTCGGTTGCAAGAGTCAAGTCGCATAGCCTGGAAAATTGTGCTTGAGCTCGATATTGTGACGACGCGACTAAATAATCTCCAAGTAGCAGCAAATAGCAACTATTAATGGGAAATTAAAACAAAATCTATGACCTGTAGTGGAGGAAAGATATTAACGGTGCTGGTACCACCTTTGACGAGTCGACATTAGTTTCATATCCGTCGAGACGCGAACCAAACTTGTGTGTTATTTCAGATGCATGTACATTCCTCGCTCAAATCTAATCATGGACTAATAAATAAATAATTTGGCAGGTAGAGCACGCAAAATGACTTTCGATCCGTACTTTAGCCAACAAGCATTGAACCGTCAATAGAAGGGTTTTCGCAGCTGAACATTTTTCTGTTTCGATTCTGCCGCCATATAATTGTTTCCAATGAAGGTACCTTCACATTTCTGAGAAAAAATAATTCGTCCAACAGTACATTTTGCTTATCGTGAATGAGTTCCTATATGAGAAGATCACAATAAAATATACAACATGGAATGCAAGGTAGATTTGCTACTCAAGAATTAAATAATGGAAATTCTGCCAACCTTTTTTGAAGAAAATTATAGATGTCGATAATTAGATATAGGTATGATTACATTTTTTTGCATAAAGGAAATTGAGAAACATTTGATGAACCCTACGGACATTTTTTCTTCATATTGTGTTTGACTTAAGCTGAAACGAATTTTCATCTTCTACTAAACTCTGATAGATTCACGAAATTCAATTTCCAGTCCACGTACCTACAGTGGGAGTGAGGAGGGGAATTTCGTTGAGCGTCCCCTTATATTACTAAGAAAATATTGATCTCGTACGTTATTAGGGAGATATGTTGCTACTGTTTTTCACAAGATACTTCCGTTTCGTCAATATTTCCTATATCTCTTAAATTAGATTTCTATTTGAGATCTCCCATGCAGGTTAGTTAAGGTTTATTTGTCCTCTACTTCAAGCACCATTTTCCTCACGAAGAAAAGTGTTTACCGACTTCACTGAAGATTGAAAAGAGTAATCTGGCATGAAAATGCAAGTTTTATACTAGATTCTGGCAACATGGGCAGCATTGAGAAATGAGTTTCACAAAGCTCTTCAAACGCAGCAGCTTTTATTTTGTTGCGCAACCTCAAAGCGGTCCCGTGGCTGCTGATGATATCTATACCACAACTTAAGGTTCTCGCATCTCCGAAACGAATTTAAACTCTTCTCTCTACAGCACTGAAAAACACGCAGATCTTTCATTACTACAGCGATTGGTTGGATCGAACAAAAAAAGAAAATTATTTGTTTGCTCTAGTATTTATTAGAGATTTTCCACTTCACGCACTATAAAGTTCGAAGTTCAGAGGTGGGAGGGGGTGTTATTGTCATGGCTTTTAAGATAATTCCAACAACAGGCACAGGACCTCTTTAGCAAATGTAGCAAACAAATACAGTCGCGAACTTTCGCGAAACCGAAATCTACTCATTTGGCGGTTTCTCAAGAACAACGCTTACAGTTTTATTAAGTGTAACGCTCCTCGTTATTCACTGAAGTCAGTGAACTCGTTTTTATGACGAAAATAGTCGTGTTGTGGAGAGATAAGGAAGAGCAAGCAAATCCTACTGGCAATGTGCGAAAGATATTGCACAAATAATCTGAAACCAAAAATTCAGGAAATGTTGAAAAAAGGACACATAAAAAAAAGTATAGAGCAAAGCATCTATCACGGAAAGTAAGACATTAATTCTAGGTGTGCTTGTAAAAAATTGTTGTTTTCCAAAATAAAATAACTCTCCCTTGTGAAAAAGTTAAGAAATATAGTCTCCAAAGAAAGCGTCATCGCTTATCTATCTGTTCTTCAATTAGTAGATATTTTGCGAAGAAATTGTTCATATTTGAAGAAAATTATGCACGTAAGCCATTCTTTGATATCTTCGTAATTGTCAAAGCGTTGCTGCGACAGTGCGACAGATGTCCATAAAAACAAGTGGTATGCTGAAGTGACCAAGTCTGTGCGTACGGCCGCGAGTGGGGTGAAAGAGTTGTCAGCCGAGTGCAGAAATGGTCTCCCTGACGACGCTTCGCGTGATGATCAACACACCGTCTTGCTGCATGTGTAATGAGGAGATGCCTAGTCGTGCAACCTTGAGGCTTTCGAGTCAATGCATTAATCAAACAAATTGAACAGCTGTTGAAAGTAGCGAACGATATTCATCGTTTCACCTGGTGTGAGAAACTCATGGAATACCTCACCCTTCTGAGCCCACCAAATACACAGCATTTTCTCACTTCCGAAGCGATTTTGTTTTGCCACTGATGTGGACGGTTCTCCATTCGGTACACAGCAGCTGATTCAAGATTGTTTACAGAAGCCTCGGAAACATACCTGAAGGCTGTGCTCATCCCCAACACTACTGAAATATCATCATCAATGCCTGTTGCTCAGGCAGCACTGGATAAAGAAAGTTATCAATGGATCATCGTCTTCTGAATTGCATAAACTACAATCAACATAAGGGGTTCGAATGTGGTGATTTGAAACTAATGGCTATCGTGCTAAGCTAAACAAGGTACGTCCACAATGTACTGCTGCGTTATATGTGAGTGGGATAGACGCGTGAGACATGCCCATTACTATCAGACGGAATGGCTTGTATGAACAGCTTTCGTACCTGACACAAAAAAACGTTTCATACAAACCTCTAGTGAACCCTAGCAGTATTGTCCTACCACCGTTACACATAAACCTTGGACTTATGAAGCAATTTGCGAAGTCCCTAAACAAAAGTTCACGTGCATTCAAACCCTCAGGCCAAAAGTTTCCACGTTTAAGTACGGTAAACGTTAAACCAGAAATATTTATGGGTCCCAGAAACGAAAGCTTCTGCTAGACGAATGGTTTCAATCAATTCTCAATCTTTACGAGCTATATGTCTGACTATATTTTCGCAATGTTAGTAAACAATTCTTGCGAAACTTTGGAGCTGAAAATTTCAAAGACCTAGAGGAAGAACTTTATCAGCCAATGGAAAAATTGGATGAAACATGTCACTAAAACTGCACTTCATACAATCAAGCATTGATGTTTTCCAAGTAAATTACGGGGCTTTCAGTGACGAACAAGGAGAGCGATTCCATCATCACATTTCAGCAATGGAACAGCGTTACAAAGGAAAATGGTAAATTTTGATGCTATCAGATATTTTTCTGGATGATCTTCAGAGATTGTCCGGACCTCCGCCACAAGCGACAGGCCAAAATTCGACGTGTATAAAAGGCACAGTTTGTTAATTGTTGTGTGTACAATTGTATCCCCATAGCGTAATATTTTATAAAAGGAAGAATGATATAAGCAGGAAATCAAAGCCAGTAGGTAATTTTACGTTTTATTTTTGTGTTCTGTGATGATAAATCTATACATGACTGGTATTCTCATCTCTGTAATTTTTCGGTTATTGAACATTGATGCGTATTTTAAGAATGAAGATAGTGGTTGGCGTAAACAATGATATTCTAACTATCTTTTCCTTCGACGCTTGCTGAACAGCCTTCGTGAGACGGACGCAGAAGTAAAATGTATGATGAAAGAAATGTCTCACCCCGAGTGTCAACACGGGATCCATTCACAGCAAATTATAATAATACTGAGCAGCACAGACTTTGGTATTTCTAAAAAGGATGCAACTGACAGAAAACGACCGCGAGAAACTCATTCTCAATATATTGAAAACCATCATGAGAGGCAAATAGTTTTGTTGAAATTCATGATAAGCTTTTCACTCTATAATGTTTACGGCAATTTGGATTGAAGTCTTGCAGTATGAAAGGAAAGTGTGTTTGAAAATAATGGTGGATGAGCTGTCTAAATGTTCAATAATTTCACCTCTAGGTAATCCTCAGATAACATAACTGCAAGCTATATGGAAGCCAATGTTTCTTCACGAGTATTTATATATAAATCTTTTTTAAAAACAACTCTATTCAACATATATGATGGCAGTGGATAATTTAATTAAAAGCTGCATTTAACCTATGCAAAAATAGTGTGAAATTTTCAGTGTTTTCTGTCTTTAGTGGAAAAACAAGCAGAGCTGATCAGCAGGCAAACAAAGATGCCTCACAGCTCACGTCCTCTCTGAAACAACACGCCCTGATCCCATTCATGCACCTCATCACAGCTAAAACTCGTATTTAGCGTAAGTTAAAACAGTGAAAAATTGGAAATAACCGCTGGATAATGTGGCTGTTATATGAATTATGGTGATTCTAAATAGTAGCAGCCTCTAACTCCTTCCCTGGAAGGACATACGCTAGGAAGTCGTAAAGTATGTACTTCAGTTGCCATTAGCGTGTTATTCTCTCCTATTAACAAGCCAGGACGTGGGAAACTTCGTCTCAAAACTCCAGCAAAAAAGCCACTCGGTGAGTATCTGTGTAATTCCCTGTTACTTTTACAGGTGCGCTACTACATATGTGTATGCAGAACCCGAATGAAGAAGCTCGTGAAAATTCTCCTAAGGTTGTTCATATTATTGACTCTTATAATGCATGAAGAGTCTCAACTCAGTGAGGTTCAACTGCAATGCATGATCTTGTTCGAAGGAGTAATCTGTTTTGGATGCTCTATATTGTTCAGATGTGTTGTTTTGTTTGGTAGCGTCATTTCGTCCGAACGCGCGTTCGTCTCCTGATGAAACTGAACTAATTTGGCTGGGTTATCTTCTTTAGTTGCTTCATTACCCATGTAAGGGTGTAAAATTTTACCGTAATTATGCAAAGCTCTGATGTGGACGACATCGAAGTTATATAACTCTCCCCCATGCAGCTGTACGTAACGCCAAGGGCTTTAGTTTAGAGCAAAAAGACTTGACTAAATAAAATAGTTATTAATAACTCATTATTTTAGTTAACTTTAGATTGCGGGAAATTAGATACATTTACTCCTATACAATGCTGCATAACTTGTACCTTATTATAGAAATATTTCTACACGTTTAGCCTTGGTCGCAAAATTAGGGCCAGGAAAATACCGACCCAGTCCACAAAGACGACCCCAACTGAGCTTCCTTCATGTGTTATTTTTACCCAGCGATAATTAAGCCGGGCATTGATAGAGGCTTAGGTGCGCGTGCAGGCCGCCCTGCCTCACAAATATGGCATTGATGTCCGCCCCACTGATACGCCATTAATGGTGGAGGGCAACATCCAGTGTGCCGACTTCCCTCCAGCGGTGTGCGAGCCTTGCGTCCCGCGGTGTGAGTGGCACGAGCTCATCCTTTTGAGCCCGGCCAGTTTTACTGAATATTTGTCGCGTCGCTTTTCAGCTGATATACCAGAATTAGTGAGTAATTGATCAATTGAATTGAAAATTATTCTGATAACGCTGCCTTTGACGAACAAACCAATTTTTTTAGTTGAATTGTGCGTCTTGTAGAAACAGTTCAAATTATTTTTGAACGTTACCCAGCCTTTACGTGCTTGCAATTTTTTTTTTTACCGACTGTGAGCCGAGGCCAACCTAATAATATTTTGCCGTGTGCCAGTGTGACTTCATCATGAGATTGACGCCAGCGGCCATATGTAGAAGTCGACTTTAATTTTTTGTAGATGTTTACATGCGGCCCAGCGTATGGTGCTCTGTTTGCCCCATCGAGACTCGACAGAGCCTCCCCTGCGTGCAGTCCCTAGGGATAAACAGACAAAGCCCCTATCACAACAATACCCATTAATGACACCCCATTACAGAGGGTGGTGCACCACGACGGCTCCTACCAGCAGCTCTTAGTGTAGAACATACGGCCTTTGTACGTCACGTCACAGTAATTGATATTGTCCTTCCTCGCATATGTTATGAAACATTGATCATTCGTTTGTTCATTTCTAGTCTGTGGTACCATGCATTCATAACGATCATTCAAATCGTGATAATTTCACTCCTAAAAGTATCGAATGAATTGTCAAGTGTTTGATCTGGAACAAACTATGTTGGCTTACACAAATATTTGTGCAAGCTTGTACGTTGACATTTACGACTCTGCTCGTGTTGTACTCTAGTTTTCATTTGAAACTTCTCGAAACTAGATGGAAAAATGCACTCACGCAAGCCAAAGGTTATTCAATGGTGAAAAAATAATTTAAATTAAAAACGGAAGCCAGTACGTCTCTGAAAAGAAATATCTGAGAGACTCACAAGTAAAAATGTCCAAGTTCGTTATTTGTTTTCTGATATTTAGCTTCGACACGCCATAAAATTTGCAAACTGCCTTTGATGGAGATCGATGTAAATTCAAATCAATCAAGTTTGAGAACGATTTTATAAGGAAATGTTTCAACGAGATTGAAGAAGATATTTTGATAATGGAACATAAGATCAAAGCATGAACTTTGCTTAATATAATAAAAATGGCCTTAAAACAGACTGTGATTTCCTTTGGATCGTTGAGTCGATGATACTGACGCTACTACTCGTATTTATCTAGACTAAATAAATAACAATTGTTGTGCATTCATGTATTGGACTTACCAGTGTGTCCACGTCGTCAAGAATTGAATTTGTTTTAGTTAGAACTATATTCATTAGAGAAAATTTGTCTTAATTGAACATAAAGTTTGATCTGTTAGCATCAGATTTTTAGATCAATTGATGGGTTAGCAGCGTAAATTTCTAAAGAATGTCTACATTATTAATTACACTGGCTTCCTGTTTTCATATCTGTACAAAATAGGTATACATCATTACGCAACATTTATCTGCTGAAAATTCCGGTATCATCCATGAAAAATATCTGGAGCATGAATGCATAATTGAGGTTATAAATTATCCTTGTCATTTCACACGAAACGATGCGCACTAAATGCAAACAAAATGAATTTCTGAATTGCCAGATCTGAACTATTTAAAACTCTAGAGCTAAAACAGGAATTTCCAGCCCGAGTCAAAATGTTTGAAAAATTTTTAACTCTAAACTAAAATAACGCTAGCCTTTTTAACGGCATGTTTTCCACAATGGAAATATAAATCGTCAAACATGTTTACATTTATTAGTTAAATGAATGCAAAAGTACCTTTGTCGTTCAAAAATAGCTGTCTTATTTATGAGTAGGTTAATAAAGGGTTTTTAAAACATTTCCTGCGAAGTGACCCACCGGTGGTCCCTTAGGTGATTTTCATGGTGCTGCTGACCCACCTACAGTCACTACCTCATTTTTTATTGATACTTAATGAAAGCTAAATAAAAGCCCGTACTCCTTTGTACTCCTGAAGTCATAAATCTTATCGTTTGCATCGTAGGAAAGAATATTACAAATTTCCGAAAACCACTGAAACATTTATTAGAACTATTACAGAATAATATATAACGGGGCAATAGAAAAGAGAAGAGTGGCTAATCCCGTGGTATCAGACACCAGTCAAACGCAGATCCTAATTGACACATTTTCAGTTATGAATTTTTATTAACGGTCAGTCGAAATCACTCGAGCACAATGTCTCTAAACATAAAGTTTTATCTCAGTATGAAACAGTTTCCTTTTCATTATTAGTAACATTATAGAAAAGACCAGCTCTTTTTTTCACATCATCTTGACGCTACTATCACAAGATGCATGACCAGTGAATAAGAAAATACATCTCAAAAAAGAACACGGCTCCTGATAATGCCTTCTGAACTGCGCATCTAGTGTTTTGTCCACAAATCTCCTTGGAACTCCGGTTAGACCTTATTTCGATGAAAGCTGGAGGAATGAGAATCCAGTTACTGAATGATCAAGACGATTTTTGACCGTTTGCCCCTCTCATACACATTTAATATTTACTCGGTGGTAGGAGCTCAAGTTTTTTTTAAGAACGAGCGCTTAAGAATTTAGTAGGCATTATCAAAACCGCAATTTGTAAGCGATATATTTACGATCCTATATAGGTAATGCCTCATGAGTCATTGGCGTCAACATGTGAAAAAGAGGTTCTCTTGGCTCTAATAACGATCCACCGGCACTAACACTATTTTTAATATCTCTACTTTTAAATTACTCTACAGTTCTTACCTAAGCACATCAATACAGAAAAATTTGAGTACATGAACAAGCAATGGTAAGGAATGAGTTTTTGGTTTTACTCCCTTATGTTCAGAGATGGGCAGTAATTAGCGATGTATCGAAAAAAAGTTGAGAGTGAATGTTCCTCCAACGTGTACCGATATTGCTAACCATTAATTTCAAAATAACAAGTTACGTTAAATTAATTCGCGAAAATTAAAATATCTGGTACTCATTGCTCATGCATATTAGTACAAAGTCGTTCGTTTAGTTAAACTTGAACAGACGTGTTTGGACATTGCTTTCGCTTCAATTTATTTTTCGTAGGCTCCACAAGCGACACAATTCATTTTGTGAGATCAGAGCCTTTTTTTAACTCAGTTTGGCCATCAACTCGTCGCGCAGTTCACGAGCTGTGCAGTCCTTAATCTCGAAAACGACCCGTATTGAAAAATCAAGCGGGTTCTGATCTGATCTCCGAGAGAGCTATTCTTCTTTGCTGCATAACGACAAAACATGCCCTGAATTTAACTTTCGATCATTTGGAGCCGGTTCTTGTTCAGAGTTCTAGGTTCACAAACAAAACTGAACACGTGCCTATACGGGTGTAAATCTATTTTTGAGATGTTCGAAATGTTACGCTCGCTGTCAACCTCAATCCCCGGACAATCAAAAACAAAAGACTTTCCTGTAGCGCAGACAGAGAAGCTTACCGTTGATTCATTCTTCTGGCTTCCACTGGCCTATTTCTGTCTCAAACTTTGTAATTCTGATGGTTAAAACTTTACTGAACGTCGAATTTCTTACCCACTGTGAAAACCAAATTGAGCATCTTGCATTTTTCTACGAGAGAAGAAGTGTGTCTACGTCTGTCTCATCTTATGCTTGCATGAATGCATCTAAGCTCGAGTGTTATCGGTATACTGTGAAGGAAGGTCTTCATCTTCTTCTTTCAGTGTCGACCCATTGCAGTCATACTTACCCCTGCATGCCCCAACGATATGCTTTCTAGGGGAATGAAGAGGATATCTTCTAAAGTTTTAACGTGTAGTTTAGATGAGTTGCGATGCTCGAACTGACCGTTTTCTGCCTTCACTTGGCTGTTAGCAATTTATATCAGCTCTTCTGGACTTTTCTCAATTTTCCGTACCGTTTCACCACTAACCTCTCATTTTTCTTTGATAGACGAATTACTCTCACCTACCTGAAAGAGAGAACATTTTGTTCAACATCAGGTTAAAAAAAATTCTTTCGTGCAATATGACTCACTGAGCGAGCGAAATGGAGGAATTAAAATTGACTAAAGATTTGTTGTCATAACTTTACAACAAACATTTTGTTTCGATTCTGTAAATCTGGTCGCCATTCTTTTTTTACACCTTGAGTATCTGCTTCGAGTTGCTCAGGGAATATCTGCAAATTTTAGAGCATCACATGCCCTGGAAATAAAAGAACAGTACTTAGTGCCGGTGACTCACTATGCGCATGCTGCATCTCGAGGAAACACACAGCGGTATTACATTTTGCGTGCATAAATTCAACTCGCTTTTAGTGTGGACGGTAGGTGTAGAATGTTAGTTAAGCTGAAGCTTGCTGGCAAATGTACGTTTGTCATAATTTAATAAATTCATTCTTTATTTCAATACTTATGCAGTAGCGATGCAAGTGACACTCGGAAGAAAAGCACTCGTGTGAATATGGATATACTCACAATTTTGGGAGGTGAAATAACTCCACTGGAAACACTGCACAGAAGGCTGTTCGAATATCGCAACACTGTTTGGTTTTCATCAGCTGCTGGCGAACTGCTTTTTTAGTTATGCACCGCATATTCATTGCGATAGACGAAGAAACTAATCATTTAATATATTCCAAAGATTACTTGTAATAAAGAGCATTGAACTGATTATGAATTTTTGGGTTTAATGTACGCATATTTTATCATTCACTGTTTAAAGTTCGCTCATTTCTACATTGATTCAAGAACTCAATAGATTAAAATAAATAATTTATTTTGCTGATAACAGTATATGGGGAGTATCAGAAATAATGGCGCTCCTGTATCAAGCAATGGTATTTCTTTCTTATATATGTTTAATAATACACGAGTCCGATTACGCCCGTAGCTCTGACTAGTACCGGTATCGGTACTATGGTGTCACCCCTTTAATTGTTTACACATGATGGTCATCTCTTCTATCATTACTACAGCGCTCTGAACCCCTCATTCGAGATGTGATCGGTGCTCGCGATGGAGGAGAAAAGTCCTAACAAATGGAGCAACTCGAAATGTTTTTACATAAAAATCTGTTATTAATTCTAAATTATTATTGACAACACTCTGAGTAGTGTTTTATCCATAACCGTCTTCAGATCATACATAATGATAATGCAACTATGATATTTCAAAGATGATGCAAAATATCATTTTCGCAGCACTTTACTTCTGCGAAATCGCCGTTTTCTTTGGTTGAAATAAAACTGATACCGGTGTTTGGGGTTGGATGAAGTTTTTTCAACATTTCTAGTTACTATCAAGTACTAGTTTGTAGGGACTCTCATCCTTATCTTATTTTGCTCACACTGTTATAGAAACGCTGTGCGACAGGTGTCAGACGACGCAGGACTTGGAATGCAACCCAAGTGTTGGAGATGCTTCACAATAGAAGAGTTCACGACAGTAAGGAGCGATTTACTTAAAGTTTGAAGTTCTATTCAGTCAGTTTGAATCTCCTTGTAAGAGACAAGCTAGAACGGCCTCCTGAACTCTTTTTTTCAAGTTTTTGAAATCTTGAAATTCCAATGCACTCTATACCGCAAGATGCACACCGAAAACTGCTTCGTTATTCTTGCAGTTGCGAGCAGCGCACATCTTAGATTGTTCGTGTTGGATCCTCTCCGAATTTAGGTTCATAGCCAGTATCTTCAGTCTTGTATCTTCAGTCTCGTGTTTGCATAAGCGTGGTGTCGCCTGCAAAGCACTTACCGGTGTCGTGAAAAGTACTCACTAACCTCTCCCCATTATTCATACTTCACTTGATGTGGGTGAATTTAAATTAAATTGAAGTTGTTTTCCGTTTTTATTCTACGGTGAAATTAGATTTCTAAGCAACCTCTCTTTAAATTGTTGCGATCTCGTATGAACGCCTCGCTTCGTTTTGTCCAAAATTTGACAGTTAGGCGCTAAGACTTTTTTGAGTGTATTTGCTCACGAGCGAACATTTCAAACCATCGCCTTCTATGATGGGAAAAAATGTGAAATCCATTAAGTTGATTAATGTTCGTGAGAAAAACATGCGTTTATGTTACAACTCTAAATGTGCATGCCTCAAGAAAATATTTTTCGTGTAACGTTTCGATACAAACGAAAATTCGCATGTTCCCCCTCACACTCTCATCGACGAACATGAGGTGGCGCGTGCATCCATCAAATGTGTCTTGTGCCCTTACAATGACACATGTGGCTTCTGGCGGTCACAAGACGATGTGCTATTTTTGAATGCTTCTTCTGTGATAAGAGCAATCACCTTGTTACTCAGAGTAATTATAGCGATTTCTCCGGCCATAATTTTTTGAAAGAAACTAGGGGAAGAATCATACGGTTAAGAACGTGATAGCCATTTTTAGTTTTGCTTACTTTCCTCATATAGGAGTGTACAAATTAATTACCTAATTAATTCTCACATCCACTTAGTCCAATATACGAGGCCTGTCGAAAAAGTATCCGACCTTTGGCCAGAAAAAATACTTCAACAACCTGACGGGGTTGGGACCCTAATCCCCTTCAAAGTAGGCTCCTTGTGCTTCCACACACTTAGCCCACCGATCCTTCCACTGCCGGAAACACCTCTGGAAGTCTTCTTTTGGAATGGTGTTCAGCTCTGTCGTCGCGTTCCGCATTATCTCTTCTCTACTCTCAAAACGGGATCCTTTCAGTGGTGTCTTCAATTTTGGAAACAACCAGAAGTCGCAAGGAGCCAGGTCTGGAGAGTAGGGAGGTTGGCGAACGGTCGTAATTCCATGTTTGGCCAAGAAATTGCGGATCAAATGGGATGAATGTGCGGGCGCGTTGTCGTGATGCAAGTGCCAGTTGTTCGCAGTCCACATGTCTGGTCTTTTGCGCCGAACTGCATCACGAAGTCGCCGGAGAACATCCTGATAGTACTCCTTTGTCACTGTTTGTCCTTCCGGTGCGTATTCGTGATGCACAATTCCACGGACATCAAAGAAAACAGTCAGCATCACCTTGATTTTGCTTCGCACCTGCCGCGCTTTCTTCGGCCTTGGAGACTCGGGATGCTTCCATTGGGATGACTGTCTTTTTGTTTCTGGGTTTTGTGTTACACCCATAGCATCTTCCCCAAACACCTGCTGAATCTTACGAATTGTTTCAATTTGAGAATCACCAAGCTTTTGACAAAATTTGATGCAGTGTTTTTGCTCAATTCGTTCAGTCATCTTGCAAGAAAACTAAATCCGACAAATACTTAGAACAGCACCTTACTTGGCGACCACCAGCCAGTGACTGGCCCAAGTGAATGCGGTGAAAAAAGTCAAGCATGCGCATTAAGATTCCTCCTTCCACCGTGCACAGTGGCGCCGCCTTAGAATCACTACTTTGCGCGGGAAAAATTAAGGTCGGATACTCTTTCGACAGGCCTCGTATTTGTTCGCACCGATGATTTGAAATTACCGTATTTCTGCGTTATCTATCCTAATGCACGTTAGACTTCTCACTTTGCTCCTTAAGTCACATCAGCTCAATTAATCAATGGACAAACAGGCTTATTTTTGCTCGGAATAAATTTTACTGCAAGTTGAAGTAGATCACCGTATAATCAGTACAACGAGCTTGTTAATTATAGCGACTCTAATTCAATTTTTTCTTTCCGCTTCATGGTGAGTGATATTATCATTGCTTCACTTTATTTTAATTTCTCAAATTAATCTTGTAGGATGTGAACTAATAAACGGTGACCCGGTCACCCGATGGCTGCATCCGTCAAACCTTCATCGTTCCCAAATAACGTGCGGTCTCTGGGCTAGTGAGGGCAGAGTGAGGACAGCGGCATGCAACAAGCAAGCAGCAAGAGCAGAGCGACAGGATTATATGAGTTCTGCAAGTGTGCTAGACCCCCCGCAATCTGTTAAAATTTACCTTTCCAAGTGACTCACTTCGTGATATAAAGCATTTCAAAATAAGAAAACAAGTTTTTATCCCCATTTTTGCTATTCTCTAGTAAGGTGATGAATAACGTGAAAATATTAACGCACTTACACGTAATGCAACTGATATTGACTGCATTCCATCTAAAGTACGATATGAGGTAATACATAACGTAGTTAAAAATACCAAGTGAATGTTCTTTTACAAACAGCAATATAGAAACGGTCCCCACTAACTTTTATAAATAATCTTAATTTATCTGAAGAGATTCACTCGTTAAGAAACATTTGGTCAATGACCGAATTCATAAAATTTTCAATGTAGAAGAAGAGAATTGCAGTACAATTTCATAGCGCTGGAATCAAAAAACCCTGACGTAGCTTGCATACAGCGCTCATACTTCAATGCAGTTTTTGGTTTTATGATGCCTAAAACTAACCCTTGGAATCGAACGCGTAGGCTACATTTGTTTGATCCATGAGCAAATTTTCCTTAAATGACTGTTGAATTTCTTTCATAGTTAGATGTGAAGCCGATTATTGGCGATAGTTAGCAAAATTCGAGCTTTCAACGAATTACGAGCGATCAATCATAAATAATATGCATACCGAATAAAATTCCAACAAGGCTTCAAGATGACAATAGCTGTAATTGGTCGCGATAAGCCATGAACCGAACTTCAATGTTTTCATCTTTCATCCATTCGCGAAGCAAATTTCGACGCCAACAACTTGCATGAGGCAGTTTTTGTTCAGACGATCAGCAAAGGTCGAGAAATCCGGCTTATATTGATCAAATTCGGAAAGGCAGTGGCCGTTTATGCGTTGCAAGCCTTTGTTAGAGGAGTTGATGCGTTTCATCGACCAGTTCATTAGGGATAGGTATTTATTAACGTGATTTTGAATAAGATAATGTTACTTCTAAATTTAAAGCGAGTGTGCGGGGTTGGAATCAGTTTAAACATCATGTTCCTAGGTCGATGAGGTGTGCTGTGCAGGCACAGAGAAGCAAATGTAGCAACTAAAACACCGTGCTCAAATTGTCACTAGATTACGCTTACAGTTACCAAAACTATTGAAGAACTCGAAAAGTACGCAAAACAACCAGTCATGGGTGATATTATATTTTTATAACTACCATGCCTATTGCTGTTTATTCTACGCCAGACATTATATATAATTAAAACGTAGTGCCATGTACACTGGTATTTTAAATTTTTAATATCTAGATGTACGCAATAGAATTATTTCTTTGACGGTTGGGCAGTGTATATGACATAGATTTTCTGAACATATTCGTACAAGAAGTGCATGAGTGTACTCTGAAAAAGAAAATCAACTACAAGATGAGTCCCTGCTGTCGGAGAAACTCACCGCAAAATACCCCTCAACGAGAATGAAACATATCTTGGGCGAAATCAAAATTCCAGTCCAAAATACACTTGCTTAGCAAACAGTTGAAAGTTGGGAGTTGATGCTGGTAAGTACATCTTACCAGCTTCAATTATTGATAACTTCATGCAGGGATTAATCTATCTCAATGGTCATGTTGTCAATGAAAATAAGTAACTGAGTATTTACTGAAAACTATGAAATAAATGGCCGTGCCTTCATAGGCAGCACTAATTTACGCCAGTTTCATTGTGAATGGAAATACTGTTCATAAACGGAAGAATTCTTAAATATGTTTGATAAAAAAACATAGATACAGACAACATATTGAGATTGAATAGTGGTTCCTATATCAGCTACCGCTTGTCATCAACTTTGCTCAATTTCACCTCTCGAAAATAATTATTACTCTCCGAAACCATCCCAGGCGTAATGAGGAACAGCTGCGAATGGAAATGTGGAAGCAGTGACCATGAGCATGGAGCTAGGATATATATCCTAGCTCCATGACCATGAGAACCAGCTATATATATATATAGTTGTGCCGCTCTTGGTCAATCTTGTTCCTTTGAATTTTACGTCACTGGTACATGTTAACCCATCATAATTTTCAATTCATGTCGTATTCATTTAAAATTGGAAGCAACTCTTACGCGTCTGATGTAATAACTTTTCCATTAATTTTTGGAGATGTTGCCGCCAAGTAATGAACCTCCCAATGATTTGGTGAGTGGTATAAAGCTGTTTTATTCTATTCACAGTTGAAAATGATACGCGTCAGTCTAGTATTTGTACTCAGAGTTCCCAGGAAATTCAGAGACTGCAATTCTCCCATGCTTGCTTCATAAAAAAACTAGTAGTTAACTGTTTGATATAAAATGAAAATTGTTTGTCAGTTTTGGTTGTATCAAGTCGTTCAGTTAATTGAAGTAGTTAAATGTGTTGATGTGGCCAGGAAAAAATGATGAAATTCGCATGAGCTGCAGGAGGCAGTAAGAACCCACAAAAGGCTGTATTTCCTGGAATGATCCAGTTGAATTATTGAGGAATATTTAAAAGTTTTTATGGCAGTTTCTAAGTGCCAAAATAGTGCACTTTACTAAAAAAAAACACTTCTCTCACGACCTGAAAACTGCCATTGGTCTTTCCTACGATAGCCTGGCAAACGAGTATAACTAATGGCCTCAATTTTTAATGTACTTTAGCTGTACTCGCTCATGGCTGTATCACGCAAAAATTCCTATTTTTTAACACTTTCGGATGTCTGTTGTTTCATACCTGCAATCACTCTCCAGTGCATGCTTCTAAAACAACTCAGCCTCTTAGTGCTTTTCTATGCCTACAGCATTTTTACTCATTAATTGTTTCTAGCTTTTTGCAGTGCAAAACCTAAAATCAACGTAAAAGAAAACTGCTCGACTTGTCTTTACGGCTGTTTCTTTAAAAACTGTCTCATTTAATTACAGACACAGTCAATGTTGAACATTCCTTGACTCTCGATCGTTTTTAAAATAGAACTTAGTCATTCGACTGTGCCTGCTGAATCCTTATCCTCGAAGTTGACGAATTGTCTCCTCGCTGCATTGCAATCTTGCTGATGGTTTGTTTGTCAAAAAGAAAAGCTTCTTCATTTTCAACCTGTTTCTTTCAGATTAAACACATGCGATTTCTCTGTGATTACTATATGACCATCGAGCAACAAAGATATACAGGGTAACTCAAAAGTAACTGGCCCTTTTTGAAAATCGTTTTCAAGAAAATTTTTCAACATAACCAATTCTGGTTGATTTGAAACTATAGTAGGAAAGTTTGTAACTATATATGTTTACCACTAAATATGAAATCTTCTAGATGACTCCTATCATTGTTTAAATTATCACGAGCTATTTAAATGGTGTTGGTTGCTACTTAGCTCTAGCCTTCTGGGAGTGATACTATCAACTCTTTGGAAGACGTTTTGTTTTAAATTCGTGAAAACTTACGATTTTTGGAGATAGGCTCTTTCCTTCAAATATCCCCAGGGGAGGAAATGACAAGTATTTAAATTAGGAGACCAAAGTGACCACGATACGTCCATACGTCTCCATATCTCGAAATGAATCGATGTGGAAAAATTGTTTTGAATCCTGTCATTGACTCCCTGGCTCCAAAAGGTGTAGGCTCCATCTCGTTGGAACTACGTATTCTCATTGTTGGCATTTTCCACCCCAATTATTTTCGAATCATCAGTGTCCACCTGCTCACATCAACGGTCGCTGCATTTCCATCAACATCAAACGAACCAATGATTCTTGATGATGTGCTAACACACCGTTCTGTAATTTATTCAGCTAAGATTTTGGTGCAGACAGAAAAATTTCTCTAGAATTTTCTGATGCACACCACCTTCGATGTTAGCGAAGCTCATGCGCGTGAGGTAGTCGCATTTAGTCTGAACTTTATCTTGGTCTATTGCAAGTTGAAATCAGTGTGGGCTCTAGGCATTTCATTTGCGGTCTATGCAAGAAAGAGTACATCGAAAGGGGCTAATAATTCGGTAAGGTTTTAATATTTGTTATTGTGTCATAAACTATTTTATACAGTGCAATAATCCCTAAATTACTTTCGTTTATATGACAGGTTTTAACATTTTTTTGAATGTTTGTATTTAGTGTATTAAAAGGCATAATATGTGAAAATCGTGAAATTGAAGTACAATGAACTTTGTTTTTAGAGCTAAATGTTAAGTGTGTTTGTTTCATATTGTTACAGAAACCGTTTGGATAAGCCTGCGCGTTTTCGAATACCCTATACGCACCCAAAAACAACGAAGTTCTTTACATCCGACATTGCCTATTACCACCATTGAGGTGAAAATGAGTTCCATCAGATTTGATTATGTTCGTTTTGAAGTCTTCAGTCTCTGCAAGTCACAGAAAATGTGTTTGCAAAAGACCTACGTTTATGATTGTCCGCGAACTGGAGCTCTTACGTTCTTCAGCTGAAGTTTAAATGTATGATGGTCTAAACCTTTTTTTGAGATAATTGTGCCCTGAAGTTCAAGACATTCCTAGCAAAGGTGACTGTTTCCTCGTCGAAGGTATACAAAAGCATAGGTTACTTATGGGCCATACTGTACTCGTGTTTTTAAAGACGTGCTCAAAGACTTGTTCTTAAAGTCAGCAGAATTAATAGTAAATTATGTTTTAAAAATTGTTTGTAGAAGAGTTCAAATGTTGGTACGAGGGTGAGTGGGTTACTGGTTGTAAAACATATGAGAGGGTCGCAGTTATCATTGATATTTGACAAAATGAGGATGAGAGAGTAAAAATGCAGCACCTAAAATTCGAACCCAATTTTAGCCCAAGCGAAAGAGAATCATCTGCAAAGATCAACAAACTTAGGAACTGTCCACGCAGAATCATTGTATGGAACTTCTGCGCCGTAATGCAGCTATAAAGTTTTTATAAAGGCCCATCAAACTTAGCCCATCAGGCACTAGCTATTACACGTACGCTGCTCTCCAGCATCTCGCATGTTGCCCACCATGCGACCCGCCGCACCCAGAGCCCTCCATATCTCATCGGTCCATTCCACCCCAGACTGCCGTCAGTGTGCGCCGATGTCTTTGTTTACGGCGACCGCGCGGCGTTAATTGCCAGCCATCCATCGCGGCCCGCAATACCCGTCCCGTCCCAGCCTAATTTGTCTTATTCTCTGACACTTTTTGTCCTTTGCTGAGGAAGTATCAAAATTAGATGAGCCTTTTATTTCCTTAATTGAAATGTTTTGTAGAGTCTTACTTGTAGCCACGTGCTATTAATTGCAAGTCAGTCACTGAAAGTATATAATAATATATTTGATCGTTGCCACTGTACAAATTTTCCAAAGTTAGGGAAACTTGGTTACAAAACGACACTTTAACATCAGTGATAACCTCAACAATCATTATCACTAAGGAAAATACTGAACATAATTCACGTTTCGTTCTAAATGTGAGGTGCGACGTAGGAGACTCAGCTCAGTTTCAGCATTTTCGGGTATTAATACAACGAGCGTAAATCTACGTTTTGAAAAAACTCATTAATGTTTCTTAATTGTTGGGCCACTAGCTCGATTTGTCGTTACCGGTTAAAAAAACATCCTCTACTGTTAGTTGTGGAGTAATGCAAAAGGAAAAATTCTCACACGCTATGGCGTGGATATGATCTCTAACAAATTCCCATTCTCCAAGAATGTGTAAAGAAACTAGTAATGCAAAGAAGTTGCCTCAATGGTTTCCTCCGTCTACACCCTACTATTGGCAATCAGACGAGGTAAATTTCAACACCATGCTTTCGGTTATAAGATTAGGCAAATTCAGATTCTTTCTTCTTTTTGCTAATAATACGAGTGCTTGACAACTACGTAGGGCGAAATTACAAAATTTTAACAATTTAAAACAATTTAAACAATTTATTTACCACAAACGATCCAGAAGTAGATTATTTCTTAAGTCTAGCAATTCGAGTATATATAGCTACCTGTCGGCACGAATGAGTTCTGTGACTTCTTGGGCAACCTATCATGAGCGCTATTTTAAGGTGTACAATTATGTTTAACTTAATTCATTTAACCTAGCTGCGCACTAGATTGATCAATGAATTAGTTCACTCGAGATTCGATGCCTAATTTCACAATAGTAGTCTATATAGGCTAGCTGTTAACAGTATATTCTAGAGGAAACTTGAGAACAGACTTAAGGTTATTTTCATTAACATTCTCTTAAGTCCAACTCCTCATCATATTAATCTCACTCGTGTTGTGGATGGGATCAGTTACAAAAATCCATTTTAATGGCGGTCATTTAAAAATGTTCCTTCATTAAGTTTTTCATCGAGAATGAATTACTCTACTCTCACAAAGAGCGAGATTATTCACCACTTTCTATCTGTATAAATGTCTCATAGATACTCAGATCACAAGCATGATTGGTCTGTATAGTTTGCTTATTAAATTCTTGTTTATGAGTTTATTACTAGCTTCACTTTCTTCAGTAACAACAACGAGCAAAATTCGACCGCATACTTGCAGTAATGAAATGGGTGAAAGTTCGATGCTCTTGTTTTAGTGAAAATATTAAGGAAACTCAAATTCCCTTTTCCTATTACAGACATGAGTTTCCCTAATACGGAGAAATAAATTGGCATTCTCTTTGGCCTTAATTATCATTTTACTGCCCAAGCGATAAAATGGATATTCTCTGTTACAATTTTTTGTTTTAAACAAAGACTATTTCCGATAGTATCATAGGTTATATTTCTTTAGTAGTGTTTATAATGTATTTTTAACTATATTCCTATCGTAGAAAGTATAATTCACCATCAATTTAAATGTTAAATATAAATCCTACAACAGGCATCGGGTGACGGATGGTCTAGTACGCTTCTAGAACTCTTATAATATTGTCGTTCTGCCTGCTTGCTTTGTTGCTTGCCATCGTCCCCACGCCGCTCTCATTAGGCCCTAAAGGCCACTCATCGTTTGGCAACGCTGCACGGTTGTCAGATGCGGCCATCTGGAGGCCTGACTTCACGGGTCCCAGCGGCCAGGACGGCCAGTATGAATGAATAAGAAGTAGCAACAATAACTCATTAGGGAATTAATTCGCCATTACGGCAATCAATTCATGATATCAATCAAGTACGCAAGTTCCCTTAAATACACAGCTCACTCTACTGCAAAAATGAGAAAAAACTCAGTAGGGTTTTCAATGCTATGGAAAGAGCTGAATATTTGTTCATGTACATATAAAGAACTAAAATAGTTATTGATCTGCGAGTATAGATGGCAATTTTAAATCCTACCACTCGCACATATACTTAATAGCTTCCTCTGTTGCGACGTTTCGATTCTCTCTCATTCTCGTATACCTTCATAAAACCGTCTATATAATATGGGCTAATTACATATCTACATGAGATCGAAATGAATTCCAAGTATGTTAGAATATGGGTTTACAATTCACTACCCCTAAGAATGACGTTAGTGTACGTACAATACATCTAAGAACAGTGATAACAACTGAAAACATGAACGCAGACAAAGTCCTTTGCGACCCTCCGAAACAGAAATTCCAGATTTTAAAATCAACTGTAATTAATGACAAGAAAATTCACTGTGATGATAAAGATTTATGAGTGGTCCATGTATTTTACTGGAAAGAATTACGAGCACTTTTGAACTAACTTTCAACCCAAATACATAATTCGGAACTATAGTAGAGTTTGTTGAAAAAATACCGATGCTAAAAATTTCTTGTTGGAATTTAGCTCCTTTACCTGTACTTGCTGGATGTTTCTCACAATGCTGTGTACTTTGTATTGTCTCCTCCTGATCACTCTCACCCTTCATATCCTTTTATCCAGATACTCTATTTTTGCATTTACTGTTAACTTCTTACGTTCCTTTCACTCTTTGAAAATTACAAAAAAACTTGAAAATTAAAAAAACATTATGAACGGATTTCTTCCTATAACTTCGGTTGATTTGCATGCATATTTCTCACAGTCAAATAGCATCGCAGACATGTCTTTCTATAACGGCATCTTTTCTTTTTGTTCAGTTTTTCTGATTTAGTTTGTACGAGCATTCCATGATTGTGTGCAAATTGTTCGTTGATCTATTCCCATGCTTAATCAAAGAGTGTATGAATAAGCTGGATTTGCTAATATAATAACCACAAAAATCCGAGAAATACAGAGATGAAGTTTACCCTATATCCTCATTATGCTTCTCTCACATCAACGAATGGAAAATTATCCGAACTCAAATAAACATTGACAAGAATAGGAAAGGAACACAGTACAATGTAGAAAAATAATCAAATACCAACCAAAGAAAAATGTCTGCAGATCGTATAGTTCATCGTAATTTATTATTCTCAGCTAATTACATCAGAATAAGAAAACTGAAATTTTTCTTATCTAACTTGTATACTTGGGTAAAGTTTTGACTTTCAATGGAATTACGAGCTCCTCTTTTAAGTCCAAAGAATATGCAAACACTTCTTTGGCTGCGCTAGCAAAATGTTAATTAAATTATGAGTTCCTAGTAAGAATGTGCTGTGTTTTCCTAGCCCGTATTGATGCCAGGCTTATAACATAGACGGGTGTTACGTGCTCGCATCTCCGTCGCTGTATTTACTATAGCGTTGGATATGTACTGAGATATTAAACTTTAGTGCGGGGGTTTTTATGTAAGAAGGAATTTAATTCCTCCATTCAATCTTTTCAGGATGAATATAACTTAGTTTCGTTAAAAATACCACACTTAGGGACTTAAAGTATTCTCGATTCATTGTATGGATTTGTGTTGAATTTCAAACTAAAATTTGTGAAGCGGCAAAGCTGTTCCATTTTCACAAATATTTGATATTACTGTAGGTTAACATGAGAAACATACCTACTCGAGTCATCATTCGGATAATGGCTTACTTTATATAGGAAGCAATCAGTAAAAATGACTGTGGTACCCCATGGTGACTATACGTACTCTTTAAAATAATATAAACTGTGGGTTGAATAGAATACCTTGTTTCTTATTCATACATAGAGCCTATAGGAGTTTTTAAAATTTTGACGCATCACACGGATCGAAACTCTCCGAACCACCAAGAGGCTATGATGCCATATTTTATTGTTCCCTGAACAAAGCACAGAAAAAGGACAACTATGCGCTTACAATTCTTGATATTCAAATTTAATTCGTCGACAAACCTATCTTTACGACGAGACGTGCAAACGAAATTACAGTGCGAGTGCACTCCAAAACTAAAGGCTTACGAGCCCATATCGCTGTTCTCATCAAAAGAGGGCGGACATTGCCACTTACATAACTATGACAACCGTAGAATGCCGGCACTCGCGCGGAGGTCGAGAAGTCGTAAATATGCGAAGGCAAGTTGCTGTTCGAGGGTCCTTATTCACTTTTGCAGCCAACGCTGCCAGTGCTTGATTAAACTGAGCGTAGAAAAATGCTTTAACAAGCTCTTCCGACTAATGTAGCTCAAAATTTCTCTGTTGGGTCCTACGAGGGCTGCTGGAAAGTGATGCAGCCCTTTCAGTTTGCTGTGATATTTTCAGTTGGAAGAACGTCTTTTATTACTTAGAATGTGAAACAGGGGAATTGAAGAAATTTTTATACAAATTTACTTCTGCGAGTTGTGTGCAGGGTAAAAGGAAATTTATTAGCGCAAGAACTTAATCGTGAAAAACTTTCAAATACGAAATATAATCTGTCAACTGAGAAGAATGATGCAATAAGGCAATAATTGTGAGTACCTCCAGAAATGTATTTTTCCTTAATGAACTATAAAATTACTTTAATGAGATTTTTGTGACCGTAAAGCAGAAACAAAGGAACTTTGTTGAGTGCTTTCCGCTGTTACACGTGTTCCACTCAGTTGCATTTTCTCTAAAAGCTCCAGAACACTTAAACTCTAGTTTAAGTGTGCGAATTACTTTATACAAAAAAAACAAAAAATTATCTAGAAGTCGATTGAAATTTTTCCCTCCGTCTCACTAAAGTTTTGTTCATTGGCAAGCTTATTAAGCAAGTCTATTATTTGCAATGTCATGTTCTTTCTAGATATTTTCCAAGATAAAAATTGTCCACTAAAAATTGTTCAGCCTTTTCAAATTATTTTAACGTATCAAGGCAAAAACTATGTAAAAAAATGTAAGCAATAAATGTTATCTATGTGTTTCTAAGTGAGATGTGTTAAAGTATTCTTGCTTTCATTTATGAATTGGGAGAGTACAATGAAAGTCATAAAGTCATTTCTAGTGTATATATTCCACGTAAAATTAAAGTCATGCAGTATAGTTGATGTACCTATTAAGACATGCACGAATGAAAATACAGAATAAGATGTGTGGTGCCTAATTATGTATACTCTTAAGTTTTAGAGTATCGAGAGTTCAAAGTCTAGTCACCCCCAGAAACAGTTAATGAATCTGGTACGGGAAGCTATAGTGCTTCCATAAGTTTTTTCAAGTGAAATAAATGTACGAGGAGTTCGCGAGTTTCGAATTCAGGACTAGAAATTACCGCGCCAGCACGCTATCGACCGCGCTGTCGATCACTCTAAAAAGATGATCGAAGCACAACGAAAGCACTGCTTGGCACAGTGAAAACAGGCGCGCACTGTCCCGACAGATATATTTTATTCCCTTATGTATCGAGAGTTCAAAGTCTAGTCATCCCCAGAAACAGTTAATAAATCTGGGGAAGCTACTGCTTCCACAAGGTTTTTCAAATGAAATAAAACTCATGAAATAAAAAAAAAACATGAAATAAATAGTGGTTTGCATTTGTAAAATTTAGGTCTGTATCAGAGTGTGCATGAGTTTGTGAGTTGTTGTGGACCATTCAAGACTCTGTTTGAATATCTCAGCACAAAATCATTAACCGATATCGAGTGGTTCTACAGTTGATTGAAATGCAGTAAGTTAATAAATGATACAAAATTGAATCTTTAAAGCAATAGCGTGCTCGTGTTTGGGCTGTACAGCACATACTTGGTGGGAGCTGTCAGAACACGCATGTCGGGGACAGGCGATGCACTCATGATTGCTTGGAGGCCAACTCTGACGCAATAAAAAGTTCCTTCATTTTTCTTGAGAGCGTGTTACGCATTAATTAAAAGTGAAGTTTGGAGTAACACTATTAAGACTTCCGAGGTCGGCGAAGTTTCGAAACAACTTCGATGTTCACGAAGGCATTCCCTAGCTTACGTTCATCCCAGGAATCCAGGGTGTCGTCCAGGGTGCCTTGAACGGGTTTTTAGGTTTAAAACATCTTGCTATGTAATTAGAGTCGCTTTATTTTTCCCAATTTACTTCTCAGTGCCTAAATTCAACGTAAATAAGCCCATATAATTAGGCATGACGCGGTCTCTCTTTTTAGTGAATTGCAGACAATTCAACAAGAGGCATCTGCTTTAGGAAGGCTAGCTTCCAAAATAATTTGCGCACAATGGAGAAGCGGGCTGTAACTATACTAAGTAGTTATTTTATTATGAGAAGGAAAAGAAAAAGTGTACAAGTAAATCAAAGCATTGCAAATTTATTTCCTCTAGATTGAAAAAGTAACACAACACTCCTTCCATATGTCGCAAAAGAGTTCACAATCGAAATTTTAAGTATTGAACAAGAATTTCTATAACTATATAGTTTAGCTAGTAATGTTAGGACAAAAATAACGTAAGCTTGAAATAATGTCTTCAGAACTGTCTTATTGTTTACAGACGTCTGCTTTCCGAGGTACGATTTTCTTGTTTTTTTGTTTCAAGTGGATAGGAGTCATTCTGAGAATTTTTAATTTTCATTTATTCAAACGCAGTCAGGTGATCCGTTTTGCTTCGAAGAGTGTTTTAAAGATTAATTTTCATTCAATAGTCTCATTCTTCTGAAAGCAGAAAATTTTCCTGTACTGATTCCGGCGCTCCTTTTGACCTACGATAAACACGAAAAATCCCACTATATACCGAAGATATGTAGCACGTAGATGAATTAACTGTTGGAATTTCTTAAAATATGCGAACTTTTATGACTCCGGCTCTCCGCAACACTGTTTTGCCGGTCTACCATTGTATTATAATTTATGAATCTTCAGTTTTTACCAATCAGAACTCAAGTATCATTCCCTTACAGTGCGGACATCAAAATTAAGCATGGTTGACCCAGTGATCTCTGTCGAGAGCGTCGTTTTCGGAGGACTTTGCTTTGAATGATTCCTTGACTGTGTAAGTTTCATTGCCCGCGATGGGCCTGGAAGATTCTCCGGCCGTGGGTCGACAGAGTTCTCTTCACCGAGGAAACCTGATTCTATGAGGAACTGATTCTACGCTAGTGGGCTTGCGGCCGTTTTTCGCTGGGGCCATCAACATAGCCATGTTGACAATTTTCTTGTAATATCACCTCTGGAAAGTACAACGTTACGTAGAGGCAGGGGGCGATAGCTGCATGTGTGTAACATTGTTTGTTAATTTTTCCTTTCCTCAAAATTCTTCTTTTTACCATACTCTAGAGCACTACATATTTTTGCAAAAAGATACAGAAAAATGACTTTCGATGCAGCGTCAATATTTGGAGTTTATTACATTTCTCTGTTTAAAATATATGAGAGATTTTCCATACAAGAATTTTTATTTACAGCTCGATATGTTTCGAGAACAGTTTGATCGAAGCTCTGAGGTATCCTTGCCGAGTTCAAACAAAAAGACGGAAAGTAGTAGCTCATCGATATTCTTCAATTCAACTTACAAAAATTGACAAAAAATTTCCGACATAGTTTGAACAGTGTGAGTGGGTTTTTTGAAATACATCGTAAACTACAATGTAGAGCACAACCAGTTAAAATAATTTTGAAGCATGTATCCACAAGTTATTTGGAAATGGCTCTAATTGTTTGTTCGCATACGTTTCGCCTGAAATTAAATAGGAGAGACAGAACTGAACTGTTAATATATTTTGTGCAAACTTTAGCAACTCCCCGTAATTTCGAACGGAACTGTCATCATTTTGCTACAGTTTATTGGTATTCTATTTTTTTTGTGTAACCTTACTCCGGTTTATATCATCACTTTGTGTGAATGTTAATCTGCAACCTTCGCCACATTTCATTGTTTTCACTTCTCGAAAAATAAAGTTGACAACTATTGTTCGAATATATATTTTTAGGTATTATTAGCAACATCTCTCATATCATACCACGGAACGGGTGAAATTAAGCATGACTGCTATTTTTCCACTCACAGTGCCTGTAAAAATCGATTTCATTTTTCAGCTGGTTGCGGACAGAGATGAAATAGCACTAGGGTCATGGATGTGCAGTATTATTCGGAAAGCAGAAATTCAATATTACGTTTAGGTACAAATAGGCATTCGTTTTTTCCTCAATAACCATTTTATATTTTTTAATTCCTTCAATAACATTAAAAAATATAAATTAGCCTCGAGTCAAACATTTTGCGTGAGCAATGGAGCGTTTATTCGACTAATGTAAAAAAATAATTAGTTATTATAAATTATAGGAGACACAATAAAAATGAACAGAACGCAATATGGATTTGAGATTGACGACTACTCCGTCAACATTAGATAATGAGAAATCTTAATATTCCGGAAGAATAAAAAAGTTTCCTGACGAAGCCTCTATAACACAGCGGCCTATTGACTGGAAGGCCTTCGGCGCGAGCTAATTAAGAAATGCATTCGAATTTCCAGGCAATTTCATCGAATGGAAAAATTATTGCCTGATTTCACTGAAGGCCAATTCTTCAAAAATACTTCGGTATTCTGTTGGGTTGAATCCTATGCGACGACGTAGAAATAAGATTAAAAACCTTACTGGAAAAAGGACATAAAGAACAGTTTACGATGTTTAATATTTAGAATGCAACTGGATAAATAGAAACAAACTATGAACACCAAATATAAGCAGCTAATGAAAAATAATATAATTTATGATTATGAACAACAGTTATATCTGTATTACATTAATTTCTTGACAGAATGATGTCGATGAATTGAATGAACACAAAAGAAACCCAAGGTGATAATATTGTTATATTCCGATTGAAGTCATCAATTTTCACGCTATTAAATATTCAATTTCACTCCTTTAATTAAATTTTTTGGATGACTTCTTGGGCAGGGTGGCTTAGTAACTGCATATATAAATTTGAAGACAATTCAGCAGATTTGAAACTTTTTCTGGGCTTCTGACCTCTTCACTGCAAAACATCACTTCGGGCAAATATCAATATTCCTGGTTGTGTCCATTACTGGTAGATCAGTGGCGGTCTATTGAGGTAGTTTTCGACGTTCGAAAACTTTTTAAGACCTCTCCAGTGTTACACTCGCGTTCTGCTGCACAAAATTTTTTTAGATTTATTACTCTAGAGGAAAGTTCGACGGGATCCAGCGCAAGCGCGATAAGCGTATAGGGCTTCCTCGAGTAGCTCCAGTACCCGGCCGTCTTCTCCATAACTATCATTATCATAGGAGCTGCATGCTCTGCGCTGATGAAAATATTACCGTTACAGGACTGAACAGAATCCATTATTCTTATTTCTTGTCCTCAGTGTGATTCTCTACCCTTTCTTCACAAAGAAGACAACGATGATTCACGGAAAGATATGAACCGTCATGTAACAGGTATGATGCAAATTCAACTACCTACCCCAATTTTTCTGGCTCTCAAAAGTAGAACAGGAATTCACGCATACAAGGTCATATGATGTCATTTATTAATTACAGAGAAGGCACTTTCAGCGAAAAAAAGCAAGTACTGTACGTTCAGAAGCGCTCTGAGACCGACAGCATCGCTTTTTGGCTGTTCGTGGGGCGATTCGATTAAAGATGTCACGCCGTAATTTAAAATGTAGGAGCTGGTCTTTGAAAAGAAATGTTAGTTTCCGTAAAGTATTTCAATATAAATAATTCTACTGTGGCTTTACATGTTCATTTCCTTGGTGAGTAAAAACTTGGCTCGTTTTTAGTTCACTGGGAAGTTTCACACCTCAGTAAGGGGAATGAATTACGATGGAACGCATAAAATGATAATACTTATTCCAATTGGGTTACACTCGGTGTTTCAGGTACTTATGATTAAATACGAGCAGTTAAAACTTACTTCCAAATGAATCACAAAACGTCTTTGAGAACTTGTTTTAGTGTTTAAACGAATAACACTGAACCGGGTCATCGGAGAAAGGAGGAGTCGCGAAAGAAAGAACAGTGTATACTTTTATCGCAAGCGAGAAAAAGAACGAATTGAATCCTACTCCAAATTAACAGTAATACCTCAGCATATCATCAATTAGTAATGAAAGTTATATCACAAAAAAAAGGAATTTAGATGCAGGGCTTGCTAGAATTGTGAATATAGCAGACAATGAAAAACACGCAGAGTTAATCTCGTATGTCGGCCGACACTCAATTGAACTCAAAGTGCAGAAGGTATTTACTTTCAGATTCTCCAAAAATTTTGCAACAATTTCCCATTAGCAAGGAAATCATACAAAAAATCATCATAATCATGTGTAACTAGGTACCTACTAGACGTACGTTTGCAATCGAATATTAATTATGAATAAAAACACATCCTCAACATGATTTATTTTGTATGTCGATGTATATGAGACAAACGGATTTAATCAAGCGAAGTTAAGTTATTGATTTAGTCTTTTATTCTGTTTCTGCGCAAAGCTTGAAAAATTGATCAAACTTTGCACGCATTTTACTCATCACTGTACATAAAAGCTGAGTATTCCCATGAACTTCATAATATTCTCATTTCTGATAGAACGGAAAATAATATGCAGTATAAATGAAACAATGGAAGATGGAAATAAAATGGTTGAACGTTTTATTTGGTATAATTTTATCAGAATAAAATATTCATATGCACACGATTGTCTTCAGACTTCCTCAACAATCAAGATTTCAGATTTATTGTAAAACCATAAAATTAAGCGGAACTCTGTAATGTATGATGTGTTTTAGAGAATGTTCTAGGCGCAGCGGCAAACTAAATTTGCTGCAAATTTACATAAGATCTGAAGTCAAGTTTGTGTACCAATATAGAGTGCGTCACAAAATTTCCACGTCAAACCGTCAAGTTTTCCAAATTCCGTGGCGTGGCCTTATACAGTATGTACGGGGTACTGTGCCACTAAATCGGTCAAGAAATCAGACTCCCTTGCATTACTGTAAACTGTGGTGCACGTTTTCCCTTTGAAAAAAACATGTAATGCACAGGAGGCGTGTTAGGTACCTAGCCCTCACATCCTATGCATGAAAGTTAATTTTCAGCGACTGCAAATCCAGCCTCTCGACTGAGCGGAGCAAATTACATTTTTCTTCGACTCAAAATAATTCATCAGCAACTGCAACATCGTTGAGAAATTCATCAAGAGTATTCTTCAGAGCTTTAAAATTTCTTCTTGAATCATGTTTCTTTCACACTACCTGAGCTTCATTTTTGAAAACTTTGGTAACATTTCTTGGCCGGAATGATGAATTTGACAGAACTGAGAGAAATTCTACGTCGTGATCTGAGACATGGTGGCCACTCCAATATTCACGCCACTCGACTCAGTCTATCTGAAGGTATGAAAGAATCAGTACGCGGGGTGTGGAGTCAGAAATTCGCGTCTTCTGAGGATTTTCTATTCACGCAGTGACTTAAAAAGTGAAATTTCGCCAAAAGAGTTATTGCCATCGCAGGTCTAACCCCTTGTAAGATCGAGTGTTTGAAGACTCACACTTCAGGCCACGAGCACCATCATTTTCTGGTGATCATCGCTTAGCAAGGATTGTTTTGCTATAACACGTTCGATTACAAGTTATAAAATGCAAAGCTTTGATAACTCATCTAAACTACTGCTCGCGGTTGAGACGTATTTGCGAGTACTTTAGGGCTTAACATAGATCACCAAGGCAACATTCATATGTATCTCATAAGGAATTCTGTGTGGTGAAATAGTGGGACAACTTTGCTACAAAATGAAGCTTGAGAAACAGGACATCTGAGCAACCCTTCGCACGAAGATATATTTTGCACCTCCAAGAGTTAGTGAAAAGTGAAGAAAATTTTCATGTTTTCCGTAGTCTTCTGAAGTTCGTTCAACGTACGAGTATTAACGAATGAGAAATCTGGAAAAATATATCAGCAAAAAATATTGAAAATGTTTTTGCGATGAAAAAGTATCTTAGATTTCTGTAATTTGTAAACCTTTTTTCAATGTTACACGTATAGTATCATTTTTTACGTTGAACGTCGAATGAAGACAGTATATATATATATATATATTATATATATATATATTATATATATAGCGCGCTTTCGTCGGTTCAATAGAAGAGAAAATATAGTTTTTGAGAGCTGTTCCTTTCAGTTATCCTCCAGCTAATTTAGGTTTGTTCACATTTACTTCAGCAGAACATTAAAACTTGATATATGTATTCTCCTCCTTAAATGAGTTCGAAAAGTTTGCTACTTCCCGCAATTTATTCAAAATAAACTTTCTTTATCAACAAACTTTCATCACCAATCTTTTTCCTTAGAAGTCCAATTCATTCCAATTAGTACGATATTTACTTACTGTTCTTTAATACGGAATGCTGCAGCATAATCCTCTTAAAAATCCTTTGAAATTCACATTTGAACTTTTTATCATACAGAAAATCTGGCTTTAAAAATAAACACACCAATTTTTTAGCGTAAACAGTGTTTTTTGTTTGCATGCAGAAGAGTTTCGAATTTACGGCGAGTTTACTGTGCAGTTGGCAGAGCATTTGTGCCCGCTCTCGCTCGCTCACTTTTTATGCAGTCGGTAATAATTTAAGTTGAAATGGCCATTGTCGTCGACGCAATGATTTCTGTGAATTCACCGGAACAAAATGTTTTCAGGCGTTGTCTAATTTATTTGAAATTTGCATTTTATGTAAACCAACCTCACTTTTTTCAAATATCTCTGTACTCATGGAAATTAGATACATTCGAGTGTTTTGAAGCTTCAATATGAATATCTCAGCTTACCTTGGTGTCAATTAAGCCATTAAATACATTTTCAAGTGACAAAAAAAAGTCAATCATTTTTTCCATTTATAAATATTAAACATTTTTCACCCAAAAATTTACCTTCTATGGAGTTATTGAATTTATCAAAAGCTGTTAGGCTGAAAGATGAGACGAATATCAATGAGGAAATTTATCAGAGGTATCAGTATGGGAGAAAAGGCCACGGTGATCTATGTTGAATTAGACTTGCACTTGTCTCGATGCAGGAGGCAAACTCACAAATCACCAACAATAAAATATCTAGTAAGGCCTCTTCATAACATGTTCGTGATAGTTACGCTCACAGGAAGATGACATCTAATTTCTCATTGGAATATTTTCATTGTTTACATGAAGTACGACTAATAAAATTCAAAAATGCTCTGCTAAGCATTTTAGTATCAAAGAAAATTAAGACGTCAAAAATCATTTTTCAAAAAGGTACGGACTGCCATTATAAAACTACGGAACTCTCGTCTCATTTTTCTTCAGTTATAGAAGAACATAACGATCGAGAGTTAGTATGACTGACAAATTATGACCTATCTGTGCCTACCGAAACAAACTTAGCATTGAAAAACGTCTTTTTTATATTAAGATAGCTCACCTTGCTTGACAGGACACGAAGCATAATCAAGACCATTTCTAACAATTGTGAAATATGAGAAGTAACGTTCATTATTGTCTAATTTCAGCCTAACGAATTTTCCTGCTCAGAATGTTCGATGTGGAGTTTCAATTTTTCAAATGTGTTCCCTCCCACGCAATATCTGCTGCAATGAAGCACCTCAAAAAAAGCCATAAGAAAATATTCTTTATATGTACTCGTATATAAGCCTCGTAATTTTGGAGATAGAGTTCTGAAAATATTGGGAAAGTAATATTTTTCATAAAGTTGATGAAGTCGTATGTATATGAGTATCAGTTGTATTTGTGTGCGAATAAATTGACTCTATTTTCATAATTCAAGTATATGATCCCACCCCTTACATTTCTTTCGCATTCATTGCTGCGCGCATGCATACCTAATCGCAATACATGACGTCGTATTCATTACACTGTTGTGCATTGTACATAGTTCCTTTACGGTCACGATGTAGCCGTGAGAAATGCCACTTCCAAAATTAATCTCGTTCAAAATATCGTCAGTCCTCCCAAAGACACGATGTTCGCTTTTTGCAATCGTGCTTTTCTTTCCATTATTTTGTTTACTCTGATTAAAGTCATGTTTTAAATAATGTTTGAAGAAAGAATTTCACGATGAGAATTAGATTTGGTTTGGAGTATGCGTTCTAATTTTTAGTGTTGGCATCTCATTTCTTGCAGTTCAGCATGAAATAATATTCACAACTGAACTATAATGTAATCTTTTTTTTTGTGGAGATGTAAAATTGCAGCAATATTCTTTACCCGCTCTATGTGGAGTAATTGAGTAGCTGGTAATTCGAAGTAAACTTCCATTTTAGCAAAAAATTATACTGAATTTTAATTCCGAGTTGAATCATCTGCAGGTAAGAAGTACGGCTTCTTTCTAGCGAATAAGAAGTACTTGCTTTGAAAATCGGGAGTGAAATCAATTAAGGTGGGTTTTAGAAAATCTTCGAAAGACTGCAAGCCATCGAACGCGTAGTTGGTAGCACAACGGCAGCCCTAGAAGGGCCGTGTCGCGTTTATTATGGAAGAAGCAAAGTTTCGGCGCTAAAAAAAATGAAAACATGGCCAGAAATGCGCTGCTCCGGCATTTTTTGAGCCCTCACAGAGTAACACCGTCGCTGGAAAATTTCTCGAAATTTTTTGCTCCACCTTTGAACTCACATTAGCAGAGGTAGATAATGCTGGAATAAATTGACCTGGAGATCGGATTATTTTAACATTTAATTCCAAAATTAAACCATCATGGGAGTTAATGTAACTCATAGCGTGTAGTGTCGGGCATGAGTAAGCAAACGCAATTTCAATTATTTAGAGCAACGGTGAAAGTATTTTCCAATTTTTGTTATCCGCCGATTCCTATGAACGGTTCATTAGCAATGGGAAATACCTAGTCAACTATGATTTAGTTACAATTAAATTATTCTTTAAAATCGGAAGAATAGCTAATACACACCGCGTATGATCCCCCAACACAGAAATAGCGAAGACTCGTAAGGTTGCACGGACAACTGTTCGGAGCACAGCCAGCGATGCCGAGGGCGAGACTTCGTTAAACAATTTCCAAGTGAAAGACCTCGGTCACAACAAACCACACCTCCTGTCCAGATCGTGAGAAAGCGGATCAGGTGAAGCCGTGAAAGATCATTAAGGAAGATGGTAAAAAGTGTGAAGCTAATAAAGAAAAGTGAGGAAGATGCCCCTAATGATTAGAAAATGCCTTCCTTTGCCTTGGAAAAGACGCAAACTCTCACGAAGTTTCAAATTGGGAGAAGAACGGATCGATAAGTTTTACTGAACGAGATCGAAAGAGAAGCAGCAGGCGAAATTTGGTTATAAGCGTGAACTGGCAATCAAAATCTTTTTGGATGGAATGTAGCACAAAAAAAATGTTAAAAATCAAAATGTATTTAAATATTACAGCCCTCTTGTTAAGATCGAGTTAGCATTTTTAATTTAGCTTTCATGCGGTATCCAAATAGGAAAAATGGTATTGACGGAAATGGTTTTACGAAACGATTAACATTACGCATAAACTAAACTGAAATTGCTAACGTGATAATAACAAACAAAAAAGGCAGAAAATACGAAGAGATCACTTCATGCTAGTAATGAGATTTTAAATCCATTTTGACGTGATCCCACCACCAAGTTAGATTCAGTTGGACTGAAGCGTTTGTTGTTGAAACGATGACGCAAGCATCTAAGAGTATGATCCCTCGCTGCATGGGGCAACTGGATCAATCGCTTGTGATCCCGTCGCAAAGAGAAAACAGGAGGATCTGTGATTTCACGTCTGGTATGGTGAAAACAGGAGGACTTGAGATCCATCGTTCGTAAGCGAAGAGAAGAGGATCTGCGATTCAGCGCGAGTAAGGTAAAGTCAGAAGGATCAGTGATCAATGAGTAGCAAGGTGAAGACAGCATGATCTGTGATCTGTGATTCCTCCTCTACAATGTAAAGGCAGGAAGATTTCCTAAAATGATAAATAGCAAACATAACCATAAGTTTCTAAATATCAAAGTGACGTCCAGTGATGGGTCCACTTATGGGTCGTACCTGAGGAAGGAAGTAAAACCTGCTTTCAGACAGATTTTCTCACAGTAGGACTCTGAGATTAGCGTAATAAAAGATAAGAGTGATTAATAGAGGTTACACATAAGTGCAACTGGGGAAAATAGTTGAATATACCTAAACTCGTTTCCATAAAATTTTGGCATGCTAGTTGTCTTAGGAAATAATGTGGACTCCGGAAAAAATATCAGAGATAGAACACAAAAACATAAAACTATCCCCACTCCATGAAGAACACAAAAATGGAAAAGTCATCACAGAGAAACACCGATTGCGAGAACTCTTGCTCACCTCACTACAGCACATCCCCACAGTAAAGAAAATTTACAGCAACTTCGCTCTAACAGGATCGTTTCCGACGAAATTTTGCTTGGAATTACCACACAAGACATGTGTGGTATTCGATCAAACCCTGAGTTAGATCGATGATTGAAAATGGAAAATTTCCTGCCGAGTGTTAGGTCGGGAACATGCAGCTTACATTTCAAGCTTATCACTTCAATAGAAGCTTTTATATTAAACTGTGGAAATCTTTATAAAAACTACTTTAACTTAAGCTTGAGAAAGCCCCCAACTGATTCTTCGATTGATCAATAGTGGGTGCTCATTCTGACCTACATGCACAGTTTTAGCAGATCATGCTTTACTCATCACCAACGCACCACGCTCCGATCATGGGGTTAGTCTCCCAGTCAAACTAAAATTAAGAGACGTTGTCGAAAAAAAGAGGTGTACGAGTTGACTGTTAGAAAAAGATGATTCAATTATTTGCACGCACAAGATTATGAATTCTTACTCAGTAAGAAGGATTCTTGAGATAGTATGATTTTAAAAAAGAGAAACATATTTTTTAAGAATAGGCGTAATCAGTCCTGAGTATGATAAAGCAAGTCTCCTGAATAGTCTCCACCAGGCTGCATTTTCTAGGACGGGTATTTATGAGGGGTTCAGGTAAATGTAATTCCATTCATTATGAGACATTCTGAAGAAAAGAGATCGTTGTGAATGTTCCCTTCCGCCCACCCAGGGTAGACCTCGGCCTAGTTGGACTTACAGCGGATTTTTTAGTTCATCTAAAAAACTTTGTATGGCATCACATGTCCTCGTTATTCATCGACCTAAAGAGAAAAGTGACTTCGACATCAGTTGCGATTTTGTCTTCGTTGAAAATAAAAAAAAATTGATTTTTCATCATAAGGTCACGTATTTACATTCATTCACGACATAACGAACAATAGCTTCTTACAATGTAAAATCTCATTATTTTTGAAAAAAATAACAGCAGCTTATCCATAATTGGGTCATAAGTAAAAGGTAGGGATGATGCATATTTTCTGCATATTTAAACTCAGAAATCGAGTTATTAGCCAAAGAGAGCTTCTCAGAACAAAAGTATTAGGGAACAGTGCTTTTGAAAGCAATCATTGTAGTTAACGATTTTTTGGGTTAAAATCACAATCAAAAATTTATATATATATATATATATATCTATGAATATGTTTTAAAAAACGCTTCGTTCATTAGGCTGCACTCGGGGACTGAGAAATTACCCAGAAAAAAACAGTGTAATTAACATCCGCTCCGGGAGACCTTATATGGCCGAGAGGTATTTAAAAACAGTATCCAGGGATGCTTTGCATAATAGAGACATCTTGGCTGAAAATTAATCGCGAGCCATCTTAGTATTCATGTATGCCGCGTGCCTGGAGAAGCGCGTTATGGAACCACAGCGAATATTGTGCTTCGATCAGGCTGTCTGAAGATTATGCGAGCTCCTTAATACCTCTAGGCTTACGCTGCTCTCGATCTCAGCGCCTGGCTGCTCTCGCCAACTTAGTTGAGTGCTACGAAATGTTGCACTGGCGTCTTACGCGCTGTATTTGCGGCCGGCAGAGGTATTTGGATAGTAGTTTTTACTAGGCAGTCGATCACATCTGGAGCAACAATAACCACATGAACACTCTCCGCCCTAGCATACAGTAATATTATCTGAGTCCAGCAGCGTAGGTCTGGCTATCAATCTTGTGCTTATTCTCTTTATTCGCTTTTTTAAGCTTTTGATATGATAATAGCACAGCCGCTGATATTTTGCACTCGTCCTTTCCTCGATGAATGAATTAATAGTATTTTGACAGACCTTCCTATTTCTGCAGTTTTAACGTATTTTCATTCATGAGACTCCGGTTGCCAATGTAGGGGATACCTCTCCCGAGAACAAAATATTTTGATACCGCGCTTGATGCGTTCGTGTAAATTTTCGAGTACCTTTTAGCGACTCTCCTATGATTAACTTTGCATTGAGGCAGAAAAATAAATAAAACAAAATAATTTTTTTTGACATAACAGCTGACTCATTTAAAACACTCGATTTAGAAGCCTTGGAAACTAATATCGTTGCTGGATGGTGTTCTATGACAAGAGTACTCTAGAGAACTTCTCTTTTAAAAACTTTGAACTCAAGTTTAACTACTTGAATTTTATACAATGTTGGAGATTATTCAATTTTCTCTGGCACAAAGTACTCTTATCTGGAAATTATTCTTGCTTTAGAAGTTTTTTCATTCCGTTATTAGAAGCTGCTAACGAATTGCTACTCGATAGTAATTATTTTCATATATTATTGATGAAATCTACTTGACTTAAACCGCCAAAAACTGCTGTAGTAGAAACAGCTTATGTTGTTGTACTGGGGGATTTTTAAATGCGTGTCCTAAAAGAATCTTTAGTGAGTTCCATAATAACGAATGTGTTTTAAAAGATAAAGCAGCATGCAATTTTTAAAAATTCTATAGTTTTATTTTCATATCTTTTCGAGAACAATATTCTTCATGTGCTGCCCCCTGAGCGCAGCCAAGAATCAGCCCTAATATGCAAGCTGCTCATAACGGCGCCATGGCGAGGATCTGGTCTAATTCCCTGGACTCCTACCGGGATAGATGGCTGGAGTTGGTATAGATTTGTAGACTATTCACAGTAAATTCTTCCTTTTAGGTATTTCCAAAGGAAAATACAGGTATGATTGATCTTAGATCATCATTCTTCGAGCACCACCAGTAAATCTTGTGTGTATTTAGGCTACGATAAAACTTCCGAACGAATTTTGTCTGGAATCGTTTAAAGTTCAAATACGCGAGGTTCACGTTCTTAGTATTTTATAAATACCGTTATAAATTCCAAAAATCGAGAAGGCTTGTGGGCCAAGGGCGTTTTTGGAAAGAGTGTGTAGTTGTTTTGAGCCCAGTAACATTCATTATTCAGATGATGTTTGATATTTTTAGCGTTTTACGATGACTGAGGCCTGACTAGAAGGCGACAGAGAGCTTTTTTTTGCTGCTGGTGAAAATTGGAGTGACATTCATTTCCTTTTATTCAGGTTAGACTTGTTTATTTTTGAACGATTTATTGAACTAGTTAGTTACGTACTCGCAGATTACTCAAGTTTTTTTGAAAGAATTCATGAAGCAAGATCTTTTCGTCTCACAATTTTCTACGGAGTGCAAGCCGGAGCTATTTCTAATCCTTTTTTTCTGCTTTTTTTTTCCGCAGTGTAGCAGACGGTATGATTAAAATCATGAAGAGGATGGTTCTAAATTTAATAATCCATTGCAACATTGAGGGTAGTCATTCGTTTGAGCATCGCCGTACGTGACTTAAAGTCAGGATCTGATAGGAGAGATTTATAAGCTTCCGTAACAATCTGAGAATAACCAATTGTTTTTCAAAGTCCAGTTTCTTAATACGTTCATCAACCAGTGTAAATAGGAGTGACCGAAGCGTTGGTTACATATTAGTATTGAAGAAACATCATTCTTCATTCAGAACTAGTAAGACACCGACTCGTTTCTCAGCAACTAAACAACGTTGAGACGAAAGCAAAAGGTCTTGGAATGGCAGAAACAGGCGGTTGTATTTGGTCCGTTTAAGGGACACCCAGTGAAGGAAGTAGCGAAATTTGCTGGTGTCTTATGCTGTACTGTGATGTAGGTCTTCCAACGATGGAAACAAGCCACTAAATTCGATAATTCAAGACAAAATTGTGATAAAAACAAATTTAAATCAATAGGGACCGCCAACATGTGTCATAAATTATTGATTGGATTCACTTTGCATCATGGATGGAAGAACTGCGCCTGTCCTGCAGCCTGTGAACGAACTCTTACTTAGGAACTCGGTGCGATACATACATACATACATACCTAGAGCCCAATGGCTCGTGCATGGCTGATCGTGAATTTTGTCTACAACAGCGCACGTTTAAACTGAGCCGAAGCACACGCAATTGGACTGTAAACGAGTGAGAAGCGTTATGTGGCCCGATGACTCACGATTCCTCTCTATAGATGTGATGTTCGCTGCCGGTTTGCACCCACGTCAAGTTCGCACATTTGGACGCCGCCCACCCCTCTCCTTCCACCTCCGTGTTGCTACAGGACGTTGCCATTCGCGCCAATTATTTAACTATGTAGTACTTCTGAGGTTTATTAACCTATCTGTTCGTTATACATTGATTATTAATCACTGCATTATAACCACTACAAGTACTTAGTAAGTGGATACTACAGCGGAATACCAAAGTTAACCTGTATTAAATCATTATAATAAGTTTTGACAACGACCGCTGGTGTTTGGCTATTCAACCCTACATCTCGGCACGCAAAAACAGTCATTTTTAAACTTTTTTAAGTTAACCTTAAACTAACTGAACTTGGCCTAACCTTACCCAACCTAACCTAACTTAACCTAACCTCTTAACCTAACTTAACTTAACTTGACCTAACCTAAATAAATTTAACCTAACATTTCTGCAGCTGCTCGGAGGTGGTGCTGTAGCTGCTTGGAGGTGGAGGGAGAGGGGTGGGCGGCGTCCAAATGTGCGAACTTGACGTGGGTGCTGCCGGGTTTATCGGAAAAATCATGAAGCCCTCAACGAAGCCTGTATGAGAGAGGCGATACGAGGAGGAGAAGGTCTGTCATGTTCTGAATCTATTTAAACTTCACTGAAAAAGGAAACAGTCATTCTTCTCTGAATGAATGAAAGCATGTTGCTTTTGGCTGTCTTTCAGGAGGGCAGGTACCGCATGCATCAGGCTATAACTATCAATAATCAATTGCCATGAAAATTATCCAGTATATGTTGGGGATTTAGATTTAGCTACAGTAAACTCCCGGACATGAACCCAATGAAAAAATAATGGAACTCCTTGGAAGACTTATTCGAAGTTGAGAAGATCTTCCGCATACTGTGGCCGCTCTACTAGATCAGTTGATGCATAAGTAGTGTAAAATCGCCCATATGTACGTTAGGACACACGCAAACTCAATACTGGGGAGAATTGTCACTTTTATTCAACCTCGAAAAGGCTATTCACCTGCACTGAGGTCGAAAAGAAATCAGGTGACTCAGAAATTGATCAGCAAGTGATTAGACCGCCCTTGGCTCGAATTACAGTTTTCGTTTTACTTGACCTTGATTCTACAATACTCTGGTCCTATGCAGCAGATTTTTGGCCAGAATTAGAGTCACCCGTTACCCAAAGCAGTGAAAATTGAATGAAGGGGCGATGAGTCCTACATGCTCGTCTCACACTCATCCCGTAATTTTTTCTTGGGGTTCAAATCGAAAACGGGGCTGGCCAGGTCATGCGCCAAGTGTTCCTTTATTCTCAATATACTAATCATGAATAATGCTACCCCTGTGGATACGAGCACTGTCTTCCTGGAAGACTGTTTTTCCACCAGGAAAATGAAACTGAATGGATGGATGAAGTTAGAAAGTTCTAAAAAATAGTCCTCGGAGTCTATTTTGTTTTTACAGATAGTGACAGACCCATGTCCATTCCAGTAAAAACTGCCAAATACCTGAGCAGATATTGAGACGACGCCACATGGGCTCAATGGCTGTGGCCAGACCTTAATACCCCAACCGTTCTGAATGAGGATGGATGTGGACTCCTAGGACTACTCGTATATTGTATGCTTCCAATCCTTAAGAGTTTCACTTCCAGCCACTTATAAAGTTTTTTTTTCGAATCACTGATGATGCTAATGACTTCCTAGTGAATTTTTACTTGCCTAAATTCATATTACCTCATTTTTCATTCACGATTTTCAGGGAAACTGTTTTTTGACGACCACAAAAGTCTCTAATTATCATTTGGCTTGGTGAACGCCGAAATTCCTCATCAACCTCTTCAAGGAGCTTTGGTCTCTTTCATCCAGCATTTTGTGTCGTCTGCAATAACCACGAGATTAATAGGGTTTGTCATTTTGTTTTCAGCGTGCCTTTGTTCCCTGTATCCTTCTGATATCCACACTGGATACTGTACAGATATTCCAAGTTAATTTTATTCTTTAATGACGATCTCTTCATCGAATGCTGACAGGTCTTCTCCATGGGTTTTCATTTCTCCGACGTAAATAAAAATTAAAAATTCTACGGTTTTAAAATTGGTCTTTGTGATAAACACTTCTAGAATGTCACTATACACTGTTCTACTGCAGCAGATTGTGAAATAAAATAGAGCAATGAACAGCGCGATCGGTGCTCTGTTGAACAAACTTTAAAATAAATTGTGGACTATTGAAATAAATACTTTTACTTAATAACCGTGTGATCGAAAATGTTTCGTTAAAGAGTTGCAAGAACTTGAAATTTGAAAAGTACCGTAGAAAAATTCAGGCCTTCAGAGTGGCAGTTAAATGAAATGTAGACATTAGGAAAACAGTTTTAGTATGACCTCCCACAAGAAAGAATAAAACCTTAAATATTGCGAACACATGAAACAGAATAAAAACCTTAAACATTAAGACCACAAGAACGGATTTTCAAATTAGGTTAGGTACTTAGAAAAAGATGTTCATCATGAACCCTATCTGCTGCGCTGCAGGCGTTCAAACGCAAGCGCAATGATTGCAAGACACGATCGATGACCCCAGCTAGGGGTTTCATGATGTCTTCTTCAGAATGATGTCTTCACCGATAATGTCTTCTTCGCAATGAATCGGTGTTTCATGCGCCAAACTTTCCAAATGTCTCCAGAAAAGAAATTTAGGGGCGTAATATCAAGAGACCTTTATGACCAGGTGATGAGACCGCCATAGCCAATCCAGCGATTGCGCCATCGGGCATCGAAACACTGGCTAACGGCAATCGCAAAGTGTGCGGGAGCAACATCGTGTTGATACCACATTCCTCTGATGTCGGCTAAAGAGACATTTTCTAACGACGCAGGCAAAACTTCATTAAGAAAAATCTATGAAGAACAGCCAAGAATACCCGTCCAAAAATTTAAGGCCGATTTAACCTGATGATTATCAAATCGTGTTACATGTGGATTGAAATCAAGTCATTAGTTCTGATTATGGATGTTAATTATTTCTTCTTGCTTGAATGATGCTTCATTTGTTATAAGACTTTTAATAGAAATCAAAGAAAGCCCTTGAAATGGTTTTTGAACACCAACCACTTCGCAAATCGAACACGACGTGAGAAATCTTCATCGTTTAATTCTTGCACACGCTGAACGTGAAATGGATGTTGACCATTATCGTGTTGCACTTCCCGCTCAGTTGCTTTACTTACAATTAAAAAACGTGCAGCAGAACAAGTAATTGGTGTTGGATTTTTTCGAAACTGTTCCAATATTTTTTCCTCCCCGTGTGCATCTCTGAATCTTCTACAGAGTCTTCCATGAGGTTGTGCTCTGAGAAATGCTCCTCTTCACACAATCTCCGGTGTGAAGATGTGAATGTTTTATGTGATGTGAATTTTGTTACGAATGTTTGATATGATCAAACATGTCGTGTAAATTCCGACATACTCTAGAATCACCATTCCCTGCAATGAAAGCTAAGTGCATATCTGTCAATTTTGAATACTCGTTCCATTTTCGTTGATACCATTGCAACCGGTGAAATATTCAAAGGAAACAAATAAATTTTAATCTTTGATGTAATGGAACTCTCATAAAACCGGACACAAAATGCAAGTCTTCGTTACGCTTTACTGAAGCGTTTCCGATCACTCCGTTATTTGGTAGAAAGTGTTTATTTCAACGGTCTCACAATCATATTTAAGTTTATTCAACGAACTACAGCTCACCCTGCATATATTTATGCAGTGTGCAACTTTTTGAGCTGCTCGGTGTATTAGCAAGTAAATTATTTTTTGCCCCGGGTGCATATGAAAGCCACAATAATTAATGCTTAGAGATTTAGTTTAAACCTTTTTCAAAGTTACTATTATTGTTTGCGCCATGGGTTTAATACACACCTAAATTTTATGAGGAAAGTATTTGGGCTCCCTGATTTTCTGAAAATTGTTTTGATCTATCTCATTCTAAATGCTGATCATTCCTCACCGTTCAATTCTGATTGCCTAAATATTGGGATGACTCATAGAATCAGAGGATACATTTCCGAGATCCAACAGTGGGAGCCTCGACTGCTGTCTTAACTGAAATCGCACTTCTATTCGAACGCAGATTCATTCCCGCGGATGAGCACAGGTGGGTGTGTCTGTTGTGCTGTTAACTATAACCTACTCAGATTTCTTATGTTATTTATGTTTCTGTTTCAAAGGAACCTGAATTTAGTTTGGTCTAATGTTAAATGTAAGAAGAGTAACATATTATGCGCACGTGTTTTTGGTCTTGTTGAATATTTTTTACTTGTTTAAATAATTGATACTAAAATCCAAGATAACCATAAAAGCACGAACTTATTTCTTGTGATATTTACGACACATGTTCAGCATCAAATAAAAATAATTTTGGTGGCACATCTTCTTTGTATGCTTTAATTTTGTGACCTCATTGCAGAGGTCAAACTCGCTAAGTCATGGTTTCTTCTCAATGTACTGCTCATGATTTTTGTGGATGACTTTTAATTTCGAGTAAAATGAAGTTTTGGTGTATTTAGAGACTTGATTCACGTATTAAATCAATTTGTATGTTTTAACATAATCATATTGCTGGATTGTGCACTTGTTTCATCAGTTTCACACAAACATTGGCTTGTTTTTCAGGACTTTTTATTCCTGCACGTATGTACTTATTTCATATAAAACACTTAGCGTTTTTAAGCTTTGACTTTTGGATTCAGCACATCATACTACCCTCTACTTCAAAAGAGATATAGCCGAAAACATTTGAAGCACCATTTTTGAAGCTACGCGTCATCAAACGAAAAACTATTAAAATTTCTACTACACAATTTTTGAAGATTTAAAAATTCCTTCACTGCAAAAAATGCGCCAATAAAAATCAGTATGGAAGAAGATAATCTAATAATTAAATGTTCTGATTATTTTTCTCAATTCATACAAAAATTTGAACTGGTTTAACAACTTTTGGACTTCCAAAACCAATTTAGTTGTAACTGGTTTGCAAGAAATTTCGATCATAAACAAAACACTGCAGCACAACGCTGCCTGCGGCTAGTCTGCGATTCTTTGGTTTTACCAAGGAAGTTCCTCTAGCAGCGCAAATTTGCCTTCAAGATTAAGTTATATAATCTCAGTTTGCACACACAGGATGCATGCTGGATAAACAGTGCGTCTGGTAGCGTATCAAAATCAAAACTACTGCACTCTGTGAAGTATAAAAGATTCAAACACGAGGCAAAATTTGACTCGCTCTCAAGCTGATGAAACACGCCTTGCGCCACACATCGCTCCGCACCATTTGAATACTGATGAGCTTGTGTTTCTCCTGCGCGATCAGGCAGACCCAGTTCTTTAGACTCGGCAAGTAGCTTCAATTAGCATCCAAAACTAGCGATAATGCACTCGAGTTCTGCAAAACTCATTACTCGGCGAACAATGAGTTTACTGGCGAAACAATGTATGCGTTAGTGCATGCCGGCCAAGGTTCGCAATTTCAACTCAAAATCAGCATTATCATCAAACAGGAGAACTTGAAAAAGTTTACAATAAAGAGAGACCGTCAATCGATTAGGTTTGATATCAACATAATAAAACCTACAGCAAAATCAACACAATAAAAACTCCAACGAAGCTAAATTCATTCAGGATCAAAATAAGCCTTAACAGCGGTACCACTGGATGTCCAATAAAAAACTAGTCGTCCAAGATTGGATTATACTGAGCCCAATTATAAATGTAGAATTTACAAGGATGGCAGCTCATGCTCGGCACAGAATCGGATCAGAAATACCCACTTTTGGTTTGACATTAATGGTGTCACGCAATGCCAGCAGGGCTTGGCGCGCAGCACTGGAACTGGAGCGCAAGGCGCATGCCGGCTCTGAAATGCGCTGATGCAAGCGTGGCGGCGTTGCGGGGTGCGGCTTGGCGCCCTGCGGGGCAGCGAAGAGCAGGCCGTATTCGGCCGAGGGCATTAAGAGACGTGTAAACGCCCAGCCCCGTTCTACATCCCACCTACATTTATGTGAGCAAGGAGGGTGAAATGTACGGTATTATTTTTATTGAAAGAAGACTGTACCAGTTTGGATTAGAAAAGCAAATGACGTTTAAGAACCATCAGCAAGTCTTTAAAGAAGAGTACATGTAATTATAAGAATGATTATGTCAATTCCAATCTGTATCAATTTAAATAATAATTCTGTTAACGATTTGAATTAAAAACTTTGAGGAGACCTAGCCCTTCCTCGCAAACGTATCAAATTTTTCATCAGAAGTAAATAAGGAAATAAAAATACTAGTACACAAGCCGTTGAAGTTTTTTTTTGCAAATGAGGCACCGATCGTGCACTACACAAAAGATCAAGATAATATAAAGTGTTGCAACTCAAATTAGAGAACTGCAACAATTACTAGGAATCTGTGAAGTGGTTTAGGACAGTACAATAATGTTATTGTTGGTTCAGGACCCTAAAATTCTCTCGTACATTTGCCATAGAACTTACGAATAGATTTTTACCTCTTGAAGGCTGATGTTACGTATGTTCTCTTCGAAAAGAAAAGGATTCACTGGTTTTACCTCCAAGTTCAGTAGTTTTTCATTAAATTGATGCGAATAATTTTTATTTTCCCTCAGGTATGTTCGACTGAGCCAAGAAAGTGAAATTGCTCAAAGCATTTATAAAGGCAGTTAACAAATTGTATTCAGTAATGAAGTGTAGACATCAGTTATCAGAACGTCAAATTTGTTGGAATAATTTTAGCCACAGCAACAGCATCTCTCTAGAGGCATGTTGCGAAATGAATGGTTATGCGCAAGGAGAACTTTTAGAGAACCGCCTTCAACTTCCTTTGCGACTTTACAATAGGCTGCGAGCGGCTTTACGAAGGGTTACATTCCCAAACATTCAGTGCATTCACAGCCCATTCCTCTTTCTGAGGACAATATGAGCACGATGGAATAGCCTTTAGGAAATGAAACCGTACTCATAAATCCCAAAGCGAATGTCCGTAAGATAATGAATAAAAGACCAATTGAATAAAAGTCAGAAAACGTTCAAGTACGCTGAAACATTTCAAAATAAGCAAAGGGGAAAATTTCTGTTCGAGATTGCAAGACTTGAATGTTCTTCATCCACAATCGAGTTGCTTACAAGAGAAGAAATGCTAAGCAAAAAACATAATTAAATCATTTGTTTGTACGTCTAAAACATCAGCCATAGCTTTTCATACTCGTATAAATAAGCCTAGTCTTTACGTTCCTAGACAATTTGTCAAGATGGTTTGGAGGATATTTTATTCCGATGTAAATCATCCTTTCTCTTAACATTGGTCATTATTGCTAAAATTATAAATAACCAACTACTACGTCAAATCACGATTTAAAATTACGTTAACTACCACTCAACATATTCTCACAATATTTTATTTTAGCCAACTTGGAAAAAGTGAATAGGAGACATTTTCGGAACACTTGAATAGGTGGGCATTTTTTTCATGAAATTTCACATTTTCAAATAATTGCATTAATTGTAAAACAAAAGAACTTCTGCTCGTTGAAAAAGACGTTTTGAAACCCTTATGCTGTTGTTTTAAAAAAACCGTCTTTTTCATTGGGTAGCTGGTCACTTAGAATTGTGCCGAACCCTCAATTCACCCTCTGATGTAAGATAACTTATTTAAATAACCTCGTCAACTGTAGTCACCTATCTTGGTAATTATTGCCTGGTTTTTGAGCAAGGGGGACTTCTCCATCACATTTTTTTCTTTCAAATCTAATTAAGAAAGATGTTGGTTGACGTGTTTGATTGTGAACAAAAGTCCTTCAAAACAGCCATGTAATCCTCATGTGATGCATGAATTCGCGCGCTTTAGTACCCTTAGAGGCTTTGTTAGGATAACTGGATAGCTGTATCTCTTCGGAGCTGCGGGAACAGAAACCAAAATTCCATAGGAGCTTTAAATTAACAGGTCAGAGACGGACGAACACAGTAAAAAAAAGTATTTCTGTTTTTCAGTGAACTGCTTAGATGCATCAACTTGAGCTTAACCTTAAGAATTTCTTCCAATAACCTTGAAGTGATTTTGTGTGAAATAAGTACTTTAAAGTGATTAGATTAATATTCAAATTGAAGAAACTTGTAAATTAAATAAGCAAAGATGAAATCATGTAATTCAAAAAATAGAACAAATATATATATATATATATATATATATATATATATTAAGAGATCTTAGGTCAGTAGTGCGAGGCTCGCAAACCAAGCTTTGACCAAAACAAAACTAAATTTCCGTTTGCATAGTTAAAATCATTGTTTAGATTTCACTCATTGACATTCTGACCCTAAGATAAATTACACTTTTTTCAGTCGTGAAAAACTTAATCTAATTTAGATTCTTTAGATTTTGTTGGACACAAATTTTTAATGCCGATAATAGTCACAAAGTCTGATGTTTTCAAGAACCTTCTAGTTTTGATTGCGCTTTTTCACAATCAAACTAAAAGTGCAAGCTATGTACGAGTAAAAAATTTTTCAAATCTTATCTGAAGGAAAACCGAGTGTGAGCAATTCAAATTTTACTATCCTATTTCACAAGTAATGAAGAGCATCAATACAGCTAATACAGCCCTGCCAGAAGAGCTGCGAAAAACACACATGACCCGTCAAGACTAGTCAGGACATCACGTTCTGATTGTTGCCGTAGCAAGTTTGCATGCTGAGTGTAATGAAGCAATGTAGCGTTAACCCTATGTGCTGCAGGACAGTTACATTGAATAGTTTTTAATTTTTATGGGGCTTGAAGTTGGTCTTAGCGCGATTCCAATGTGTTAATTGAAATTTTCGTTTCTATGAACGTGGTTTAGTTGAAAAAATATAGCCAGAGTAGCTTGTGTTGAAGGTAAAAAACTAATATTTAGGTTACAGGTTATCATTTCAGCAATTGATTTTGACTGTCGATTGGATCACATCATTACATAAAACCATTCAACTAATTGCCATTGAATGGTTTACTATATGCTATGCAAGGTACAGCAAGAATATAACAGTGAGTATTGTTTTATGTTTCTAGACCGTTTCTTATTCATAGACCTAAATTAATTAACAACGTTCTACCGTTCTATTCTAGAGAAAATATCTGTGTCGAGAAAAACTTTTCAAATTGCAAGTTAGGGGATTTGACTTCAAATTTTCTAATTTCAGTAAAGTTCTACGATTTAAACTGTGGTTTTAATCCAGCTGTTATTTTTACTTTACCAAAAAATGGCCAAAAAAATAAGATTTTTGAATGACGAAAGCAATAGTAAATTTGAAAACATGTTTGGTCATTCGATTTGTTAATTTTACCGAATGAGTGAACAAATATTTTAATTCCTCCATTTTTGATAGGCGGCTAATAATTTTGTTCCAGTTTTTCGTCCCTTACATTACCGGATTGAGTCTTGGCTCATTCTTGAATTTTGTTTCTCATCAGGTGTCGTGTTTTGAGAGAAATGGAAGTGATAACTTATTGTTTATCTCACAGAACTGCAATCTTCACGCTCCCACAGACTGAAGCGCGTCACTACCGAATTTACTACATCGTGTTAGGATATTATTATCTTTATTCTATATCTGGTTCTATGTAATTTACGCAGATATTCATGCCTAGAAAAATATAATTTCAATTTGAGACTTTCCTTCCCGAGTTTATTTGCTCAAATTATTTAGCATAAGGCTGTCATAGTTAGTAAAAATACTTGTTAGATTACCGTGAATCAAACTTGTTCCTTGAGTTACTTAGTCCAGTGATGATGTTTTAGTTCTTTACTGTAATCATTTTATTTTTATGTTAGGACGCATGTTGGGAAGATCGATGTTCGCGGGCAGGCAAAACGCTACAGTTTCTTTCATTACATGTGCTCGTAATGTTTTTTCTCGAAAGCGTCCCTAAAGGATTGAGCATTCCCAGACGACTTTTTTGAGATCCCAGAGACAGAGCTAGAGGCTTCCCGATATGTTTTATTGCAACATTACCCTAGAGGAAAGGCGAGGAAAATTCTTGTATTCACCGCTTAAATTCCCTTAAGCGTCGATTTAAAATGAGAGAAAACATGTTTGAACGATTGGAATCTTCGACCACAAAAACCTATGTCCGAAAAATGAATGGTTTTGAGGAAGCAAATTGAGACAATAAGTAAATAAAATTTCTGCATGGTAAAGACTAAATTGCATTCAGAAAATTTTAAGAAAGAATTCATGTCCCTTCTATCCTTAGAATATAACTTACCCACATAATGTGTCAATCAAAATTGTTCAAGTCATCTAGTTTACAATACAAATGCAATATTCTCTTCGATTATGATAAGTTACCTACAAGCATGCTCCCGTATTAGTAATTTGAGCTTCTTTGTTCTTTGGAATATGTTAACTCCATAGCTAAAGAACTCTTGCGTCAAGTTGCGTGGAACAAGCACGCAGGAAGAAGTTTCTGCACTAAACATTTCTATACTTTCTTACCTTATCTTTATGCATCCGCTCTGAAAATACAGCCCACCGGTGAAATTGGATGATTTAGAAGTATAAAAAATGGTTTCTTCTGAAATCAGAATGTTAAACGTGCACATTTTAAATCTTTAATCATTCTGCAAGACAAACTGGTCTCATATGGTGCTTAATAATTCTACTTAGTGTAGATAGGTCAAGTATTTTAGTGTTCGGTTCATAAAAAATGTTCAGCTTTTTATTTTCTTAACTCTGATTTCGGAAAATTGTTCAGTATTCCTCAGGTATACATATATTATGGCCTGAGGGTCAGAGCATCAGTTCTTTTAAAATTATTTTTGTTCACTTTTAGCCGCACATGTGAATATAAAAGTTTTTTAATTACCAAGCCAGTAACAAATGAGATAACGTTGCAAATATTTTTCTTTCCTGCTCTTTTATAGAACTTAGAGGCCCTTGGTTACTTAATATAACTCATGATTTTGGAAAAGGGAAAAATTTTGCTTTTATTTTCTCCCAGAAGCGGCTGAAGTCATTTTGGCAAAATCGTCGAGCTGAGCCTGTAATTTGTTCTCCTCCGTTCATAATTTTTGTTTGAGATATTCTTTTACTTTTCATTCTACAGGTGTTGGGGCAATCATTATTGGTCAAAGCGTTAGTTTTGAACTAGGCACGATTTGATCTTCTCACATCAATTGAATTAAATAAAAATGTTGTTCTGATATGTAATTTAGCATTACAGAACAACTCTTGTACGCAATTAGCATCTGTTTATCGTTAAATTTGTAATTTTTATTTCTCGTCTGTTTTCCCTCAGTACATAAAAAACATTAGGAAGGATTGGTTCTTCACGTAATTTTCAACGTACAAATTGATGTTGAAACTTTTCCGTCAGTAGTCTTCGTTCTTTTTGTTGCCTGATAACAGGAAACTTATCATACAAACTTTACTGAACGTAAATTTAAAAAATCTGCAGTGAGCAGAGAAGTTACTCATACAACTTTTTTTGCTATATATGTGAATTGAAAACAAGTGGTGGTAAAATTCAAACGAACCTTCGACTAGTTTTTTATCGATGTCTTTCAATGAGTATATTGTAGTCAACCCAACATACAGCCGGATAATGTTTTTGCTCAGAAGGTGAGCGGGGCGCCTCGCGACTTCAGTACGCCACGCAAGGAAGCTCTTCAGAGCACACTTGATCTACCCAGAAACTTCGTTGGCTACGTCTGGGCAACACTTCAAGTCGCCCTCGATTCAACTAGCTGGGTTCCCCCTGGGTATTCGTAAATTCAACCATCACTTGGAATAGCGTGTAGCTTACCGTATTACTGTTGCCAGAGACTAAAATCAGTCAAGAATAATACTCACAGATTGACTTGATCTTGAAACTGCGGGGCTTGATCTTGTCAGAATTTTCACTTAGACGGGCGCTAAAGGATATCTGACACGCGGAAGGAAGGGGATGAAAAGAACAGAAATTTTAATTCACGCAGATTTTCACTCCGCATTTAGTTTATTATATTCCCAACAGGGCAAAAGGAAGCATCAAAACGGCTATGCCGTCAACAAGCCCCAAATTATTTAGGGTTTTCAATAATTTTATTCAAGACATAAACTCAGTTTAAAATTTACATTAAAAATGCCTCAGCTCGAGTCAAAGCGGGGCAGACAAGGAAAGTTAATTTTGAGTAGAGTAAGACGCATGGGGCGCTCCACAGCGCCTCAAGCAGACGCAGTTCACGAATAAAGACGGGGTGGGCGAAGCGAACTCAGCACTGCTTAAGATTGTGGGAAAGTATCCCGACCAAGAGAAGACAGAGGGTGTTCCCGCTGCAAGAAGAATTCGAGAGAAGAAAAATTAGCGATAACTTAATAAAACCGAATTGGGTCACTAATATGAAAATCAGATTGTTAACTATGCTCCGAAAATATCAAGTTAAGAATAAATTTTGAACTGTAACGGGGCACCACCAAGCCTTACGTACCTAAGGCAGAGCGGCCGACAAACTAAAGAAAACACCAGCGGCCGCAAGGCCGAATGAAGACCATTGGGAAGAGAACGATACGATGGAGCGGTCACCGCTTACTGAAAAAAATAAACAAACTAAACAATCTCAACATACGACCGACGAGAGGATATTGTAAATGAATCACGACAGAGCAAACACAGAAGAACAAAGCTAGCACACACCTGAACTTAATTGTGGCTTCAGTGGAAAAAGTTTCCTTTAAGGCCCGAAAGAATTTAAGGGAAAATAGGTTAAGGTCATTGGACTTTTAATAAGATCAATTCACTTCGAATAGGACACCTAATCCAAACTTTAGTTAGAGTTTAGATCAATTTTTAGAGGTGAACCCATTCAATTAAGGCTTATAAAAAGCTTCAAGCGCGGCAAGCCGCCGGCAATGTTAGACACAAGGGTGTCGTTAAGTAATTTAAATGCCAATGAAGACAAGCAAGAATTTCAACTGCGGCAAGAGAGCCAACGAAAATATAACGAAACGAAAATATGCCAGTCACACAAAATAAACATAGGATATGATATGAAAGAAGAGCAAGAACGGGCACCAAGGTCAGGATACTTCAACCCTCATAGCGTGAGGAATAGCCGGTAACCAGCAGGGTCGACGTGGCTCGGAGAGCACCAGCCAGCGCATCCACCGTCCGCCCAATCTCAGAGCAAAATGACGTCACAACGAGAGCGCATCTGCCACCTTTACGCCACCATGCACCACACTACTACTGAAAGTTATGATTTATTTCTTAAGGAAAAGTAGGGTTCAAATATTTTGGAAGATAATTAAAGACCAAATTAATTTAGAGCCGATGAGAAATTCACGTCATGGAAAAATTTCTCATAATCTGTCTTGTCTGCAAAACTGTTCAAGAAGTCGAGTTGGTCTTCGAATAGGTCTTCTTCTAAGATATTGGAGATACTCCACCACGAGAGGGAGCCTTGAAAGCCTTTCCATCAGTAAATAATACCGTTTTCTGTCTCAATAAATATTATTATGATCAAGATACAACATGTTCTGGGCTTTTGTTTGATAGACTCAAATTTGAGGAGCTTATGTTAACTTGAGACGGTGCTTCTGTAGAATGGCAACTCAGGTCAAAATTCAACTGGAAGACTTTCCACAAACTTCATTTCTCTGCGAATTGGCTCTTTGCTCATGTGGATCAATAATTTTATTGAAACATATTCTCGTTTGATAAAATAATAGAATAATCGTACTTTTAAAATATAGGACGGTATACTTTGAAGATGTAGGTTAGTATAATTTAAGATTTACAACAGTAAAAAAGGGGACAGCAATAAACAGCAGAATATTTGTTTTCATTATATAATGCAAGAAAGCTTTTTAAATATAAGCCCAAGTGCATGCAAATTACAACGCCTAAATTAAATGTAATCACAATGTCAACAAAATGATTTAAAAAGATCAAATGATGTTTTCTTGTCCTCTGATTCAAACAAACAATTTAATTTAATCCGTTAATCTTCCAAGTAACACTACCTCACAAACTTACTGGCAAATTTGAAAAAACAATGTGCGAGAAAACTATATTAAGCAGGAGCCTAGATTTTCCACACACTCTAACAAATTTGATAAAATATTTGGTATGTAGAAGTGTAACTAAGACAATAAGTAGATTTAGAAATTTCACACAACAAATTTTACCATTCAGTAAGTTTAAAAAAATCAAGTAGAAAACAGCCTCATATTTGCTGAAGACGTCGTGCGTAATAAAATGTTTCATTAAGTTTTTCCAGTTGATGTCATTTTGATATCCGAAAAGTATGAGATGCTTCACATTTCGTGCCGTCATAAACGAATGTAAAGTGAATACATAAGCATCCAGCAAACAAGGATTACGTACATGTCTTCACTTTTATCGTGAGAGATCTTGAGCAGCTGGGTGAGGTTTGAACTTTTGAACAAAAGACATCGATAGAGACTTCCACTATGGAAACATGAACGGATTTCTGACATGTTTAAATGTAGTTGAAGGACAATTTAAATCGATTATGAAGTAGCATAAGCCTAGTTTAGGCTTACATTCATTGGGTATTAAGCTTTTGTAATACGAATTAGCGATAAATTTCATTTGATCCTGAAGCCAATGATTCCAATGACATTCGCCTCAAAATTTACTAGATATGATAAATATTTAACAACTCTATTTTCGAGGGCCGTACAAATACCTCCCAAACACCTCCTAACAAACAAATAAGTAAATCTGAAAACGATGGAAGAAATCTCAGAACACGTTGGTGTAAACTGTGGTTCCTATATATTTCCAGTCAACATGTAGATTTTAACACTTCTGCCATCGATACGTAAAGTAGTGATATAATAAACGTGATATGAGAAGCTCCATATTTTCCAATGAAAAATTCATCATAATGAACGTAAAATTCAGGAGTGTAAATGGTTATTGCAAATGTTAATCTATACTATAATGAGAGCCGCGTCCGTCGGTCTGTCTGTCTGTCCAAAGCCAGCCGAAAGTGTGTGATGAGCGTATCTGTGATACAAGCTCCAGTCCTATATATTTTGACGGGTTGTGTTACTCTCGAGAGATTTTTTATTTTATTTCTCACGGCCTTTCCCTCATATTGCCCTTTTTTCATTTCAAATTAAGAGGGGTGGACTACACCTTTTTCACTTCAAATTAATCTAAGTCAAGTTCAAATTAATCTAAATCAAATTCAATTTAATCCAAGTCAAGTTCAAATTAATCCAAGTCAAGTTCAAATTAATCCGAGTCAAGTTCAAATTAATCCGAGTCAAGTTCAACTTAATCCGAGTCAAGTTCAAATTAATCCAAGTCAAGTTCAAATTAATCCAAGTCAAGTTCAAATTAATCCGAGTCAAGTTCAACTTAATCCGAGTCAAGTTCAAATTAATCCGAGTCAAGTTCAACTTAGTCCGAGTCAAGTTCGAATTAATCCGAGTCAAGTTCAACTCAATCCGAGTCAAGTTCAAATTAATCCGAGTCAAGTTCAAATTAATCCGAGTCAAGTTCAACTTAATCCGAGTCAAGTTCAAATTAATCCGAGTCAAGTTCAAACTAATCCGAGTCAAGTTCAAATTAATATAACCCTCAGTTGAGTTATAAAATGACAGAATTATTTGTTAATTTGAGTTTTTTATGTTAAATATGTATCTATTAGATGTTATGAGAAAGAATGGGTTCGAGAATTTATTTACACTCGTAGATATTTATATACGTGAAATTCCACTTCATCACATCTATGAAATCATATACATGCAAATACAAAAGTTGACGATGGACGATATGTAGATTTAATCTTTGAAAGAAATGTACACGTATGTCAGGCTATTGTCAGAGATGCCGACTAGTGCTTTGTAATTTCGCGGGAGGAAAAATAATTCTCTCGCAAATAATCGAACTGGCGTATCACAGATACTTGCGAACCCTATATCCATCACAGATTTCAAAATTTCAACAGCTCGAATTTCATTTCGGCTCTAACTTTCGACGGCTGCATTACCAGCGTGAAAAGCTCCATAGCCAGAAAATTCTTCGGCTCTAAAACTTCAAAGCTTGATTTTTATATCGGCTCCAATTTCGCAGCTCGAATTTCATTTCGGCTCTAACTTTCGACGGCTGCATTACCAGCGTGAAAAGCTCCATAGCCAGAAAATTCTTCGGCTCTAAAACTTCAAAGCTTGATTTTTATATCGGCTAAAATTTCAACTGCTGGAAAATAATTCGCCTCCTGAAAACCTGTGGGCAAGCCCCAACTAATAAATTAAGTCGCCAAAACCTGACTTTCCATTTCCCTGAAGATATCAGGAAGATCCTTCCGGGATAAGAAGACTCTGAAATTCTGGCTCCCAAGAAGGACCAGCAAAAATTGCAACTATCTACAATTTGGCGCCCAATGTGGATACGCCTCACCAACTATTCAACAATTTGGCGCCCGAACAGAAGGACTACGAATCCTGGAAGCTAAGAAAAAACTAAAATAAAAACAAGAGGACTTGACTCCCTGAAGCAGAAGAAAATAAAGAAGGACTTTGAATCCTGAAAACCAAGAAAAATAAAAAGGAACCTCGACTTCCTGAAGCAAAGAGAAATGGATTGCGTCCAACGTGCCCGAGAGTACATGACTGCCCTAGGCCTCACTCCGGAGCAACCAGACTACCGTGAAACCTTCCTTCAAAGAATACGAATTCTGGAGGAAGCTGAAGAACGAGAAAGAGAAAGAGAAGAACGAGAACGAGCACTAGAAAGAGAAGAACGAGAAAGAGAACGAGAAAGAGAAAGAGAAGAACGAGAACGAGCACTAGAAAGAGAAGAACGAGAAAGAGAACGAGAAAGAGAAAGAGAAAGAGAAGAACGAGAAAGAGAACGAGAGAGAGAAAGAGAACGAGAGAGAGAAAGAGAACGAGAGCATGAAATCCAGCTCCAACGACTCAACCAGCAAAGGGCACCGGAAGCCAGACGGGTCAAAATACCTGATATCGCTGCTTTCAACCCTGAACAAGAGGGGATCCAAGAATTCATGCAGCGTTTCGAAAGTCACAGCAACGCACTCGAATACACGGAATTTGAGGCTGTTCTCGCACTAGAAAATCTAGTAACGGCTAAGGAAAGAAGACTCATCCAGACATTGGCCGCTGTCGACCGCTACCAATTTAGGGAAATCAAAAATTTACTGCTGGAGTCCCACAAGATAACCCCCGCTAAACTGCGCAGTAACTACTATGAACTGAAGCCTGAGGAAGGAGACAACATGAGTCGATACATCCGGAGATTGGAACAAGCGCTTAACGCATGGCTCACCGGAAGCCAAGTAGAAGAAAACTACGACCAACTGAAAAATTTCATGCTTATGGATAGGGTCTACTCCAGTCTACCGTCTCACCTTGCCACTCAACTCAAGGACAGAAGCGGTAACACCTTAGCGACTCTAGCTGAACAAGGGGACAAATTTCTACAAGCCCGACCAAATACAACTCTCCAGAAACTCTGTGAGAACCGTCTGTCGACTAACAAAAACGAAGGTCAAGAATCTTCAATGGGAAAACCTTCCAGAAGTTCTCAAGTGAATCGATTTTCTAACACCACAACCGGAAACTATCGACCGTCACCTCCTCAGAACACAAATTTCAACTATCGACCTCCTCAGAACCGAAATCCCCAGTATCGACCTGCACCGCCTCAGAATCAGAATTTCCAGTATAGGCCAAGGACAACTGGACCAGCTCACGTAGAAGGCAGACCCAACTACTTTAACCGTCCGCCAATCCACTGGAGAACATTCTTCTGTAATCACCATGGAGAAAATCCAACTCATTCTAGCGCAGAGTGCCAAGTACTTAACCCGCAATCTCAGCAAAATACCTCTTCCCGAAATGAAGGAGGTGCGGCCCAACCTACTGCCCACATCAATTATATCGAAGAGGAGTCCCCAGGATATACCCTGCCACCCGTTGAATGCAATCATGCTGCGGATACAACCGGGCTATTACTAGGTAAATTAAAAAAGTGTCAGGGCAAACTCAATAACAAACCAGTAGAAATATTACTGGATGGAGGAGCCACAGCCGTGTTTGTGAAGAAAGCCCTAGTGCCCGAACAAAATATATCCAAAAACAAAATCACCATCAAGTTAGCTAACAGCCAAACTTTCGAAGCGCCATTAGCCAACGTCAAACTTGACTGCCCATATTATCGAGGCAACATCACCGTTGTAGTGATGGATAACCCTGCAACCGAAGTAATCCTAGGACGTGTGCCGGGAACCACATCCTTTGAAGAAGAGCCCACGCCTCCTATCAAAATTGAAACCTCTCATGTCACTACCAGAGCGAGCGCAAAGAGAGAAGAAAATGAAAAATCTAAGGAACCAGAACAGCCGCAAACCAACAAGGAAGAGTTCATTAAACTACAGCGAAACTGCGCCACCTTACAACCTCTTTTCAAAAAGGCCGATAACAAAACTGAGGAGCACCAGAGAAATGGCGGAATCACTACGTACGAGCTTCATCAAGAAGTTCTCTATCGGAAGACCCTCCGAGATGGCCAATCAACCTTCCAACTCGTCGCACCATTGGAGCTGCGGGAACAAATCATGGAACTGGGCCACGATAATCCCTTAGCAGGTCACTACTCACAAAAGAAAACCCTGCAAAGAATCGAACGTGACTTTTGCTGGCCTTATCTAAGCAGAGACGTCATCCGGTATTGCCACTCGTGCCATACGTGCCAAATTCACGCTCCAGCTCGACCTCCTAAAGCCCCGCTCGCAAAACCAGCCTTGGCTGGAACTCCTTTCGCTGCACTAAGTGTAGATATCATAGGACCCATTCAACCTTCTTCCAGTCGCGGCAATCGATACATCCTAACGGTAGTTGATCAGGCTACCCGATATGCAGACGCTAAGGCTTTGCAGCATATTGACGCAGTCACTATTGCAGACGCGCTCAATGAAATCTGTACTCGGACCGGATACCCGAGAACCATGACCACCGACAACGGAACGCAATTTACGGCCGAGTGCTTCGAAGAATTTCTAAAGAAAATGGGAATTCAACATCACAAAACTCCACTGTATCATGCCCAATCAAATGGCATAGTGGAAAGGTTTAACGGCACTCTAAAAATGATGCTACGGAAACTAGCGGCCGAACAACCCAAAGACTGGGATCTATATTTACCTTCCTTGCTCTTCGCCTATCGTGACGCGCCTCAATCTGCCACTGGTTATTCACCGTTCGAACTAATCTACGGCCATCGAGTTCGAGGACCTTTAACCCTATTGAAAGAATACTGGACTACCGAGACTTCCGAAGAAACCGATCTCAACACTCAGCAATATTTGCTTGAATTAAAGCACCGACTCAAAGAGACATGTGCCATAGCTCGTGACAACCTCGGGAAAAGCCAAGAGAAAGCCGTGAAGTACCTTCATAGAAAAACAAAACTTAGAAGTCTTCAGCCTGGTGATCAAGCCCTAATCTTCGTTCCAGACTCCCGTAATAAATTAACAATGACGTGGAAAGGTCCTTACAAGGTTAATACGCGCCTGGGAACCTACACCTATTTGTTAGACGTCGATGGAAAAGAAAAACTCTATCACATTAACCTACTCCGGAAATATCAAGAGCCTGAAAACTTAAGTAAGGAGCCCGAAATTAATTATCTAGAAATAGAAGAAATCGAAGGAGCAGTAGTGAAAGAAGCATTCACCACTGCGTGCATAGCTGTCGAACCAACCGAAGACGAAGAAGAACTCGATAACAAGAACCCAGAAATTCCACTGAGTTCTGGTGAAAATGTTGAACACTGCGCCATCGACGAAACACGATCCCCATCAGAGCAAGCCCAACTAAAGGAGCTCCTAGAAAAATATAAACATCTCTTCACCGATATTCCCGGACAAACTCAAACAGTCGTACATGAGATCAAAATCCAAGATCCTGCTAACCTACGATTGCAGCATGCGTACCCTCTACCACTAGCATTGGAACCTCAACTCCTAGAAAATCTGGAGCAATGGATTAAATTAGGAATCATTTCGCCATCCAGCTCTCCCCATTATTCACCCTTGCTAGCCGTACGAAAAAAAAAACGGGAGCCACCGTTTCTGTTTAGATTGCCGCCATCTCAACAGCCAAACTCAATTTGATGCGGAACCCATAGCTGATATTTCCGCCATTTTTTCCCGACTGGCCGGAAAAACCATCTTTAGTAAAATCGATCTAACTAGTGGATACTGGCAAGTGCCACTCCAAAAAGAGTCTCAAGCATATACTGCTTTCAAAACTCGTTCTGGACTCTACGAATTTAAGGTTATGCCATTCGGTCTCGCAAATGCCCCAGCCACCTTCTCAAGACTCGTCCGCCAAGTAATTTCCGGTCTCAAGGACGTCGAAGTCTACATGGACGATATACTCATCGCTTCTGATAGCTGGGAAAGCCACCTCATCGCCCTAGACCAATTGTTGGCCGCTCTTGCTCAACATGGTCTCAACGCTAAACCTTCAAAATGCTCTTTCGGATACCGACAAATCCAATACCTAGGCCACCAATTGAGCAGTGAACAAATCCGGCCTATGAATGACCGGATCGAAGCTATAAAGAACGCTCCTCTACCAAAAAGAAAAACCGAGCTTCGAAGCTTCCTCGGTAGCATAGGATATTACCAGCAATTTATTCCGCATTACACCGAGCAAACTGCCCCTCTCCAAGACTTGCTGAAGAAAAACGTTCCAGATGAAATTCCCTGGACTGATGTTACACAGGATGTGTTTGAGACTTTAAGAAAGGCTTTGACTCAAGATCCGGTCCTGCAATTACCTGACTCAAAGCTTCCTTTTATCCTTCGAACGGATGCTTCTCAAATTGGATTAGGAGCAGTACTACTGCAACCCAGTAAGCACGACTTCCGCTATTATGCACCCATCGCTTATGCTTCCCGACGCCTGCGAGGAGCAGAAACGAATTATTCAACGATCGATAAAGAAGCTCTGACCATATATTGGGCATTCCAAAAATTTGAAACCTACCTATATGGGAGGGAGTTTATATTGCAAACCGACCATCGACCTCTTCTGTATCTGCAACAAGCGGATAAACTAAACCCACGACTTAAACGATGGGCTTTATACTTCAGCCTCTTTCAATTTAAAGCGGAACACATTCCTGGAATGGAGAACCATCTCGCCGACTTCTTATCGCGCTCTCCCAACCAACCAGAACTGGATTCAGCCTCTTCAGAAGAGAAAGGACAAGACTGTTCCTGAGCTGTATTAGAATAAGTGTTTCTAATTGTTAAGAAATATTCTTAAGTATTCTGTATAAGCTATCTGATGTACATATGTACCATTATATTCATTTATAGGTTAAAAAAAAAGGCACAGTCGACATCTGGCTTAATAGCATGTTCGCGACATTACTTGCAGTAATGTCTTCTCGGTAAGGGCGTGTCAGGCTATTGTCAGAGATGCCGACTAGTGCTTTGTAATTTCGCGGGAGGAAAAATAATTCTCTCGCAAATAATCGAACTGGCGTATCACAGATACTTGCGAACCCTATATCCATCACAGATTTCAAAATTTCAACAGCTCGAATTTCATTTCGGCTCTAACTTTCGACGGCTGCATTACCAGCGTGAAAAGCTCCATAGCCAGAAAATTCTTCGGCTCTAAAACTTCAAAGCTTGATTTTTATATCGGCTCCAATTTCGCAGCTCGAATTTCATTTCGGCTCTAACTTTCGACGGCTGCATTACCAGCGTGAAAAGCTCCATAGCCAGAAAATTCTTCGGCTCTAAAACTTCAAAGCTTGATTTTTATATCGGCTAAAATTTCAACTGCTGGAAAATAATTCGCCTCCTGAAAACCTGTGGGCAAGCCCCAACTAATAAATTAAGTCGCCAAAACCTGACTTTCCATCTCCCTGAAGATATCAGGAAGATCCTTCCGGGATAAGAAGACTCTGAAATTCTGGCTCCCAAGAAGGACCAGCAAAAATTGCAACTATCTACAATTTGGCGCCCAATGTGGATACGCCTCACCAACTATTCAACAACGTACGATTCACTGAGTACTAATATGCGATTCCGTTTAACTGCAATTTATATTTGTGCATTACTACCCAGACACATTCTTGCAATACACAATGATTATACAAGAAAACATGTTTCTAACTTAATACTGATTTTATTTGTGTGTGTTTACAATTCAATATATTATACTTTTAAGACTTCAGTAACTTTTATAAAAATCATTGGATGAATAGTTAAGTCTTGAAAGTATTATATATTGAATTGTGAACACACAAAAATAAAATCAGTATTAAGTTAGAAACATTGTTTCTTGTATTATTATTGTGTAATGTAAGTGGATCCTACATTTCTTCACATTGACTAACACGGAATTAGAATGGATGGCAACATTTATATTGCTAATGCAAGAATGTATCTGGGTAGAAATGTACAAGTATAAATTGTAATCAAAGGAATTCGTACTTTAGAACTCATTGAATTACACTTGTATATTTCTTTTGAAGAATAAATCTACATATCGTTCAATGATAAACTTTTGTATTTGCATGTATATGATTCCATATATGTGATAAAGTGGAATTTCACGCATTTAAATACCTATGAGTGTAAATAAATTCTCGAAACCATTCTTGCTTATAACATTCAATAGATACATATTTAACATAAAAAACTAAAATTAACAAATAATTATGTCATTTTATAACTCAACTGAGGGTTAGATTAATTTGAACTGGACTCGGATTAATTTGAACTTGACTCGGATTAATTTGAACTTGACTCGGATTAATTCGAAGTGAAAAAGATGTAGTCATGAATAAAAGAGCAAAATGTGATGCTTTGCAAATAAGCTAGTTTTAGTAAATCAGGTGAATAAGTAAAGAAGAACGTTACGACCAATGAGATCATCATTAACTTCTGAAAAAAGAGAAAATGAATAATTCAAATAAAATATAACAAATTTAGAGCCTATGGCTAGTGCAAGAAATATTGCTACGGTGTAAAATACGCAAAAAACACTACACTAGTTTCCAGGACAAGACCATTTGTGTCTCATATAAAACCGGTTTAGTTTTTGAGATATACACCAATTCTACTTAATTAGCAATTAATTAATAGAACGAATGGTTAGAGAGAGTGCTGCAGGTTTATCAATATGTGCAAAGAAATTATACTTTTATGCAAGCATGAGCGCGTACTGAGGAGAGAGAAAGTGAGGAAAGTAGTTGATAAGTTTTTAAACTCCCACCGGCTAGCTCAGTCACGCGGATGCTGAGGGTTTGACAAGTCAAGCCCTCTTATCCCATAACCCCATAGTGAGCAACTGAGTACAGAAAGGTACCTCCATTTCATATAATAATGATTATTTGGTTATTATGTAGATCCACCGTAAAAATTGTTTCTATATTTATTGAGAAGAATCGAAGCAATGTTAACCGAACATCAAGCATTAACTTTGGTTAATAACTGAGCATTGACCATTAATTGTAATTGAAAACTTTAGCAAAGAATTTTTAATTAGCATTGAAATAAACTAACGTTCTCCAGTCAGGTACAGAATGCTAACGATATTTCCTTTATTGCAAAACTTTCACACCAACAGCTTACAAACTGTTGATTTCTAACGAGCCACACTGGTTCATAGACTTTTCAAAATTACCTTACAATTTATGTATGTGCAATAAATTAACTGTAAACATTCACTGACAATTTACTGTGTCCAGTATTCATGCTAAGTAGAATTCTAAGTTACCTAAATGATTCAGAACATTGGAACATTGACAGAGATTACCTACATTAGTTACGTATCTTGGAAAAATAATCATCTCTTGAGGGATACTTGTGGACACTTCCCTTTCTCAACAACTTTTTCTTCGTGGGTAGTAAGGAGCCGCGGTGATTCAGAATAGCTAAATAATTGACCTGCAATGAATCTGTGGATAAAATATTGAAAAAAAGTTGTTACAAAGGAAATTAGGGATACGAAGACAATTAAAAATGAGTGAATATGCAGCAATCTAATGGTGTTTATATCCTATCCAACACCCTATCTATCCCAACACCTTTCGTGCATCCAAACCTACTGTAGCTTCAGCAAGACTGTGTCAGAGTAGTTTTAGCGGGATTTTCATTTCCAGCAGTTCCCATCTGCGGATAATTCTGGACTTCTCTGCGCTGACACCAGTCGCCCCCGCACTGTGACCTTTGTTCAGGTCCCAGAGGTCTCAGGTGTTGACAAGGCTCAGGGTAATGTAGAGAGCAATCTCAAGGGCTGTGCTTGATTCTCCATGCGTGTGCAGTCTCTGTTTGGAAATGTGCAAGACGATACTCTACAATTGCTTAATACTTTTTCATCGGAACTAGTTTGCACACTATATCATTTAGAATGAATCAAAAATGTTATTTACTCTGCGTTTTCAAATGCTGGTAGTATTTGCAGTTCTTACCAGCAGAAGGACATAAGCTGGAGATGATGGAGGTGGAGAAGCACTTCATGTTTTAACTTTACGACTGGTGGGAAATATTGAAGAATAGTAAAGAAAAATCTGTAGAACTGATTTATTCAAATTCTTACCTGGAGACAGAATTCAAGCCGAATGTGATGGGAGTGAAGAATTCTCTGAGCTGGAGTAGTCATGTGTTTTTGAAACATTAAATCGATTTATTTGATTGTGCACGTCATCCTCACAACTGATGATGGTCCGGCTGAAGGAACGTCAACGACTGAATGCCCATTAATTAAAAATCACAGCTGAATGTAAGTTAATGAATCGCTCAAAAATTATATAATATTTAGTAGCTGCAGCTTCACAACGCCGAAAATTATAGAAGCGTGGGATCATTCCCTCAATAATTCGACGATATTTTATTCCCCACTCACCACAACAAAGGTGTTTGCAAGAAAATGAAAAGGCAGGCACAATTAGAGCGAAATTAAGGTACCGTGGATTTTATGTCCGAGGTGTGTCTCATCACCCTTCGTACGACAATAACAAATTAAAATAAGTTATAAAACACTATACAAATTCCAAAAGAACGTTATGGGTAATGAAAAAAGACATCTGTGAACCGGAAAAACAGATAATCTGTTTCAAATCAAGAACTCATTTTTTTTTGTCTCAAAAGGAAGGCTTACTTAAACTTCATCTGGCGACTTCTCGCCATCCCTCTTAGAATGATAATTCCCATAGATTGAATAGTTGTAACCCTTTGAGATGAGTAGCCTGGTACATATAATGGTAAATTTTATCAATACGGACATGAGCACATTTGTTTCTTTTTTAGCTTTTTCGATGGAGGAGGATTGCTTTAGGAATGTTCGATGTAAACATCACTGTAGGAAGAACCTGTTGGATATTTCAGATTGATTCAAGCAAGTTGCACCTTTTTACTCTAAAAATTTCACCAAATTTTTTCACTAGTTTAAACCCGTTATCAAGCAGCATAACTGTTGACTCTATCTTGAAATAATTTATTATATCTTCAGCTGTTATTATCTTACTAAAAAGGTTATGTTTACAATACGGCTCTCCCCACCGTAGTCGATTACATATTTGCAGCAATGGCAAATGACTTCTTCACATCCTCTATTTTAATACTGCCAAATGAATTCCAAAATTTGAAAGTACTAATGTTGTCTAAACTTTTAAATAGTCTCGCATATTTGAGAATGTGTTCATGATAGTAAACACTGTAGACAACATTTAAAATTAGGTAGAAGTGATTTTTTTTAACTTGAGAAATGGTTTGCATAGTTCAATGGCCCTAATCAAAGTTTATCTATATCATAGATATTCTTGCCAGCAAAATAATTTCATTATTGAGTGAAGAACCCGGAAATAATTATTGATTTTACACGACCAGAAGACCTTCCGAACGATTGGGCGATTCAATGTTGGAACATCGTATTATGTGTGGCTTTGTACGGTACCAAGTCATTCAGTAATCTTGATTTTCAAACAAGTTTCTCCGCTGTGTGATTCCTGCTATCTATTTTAGGATATTTTCCTGATAAGCCCCGCCGCTGATGTAAGACAAATGTTCACCCACTTGTAACTTTCGAAATATTGCACCTATCTACTCCAAATTACTCTCAAACGAATGATTAAAACATTATTTCGTTTGAGAGGAATTTGAAGTCGATGGGTGCATTACATCGAAAGTTACAAGCGGGTGAACTTTTGTGTTGGATTAGTGGCGGGGCTTATCTGGAAAAGATCCCAGTTTTACTATACGCATGATTCTTTCCATGAATTAAAATTTTCTGAGCAATATTACTCAAGCATTTAGTAAGATCTTTCTAAAATACCTGGTAAAAATATGTGCTTGACGTTAAAAGGGAAATTGGCAATTATATTTTTGCTAAATACTTTTTGCAAAGGTGATGTAAAAGTTACGCATGTCCTTCTAAGTTCAAGTTCAATACAACTGTGATAGCAAAAAAGCTCAACGTGAGAAAATATAGTCGTAAATACCATTAGACTTTGAAACCGTACCAAAAATTTTCCAGCGTTCCTGATAAATCAGAGATCGAACTCAAAAAACATCATCTGATAAAAGTGTGATAATTACTCGTCCTGTAAGGTGGTGGCTTAGTTTTCATCCATCGTGCTAAATGTTATAGCAAGGTATGCTCTTCCTGAGATCAGATACTCAGCTCAGAGTCGTGTCTGATCCGATTTCTAAATTTATGATTCGCATCGCTGATGAAATTGGCGACTTTATATACATAGAAACCCGTATATTCATATAATATATATATATATATATATATCAGACACCAAAGAGGAAACTTCTTGCTTCTGGCGACCCTTCACTTTCATTGTGTAGAAATGATGTCGTTTTTGAGCTACCTTAGTCATAGGCATAAATAAATTAAATTTACAGTGGAGGTGGAAAAGAATGACGTATTGGCCGTTTAAAACTGTCTCGTGACTAAGGATAAAGATCAGTTTCAGACATCTGTGTATTGCAAGCCCACTTTTACTGGATTAGGCTCTAATTTTTTTAGTTTTGTTCGATAAATTTCAAAATTAATTGTAGCCAAACTTTAATTAACAGGGGTTACAAAGTATGTTCAACTTCCAAATACGTGCATTGTGAATTTGAATTCTTACGATCATATTTTACAGCTGATGGGTTTCCGCTGGGTCTTATTAATTCGCAAATTAATTTTTTTGTCAAAGCAATACAAGTCACAAGCTGCCGAAGTTAACAGTAAAGACCGTTGTATTGTTTATTTCCGTATTTCGGGGCACCGTCTGATAAGCTGCCTTGTGGTTTGAAATTCCTCTGTGCGAAATATTTCCATTAATTTACTTTACAAGTCACTCAGGTTAATAGTTTCAAAATTACTTCTTTTCTAGGTAGAAAGATACGCTTCCCAGTGATATGCGATCCTCTTTGGTATACTCTTATAGTTGTGTGCAGTGCACATCTTCGTACGTCGGTATGACGTCACAAAATTTCTATATCAGAGTGGCAGAGCATAGAGGTAGAAGCTTCCGTACTGGTAACCAACTAGCACACCCATCGCATTCTACACCGCGAAATCATGCCGAAAAATGCAATGTTCCTATATCTCCTGCCTATTTCAAAATTTTAGACTCAGTTTTAACCTCTTAATTTTAGTGTCCTTGCATTTCTTCAAGCGAAACCCTGATTTGAACAATATGGACAGTTCGTACACTTTGCAAATAGTAAATAGGTAGATTCCTCGTCAGTACCAGCCTAATTTCATTTCATGCATATGTGTTACATGTATTCCTTTTGTGCTTCTGTATTTTATTCTCTTTTTTTTTGTCCGTGTCATACTTTGTATTTTTACTTTTATGATATATTTCTAGTACGTACAATTCGTTGTACTTTGATCTTTTATTGCAGACGTAATTCTTTTTTTCGTTTGCTGATGATGGAACGGGAATCCGAAACGTTTTCTTAGTATAGATGATAAATTTTAGCGGAATTTTCTTCGTTTTTGAGTTTATCAAAGATATTATTGAAATCTACATCATTTTTCAAATTCATATTTTTTGCCGATGACATCACATTTTCTACGGTCCTTCCAAACGAAAATCCCGCTCTGATTGCGGAGAGTATAAATAATGATCTCCATAAGGTTTCATTCTGCCTTAAAGCTAGTAAAATAAGCCTTAATACCGATAAAACAAAATATATTTTATTCTCATTCAAGAAAAATATATCTCTGCCACGCATTAAAACTGGCGAAGGTGAAATCGAGGAAAGCAACTCATGTAAGTTCCTGGGTATCGTAACAGATAAATATCTGCCCTTCAAAAAACATATCGCTCATATTAGTACAAAGTTATCAAAATCCATCGGAATCCTGAATAAAGTTAAAAATTTCCTTCCTGAAACAGCCTTGCAAATGCGTTACCGATCGCTCATTTCACCATACTTGCAATACGGAATAGAAGCATGGCACGGAACTGATGCAAATAACACCAATATACTTTTTACTCTGCAAAAAAAGAAACATCAGAGCGGTGAAGAATCTCGAATATAATGCTCACACAAATGATTCATTCAAAAGTGTACAAATACTTAAACTTACGGATCTCTACAAACTTTCCATACTTAATTTCATTTATAAAACATTAACCAATGATGGTGACAATAACTTCAAACAATTATTCACTGCACAAACTGGTCGTCACGATCATTTAACCCGTAACAGAAGAAAATTCACGCTTCCTTATTTTTCAAAGGCTCAGTCGCAACACAGTATCCTCTTCGTAGGAACTAAAACTTGAAACGCAATCCCTGAGGAGATCCGTGAAAGCAATTCTTACAAAGTATTCAAAATAAATCTTGAGTCTCACTTCCTATCAGAATACTAGTCGTGTAAGATCACCGAGTCAAATCTTGCCTCCTACAGGTCTGGTCCTAATAATGTAACTTGCCATGGGTAACATTACCGATCTTCAGTCTGCTCTTAAATCGTTTTATCGAACATACTGTTAAATATAGCCGATTTGACCTATATTGTAAAATACAGCATCAAATATCGAGTTAATAATCTCAATGATCAGTCTAATGCGAAACTAGGTTAAGTGAATTAGGTTATACATTATTGTACACCTTAGAATAACGTGATAGTAGGATGCCCTAGAAGTCGTTGAATTTTTTCGGGCTCACAGATAGCTGAACTCATATTTGACCATTGAACTAGACTTAAGAAAAAATCTTTCTCTGTATCACTTGTGGTAAATAAATTGTTTACATTTTTTAAAATCTCCAGCACAGCAGTACTGGCAGTGACACCGTGGGTGCCGTGTTCTAAAGCGAGGTTCCGCATTTGCTCCATTCACTTTGTTTTTACTTCCGATTAGGTGATTGATGAGTCTTTTGACGAACTCTTGTTAGTATATTTTCGCCTATGTTCATGCCTTCTCTTTATCTTGTTCTGAGATGGGCGTTCATCAAAAAAGCTTATTCGACCGGATGTGCCTTGGACAGTTCTCATTCAGTATGGTACAGTGCTGATGAGTTTTTTTCAATGCGAATCAAGTTTAATTCTCCTTACAATTAGGCAATCCCCCTCATGGGGTGTGCATTTGATTTCGATTTACCGTACACTATAATATTGTCTATTGTATCACTAGATGACGGAGCTCCAGCGTTGTGTTGGGGCCAGTTTACGGCACACTCCGCAGAGAATAGTGCAGGGAATCATGGCGGCAGATGTTAAGAGAAATCTTCTCTTGAATTGGACAAGCTCGTCAACGACTAAAATCTCTTTCAAAGAGTATCCCACTTGTGAGTTATAATTAGGTCCGTGTAAGCTCATACATTTATTTCTGTTCATTTACTTATATGTTATCTAGCCTTTTCGATTCAGTGTAAATAAATTAATTCAATGTAGATAAATTCTTATAATAACGGCAGGCAGATCGGTTGTAGCGTTTGAGAATTAAATGTTATAACATTAGAGTACGTTTAATCAGTTACTTACTGCTGTCATGAATAAAAAATACGCTATTTTTAGTTCAAGAATTGATTATTCATCAATATATTTGATCGTAGTATAAATTTTAGTTAATCTCATTGTATGAACATTAGTTCTCAATGTTGTGTTTTAGTATCAGTTTGTTTCATCCATACTATATATTATTTGATTCAGATGTGATGGCTCAGTTGTGCTCAACGTTACCTTTAAAATAAATTATCATTGATTTAACCAGCGGAGCTTTAGGATACCGATATCAAGTGTTGTTTGTATTCAGAGTTAGGTTAGTCGACTTGGAGTTCTCTAAATACAGTCGTAGGGTCCAAACGTTACGCTCACAAGTAAAGCTAGCCTGGCTTGTTCTGAAGAGGATGGTTGCAGGAACACAGTCAGTCGGAAAATGGGTAGTTTATTTTAATAATTTTTTTTTGCACAGTTTATATTACTGATGTATTCCAACTCATCAGGCGCTCTAGCTGCAGTAGACCATGGTGACGAAAACAATCAAAAAACATCAACCATCTGAGGTCCTGCGTCTTTGCAAATGCTGGCTTCAAGAAAGGACGTGGAAAATAAATGTATTTGTTGAATATCTGTTTCGTTGTAACTCCAGCGCAAATCAGTGGCGATTTAATACGGCTATTTATGTGGGACTTATCATCGTAATTGTCTCGTTTTCTGCAATAAAGACAATTTGAGCGCTCTTTACTGGAACAGTCATCAGCATTGCAGCTATTTGTTCAAATAATAATGCATTGTTACTTGATACCATAGAACCCAGTAATACTAATCGGCTCAATTATCGTCAATTGTAAGAAATCATAAGAAATAAAAAGATAGTACTCATCTAATGCATGGAATTTTATGAGTAATTTCGGAAATTTTTGCGCAGTCTTTAAATTCACAGTAAGTGGACAGATTCGTTTCACAAGGTGTGACCTATAGTTTTCGGGATCAATTCGCAATTACTGGGAAAAATCGTAGCATTGCTTATGAACCTCCCGGAATAGAGTGATTAAAGTGACTATTTTACCGTAGAAATGAGACAATGCCAATCATAAACCCAACAATAAATAATCGTTGAAATATACCGATAAATTTTGAAAGCATTTATCATCGGTCCGACGGTTAGAATTATCGATTCTACCGGTAAATTCTGATTAAAATTTACGATCTGTCTGATGGTAAAAAATTACTTCCAACTAACCGGTTATTATAGTCGGGCTTCATCCAAAATTTACAATTACCGGTAATTTAACGTAAATCCGAAGATAATATGAGACATTTGCGACACTAATTCCGACGATATATCGCCGGTTCATCGAAAGAAAAAGAGTATAACTTCCGCTAAATTCAGACGAAAACCATCATCGATCAGACGGTAAAATTCAGAATGGGATAGCAGAAAGTTTGTAGTTAACGAGTTTCCCATGCACTGTGTTTGCAAAATAAATAGTTTAGCAAAGGCAAAAAAAATTTGAAAAAGTTTCCTTGGAGATCGGTCGCAAGTACTCACGTATGTGATGGAAAATGCAACGATGAGAGGCGTGAAGACTAGCAAGTCCATGCAGGACTACACTCGTACGTGCGACATGTTTTTTCCCGGTTTTCCTCGTGTAAGAAGAAAAAATTTAAATTTTGAAAGTGTTTCAAGCTGGACCTGAATTCTAACTATTTATAGGGCTATATAAGATTAAAAATAGAATTCTCCAAAAGCAATTTTCGCCAAGAATTCCGATACAGCATTCATCCTCACAAAAATACCCAGTGGGGATTGTTTACTTCGTGGCCATTTTATGCCATTTCATTAATGGTGCGTTCGTTTCCAGAGTCTAAAAAAATACAAAAAGAGTAAAATCTTTTCTCAGTTTTATCTAAATAAGTTATTTCTTGAGTTGTGCGGAAGGAAAAATTTCGTAGATGTAATATGATAGAAATGCAGTTTTTACATAAACACCTATTATAAGAAGTTCAAAATACATTCATCAGTGACATTATGACATTAAAACATGACATTAAAAACAAGAGACAGAGACTACACTAATTGCAGAGGGAAGGCTGATTGCGTATTGTTCAAGGTAGGTTTATCTCTTAAAATGAACAAAGATTCTAAAATGCGAAGGTTAATTGTACCGGATGTAGAAGAAATTATTTTAAAATCGTCTAACTGAACTGGAAGGTCACAACTCTCAGCATGAGAGCGAAAAGCAGATTTGTGAGGGGAAGAGAGTAACTTGAGTAACTGCATAATTGTTTTCAAACTAGGCGTGCACGAGTTGGGAACTCGACCAGGAGTAAAGGCAGTGCAAGGACAGGCGCCTTCAAAATTCTTTCTCATTCGTTCGAAGGCGGTCGAAGTTATCATGGCAAGTAAAGTTTGCTATCAGATTTACGGTTTGGTTGATTTGTAAAGTTCTGTGTACGCTTGTCGGCAGTAAAGTTGACAGCGAGGCCGTTTACTGCCAAACTTTGACAGATAATGCAACTTTGTGAGGCAGGCAGTCGACCTGTCGAGCTGCCCCTGTGAGCCCCACGAAAACAAATCTGCTGATAGGCCAGCTCAATGAGAGTCGCTTTGCCAAAATTTTGGCAGAAGGAAAAGGTGACGTAGACCTTGAAACTGAGTTGCCAGTCGCATAATTTATTAAATTAGAACGCAAACCCCAACCGATGACAGTCGGCAATCTTTGCTGTCAAAAGGCGACCAACGAATAATTGATCAACGTCCCATTGTTTTGAAAAAACAAGAACAATAAAATTGCTCTTTGTTTTTCGGCCATATGGTGCCCTTTATTAGGGAAAACGGAACTGCAGAATGAAGTGTTAAATATGATTTATATTTCTCAATTCAACTTATAGGTTGTTTTTAGAAGATTTTTGGCTATAAAATGTAATTTCTTCCATAACCAAATGCAATTGTACTTATGAACTATAAGATCTAAGGGAAATATAGTTTCGCGCAAGCTAAATCCCTCGTTATTACTGTGATAACAGCTCAATAGGACAATCAGCTTCAATGCACGACAGAATTGATCATAATTGGCAATTGGAGTCAAGGAATAATTACTATTTTATGACTCTAATGATAAAATTTGGCTATGAAAAGCCATGCTCTGATGATGCACAGAGCTTCATTCACGCCTATACTAGAAAAAATTTTCATTTTGTGCAGAATAAACATTTTATTCAAGTATAAGAAACATTAGGAAATAAGGAACGCACGCAAAACTCACGTGCATTAATTGAATGTGCAATGCCACTCGGTAACACACGAGCAACGTAATACGACGCCGGAGTCCCCTCTCCTACTATGCATAGAAGGTCCAATCACCCTCAGTATTTTTCATTTTCAACTCAATGCCACATTTCGAATGCGCTTTTTCTTTTTATTTTTTCTGGAAATGCAATTACGTATATAATGTATTATATTTTAACTCTAAAGCAATTCGCGTATGTTTGATTGACATTTATTGACATGAAAAAATTTACCCGGGAGTTGAATAAAAGTGAAATAAAATTTATTACAGTCTCCATTTTTTAGTCGAAAGAGTGAAAAGTTGTCATGAGAACTACAACTTATTGCATTTTGCGTCCCAGGTTCCCACAGCCGCCCAATCACATCGTTAGACTGTAGGTTATAAGTACCCATATAAATCGTGAAACTCGCACGAGGTTTTCAAAAGAGCACCGATTTACTGCCTGCGTCAAAACGAGCACCATTCTTTTGTAGTGCGGCAATGAGCCCTGAAGCCATCATTGCCTGGGCACTGGAGGGCGCTTCAAAGATTCAGGTTGTGAGTGCGTGGCTATGGGCAGTCTGCAGCTAATGAGTCAATGTCGTATTAAATGCTTATCGTTTCGCCTTCTGTGCGAGTCATGCAAAGGCAAGCTCCTCAGTAAAATGAATATTACAGAAACGAATCAACGAAACTAAATTGCTTTATTCTATTTCGTATTCAAGATTTTTCATTTGATTCTTCAGTGCATATTATTTTATATATACTAGTGCACACCTGCTGGTCGGCATTAATCTGAAGAATTTCATCCCTTCTTTCTTGACTTCAATTCTCTCGTGTCATTCGATGTTGTCCAGCGTTATACTGAAGAATTTCCTGGCTTCTTTCATACGTTAAGCTCTCTCTAGCTACTCGGGGCTGCTCTGCATCATTCCGTAGAATTTCCAAATGCCGTTCAAGGGTCAATTTAGCTCTAGCTTCTCGTTGGCGAGCAACATTGCTTCGTCTTGCCATTTCGCGTTGTTCATCCGATCGTCTCCGCGTATTTTTTGCTGTCGAAGTCTTGCTACGTTTTTTTGTTGCGGTTGGACACATTTCTATCCATGGTGGCCTCTTTTGCCGGAATTTCATTCTATAATGTTGTCTATTATCTCTTCGAAGCTTTTCAAGAAAATCACAATTTCGAAAGCAATAACACAAGTTCCAAAATCTTGGTTCTAAAGGGGAGTCATCCAAATTTTTCAACTTCTTTGATCCGATTCGTTTGAAATTTGGCCAGTAATGTATTTGTTTAAAGTAAAAATTTTTTACTCATGTATATTTTTCGATTTAGGCCTTATCTTTTTTAAAAAATACGAAAAATTAGTTTCTTGGTATATTTTTATGGATGTTTCAAAAGAATAGAAGTCATTGAGTTTTCATGCAAGAACAAAACCAAAGACAGTTTTAGAATCCTTGAAGCATTGCAAACAAAGTTACGGGAACAAATTTTCCATTTGACTCTTTTGTTTTTTTTTATATGCGATCTTTGATCAATAATAACATTTACATTTTTTACCTTATTTTTGTACATAAAAAAATAAAAGTTTCAAATGGAAAATTTGTTTCCATAGCTTTGTTCGCATTGCTTCAAGGATTCTAGAACTGTTTTTGTTTTTGTTCTAGCAAGAAAATTCAATGACTTCTATTCTTTTGAATGTTGAAAATAAAAAATGTTGGTATAATAAGGTATAAATAAATTTCTGTCAGAACTGTAATATAATGGACAATTTATGTAATTGAATGCTGTTTTCATTTTTATTTCGATAATTTCCATGAATAACATCATATTCACACTGTGAATAATAGTAATTTACAAGAAAAAAAATTTTCATAAAAATTTGGGGCTTTTATAATTGAATTTCGATTCTTATGAAATTTGACTATTATATTTAATTTTTAAAAAGAAACACAATTGCTTATATTAATTTTTCCGATTCAGGCCATAGTATCTTTTAAACAAGTAGACATATTGGTTTTTTGGTTCATTTTTAGTGATATTTCAAAAGAATAGAACTCATTGAGTTTTTATGCTAGAACAAGACCTAAAACAGTTTTAGAATCCTTGAAGTATTGTTAACAAAGTTACCGGAGGAAATTTTCAATTTCCCGTTTTATTTCATTTTCATATGGGGTCGGAAACTCAGGATTTTGGTCCCCTAGAACCCCCCTCCCCCCTCTGAGGGGGGAGAGGGGTTCTAGAGTCCGTAGCGCCATAAAATTTTAGGACCGAATAGTCCACCACATATGGGTCCTTTTTCAACAACAACAAAAAAAAAGCTCATCGGACCTACAGGATGACCCCCTTAATACTAAGTGGTAGCCAGATTACTTGTCAAACGAATTTAAAACATTTCGTTTCTCATTATCAATTGAAATATCCAAAGCAACATGATGAATATCAACAGAGAAAGCTCTAGTGAAAATTTTTATTTGTAAAAATAAGCCGATTGCGTATTCTGGATACCATAATGCAATGAAAGGGAATTGAATCGCCACGGAAAAATAATGCAATAGAATAATTTCTTGTTTTCTTAAGCATTATCCTTGTTGCTATCAAAGCTATCGATTATAGCAGAGTGTGACACACGGACGGACGGATGGACGCGGCTCCTTTCATAATAATGATATTTGTTTCTCAGTGAAGGATAAAGAAACTGATGAAATTTGAACCCAAATTCTTTAGAATTGTTGATCAAAAAAGTTGCGCAGCGATAGTGATTAACAACCCCATGCTGTGGAGCTTGGACTTCAACTTTATGGCCAAGCATCAAATTTCCATGAATGTTGTTTCCTGTTTTCATCCATAATTTTGCGTAATGGAACTCGAGGTCGCATCATGGGAGTGAAGCTAGAATTATGAACGTGGGGCTAATACATTGGAAACACGTAGATAAGTTCCTTTAATTCAGCAACACACCGTGCAAACATTCGAACTTAACTCCTCCCGTTTGACAGAGCTCTATATATGTATTAATATGTTCATGTCTTCCATTTTATGTGTAACGTTAACTAAACTTCGCACAGGAAAAGGACAATATCCTTGCAATAATTTGTAAAGCCTATTAAAACGTTGTTGAAAGCACTTTCTCATATCTAAAGGTCAAGAAATGTCTAACGTTCTTACGTTATGGTAGGAAATGGAAATTTATTTCCCCATGTGGAAGAAAAGAAGTGACAAGTCTCTCAGCTTTGAGCGCATTTCAGACAACCGCGCCTGTGCAAAAATCATCACAATGTACACATTTACTGGTCATATGATTGATTGAGATAAAATGTGTTTAAAACGGGATACAAATTAAGCACTTTGCTACAATCTATTCTACTATTATTATAAATAGTTCATATTTCAGAAAGTTGCTCGTTGCATTTAATACCGATGCAGAGAACTAGCAGAAATAGCTGCAGTCATGGAAAGAACAGAAGATTGTTTATTTTAACTGTACATTTAGTGTGAAACGCAAAAGATGATACAACATACGTAAAATTTGGTAATCCCCACCTTTTTTTTCAACGACATTCGTCAGTAAAGATGTTGTTCATATGAGCCTAATATTTTTATTTAAAAGCTTTCAATAATTGCACCAGAAAAAGTTACCGTCCAAGCTAGTTCTCCATGATAACTTGCTGTGAGTTTAAAAAGAGTGAAAAATCACTCAAACGCATCCGGAGCTGAGATTCGAAAACCGCTTGAGTAGATTTAAAATAGGAGTAAAAGTTGATAAAATAAAATGAGCTGAAGAGTAAAAAGTTATTAAGTAGTTGATCAAGGATTCCCGTCTACTGCTTAAATTTAAATCAGCACTCACTCATATACTCACTCTTTGCTTGATATAAAACATGGTAAAGACAGGGAATTATAAGCTAAGAATCTCCATTTCCACCGTTTGTCTCACAAACCTTTTAACTCGAACTCTATGATGAAAGGATATTTATTGCTTGCTGTGATTGTTCATCTGAACAGGTGATCCTAGCGTCATTTCAGGTGACGGCCCACATATTCATGGAACGAGCCCACTTTGCTCATCGCCGTCAATGTTTCTGCGACCAAAAGATCGGAAACTCTCGTTACGATAAGGGACATGTGTACAGGAAAAGTCAGGTGCTCTTGACCTAATGAATTCAAATTTCACTCACATACGCTGAGACGTTTGACGAGTGGGAAGAATTTTAATTGGTTTGAGAGCGATTTTTCAATCAGATAATCTCTTTTATGAAATTAAGCGTATTATTTCACAAAACCTTCTAAATAGCAGCTTTCTGTTTACTTGTGGGTTCGCTGCGGTGTTCAAGAATTTGTGCAATTGAACCTGGATCGAGATGGGAAAAATGGAAACAATACAACGTTCGTAAGAAACCATGTCAAAAATGATTTATACTTAAGTATTCCATTTCTTTGGATTTTAAAGAATGTACAATTCAACTAGAGGATTTTCAAGTGTAACTCTTGAAATAGATGCTGAACACGACGGTCACTAACTTTCAATTGATGTTGTACCTCTCAGTCACGTTCGATGATGCGCATGACCCCACATGGGCCAGCGAAATTTCTCAGGGTGGCCCCGAACCATTTGTGGAATGGGTAAAGAAAAGGTCTAGAGATGATTGCGCCAAAACACAGATCTAAACTCAACGCATCAGACGGGGTTGAGTTCGATTATCAATAACAAGTTGAGAGGATTTTTCTATCTGGTAAGCAGATGAGAGACCTATCCTCTCCCAACGTGAAACGTAATAAATTTCATGGTAAAACTTCACCTCATTCTATTGCGACTTTCCTGCTAATGGTTTGTGTCTTTTGAACACCTTTCTTAAGTAAATTAAACCAAGCTTTTATCAAATTATTGCAATCACTAGCTTGTTTAAAACCAGATCAGAGGACACTTCATTATGCGTTAACTGGCAAAGCAAATGTTGAAGCTAACCCAAAAAAGAGATCACGCATCGCTGTTGCTTCTACTCAGACCATCTCCAGCAATGAAGAAAAGGAGCACATCATTATCAAATCAATCGACTAGGTGTTTCAAAATCTCATCCACACTCTAGCTCTTAGGTTTTTCTACCTCCATCCCCTTCCGCTCGTATTCTTTCGAAAGGTAAGACTTCTAATGAATGAATTAGCTCACTGGTTTTTCCTCTACCGTCTCTTCCTGTTCTCTATGTGTTGAAAGGTATGAAAGGTATGATTCTTCAACACCATTACCTCCTTCAAATGCAAATTAGAACTAGAACTGGACGTACATCCAATTCCGGAGAATTCTGTCAAAATAAAAAAAGATTCTCATTAAGAACCCCTATGCGCGAGGAAGAAATTACTTAGAGCTGAAGTGTTATGATTCACTCTGTTGCTCCCATATTCTTCTTTCCTCATCTTTTTGCCCCGTTTTTCTGAAGATGACCAAAACTTTTGTTTTCTTCAATAATATGTATCCGACCACAGGTCACTGATGTGAGAAAACTTGACGATATTTTTAATTTAGGCCACTTTTTCTCGGTTAACTGTTATCGGTTTTTCAGCATCAATTTCTTTCTTCTTCTACTTCTATCTTGTTACATAAATTCTTTTGTCTTGCCTTGCTTTTCCTTGCGCAGGATGTGAGGGTACACTTTGTGCATAAATACCTCGTTCCCATGATTCGTTTCAAATTGGGCCCTTCTTTCTTCCTCTCTTGAGAAAGCATTTGTTGACGTTAGGGAGGCTTCTAATCTAATCTAATCTAATCCGCATGGGGTCAGTTTCAACTGGGAAACCTAGAGATTTTCCCATATCCAGCCCAGATAGGTGAATTTTCCTAAAAAAATAGATCGCCATCATGTGGTCTAGCCATATAGGTTACGATGGCCCAGCCACATATGGGCTTCGTGTGTGGCCCATATCTGTATCTATTGGAGTAGGAGCGGAATCTTCGAACTTAAGTTCATTCCTGCCTATCTGCTGCTAAATCTGTCACGGAAAGAAGGTGTGCGTCTTCCTATAGCAAGGAAGATTTTCAGCTTCGATCGTTGTCACCCTGTTCGACTGAGGTTTGCTTCCGTGACTGCCACTGTGCAAGGAACTCGAGGGTTTAAGAGCTGGAAGAAGCATGAACGTAAAGAAATATGTAAGATGAGATTTTTTTCTAGAAAATATCGTGATTTACACTTGAATCATGTTAAAATTTTACGTCTATTCGTGGTGGCACTTGCTCTGTAAAGCTTGTTATAAAGTCCTGTATAGCCCCAACTCAGTTTTCTTTTTTAGTGAATCAAGTGCAGACAGCGTGTCCTCAATTCCATTTGCTGCCGTGAAGTTTACTACGAGGGAGAAAGAATTACGTAGTCAAAAAGCACCTTGCTGAAACATGTGGTTTCCAAGTTTACTTGTGGGAGAGGTACGCCCCTCCGAATCATCCTGGAAAATGTGTACCATTGCGTACCTTTCCTCCTGTATTGAAGGAAAAATTGAACCTAATCCAGCAAGTGCGTACCTACTCTAGAATAGTGAAGAGGGAAATTTAAAAATAGAGTAAGCGTCATCTCCACGTAATGGAGTGAAATAATGCAATTAGATGTTCGTAGACTACAATGTGTTTCCTAAAAATTATTAATTCTCATTAATAAATAATCTTTCAAACGATTTATTTCATCAAAGAAAATCGTATTTCATTGGTTGAATGAGTCTCATCACCGATATAAGCTTTCCGAAAATCAAGACCTGCAAGCTTCTGATGTATCACAAGCACGAACTGTTTTCATAACTTCGAAAGTTCCTTTAAGTGATGAACTTTGGTTCATGTTATCTTTTGTCGAATTAACAATCAGATGAATGAAAAAAGTTATGTACTGAACGGGAACGTAAATGTATAACTGAAAGATATTTTACAGCTGGTTGGAAAAACACTCACTTGCGTTTCAGGAGAAAAAGTTTAAAAATAACCTATTCTGTGAATTTGTGAATAAGAAATCCCGAAACGCGCTACTTTTTGTTCAAAGCTTTCATTGCTCTTTATTTATGACTAATAAATGAAAATTAATACAGTACAGTAAAGTTATTTCAGTCTAATTTGTAATATCTAGTATCTAAAATGAATAAATTTGTAGTCGTAGCACAGAGCGACTCGCTTTGCTCTGGACACTTGGGTGAATCAAATTCATCACTGAGGGCCCTCTGCTCTAATACCTTTAGCCTCCTAGAAATTAAATTTAGAGAACATAATTGATATAGTCATACAGGATGCTGAGCAAAGCTACGCTAGTAGAATGTATTACTCCTTGAAAGGAATTCCTAGATAAATCCGCAGTTCAAGTCAGGCCATCCGGTCGTGTGGAATATTAAAATTTTAGTCATCTAGGAAGCCGCTCTGTTAACATCCGGTCTCTATTCATGCTGGTGAGTAGAATTAACGGGTTTGAAAGTTACTGTGTATTCTGTGAAAATAAAACTATACCGCAAAATTTCTACTATCCCTAAGATGTCAAAACACATCCTCCCAATCTTCATTATTGCCACACTAGTTTCTTAAATCAGAACTCCCCTTTCGCAAAATTAATTAAAGATAAACTAGGAATCGTCACCCCAAACACAGAGGTCACCCAAAACTCGGACGTCACAACGGAAAATAGAAACCACTGACAGACCGCATATATGGCCATACATCATCACTAGCAAGCCCAAAGTCAGATGTTGACCTGTCGACCTTTAACACAGCACCGAGTAAAATAATAACCTTCGCCTCGAGACACTTCAGAAATTATAACACGATCCCAAGCAGCATATTATCTAAGGTTAAGACTCTACGTAAAATACTCTGTAAAGTGAAATTAGCATTATATCACACGAAGTTGATTTCATTAATCAACTTTTTGCAAAACTCTTTACCCTTACTGCATCACCTCTTTCGAATCATTGCTATCGACTGACGAGTTGCATTCGCCATTTGCAGGTTATGGGAAATAAGCATCGTCGAATGAGGATAAATGATCACGAACTCTAAAGCTTTAAAATACAATTCTGCGTATTTTTCATGCATGCATGTACAGATACGGGTGGATACACGCATAAAATTATTTTCATGAGTTCAATCAACAAAAACATAGATAAATTATGCTCTAGTGCTCGATTTATCGCCCATGAAAAAATTGTTTTCCTCTGCTTTGAAATTATCATCTACTACCAAAACCATGGATATTCTCCGTAAAGTAATATAACTGAGTAATATATTTATATACTAATATGACTGTTAAATGTAAATTTGATAATATATACAGTATATAAAGAAATGTGAAGTAATAATATAATATTTCCTACGGTACTAGAGAAAATGTTCAATTTAAAAATTGTGAGGCGCTTCTGTTAATTATCCTACTATAAACAAAGAAGCTATAAATTATTGAAGAAATGAAAATAATTGTATTAAAACGAATGTATTTGAATCACACTATTCACAAGAACAAAACAAAGAATAGCAAGTCTGAAAGATCGAAAATATTTTGTGAACGTATGAAAACGAAAAATTAGAAGAGCTCTACGATACCGAAGAAACAGGAGAATGTCTGTACTGTTAAAAATATGTCAGAGGAAATGTATTTCACAAAATTTATAATGCTGATGTTTTTCTAATGGTCATATTAAAAAAATTGCCCAAAAATTCACTCCCATTATGACTAAATTTGAAAAACTATCCGCACTATTATGGTGCATAAATTTTTTTTTGCTAAACTCTCATTGGTTAACGTTCAAATATTATTCTCAGTACCTAAACACCTGTGCTTGTGAGCACTTCAGGCCCGGACAATTTTATCGGTATGACTAAACGTAAAATGGAATATGCTTGTAGATTTTCGCTCTTGGATCGTACATGGAACTAACTCATCTGATAATATAGCACTAAATAAATCGTCTTTATACAAGGTGATTGCTTATCATGTTGTGATAATCTCGAACAAAAATTAATTCTCTATTTGATAGTGTAAAAATGATGTAATCATTGCGATTTCTTGTGGTGCTGTCATGAATCGAATGAACGATCTTCGTAAATCATGCAACCACAATTTACTTATTTACTTAACCATGAATGGCCATCCTCAAATTTTTGGATGGCCTATCAGATGGCCATCCAAAAGTTTGTACGGCTTTCGAATCACGCGTGTTGACCAACTTGCATGGGATATTATTGTATGAAAAAGTCCGCGTTCGACCGTACACGGTTATTTGGAGCAAGGGGAGAGTTTTACGGCCAAAACTCACAGTCTATTCGCCTACCCTCAATTTTCAATAATGTGCGGTCCTCCTCTTCGGCTGATTGAAACCTTTTTACTAAGTTTGTAGTGTAGTCTGAAGTTTGTGAGCCCACCCGTTGAAGACTTACGTTGAGGGGCTCCCCACAAAGATATCTGAGAAAGTTTCTGAAAAAAAACATTAGGAAGAGTGTATTAAGAAGTAACTAGAACTTGTGAGACAGGGTAGAAATTTGAGTTGGAAATTGTAATTGTCATCAGTGACAATTGTTTTGGTGAAATGATTGAATGATAATTTTACTTCTTCATACAAAATTAATAAACTACTATAAGCAGTCTAATAACTTAGTTTGCACCCTTTGAAGATGTTTGAGTTTACAATATTTCACTGACGTTACAGAACGAGTGTTCCAATTAGACGTGATTTACAGAACATAAAGGGCAATTACTTGATTTATGGTTGCTGTAAGGATATAAATCAAGCACAAATTTATGGTCCATTCATGCTCGCTGTGTTCTTTGTTGAACGATTTCACATTTGATCTTCCCTGATTCATAGCTTGTACTGCAAACTAACGCTGAAAGTGTCAGAAATTCAAGTTTGTGTGACGACATGTGAGCTTGCACTACCCGTAGAGAGCTTGCCTGTACGAGCCTCGTTCTCAACGCAATGAAATTGATCGGAGTCTGCAGTCGGCTGCAGAGCCCTAAATGAAAAGAAACCCATCGGCATAAAACGAGTGATCACGGTGCAGGTGGAGCACCGTTATACCCACATGGAAGCGTTCAGACCATTTCAAAACTGTACAAGGTTGAAAAACAATCCGTAGTGTTTAATCGGATATCATAGAAGTTATTGAATTTTGTACTCATAGTTGAAATATTTTCGCAATTTCAATGAAATCAAAGGTTCGGTTTAATCCCTGCTAGTGCTAACTAAAACTTACGTCAAAGTTTACCGACTGTTTTGAGTTACAAGAAAGTATTGATAAATCTATTTGAAGCTATTATCCCCCGACAGTTTGAATATTCTCTGTCAAGCTCATGACTCGAGATTCTGTATTTTTTATATTCGTAGGAAGGCCTCAGCAGGTACAAGGGAAGGGAACACCTAAATTACGCACTTAAAAGTTTGTCAAAACTTAACACGAGAAACAGTATCTTGTTCGGTCATGAACCGTGATCAGTGGACGGGTTTGAATGAACTTCGAGTTTGGCCTCTTATATCGATGCAAATACTTTTATTCACGTAAAATATCAACTGTGCTTATTTCGACTCACTGAAATATTGATTGAAAGTCGAGCATTCGCCATGGGCTCGAGGTGAGTGCACATGAAGTATTGCCGACAGCATGAGACGGTGTGGCGTTCGTGCTCCCCAGCCTCGCTGCTGGATTACCGCTCGTAATTAGTGGCGCGGTCTCCGCGCTGAGAAGAACGAAGTAATAAACAGCAAAAATGACAAAATATGACGCAGCCTCATTATGATCTGGAGCATGAATCTTCTACAGGCTTGTGGGTTTTTTACAGTATGGTTCTCGCACAAATTTCTACCGCTGACACCTTCTACACCAAATTTTAAAGTGAAATTCCTTGGATTGCTGATGTGATCTTTCTTAAAGCATTTTATCTTAGTTTATGAATATAAATAAAATACTTCGTTCGCCACTTGACGTTCATTCATTGAACAATCTCACAGCAAACGTCTTTCACGTTCTTCTCGTACTCGTATTTACTTGGGAGCTCGCGAGAAATTTTTGCCACGCAAGTTACACTCATTATTTACGAGGCGTTCATTACAGCAACTTTGCATTCTTGATGCAGCTAATAGAAGAACTTTCTACAATTAGCTGGAGCGAAGTAAAGTTAACCGGAGCTTAGATTAACTCTGAAGTATAAACTCTAACGAGAACAGAAATTATTAACATTTCAAAATGAATATTTTATGCTCAGAAGTTGTTATTTGTAACATTTCACGTTTTAATGATTCAATTAAAGCATTTTCCAAAGTAGTACGAAATTTTAGTCAATGTATATTTGAAAAATAGTAAGATAGCACCACTAATCTTGATCGTGAATCGCGATGATCTTATGAATTTCAAGCATAATGATCGACTGTGCTCAGTTGAATCATTTTCTTTTCTTGAATGTTCTGAAATTATTCCAAATTTTTTTCATAGAGTGCAGTATGTCAAATTACCGAACTCCAACAGTAATTAAACTGGTTTTTCGAATTCACGTCACATCACTTTCAGGCTTGTGTGCCAGTCTTCCGATCACTAAGAAGGCGTGTGATTATAAGGACAGGAAGATGAAAAAGCCAACCAGAAGCCGAGATTTACGTTTGTCAGCCAGTTCTCACACTTGTCTGAAATTAACTCCCGAGTAATGAGGGCCCTTGCCATACTGTGCGTTTACTTACTGCGCTAACGTAGGAATTTCCTACATGACAAAAGTGATGGAGAGTTAAATTAATTCGAAAATACACGTAATCATTGTCACATGGGAAGCTAATCGACATTCCATAGCATTCTGCCTCGCAGTCCGTCTTCTATAAATGAAGGAAACGATGACAAATTTGCTAACCTTACGACGAAACATCACAGATCTTCATCGGTATTGTTAAGCTAGGAGAATAGATATCAGCAGTAAATATAGGAGCACATTTACTGCAGTAAATAAATACACGTAAAGGTAAATAAGTGTTTCTCCTAAACTGTATAGTGCCGGTATGAAGTTAAAATGAACTGCCCTAGCTCAACAGGGCGGGCTCCGATATTTACAGCTTTGGGATTTCAAAATATGTATTACAGAGTAAATATTAATTTTAGAGACTCAGACTCGTCTATCTCTCATTTTGAACTTTCATTTATTTAGTTAAACGAGAAAAAAAATTTTTATTATTACGAAGAGTTTTAGTACAATTACGAAGTTTGAAATATTTTTCGTTCATTGTCTGTGTGAGCAGCTGAAAGAATCGGCATTGAGTTTATTCAGAGAAATAACGATAACGATTAAAATATTGAGAACAAACTGCTGGTTATAGCAAGTTTGTTAAGAAAATGTTAATCAAGATAGGAAAATGTTCATTTGCTCAATTATATACGATTTGAATCCAATGACTACCGTTATTTCCAAAGCATTTGTGCATTGCACAGCATTAGTTCGAAATTGATGGAATAGGCTGGTTTCTAGGACATCTCACTTTTAGGATAAAATGGAAAACCAGCGTAGCTAAGAATATTGTGATAAAAACAAAGGTTTTGGATTACAAAAATTCATCTCCAGCTCCCTGAAAAATAATATTCCAAAGTGTTAAACAGATTGTAAACTTCAATTCTTCTAAATCAACCAAAATAGAAAAATTAACATTAAAAAACAATTATGACACAAAAACTATGGAACTTTGAACAAATAATAAAGTTTCACCGGCGTGTTACATTGATTCACTGAAGGGCGTTTTTTAAAAATGTACATCGATTCTAAATGCGAAGGTCAGATGAATTTGGAGCTGAATCTAAAATTTTGAAATTTGTCTTTGTAAAGAAATGGGCGTTATGAAAAAAAATGTGCTCATATAGACGAGTTGGATGTCTTAGTCAGGTTATTACCCGTACGAAAGGAGACTCCCCAGTGTTGCGCAAACCTCGAAACTTCAGTGTTCCAAAAAACAACTTTAACGGGACTAGGTACGAACTTCTTTAGAAATATTTCCTATGAAAATAAACTTTCAGAGATGATAACATTAATTCACAGGGCTTTTAAAATTTCATCGTCTTATAAATTGTTTCATTAAAAATGTATTGTTTTCATAATTATTTTTGTTCAAATAGTTACCCGAAGAATATGTGAGAGGAGTTACGAAAATTTCAGATTGATATTTCTCTGCGAAGCAAGAATTCTCACGGTGCCGAGATCAAGCTTGCATTTTCAGCTACCTTATATTGGAACCCGTAAGGAGAAAATGAAAACTGAAGTATTGTCATCAGTTGAATATTTTTTTCCTCAAATAAAATCCTTGTGTATATTTAAAAAATGCTACGAATATCGTGTCTTATTTTAAACGAAGTGATAATCCGAATGTGGTGTTGCGCACCTCAGTGGTATACGTGTGACCGTTGTGAGCGCCCTTACATTGGTATAGCACTGGGCTTCAATTACTTGTGAGGTGTGCACAACACAGGAGAGTTTCCTTTCGTACGGGCAAAAATCTAACCAAGCCATCCAACTCGTCTATAAGAGCACAATGTTTGAATAACGAATATTTCATTAAAACCCAAAGTTAAAAATTTGGGATTCTGCTCCACATTTACATGTATGGTATGATCTCCTAATTTCAGAATCGACATATATTTAAAAAAACAGTCCGTCAATAAATGAATGTGAGACGGCAGTAAAACTTTTCATTGTTTGTTGATATTATCCAGTTTTTGTTTTATCAACGTCTTTTTAACGGCAATGTTATATTATCGGTTTATTCACAAGAATTAAAGTCCATTTTTTTTAACAAATAGAATTATTGTTTTTCAAAACACTGAATATAGATTTTTTTTATAATCCGAAACGTTTGTTTTTATCATGATGTTCTTAGCTACGTTGGTTTTCCTTTTTATCCTAGTTCAAAATTGAAATGAGTTTTGCTTCAAGTTAAACAACAATGATTATCTTATATAATGGGTGAAAAAATTTGGCTGCCTCTACTGCATACTGAGCGAGTGATATGTCTGGCCAATACGTATAAGGATACCAGCCAATACAAGCTTACTTGGCCAACGTAAGCTGAGAGCTCCAATATTCGCTCACACGCCAATACAAGGTTACTGGCCGATGTAAGCTTACATCTCTCCAATATAAATGCCCTTTCATAATGCAACTTGACTCGGAGCATCATAATTTGGTAGTAAATTACTTTAAATTCATAAATTTTCCAAACAAAATTTCAGTCTATATATGATTGTAATACAAAATTCATCAAAACAGTCGGCAAAAACTCAAAATTCAGTATCTGTTTTTTCACTAAAACACGAGCAGGTTCCAACTTCTAATTTAAGGAGAGTTATTGTTTGGAAAGCATATAGCGCAGTCAAATCCACCACATTACAGCAGAAAGATTGAATTCGATTTTCTCTCAACTGTAATGCTCGAATGACTCAGCAACAATAGCTGCTACAGGGAAAATTCAGTACCTTTACTTCACCATCAGAATTCTATAAATTAATTACTATATTACAATTGAGTGTTAAGCTACGAAACGAAATTTTCTTGAGCTTACACTAAACTCGATGTGAAACTGATGGACAACCTGCAACGCTGGAAACTAATATAATGCATAAAATTCCATCATTTTGGGATCTGAATATTTCGTTATTTCTAATCGCTCATTCAAAAAAAGTCACTACCGGAGTTTAAATAAACTGTTTTAGTTGATGTTTTCTGTGGGGTCCCACAACAATCGAAGCATGCAACCTCGTATTTTCACACCATTAAAGCAAGTGAACTTCACCTGACGTTTTCAGAGGAAGATGAGGCCTGGAACAATGTATTGATCGATGACGTATTCATCCGAAGACCCTGGGTCAATGTACTGATATCTTTCTAACACATCAGGACATATTTATCCAGATCAGACGTCAACTTCAACATCGCTCGCTAAAAGAGGTTTAAAGACATTTTAGATAACTTTTTAAGAGATATTTCATTATAAATCTTTCAAATTAACAAATATTTTCCCAATCCCCTCATGTAGGCTTAAAGTAAATATTGGATATATGTGAGTAAGTTACCTCAGGAATCATTTTAGCTGCCTCTGCTCAATTTGGATTAAAAAAATTATAAATTAAGTTCGAGAAAACTTCCGTTTAGATTTCTCAGGGCGCTGAATACCTAATTCAAATACTGGCGAGAACGATAGTTGATATTCAACACGCAGGAGAGGGTCAGCCAGAGTTAGAAATCTCTAAGTTTTCAAAGTTTTGGAAAAAAATGGCTGGAAGGTAGACAATTTTTTTGATATTGTGATTGATATGGCAAGATATTTTTCTATTGAAAATAAAATATTTAACAACTCTTCGTTAGATCATTCAATAGGAGCCAATGAAAATGCTACACAATTCTGTTATATTTGATATTACGTCCAGTTTAAAAAATTAATTGGTATGTAATCTTTCTGTGAAAAATTCAAATCTTAATTCGAAATTGTGTTGCACTAACCACAGATTTCTGACACCCCAATACGTAATGTCGGATAAAATGCTCTCATTTCAATGATATTGACCTCGATGTTCGATTCAACACAACCATGGGAGTATGAAGTTACAACACTTCAAAGTCGAAACATTATAAAAGCCATTGTTGAAACAGCGTGAAAAATCTGTGTTTGGGCCAAGAAAGTAATTAAATTAAAACTGCTCACAAATAATACTTAATGAAAAAAGAAAGAAAAGAAAAACATTTCATTTCCAAAAGTGCCATCATTGGTTTTTAAAATATCTCAAAATTAATACACTTAGATGATACACACACATGAGTATTTTAATACTCATGTATCTAGTCGAAAAGAATTGATTGAGGGGTATGTAATCCTAATCTTGCTTAATCTACATTTGACTATACACAATGATGATTATAAGAGACAACACAATTTCATGGACAATGCATTTTCATAGTGGGTTAAGAACAACTTTGACAATTTACGTATACATTTTATAAAACGTCGTAATTCTTGACGCCAGGAAATAATATTTGAATTGTTTTTTTTTCGGAAGATGTTCAAAAATGTCATTTTAAGTAAGCACGAAATAAATAAATATCCAAATAATAGGCATGAGGACCACGAAAATTACAAGATTTGTATTTCTAATTAGGCAATTTTAACATAACGGTCATTAGTTGATAAGCATTTTATTTAAATATAAATGGATGATCACACAACAAATGTATAGTTTTTTTACGTGAATGCTTTACAATAATAAAGAGATGACGAGTTAGGTTATGTTACAAGTTGAGAGTAAACAGAAAAAAAAATTATCTCTAGTTAAAATGCCAGTTGTCAGTTTAGTACACACATATGTGCATATATACATGTAAATACATACACATATACATGCACATACATAACTACGCACATACATACACCTAACACGTAAACATACACAAATACATTTCTATGCATCGAGGCAATCACAATATCTGCGCGTTCTATAAAAATGCAGTGCGATGTTCTGAAATATGGGACAATGAGCAAAGGAAATTCGTGACAACTCTTTCAGTATGTGTTTCTGCTTACAATTTCTAATGAAATATTGTAACGATGTTATATTAAATATTGTATCGAGAAGATCATTGGTTGATAAGCGTCTTATTTATCATACACGGGTGATCGCACAACAAATATATTTATGTTGACATATTTTATAGATGCTGTACAATAATCAAGTGAAATGAAGTATTACGTTGTGACACATTCACCCATCTACGTACGCATAGCGTGCACAAGTACACATAAACACAAGTAAGCATGTGCGCAAATATCAGCGTAGACTAATCAGTATAAACTATCATTCCAATCGAGGGAATCGGAGAAAATATCTTTTATTATGGCATGAATTTTATAAAATTTCTGTCTAAAAACATTGGCGCAAAACAGTCTACCTTAGTCAGAAACATGAAAACGATTGTTCTACAACGGTTCCCAAGTACAGAATATTTCCAGAAGTACGCGAGGCTTAGGTTCGGTTTTTATAATATACTCTAAAGCGTACGAGATGATATGATAATTTGCACTACACTATAGCCTGCCAAGAGCATTTTTTGAACGTGGAGAAGAAAGAAACATGAATGTTCTATAAGGGTGTCATATTAGGAAAAAAAATCACATTATCTTTGAAATACAGCGCAAAATGTCTGCAATTTATAAACATACATATGTACCACATTTTACATGTACAAGACATTTAAGCTTTGGATTGCCTCACAATAATAAAATAAAATGGTGTGTTGGGTAGTCTTAGAAGTTGGGAGGGAGAAAAAGTCTGGTATTCATAGTTTATATACCAGTTGCATGCATGCTTGCAAATCCCAGCGTATAGGCGATCAAATCATAGTACCTACGCGTACTTCGAGTCTGTTGCGTGATGTCTTGAATTATTATAAAGAAAATGAGCAAGGGAGAGTATTAAGCAATGGAGATACCAGGCAAAATGAGATTCGTCAATAAGTGTTCAGTATGTTCTGTAACTAAGAATTATCGTTGAGACGAGAGATGACGAATTATTTTGGTTTTAAATTCTCTCGGTCTTCGAGGGATGTTAATACTCAAGGGAAGTTTGTTCCACAGTAAGGCGCCTGACATTGACAGAGCCTTCTGCCCTATGTGAGATGAACGACAGTTGACTAAGACATTATTGTTTTTGTTCGGTTTTTGATTGGTTACAGTGGGTGGATGGCAACGCACTATCTCAGCATTGCTCTGAGGAAGATACAACGAGGGGAATACGTATTGGGCCCTCTGCATGAGGAGCCTTTCTTGAATAGGAATCCAGCCGAGTTTATTAAGGAGAGGGGTTACGTGATCGCTTCTTTTGAAATTACCGTTGCATATACCACCTTGGCTGCGAAGTTTACGTATTTTTGCAAATACTTTTGAAGGTATTGAGGTAAGTCTCCCCATACTAGGCTGCAGTAGTCAAAGCGCGATAACACAAGGGATTGAATGGCTAATAATCTGGATTTTTCGTCTAGCATACTTTTTATACGATGAAAAAGCATTAAAGTTCCGTAGATTTGTTGCAAGTAGTCTCATCGTGATATTTGAAGGACGTATTTCTATCGACTGATGCATATATATACATATATATATATATATATATAAATATATATATATATATATATATTATGACTGCTATATATATATACATATACTAGACTGCAAGTGACCTATTGGATTAGGGTATTTTAAAACCACTTCTTCAACCTAAAAATTAATTGATAATCATTTACCAGGGGGTTTTGAATTCAATGACAGTGAGAAACTTTTCAGCAAAAACTTGCCGAAGAATCTGTTGAAAATGTCTGTAATAAAGGGAAAATTTGTGAAGGATCAATCCCATAATTTAGAGAATGGGTTCTGTATCGATAGTTCGACCATGAAGAATGCGGATTTGCCCTAAAACTTTAGTGAAATAGGTTATCTGCAAATGAAAAATAAAATGGAGTTCTCCTATCTTGTTATTGATTAGCAATTTTTTCTTATTTTTTTTTAATGAAAGCCGGGTGCTGAATTGTTCCCTACTTTGCATATTACTGTGATCAGGGCGTATACAATTAAAAACAAGCACGCATGCATACAAAGAAACCAAATTATCAAAATTTTATAAGCATAAAGCATTCTAAAGTTTTTTTTAAATTATTTTCGAATATCTGTTGAGTGGAAAATCTGGCTCATCGAAACTGCATATCGTGACCTTTATGGCATTGCTATTTTTGGGAGAGGTTGTGCTATTTTTACTGAAGGATTTATTTATACATACGAGAGGCTTTGCTAGCTTCGAAATAATCATCCATAAGGACCTTTAATGTGGATGAAGTAGGCTGATTTTTAGTATATTCATTATTCTCCGTAAATATAAATTTCTCGTATAAAAATTGTGATAAGTGTTCGTATTCCACATCCTAATGGAAAATATTGAAACACAATTTTCCAAAGAAATTAGTGCTAAACTATATTAAAATATTCCGCTCTGAACAGAACTGAACTGGAAAACACGTTCTTCTTGGTCCAAATTTTAATATTAAACCCATTCTCTGAATTGAGGGAATTATCAGCTTCAAATGTTTATTTTATGAAAGGAATTTTTTACTGGCTTGTTCTCAAATCTAATTTCGTTTCTCTAGCATACTTTTTACGAAATTTTATACGAAAGTTTGTAAAAGTCTGCTTATTCCGAGTAAAAATCGCGTACACTCGACAAAGAATTTGGGATACAGGTCAAATTATTCTCAGTGTTTTCAAACTAGTTCTCTCTGTTGATCTTCTTTTTCCTCCGGCACAGAAAAGGAAAATCTTAATTACATCATCATTCGAAGAAACCTCATGTAACCCTCTTATTAGACGTGAATTAATTGATGCTTGCGCTGGTCTAATAAGGCGTACAATGCTGTAAAACATTACAAACATTCGAATTCATTTCAACGAACATGATTCTTGCACTGGCAATGAAGAAACAACGCAGGTAACATAGAAATAAATCTGGCAGGGAAACCTAATAAAATAACGTCAAAGTTTGATCGCATTTTTATCAAAAATTGCGGAAAATTGATAAGAGCTCATAGTAAAGTAAAGCTTACGCCAGAAACAAACTAAATTAACATTCTAATGAACACAGACGTACATACCAATACGTTTAATTATGAAGACGATGCAAGTCGCCCAACTCGTCAGACGCAAGGTGAGTCAAATCGATGCTGGTTTTTTCTTGTAGATCGAACAATAGTAATTTTAACGAACACGTGAGAGAAGAAGGAATACTGATCCGCTTTCCTTCGATTTAAAATAAAAATCATTATAGGAGCATCATTCTCGGGCTTGCAGGTGAATTAAGGAGTACCGATCAGTTGTAATATTAGCGTTCCTCATCCTCTTCTCGCACAGACCAGAATTAAAGGATCTCTCTTGCCATGCGAATAAAGTAACAATATTACTTGGTAACAATAAGCATTACGTAACAACATGCATTAATTAAAGTAACAATATGCATTACGCGTGTGTTACACATTTCATGCTCATGTAATTCTTAGTTTTAATCAACGAAATAATTATTTTGTGTTTTTACCTTCGTGTTCCATTTTTTCATTTCCGTCTCATACTATACGAGGCCCATTCTTTACAACAAACTATTTTTTTAAACAAAAACAAGAATACTCTGTCGAACTAGTTATGGCCACCTAATTTTTGTAAATATAATGTGCATATACTCCAACAGCTCAATGTTTTTGATTTTATTCCCACGCACTTAATTATCACCATTCGCTGAAATTCGCCAGAAACAGTTAGCTAACATTTAATAAATGATTAAAGGATTTTTTGTTGAAAAATGATAATAAATTTCCCCAGCCTCAAGTAATAGCATTTTCAAAAGTATAAATACTGAATGGTATTTACGTTAGCGTGAACATTTTCCACCATATCTATCTGTTATGTTGATAAATCACGATTAAAATTACTCGTACATAATTTATTGCCCATCGAACAGCACATTCGCTAGAGAATAAGATAATGATAACTCAATGACAATATCACTCTGCAATATAGGTTAGACTTGTTTTCTGTGCTGCAATTACAAAGAGCTATACCACTGACTTCACCCTATTAAACGCAATGAGAAATATCATGATTTTTCTTCCTAGTTCTGTATTGATTGGCTTACTTGTGCCCTCAAGGTTGCTCTCTAACCAGGCGTCAATCTTCACAAAGAGTCGTCAGATGAACAACGAACAAAGCACATGAGCTTGAGCCCAGAAAAACATCAGTTCAACGAATACCTCAGTCATAAATCGTGCTAATTCCGGTGCCGCAAACGCGATGCGCGTGCGTGCCGAGGCAGGGCCGGGATGACGCTCCATTCGACCAGGCGCGCACCTGCCTCCATAAGCTGATTAGCGTTGCTATCGAACACGCCGCGTCTCACTCAGCATTGTTCTTAGTTCGCCTCCAATAATGTTATTAACTTATTAACGATCCCCGCTACACCGCTGGCCGAGCACTAATCGTCACCCCCAAAGAATGTCTTCCTTTGAAATTTGCCATTAAAGCGTGTGCCTTGACGACCTTCTGCCGTGAACTCAATATTGAGTCGAGCTCTAGCGGCACTTAAATATTGTACAAAATATTCTACGTTTTTCGTCCAATCATCGAAGGAAATGTATTATTTAATTTGTGTTTTTTGACGTATCTTGCTTTTTCTGCAACGCGTGCAAAGCAAGTGATGGATTAGGGTGTTTTCTGTCTATTATTTAGGAATTCCGTTGGGACGGTTACATAGCACGGTGAGAAAATCATCTAATATTTGTGAGCTAGTTTGAACGTCGAATTTTTAAAACAAGAAATGTGCATCTAAAATTGGCAGTGCGAGTGTTAATTACACTTGAAAATTTTTCCGCTCTTAAAAAGCACGTATGTCCACCACTAAGGTGAATAAGACTACTGAAAGTTTAGTTTTAGATTTTTTTTGCCTGTTTAACTTTAAATCGTTTATATTTTAACTGCGAATGAGTACTTACGTTTTTCTTGACTTTGGATACAACGCAAGAATGTTTCATAGTTTATGTTAATTCCACTGGTTAGGTATTTGTGTAGTTGAGACGACGTACACTTACAAGACTGTTGACGTATAATGACGCGCCAACTCTGTTAGCTCACAGGCCAGAAGCTGCCGCATCACCTGTAATTTTGCATACTTGCAAATGCAGCCAGAATAGCCTGGCTGCGAAGCTCCCACCATCACAAGAGGCAATGTACTGGTGCGAGTGCGACTGCAGCTCCGACAGGAAACATTCCGACGAAGTCCGTTACTGCGCCCGCATTAGCTGCGCACCGTGTAGATGTGCTTCCAAATACGTGCCTGGGAAGCCAGAGTTAGGGCGTTTAATATTTTCATTACTGAATAGCATACACGGGAATGACTTCTGTATCTAGGTCAGTTACAACACGCGTCCCGCTCACAGCGCACCTCACGTATTTAGAAGGTAATATGCTCATGTTCAGCAAAGAAAATACTAAAACATTGTGAGAGAAATCTTTGTCCTGGCATGGCTTCACTTAGTAAGAAACAAGGATACTCTATTAGCATTTCAAGCTTCTCGAAATGGATGTTTGGTTTCAAGTTGCTCATTTTGGAGAGATATGAGCAACATAGCGCCGATTTACAATTTCGATAACGAATGTTATCTTGTTGAATAATTTTTTCATTTGCAACTTGTTGAGCATGGATGTATCAGTTAGCTTGTGTACAAAAAAAGCACCTGCAACTCACAATTCTCTCAATAATGGCTCACAATGCTTGAAGAAACACTTATCTTGCATACGTACTATAAAAAATATTATTCATTAATATTTCGTATACATGGGGGCCATTCATCCGTTTGCATATCTGTCAGTGTCAGGTAGCTGATGCAGAATTTGGGAACCGTAATTGACGTTACGCTTCTGGGTTGTAGCACGCTGTTAAGCAACCCTTTTTGGAGACTTGTATATATTTTATACGGTAGTGATAAGCCCAATTCTACTCTTAATATTTGAGCGCAAGGAATACATCAGACAGGCAGAAGAACGAAAGTGAAACATTTTAACCTAATATAAAATTATAATATTAAATGCACTGAATTTTTTATTTGGATTCTCGAACGTTCCTATGCCAGAATGGTTTTGAAAATATTCTTCATTTATTCTTCTTATTTTTCATTTATTCATTTTATTCATGATGCGACGGTTTAGAAGTGAACGCTAAATGAAGCTGCACTTTTTTGAAAAAAATTACCTTTATCTAACGAATGAGAATTTAAGGAAGTCCGACGTTCAAAAGCTGCTGAAACATCGCTTCGGAATGCCATAGATTGTACACTTCTGTACTGCTATTCACCTCACATTTATTAGATGCAAATATTTAGAACTGCCAAGTAAAGGAAGTATGGATTTTTTCCAGGTCTGTAAATTTTTAGTTTGACAGTGTAATGAGATGAAATGAAAGAGTGGCTAAAAATTTTTTTTAGCGAAAAATCATGCATGCAAGAAAGTAGGCCTGTTTTGACCACAAGCGTGTGTCAGACAGAATGACTTCATTACAATGCTCCATTCGTGCACTCTGGCTTTGACCATGTGGATCAAAGCCAGCTACGATCTTTAATTTTTCGATCTCTGCGATCAATCGATCGCATATCTCTGCGATCTTTAATTTTTCAAACATAAGTGCAATTAATGAACATCGTATTTTGAAATCCAACTAATAAACAGAATTTGACCCCCACCCATGCATGCAAGCAAACTAAGATTGAGCCTCACATACATGCATACATCGCGCGAACTGTATTCATAAGCTTCACTTGGAAGTTCAAAGCCTAGCCAATCAAGGCGTTCGTGTGCTATTCTCACTTTTTAATTTTACTGCTGTTGTAAACTGCAACTCGAATTTGAAGTACAATCGTGTTGAAAGTCAATTCATGCATTGTTTTAACTCGATTGCGTGCTTCCGAACCAAACATAAATCAATTACATTTTTTGGTGTTCGCATATTTTCTGTGTAAATTTTTTATTAAATCAAAAGTTCATTGACGACGATTTGAGATCGAAATACAGCGTTAACCGAACTTTGTAGGAACAAACACATTATCTACCATATTGAAATTATAGGAAAGATAAAGTTTTCCTTCCTCTCTTGATTGGAGCTTTTTAGCCCCAACCTAATGCAGCCACTCGGCACAAACAACAAAATTAACGTTCTTGACCAGAACGAAGCCTGCCTTCCTCGTCGCGTGTCGCGGCAGCTGGTGCACAAGAAACGCAAGCGTTGCACAAACAATTCAATCAGTTTTTATTATGAGAAATATTTCGGTTGAGTCAATTTCCGGTGCTCTTTCAATACGTTGCCCTGAGGCGGCGCTGAGGTTGTGTCAGCCATAAACAAGCCGTGCATTTCGGCCGAACATTTCAGAAGAGGGAGCAAAAATTGCTCCATCGCGACTACGCGGCACGCAGGTCGGCAGGTAACAGGGTCGAGTTCTCGTGCCTGATTAACTTGTGATGACAGCGACAAAATCCTCTCCAACATTCCTTCAGAAAATGGAGTCTGACGTACAAAGTAAATTAAGTGCCAAGTTTACGCTCATTGAGCTGTCAAGTGTTATTTCTTTCGGCTTGATGAACTATAAAAATAAGAATAACATTTTGGATCAGAGATTTGAGTTAATTGCGGTAAACTCATCTCAAACCTGCCAGCAACGTTATATTAGGTTTAACGACTTGTTCTACCGTTATGAAGGTGCATCATTTCAAACCTAATGAACGAACCAATAAAATATACATAATATAATGGGCATAGTAAGCTAAGTTAAAATTTTAGAATCCGGCAGTAAATTATAGTTGTATATAAGTTTAAGCACCGTTCTTGTGATGATAGTCTGCACATAGTATAAACTTCTACAACATATGCCGCATGAACTGACGAATTGAATACATCGGATAAGTCTCGCAGACGCGATTGCTATGGAAAACCAAAAAAAAAAAACGAATTAACATAACGCACGAGATGTAAATATGAGTGAATAAAAATAGAGATATTGTTTTTTATTTTATAGCAGTGAATGGATTTGGTAATTTCTTGTAGCATATGTCCTGCATTTCTAGAGCTCATCTCGCCACGGAAACCCGTCGGAAGTTTTTTTCAGAAATAATTCTTTAAAAAACAGTCGAATGAAGCGTAAAACCGACATCTGAATCCTTTCAAACGCTTGGCGTTATTTCTATGTGAAGATTAATTTAGAGACTGAATATCAAGACATGTTGGCAAACAAAAGCTTGCTCAATTCCTGAAAGAATTTTTCTGTGCATGGCAATTTTATGCCTCTCATTCATCGAACATTCTAGTAATATTGCATATCACACAATCTAGCGGTCAACATCGCACTAGAAGGAAGGCAGTCTTTGCAATCCGACTACAGGTATCGTTCAGTCTATGAGTAAACTCAAATAAAAAAATTAACTCGGCATAGCATGAATGACCTCGTGCTCTAAAGATAGATGACTCTATTCTCCTAACAGCCATTCGTGCCGAGTATAGAAAGCTCATGCTCCAAGCAGTAAGAATTGAAGAAAAAGTAGACAGGAGAAAAGTCTTCAAGTAGCTGACATGAGAACGAATGGGACGGAAACACGATTAAATTTGATGAAACAGAAATGGTTAGATTTCAATAATTTATTTCGCATGAGAGTTCTACTGGAAAATTAAAAGAAGAATGGGAATTTAAGATTTTCTCAGCAAAAATTAAATGAATGAAATTTATGCCCCATCATAGCTTTATGAACTCCATTCAAAAGAGATCATGCATTATAAATGAGTTGATTACCTCGCTGCTATTCGTTTCTGTATTTTTTTCAATTCGGCTCAATTTGACACCGTAACCATGCATAGTAATTGCTTGAAATTAATAATTTCAAGCAATTCAATTCTAATTCAATTCTATTGAAATTGAAAATTGCATAGATCGCTTGAAAAATCATAGAGACTAACTATCTCAAGTTCTCAGAACTGAAGAGAAACGTTAGCATTATGAATTATTTCTTGAAACATGACGGTGTGAAAATGAAACATTTTAAAATAATATTACACCCTAACTCAAAAAAAATGTTAAAGGAAAAATTTACTCGATTTTTAGGCTCATTATTTACCCAGTAACTAATGGAAGAACGTCGCTTCAAACACTTCTAAACTACCTGCTGACAGGTTTTTTGGTTCTGCTTCATAATGGGACTCCTGTATCAAAATGAGAATTGCACTTTTCCCCAGTATAAGTATGATGCATCGGTAAATAAACAGGGCTCGACACAAGTGAGGGTTTGCTTAAGGCTAAAACTGCTAACAACCTCGGAGCACACACACAATGGGAGCGCTCTTTAATAAGTCGGAACGTCGACTGAAGGAATGCGAGATTTCATCAGAATTATGTCTTTACGGTATACATCACCCTTGTTATTAGAGAAATTAGCGTTTGACAATGTTAGCTTCTCGAAGTATTTCATGAAATGAATTATTTTTCGACAGACATGGATTCAAAAATGTTCGTTCGAAACGAATGACGTTCGTTCCATCATTGTTGAATGTATAGTGACTTTACCTCCGTCATTGATGTTCACTGCCGTATTGTTATACATACGACGTAACAATTACTCGACTCGTCTTAATCCGTCCCTCGAACCACTTTGTAAATGATGAATCATTTCTTTGATCCAGTACTTACAACATCCTGCTCGCGTGAATATGATTTGTGCCATCCCATGGCAGCATGCGACCCGATCTGCACTCAGGTTCTGGTATTATCACCCTTTGCTCGATCATAGCTCATCATTTCACGCTCTTGTGAGCTTCTCATCGAAGTAATACCTGTTTTTATTAAATTCAGACTCTGATTATCTAGATTTCACCAGTAACACTCAATAATTACTACGCACTCATACTTATTTCACATTAATCTCTGCCTGTATTGGTCTTGTGCTTCTATTTCTTGATTTCATGAGGCTAAAATGAATTTACTGCTATGCAGCGTGCTTGAAGTTTGTTGTAAGACACAATCCATAATGCCATTGATCTCAAAACTTTCAAGAACAATCCTCGCAGTGAAGTACTATACAGTCTGACCGTATTTCTTCGCTACGCTTTTTGTTCTTCATGGCAAATTATTGTTTAGAGAAATTAACTTACTTTAATTTGCGTGAACTATTTATTAGGTCGAAACATTTTAAATTATTACTCTATTTAACATGTTCGTTTTAATATTATTTTCTAATTCCCCTGAGTTATTTATCATTGTTACTTTTGGATTCATGTATTTTATTTGTATCGATTACACCCTCCTGTAGTAACTTCAATCAACTAATGATCATAATACTACATGATACACGCTTACGATAAAGTTATCCACATTTAATGAGGTATGTTTCCTTAGTACCACACTCGTATAAAATAAGAACTAATTGTATACGAGAAAACTGTGTTTTCAACTATTCAAGTATGATACAGAGTAACACAATTTTCAGGGAACTATGGCTGACATTAATATTGTTCTAAAAAGATCCCATGTCAAGAATTATTCACTTATTTCAATTATCGTACGGTTTCTTTACGTTTGTCCCACTGACAAAATTAATGGTCTGTTACATTTGTACTTTAACTTCCATTGGTCAAAAATGGGCACTAAAAGCAGTTAATGTGCTGAAATGTAAGAAAACTATAGATTTTTTTAAAATGAATATTAATACTAAAAGTGGTAAAACAAGTTGCGCACTACATTTTTACTTACTCTATATATATATTTTACATTATTTTATTTCAGAGTTCATTAGTTTCAGTGACACTGTATACTGCAACATTCTATACGTATTAATTACGTAGTGAAGCCCGTTTTGGAGACACATCGAGTTTTAAATTTTCATTTAAATCAGAGAAATGAAGACCCTTGAAAAGGTTTTGCCATCATTTGAGAAAACATAGATAACTTGGTTTCATCATACTGGAAAATCAAATCAGACATATGTACGTTAAGGTGACCAATATAAATATCAGAATGATACAGAGAACAATAACACGGTAGAAATAAGTTGCCGACCTAGTTCATCTCGTGGAAGTTGTGGAAGGCCTCACATTCTGAATGACAGAGACAGACGCTCTTTGTAGAGATTGGTGAAGAAAACTCGATCAGCGTTTATGAATCAAATGATAGCTAGTAAGTTTTGTCAAAGCCTATGAATGATTTTTCAAACGACTGTGAGAGGAGAAAGAAAAATAAATTGAGGTAAATGCAAATCCACCAGAAAGCCATTTGTCAGTTGTAAATCGGAAAATATTTGCTGTTTGGACATTAACACCGAGATCGGGTTGTTGAGGATTGAAAACATGTAATGTAGTCCGATCTGTCCAGATTTATCCTCTTCCGGAACGATGGGCGAGTTAGGATATTGCGACAGCAACATCAAGCTATTGATCCGTTTTGCATCGTCCAAACTGTTCAGGCATCAGGAGGAAGCGTAATGCTCTACCGTTGTTTTTACTAGGATGGACATGGATCTGTTTTGCTGTGCAGTAACAAATTGAGCTCCCGGGACTTTTAATGGTACTTACTTTCTGACTACGCTGATCTTCTCATTTAGATTTATTTTCCTTGCGGCAACGGGACCTTTCAAGACGACAATGATCGCATTCACTGCTCTAAAAAGGTTTAAGATTGATTCACTCCGAATGAGGAAACATTTGAGAGCATGGTATGGCCACCACTTTCTCCTGATTTGAACACCATTTGAAATTTATGGGATGAGCTTGTGAGGAACCTGAATGATTCATTCCTATTTTCTTTAACATTAACTGCTACGGGGGACAGGTGTCATAAAATATGGTTAAAAACAGAGCTGCAGGGGATTCAGAATTTTTTGGAATCAATGCCTGGTAGAATGGACGCTACAATTCGAGCTCAAGCAGTCTTCGCCCGCTGGTAAGATTCAGAACCACGCGCATTTTCTTGGCCACTTGGTGCACATGAAGAGTTTTAAATGCTTCCAACAAACATTTCTTTTGAACTTCCAACAAAATTTAATGTCATCAAAATCAAGATAATCTGAAGTTGAGAGTGTTTGCGCTCTCCTAATATGGAACATATTCAATGAAATAATCTTAGCATCACACACACTGAAATATCTATAAATGAACGCTCATGTAGAAAACTAACTTCTCAAGGACTTAAACAAGATCAGCAATTTCTGTTGTAGCATCAACAAAAATGGTTTGTGTCCTACGTAGTCTACGGTATGAAGTGAAAAAAGAAATAAACAGAAGTAGAAAACATTTAATAACAAGTTTTACTCTTCGTTCACCTGGAAAGCCAAACTCGAAGAAAATTTAAAAATAACCCACTTCGACCGCTTCGTGTACTTTTTATTAATTTACAATATATGATGGAACATTAACAAATTATACCAAATGCAAGTACAGGGTGTCCCACAAAGAATCATCAACTTTTACAAATGCTCGGACAGAATAGAACATCGACCAGAAATACCAAAAGTTTTCCGGGCACTTGTCGATAGTCTTGTGTACGCACGTCTTTTGTTCGGCCCCTTTGTAAGCACGCTGTTGTTGGTAAAGTGGTGGTTAAGAGAAAATGTGATGAAAATTATGTCTTATAAGCCACTGGAATAATAAAAAGCGATGTTACAAAATAGCTAAATGTTTCGAAAGACTATTTTGTAGTCTATACAATGAATTATTGACTCTGACACAAGCTCCAGCACGTCAATTCTTGAACGAAGATAATCTTTCCATAGCGGTCAAAAAAATAGAGTGAAACGAAATCTCCGCAGAAGCGTGAGAAAAACGACATAATACCTCGGTATTTCAAGCTCATCTATGCGCGGGGCATTTAAACATATCTGGCGGTAAAAAATAGTCAAGAACCGACTTAAATGATTACTTGTAACAGCTTTCAAGAAAAAACGGCATGAGATTGAGAAATTGTGTTGGTGGAGATTCAGAGCGCCGTCGACGCTGTTTTCATTTGGTCTGACGAAAAAAACCTTCACAATGAAGACTGTCCTTCACTTGCGGAACATTACAGTTCAAGTGAGTGATACAGAGGACTTGCCTGAAGGCATTAGGATTCATTTCTCTTTCACAATCCAGCTGGAGTGATGGTGAGGGCTGCAGTATCTTTTGGTCGGTCCATGTTTTTGTTTTTTACCTCGGATGGAGTGAAGGTGCATGAACAGTAGACTTACCGGTAAAATGCTGTCTGAAAATTTTTTTGAAACTGTGAAAGTCTTGGAAGTAAGTATGTATCCATTCGTGATGGGGCTCCATCAATCACGTCAAATTCAATCTCGCAGGGGTACAAAGATCATTTAAGCCAATTTTGGAACAAAAGCACGTGGCGTCAGCTTAGGTCAGATATCAATTCTATTGACAACGCTACTTGGTGCATCTGGATAACTTGATGAATATTTCATCAATGTGGCTCATACGAAAGATACACTCCAAGCTTCACATGATCTACTTTAGATAAGAAAGTTGTATGAAATTTATGCTCATTCAATACGCGTCGTCTGGGCCCTATATTTAAGGTGGAAGAAGGTCATTTTTAAATTTAATTGTTGCTTTGAATAAATAAAGTGCCATTCAAAATGAGTATTTAGTTGCATCATTCTAAATTCTAATCGATTTTTGTTATGGTGTAAATTTTTCGCGAATAATTGTATGGGTCGCCCTAAATCGAGCTGTAATGTAGGTAGATATACTTTTTCAATGGATTTAATTAGTAGAAAAAGTTCCCAAAAAAAGGTGAGCAAAGTCTTCAACATTGCCAGTTTTAAAATTTCAATTAATCGTTTTTCCAGGATGGAGAATGATGCTCGAAAATTAAGAACATGAAGCTGATTAAGAATTGCTATCAGAAAAAAACATCAAGGGCTTATTTCCAGTAAAATTGAGACACAAAATGAACAATAAATGGGTTAACATTCACCCCGCAAAGATTCTTAGTTCGTAAACATACCGCAATGGGTATGATGCGGCTATAGGAGCGTTGATTGTAGCACAAGCTTGGAACGCGCTTTTAAGAACGCTGCAGGAACGCTTCGGAATGTGTTCGCGGCAAAACTTGTTGCAAGAACCATCCTATCATTGAATCAAATACTGAAAATCGTTTCAGAGTACTTGAATATTTTTAATTTAAATCCTCACGGCACTCTCGGCTCTTCTCTCTGTATTCAGAGAATCAGGTGATAAAGCGAGGATTGCAACTTTCTGAAGCAAAGGAAATCAAAGACCATGCACATTAATGGCCTGCGCAATTAACTGAAATTTATACATGGGTGCGTTTAAAAGAACATGTACGCGCAGAATATCTTTCTAAGAAATCTCTCCATGCCAATATTGTAAATGGTGCCGTTAAGACCTGGTATTTATTTAAGCATTATACTCGTAAGGTTATTAGTGATTTTTATGATAATCGATAGAAATTTTCATTATTATGATTGGATTTTTTTGCGATACTTCCTCAACAGTTAGAAAAGGTACCAGTTAAACAATTGAAACACAAATTTACCACCCTGTACTAGGTCAGTTTCACGAAATGCATTCCTGTAATCAGACCAAATTTACCTTTCAAGTCCCTGCGAGTTGCCATCGAAAGAAGTTCACGCTGCTTGACAAGTTTCTGCGTTTAGCCTTCCCTCGTTGTCATTGCGGTCGCTGGGATGTCACTGAATTTTTTCGAGCGCATAACATCGCAGGTAGGGAAGTGATTCGAAATCAATTGAATAATTTAGACAAACGATTTGTTGTGGGCTACAGCGTAAGAATTTACTGTTATGAGTTGGAAATTCAGCTAATAATTACGATCATATTCTTGAAATACTCAAGTATTATAATATAACACATCACTGTACTGACACGCACACACACACACACACACACACACTCACACTCATAGGTGTTGAAACTGATCATGAAAAAAAAAACAGAAAAAAATTTAAGATGGCAGTCGAGCAGCTATACAAGACACTCTGCTACCTGAATTGCTAAACAGGCTGTGTAAGTTGGCGTAAATTATGCCAAATTAAAGATTTCAAATTTCACTTTTAATTTTGAAATAAAGTGGTTCGTTCCATCAGTGATAGAGGCGCGGGACAGGCAGTGTGGCCACGGTAGGGTGCGGAGTTGTGTGGCAGGTGCCCGGGCGTGAGCGCGCCGAGCTGAGTGAGGCAAGGTGTCGCGCACGTCGCTCAGCTCAGTTTGCAACGAGCCGTGAACGTGGGCTGGTGTGGCTTTAGCGTTCCTGACCTCCACTCTGTGATCCCGAGTTCGACGTTCGCTTCGCGTCCTCAGTGCATCGTCGCTCGAACACTGCTCGCTTCCGTTGTAGTTTATGAACAATAGTCAAGATATTGAGTGAAAATTCGGTGCGCAAATTTTGTTCATCCGTCTTGGAATCTCAAACGTAAGTGTAAATCATGTTTTTATCAAAACTCAACGGTCCCTTACGTCCATTAAAGTAGAACACTATTTTCACCCCAATTGGTCACAGATGTCCCGAGCAGAAAACGTAGGTTTACAACAATTCAAACAAAACATGTACGATATTTGTTTACGTGCATTTAATTAGGCTTTGTTTCATCATATGCTCAATTCCATTTACAACCTAGCCACCATTGATGGAATTCGTGACAGTCATAGTTGCCAAGTAAATATGTCGCAGTGCACGCATGCCTGTCTTTAGTGTACCTTAAGGTTAATTAACAAAACAAATGGAAACTTATTTCTCAACAAAATTGAATTAGCGAACAATTCCGTAATTCATGATCAGAAACTGTTCTCGCAAAAAAAATACTTACATGGCGGAAAGGGCTAATACGCTTGCATGTCATGTATAATTAGGCAGTTTCAGTTAATAAGGTGTGTGGGCATTTCATTTCTGGCGTGAGTTCTTCATTACATTTTTGGGAGTGTATTTCTCACGCTGGAGCACGGGAGGACTGCGGCCCGTCACGTCTCGAGCGACGTTGGCTGAGTTGACGTTTGGATGAAAGAAAGCTTTAATTTTTCTGTTAGTGATTTGTAGCAATTTCAAAACTCGTTGAAAATAATTTCATTTTGAAATCGCTTGCAGTGAATGTTTTCAATTTAATTACTTTCGTGAGTGAGTTCTTGACTGTTCACGGACGATTAATTTTTAATTTTATACCATTTCTCCCTTTTCATTTTGGACTTTGACGGCTACAAAAGTCTGCCGTTGCTGGTAAATACTGTCAAGAAAAACCCATCAAAATGTTCGATCGCGTCAGGCACAGGTCTTTGATGGCCTTTAATTTCAATCGCGCTCACGGACAACCAAGAGGATTTTTGTATACTGCCTACCAAGACCTACGTTGAAAAAATATAATCTCTTTCCTCGCTCCCTCTCAGAAAATAAACAATCCCTCGATTTAATTAATGCGATTTTTGCGGTTGTGCCTTCCTTTGTGAAGCTGCTTGTGCGTCATCACAGTTCACGTACGTTCTTCTGTCATGTTTGCAGGAGAAAAATAATGAAGTGGTAAAAAAGTCTTTCATCCCGAACGTATCCATGTTGAATAAGTGATTACAATTTCTGAATAATTAGTACTGGGAAGTAATATTTTGTTATTTCAGGTTATGATAACTTAAATGCTCTGTATGATCAACATTATAAAACATTCATTATAATTCACTGAAGAAATCTAGTGTAAAAATGAACTGATTATTTGTTTACGTTGGAGGTGATGATCTAAATTTTAGTTCCGAAGTGTACGTCAAACTCGGTATTGCGATCATTTTTGCTATTTTCACATTCCTTGTTCATAAGAGTAAATTCATGTTTTGCTTTATCCATTACTTTTATCTTTTGTGTTTATCTAACGATTCCATACGCCATGCATACATATGGTAATACGGCCCAAGCGACTGATGTACAGCTAACTCCGATATTGTGCTTTAAGTAGCGTGCACAAACCACCGCAATGTTAAAGTAGTAATGCACTCGTGAAAAATGTCTTTTTTTAGTTAACTATTCTGAAGCGCGGCTTTTTTCTTCCAATTCCGTTATTTTGTTAGGGAACCTGTCGATCAAAATAATGTGGATCCTTTCGAAGAAGCCTCGTTAATTCTCATAATAATAAAGGACGAGCTATTTATTGCATGTGAATGAATTTTTATTGAAAATAGAAGTGTAAGGTCAATATGTGGTGTTCAGGATCTACTTTACAGGGTGTCACTGCGTGTGTAAAGACCAAACAACAAAGGGACTGACCAAACAACTATGAATGATATGGGGATGACGTTGGTATTCCTAGAACAATTAGGTCTATAATGTCTTTATTTGTATTAAATCTTTGTGTCTAAAACTCATTCGTAGTGTGTTTGATATATATATATATTTTTTTTTTGCAACGTGTCATTCGAATTACGGAAATCAGGTCCTGCTGCAAACCACAAGTGATAGAAATGTGAAATACCATTGAAAGGTTTGAGGCGACGAAACATGTGAGACTTTCCGCAAATGAAAAAAGAATTTGTAACTCTCTATAGAGCTCACATCCAATATTGGTGGCGTTGTGTGTGGACATCGTTAAGGTGCGCCTGCGGGTGCTCACGTTCTTCCATGACCTTTAGGAGGCACCGCATGCATGTTGCAGCGCTGACATTTTAGTACAATATCGGTTTTGCGAGCCTCATTACTACGGACATGTTCTACGTCAAGTATATCGTGACGAGGTCGCGTCGCTTTGCCTTAATTTTTAACTCGCGAGATGCTTGAAAACATTTTCCAGAATAGTTATCTATGATATAACATACCTTTATTCTGGATATTGTGGTATAATTTCAATTAAATTTTGGTTAGTTGTAATTTTTGAAGCTACAATGTCCGATGAAATTGACCTGTATTGAAATTTGTGTGTTCTTTCATTCCTCAACGTTGATTAAAGAATTTTTATTAAGCTTATAAGCGTATGCTGGACAGGACCTTGTTATACGTTGTTGATTTAATCTGTTCACTGCTGAAAATATTGAGCTTAAAAGACAAATTGTTATCTCCAGGCATCTTCTGAAGTTTAAATGTCAACTTTGGCAAATTTTCATCCCCTTTTCAAGTATTCATATGTCAATGAAAGGCTTTCAATCAAATGCTAAGAACACGAACTTTCTATTTTATCATGTAATATGATTATCATTTTCTCAATTTTTTAAATTTTTATGATTAACATATTTTACTCTTTTCAGTCTTTTGAATTTAAATTTTTTTCGCTGTCTCGTTGCTGATGTGTTTTTGGGGGGCAACGTCGAACTGTATTCATATGGCAGATTTTTTAATTCTGATTTAACATACTAAAGAAAGTAAATTTCTGCGAAATAATTCCACGTATTACCCAAACTCTTATTATTACTCACATTTACATGGAACCCTTTAAATATTTAATTTTTCTCATTTCAAATTTTCATGTGCTATCTGATAGTGTAAATAATTTTTTTGCTCGGTATTCGATGCCGTACCAGGCTAGTTGGTGAAATGATATTCAATTTTCCTCCTCCCGACTTCTGAGATTTTGCAGGATCTCCAACGAGACAAAATTTCCATGGTGTTTTAAGTTGTTCACGAAAAATTGACTTGAATTTAATGGTGGTCAACCAGCTTTCATGATTTAGTATTAGTGTGTAGTATTGATAGTTTTACATGCATTACATGTACCTCGAAGCTTGTGCGTACGATTATCTTGTTTGAAATTTTACGATCACACGAGCATACGCGTGACATTTAGCCCTCGAGTAGCTAAAGAATACAGCGTTAAATGATGCAGTCGTAACATTTCTATATCGATCCCTTGAATGAGGCATTTCTGATGCGGGAACTCAATTGGTGGTGTCATTTTCCACCGGTGTGTCGTGCTATTGCTATCATTTCTGCAATGTGTACATCACAAAAATTGTGTTCTCTGCCTTAAACTGGTAACGCTGAGCAACTTGGGCTTACATTTACCGTCATTAGAAAAAAGGTTAATATGCTCAAGGTAATCTCTCCGTAATTCCTAATATTTTGCATAAGATGGTCAAACATTCATTGTACGATTGCCGAGAGGGATTATTGATTGCCTAAATTAACTCTGAATTTGTCCGTACGTAGCTCGACAGATGTATTTTATCTATAGATGAGTGCTCAATCGATTTATCAGCATTGGTTGTTTGAGTCGTCTAACACAATAAATATGTGATTACAGTGCACCGAGCAGTAAGGGATACAACTACCATTCCTGCTGTGTGTTACAAGTTACACTCTCCGCTAGCATGCTGGCCGTATTGTTTTCCCTAATTCAGGAGGCCAGTTGCGCGCGGTGCATTCATAGACATTAGCACCGAACTTTCAAAAACTTTGGAGCGCACTTCAACACACCGGATTAAGTAACTAAGATTTATAACACACCAGAATTATCAACAGCACAGCTACAAGTTCTCATCACGAGTGTGTGGTAAGGTTAAAAAACCATCAGACGTGTAATACTTTTTGACAAATGAAGGCACAGTTGTCCATTGAAATGTAGCTACTGTTTCCATGATGGCATGGAACTTTTTTCCCGGTTGACGTTGGTTCTCATTCGTGTAATAGAAGTTGACGACACTAAAAAATTCTTCATTCCAAGTTCCAACAGCGCATAAAAATGAACTGTTTTCGACTTGATGGCGTTAAAATTCATTGGTGTTTTGAAATAAATAAATCATCATTGTTTGTGGCACAAGGACAGGATTTTCAATGTGCATTTATCCCGCGAAGAACTACGAAGAGCTCAATATAAGGAACACGTGAAAAATCATTTGATTTTATTTTGTATTCATTTGGCCTATCATCAATATCTATAGATCATCGCATTCATTTTCTTGTTCTGACACATCAGTAAGGATTTGCTGGATTCATCTCTGTAGCAGCCCGTCTGTTTGCGGTCATGTTTCAGCCGAAGCATTCATCAGCTGTAGAGCAAGCGTCTGGGCAGCTCGCGGGAGCCCTGCTACACAAACCGACAGCGTGTTGGTGTCTCTGCAACAAATCTTGCTACTCTGCTGATAAACATGCTAGTTCACTATGTTCAAGTAGCTTCTACGTGCGTGAACTCTATTTTTTTCTGAGAACCAGCCTCGACTCACGACTTATTCCCTGTTTTGGGCATTGACCGCTTCTCTTCCCCCTATGTAGGGTTAACGGTTGCCAAGCTACACCACTGGTGAGCAGGAGACTCGCAGAAATGCGTGCTCCCGTAGTAAGCCCCATTTGGGCGAGTTAGAGATGTGACTCAAAAAAAAAACATGCCGTTTTTTTAAAAAAAACACGTTTTTCTTACAAAAAAACCGTGGCCAAAAAAAACGTGCATATTTTGTTTTTTTTTTAAATATTTTGTCTTAAAATAACTCGGTAAGAAAAAGAACCACATTACATTATGTGTTTTCATGTCAGATTATAAAATAAAACAACATACTTCTTGATTAGTGGTTTTCCATGGTTTTATGAAATATTTCATTTTCTGAGGTTTCATGCTTTGATATTTCATTTGTTTTACAATACATGTGAATGACCTTCAAGTCCCAAAATGGTGTGTTATAATAACATATCTTTACTTATGGTCATTGATAGGGATGTGACTAAAAAACCATGCTGTTTAAAAAAAAAAAACATGTTTATACAAAAATTATGAATAAAAGCATGGATAATAATATATTTATGTGACCTTAAAAATCCAATGCTGTTTTTTTTAAAACATTGTTTTTTAACCAAAAAATCTTGACTAAAAAAACATGGCTATTATATTTTATGGGACCAAAAAATTGTTTTTTTCAAAACATTTAAAAAAATCATGACTAAAAAAACACGGATGTAAATATCAGGAAAGTTATTTTTCTTTAATTGAATTGTCTTTAGAAACTTATAAACAAAGAATGCTGGTAATATTGAAATAATGTTTATTAGAACTGTACTAGGTCTTAGAATAAAGTATCTACAAAGAATCTATTTACTCCATAAAACCTTTTGGAGACCAGCTCCATCCTCAGTCATTCAGTAAAATTTGGTGAAATGGACAATGAATTTTCACTGTTCCTTTGTAAAACATTTGACTGAATGACTTACTGAGGATGGAGCTAGTCTCCGAAAGGTTTTATAGAGTGAATAGATTCTTTGTGGATATTTTATTCTAAGACCTGGTATGATTCTAATGGATATTAATATATCTTACGTGACCAAAAAATCCATGCTATTTTTTGAATGTTTTTGTTACAAAAAAGTCATGACTAAAAAATATGGATATTAATATACTTTATTTTACCATAAACAACCATGCTGTTTTTTTTAAAAATCTTTTTACAGAAAAATCATGAATAAAAAATGTGGATATTAATATATTTTATGTGCCAAAAAAAACCATGCTGGTTTTTTTGAATCATGTTTTCTTTACCAAAAAATCATGACATAAAAACATGGGTATTAATGACTTTTTGTGAAAAAAAACCATGTTTTTTAAAAAGTCATGTTTTTTTTGGTCAGATTAAATTTAATAACACTCCTGTTTTTTGTAAAAAAAAATTTTTTCAAAAAGCATGGTTTTTTTGGTCACCTAAAATAAATTAATATCCATGTTTTTTTACAGATTAGATTAGTCATTAGTTTTAGCCTCCCTACCCAGCAACAAATGCGATCCAAAGAGAGGAAGGAAGATTATGAAACAAGATCAAAGTTGAAGAAGACAGTATTAGGTGCTGAAAAACAGGACAGCAGTGAACCAAAAAAAGGTGGTCCTCAACATAAACAAAAGCATTTTATTTTAACAAAAAGGAGGCCTACCTAACTCTCAGCTTGGGCCCTCACATTGTCCTCCTGGGAGCGCTAGTTCCCATAGATACAATAGTTGTATCCCCCTGAGGGGGTGTTTTTTTTACAAAAAAGTCGTGACCAAAAAATGAATCATAATAACTTTTTAATAAAAAAACATGTTTAAAATATAACAATGATTTTTTTAGTAACATAAAATATGTTAATATCCATGATTTTAAGACAATTTTTTATGAAAAATGCATAAAATAAAACAGCATGGTTTTTTTGGTCGCATAAAATATATTCATATCCAGGTTTTCTTATACATCATTGTTTGTAAAAAAACAATTTTTAAAAAACACCATTTTAGGTCTCATAAATATATTCATTTTTTTTAGTCATGATTTTTTAGTACAAAAACATTTTTTTGGTCTCATAAAGATATTCATGTTTTTTCAGTCATGATTTTTTAGTAAAAAACATGTTTTTTTAAAACTGCATGGGGCTTATTAGGTCACATAAAATATATTGTTTTTTAGTTATGATTCTTTGTAAAAAAAAACAGCATGGTTATATTTGGTACCAGAAAATGTATTAATATTCATTTTTATTAGTCAGAATTTTTTGTAAAAAAAACATGTTTTTAAAAAAACCGCTTATTTTTTTTTGGTCACCTAAAATATATTAATATCTATGGTTTTTAATCATTTTTTTGTAATGAAAACATAAAAAAGAAACCATACAGTAAAAGTGGTGGCAGATAACCCACAATTACCTAGAGGAGTCTAAGAGGTACAGCAGGAGCCACAGAACTTATTTTGATGGAGTCAAAATTCAGAGCTTATTATCTGTGCGAGCAAGCATGCCTCCCTACCCCTGTGCTCAGAGGTCTTATAAGCGGTGAGCTCTTTAGGGCCCGCGCATTTGGTCCGCATCCCTACCTGTACAACATCGTACCAGTAAACGTCGCAGTTCTCCATTGTTATCTCTGCATATATCTCTGCCTGCATATATCTCTGCTATGTCTGATTTTTTTGGTCACATAAAAATAAAATCAGACTTAGTAGAGATAGTAAGCTTTGAATTTTGACTCCATCAATATAAGTTCTGTGGCTCCTGCTGTTCGTCTTAGACGCCTCTAGGTAATTGTGGGTTATCTGCCACCACTTGTACTGTATGCTTTCTTTTTGATGTTTCTATAACAATAAAATGACTAAAAAACATGGATATTAATGTATTTTAGGTGTCCAAAAAAAACCCAGACATATACTTAACAAAATTTAGGTGAGCAAAAAAAAAACAGAAAAAACAAAAAAACACATAAAAAACACGTTTTTTTGCGAAAAAAAAACGCAATCAAATAAAACCGTTTTTTTTGCATCACTAGGGCGAGTGCTTGCCTCCACGCGCCCGCCTTCCAGCTCATGATAGCTATTTCTCTCTCACTGATTCACAGTAACGTCAGCGGCACTGTTCATTGAACGTAATGTTCTTTTAGATCTTACTTTGAGCTTTTTCGTACCAATTCTCTCACTCACGCTTGCTCTGTAGACTTTTTCATTTATTTTGCACTCTGCTCCATCTATCCATTCTACCTTACATTGTATAATCGGTCTATTTCGCAGATGGTTGGCACACACTTTCTCCTCACTTGTAATTTCAGTCAATTGAAGAAGCAAATTGCTACTTCTCATCAAATCCTGTTGATGCTTTTCGCTTGCGTCGAACCACACTAGCTTAACGAACCGTTGACGTCTACTAGTTAATAATTCTATCAATGCTACAAGCATATCATCAAGAAAATATCATTAATACATACACATTTAGTAAAGAACGTATAAAATGATGTCATTGAGAATTTGGTGAGTATAAAACTTTTTTTTAAGCTCATGCTTTTGTCAACATAATTCTTCCGAATATTCACTCATCATTTACTGCATTTTCATTGTATGAAAAAATAATTCACACGAGTATGATATACGTTTCAGAGAGGTCTCTTTCTGTATACGAGTTTATGAGTTACATAGAAGGCTCTCTGTTTTTTTTTTTTCAGCCCAAATACAGTTAACGGCGAAGGTGAGCGAGTCAGACATGACCAATTCATGACCTCAACAACATTCACACGTGTGAAGAAACGTCCTCTAAATAGCCTCAATACGGATGGAACCCATGCAATAGTTGCAATACACATTACGCGTTTGTTTATCGCTAAGCTTTTTTCTTTCGTGTACTGACTACGGCTTTAGTCAGAATTATCCATTAGGTGCATTTCATGCTCTCAGCAGTTGTAAATCATATGTACGCCAGCAAATTTTGCTGCCAATTTTTTAAAACCTTCTTGAAAATAATTTGTGCAGTCGTTAACGATATAAATGAGGATACGCTAAGAAGAAACAGTAATTTTATTAATTTTTCTGTTTCAGGCGCTCATCTTGAGAAACCAACACCATGACTAGAGGCTCAACGCTGTCTCTGCTCCTGCTGCTGTGCTCCATGTCAGGTGCGTGTTGTTTACCTCTTTCTCCTTACTAAAACTTTAGTGCTACAGTCTGAGCGGCTAGTTGAATTTTTATTTTACTTGTGAGTTAGTAAGTATTAGTTACTTTCAAAGCGCCAAAAAAATACCTACTTCTACCTTATACCTACATTTTTAATCAAATCTTTCGCTCCAGTCGCCTTTAAAGCCCGATGTTGTGCTGCTGTGTGCAGAAGAAAATTTAATTTCTTTTTACTTTCTGCCACAAAGCGCAGTGCGAGAAATTCAACGTTACTCCAAGAGCTGGAGCCTGAGGCTGGAGAAAAGGTAATGCAGTATTTAGTTTCGCACGGCTTCACGTTCAGACTAGAAGAAACATCCTGTGATTCAACTTTAAAACTCTTAGGAACGGCGTGCATTATATATTGCGGCTATCCTCAGGATCTTGCCTTTCATTCCTCGCCCGGTTATTGTACTTCTTGGTTTGGAACTACTTGTAAGTTTCTATATATTTAGTGCATTGTTTACTCTGTAAGCGATGGTCTCTCAGGGAGGATAGCGGCGTGGGGCGCAATCGCGCGCTGCGGGCGCCATTACACCGGCCGTTTTGTTCCATCGAGAGCCATCATTTTGGAGCGCAAAACAAACTTAGCTTGCTTTTTTGGAGTTAAATGGTCTCGCTCTGTAGTGTGTAAGCCCAGCAGTGCGGTCGTGTGCAGAACCACACAGAAGCTAGGTATTTGGAAATTCTATGTTACGCCGTTGTGCATTGTCTGGATCTTCATGTACGAGACAAAGGCACTGGATGTTCTGTAAATTTGGGGGCTAGGTCAATTCATTTATTTAAAAGTGGTATTTTATTGATAAAAAGCAGATTCTTGGTTCATTGAGCGCGTTGAGTGTTCATCTAAGATAATTTTTCATCGATAAATGAAGCGTTTATATTTTAACAGGCTCTTGGACAGGCTTCTACGTTAATTAAGTTCTCGGCTTTCTTGTGTTGATGCGAGATTGGATCAACTAACTAAATGAATTCTCCGTGATTAAAAAACTATTGGAGGACCAGTCCTTAGAGCTGTTTTATTGTATGACAACTAGAACACGGAAGCTAGTGACATAATTCTAGTCTCTGTAACGCTACAAATGCGAGCTCTTGATAGGAAATTTCATGCTCATGATAGGAAAGCTTACCGAAATTATTTCGAAGTTTTATAAAGGAGGCTAATACTGTCGGAAAATGAATCAAGGAAGGAATATATTTTTAGGACAACCATAATTATTCTTCGGAACAAATGCGGGAATGTGGCAATATTTTCTGGAGTGATACTTTAGTGAATTTATAAGGCATGAAAGATTTTCCCGCAATGGATGAGATTTTCCATTTCAACAATGAAATATCCAACCGCGGTTTGGGCGGGACTCCCATTTTTGCTGCCTTCCAAGCAGAGTACGAAAAAAGCGGTATAACTATATATGAATCCTAAATATCAAACTAATCTGCCTTTGGTCTGCTGCCATGGAGCAGAGTGGTTCTTCTTCAATGTGGTAACACCCCAACTTTGACAAACTTTACTCTGGTGATGAAGGATTTGCATGTGAGTTACGCCAAAGTTGACGTGTGTAATATGTACTTTTTGAGAAACTTGGCGGCAGTCCAATGTCTGACATCGCCTTCGTAAGTCAGGGCCCGAGAGCATTTGTGCTGGATCTTCGTTACGGCTCCCAACGTTAGTGATGAAATTCCTCAGTCATTTTTTTCGTTCAAAAGAGGAATGAAAAAGAGGACGTACTTTAGTTTAAAGAGGAAAATGTTATGCCATGTCGCTTAGAGTCACCTGCTTCTGCGTTTTTGATGGATTTTATTGTTAAAATAGTCTGTTGATGTGGAGGCTCACAGAATTTCGCATGCATCTATGTAGTTGTGATGTGTAATGGTTAAAGGATCGTCCAATTAAAATTTTACGTAAATATCGAATTGAAATAGGATAATTTCAAATGTTGCAAATTTGTCGGCTGCACCCAAAGTGAAATAACACTTTTTTAGTTTTATTTTTTTTCAATTGATGAAATCATCTTAAACTGAGGATGTGCACTCCGTAGTATTTTAGCACGCTGCAGCACTGTAGTACTCAAGCTTAACTATTTTCCAAGTTTAGCTGACAAGGATATTTTATGAACGAAAAACTTCTCTAAAATTAATTCAAAATGGAAGAGAAATTTTTGGCAAGTATAAATGTCTTCATTACGAAGCCAGGTGATCCTTTGCTCAAATTCAAGTTCGATACTTCTGCGCCATAGATGAAGATCCCTCCTATTGCATTCGATGTATCATTTTTGAACAGACTTTTCATTGAAGTTCAAAGGCATTTATGTATGAAAAATTCAAGTCTGTCATTTGTCTGACGAACTTGAGGAATTGCTCCTCTTTAGATAATGAAACATGCCCTCATTCTCATCAGAGTTAAACTTCATGCATGAGAACGCTTTTTGCAGAAAGTTGAGACAATATTTTACTCGATACTGAACAGTACATGTCTTGTACGATCGAGATTCGGTTACTAACCTCGGTTGATTTATATTGCTTATTCGATTTTACAGATTGTTTTCAACATATTTTTGCTCTTCTATGAACGTAGAAAGCGGTCAGATTGACTGACCTGTATGCAAATAAATATTTTCGTGTCTACTGACATTTGGGTAACTTTAGCCCATGCATCATGACTGAGAGACTATAATTAGTTCATGCAATGAATAAATGATGACTTGGAACCCTAAAGAGGCCTATCATGACTTGACCTAACCTAGCTTACCAAATTTGATCAAAAGTTTTCGCAACTGAAAATGCAGTATGAACCTCTAAGCTCTGTCTTCGGGCTTTATAGGGTTACAGCGAAGAGAATTTTTTTTAGCGTTTTTTATTCGATTGTTTTGGGGTTTAGAAATCGATTTTAAAAATAACATACCGGAAATTGATACGTATCGGATGTACATATTTCCCTTACACTATTATCAGTCGCAGATGAGTAGGGCCTGAAACAAAGCCTCGATTTTAGGTGGCTCGAGATGCTCACGTTATTTATGGACGAAAAAACCTTGACTGTCGTATTAGGAAAAATATTTGTATACATTTAGCCAGTCATCAGAATACGTTAACTGCACAAAGATTCTCCTCTCAACTTTACAATAATTTCATTTGTAGCATTGGGGCTGTTAGCGGCTGATACTGTTTTTTAAAATTATGTTCAAATTTTGATTCTACAAATTTTACACGTCTGGAAATGTCTTGCCGATGCTAAGTCCAAAATTGCGTGCTAAGGGCCTGTTCCGTGCATTAGGGAGCGCGGACCCCCTGGGATAGGGAGCTGTCAGCCCTCATTCGAGGAGGTCCACATTAGGCAATTCAGGGGCGGCGCAGGAGAAGCAAATCTTCACGGTTGGCTGACCTGCTTCAGGAGGAGCCAGGCGGGAGTGGCGGCATCTCGGAGCGTTACGGCCTATAGCCGGGACCTCTGCGCTGACGGGATAAGTGTGGCTTTGTTAGCACCTTTGAGAAGATAACTTGGTTCAGGGCGGGTAAATTGCACAAAACAAAATAAAGCGTCATTTTTAGTTTCAATGTAAATTTCATTTTCGTCTTTGCACTTCCTAAGTCACTGTATGAAAATATTGGTTAACTTTATTTCTGAGTTTTGGGGTCATCTCATAATCTGTGCCGTGGGTTGTACGACATCGTAAAGTTATGTTCCTACGCTATTTGTCCTGTTGCACATAAAGGAAAATTTAATACCTTCCTCCCCAAATTTTGGTATTTTTCGCTTAGAGCTTATCAGGTGCTGTGGTTTCAAATTTCTGATAACCCTCGCATGTTTTTGAATAGTTCGGGAACTCCGAGCAATAGTTATGGAACGCTCTTGTAACTCAGCACGTGAAATTCTGCTTCTGGCACTGCGTGGGTTAACCATCAGTCTCTAGAAAACTTATATTCCCTGGAATGAATGTTTCATTATTTTACATTTTTACGCACTGAAATCATTTTTGAAGAAGGATGCTGTGAATATTTGTGCGAGTAAAACAAAGATCATTATTCAGGAGGGTTCCCTTCTGGTTTGGCGGGCGAATATTGCGTGGAGCATGGCTGGAGTTTTGTTTTGCAGGCGTTGGCCAGGAGGGAATGAATGAATTTCCCTGCCCTGAATTTTCAATAAAATTTTCTCCCCCTGGGGAAAAAATGCAAAAATCGTGGGGCGCAGAATGTAAACCCTTGATTGAGAAACGGAGATATTCTGACTATGTAAATGACGATACGAAATTGACTTTTGGAGGGCGAAATATATGAATTAGAAAGAAATACCATCGTTTGTTGTTGCAGTATTCTATTTCACAGAGGCTACAAACTGTAGGTCAATTTCTATTGGTTAATGGAGAGAATTTGATTACAAGTACGAGTGCGAGAAAATCGGAGAGTTAATTTACATGTACAAATAAAATAAAACTCCAAACTTTTGTGAAAAATGCTCAATGAATCAAAACGTACTTTCCACAAGTGCTGCAGTGCTTCAGTATTTCTTTCCATTTGTGCTACATTTTACTGCGGGTGTTCGTAGAGACAGTCATGAAACTGAATTTTTATATCCTGTCTTTGTGTGGGGGCTGTTGACAAATTCACATGGGTATAATTTTCATCTAATGCTAGAAAATCTAAAGTGATTTGATGGAAGGCACCCACCCATTTTCAAGGTGCAGTTCTTGTCCAACTACAGACTGCATTCCATCCAGTTTTGTTTCGGTGCAAGTTCGTTGTCGATGGTTGAAACGTTTTTAACGTTCAACTATAGTTTGAATGTGGTTTAACACTGAGGAATTAATGGTTGCAGCAATCCGAATATTTTGAATTGAATTTGGACATTGTGAAATTGCTGAAATGAGCACAAAAAACCGTTGATGACTGTTGCTAATTCATGATGTACTCGAGTCTGTCTAGGCAATTAATTGACGAGTGGTTAATGATATTCGGTTGGTGATCCTGTATAAGAGTTTATGTGTGTGATATTTGTGTCAAATTATGTAATAATGACAAAATTATGCAGACACGTACGTTCTCGTACACCTTTCTTTCCATTTTCATTGATGCCAAAAATGATTATTTTCAATGTTCGCAAATAAAGTTCTTATATATTTTTGCTTTATCGTGGAGAGAGCGCGAGCCATCTAATTTTGTTTATTTTGGAAGTCTCAAGAATTTTGAAACGAAGTTCTTCAGGTCGTCCAAAGGTTGCATGGTATTTTGAGTAGCTTCGTTACGGCATCGAACTCAGGCGGCCATTGATAGAACACCTTTAGGCTCCCACTCCTGCTTCGCAACTTGAGATGCTTTTGAATACGACTCCAGAAATATGTATTTTTAGTTTCCTGAGGTTTTGCCGTCTAGGTACAGCGCTGGTTACAGAAAATACTGAGGAGGTACAACAGAAGGCTACGTAAGTGCACTATTTTTGCGCATGAGACCAAATATGGAGTGAAACCTGATATTTCAGGTGCATTCTGCATGTGCCGATATTTCATTGACCGTAACATCTAACACAAGAAAAGAAGGCACACTTTGTAACTCTTGAAGTAAAACTTAGTTGGGACTTTTGTATATCTGAAAAACAGAAAATAAGGAAGCTCCGAATATTTCATACGCTTCGGAAGAGAAATTCTTTCGATAAACAGATAGAAGAATGAGAGATGTGTTGTTTAGATGACCCTAGCGATTATGCAGGCAGAATGCTTGCGCTATACTTTATAGACAGCATCATGTAACGTATTCTAGTAATATTATTAAAAAAGTTGAATGTGTCATTTGCAGAGGTTTAAAATCTGAGCATACGTATGACACCTATATCTGGCCTTATCTTCGTTGCGCATCACTTCTACTCGATCATTCTCTGCAAAAGACTTTTGTTTTGTTTTATGAGAGGGCATATTCAATTGGACTTTGTATACGCTATCTTTGCGTCGTAGGAAAATTACTCATTTCCTTAAGGTATGGGAATGATACTCTAAAATCTTCCCACAGGAATTGAAAAGCTTAGCCCATGTATAAAGGCTAGTTATTACGATGGTTGTAAGGATATCAAAGCTTTAGTGGAATTTTGAGTATATAAAACGAAATAAAAAATTAAATCTGACGTACTGGTATAAAAGATTGAGCCTAAAATCATTCATTGGCTATATTAAAAATAAAAAATGAATAAGGGTTGAAATAAAATTATCCAATACAAATAAATTCGCCATAAACAGAAATTCATGGCTATCAAATAGATTTTTGGCAAGCCAAGATGGAATTTTGGTTTAAAATGGCTATCATTTCTTCAAGATGACATGGGGAAATCCAGGTTACTCTGAAAAGGGCACATATTTCTTTTCTCATCCCCCTTTTTAATATAGTCTAATCTCATAGTTGTGAGTGAACTGATTTACTAAGCGTGTAGTACTCTTTATGTTATTCTCATAGTTTTTCATTAAAATATGTCCAACGAAAATATGTGCCAAATTAAAAATGTGATTCTCTAGAATACCCCAAATGCCCCAATTATAATGGCATAAAAACTTTAAAATCTTATGACACCAGTTTAAAATTAAAAAAATATTATTTTGTTGGCAATGCGTGTTTACACTGCGGTCTACCAGCTTAGGCGGTCACGGCTGAAGTTAAAATTTGTCATGTCTTTAAAATTATGTAGACGTGTTAACAATATTTTCCTGAAATCGCTTGCAAAGTAATACTTCAAGGCTTCGCGAGCGTATAAAGCGCATATGAATGACTGACTCAGAAATTATCGGTAGTTGTGCACCGAGGCTCATCCCAGCGGGCGCGTCTGACCGTTACGCCACTCGTCAGGCGGTTGTGCCGCGCTCCCTTCATCTGATGTGACGCTGAATGGCCTCCACCGGCACCCCGCCGCTCTTGATGCCACAATAAATGTGTTTATTGATTACGCATGTCAATGCGTGACACGGACGTTCGTTTCTTTGCCCATTGCTGGCAGCCGAGGACGGGACGACCGCGCGGAAACCACGGAGATGCCGCGCCTTCGAGAGGGAGGTTAATTAATACGATAGTAGTCTCCGACGACAAGCCGAGAGTAGGGCTGGCAAACACTACCGTCGTCTAAATTTAGTGATATTATCGTGAATGTGCAACTGAATGTATGCTTTGAATTTGTTATTCAGAAGTTTTGTTTTGTGATTTCGATTCCAACTCTTTCAGCACAGAGGCTATGTTAAAGTTTGATATCAAGAAAATAAATGAATGGTCGAAAATGACTCAACTTACAACCCATTTAATGCAGTTGTATAAAAATAGTTAGTGTTACCTTGCGGCTATTTTAGCTGGTATTTATAATGCAAACGATCGTGAAATTCGATAATTTTTAATTCTTTTCTTAATGTTCCTTGATGTAATTGGTAAATCAAAGCGTTTGATCGGATTTAATTATAGAGAAATCTTACTAGCACATTATTACCTTATGCACTTTGTTCTTTAGGTCGTTATAAATGCTAAATGAAAGGAGTTAATTTGGTTTTTTATTTCGTCTCTCTTTTGCTCTTTGCTTCACTTGGGGCTATTTTTAACCTCTTTATTTACTGCAGCGCCATCACTTGCTTTACTGTCTCCATTTCCTGAAGGCATAACACCTACTTATACAGATTACTTGTAGTGAATGCTCCATTCAACAACGGAAACACGAAAGTGAGCATTGCTCGAGTGAGACTGTTTGCCAGCGACTCCAAATAAAATATTCGCAGTGGCAGCATCCATAAACACTCGCCTTCGCCGCTCTTCCATAAGCCAGTGACAGTTTCCTTTTCGCGACGCTCTGGAGTGGAACGAGCGAGAGGGGCGCAGTCGTTCACAGCAGAGAGACGGACAGATTGTGTGTGAGGGCAAATGACCTGAGAAGCTGGCGCTCGTGTGAGGAAACTGAGGCGTGTACCTCGCGCGAAGGGACACTTGAGACGCCGGCGCTGCGCCTCCTGCGAAGGGGAATTTAACATACGTAAGATGGATGGTGGTCGAACTGGTAAATAATCTGGGATCAAGGATCCAATCGTTCTGAATCTGTTCCTTGGACTGGCGCGCCAATGCTCTCAAGCTAAAATAGTTGTTGAAGTGTCTGTAACTATACGGCTCTTGCACGTTAGGAATTGTACTTTCACTAAAAATTGTTGTGAGTTCCCTCCACTCATACTTTTTACGCACGAGGCCGAACTTCTCGTATTCATTGCTTTAGTAAAAGAAACTGGCGAAATTTTCGACACTGACGCTACATTTAGGCCAAAGTTACGAGCCCCGAGGGAGATGATGGCAAAAAGCTTCCACTAACCTGATATCGGGTCACAATAAGGTCCCAGAGCTTCTGCATTGCTTTCAAAGGGACAAAATTACCTTGAAGCTACTGGTCGTCCATGCTAGATTCCGGCAGCGGCGGATGTTGGAGCGCAGTTTGGGAACTGAACTTTTGCCCTTTTTGATAAAGGAAACCTTGGTTGTACACGCGTGAGTCACTTCTGTGCTTATTCGTTTTGGGACAGTATTTCCTAAGTTTTATGTGGTGTACGAACTGTGTTGCAAAAGCTTTACTGAAAGCAAGTAAACACGAGAGTCTGTTGTAGTATCTTTGTTTCAAACGTTGCCAAGTCTTATTATTTAAAAATATTTTAGTGCACATAAGTAGTAAAGGAACTACCAATCAGAGCACAATTCACCCCAATCAGCTTGAAATGGAAATTATTAAAGAAAAAAAATTTGATAGAAGATTTATTCTTTGACGAATTTGACTTTTTATAAGTCAAAAACGACTTACACAAACGACTAAGTCACTTTTAGATATAAATTTCAATTTTCCTAATCTACCTGTATTTTAACATAAGAAATTAATTTCGCTCAGTTCGGGAACATTTTAGAAAACCATTTTCAGTTCAACGGTTCAACAGTTTCTCGTCTCAAAGTATTCTCTAACGATATTAATCTGTTTTTGATATCAGCATTATCATCCTCCAATTTTTGCGATGACTGTTTCAATTTTTCTATTTCATTTGTATTTATGATAGTTTCTCTATCCTGTTCAAGGAGATTATTTTTAAAAGTTTCAATGTATGAACTCATGTCGTTGAATACTCTCTCGAGATTTGCATAGTCTAATTTTATACCTTGTATTACTTCTTCTTCCAACCTCTTAATCTCATTTTTCAAAAAGTCTGTGTGTTCTAAAGTACCAGTTCGAATAACCTCTATTTTTTTCTCAGATATTCTACTATGTTCATCGAGATTTGTCATAATTTCACTGAGTTTTTCTTGAAAACCTGTAGTATTCTCATCTATAGATGCTTGGATAGCATCACTTCTGAACTGATAATTTTCATTGATAAGATTTTCTCTTACTCCTATATATTTTCTGAGATGAAGCCTCAAATTTTCCAAAACTTCGTCAACATATTTTTTATTCGTAGCGTCAAATTCTTCAATTGGAAAAGAAATATTTGCAAGCCTTCTATTATTTAAATCGAAATTTTTATCTTCATCAAGATATTTAAAACCTATTCCAGGAGGTCCTGGTTGTGAAGATAAAAATGATTTTTTTCCTTGTTGTCCAAAAATATTTACGCCTATCATTTTTTATACATAGAATTTTCAATTCTCTAAATTTTCTCTAACTCTCATTGATATCAAATTGTTTACTCGGTCACTCAAACTTTCCACTTCCTGGTTTAATTTTACATTTTTATCAGTTTCATTCTGAAGCATAAATTTGAACTGACTGATTTCATTCTGATTTGAAATAATGTCTCTTGAAAACTCCTGGAAAAGACTTTCTACATCACTCAAGTTCTTAGCTAGTTCTTCCATTTTTCTTAATGGGACTGACTCTGCTCGTAATTCCATTATAATTTTGTTAAGATCATTGAATTTTTCTTCGCTGGATGAGGTTATGGTTGACTCTAAATTTTTCAGCTTATTGTCAACTTCAACAAATGAGGGTGCTAAGGCTATAGTTCTTTCCATTACAAAAAGGTTTCTATCACTTAAATCAGTTAGTTGTGCCTCTAGGCTTTTACGTTTTTCTTCAACAGTATTGTTCAGTGTTGATTCTAAACTCTTCAGCTTTTCTTCAATTTGATCATTAAGTGATGTCTGCAAGCTCATTTCTTTTTCATTCACAACGTTAATTATCCTAATTTCTTGTTCTTCAACTTTATTATTTACTAATTCATTCTTTGAATCAATTTGATCATTAATTTTAGTTTCTAAATTCTTTAGTTTTTCATCCATTTGATTTTCTATAACTGAATCTTGATTCTTGAAATTCTCTTGAATCTCAGGAATTTTAACATCAATCAAATTGGTTATCTTAGAGTCCACGAGCTCAAATTTAGCTTCAACTCCTTTAATCTGATCGGTTAATACCGACTCTTTACCTAACAGCTTTTCATCAATTCTAGTTTCAATACCTGACTCTAGACTCTTCAATTTATCTCCAATCTCTGGAATTTTTACGTCTGTTAGGCTGATTATGTTTGAATCAATGTTTTCAAATTTAGCATCAATTTCATCAATTTTCTTCATCAATGTTGAGTCTATGCTTGATAGTCGTTCATCATTTGAAACAATTTTTGGTTCAAGAGCAACGAACTTTTCAGATAAATCATAAATTAACGTCTCTAAGAATTTAACGATTGAGTCTACATCAGAAAATTTCACTTGTAAATCTGTTTTCAGAGTCACATATTTCTCATCATACTCGTTTATAATTGATTCCAATTCAGTTCTTTCATTTTTGAGAGCTTCAATTGTGTCTTTCAATGACTCTATATTAGAATCTTCAAGTAAACTTTTTATTTGCTCTACATTCTGCAAAAGTCCTTCAGAATTATTTTCACTATTTTCATGTTCATGATTTTCTTTACAGGAAGGTAACAAGACCAATTTTGCTGCATAAATATTTCCACAAGACATTTTTTAAAGAAAAAAAATTAACTGTAGTTTATTTTCTAAAAACTAGTTGGGGTTTTATACAGATCTAAAAGAATTGCATGAAAGCTTTCATTTTCTAAACGCTTCAGCATTTCTAGACATAAATGTCCACAAATTACATCACCTATTTTCTGGATTTTGTAAGCAGAGAAAATAATATCAACACAATCTGTTAAGTAGTCTTTAAATTCAATTGGATAAATCAAACCATAACTGTCAAAGTAATAACATATGTTATCTTTCTTATACCAACAAGTCCAATGCGTTCCTAATCCTTTTTCAGTGTCCAAATTTAGGATTCCGCATTCCGTTTCTTGAGGGTGTTTAGGTAAAGTATCTCTCATGTAAATACCTCGAAAATTCGGAATTTTCAATATATTTATGTAGTATTCTAAATCATGTTTAGATAATGGTTTGTTAGGTATTACTTCTTTGGTGGTTTCAAGTAGAGACCCTTTCCACAAGGTTTTTTTTTTTCTCGGAGTTAACCGTATACCTGAACCTTTTTTACTTTCCATTGCTTCATTGTGCCTTTTAGTTTCTGACAAGAGTTTATCGTCAGCTTTTTTCTTATTGACTGCGGATGCTATTGCAGCAGCACCTCCAGCCAAAGAGCCAGCAGCCCCAAGGCCAGCTAATAAAGCTGGAATTGTAAATATAAAACCCCCTTTCGTCGCAGTATCTTTAGAAACAAAAGAAGTCTTTGTCTTTTTACAAATGATACACATACCTTTGACCAGTATCTTATTGTTCTTTGTAATTAAATATTGAGGATTATCAGTATCAGTTTTCTTCTTACACTTTACACAATACATTTTTTAAACATTATTATGTGAATATATTTTAATTTTTAGTAGTTTAAACTCATTTTATCACCGTCAGATTGCAATCGAATTACTCTGTCAGATAGAATCAGTGCATATGCATGTGTATCATCAGGAATATTGGTTTTAAATTCTGCCTTAATTTTAATATCAATTGTAGTTTCCTTGATACGTTCATTTTGTCTGCTGATATCAAACACATAGATAGGATACAAATATTTAAAGTGTCTGTATTCGATAGCACAATTTTCATTAGATACATAATCTATTAACATCTTATAAGCTGTAGCATAATTGTTAGAATCGAAATCAATCTGTAAATTGTGATCAGGGTATCGTTCATTATTCAGCTGAACATATGCATTCGTCAAGTTACAATGATCGAAAATTGCATTGTTTACAGCTTGTGAATTAGCTTTCTTAGTTTGGAATGCTAAAATGATGTATCGAGGTCTTTGAGATCCTGAATTTGGAGTTAAAGTCCAATCTAGGAATTTCTGTTGAGAGTTTACAATGGTTTGTTCCAATTGTCTATTCAAATAAGGAATAGGTAATGTTATTTTATCCTTAATTTGACGATATAGCTTTATTTTATACTCATCAGACAGTTTGTAAGCTGGCATTTTCCAAATTAATTTTGTAATAGTAATTTTACCATCAACTACTTTATCTTGCTGGTTTGCATCTTTCTCATCTGATTTGAATATAGCATTAGAATTATCACCTCTTCTTAAAGTCAGAGCATGTTTCACTCCATAAATTACCTTCTTATAATTTTCACAAAATCCAAACACATGTTCAAGTGGGATAGCAGCGCTGAATTTCCCATTAGCTGAACTTAAGTAGTCATTTCGATCGCTAAATCCTTCGTTTGATTTTTCATTCTTTTTAGTATCGACGCTCCAGAAAAATATCATGTTTTCTTTAACATTTCGGGGATAGCTAACTAATCCTTTTAGAGTTGTTGTAATTCCAGGGTAACTATAACCTTCAATTTCTTCATCTCCAATTCTGTAAGAAACTCTATCAAACAAATGCATTAATCCATTGTTGATTATTGTTATTTTTTCATCTTTAAAATTATAATCACTTCCATCTTCTTTATTCAAAGCTCCTTCTATATAAATAAAACTTTTACTAGGTAATACGAACTGATCTTGATTCTGGATAATGATCTTGATATCGTTATGTTCACGATTCAGATCAGTACCTATTTGTGGTTCATAGTTATGCGTTTCAATTTTTTCAATTGATTCATCAACTTTAATGTTTTCATTCCATCTTAAAGAATCCATTTTTTAAAGATAATTTTATCAAATTATTTTAATTTCTAGATCTTAGGTGTAATCGAACAGTTACTTCTTCACCTCTAGTATTCAGAGTATGTCCATTTTGATCAGTAAGCCAAATTCTCAAATCATAGAGTAAAGGTTGATATATCGGTAGATAAATTGGTTTATTTGGATTTTCTACAATTTTATATCCTGGTGGGACGTTTGGGAAAAAGGAATATAGAATATTATGCAAAGAACCATTAAGGTATGAGCCGTTAATTGCACTACAATGAACGAGTATTGCGTTAACAGACATTATGTTCACTATATTTATACTTTCATGTTCTCCAACACCTTCTAAGATAATTTCTCCAAATCCCAACATTGTATTTAAAGATTTTTCTTTATTGAAAAATACTTTTAACGTAGATGAATGGAGAACTATGACGCATTTCAAAGTATTAGTATTTGCTTTCATTTCAATAAAGCCTGCCAATGTTTTTTGAATGAATTCGTCTATACTTTCTATTTCATAACAACCTGTTGGAAGTGTAATTACATTTTCAACACCATTTAATTCATAATAAAATTTATTATTATTTTCATCAATGTTAGGAATAGAATGATACATGTCTAACCCAACCAGTGCCATTTCGTGAAATTTATTTTTGTTCAATTCTATTGCTGGACTAAAGTTTATACTTATGTCACTTTTTCTTTCACTAATTACAATGCTTTGAGATTCCATTTTTTAAACAATAAATCATCAAACACCTTTACTTCAGCAGTATTTAATAGACCTTGTTTTAAAAGTTCATGCGTAAGTATTTGCAGTTCATTAAAAACTCCTGTATTTCCAGCGGTAAACGAACCGAACAATAACTGGTGTCTTTTTACAAGATCATTGATGTTAGATGGCAATACAATAATACCCGATCCTGAAACGTCTGAATCCTCTCTGTGAGGATGACGAGGAGGTATAGGAGAAGATGTAGGAGAAGGTATAGGAGTAGGAGTTGGTCTAAAAGTAGACCTTCGTGACGGGTCGAAAATTGGTCTTTGACTTGTTGAAGGAATTTTGTATCGACTCGAAATTGAGGATTCTACTATTCTTGGGTTTCCTAAAGGACTTGGTTCAGGGCTTGATTCACGACTTGATTCACGACTTGATGGACTTGCTGATCTAATTGTTTCAACTGCAGCTTGAGCTTTTTTCCGTTGAACTAAACGATAGAGGGGTTTGATAAATTTAGAATATTTCTCACCCCTATTTGCTTTTACGGTACCGTCTTCCTTCAAATAAGCATCAGTTGAATACAACATTTCATAATAATTATTTTTATCTTCATCCCTAAAATCAATAGGATTTTGCTTTGTTAATAATTCCCATAATCCAGTTGTGCCTTCGTATATTCTATCTCCAATTTTCAAATCATTACCCAAAATATCTACCTTTTTATTTCCTAGCATAACTTTACTTCCATCCCAACGAATGCCATAAGCTTTGTCATACTCATTTCCAGGTTTCCATGCAAAACGCAAGAAATCCAATGCGATAGGCCCAACTACAGTGTTGGATTCAGAAGATGGCAAAGCTAGTTTCTCAACAGGTTTTCCTTGGATAGATTCAAGTTTTTCATGAGGTATATCTTTTAGTGCCAACCTAGTTTGTTTAGTTTCGTCAACAATTTTAGATAAAGGTTCAATCAATGGTTTGTAAACTTTTTTAACACCATGGTATAAATCTTGTTCGATTATTCTATCATTTGTGAATTGCTTTTTCAAACTCTTTGCTAAGTTTAGTAAATCTGATTTAGTTTTGATATCAATCAACGCCATTTTTTAAAGAGAAAAATTCAAAAAGACTTTAACTTAATATAAGTTCACTCTGAACTGACATTAAGTTCAGTTGCTGAGATCCATGAAGGTTCATCATAACCTTTCCACTTGACCAGAAGTTTTCCTTTACTCTTCTTGAGAATTTTCTCAATTGCATAAACATCACTAGTATATTTTGATAGTTCTTGTTCATAAAAACTTCCTTTTATTTCTTCACCATCCATATCTTTTAATCTATAAGTAATTGGTTCAGTAGACAGTATTTCGGATACAATGAATAACTCATTAGTGAAATTTGGCAAGTAACCCTTCCGAAAGTCCTTCCGTTTCTTGCTTATTCTTACTCTATCCCCAATTTTGAGTTTCGGTGATGTGAAAGTTGGTTCGGTTGGAGGGAATAAGTTATCATAAACCTTTTTACTGTTCTTTTCCAGTGATGCTTGGTTAGGTGTCATTTTAATTGTTCTATGATAGCTATTATTGTAATTTTGCATTAAATCTTGTAAAATATTCACCCATTTTTTAGTTTTCATGTGTGTAAAATATTTCCACATTTTAGTTTTTAACGTCCTGTTGAAGCGTTCCACAACTTGAGCTTTGGTTTCATTTTCTGAACTAAACCACTGAATGTTATGTTTCTTGAATAGTTCTTGAGTGGATTTATTTGTAAACTCTAATCCTTTATCTGTCTGAACTTTAGAAGGAATTCGTATTTTAAATAGTTTTTGAAATGAAGTTTTGATTTCTTCACCTGTCTTCTTACTTATTGGAATCGCCCATGCATATTTACTGAAAATGTCAATTACTGTTAAAATGTAGTTTTTTCCTTGATCTTTATAGTTTTGCATGTCAACCAAATCAGCTTGCCATTGATCATCAATTTTTGATACCTTCACTCTTCTCGTTTTGAAATTATGTTTTATTGGTTTATGTAGAGTGTGAGTTTTTTGAGTTTCTAACCAATTTCGTACGAGAGTTGAAGATAAGCCGGATTTTTTAACAAGTTGGTTCATTCCAGTGTAACCAGTCTTTGGATTATAATATAAGTCATTCAAGATTTTATCGCTCACATCAGTGAGCGTGTTTAAAAGTTTTTTGAAAGGCCGAATCCTGCCCATGACTTGCCTGCCATAATTGCGTTAACTAATTTAGCATCTTGTCGAACATATGCTGATTCATTTGGATCAGTTGCAATTTCAGCGGCTCTTTTTGCTAGAATATCATCAGCATAATTTCTGTCTTTCGTTTTTGGATGTTGTGAATAGAATATGTCATGGTTCTTACAAGCCTGATCGAGTGAGTTAACTCCTCGATAACCTTCTTGAATTCGCTTCTGCACCTTAGTTCCTGGACCGCAAAATGAGTAGGTATGTTTATTGTTGAATGAACCGTTCGGGACTTGTTCAGATTGAATATTAGATGGTAATTTCAAATGCATTTCAGGTAATGGAAGTTTTCTAAGCAATGTATTTACAATACCCTTCCCAGTTTTTTCTTCATTAACTATTGATTTCAAATCACTCAAATACTGTTCATTTTCATTAGATAATAAATCTTGGTTATAGAAGTCATTATTGTTGTAGATAATCATTTTTTATACTTTATTTAATTAATATATTTTATAGTGATTTAGTGCTAGTGTGTTGATACCATCTGGTAATATATGTCGCTTGTCATCATTACCATTTAATGCAACCTTATTTATTTCTTTAGTATATAATTCGTGGTTAAGACTTTGGATATTATACATCGTTTTGTATATTGTTTCATTATTCAATGCTCTTTTATATTCATCCATTGTGATATTGTGCTCAGTTATGTTCTTACTTACCCCTTTTGCTTTCTTACTCACGGAATTTTTCGTCTTGTAACAATATAGTTTTGCTCTAAGGCCGACGAATTCTTCAATTGGTATTCCACAAGTTTCGTCTTTCATTTTCCCAATCACTTTCATATTATTAGTTGAATATAGGAAGTGTTCTTTAGAATAGTTTGATGTATCATACAAGTCTTTATTTCTTTCCATATCTTTGTACAAATCTTTTGTTTCGATATCATAACATAATGAATCTGTATCTGTAAACAACAACTTTGCCTTATTACCATATTTCTTTTTAATATGATTATAATGGAAATCATACATTAATGTTTTACTTATATCTAATACAGATAACCCTACGTAGATTGGTTTATCAAATTTCAGTCTTTGTTTTTGCATATGACATGCTATCAAATTTTCTGAGAATATTTTAAAACTGGTAAAGTTTGGTTTGTTTGCTAATTTCATTAATTCTTTTTCTGACTTTACTAAACACACATCTACTCTATTTCTAATATTTTCCATTGTTTTACCAAATACTGAATTGTTCATCAGCTTGTAGAAGTCTTTTTCAAATTCAGATTTAGCTTGCTGACGCATTTTTGTGTTGATATCAATATATGATTTCATCCATGGACTTTCATCAAACTCTAATATTCTATGAATTTTCTCTAACTTCAATCCTAGATCTAGATATTGTGTTAGAGATTTAAGATGTACAACATATTTTTCTCGTTTTCCAAGATGTGGAACTAATTTGTTTACATCGTTTACTTTGATATTTTCTGGAGCTAGTGGTAAATCATTATGTAGAGCATGTAAGTCTTTCGGATAACTTAAATCTACTTCTAATATATAACCTTTATCTGCTTTGAGTTTCGACTTTGGATCTTTCCATTTAAAGTTACCAGTAGGTAATGATCGACACATTGCCCAGCCGTAAAGATTATTTGCATCTATGTATGTGATAAAATTATTTGGTTTTCCTTTATCGAATGTTTCTGGAATATATGGATTGTTTGCTTTTGCATATCGTGTTGATATTGTAGAAATCCCACCTCTTATTCCTTTTTCAATGAATAGGAGCATATCAGGATCTTCAAACAAGTCCAATTCTATTTTTGTATGTTTCAGTAGAGCATCGAAAGACAATCCTGGAGCTGTAAAATAATGTGCTGGATCTAGAGAATAAGTTTTCATGCATGTTAGTCTAAATTGTTCAAATACTTCTGCTAATAATAATGTATCGACTTTTAGATATAAATTATGGTAATCTTTGAATGTTGTACAATTAAAAGCTCTCCACACTTTGAGTGCATGCTGATATTCGTCTTCTGAAATATTTTTATTATTTAATCTACTGTAGAATTCACTTTTAGCTGGTAAACTATTAACGTTCATTTTTTCATAACTATTCACATATTCATACGGATAAATACCTTTTTTATTGATCAACTCTAATTGTTGTTCATTGAGAAAGAACTTCGACAATTCTATGTGCTCAGATAAATTCTTTGAAAGTTTATCTAGAGATGAAGGTAAAAACCTGTAGCTGTCTAAGAACCTTAAGTCTCTGGTGATATCTTTAATTTTTCCTGTATGTTTACATACATAGGAATCTACTTTTATGGTTTGTGTAAAACTAATATATTCTTCATCTGTTTGTGGAATAACGTTCAACTTTCCGGATATATTTCCCAAGTCTTTCACGAACAAATGAGCATCGTAATTAGACAGATTGTGTAGAAACACAGGTATAAAATTAGGATTCCTAATTTTTAAATTACATTTTAAATGAGCTGGACCTCTGTAATGACCTGTCAAATGATTGTGGTCTCTAACTTTATAGTTATCTTCCGTAAATTCTCCGCCACATACATAGCATCTTGTGGCTTCTTTATATTTTTCGAATTCATCTGATGGTAAATACATTTTCTTATTTATTTTCAACAGACTATAAATTCTCTTGGTTTCTTTTTCTAAATATTCTACAAACTTTTGGGAAGCATCCTTACCATTATATATTTCTAAACGGGAATATTCATCTGCTTCACATTTTGTATAGCAACAGAATGAATTAGGATTGTGCTTCTGAATGTTCATGGTGTAACTTGAGTTTTGATTTGGTTGACACGTATCTATTTTTGTCAATGTTGATTCGAAGTCAGCATAAATTGTGAAAGGATGTCTAATTGTTTTTTGGTAATGTTTAAATTTCAATTTACCTCCTTCAAGCACATACTTTGTTGGAGTGTGAACTGAACAATCATTAATGTGGTTTGTTAATAAACATTCTTTTGTGAATGGCCATAAACAATATGGACAGACATGTTTTTTATGACCGTCTTTAGTTTGCATAAATGGACTTAATGACTTCATTAATACATAATGACTTTTATTTTCATCTGTTAACAATAAAAGTGATATAACATCTTCATTTTTTACCTTTGTTATTCTCAGAGGACATAATTCTTTCAAGTAATTAAAGTTGTAAACATTTACTGACACATTATTGTTTCTCTCAAATTTATCGATATCTTTAAGTTTCACTGGAAATGTTATGTCTCTGAAATTTAACTTTTCAGCTTCAGTTTTTAATCTTTTAGATATTCTATTACCGTTTTTCTCATCTCGGCAATAATATCTCGCTACACTCCACATAAAGCATTTATTATCGGTATTTTTAATATTAATTAGTTTATAAGTCGACTTTTGAAACTTCTCAGGTAATTCTATATAACTAGAACCTTTGATAGGCTTGTATTCAATAATTTTTACATTAAAGTCTAATAATTTATCTGTTATCCAGCCCGAGGAGTTTTTTGTATATTCTTCAACCTTTCTAATAGCTTCTTTATACAGATCATCAATGTTTGTAAAGTTTTTCGATATGTCTACAAACTTACCTGTATTCATCCATGCTGTTGAATATACTTTTTCATTTTTTTCTTTGTATTTATAAAATTGAACTAAAATTGCCAATTGTATCTTCATATTATCAAACTTTTGCTCTCTCAAAATTGATTTCACAACCGGGGTCATATTCCTCATGAAAACTGTCGGATCTATAACTGATATATCAGAGAACATATATTCCAGGCATTTTTCATTTATAGCACATTTTTTTCCTCTGAATTTACAGCCATAAACGTTTCTAAAATGCTTCTTTGATTTCTTATGCTGTTCTAGATTTTTCACTTCTACTTTACATATTTTACACACTTTTTTCTCAAAATATGAATCGGAAATTAATTCTTGATTTATGTTTTTAATATGCCTAGTAGATTTTAGATGTGTTTTTAGATCAGAGACATTTATATTACATATATTACAGAAATCTTTGTTTTCATCAAAATACAGATCCGAGATTAATAGTTTACTCACGTTTTTATTGTGTTTCATGCTTTTCTCATGTCTTCTCAAGTTGATGATGTAAATATTACATATATTACAAAAATTGTTACTTGAAGTCATCTTTACTGAAATTTTCTTTAAATTATTATACCTTTTTGTATTCTTAGTATTAGATAGATGTGATACATTAAATGATTCCATTTTTAATAAATTATTTTCTCAGCATATTTTAAAAATTTCAATGTATTTATCCAATGTAAATTTCAAAGTATTCTGAAAATTTATATTAATCAAAATGAAAAGCAATATTCCATATGAAGTAATAGATGCTCAAAAATTGCAAACTCGATGTAGTTACTTTATTTACAACCAAAGATAGCTCATTCTCTCGTTATTGCCTAACGAGACAACCATAAAAAGAAAAATACATTGAAGAAATAAACTTAATAAAATGGAAGATATTATTACAGATATTCAAAGAGAAGTTGTTCTCAATACTGCAAAAATAAATCAATTGCAATTAGATGTTGATCAAATTCAAAATGATGTCGAATTAAATAGGGAAGTTATAACTCAATTAGAGTCAGATATCATTCATCTTGAAACATTAATCAGTAACGATTCTTATGACACCAAAGGTAGCTTTTTCTCTCGTAATTGCCCAACGAGACAACCAATAAGAAAGAAAAATACATTGAAGAATTGAACTTAATGAAGTAGCAAATTTAAAAAACAATGTTTACAATTGCTGCAAACAGAAAATAAATTTTGGAAAGTCAGTTGTATTTTATTAGTTAAATAAAATGGTGTACATGTGGAAAGACAGTAAAAGAAATAATCAAAAGAATCACTTCATTTTTCCTTCTCCTGGCTTGAGATGTCTTATCGTAGGGAGATCAAACTGTGGTAAAACTTCTTTATTAATAAAGCTTCTGTTAGAAAAATTTGTTGATTTCAATCATCTTTTTCTGTACAGTAAATCAATACATCAACCAGAATATAAATTGTTAAAGAATGCTTTTGATAAAGGCTATAACCAATCTGAAATAATTCAATTATTTGAAAAGGGCCATGGTAATATTGATGATTTCCTTGAGTATTTACCTATTAAAAGGAACTCAAAATCTAATATTGAATATTTTCAAGATATGACAACTATTCCCGACCCAAGTGACGTAGATTCAAAAAAGAAAAATCTTTTTATTTTCGACGATATAGCAACTGAAAGAGATCAAAGTCCAGCTGATAGCTTTTACACTAGAGGGAGACACAACAATTGCTGTTCAATATATTTATCACAAAATTATTATTTATTACCAAGACAAACAATTAGAACAAATGCCAACGTTCTGATTCTTTTTGGTTTAGACTCAACTGATATGAAGAACATTTACACAGATATCATATCTCAGGACATGACCTTTGAAGAATTTAAAGAGTTTTGTTCTAACACTTACAAAGAACCATATAATTTTATCTTTATTAATAAAGACAGACATCCACTTCAAGGTAGGTACTTTCAAAACTTTGAAAAAATATATATTCCTAAAAAATACTTCAAAGAATGGAATTATTCCTAAACATACTATTTATTGTTTTTGTTTATTATACAAAAAAATTAGGTTTAAAACTGAAATAGGGTAAAAAAAACGCAAAACAACCCCGAAGTACCGGTCCTTCATCAGATCTCATCACGTCTTCACACTTGGTGAAGATCGGTGAGCTCTATTACATGGTCTCTTTAGTCCATAACACACTGTGTATTGGCGTCGTAATCTGATTTTCACGTCAGCCGACGCATTTCACACCATTCATACAGACTTCTGATTCCATGTAATATATTTGGGGTTGTCTCTCTTCAACTTAACGTATCGTTCACAATTCAACTATGGCCACTCGTTGAATTGCACAGATACGGTTCGTTTAAGAGCCACGCGTGGAAGGCAAGATATCAAAAGCAGTACGAGTACTGTTACATATCTCCGAAACCGTGAAAAACCCTTCCGGGAATCTCAGGAATCGAACCCTCAGCTGCAATGGTTTTCATAACGTTAACCCAACACGTTACCACTGAGCTAAAGATTGCCTAATTTGAATTGAAAATTTTGGTCTATTTATCTTAAACACTCTTAAACTTTTCTGAAAACATTTAAAAATGCTTCAGTTTTACATTTTTTTTCAGTCTTGTTAAAACTTTCATTACTTTCATTCATTAAAAGAGAAAAAAACAAAAATACTTAATATAGGCATCATTCCTACTTAGGATTTACCATTTACCATTGATAAGTGTCTTTTAAACCGTTTGCATAAGTTAGAAAACTTTCATGTTAGACGAGACTCGAACCCGCGGAGTCCCGACAATAGCTTCCTGCGGTAGCGCCTTAGACCACTACGCCACAAGATAGGTGAAATTGATGTGAAATTGTTCTGTATACTTTTTACATGTCTCTTCATTATATAAATTATTTCGTTTTAACTTCTCTGTTCAACATTCTATTTATTATTTTAAATTCAATTTTGTTTGTTTTCAATAGTTTTTTTATGTAATAGTTCAGACGTAATCATATATGACTGAAATTTGACAAGTCTACCACGAAATCTCAGTTCATTTTCTATGTACGCCTTAGAAAAAATGATTTAATGGGATACTAATTTGAATTTGAACAATTTTTTGCAAATAAGGAAAATGATTAAAACGGAAGTAGTTTTTATTGATGAAACCCTTATGGTTAGATTAAGAAAATTGAAATTTATATCTAAAAGTGACTTAGTCGTTTGTGTAAGTCGTTTTTGACTTATAAAAAGTCAAATTCGTCAAAGAATAAATCTTCTATCAAATTTTTTTTCTTTAATAATTTCCATTTCAAGCTGATTGGGGTGAATTGTGCTCTGATTGGTAGTTCCTTTACTACTCACATATAAGTTGCATCTTAGAAATTTATAGAGCTGAAAACAATCATTTACGATTCGCCCTGTTGAATTAATGAGATTTTAAAAGTGGAGAAGGCTCATGCTGACATTTTAACGATTGAATTTTTTTCTTTGGGACGATTCTAAAGTTTTTTTCTTGGCATGATGTACAAAACGTCAAATTTAATGAATCTCATTTTCCTCGAAAGTGTGACAAAATTTACGCCATGATGAAATGAATCTAAACTGTAATTTTTTATTTTATTGGTGCGCTGCATTCCCTGGAATAGGAAAACTTTGTCTTGTCTTCAAAAACACCCGAGATTGTGTTGATTTTTTGGACTTACTTAGGACGATCTGATGATGCTAGCGACATTTCAAATGCGACGAGTAAATGCTCACAAAAATTAATATAAAGTCATTTCTAGTTTGAATTATCCCTTTAATGCAAGTTTGGTACGTACGTATAACACTGTTTTAGGTTCGGCGGAAATGAAAGGAAATGTGTTAAATTTAGAATAATTTTACCTGTTGAAACGTGCTGTGGTTAGGAGAAATCTAATCTTGTGAAAAGTGCTGACATTGAAATTTTAGATCGCAATATTTCCCGCTGAAAGATTTTTTCTCTTGAATTTTTTTTTAATTTGAACGAAAATATTTTAAATGAGTCGTTTTAAAAATAAATAAATCGTGGACTAAGGTTTGTTTGAGGGATAAAGTTGGTAAAATTATATTAAAGAATGAAATGTTTTGGCCTTCACTGTTGATATTAGTACATTTTCACTCTTTAAAGCCACATTGATACTTTCACTTGAAAATGTTCGCAGTCAAACCCGTGGGGCGGTACCTGCATTCAAAGCTCTGTGAATGTTATAACGTATTATAAGGAGGAGTAATTTTATAGCGTATTTGATGTACATAATCTGAAAATTCACAAACGGAGAAGTTATAAGGCTTTTTTATGTAGCAGCTGCTAATTAATGGACGGATGAGAAGCTATAACTCCTATCGCTATTTGCTCCCAGCCAAAATGAAATAAGGCGTACTTAAATTTGATGAAAATCCGCGTGAAGATTGCCTGTTAATTGTCTGAGACACCTGCTCTAGGCAGCCTATTACTCAACACCGACCACCTCAGACATGCTATATGTAATGCTTTGGCCATCTTTTGAACGTTCAATAAATTTAAATAAATTCATCAATGAATATCGATAAAGTTCTCTCAAAATTTCATGAATTCATTAGGGTTCACTTACTCAAATCCCGGTGTGGCAAGATAAATCCATCCGAACTTTTTCATGAGTTATTTTTCACGATTGGTACTGCAACGTTTATGACTAAGGCAGGTGTCTTCTTGTCGCGAAAAATAGCGTAGTGCAATTTTATCATACGGTGAACTGAATGGTGGAAAATAAATCTTGACCAAGAGTCGAGGTGATCTCATGTGTTGATGGCACAAGTGCGGGGTTCACTAGAGTGTTCACAACCGGTGCTTCAGCGCACGAGGCGTCGGTGCAGCGAGTCAGCCTATCACACGAGCGACTTCTGTGCTTAATTACCTGAACTTTGCTCGTACCCTCTGGGAAAAATCAATTGATAAACCTTATAAGTTTCTCAACAATGCAGTGGAGATACATCGAGATATCGATTAATGAAAGCATTTTTTCATGCAGGCCTTATGTTTTACAATACCATCGGGCACGTGTGCTGCATGAAACCCAACACGGACGGCATTGATAGCACCAGACAAAGATAATTATCACTTTTATTTAGCATTTTTCATAGCTTTTACACAGCAATGCAATACATGAACTGGTTTTTAATTTCTTAGAAAATAATTTTAAGACCAAATTATTCGCACGGTAAATGTTTGTACAAGCTTAATTCAATCTTCTTTCATTTTTACCAGGCTGTTACGCTAGTAAAATATTCCTACACGCGTGATAAAGAATTTTCAAAGCATGTAACATGAACTTATCAAGACTTGGTTCACGGATAACAGCGAACGAACGGTTAATCTGGTGAGATTAAATCGAGTAAAAATTATTCTTCGCTGAAAAATGTTCTGAGTAGAGGCTGAATAATTATTGTTTTGTAACGATGGAATTTCAGTTTATGACTAGGTTTCCTGTTTCATTGAAGAATAGTGCTTTGTATGGGGATTAGTGCATGCAAACTGCATCATAAGAGCTATTGGTTATTAATAAAGCAAAGTTAATAAAAACTGATATTTTAAATATCAAGTATGATAGTTGATTTCTCACCAAAGTTAGCTAATACTCTGGTTTATTGCCACATTGATTGCTCACTTATTTTATTTTGTTCACTTGAGTAGAATGTTTTCAAAAGTAGCCGAACTGTCACATCAATCAACAATTCTACATTTTGACGTAAAACATGAAGTTAAAAAAGTTCATTTGGTAACCTATGATTAAAAATCATATATCAAATGTTTTCTGCTTGAGGTAGAAAGAACCACCATAAACACAAAAATGAGCTTTCTAAAAGGGGGCTGGTGTCGGCCTCAGCTGCGAGTGGACAGGGCAGCTGCACGCTCCAGATTTTACCTTCATTAGGAGACCGTAAACCTAATTTGAGGCGCATTAAGGGCGCTCCGCTGCTGAGCTGCATGTGTCCGACCGCCTCGCACAAGCACTGATGTCGCAGCAAAAAGTTCTCTGCAACCTAGCATGCTTCACTCTCTACTTTGTACGACGGTGGATACGGGCCCAATTACTCAGCGTAGTACAAACAAGATACTAAATCCTACAAATTTTGTATTTATAGATCTAAAAAACAATAGCTGTTCGGCCATTCTCGGCTAGACGCTTGTTGCGCTCTTAGTGCATTTCCGAGTAAAGTCCGGGGCGAATTTGCGTGCGGCGGTGCGGTCGCTGTGGGCATTAATACTGAGTCTACAAAATTCTCAGGAATTTTTCCTCGAGCCTTTGATAGGAATTGAGGTGGAATGCTGGGCTTTTACTGAGCGCCCTTCACTGGTTTCTGGCTCTAATGGGAAGACCTCGGCGGAAGTGCGAGGCATTGAAGGCGAGTCTTATTATTGGAGTCGATCGGGTCGTCCTCGAGGAGATAATCTCGAACTCTCTTATTGGCAGTTCGAGCTCTTCTTCACCGAACTCTTCTCTGCCTCTCTTAAAATAATCTGGGCAATTTCCGGTTAGCCACCGAACAAAATTTTTACTTTTACTCCGGATGAGTGGACTTTTCGCTTGACTTACAGGATTTTTTGGCATCGAAATTTGCTGCTCTGCTTTCTTGAGCGGACGAATTTCATGTACAGGATTGCCACATTGGGAATCATTCCTAAAATAATTTGTTACGCTCTCAGCTTTACAACAGCCACTAAGTAGGTCTCCCGTGAGAGGGTTCTGGGGCGAATGCTGCTCTCATGACTGACTGTGACATAATAGTACAATCATAACTTATAAAATGAATGTGAATTCGATTTGAATCTCAGTTTCCTCTGATGTGTGGATGACAATTAGCGTCCTTGAACGTCAATTATTGTGAAAAGAAGAAGCCTTTTGAGTTAACGGAGTATAGATAAAAAGCGATGGGTAAATTTAATTTATGAATTTCTTTAATTTCGTTTATATGAATGGTCAATTCTAACCATAAGATGTTGGCGATTCAAATGCTATAAGATTTTTATACTATAACGTATGCCGAACATACGAGTATATCACAGTTCGCATTGCACTCTTAATTTTTCGGTTAGCGCTAGCTAACAAATTTTAAGATATTTCATAACTGTTTTGTGGCAAGTAGTGTAGCATTTCGTGCTAGAAGTCATCGCGACGCCCACGCACAATTAATAATGTATTTTTAATATTGTAAATTTCCAGTAAATCGTCCTACGCAGTAACGAAGTAGAAATCTTGTCTGTATTGTATTGTTGGAGTTGTTTCACCGAGGAACTGTTTCAGTACCTGCTCCGAAATATATATTCTTCACCAAGTGAGATGATCTAAAACTTCTGATATTCCTACCGTTGTCGAAATTGAAGTGGGTACCTAAAAAAACTGATTTAAATCATGTTATTGTTTGTTTCTTTGATCGCTGTCATTTACACGGGCAGTGCTGGTAATATAACCTTTTTTACATGTATTTTCTATGTTCAATAGTAGCTCGTTCCAGCACAGCCTAACAGTAATCGAGTTAGTGTTCGACCACATTTCAAGATCGTAAAACGAACGTGGAGTCCTGAACTGCAACGACTTCTTGTTTAGCTCCTTACTGGCGTGATGCTCGTGCAAAATGCCCTTGTATAACATAACTTGTACATACATGAATGAGAGAGCGAATCTTCATAAAATACAAGTTCATGTTTGTTTTGTTTAAATAAGATGTTTCATTTTGACTTTTTTGTCATTTCAACATTTGACAAACCTGTGATTGGTGCAGGTGATTTTCTGAACGTGCATTATCGCGATGAAGCAAGCAGCATTGAGTGCTTGCATTGCCTCTTCATATGTGAAAATGAGGTTCTGTTCTATTGTCTATTCTGCTATCTATTGTGAACGTCTACGAAAAGAGTTCAAGTTTATGAGATATGGAACATAAGGAAAGAGGCAGAGTAACTAAAATATTAGTTTCTCAGTAATTACCTTGAATTTACTCGAATGTTGCTGCAAATCAGCTGAAAAATAATTCTTCAAATAATTATATATATGTATAAGGATTCACCGAACTGAGACACTTGGGAAAATGAAAAGAATTGAAATATATGGAAAGCATTGAAATATTGAATTTTATGCCTGCTAGTGGTACCATATATGAATATTATGTACTTTGCCATGCCTATTTATAGCTTTTTATTATGAGAGCTTATAGTTTGAATATTAATGATATTGGAGAAACCTGTGAGAAACCTGGCAAGTCAAGAATGTAATTGTAACAGTTGAATTGTTTAACGATGCAAATAATCGATGAATGAAATCGGGTATTTCTATACAGTCTCAGTTTTCAACATATTTTCCATCATCATCGAAATGTATTGTTCATGTGGAAATATAATCAATAAATTTAACTTGTGTTATCCATGACTGTGAAAGTAATTAACTGCTATTTTTTTTAATTTTCTCTCAAACTTGATCTATCCAATATTCTTGACCTGGACTTTACATCTGATTGAGTTTCCCTTCTCAGGGCTTCTCTGTAAAGGAAATTCGAATTTGACGCAATTACTAGAGATATCTTTGATCGTTATACTTTTAATTTATTTATCAGAGTATTTACATAGAATATCAGCGCTGTATCCACTAAGTCTGTGTTTCCATAATGTCTTCGATAATTGCTTCCATTTGGCTTTGTAGGCTACGAGTACAGATGTCTAAAGACATGTATCGTCCGAGACTTATCGTCCAACATTATGCTGATGACGTTGGGTTACAAATTATAGTGCTTTGGAATCAAGAAGTGCAAGAAGCCGGTAACGTTATTCTGGTTATAACATAAGTGAGGGTATCGAAGGCCGTTTAGTGTTCATAAGGAGCACGTGGCGCAAGGAACACGCAACACGTGGTGCCGTATTGCCGCTCTAACGGGCCAATAACAGAGCTTTTAGTAACGCTTTGCTGGGGGAGCACCTCTGCCTTCAGCCTCTGTTTCTTCATATTGATTCTTATTATTGCTTGCCCTCCCATACAAGACCCTGCCTAAGTCGCCGCCCTGGTAAAATGAGTTTTTCTACTGTGCTGACGAAAAGCTCGAACTCAGGCTGGTGCTCGAACAAGTTTTCCATGTCATTAATTCTAGACTAGAATAATCTCTCCTATAACATTTTCTCTCCGTAAGCTTAGTGTCAGTCAGTGTTTACTTTATTGAGCTTCCAACCATGAACAAGAGGTACGAATTTTTAATTATGAGGATGCATTTTCATCGCTGTGAAGTACGATGTAAAAGACATAAATAGTAATGTACTTCCAGTTGTATTCGTCACACTGGACTATGTCGTTTACCCCATTCATAACTTCAACCCAACAAACGGGCTCACCCTAGCCAACTAAACTTTTGATGCTAAATTTGTTCAATATTGATGCCTGGAGAGACGCATCTTTGATCAAGAATATTCAATTTTTGCTAGTACACTTATATTAGTAATTAGAGATAACGCGCAAGTCTCTGGAAATTGTATTGTCACGTTGGAAGACAAATGCATCCAGTTATTACGCCTCAAAACCAAAGCTAAGCTTACACTTCCATGGGAGTCAGAGCTCTTCACTTGTCACTGAGCAGGGGAAAGTCAACGGTTCGGGTGTTCAAGATCGAATGAAATGAAGTATCGTATGGTGTGGTCAATGCTCTATAATGTTAGCTGAAGTCTGCGCCGAGTTGTACTGGTTCCGGAAGTGCAGCACATTTTCAGATAAATTACTGGTTCTCGTGTTAGCAAACCTGTGAATTTTTGAGGGTCGTAATTGGTTAGGCAATGTGTGATGGGTGAGTTCAAACGTTGAAGTGTTTATACCTTTAATATCTACGTTTCTTTAAGCATTGTACCTTATACTTCTATATACATTCTACGATTGAGTAGAGTTTTAAGGAAATTCTACAAATCTTGTTTAAAGAATAGCTCTAATTTTCCACGTAATTAATTATAGCTACCAGCAGGGAATTTAAGATGTTCTACTTCACAGTAACTCTGCAGAATAAATAATAATTCGTACTTCTTTGAACTTCTCGTATGGCTAAATTCTCAACTTATTTGTTCAAGAACGTACATTCAACAGACGCTATGACAGATACTGTGGTAGTTACGCATACCACTGCTGCAAAATGTAAGAACACGTACAATGACTTGACACATAATGTCAATGTCGCACTTGTAGGTATGATGTTACGTAGAACTGTTTACATTTTTAACGAAATGTTTGGATATGACTTGAGTGCTTTTGCGTGGGATGACTCGATCGTAATATTTATCCATTCATAAAAACACAAATTCCCCCATTCGACATGACAACGATTATTTAAATTTTTGCATGGCCCATCTTAGGGATTTAAAACAGTTGCTTATTTTGTATTCGATTCGTAACCTTTTTGTGCTGAACGAATGAACTAAAACAAAGGGGAAAAGTTTGAAATTATGTTATGTAACTAAAACGATTATGGTAGATTTTTATGAGTCTCAAAAATCCAGTAACCAAGAACAAAAGACTGGTGTCTGACGTATCGAGTGAATTATAACCTAAATGAAGTGAAAACACCCAACGCATTGTTTCCCACATTTATTGTGGTCCTCAAATCCTCGAATTACCTTCTCCAGTATTTTACGAGAATTCAACAAGTTTGCATTTTTGATGCTAAAAATCGTCGTTCTTGAAGCGATGGGAAAGTGTCAATGTAAGCGAGAGTGAAATACGATTGCGTTTCGCTCTCTTTCACAGCTTAGCATCTTATATTGATTGAATGGCTCAATATCCATCACAGAGCCTTCTAGCAAGCCCTTCATCGACGACCTCTTCAGTGTTTCATGTTCCACATCAAAGAACATTGCGTAGGCGATAAAATTCATGTATGAGTCATAAAAAGCCTCAGGTTCGCTTGATGCCGGTTGACCAGCTCACTCTACCAATAATTGCACTACTTCAGCCAATTTGCGTCACTCTAAAGTGCGTCGGCCAGCACCAAACTCGGTTGTTATTTGGATGGCTCCCTGTATTTTGGTTTGACGCCCAGCACGCGATTGTCGGCATGATCCACAACTTTATTATGATTGTATTGACGAGACTCGCGCGCTCGGCCGTCGCGTTGTGCCGGCACACGTGCGCTGTCATGCTCGATTATGCTCTACGAATTGTCTCGGACGCATTTCTCGAAATCTTTTGGTTTTTAATGTGGGTTAAATATTTCAGGACAGTTGTGGCCCATCATCAAAATGTTTAGGCAAAAATATGTGTTACTTGAATATAAAATGTTCGATTTTTATAAAAATATGAATCGTATCTTTTATTTTTTGTAAACCTTATTTATGTCGAAACTTTTTGATTATGCTAATGAACCGTTATTCTATTGAAATATTTAGCCCATAATAAAAATTAGAAAAATGTTCTATAATAATAATGAAATGATGCAGCGATTTACTTGGCTCATCAGATGGAAAAGTGGTGTCGCCATATCGTTCTCGCTCACTTATGACAACGTCTGAAGAAAACTGTTCAGTACATTATTTTACGTATTAATTGAATGAATTTTTTAAAGAGCTCAGGTCTTTTTCTATTTCAATAAAGCTAAAATAATTTTTTTTAAGAATCTATTCCTGCGAGGAATTGTGCAAAAAAATAGATAAATTCATGCTTTGCCGTAAATATGGCTCAGAATTGAATATTATTATTGAAACTAACATTGGTTTAGGGCAAAAATTCACAATTCTGTTGCGATCAACATTTTCGTTTTAATACTACAGGAGCAAAAACTATAGCCTTCTAGTTTTGATTGTTTGCGGACATTATTTATTCTATGAATATTACGAGAAACGAATATTCACCGTGCTCGCTAAATAATGGTCACGTACCGATGTGTATCATTTTAACAGAACACTTTCCTTGGCTTGGCGGTGAGTCAACTAAAATATTTTGTCATTGGAATGAGCAGAAAACACATAATAGCGTTCGTAGAGTTGCTGCTGTTCAAGCCGTGTGGCATTAGGTGTATTCTGTACAACTCTAGAGCGATGGGGGCTGAGAATTTCTTCCTGTGAACTGTGCTTTACAAAGCTACTAAGTGTTCGCAGGAGAGATTATAATGATAATTCAAAAATACTTTCATCCTTAGAAATCGTGGTTCATAAATTTAGAATGGGATCACAAAATCAACGTTAAGGCCCACCGACCGATAATAACGAGGAATTTATCGCTTATAGCTGCTGCACAAGTGCAGGTAGAATCTGCAGTCATCGGTTCCATTACACGCATTATGAAAGAATAGTAGCAGCAAATTATACAGCATAAGGGCCTTTTTATATCGGTCTTCCTGTAAGAGCCTCATTATTCCTTTGTCAGGTGGCATGCTGGTCGTAGCAACATTTTTTTGTCACATAATCTTCCTTTGCGGAAAGTTAACGCATTTGAAACTATTGTTTTGTTGTAAACGGGATTGAAATTTGTATAACTTCTTTAATTTGTATACTGAGATTTTTGTTTTTGTAGTACCTAAACTAGTCCGACATTTTTAAAGATTGAAAAGCGCTTAAGTTCGGTTGAAAGTTTCACGTGTTTTGCATTAATTTCATTTGGGCAATGAGCACATTCATAATTAATTGGAGATGTTCATTTTCACTGAAAATCGTTTTGTTTTGGTTGAGAAAACAACATGGAATCAATCAATATTCAGCAACCAAATTGAAAAATGAATGACCTTTATAGATGCGAAGGTGGAAAAGAAAGAAAAGAAAAAAACACAGTTTATTTCCAAAGAAGGTGGTACAAAAAAAATGGTACATCATTGGTTTTTAAAATGCAACATCAGCTACTGAATGAACTCACGCATCCTAATAAAGAGCTGGTGACAATCCCGATGTATTTAAATCCAAAGTTGGAATATAAGAGTGCAATCTGTTTTAAAATTCACTTGTTTGCAACTTTGGAAAAGGGAAGGAAAATTAATGCAATTTTACACTTTTGCCTGTAAGCTGTCTCTCTTGAAACTTTTTTTTTCAAGAATATTCTCCACGCCCCGTCCTTACGTGTGCTACAGACTTCCCTCGTGCCAGGGGATATTTGCCCGCAATAAGCCACGTTTTCGAAGCTCTTTTGACCCGGCTGACAGCTCTTGTCTTATTGTTCCCGAACAAATATGACCCTGTGTTTCTAGTCAAGAAAAATTTCTTGGTACCAACAAATGTGGGAGGCATACTTGACCTGTTTGAAATATTTTTAACTTATTTCACATTGGATGCTAATTGATGCTTCTTAATCATTTGTGCTGTTGGTTAATGCATAAGTAGATATACACTAGACTTCCTAGTGTATATCTATCTAGTGCATATCTACTCTAAGCTATTGTAATTAATACAATTCCAGTAATCACTGTGCCTAAACAAAAAATTTAAGGCCATAGTGCTGCCAACGGTTGACTCAGTCTTGCCTTTTGTTGCGTTTTAGCAACAGCTGTGTTTGTTCTAGTTTAAATTGTTAACTGTGTTTGAGTTTCTGTGCTATTGTAGCAGTTAGTATCAGAACGTGAGTACAGTATGTGAACTTTCATTTCAACGAATTTTTAAACTTTCAGAGGTAGCATAATTAATTGGAATTGGTTCAAACTGTGCTTGAAATATTGATATATTTTTCACAAATTGCTTTCGCGGAGAAACAAAGTTTATATTGTTTTTCCTCTTTCAAAATTAGTATTTGTTTACTGTGAGATTGATCATACTATTTTTTATAGCCTTATTTGCCTTTTCCTAAGCGCGGGCTAGAGCCCAGACTTTATTGACTCCCTAGCTAGAGAGAGAGATGGTTGTTCCGAGCTACGCCCTCAGCCGCCCGTCACGATCAAAGGTTCGTCTTGCCCAATTCTCCGCCTATCGTTTGTCGCTGTCCTCTCGCTCTTCTATTTTTCGTTTCTAGTTTATCTGCCCTCACTTCGCGCTAAGGAAGATGTTTGCAGTGCTTTAGGGAAGACGTTTTTAGCTGGTAGAAAGCTACACATGTGTGCATGTGGTTAGGCATCAGTAGCTTACCATTATGTCTGTTCTACATAATACTCTCGAAGGAGATATGATTAATCTTTACATAGAACTATTCTATAATTTTATCACCCTAAATATAAAAAAGATAAAATGCCGAATAAATTGTTCATTGAGAATGTAAGTGTATTCATGGTAATTGTTTTTAAATGATTGGGTCTGGGATGAAATGCGTTAAAATAAATGGAACGAGCAAATAATGAGAGTTATGTTTCTTCATTAGTCAGCAGCTACACTAAATTTGTAATCAGACTAGGGATACGAATGTAGTCTGTGATGACTAGTGCTGTGACGATATGCTTAAAGCATGTGGTCACAGCCCTAATAATCACATAAATACATGCGTATGTATGAAATTTACACATGCGTTTACACATTGTATTAAATCACAGGGATGGCACATGTCCTCCGTTCTGAGGACGTGTGCTCCTAATTTTCCCTGGAGGTAATATGTTTTACAGTTGCTTTTGTGTTCCAACGAAAATATTGAAATTTATTTCAAAAAAGGTATTATTGCTGTGGAAATTTTTGGACAAAACATACGCGTAAGTCCTCGCATGCAATTTTGTGAAGAAACTGTATTTGATTGCGTAACCATACTGGTACTGCTCTAGAAACTTGAAGATTAATTTTTGAGGAAAATAGTTTGAAATTTCTGATACACTGAATCATGAAATAAGTACTGTAGGGAAAATGAGTTCATAGTTGCATTAGAAATTAAGAAAATCCTTCCCTGACTCCTTCATACCTGTAGCCGCAGTTCAGTCTGTCTAGACACAACAGCGCGACCCTTAGTGTTTCAGTTAGTTTTACTCTGTTGCCTCTTGGCTTTTCTGTGTCACTTCGAATTGGTTAGCTTATAGCTTGGTTGCCGGTGTTGCACATGCTTGCAATTCGGTCTGTGTCGCTACGTGACAGGTATTTATTTAATTTCTTTAGTGTTCATTCATTGTTTATATATTGCATAATTAGTAGTGTTCACTCATTAATTGTGTATTCCTTTTCAGACCAATGTTTATGACCTGTTTATGGTAACAATAAACTAAGTGCTACAACTCGTGTTTGATGAACATTGTAGAACCCAGCGTAACAGGTCGTAGAGATTTTAAATAAAGTAATCTGTACGTGCAATACTCAGCTTCAGAGCAAGTTGATATTAATTTTGCTACAATCTGTAAACTAGAAATCAAAAGAAAACCTGTAAATTTGCCGACATAATAACCTTTCAATCACAAAGACTTAGTTTCAAAATTTATTAAACGAGACGTTCTTAAGAAGGCGTTAAGTGTAAGGTTCTTACTCGAAAGAAAAAAAAACTGCTAGAAGATACTTCAAGCCAACGCATTGGTCTGTCACCGTTGCGGTCAGCAGATCATCCATGCACCCTAGTCCCTCAGACATGGAGGCAGTCGACTTAGAGATGCGAAGTCGCAGAGTAACGTGCATGGAGCTCGTTTTCTTCACGGAGGAACACAAAGCAAAAGCAGCTGCTCTATGCGCACACCCGAGCCCGTGGTTCAATGGTCTGTCTATGATCTTCAGTCGAGAATGCGAGTGTATGCCAAGGTTCGGCGAAGGTACCAGAAAGAATAAAGCTTACATCCTCTAAGCTGCTGTGAATCGACTACAGAAGCGACATTGTTAGAGTTATTGTAGTTAGACAGCTCAGAGCACTAAGCTTTTTGACGCAATGTTTTGTACAATTATTCCCAAAATTTGAAATATAGAATTCATACTTTATATTTACTTCATTTTACTCTCGAGCAGGTAGAAATGCGAAAATCGAGCTAGAAAATAAAATATTTCACGTGACGTTTCCTTACACTGATTGCATTTGGGTTTTAAAGTATAAAATTCCCACAATTCCACATCTACGCTTTAGTTTGGAGCATGTGGAATGTGAAAATCGAGCTAGAAAATATAATATTTCAGGTGACGTTTCCTTACACTGATTTCATTTGGGTTCGCCGTAAAAAACTGTGGGGTAGTCTATCGTGGTCGGTATGCTTCCTCACACTCCTGCATATTGGCCGAAAATTGTGGCTGTTTCATGTTTCGCACAGAGGCGCGCTAAACGAGTTACTTTTGAGTTGTATCTTATTCGGAAAATGTTTTCGAAAAATCATTTTTGTAATTATTTGAGGATCTTTGGATTGATGCTGAAGAGTGTTGTGTATAGCTGTTTTGTTAGAAGATTAAACATATTCCAAGTTTTCAGCCGTAGTCGATTTCCAGCGTTCAACAGTGTTGCTACTGCCCAACGATTTTTGAAATCTTACAGGTCAGATTTTATACGCGCCACTATACGTTTGAACTCATAGAAATTACCATCATTACAAATTCCCCTGTTCTTCAGCCCAGACATCAATGTTAGTCAAATTTTTTCGATTGAAAGTATGTTGAATTTTACTCATTATATTCTTCACAACAGAGCTACCAGTCAAAGATTACTCCGTGTAGCAAATTTTAATTATTGTTAAGCCACTAGCTTCTTAAGCCACTAGCGGGCCTGGCGTACGATAAAGTAGCAATCCTCAGTAATTTTAGGACCGAGTAGATCTCGAAGGGCTCATTATCTTGCTTGGTCCTTGATGGGCACTGGCAGGAAGTGTGTTCGTCACTGTGACAGCCTGGAACCGGCGCACTAAATGTGTGGGAGTGCGACGCTGTAGAGGCCTTAAGCTGGGGATACATTGACACTCGCATTGGAAGCTCACAACCATCGGGCGCGGGCAAGCGCGCGCAGCGAAAGGGCAGCGATCGTTCACATTGGCACAGCGCTAGCAGGCAGCAGAAGCGTCAAAGTCGGCGGGCAGAGTGTGTTGCTCACACTGCTCAGTTGCAATCCAGACGCTACGTTGGGAGGTACTGCGCTCCGCGCTCTAGTACTTCTCGCCAGGAGCTGCTGATGCTTGGTAGAATAGCGCTAATAATTTATTTCGTTTGTCATTGATTGCACGTTCTTCAATGTTCTTGTTTTTGCTGATTTTTGTTGCGCATATGCAGCATAAAATATGAAGGCTTCGGCAAGAATTATGCTAGAAAAACCATATGTAGAAACACTCGATGCATATATGCTACACTCTATGCATAATTGTGGAAGCGCATATTACATGCTAAGCAGAAATATGCATCCATATAAATGCTTCACTAGAATAGCTCCAAATTTATATTTTTTGTGAGGAAAATTGTACAGAAACAATGATACAGGATACAGTGTACTTCTTCATACACGGAAAAAATAATTTCTTTCATAATTTTCTATTAATAATTGAGTGTATACAATTCTCAACTAATTTTTATAACTTATCTAAACATAAATATTTTGAAACAAAAATAATTCTAATCTGAACGAGTCAAGGACGATGATAACGAACGAAAAAAAAAGTAATCTAATCCAAGGCTGGTTCTGAACTATATATTTTTTCATGAATGCAAGGAACATTTCTTAATCCTTCTTTTATACGAGGAATATATTTTAGCATCAAACTCGAGGGTTGCTCTTGATAATTGCGTGGTAGTTGAGATTTTTAAAAACAAATCTTCTACGATTATCTGCCAGCCAAGTTTTATAATGCGAAAACTTCCACTCGACATCGCAAGAAACAAGTGGAGCAAAAGTGAAGCAAGCTAGTTCGAATATTCCTTTATGGATTCATCCATTGCGTCAGAGATCTCACGAGTCAAAATTGAGTTGATTGTTTTTATCTTTTCAAAACCTTTGTTTATCACCAAAATGCAATTTAACTCTTCATAATACCTTGTTTCATATCTGTTCTTCAATGTTTCCTCTACGATATCCATTAATTTTATTGCTCTCGAAGTAAGAAGTCCCTGTATTGTTATGCAAGAGCAATAATAATTATTCATATCCTTCGATAACAATAATTTGATAAAGTGTGCACTAAGCCGAACAAAGTTCTGCGTGATAATATTTAGAAACTAAAACCTTGTACCACGCAAAATTTCTCTAACGTGTTCTGAGTGAAAAAAAGTTTTATATATCACCTGTTTCTCGCAATAAATGCGATAGAGAAATTCTTCCTGGGCTTGAAAATCTTCAAATTCCTTGAAGTATTCTAAATATGATGCTCCTTGTTCACCTTCGGCATGATTGTAGATCACTTTTAGCCGCACTAATCTCAAATACACTTCATAAGGAACTATATCTAAAAAAAACTTGAGCTAATTCCAGCAAAATTAAAGTAAACTTTTGAAGTAGCTGTAGCAACTTACAATTATTATTGATTTACGAAAAATTTCAATTTACAAAATTGATCCAGTTATTCAAAAATAATTAAATAAAACTGGATGAAAAAAAGAATATAATTTAAAAGTAATGGGAAGGTTTTACTAGGTTTCAGTTTACTGCCACTTACAGTTAATCATGCATGTTCGCCATATTTTATGCTGTTCCGAGTAAAATATGCGATATGCTCACACTGCATATATACTTGCGGGCATATTTTATGCTACCTAAAATATACTCAAAAGCATATATATGCAATATGTTCAATGTCACATCCCTACTGATGACATGCTGCATGCTACGGCTCATCTGTAGATGGAGTGATTGACGGGCAGGCGGCGGCAAAGAATGGCTAGGGAGAATGTCCAAGTGAACCTCACTTTGCCCGCCTGCTAGCCCGGCAACAGTGTATGTGCCCGTCGAAGTGACACTCAGAGTGTTGAAAAGAGTGTCAATGTATCCCCAGCTTTACAGCTTTGCCGCGGATCAGCAAGCCTCAGAGACGATGTTCTAACATAACTCATCTAATCGGTGCACCTGCTGCACTCTACAGTAACACAACGCACACAAGACCGCAATGTATGTGCAGCCAATTTGTCCGGGCTTCATAATAATTTCGCCTATTATTCTAGGGTGCTTGTGTTACGTCGTAGCGTTAAGTTGCTTTCGCAATAGCGAAATTCTTTTCATTCTTGTCATGTCAGGTTCAATATGAAATTCTTTTTAGTATGACTGACGAATGGTACTGAAACTGAAAAGACTTGTGGCACGCATCAAATGATCGGGACACGTTGAGCGGCACTTGCGTTTTAATTGATTTGACGTTTCTAATAACTTTATTTTGAGCTCACAGCGATATATAATGGTATTAATGTCAGGCATTGGTATGTACATAGATAATAGACAGAAACCATGTTTACCTTTCCTGCATGCTCGCCATGTGACGCTTTAATTTAGTTGTGCAGCGCGATATTGAATGTGTGCTGCACAAAAATGAGTTCCATACATTGCTCCTGTTGAAGCGAAAGCTGTTCTGTGGCTATGTTCATCGGGTTATTACTGTCTTCCTTCAAAAAGAGGAAGACATACTTTTTCAATATTGCATAATAGCATAATATGCTGAAACCCTGTTTAACATGGCTTCTTCGGTACATTTTTCGTGTGTTATTCGCTACAATTTCATTGGACTTAGGATGCTGGGGTTATCGTTCAGGACATTAATTACCCATTTACTTCAATTCCACACTCGTCCGAATAATGGTATGGAGATGACCAAACTTCATTTCCAATTTGAATTAACAAAAAATTACTTGGTGTGTAATCAGAACTTCTGATTCCTAATTTCACTGTTGTTTTTCTCATGGGAAGTGTTATTCAACACTCACCTTTTACAACTTTTGTTGGACGACGTACTAGAAAACAAAATCATGTCCAATTTGTGCGATTCGGCGTGGTATGGAATGGATATATTTTACAGCGGGGGACGCAGTAAACAGAACTAAGAGATCTTGATTTATTCATGATTTATTGGCGGTTGAATTTGCATCTCTTCTTCTTTACAAGGCCAGGTATATATTTGCTCACCATTGGAAAGTTGCCAAGGTAATAAACTACGCAACTTTCTTCTTGATAGGAATGACTGAGCCTTTTTTTAGAGCTTCTGAGATGTTATACAAGGCTCAAAAGGCTTTTATGACCGTTTCTGTTTCTGATCACAGTATATTCTGCCTCTATACTCTTCTTTTTGATCGGCGACCGTGCTCGGTAATGCCAATGACCCTAATAATAAAAAGTTTTTACCAAGTCGTCTATGCAAAAAGTTCCTGTCATTCTAACCAGCGATTAAGTTTCAGTTGATGGCTGTGACATTTAAAATGTTGAACTGAGCAAAAAAAATTAAGTCAACATGATTGTTTGCTCAATACCGCTTCTCACTCGCTCATTGCCAAGACTTTAATAATTTCGTTTGAGTTCAGGAATTGCTAGAAGCTTCAGCTTGAGGTTATCTGCATTGTGTTTCAAGTTCGAATATTTTCACTATTTTTCGAAAACTTCCACATCTGCTTCAATGTTTCTATCGGTAGGCTCTGGTTTTCTCTAAAGGAAAAGCGAAGTAACAAAAATATTGTCCTAAAACTTACGTGGTTTGACCTTTAGCCACCGCCGTATTAGGAGTTTTCCTGCTATACTTCAGTGGGGTCGGAGTGGGCCGTAACGTGGGGCGCGCATGGGGTGGATATTGGCTATCAGATGGGTCGCCTTATCGGCGCACGAGCGGCTCCCCTCGCCCTCGGTGTGTGCTGGCGCAGTCAGCGCGAGGGGAGCGCCGGTCAGCTGGGCTGCACAGCTCATCAAGGAGCTCTCATAACACACGTTAGCAAGGCTCGCTAGCCTATTTAAGACACCGTGCTCTAATTTGCACCCTACTCTATATTCTCAGTTGCTCCACTTCATTTTATGACTGGAAAACCTCATCGTTTATTCTAATCATGCTTCTGCGATTATTTCACATTATTGTAGTAATATTGTACGTTATTTAATTGCGTTTTCTAAGGTTGCTAGTCGCGACCATTTTTCATCTTCCTCTGTTGAAAATGTGTTAACTAAAACTTTGAAATTTTCCTCTGATTATGAAGGTGGCCTTATAAATAAGAAAAACCTGTGGAATTAGGTATTGAAGCTTCACTTGTGTTTTTATGGTAACTCACATCAAAGTTGAAGGTTTATGCTCATTATTTATCCTCAAATATCCATTATGGAAGAGTGAGTTCGGATGGCTATGAGTTTGATTCGAGAAAAACTGTATGCAAATTGTATATAACTGATAATCATGAATTACTCTTTCAGAGAAGGGGAAATCAAGAACGTGGTCAAATCCATTTGTGTCCACTCAGATGCCTATTCAGTAAAAGAAAGCGGGTGACGGTCAGTCTATGTAATTTCAAGCCATGAAGTCCAGAGCGTTTGAGAAGAATCGGGGCACACTCCCCTGGCTTATCTGAGTAAATGCACTGATGCGTCCAGCTGCCAATGGCAAACTTCAGCTGGAAAAGCAACCTAATGAAAGGATATCGAAAAGGGGCGACCGAACATTTTGCTCGCTAAGCCGTGCAGAAGAAAGGTCGCAGTGGGCCTTGTTTTGCTCGCCCTCTGTGTAGATGAAATCGAGGTCGGGCTGCCTTATCTGGAGGGGATCCGAACTCGTGTGGGAAATGCTGCGGTGGCCTCATCTGTAGTTACTGTGCCATTAATGCTCAGACTCGATTACCCGCCTCAACGCTGCTGTTCGTTAGTCAGGTTAATGGTGGAACTTGATTATGCTGCTACGTTGTCCTTTGTTTTGCAGTGACCTCAACCTCGCAGTCTATACTCGAGTAGAGCACTGCAATGAAACTACTGTTTTCTTTTTTATTGGGGCCATTCTTCGTTGTGTGCGGCTTTCATGCTTAAATCTAGCAGCTTGAATTTTGATTCCTTTGCGCGACTTTCATACCAGGTAAGCATTCTTCAATTATAAGACATTAGGTGTAGGCTTTGCATCTACCGATGTACAAGCAAAATCTGGCTTCATTAACCTCACCATCTCACTAAACTAATTTTTCGTAAATTGTTCTACAGGCCACATACCGCTCCACGATTGTCGTTTATTCTTAATTCAATACCATAAGGATGATTGGGCGTTATATACACTATTATTAGCTGGGGTGGATTCAATCTAGGGTTGATATTTTTTACTCATCGTAATTGTGTTTAGTTTCGTATAACTGTAGTGCTCAGCGATCTAGGAATCTTAGTTGATTTGTCGATTTTTATTGCTGATCGAAATTGTTATAAAACATCTCGTAACATGCGTAAAAGTAGGTTAAGGAAAAATTTTACTTACTTAACTGGGTACTGTGTGAAAAGTTTAACTCCACTGCTATGGGCGTATGGGCAATATATAATAATACCTCAGGTAATACAATACCCGAAGTATCCTGGAAAATTTCACTTTACTCATTTGTAATTAATAAAATGACGTGTAACTGTAAGCTTTTCATTTTATTAAAGAACAAAAGCCAAAGATCCCTCGAGACGCACAGTGACCAACTCGTTGCGGTAAGAAGTAATCGTAACGAACGATCCTACTTGTAGGCCCTCAAACCCGAACGATAATGATTTACAGTTCGTTACGGGAGAAATTTAGCAGCTCACTGGAGTTCATTTATCGCAATAACTGCCCTGACCAGCCAGTGACCCGTAGCTCCTCTGGGACAAAATTAATCGGAACTCCGCGGAACAGCTTCGCCTTCATCCAATTACTCGGGCTAGCATAATGATGCTTGTCTATCGGGAGCAGCTCAATGTTGTCGAAGGGGAGAGCGTCAGCAGACATGATCCAGATATTGGGGTAATGATCTAGTACTTCACAATGGTCGCTACATTCAAGTTTTCATTCTCAAGATAAAATGGTATTATCTATGTATGTAGGTTAATTTAAATGCGTCGAGTTATTCGAAAGTTATGTTTCATTTATTGGCCTTGACTATTGTTTTATTTCAGAAACTATTGTTTTATTTCAGAAACTATTGTTTTATTTCAGAAACTATTGTTTTATTTTAAGAAACACACGTTTGTTTCATTTCAGAGTTGGCTATGTTCTAAAAGTTCTTTTCGTAGAATTTATACTTCTCACATGCAGTAATAGTTAGGGAACAGGATGTGGCGATTAGCAGATTGCAAGTTTCACGGAAAGCAATATGGGATTGCTCCTAGCCATAACATGTGGTTGCAGCTAGCAAAAACACGTGAGAGTTACGAGAAGTAACATGCAAGTATTTCTAGCAGCAACTTGAGACTGTTGCTAGCAGTCACCTGCAATTGTATGTTGCAAGGAATAAAATGCGACTCTTGCAGGCAGAACTGATTTGTGGGCGTCGTTTCAATTTCTCGTAATGAAGCAGAACCGAGTCAGAACACACTCAGCTTGCGGTTGCATCGATTTGTGAAAAAATTGAGTGGAATTTGAACACGAGAAAGTAGAGTGAAAAATTTTGTCTAGCATGCATATTCTACTCTGCTTGCTCCGTTATATTAATTTACCTGACATTTGCTTGACGACCCACAAGGACTTATCGATTAAGACTCGCAACGTAAGGGGACGCAAATTGTTCTTCTATTATTTGATGCTTGTTGCGTCAATTTTTTTGTAGAGCTCGATTCCCATGAATATTTCTGTTATGCGAGAGTTCAAGAGTACTGAGCTTATAAAGGTGAAAGCACTGCAATAGAAATAAGTCTAAGTAGAAAAATCTGCTGTCGATGCCACCGACAAGAGGATACTTAACGGTGACCGTGTATGCATGAATCAGAAATCGCTGAGACTAGTATACCCTCACTAAACGTAGGGATTTATTTTTAAATTTGAGTTAAATGAATACGCACTACATCTGATTGTCAGATGCGTTATTTTAAAAGTGTTTATCTATGTGAAATGAGTGTATTTCAATAGATTAAGACTTATGTGTATTATTTTATAAGAGGGAAAAGAAATTCTATCTCAACAAGTTGCTAAGGTCAAGAGCATATCTTGAGAAAGACAGAGTGCAGCGTAAAATTTTTCCTCCCTCCTCTAGGATATCCGGCCGTAAAATCAACACCAAAAATTCTAAGTTGAGTGCCGGGAATGCGAAGAAACAGCGGCCAGCACCGCAAAGCACTCGCTCTGATTACTCGAGAAATGGTGAAGAATTTTCAACCGAGATTTATGAAGTGACTGCATTGGCACTGCTGGCTGCCGCAGCTTAGTCGATTTTTGCTCGAGCAAATACTTGCGAGATTGTGCAAAATTCTTAGTCCTGAAATGTAGAGTCTTCATTTTCTTCTTGAAGGTATTTTTTGATTTAGCGTTGCTGTGGTGGTATGTGCTAAGATCGTAAATAGCGCTCCGACAACTTTTAGAAATATATTGCTTCGCCTGCGTTATGGCGGTGAGAAATTGAGCGTGTTCGGAATCGTCAACTACAAATTTGTACACGGAAGTGCAAATCTCACTCAGGAATGGGGAAAGAAACGTATATACGCCTGCAAATTATCTTCAGAACCAAATTGTTCTGCTGTTCAGGCGTTGGCACTCAGTGAAGTAATTTCACGTCATGGCAGAGAATACTCTAGCACGTTTTATTGATTTTGTTATTCACGATCACGTAGTGACATCCAAGAATGTTCGCAGCTAACATTCTACTAAACTGCACAGTATTGACCGAGATGTTAATTGTGTTGCCTCATAGAGGGTGAACGAAGTTTGGCCTTTTTTCATCCTGAAAGAGATATTAATTTCGAAGATTGCGCTTCGCTAACATTTAATGCTCACAAGCTCCGTAAGACGCCAAATATTAACTTCAGTAGTTACTGTGAAGTATCAGGCTCGTATTAGGAAAGCTGTGTACTTGTCTAAAGTTACTCGCGGAAATCATTGCTATGCTTAGAGTGAAGATTCATTCGATTTTAAGAAGTAATTTGAAACATTTGAGCAAGGCGAAGCTCTTCAGTAGCTTTAATTACGTTCAAATTTACGCGCAAAAGAGGAGGACTGGGAATGACGAATTCTTTTTATATCTATCTGGATTTGAGAGTCTGAATCATTCGATATTGTCTAACATTAACAGCGGTGTCCGTTAGAGCATAGGGAAATATTCATTATTTTATGTATTGCTTTGACAACTATGGCAAAATTTTGGCAGCGGCATTGTGGGTTTGATTGTTTCTACTTAATTACTAATCTCAAAACATACCCACCCTCCTGATTGCAAGGAAAAAATTCCTTTATCCTGACATTTTGGAATGTGAAACTGACATTTTGGAATGAGTATAGGGGGCTTCAGCAAAATGTGTTCACTTTTTGAAATGTCATAAGGAATTTATTCCACAGCTTACAAGGTTGAATTTTGGTTAATAATAAAATTAAAGTTTAATTCCACAGATGAGATACTTACTGTTTTAGTCGAATTAAATGTTCAAAGTTTCAATCAAATATTTAAACTGGTGCACAGAAGTATCGGTACACTTCTGCGTACGGGTTGGAACTAATTAATACGGGATTTCTGCGGACTTCGCTTGACCCATACACATGTCTCCACTTCCTTGAACCGCAGCTACATTTTTGTACTTCCAGTACCACTTAACCTGTTTGCCTTGACTCAAGCGTAAGTCTGCCATTGTGCAAAACTCTATCGACAATACTGCCTCCCGAGAAGAGTAACTCCATCAAACCTGACCTGAAATTAATCCGCGTTGATGAGAAAGTACATTATGCCAGTGAAAAGTGTAGATACCTTCCTCTGGAACAGCCATAAATGTTATTTAGTCATGATGTATCTGCATGATTTAGTCATGCAGAAATGTTTCGATGCTGAAGGCGGTCATTTTGAGCATTGAACCTAAACTTTGGAGACTAAAACTTGACCAAAGAGTAAACTTATTAGTGGAAGTTAACTGTTCCTAAATATTTATCCATGTGGGCTATCACCGTTCACAGGGTGTATTAACTTTTTTGAAGTTCCATGTATAATGGTAATGTTGAAATCTTTCGGATATTGACGGGAATAAAGACGGTGGTGAAAAAGGAACATGAGTGAAGTTATTTATTACGCCTAATTTAACTTTAAAAATTGAAATTTATTAAAATTTTACATTTTTATCAACGTAAACGATGAAAAAACTGAATTACCTGGCTGCGCACTACTAAAGAAAACAGCGAAGAATTTTTTTGAGGGGCTTGATTTATTATTTGACTAATGAAAGTTCAGTCGAAACAAAGAACAAAAAGCAGGGCGCCGCTAGGTGGTGCCAACTCACGCCGTCTCGCACGTGGAGGCAAAGGACGCAGTCTCGCACGTGGAGGCAAATGACGCAGTCTCGCACGTGGTGCCAACTCACGCCGTCTCGCACGTGGAGGCAAATGACGCAGTCTCGCACGTAGTGCCAACTAACGCCGTCTCGCACGTGGAGGCAAATGACGCAGTCTCGCACGTGGAGGCAAATGACGCAGTCTCGCACGTGGTGCCAACTCACGCCGTCTCGCACGTGGAGGCAAATGACGCAGTCTCGCACGTAGTGCCAACTAACGCCGTCTCGCACGTGGAGGCAAATGACGCAGTCTCGCACGTGGTGCCAACTAACGCCGTCTCGCACGTGGAGGCAAATGACGCAGTCTCGCACGTGGTGCCAACTAACGCCGTCTCGCACGTGGAGGCAAATGACGCAGTCTCGCACGTGGAGGCAAATGACGCAGTCTCGCACGTGGTGCCAACTCACGCCGTCTCGCACGTGGAGGCAAATGACGCAGTCTCGCACGTGGTGCCAACTCACGCCGTCTCGCACGTGGAGGCAAATGACGCAGTCTCGCACGTGGTGCCAACTAACGCCGTCTCGCACGTGGAGGCAAATGACGCAGTCTCGCACGTGGAGGCAAATGACGCAGTCTCGCACGTGGTGCCAACTAACGCCGTCTCGCACGTGGAGGCAAATGACGCAGTCTCGCACGTGGAGGCAAATGACGCAGTCTCGCACGTGGTGCCAACTAACGCCGTCTCGCACGTGGTGCCAACTAACGCCGTCTCGCACGTGGTGCCAACTAACGCCGTCTCGCACGTGGAGGCAAATGACGCAGTCTCGCACGTGGAGGCAAATGACGCAGTCTCGCACGTGGTGCCAACTAACGCCGTCTCGCACGTGGAGGCAAATGACGCAGTCTCGCACGTGGTGCCAACTAACGCCGTCTCGCACGTGGAGGCAAATGACGCAGTCTCGCACGTGGAGGCAAATGACGCAGTCTCGCACGTGGTGCCAACTAACGCCGTCTCGCACGTGGAGGCAAATGACGCAGTCTCGCACGTGGTGCCAACTAACGCCGTCTCGCACGTGGAGGCAAATGACGCAGTCTCGCACGTGGAGGCAAAGGACGCAGTCTCGCACGTGGAGGAAAATGAAGCAGTCTCGCACGTGGAGGCAAATGAAGCAGTCTCGCACGTGGAGGCAAATGAAGCAGTCTCGCACGTGGAGGCAAATGAAGCAGTCTCGCACGTGGAGGCAAATGACGCAGTCTCGCACGTGGAGGCAAATGACGCAGTCTCGCACGTGGAGGCAAATGACGCAGTCTCGCACGTGGAGGCAAATGAAGCAGTCTCGCACGTGGAGGCAAATGACGCAGTCTCGCACGTGGAGGCAAATGACGCAGTCTCGCACGTGGAGGCAAATGAAGCAGTCGCGCACGCGGAAGCAACTAACGTAGTCTCGCACGTGGAGCCAATGACGCAGTCTCGTACGTGGAGGCAAATGAAGCACTCGCGCACGTGGAGGCAAATGAAGCACTCGCGCACGTGGAGGCAACTAACGTAGTCTCGCACGTGGAGCCAATGACGCAGTCTCGCACGTGGAGGCAAATGAAGCACTCGCGCACGTGGAGGCAACTAACGTAGTCTCGCACGTGGAGCCAATGACGCAGTCTCGTACGTGGAGGCAAATGACGATGTCTCGCACGTGGAGGCAAATGAAGCAGTCGCGCACGTGGAGGCAACTAACGCAGTCTCGCACGTGGAGGCAAATGACGCAGTCTCGCAGGCCCAGCGTCTGTCCTTCACATCATATGAGATGATCTGAGTGCTCACAATCATTATAGCTGTCTAGGCTCGGTGGTATAGCTTGACAGTCTCACATGAGTACAAAACGAGTGAGAACAAATGAGCTAGACAGTTATTCTCTCATTGCAACATTTTTCAAAAGTGCAGCATCACGACTTGCAAGGTAAAACGTTTCAGGGCTAAATGTTCCAAGTTAATTCATTTTGGTGTTATGCAAGTTTAGTGAAGGATTACTGCGGCACGATTTGAAGCTCTAACTTTTCTGTTCTTCCGTGGAAAGCCTTGAGCGCTATTCCAGGCTTGGTGGTGACCCATGAAACGTATCTATGGTTAGTCGATGATAATTGGGCATTCGAGTTGGTGAGAGTTGAAATCCTGCGAATCTAAACTTCTATAGAAAATGTTCCCGGCGTCTAAATTCTGACACCTGTTAAAATAAATGGAATGAAACTCTTTGGCCGAAGTCACGCGAGTTTGCAGGGCTCTATGACCGCGACTGCAGCGAAGTTTGCCAATGATCTCCCTGGAGTGACAATCAGTTGGACCAACACCGCAATTGGAAGGGGTCTCCAGTATGGCCGGGCCCGTGGTTGGGATCAAACAAGCCTTCATTCCGAGGGCAGCATGATTTTGTCCTGTTGGGAAGACTCTCTCGTTACCAAGATTATCGATAATTGGCAATACCATTCTAGCGGCTTTTGCCAAACAGTCTGCAGTGTGGCACTTGCGACAAATTGCCTGTCTCTCTTTGTTGGCTGTAGGTTTCTGGCCTCATTTAATTTTTTTTCATCATGATGTGCTTTCGAAACACGACAAATATTTAAGACTTCGTGCTTTTGTCAATATCAAAATAACTTGTGCAAAATTTAAGGTTCTAGAAAGTTTAAATAAATTAACGACGAATAACGATTTGAAAGTTGAAACTATGTTAAGCTAGAGAGCAAGCTGTGCAGGTCGTTTTCGAGATGTTTGAAAAAAAAGATATTGCTGTGTGTGTTTTTCTACCATCGCTTGAAATGTGGAAATTATTCAAAACGCTAACATTAACAGTCACTTCAAGGAGGAAAAGAAAAAAAAGAATGTCTTTCACTTTGCAGTCACATTATTATGTCTGTAATTGTGTTCCTTATCTAAATTCCTCGAGTTATTTCAGTGTGTGTCATAATGTTTTGCTGTCATGGGGTAGAAATTGATGTCTGATAATCAATTATAGAGAAAAATGAAGTTCAGGGAATTCCACAAAATACGTATTGAGATGATAAATTACCATATTTTTATTTATTTCTTTATCTTTCTCATCTGCTTTCCTTAGCATAAAATTTAAATTCCGAGGGGAATAGTTTTCAGACTTGAAATTTGTTTCACGGCGATTTATAAGAGCCTCAGAAGTGCGTGTTTACTTCATTTGCAAAAGCTGGGCATCAACATCCGTGCGTAGGTTGAGGCTCGTGCCGTAAAGATACTTATAAATATTTCTGTTGATGAGTCGTGATAGTTTTTGCTTAGCTCAAAAGCATGATCTCGCTATAGGGAAAAGTTAATATGATTATATTTAATGAAAGATTCTAAATTGTTTACTTCTCTGTTCTACTCGATACTACAGAACTATCTGATTTTCTGGATGCGAGTTTATGGTTTAGTAGCTGGAAATCAATGATAACTTTTTGCGTGAGATGTTAAAAGAAGTAGTTTTGCGAGTTATGATATAGCAAGTAAAAAATTATGGTAAAATGGTACCTTATACGAGAACTGAGTTACGGAACAATAAAAATAATGCATTCTCTCCAGAATTATTTATTTTTCGTTCGCATGACTCCTCCCATTTGTCTATTAATCTGGATGCCGATCGGAACCAGCATCGCTCACTCACTTCAGTTTAAGCATTTCGAGACTGAGAAATGCAGTCGATTTTGAGCGTTATTAGCTCGTTAGGACAGAGCACATCAGAATGTGAAAAAGGCCGCGATTCATAGATTGCTTCCTTGATTGAAATTTCTGACCGCTGGCCTTAAGGTCTTCACCTTAGCTGCCCAGATACATTTTTTTTAAAGCGACGATTTATTTCTAAGTCGTGTGATTAATAGAAATGTAGTAATGTATGAGTTGTGTATTCTGGTTAGTATTTGTATTATTTGTTTAAATTCCTTTGGCAGAACGCATGTATTTTTTCAACGTAAAATTGATACGCAGGTAAGAAGAGAATCTCAATCGTCTGAAAATTATAATTTTCAAACTTTAACGTATAATATTGTTCAATTAATAAGATGTGGGGTACCATCATGCTATATGGAGGGAATCAGAAAACTTGTTGCTGCCTCAGCGCGTCACCGCATGATCTCGCCAGCTCTTCTTAGCGTCACAAAATGTTTCGCTCATCTTGACTATAGTTTCACCGAGCAAAATGTTTGCTAAAAAGTATACTGTTCATACTTTTTGAGCCTCAAGTTCGGTATCCGATGTCAATTTTGCGGCTGATAAAGCCCATTATCCTCCGTAGACGCTGGAGGCTGATATTCTGTCTTCATGCTCAGGTTTGCTCAAGCTCGTTAAAAATTTCCTGATTTATTTAAATTTTCCTGATTTAAATACATTTTTCAGAATATATCATAAGATTACTGAATGTTGAGTACTAAGAAACTGTTATAAAAATTGCATATCGTCTTTCAAAGTACTCTGCCTTGTTTCATCTTTAGATCCGCTCGTAACATAATCTTCAGTGTGATTATGAGCGAATGGTACGGAAATGCTTTATCAAAATGTATTGCTCCAAACCAAGAAATAACAAGAAATACAATATGTTGAGGCTTTTTTAAAAAGTAGACCGAAAAGTCCTCCGGCGCGTTAAAGGGTTAGCAGGGGAAAATTCCTCTTGGATATAAACAGACAATAGTGACTGCTCATATCCAAGAGGAATTTTCCCCTGCTAACCCTCTAACGCGCCGGAGGACTTTTCGGTCTACTTTTTAAAAAAGCCTCAACATATTGTATTTCTTGTTAAATTTGGTCCCTAGTGTGTTCTTTGGAGTTCACTGCCGTGTGGCAGCTCTTTCTCTTTCTAATGTCGGTCACTACCTGATGCCTGAATAAGTCTAATCATGAGGTATATAAACAGTAACATGATTAGAAAATGCTGACGTGAAAGAGTTAAGATTCACAAAGTCGTTACTACTTTAGAATCGGGAAGATCGGAACTTCATTTCATTCCGAATCATCCTATTTCTCGAACGTGGGTTTTAAAAGCATGAACGTATGCAAAGAATAACTTGTAATAGCTTGAAAACATTGCTTCCAATTTTGAAAATATTTCCTGACGACTTTATTATTTAAGCTAAGCTTTTAACATATTGATTGCGCCATCATAATGTTTGAAACAATTGTTGTCATAATGTTAGAAACAATGCTTCTATACGAATGTCACCCATCTTGCCGCCTCAAATTCGTGATTTTTTACGCAAACTTCAATAACCTTTCATAAATTGACTAGTGTTGCCGCAGTTCTTAATTTTGGTTTAGGTTAAGAAGTAGAACACCTGTGTCCGTGATAAGCACGGATTATTTGATCGTTTGTTTTTGCTAGAGTGACTTATAAGATTGTGCCTACATTTTTGTGGTTATTCGATAGGTTCATTTACTGTTATATTTGATTTGAACTGCGACTTTAAATAGTCTAAAATGATTTATGATGTTAGGTTTTACGAGTGTAGGAACCAAGTTAATTGAATTAGTTTACTCATTTATATTTCTTTTGTTTGCAGAATAAATCCATATTATTTTCAACCCGTAGCCGTTCAGTATCGCCGTTTATTATAACTACTATAGCCGTTCACTGTAGCCATTCTCCGAAACTACTGTAACCGTTCTGGAGCTGTTCTCTCATTCTACTACCAATTACTGTTACCTGTTTCACTGTGATGTCGACCAGCAGAAAACAAAACTGTGAATTAAATGACTATTGTTTAAGCCTGATTGTGCTCATGTTGATTTTGTGTTCAGTAAAATATAGTGGTAACGAATAACCAACGCCGGTGATGCCAACCGAAGGTGTGTGGCGCCATCAACTAGCATTGAAGTAATTTCCATCTACAGCTCAAAATCACATGAAATAATACGGAAATTACTGGAATTGAGTTTATGTATCTTTTAAAAGACAAGCTGCACTGACGTTTGTATCATAGTTGTCGACGCGAATGGTCTGTAGTTACGCCCAAAGTTCGAGAGCCCATGTGATATTTATATCCATTACGTTCTTTGTCAAATATCGGCGGAATGGCTTTTTTTTAATTAAAGGTATCCATTTTCAAAATATCGTCTTGAACAGTATAAACTATAACAACGATTCACTACCCTTACTGGAATATGATGAGTACAACGTATATACATCGAATGCATGATAGGCCTCACATCCATATGTTATATCGGACCTGATGGTGCACATGGGGTCATCAAACTTTTCAGGAGAAGATAGTTGATGCCTTGGTAAAAAAGGTGCCGTTATGCTAAAGCAACTCTCAGAAGTTAACAACTTGACTTCTCTCATGAAACAAATTTAATATTTAGACAGTTGCTCTGCGCATTAAGTTTATCAACTTATTTGCGCACATTTGTGCTGGAAATATTCTTCCCGCTGCGTTTATGAGACTACTGTGCTTAAAATAAAATAGTTAAAACGCCAAAAATTTTCACGTCTAATCGTATGAGCAAAACAGAAAATCTCAGTTTAGAAAAAATGAATTAACGTTAAAATCATTTTCGCCTTAGTGCTGTTGTAACGCTAAGGCCCTGGCGCTATGCAGCTATCATCTAAAAAGGCTGTTTGTAATCGGCGCATCTGTTCTATTGCAAAGAATATTTTTTAATTATTCATGGTAGGAATTGGGATAGGTTCATGGTGAAAATACTGAGTTTGTTGAGGTGCAGTGACTTGATAAATTTGGGCCTGATTCTCCCGCTTGCTCTTGACTTCAGTGCTGCTGGTGGGAACGATTGCAACTGAGAAATTCTGTTCTACCTCTACCGTTGATTGAAGTGCAAAGGTCGTGCCCGACCTCGATATTGAACGCGGCTTGAGTAATTATTTTGCTTCAGTGAACCCAGGCTCCTGTTTTCCTGAGGAGCATCCCACGAAACTGTCTCGGGCTAGCGCGCACAAGTGCGAGAGCCTAGGTTTTGCGTGTAATTTGCCCCTTGTTCTGAGGCTGTGTTTCTCTAAATTGAATGCAATCTCCATTTCTTCATTCCTTCTTGGGCTTTTTGTGTAATTAATGAAAGTATATAAATGTTTTAAAATTGAATACATTACCTACATATATCAAGAAAGTGGAAGTACTTCAGCTCTCATTAGCAAAGCTCTAGGCTTCGAATTTTATCAAAGACGACTTTTGCCAGTGGAGAAAACTATGTATAAAAGTTCATTTTCATTGAAAATTAATTGTACTCATGATCCTCCATTTTTATACAGCGAGAAAATTTGGATGGAATGAATTAGTATCAAACATCAGTATGAAGACATAATTCTGACTGTTGAATAGGTGGTTTAATTATGCTCGTATGGATCAGGGTTATTAAGAACAGAGCTAATCTGCGATCATCTGGCGGTATAGTGACTAACTACTTCGATATTCATAACCATTCATAATAAAAAATGCAGAACTATTATACACGTTATGCAATATTACGGTGCAAATTTATTTGTTTTGCATTCTTCATATTTGAAGTAATGTTAATGCTATAAATAGCAGTGGTATATCACGAAAGTGGAACTGTTCTGTACTTCACATAACTTCCATGTTTCAAATGAGTTTCTAAGCTTATAAATGCTCGTCTGCTCAGAGCTGCATTTTGCGAGAGCTTTTAGCCAAACTACCCGAGGCTCTGCGTGCGCTGCAGGTCGCGAGTTGTGTTTGGTTAGGCATTCTGCTCGACAGCAGCGTGCGTTGCAGGTAGGAAACTAAATTACAAATTGTATGCATTAGCTGCGCTATGAATCTGAATCCCGAGAGTCATTACTGGAACTCTTTTGCGATAGCATACACTGTTTAAATTTCGCGTGAAATTTTTCGCTCTGACTGAACTATTTCGAAATTTTTCTTGAAAATATGCAATTACATAAAGTAATAAATTTCAGTTGGAGTATATTTCGCAGTAACACAAAAGCCCTACTTATTTATCAATTTTACTTCGTGCCTGAAAATTACCTCAACATTGGTTATTAATATGTACAAATTATCAAAATAATTTCATCTACTGTACGTCGTTAGAAGGTATTCGTAAACTGGGAGTTAGTCTCACATTCCCATCAAATTTTGTAGATTACATGTGTCGTGATCATAAATGATATGTCGTAAACCCTAATAGTCATGCTTTTATTGCAGGAATTAAATAAAAGGAGAACAGAATGATGCAATACATAAGATCGTTGAAGGGCTACCTGCCTCAGCGAGCCCTAGTCCCACACACGTGGGCGAGTTCGACAGTGTCCCCAGCGAAATTATCTCTCCGTATCCATGGCTCTGGAATGTCGAAGCCCGTTTTTTATGGCTTCTGAACTCAGACAGGCCATTTTTTTGCTGCTTGTTGCTCTTAATGACTCAATTACTGGGCAACCCGCGGTGAGCCTTTGGCCTCTGGTACATCCTGGACACCGCTAGCCTTTTGAATACACAATGGAACCACATAAAGGCCTGTATAGCGAGTCATGTCTCGTGGATATCAAGGGGTTGAGTTTGAGCACGGAGGTTTATAAATAGTCACAGCCTGATGAATCATTAATTAATTCACAGGGTAACAGCCAAAAAATCGTCAGGGGTTTCTCAGCAGATTTAGACTAATTATGGTATTCTGAGTCCGAATATCACATCGATTTTGCTCTGTCAGGTCAACTTTTTGAGATACAGCGCGTATCACTTTCTTCTGTAGAAGGCATCAGGACTACATGGGCTACTTCTGCCAGGAAGAAGGCCTCGTGTACTACCGAGTTGTCGCCGGTCTTTTTGATAAACTCGGCGCTCCTCAATACGATCCTAGAGATTGGCGACTCTTCATTGACAGCTGATGATCCGCAGAAATTTAGTATTTTACGAAAAACCGATTTTTTTAAATTTCTGTAGCAAAAAATCCTGACCTGATTGAGCAAAACCAAGGTTATTTTCGGACTCAGAGCATCAAAATTAGTCTAATTCAGTTGGAAAACCCTGGACGATTTTCAAAACAAATTTTTTTGTAATTAATAATTAATTATTATTTAAATGCTCATGGTATCATATTGTGAAGGCGACCTCATTTTCATTACTCATTGCTAGTTATATGTTTCAAAATTCATGCTCTAGGCGCTGTATAAATATCTTTTCAACATTTATGAATTTCTTTCCATACGCATGATTTAAGCAAATGATTATGTCTATTTTTATTAGCTCTTTCAATGATTGCTGGGATTCGTTTAAACTAGTTTTTTCTAGAACAGTCGTATAAACAGTAACCTGTGATGCTTTAAAAATCAATAACCAATCTTTTGAAAAAGAGCGAATGAAGCATTTCATTGGTTGTAATTTATTTTCAGTGTCCGAGTAATGTTCATCGCAGTTCAATCGAGTGATTGATCGGCAAAGATAGCTCAAAAGCGCTTCTCGTTCCGCTTTCTGTCTCCTCCATTATTTTATTAATCTGTGCAGGGCAATCAGTGACTTGTTAGCTGACAGCAATGGCGGCTCTCAATAATGAAAGAAAGACATTTGAAAGCATAATAATTCTTGTGAAAAAAGCGTGGTCGCAGGTGACGCCTAATGGCTGTTACAGTTCATTGAAAATGATCGGTTGAGTTGGAAGTGGCTAGGGAGAGAACTATTATCTCTCTTTAATTTAGTTCTCTATAAACCCTCGGTCTCCATGTTGGAGTTATACAGCAAACCAAAGCGACAAATGAGATAAAGTGTATCAATTATGACAATATATTTATAAACATCATAAGTAGTATAAAGTCTCGTGAATTTTCCCATAGCATGTAGTAAATAATGAAACTGTGATGACACTACTGAACGAATTTTTAAGATTAATGCCGAAGTCATTCGAAATACTTTGACACTTTATTTGCATAAATGATCTAGCAATTCAACGAGCTGATGGAACAATTTAAACGTATCTCTTAAGCTGCACTTGACCCTTCTGGAACATCATTAGTTCTTTCGCCATTTCATTATGTATAATTAACTCGAGATTTGAAACAGTGTCTCGAACATATGAAAAAGTTTCATATGATGTGTTATTGATTTTCTGCTTTTTATGAAGGCTCCGACTTCAACAAGTAGCTCTCATTCCCATTGGATCAAGTGGTTTTGCAATAAATTACTTTAAGCTGCACATTCTCCTTGATGAAGCGGTATTCTAGAGTCTGCCCTTTGTTCCGAACAATGGCAATATAAAGACTTGACTCTTAAATGGCAGTAGCGTCTGGTAGCGATTCATTGGGACGTGGACGATATCCTACCTACTTCTTTTGTGAACCTGCCAGTCTGGTTACGGTTCCGTGACGACGCTTTACGCTTTGTCAGAAGCGGAATTAACTGTCAGGTTAGTGCGCCTACCTTGGAAAATTCATTGGCCATTTTGAGTAGTTTATCAGGGCTAAGCGACGCGTATGTGGTTACCGCTCAGGCCGTCACAGACTTAAAATATAAAGCTGAGCGAACACCGAGAGAGATTTGTATGTTTATCACGAGCGTGTGGGCTTTGTTGAGTTGACGCTAACTGCCTTCCCTCTAGCTCACTTCGCTGGCGTTCTGGGAGCGGCTGAAGAATGTTTCAATTTCTTTCCATTGAACCGCGTATTGAAAAAATCCCAGAATCAATGCGGGATAATGAAAATCTGTGTAGTAAACGTACAAATGTTGTTACACCCACTCATTACAATTCTCTTTTTTATTCAATGCGTTTTGTGCTTCATTTGCAAAAAAAATGATAATATCCTCTGGTGTTTTTGGTTTAATTTTTTGCTGGTAACATTTCTTTTCTTCTTAGAAACAACAACCATGAGCAGATCCGCTGCCAACAGCGCCTCGCTTTAAGCCCTCCATTGTCATGGCTACCGCAACACAAAGCCCGTCTGGCGTTGGCAAGGAAAAGGTCGATTTTTTCTGACTGCTCTTCAGACCTGCTTAATGAAATCTTCTGAGCTTGAATGCGTTCAGGATGAATTGACTACTCTTGAGCAAGTATTTCAGTATGAAGAGACGTTCTCAGACAAATCTCACAGTTACAGTGCCACAGTTGAGAGAAATGGTTTAATATTTCACCAAAACTCCCGTAGGGTGTTATAGATCTTTGAAATACAAGTAAACCCATATTACAGCGCTAGAATGTCAACTTGAAAATTTTATCTATGACGAGAAGTTCATCTCAAAACAAACAAACTTTGTTCATTGATTGTGAGAGAACGATATTTTTGTAATAAAATACGATAATTTATTAAAAATAATGGTGTCCAATTATGGATGAAGCAAATTTTCATTATACTTAAGTCAATAAAAGAGTTCATACCTAACAATGTTTTCAATTGAGCCTGTAATGTGAGCGAAAATAATTTAATTTAATTATTTAATTTCCAGTAGTTTCTCACCGAAAGTGACAGAAATACGTTAGTAGAAATGCTAGCTTCCCGTGAAATTCCTCAGATTTTCTACAAGATTATCGATTATCGTTATGATTATAGTGAAGCGTAGCGTACGATAATAATTTTCGTTTGGATTGTTTAACTTAGATTTGCACGAAATCGAAGTACGTTGTCAATGGTCAAAATTTGTCGAAAGTTGGTTTTGCATATCAAAGATAAGACAGGGTAGCTCACGCACCAGATTTGCCATCTTGACACCAGGCTTGACTCTTTGCTCAGAGCGCAGCCTCGAGCTACGGTTGGGAACGTCGGGCTCGATGCCTCCGTGCCGAGCTCGACTTCTTCATTTCTTCGACAATGTGTTATGTCGTATTTATGCTTCCGGCGAGTCACTATGACACGAGTGTTTCGAACGATATGTATGTTAGCATTGCTTGCTCTCTGCATACGGTAAAGGCTTTAAAAATCCTCTGAAAATGGTCCTTCGCATAGAAAATTGCATATTAAAAAAAACATGATTCGTAGAGCTTATTGTTATTTTCCAAGCAAATAGAGCTTTTTGTTACAACAAAGAAAAAAAATGTTATCTGATTTATTTTATAGTACTGTTACCTGAATCGGGCAGTCGTCTACATAAAATTTTCTTGGGTTTTCTTTGAAAGTTGAGTTTCAATACAGACGAACATTGAGTTAAGAACTGCTGGCAGCACTCTCTATGAGTTATGACACACCTAATTATCGTCAAATTGTTTGCTAACTAAGTCTGTAATTTAACGATGAGGCTAATTTTTTTGTAGTACACTATTTCCCATTAGTTTGATGTATGTACTATTCAAACGAATTGTGGTCATTGTATTTTTCAACATATATTCAGATTAAAAAACTAGCCAAGTATGTACAATGATCCGTATATGACTAGATAAAAGTTTGTGCGGAAATAAAGCAGCATACGAATCTTTCCTCTAGTCGATCATGTACATCATGTACCTTTGAAGCACGAAAGGCGGTGGTGTGCGCGCTGGCGGCAGGTAGACGAGGTTGCGCTTCCTGCGGCGGGCTGCCAGGGCACCGCTGCTGCGGCGAGCAACTGCCACTCGGTGTCTGACTGTCATCGGCCTCGCGGCGAATGAACGGCTACAAAACTGCCTCCACCGGAAATGCGCATCTCAATCATATTAATCATGCCTTGCACTCATGGGACGGCATCTCAACTCAACAACGATATTTATTGAGTGCTGAGGATAATGCTTACCTACAATATTACATTACTGATTTTTTGCCAGGGATTCTAGTGCTACAGCTCTTTCGCGGAACTTTGTACTTCTAACTTCTCGAAATTAAACTGAGAAATTGTTGTCATTAACATCAAAACAAACTGCCAATAAGATTGCAGTGCACAAAAAAGTTTCAGTGTGATGGTATGCTTTCGGTGATTTCGTGAGGTCTTTTATCACGAAATGGAGCAAAAAAATTTGAAAAATGAGTTTTTTGGTTGAGTAAGGAATTGTTTACGAACTTGATCAGCTTAAATGTACAAATTGCTCAAAGAATAAGCTAATTTTTGTTGATCTTGTGCCCATAAGAGGAATAATATAGCTAATTTGGTTCTAGGACAATTCGATGTATACAGCTGCTCCAGTCGGACAAATCCCCCCGTAAGACAAATGTTGGAGGGGTTCACTAGTTTCCACCTAACCTAGCCAACCAACCTAACCTATGTCCTTGCTTTTCCTAACCCAGTTTAACATATTAATTTGAAATTTCATTATTGGAATACTGTAATTCTATCCTTTTTCAACAAAGGTGTTTATTTGTCATAAACGCATTATTAGTTTCGTTCTGGCTGTTTAGAATTTGAGTTGCCTAAATTGTTTTCATGAAATATTTGCTAGGCTCTAATTTGAATAATGTTATTTGAATTATCCTGGACAATCGGACACAATAGCGAGAGAAGCATTTGTCCTACGTAGCAGTTCGCTGGGGCAATCGTCCGACCAGCAGGTGTCCGGGTAATACTCACATTAATTGTTTATTCGTGTTTTTTTTCAAGGTTTGGTTTAAAATCATTTGATTTTTTCCTAATGCAGCTTTATGTATCAGTTACACCAGAAAACTTTGTCACGTCGGACTAGTTTAAGTGACAGCGAAGTACTACTTTTCAATCAATTTCTCAAATTAAATGTTGTTTACAAAATAATATTTACGAGAGAGCTTCCGGTTGTGCAACTTCTGAGGGTTCGACAGTCTGCCAGAACCAAAATTTCAGTGTTCTATAGGACAAGGGCGTAGTGCTCATGTCTTCACTTTCTCTGATTTTTTATACGTGCTTCTTGAGTTACGTGTTTGAGACATCAATTCTCATTGGGCAAAATTTAGAAAATAGTAAAGAGTAAAAATCGTAGGTATTACGCAACTTGTTACTAATAGTAAATTTTTTACTCCTTTGTTATAACATTATCAATCAAAATCAATAAATATTCTTGCGAGTGGTATTAACTCTTCTATTCTACTGAGTTATTCACTGCTGAAATTTTGTATTTTTCTTTTATTCCTCCACATGATGCAGTCACGTTATGAACACATGAGAAAATTTTGTAATATACTGGCTTGTACATGGCCAGGTGGTGGCTTAGTATAGGAGACATGCCGTCAAGCCCCAAATTTACTGGTATATTCCTACAGCTAGACGCATTCAACCAATCCATCTCAATATTGTTTGCTCGATCTTTTTGGGTAAAAAGGCAAGATAATTTTCATCATTCGTCTCGATGGTCGATAGTGTAACATTTATGTTCAACACAACTAAGTTAACCTGAGAAACACAATTTAGAAACTTCTGAAAATTGTACGTAAAAAATTTTACGCCTGAAAGACTTGAAAAAAGTTTTAAGTCCATCACGAAGTTATTCATTTCTTTAAGCATCAAATCAAGTTTTATTAGAATAATATTGCGCCGTCGCAAATAGTGGGTGGAATGATTAAAAAATTGTTTGACTGTTGTCTGGCTACAACTGCGAGTTTTAAGAATAGTCTCTTATTCTTTAAAATATTTACTTCCATGAACTTTTCCTTGTCTTTTGTTGTATAACGTGCGTTATGCTCGAGATAATTGTGTTATTCCTCAAAATGAAGGGAACAACTACGAAAATTAAATCTACAGATAAAATTTAGGGCTATGTCTGAAGGATGAATGTTTTCCGCCAATTTATGCTCAAAAATTGCATGGAAACGTAAGTTCATAGGCGATATTTTGATTAGTTATGATACTGAATACTTCGTTTCTAGCCCTCATAAGTGTTCTTTGTTCGCACTCTCGGCCACACAATTGAGTTTGCTCATCGTTTGAAATATCTAAATTCAGGGTGCATACGTTGGGCGTCTTTTCCTCCGCTGCTTCCCTGTAAATAACGCTTTGATATTGCTCAATAAATTAAATAATTAACATGAAATCCCAATTTGTATATTAAACACGAGGTGAAACTTTTCTGGACTGAAGCATGGAAGTTCAAAATCTTCTTTTGAAACCCACGCCTTACGTTGTGCGCTCTTACATACTGAATACGTTCGTTGTGCGCTCCCTGCAGGAGAGATCCCAAGCATTTTCAGCATGGTTGTAACACCCGAAATTACTGGGAGCTTCTATCGCCACCAAGAAGACCCTCGGATTTCTTTTATACGAGATAGTGTATAGCGAGGGTGGTCCGCCGAAGCTTTTAGAGCTATTGGAATGTAGTGGCGCCTATTGGAGGCGCTACAACATTGAAGGACTTCCCGCGACGATGCGTGAGTGCGAGCAGGGGCGAAGGGAGCTCTTTTTGTTCTGCTGCCGCTGTTGAGCTCTGTGGCTGCAGAAGAAATGAGTTAGACGAGCGAACAAGTGTCTGAGGGCATGTAAACATTGTGTTGGAGGCCTCCTTTGTACATACCATGAAGAACTAAATCAATTTATGTCATTAGTCATCATGTTTACTGCAGGGTTCGTCTCTGTTATGGCTGACTGTTGGCTCTTGGTTGTAGGAATACTTATTTATAAAATTAAGTTTTAGAACCATGCAACAATTTCATTGAAGTGGTGTGCAGTTACTTCACTCCTATTGCACGTATTTTATTCAACTACTCTTGGCTAGGTATGTTATAAGGAAAATTTTTCACCGATGGTAGAGTGAGCAAATCTTTGGTATAGTACTCACTTAAAGAAATAACTTGAAATTAGATCTAGTCGCTCGAGGGCGGGGCTCAAAGTACATGTCAAGCCACTCCTGACTGTGAGCCAACAGACCCCTGAAGGCGAGGCCTTGCTAAGCAGCCAAGCGTCCCAGAAATGATAGACAAAGGCGACCAAAGCCCTTCCAGAGCAAACAAATGCTTTGAGTGACATACACTTCATTAGGACGTGTGCGCCAGTATTACACATTTTTGATAGAAGATAATTTTGTTTTTGAATTGAAGTTTCCACTTTTTAATTTCGGCGTTCCTATGCTTACTGAAAAGTATTGCTCATCCAGACTATTGACCAGAACGTAAGATAAATGTTCCCAGAATAATTGACCTTCGGTAACTTGCGTGAGACTATGCCCACTTCCAGCTTTAATCAACGTTTTCTTCATAATTATTTTCAAAGGGTATGAAATACCTTTCGTAAGGTATGAAAAGTATCATTGTTTATGAAAGGCGCAATTACTTTCGAACGGTTGTGCTACCGAAACTCTGATATTGCAAGTGAGTTGTAAAAGTTGTTTTATCAAACCGTGAGCTCAACTGTTCATTCAAACACAGAAACAATTCTGAAGCTTTCATTGCATTCCAGGCTCTCTAAAGGCTCTTTGGTCACAGTAATTCATAGAACAGTCTGAAAGAGCCAGCGTTCATCCTTGGTTCTTTTGAAAGAGTGCTAGCTGAACTCAATACATTAACCATGAGGGCTTTTTGAAGCCTTAATGCACTGTTTGTTCGGTACTCCATCTGCCCGATCACTCTGCCGCATGTGTTTGCTTAACCCTTCGATAGATGACCGTAACACAGAGAGGGCGAGTGAAGCAACTCCATCGGCAGCTGCGGTAAACCTCTTGTCCTATTCTCGCTCCAGAGCTATTGTCAGGCTCCGCTGGACTTCTTCCCTTAGATGCCACTGATTCCAGGGGATCTGCATTCTTCTGTCCGAGTAATTTATGGGAATTCTCGTGTGAGGATTTTGTGGGATGTATGAGTTTATTGCATTGAAAGAGTAAATTAAATGATAGTTTGCATTATTGTATGAATTCCATGTGAAATTCTTCTGCCTTTAAAAAACACAAGTGTTTGAGGGGCACGAGAAACATGTTCAGCTTTTGAGAACAACATCAGACTAGCAAGTTAAACTGGTTTTACACCACCATTTTCTAGGGTGTTTATTTCTGAAAAACACTGATCCGGACTTTGCCTATTTTAAATATATTTAAAACAGGCGAGCTGGTCCAATCCAAAATTTCCTAGACTTTGTTTTTCAACTCTATGTCATATGAATCTCATACTGCATTCAAGTCAGACACGAATGTAAGAAATAAGTCATTTTCCAGAATATCTGTCCACTCTGTTCTCTTGAATTGAGTGTACGTTTGGTCATTTCTTGGAAGCCTCAAAGATTTCTTCCCAGCAGCTCATCCCCTGTCAACTTTTTGCTTCCATTCTCCCTTCCTGCCACGCGTGACCCTGTGCGCTGGCAGCAGCCGCTTCTGATCAATTGGTTTCTTGTGTTGTTCTCATTTCTCTGTCCGCTTTTATTAATTCCTTCATGTGATATGGAAATTTAGCTAAACTTTGAATGCATGCTTGCAAAACTAAGCGAACTGTAGTATTTAACAGTGAGGCTAAATTGCCTCTAAGAAATAATGCGTTTTTTGGTTACTGTGTGAAAGCACGCTTGTTGGTTGGCTAACCGCGAGTTTATTTATCTACGTATATGTTATTAATGAATTCCCTGGCTATTTTGTGGGAAATGCTCGACAAGTATTCTGTCATTTTGCGTCGTGGAATAATTTACTTCAGCAGGCTTATTGTATTTTTAATGTTTCGATAGTTGTTATTTCTAGCAACAAAATAAGATAAACTGATCTGTAGTAACCTATAATGGGTGGTGCAGAGGAAACGCATGTTTTAAGAACCGCTAGTACTCGGCGACGGGAGGGGGTATTGACCTTGAACGAATGTTGGCAAACGGCCCATACAATGCCGTTTCAGTAGCAGGATGGTGCCACAGCTCACACGACGAGAGCATCCATGGAAGTGGTTCGACAAATGTTCCCAGGACATGTGATTTCAAAATTCGGTGATGTTCACTGGCCTCCTCGCTAACCCGACCTGTCGATATGTGACTTCTTTTTGTGGGAATATTTGAAATCAAAAGTGTACATCAACAAGCCTCGCACACTCGATGACCTTAAGAATTCCATTCGTCAGGAAATTGAAGCCGTGCCGAATGAAATGTTGGAGAGAGCCGTCCGTAATTTTCAGAAGTGGATCCGAATTTGTATCCAGCAAGAAGGACGTCATCTCAAAGACGTTATTTTCCGAACCTAAATATGGTATGTAATTTCAAAAACTGCATTGAAAAACCTATCTTTTAATACTTGTTTTTATTCTTTTCAACCCATTGTGTCACAGTAATTCAATATTTAAAAACATGCGTTTACTCTGCACCATAAGCTGAGGAAATAAGACCGTGTGTCATGAGATTCGTCGTACATTATTATACATTTTTGACGGGCCGTGTTCGCATCGGCTTCATCAACTCTCGAGAGATTGATTTTTATTTTATTTCTTACAGCCTTTCTTTCATTTCGCCTTCTTTCTTATTTAAAAACAGTGGGTGGACTAGTATAAATAGAGCGGCCGGCCGTTGTTTAATAGCTTAGTAAAATCGTTTCCAATTAAGTGAGAAGCAAATTAATTTGAAGAGCTGTTCTCCGGTTAAACGAAAAAAAGAGAGCCAAAAAACATACCAAACAAAGATTGTGTCAAAGCTGACACACTCCAACTTTTTCTGAATTCCATCGGAAGTTGCGTGGAAAACATCAATTAAGAGGTTCCATGCGGCAGTTGGAAACGAGGCAAAAGTTTTCTTGCTAACTACATAAAACGATTAACACATGCAGTTCTGGGTATGTGCGTTCGAGGTACGCGAAGCAGCTAAGCTCCGAAATATTTAGGAAGAAATTGTGAACCAGAATTTAGATATCTATTTAGTTGCTGTCGGAGGAGTACAACTCAAAACTCTTTTTCCAATGATGAAAATATTAACGTTCATTTATGTTTTCAATAAAGACCGATTGCATTTTGTCGCCGCGGTGTAGAAAAATTTAGAGGAATTCGGTGAACGCAGTGCAAGAATCACGGCATGTGTTCGAATGTTCACCGATTAATTCATAAATAAATATTTTAAAACTGTAACCCCAAACCGAAATTTTTTTCATCCATATCAGAGGAACTTCATTGAAATAACCCGCACAATATTAAGGATATACTTGCTGATACATCGCTTACGATAGCCACGCTGTTGTACGCCATTGATATTAACTTCGCTGTTCGACTCCTGACTTTTCATGTCATCTGAGGAATGCTGTTCGGTCTGGGAAGGGCGATGTTGCATTTACATTATTGCTCACTTATTAAATTATATTTTATACTCTCACTTCCCTATTGTTCCCAAGCTCGGCTCCATTTCAACAGGTCTATCAAAATAGCGTCGATGTTAGTTGCTTTGTTGTCCTGTGGAACACATGAGGCATCGTCATTCTTTCCTATATTTCAGTTTTGTCTGAGAATCGATGTTGAGAATTTCATTGCCGCTTAGCAAAGTATTGTCAGCATTACTGTATGATACACGTTTCCATTCACGTGAAAATAAAGTCAATACATTGATAAGCATATGAAAGATATTGTATGTTTAATTTCCTTGTTCATTTCAAGGAGCTCATGGAAATCTGAACTAGAAGAACACACTCCCCCAAATTTGTAGGTGTTCGTATAGTGCTTAACTTAATCTCTACCATAAATAATGCATAACATCAATGATTGTCCCATAAACTTCAGTACTATGTTCAAGCTCTTCTGTAAAGCATGCTTTACGCACCCAGAAAAAAGTCTCACATGGGCACAGACGTGCCCAGCTCTGCATTTGCGTATGAGCAGCGCACGCAGGGAGCCAATTTACGCGAACTCCTAGCAAAGCAAAGCGATAAATTATTGCCTATTGTTGGAAGTCCGAGCGCCCCTTCCAAGGCCAGCAAGATTCTTCGCAAAGTAATTCCAGCCCTCCCTGCAACACTTTGATAAAATGGCCGCTGTGCCTAGCCATGCCCTAAAATTCCAACATGGCTTGTTTCTTGTGTTTCAAAAATAAAACCGTGACTCCAGGAAAATAATTTCATGACATTCTATGAAGACTATTTTCAACGCTAATTACCGGTTCTTTACCTACTGGTGATAATTATTTTACCATGACTCTCTGTCCAACCGAGACATGATATTTTTGAGAGCAGGTTGAATTTATCTTTCGTCATCACATGGTGTAGTGGTAATATTACACGAGATAGGTTTGACAGGCTTTCAGCAAATCCAAGAGATTTGCTGAATGCTTGCAAACTATTTAAAATTACTTGCTATCGGATAACACGGGGAAGAGCGAACCTCGTGATTCGTATTTCTTCTTTTGGACGCGAAATCACTGAGGAGCGACCACCCGCACGCGTTGGCCACACAGCGCGGCATGGAGCTCGCCTGTCAAACTTGGAGCTCCGCCCACCCGAGCTGCCAGCAAGCCTGCCTACTGCCACAGGCTGTGTGGACGAAATCTTCAGTTTGCCACTTCTTCTAATAAAGGCATCTCTCAACCGGTTGCTGGAAGCCCACCATCGAAACACTTTTACATCTTGAAAATGAACTATGTTGTTTTAGACTTTTAATGATTGAGCAAAAAGTGTAAATGCACGCAGCTTACTATTCGTCGCTTCATGAATGTCATTGCTGTCATAACTAAAGCAGTTCTATGCAACGTGGGTAGCCGATCCTAGTTATTATTTGGAGTTGATTTAGTAGTTAATTAGATATGCGTGTACTGAAATATTTTCAGAAAGTTTGGTTTGATTTGCTCACACGCGTCTACAAATTTTTAGTTTGTGAGAACGGAATTGATAAATTTATTGGTCATAGATGAGGTCGAAACCTCTGAAAAAACTAACTGAAATACATGAGGGCCATAATATATTTAAAATAAAACTGTCCCACGCAATGTTCGAATAGTTGGGAATGGCAGAGGTCTCCTTGAAGTATATTTCTACCCGAACTGCGTGTAATCGTTATGAGAGAAAAATTGTCAAGGAGAAATTTTAAATGACTCCTAAGGAATTTTGTCCAAGGATATGACGTAATTGAATAAAAAAGTAAAAATATCGTATTGACTGCTCGACATCATTAACATTCAAGATTCTAGACCGCCGCATGCTCACTGATCTCTCAGGAAGAAACAAAAAACGGCTTACTAAACGTTGGTTCTGATTTATGTAAATAAACTCAAGAGCGTGAGAACTGTACTTTCATCGGTGTAACTTCCTCTGTCTAGAGATGGATCAACTGTTAAAATGATAACTGTGCTGTGAAAAATATGTTATTCTTGTTGATATCACGATCGTTTTCACTCGCCAATAACCAGCTTCGGAAACCAAATATTCTGACGTCTAAAAACATCTAAATTATATCTTCCTAATTTTCATTTTAGATAAAAATGGCCGTAAACTCAGCTTCGTAGGAAGAACACATACCATATAGCTTCTCTCTAAAAGCCAAAGGATGCTTCAAATTACCATTTCATTTTGCAACAGAACGGTGTACACCTGCTCCCTCTCGCTCAATACACATTAAAGAACGCACCTGGATATCCCAGTTGAAAATTAGCGCAGTTGCGCGGGAGAATTTTGGCAGTTTTTCGCAGTCATCGTAGTTTTAAGACGAATTACAGTAGTTCACCGCAGACCAAATGCATGGGAGCCAATTCGAATAGCGTTGTTTGGCAGACCTCAGCAGTAATTGTCTACAGTCGAATTGAAGCAGATAGTTCTCTGTTGGCCTTCGTCGTTCGCAGCAGTAAATGCCTCGGTCGAAAACAGGCAGTAACAGAAGTGCTTCCACCTATGGCGTGCCGTACATTTATTTCAGTTAGCCCTCAAGTTTTATATATATTATATTTCAACATCCTAACATTAGTCTGATTACCTAGTAAAATAGCACGAATATTTTACACGTTGTTTTACGTGCTTTTGTTGTGCAATGCAATTGTTTATGTTTGTACGCTTTATTTTTGCGAAAAGAAATAAATTACTGTATTTGTTGAACTGTGTTTGTCTATTTGAGGCGGGCGGTGAAGGTATTTCGTGCGACATACGGTAATAGAATAGTTAAAAGTATCCCTCAAGTTGATATGTTAGCGAGTGAGTTCGATGTGACTCCCTCGAATGAAGTTCTTCGGTGGACCTTAGTAGGGAAAACTAGTGTTGCGAAGTTTTCTCTTGAAGAAAGATATGTCGTAGATCGGCAAACTAGGAATATTCCTGAGATTTAATTTGTGGTTTGCAATTATCTATTGTTGACAGTCGATTTTTAAATGGTACAAGGATTTCAAAATTATGTAAGCCGCATAAAAACGTAGAGCAGTTCAAGGCAGTTCTAAGCAGACGTTCTCGCGAGTGCCGCCGACAGCCTCGGCAGAGATAGTCTGCCCTAAAGCGGACGTAGCGACCGCCGCACTGCGCTGCCACTGCGCTGCGACGCCACTAACCTCCGCCAAAAACGTCAAGGAACTGCCAAAAAACTGCACTGATTTTCAACTGGGATAGTGTCCGACGGTTTTCCCATGGTAGTGGATCTAGAAAATGTGACCGCTCGTCTTTTGTAATTGAACCCTGTGATCTCGGCCACTTTGTGAGTTTCTGCTCATGCTACTGTGGAAGCCTACCTGTGTTTGTGGTAGTGCTATTCATGCTTGTAAGCAAGTTTTTCGTCATGCATGGATTGAAAATGCAAAAATTATGTGTATTTCTGAATGAAAGTTCTTGTTCTTCTTCAGAGCGTTTAATTTGGCGATAAAAACGTTAAAAAATGCACAACGTGCAGTGTGATTTTCGATGATTCAAAACATATTCTATGCGTTGCGTTGATATTTAATTTTCACACCATGTCGAGAGATTTATCTTTAATTTTATCACAGAATCATAGTCTGTGCTTTTTATTAATAGCTTTCCTGTGTGATATCGTCATTATGGTAAAGGTTTGAACACAAAAAGTTCTCAAACTAGGCCAATGATCTAATCAAATTAGTTTGCTGAGGACTTATCATGTCTGCAATTTGTTTCAATGTTCAGGCTATCCTCAACTCGTTCCCGCCTGGGTAGATTTTAAAATTCACTTTAATGAAATGCTTTGACGTAATTAATGTCTCGTCGAATTTGTATAGTTATGTTCTCATTGCAGTTCACTGCCGAATGCTATAGTTTCGTGTTTTCTCCTCATTCTGATATCGAATACAACTATGTGCCGTACGCAGTCTGATCGATGGTGGTGGTGGCATAAAACGCAATATGAGAAAAAAATTCTAACTGTAAATTGTTCACCTCTTTGAAAACTGTCTCGTATTTTTTATAACGTCATGTTCTGCATATGGATACCATTAACCAGTCTTTTTATTCTTCGCAGACAGATACTGAAAAATTCTGCTGCTACATGAAGAACGGTTGTAAATTATGCTGGGGACATATATTTTGCACTTAATCGCATTGACTAAATTTTTTTATTTAGTTTAATTAGAGTAATCACTCATATTTTGAGCTTTATAATACATCGAAATTCATTCATCTACTTAGGAAATATTTCTCTGCAATTAGAACGTAATATACCAAACACTGTACTAAAAAGGAATACTCTAATATTTTTTCTAACAAAATGCAAAAAATCATCTATAACTTATTATAAGTTCCCTAGTGTGAATCTATGAAATCGTTAGAACGTATTCGTAGGTAATTCTAATTGCAAATGCTCGGTAAACAATTTGCAAATTATTTTTATATTGATGAATATAAGGTCAAGAGTTTCGTCCACTCGTCCTTTTTCAGTGAGCGACGAATTAGAATTTGCTATGGAGCGGCTGACGAGAGCTGGTGACGATGTCATGTTCTTTGTTGCAGCTGCAGCATTTCCATGGGGCGTGTGAGGACATTCTTTTCTTCGTATAGCGTTGAAATAATCTTCGTCGTGCAACATTCATTAACGCCCTGTGTGGGAGGGCACGTTGGCATTAGCCACGGACTGAGTATTCTTTCAAAATGTAATTCCGCCAAAAATTTGCTGCCCCGTTGATTTGTTTTACTGCTAATTATTTCATCAACTAAGATCTCATCCCGCACGAGACTCGTGAGAGCGTATAATACTATATTGTTTAGCATGAGAAGATGAAATGATCCGTTGCACTTTCGCAATTAGGTAAATAACATGTGTTGGAATTTGTTAAAAAAAATTTTACTCCGACTATTTTGAGGCTCCCTTCCGAGTCAATAGTTATGAGTTCAATTTGAATACTGATTTTGAATGTTCCCTGTCAAACCAGAGCTATGGCGAACTCAGCTAGCCCGAATGGCTGGGTAGCTAATGAGCAATATAGTTATAACGAAACAAAAATAATGTACATCAATTAGGTGCAAATATTTCAATCGTTAAATAAATACGCAATACCTTCCTGCAGAAAAGACTAAATGCGAGTACATTTTCACTTTAAAATTACAGTTGAAGTAAATTTTTCGTAGATCTAGTATCTCCAAACTAGAAGAGAATTCCCCTCGTTTGTTTGCAATTTAATGCATCTTCAGGGCGACAAGACCGGTTGCGCTCATGAGATGCGCTGCTCGGCTTAGGGGACTCATGCATCCAATCTAGAGTATTGGCTGCGTTTTGTTCGGCCGTCCTAAATCGGACTAGCGATCCACTCGCTCGGGACAATCTTTGTAAATCTGCCACCGATGCTTTTCCCATTGGCTGCTAAGCGATAAATTGAGTAGTTTTAGAGCGAGGCAATGATGGCTGTCTGCCTATTTGCCAAATCTGAGCTCAGGGTCTTCCCTTATCTCGATGTGAGGGTAATGGGACCACTTGCTTCCGCGCTAAACTAACTCCTTCTACATGTTCACTGGATAAATTATATTTGATGTAACCTTGTTTGAAAGACTACACTCTACACGAAAAACATTCTGTGCTGCAATCTAGTTTGAAAGAATATAATCTACAAATAAAAATTTGCTGCGCTGCAACCTAGTTTGAAAGAATACACTCAGCATTAAAATATACCGCGCTTTTAGCTGCACTTGCGATACATATAGCGGTCCCATGTTGAATTTTTTTAAGGCAATGAATTATACGAGCGGTCAAAAATTAGTCATTATTTATTTTTACACCTATTTCTGGTTTAATACTTTTCTATTATTTTTTTTATTCTGAAAAAATCTAATGCACAATAAGCTTTAAAAAAATAATTCATGTATAGACTCCACTATCTCAACATGATGTGAGATTTCCTTTTAGTTTGTTTCATCTAGTGAATTACTAACACAGAATTTTGTTTCTTCTACTGTGTTAATAAATATATACATCCGTTGTTTGCTTCTCATAGTAAATACGGTAACTATTTCAGGGAATTGATCTGATACTGTCGATTTGAAATAGTATGAATTAGAATATCGATGAATATTGTTTTTCAAAGTTTCATAAATGCGCGTTGGACAAATATTTCTTGATGCATGACGCAAATGCGATTTAGCTCGTAATTTTCTCGATTCAATAGATTACACTACTTTTTTCTGTCCAGTATATCGTTAGATTCCTCCGTAGTGCTTGTGTTGAGCAGATGCGCTGAAGGCAAAGTGAATGGATGATGTATTCGGGTGTCCATTTGTTCTCTAATTACTCTAATTTTGCTTTGCATCACAGTATTACAAACATGCCGCTTAGAGGTATCGGAAATATAAACTTTAGGTAAAACCAGTATTTCACACAGTACATTGCTATCATGTGTACTAAGTACATGAGCTTGACCGATCTAGTGCTATAAAAATTTAGATCGAACCATGAGTAAAAAATATTTTTGTTGTCTCTTGACATTATAATTCAATTTTGAACATTTTAATGAAAAAGTTCATGAAATATTACTGTAGATCTAATTTAGTAGAAGAATTTTGTTCTGCTGATAGACGATCATGACTGTGATACGCAGCAAGCCTTTCGACCAGAAGAGACTCCTATATAGGTTTCCAAGACGGAGTCCAAGTGCGTCAGGAGCGACGGCGTGAGGAGGTGGTCTTCCTCTGGGTGGTCCGGTGCGTGTGCCGTGCGTAATTGAGCCGTAACTTCACTGGTCTTCTGTCCTACAAAGAACTGGGTTGATTTTCCACACACTGGATCGATGCGTAGGTTGATTCTAACCAAGTTGAGGGTTTCACTTCAGAGTGACCTATCCGGAGATGAGTTTATCCCATTTCGTGATGCCAACGACCCAAATTGTATGGCTAGAACTAGCAACAAAGATTAGATTTTGGCACGACTTGAAAGTTTTTTCTGCTATATGGCGCTAGCGACCACCATCGTCGGCAGAATTCCGTCATCGTGTGCGACGGTGGGCCCATCACGGTCAACTGCTCTGCAATCATCAGTTTTACGCGTTATTCAGGGTTTCTGAAATTGGGATACGGTTGGTTGGCAATATGCTCGTTTTGCGCTGAAAAGAGCATGCGAAAAGAATATTTTTATTTCTAGTATTTGTGTCTAGATCATTTTTAGATTTTGGATCTCCATGCCGCACAATGATCTGAACTAAGATTTAGTAATAAATAACAAAACATATAAATATGTAAAAATTATCATAATTCCATAAGTTCTGATTTCTATGCGGTAAAGTACTGAAGATGCGGCCAACTGTTCATCTAAGTCAGAATGCCAAATTTAAGAAATTTTCATCGATTATATGATGACACGCGAAGAATTTCAATAAAAAATGTATCTCAAAGAGAATACGAGTATTTTGCAAATTCGTAACATCGAAAACTACGATTAACTACGATTCAAATGTAATGCCGCATTTCTCTTCCTTCCATACAATGTTGTGCAAAACATTAAGAATATTCGAGTACGTATCCGATAAACTACACGGAGACCGACTGTCCCATGCAAATAATTCATTAAGTACTTAGTGAGGTACGTATGAACAATCTAGTTAACCTTCTATTTCAAGACCTCCAAAGGCGCATGCAATGATGTTGGGCAGCGCATTCCGGGAGATAGAGTCGTGAGATCCATAAACGCAGTAAGATGCTTCGACCTCCAGCTTTTCGCCTATACAAGACAGTGTTCGAGAGGTCCATAAACTCGCGATTGAGTTGTGAGGTCAAGACGACTGGGAATGAGTGTGAGGTCCCGACGTTCGTGATTGAGTTGTGAGGTCCAGAAGCTCGATATTGAGTTGTGAGGTCCAGCTAGATGACTGGGATTAGTGCGAGGTCCAAACGCTCGTGATTGAGTTGCGAGATTTAGGCGACTGGAATTGGGTGTGAGGTCGAGACGCTCGTGATTGAGTTGTGAGATTTAGGGGACTGGAATTGGGTGTGAGGTCCAGACGCTCGTGATTGAGTTGTGAGATTTAGGCGACTGGAATTGGGTGTGAGGTCCAGACGCTCGTGATTGAGTTGTGAGATTTAGGCGACTGGAATTGGGTGTGAGGTCCAGACGCTCGTGATTGAGTTGTGAGATTTAGGCGACTGGAATTGGGTATGAGGTCCAGACGCTCGTGATTGAGTTGCGAGATTTAGGCGACTGGAATTGGATGTGAGGTCCAGACGCTCGTGATTGAGTTGCGAGATTTAGGCGACTGGAATTGGATGTGAGGTCCAGACGTTCGTGATTGAGTTGCGAGATTTAGGCGCTAACCACACCTCGACCTCCCGCACGCTGTCCGATACCAGACGGCGGTTGAGGTAGAGACGTGTTGATGCTCATTTTTATTCGAATATATGTACACACGTCGTACCATACATATATATTTTATGTTGAAAGTATAGATCCCTAGTTCTTTCGGCTCATTTTAAATAGTGAAAAAATAGTGACTACAGTATGACGATAAGACGGGAAAGAAACCTGACTTGTTTCTAATGCACACTTTGAATTCCTAGAATATTCCAACAGGTGTTTTTTTCGTAGAAAGTATGATGGTGATAACACAAAGGTTAGGGTTACCTGAAACTCAAGTAATTCAAATATAATAAAACATGAATTTACCGTGGCAATAAAACTTGTTTTACTCAACCAGCCTATTTTCGAGAACTAGGAACAAAGAATAGAGTCTTAGAGGCCTGAATTCCTTAAATCTTGGTAGAATCATTCGAGAGAACGCTGACCCGAGTCTTGTTGACTGCACCTGATGAGCTCATTCCTATGCTAAGCAGCCGCTGCTCCCTGCCAGTGTGCTCCGGCCTTCCTTTCTGCAGTTACTGGACGGCCGCTGCAGACTAACTGCAGAACATTTGAGTCGACTCGCTTGTACCGACGCCACCGGAGTATTCCAGACCCTCAGGACTGTAACAATTTCCTTCATATTAGAAACTTAGTGGAATGTTGAAGCGAAAGTGCTGCGTACTGATTTTTAAGTACAACAAATTCGCTTGAAAATCTTTAGGTATTTGTTCAGCACGGTGCAGTGTCAATAATAAGTGTGTTGCGAAGGGTTGATATAAAAACTTATGGATAAGTCGTATAGGAAATAAAGGTCATATCTGTTTTCTTAAGTACTAGCTCAAGTGAATTAAATTTTGCTATCTCACTGCACACTTTCGTTAAAATTCCAAAAACAACATCATTATAGGTTCGTGGGACGATGATGATGAATGAGTTTTATAAATGACCCCGTGTTTTTAATAGTTTTAGAAGTGAACCTATCAGTATTTTTCAGGACAGAAATTAAAAAGTAGCGTTTTTGTTGAGTTCTGAGCAGAAAATTTTGTTTAATTACCACTGTTTCAAATTTCAAATGTCTCATTGAAATAATGAAAAGAATTCTATGGAAAATTCAAATAATTTTTTCTCATGCAGAATTCTACGGAATTCTACACACTCCATTAAGTGCAAAATGAATACGAAAAGTTTGTCATTCCACGACTAATTTAATTCTTTTTTCTAAAAGCGTTCTTATAGCACAGTTACGTTAGATCAATCTGCATTAGCTTATCTAACTAGCAGAAAATGAGTTTTATTCACATGATCCAGTTCGCATTACAGCTTGACTCTGTAAAACGAAACGAATCTACCGCATCGCAACTGCGGAGAGCGTAGCACAGCTAGCACTCGATAACGACAATCCTTATTTCGAGTGAAATGGCACACGATCTTATCACTCTTTTATTTCTAATCTGGTCGTAGTTCAGTTATTGTCACATTTCATGTAATATCACTTTCTTTCATAGAAGCGCTGAAGTAGTCAATAATATTCGCATTTTGGTGAGAAAGATTTCTTGTGACCCAGTCCTAGCCTGCTGCACAAACGGTTTGCTCGCGTGGCGATGACATGCAGCCCGTCCCAGAATTTCGCGTCGTTTGACTTCTCTTCTCGGGGCATCAGCAAATACTTGCCCTAAAGCCGGAACCTTCAGCCTCTAGAACACTTTCACGGAGGAATTTTTTCACGATTTTAGCGACGAGTTGTAGGACCCCGACACAGAACGCAACTCGCTTGGCAACGAATTACTAACGGTTCTACTCAAGCCATGTTGAAAATTATCCGCTGTGACTGTAAATTTTTCAACGTTGTCAATCGTTTTTTCTTTCTTGGTTTACAAAATACCTTTGTGATTCGATCGAAGATTTTCTATCCCTTTCTACTCAACAATACCAAACCGGATAGCTCCATAAACACGCTTTATGTAAGCAGAAGCTTTCCTCACCCTATTAAGATGCGAGAAAGACTGCTCGAAATTCAATAGAGTGTTCCTTTGAGAAGACGCGAAGGTTCTAAGAGGCATCCTTTGTCGAATGAGTGCACCGAACAAATTCTAGGCCAACTCACGGTTATAGCTCTTTGAATGGCTTATTCGAATTCCCGCGTCGAAGGTTTGAGGAATTTTTGTGAAGAATATTGAACTCAAATAACATGAATATCAATTCTGAAATCTGTAGATAGATGTTTTCCAAATTCTGCTGGAAAAATAAATTGGAAAAAGTTCCTGTGGCTTGCTTAAAGGCATATGAAGTAATTGAGATTTATTTAAATAACAACCTTTTCTACAACTCTGAAAAAAGAAGAGGAATTGTGGATGATGGAAAATTAGTTTTAGGATAACATTTGTTTAAAAGAACAGTTATTTGGCAACATAACGTCAGTGTTTTTCAGTTATGATTTGCTAGGAATATGATCAGAATGTTTTCATACGAGGTTTATTATTTCATTCAAAGTTGAACTTTGCTGGGTCACTGTAATTTTTCATTTACGGTCAAAAAGGAATGAAAACATAGGTACGTTTTCATAGTTGTTCCCTCGTGTCTCCCCAATAATCCTGTAAGGCCCAACTCATTGAGTGCTAGGTGTTACAGGCCAGAAGTTCATGAGACAGCTTCCTCAAGTCGTATCTATGCAGCGATCTCTCCCTGGTCTCCCTTCTCTGCGTCCAAAGAGCGCCTGTAATATTCAACTGAGAGCTAAACTGGACCTTAATTTTCGTCTGTAACTGCCGTCGGTGTAACACATTTGAGATGTAATTGCATAAGTTTTTCAAATTCCTCATTCTGAAATTACATTTCAAAGGCAGATGATGACTTCAAAAGTAAAGCTGTATAGTTAAAGTTAAATGTTCAAAACTTCGAGGTTTGTGTTTCCTATCGATAATTTGAAAGTAGCGAGTTACGTCCCGCGAGGCTTTCGAAATTGATCACATGTTTACTTTCAGGTAAGGTACACCGTTTTCTCTATTGTCCATGGCAACCCTGGGGTTTTCCTTTTAAATAAAAGATCCTCATTGAAAATTCTGCCAGTGTTCTAAAAATAAGTGTTAGAAAGTGCCAGGTTGAGGTAGAGCAGAAGGCAGGCTGGTCAGAGCGACTTTCGGTGGCCACATGCTCGTCTGTTGTGTGCCCCGCAACAAAAGATGTGGCAGACCACACCGCCGTTTGGGCGGACTCATGGGAGACACCTGGGCTCTGCCGCGGTGGTCTTGTGGCGCTCCTGCGATAACTTTATGGCTGGACAATCTGGAGACGCGGGTTTCTGAGAGAAAATCTGGCGTTGGGACAAATCATCCCCAGGTGCCCTCCTCAGATGTTCATAAAGGTTTGATATACCATAAATGAACATGAAAATGATTGCTGAGGTCTCTCAATTCTTCAGCAGTGGAGTCCTTATTTTCAGTGTTGACGTACGAACAAATTTAGTCGAAAATACACATGAGAAAGCCTCCAATGTTTTTTAAAACAACGTAAGCAGCTTTTATAGGTTGCATTTGTTCATGAACTCGAAGTTTTCTGCATTCAGTCAGCAAAATGCACTCGAGCATAGCTGGGCATCGCAGGGTATTGAACTAATTCCAATAATTAAAGTGCTAGAATTTACAGTCATATAGACATTGATACATGTTCCAAATTATACGTGAATAGAAACAGTAGTTTGACAAATTGTAGGCCAGAACTGTACCCGTAAATACCAAAACAGAAACACAAAGGATTTTGTTTTTGTGGGGAACACACTCATTTCGTAGAGCACAAGAGTATGAAAGCGAACTTTTGGAAAACGAAATTTCTATCAACTGCGGTCAATTGTAGATGCAACTTCTGAGTGTTGCAACTCGTACAGCAGGATATTTTTGGTGTGTGTTGCTTCATTTTTCGGCTCGTACTCGGCTGGGCAGTGCGCCTCGCGAGCACCTCACCACGGCACTCACCAATCCCAGCCTGCCGCCCTGCGATGCCGTGTTCTGTGACACACGTCACACGGCGTCCTAGACTGCGCTTGTAGGTTTGGTGCCCCTTTTGAAATTTGTGTGGTTATACAAATAGCATTGTGGAGATATAGTTAACTACGTAATCATCCTCAATGCATTTGTTATATATATTTTCCTTTTGTTATACTTTTCTTAATCGATTGGAATTAAGTGAAAACCTTAGTTTTTAATTTCTAATGCGCTACTTTAGAATTCCGTTGCAACTTTTGATCAAAAAAATATATTTGAAGTGTGTTTTGACTCGTTGGTTTTCATTTTTTTTCAGTGTTTGAAAAGTAACCTATATAGAATTTAAAAATCTCGTATCTTTATATGATGTTCCAATAAAATTCAACTTGAATGTGGGTATCATTTTTGGGCAGCGAAGTTTCTGAACAGTCGTTAACTCATCAGCTCCTTCACTTAGTATATTCAGTTTACGATTACCTCATAAATTGCAAAAAAATATAAACTTCGTATAACGCTCGTATCCATTGAAGTGAAGATGATATAATTTTACTGATAGTAATGCACTGCATTTTCACTGGTGTGTGCATTTCATTATACTCTGTTTTTATGCAGAAGTTGCAGAGCTACACTGAGTGCTTTCAGGCGTTTAAATGGAGCACGAATAACTAAATGCTAAGTCCCCCGAATTCACTCGCTCCCATAAACTAAACGTTGTACTTTTTGGTAGCCTTTTTACGTCACCTCAGTAAACCTATTAACAACCGAAAGAATCTTTGCATTTTCAAAACCTTTGAATTTATTTTGTTTTTCGTTAAATTCGCGTACCTAAATGTGTTCTTTGAAGATCACAACCGAGAGGAAGTTTCTTACCGAGAGGAAGTTCGGTAACAATTTGATGTTAGTGCCAGTTTTACAGCATTTGTTATAACACTAATTCAAGTAAGAAATTTCAGACGTTAAATGGCTGTGCTAGCGCTGTTTATGATACTACCCAACAATTGACGAAACTCTGAAAGGTCGAGAATTCGAAAGATTATTATCAGCAAATAGTCGTAAAAAACATTGCTCAGTTGTTGTTTTATGACAACTTTCCCGCCCAAAAATAACGCCACTGTACTCATTCTCATGCTTTCAACCGTCTATTTTGAACCATTAAAAACATGCCGTGGCAAGTTTTTCGCGAGTTAATAGTCGTTATTCTAAACATTAACTCCCTCATTTTCGTTGAAATCTCTATCCTTACTCCCTTCACGCACGTAATCTAAATCAGCCTTTGTATTCATCACACGTTCCCTGAATTTCATAATGTGATTGAGGACCACCATCGGCCCAGCACGACCCAGAACAAAGCCGAACCCTGCTAACCTTGAACAGAACCTGGCCGGCGAGCGGGTGGCGGTTGTGGTATTAATTACGTCATTACTGAGCGACCGAGAGATGATGGCTCTATAGAAGCCACAGCCTCGCTGCTCTACAGGGTGGCCTTCCATTACCCGAGCCTGGAAAGAACATGGCTCAGCATCTGTGCACCATCACACTAATCGAGCGATAGCAGAAGTAATTTCGGAAATTTTGAACGCTTGGAAAGTAGCCATAGCTAATTCACGTTATAAAATGAATGCGGAAATTTTAATTTCTCTGTAAAAAGTCAACTTTGTTTCCCAGCTCATAACTTTAGCTTTCTAATGTTACTCTGTCACCATTCTGACAAACACCCTAGGGTACATTATTTCATAGCTGCATATTTTGTGTCAAGAAAGCATTTTTAATTTTAAATATGCCTCATCAAAAGTTTACATACCGTTGCTAATCAAACCACAGCAGCGTTTCCACTGTCCGAGGGCAGAGGAAAAAATACCTTGCCGGGAGAGCACGGGTGGTCGGCGTGTCGGCGGAGTCGTAATAGGAAGAATAACTTCATTTGTGGCCCACCCAAGCGCTGGGACGCTCAGATGCTGCCTCCGCCCTGCTGGAAGCTGTGCGGCCGCTGGCTGGTCTGGCGCCGGACAAACTACGTCGTCGTAGTCGTTCAGCTGGTTATATAGGTTCTTCTGCGTCGTCGTAGTCGTTCAGCTGGTTGTAGAGGTTCTTCTACGTCGTCGTAGTCGTTCAGCTGGTTGTAGAGGTTATTCTACGTCGTCGTAGTTGTTCAGCTGGTTGCAGAGGTTCTTCTACGTCGTCGTAGTCGTTCAGCTGGTTGTAGAGGTTCTTCTACGTCGTCGTAGTCGTTCAGCTGGTTGTAGAGGTTCTTCTACGTCGTCGTAGTCGTACAGCTGGTTGTAGAGGTTTTTCTAGGTCGTCGTAGTCGTACAGCTGGTTGTAGAAGTTCTTCTACGTCGTCGTAGTCGTTCAGCTGGTTGTAGAGGTTATTCTACGTCGTCGTAGTCGTTCAGCTGGTTGTAGAGGTTCTTCTACGTCGTCGTAGTCGTTCAGCTGGTTGTAGAGGTTCTTCTACGTCGTCGTAGTCGTTCAGCTGGTTGTAGAGGTTCTTCTACGTCGTCGTAGTCGTACAGCTGGTTGTAGAGGTTTTTCTAGGTCGTCGTAGTCGTACAGCTGGTTGTAGAAGTTCTTCTACGTCGTCGTAGTCGTACAGCTGGTTATAGAGGTTCTTATACGTCGTCGTACATGGCTACGGCCAAAATTTTTTATGCCCAAAAATTATTAAAAATTATCCAAACACCGAATGTTTGGCCTCAGAAAGCATGTGCACTTCGTGCACGCCATGTACGTTCGAGCGTACTTCAACAATCAAGCTCTGTTGATAATTCTCTTCGTATTTACATATGTTTACACAACGAGAGGTGAAAAAGAGTTACTTTTATATTTATTCAAATTTAAGCATCGAGCGAAGATCGTTTTGTAAGTTGCATCGTTCAAGTAAAAAACGCAAATCGATAACTTGTCACAAACCTCAGCTTATCAGTAATATGTGAAGAATTCTACTCCTACTGTTTTCAGCGGAGAGCGCTGCCACCTTCGGAAATTTGCTCGGAAACATCATCTCTGGGTCACTGGCAGTTTCCCTTCTCTTCACAATTTCTTCAAGAGATTAGGAAACTTTTCTTAAGTTTTCCTCTCCCTGTTGAAAAAAACTTCTTATTTAAAAAACTAATTCTAATTGTCAGAGTTTGAGGTCCATGGAAGTTCTTAATTAGAATGACTGCCCTTACAAAATCTTGAACAATTTGCCAGATTGTTTTCCGTTAATTCGGCGAAGAGTTGCCTACAAAAATGAGAACCCATTTTGAAGTTTTAAATTGAGACCTTTGCTTTCTTTTCACTGGAACTTTCGGGAACAGTCACTTTCATTAAACTATTCTTAAATGGAACATTTCTGCGGAGAGTTGATCCATTTTCAGGTCTCGGTTTTGATGACACTAGTAAAACTGTTGAAGAGCTTTAGTGAGTGATTATTGCGTGAAAACCTTCATGGTTTCGCATAGCATTACCTTACTCAGGTTCTGTGAAGCTGAACAACTGTTGAGCGGGCTGCTATGCATTTGTATGCGGGGCATGCCCAGCGTGTGAACTAAACCTGTGCCCCAAGCGCCTGTGACACGTGCTTTACAAAGGCATGCTTGTAACTTTCATTTCAAAAGCCCTTTAAAATGAAGTGGGTGAGGCGCTCACTTGGTAATGTAAAAAATTGAAATGAGAATTATAGAGGAGTTTTCAGCATAATTCAATTAGAAGTCTACGGACATCGTGCGCGTAAAATTGGCAATGTTGATCGCACGTCGGAAAATCATGAAAAGACACCTTTTGTGTTCATATTGGTTTATAACATTGTTCTCGTAAAGGGAACTGAAGTACGTACATAAAAGCATTTAATTGTTGACTGTTTCGTAATTGAAAGCCCGTTCGGTTTTATATTATTTATAAAATAAAATTGAAATAAAATTTTATAAAATTTAAAATTATAAAATCTTTCCTATTTATAATCAAAATTCGTAGTTAATTTTCTTTTAAGTGGTGTCATCTTTTTTGAACTCAGGGGCCGTATTACTTGGATAACCTGAGCAGCTGTAGTATTTAGATATGTAATGCACTCGCCTCAAAAACTCAGCCCGGCGTTCAGAGTCTCGCCATAAACTGGTGAGCCCGCATCCGGCGAGACGATCACATTCCTGTTCCTTCTGTCTCAGTGATACCCGCAGTTATATTTTAGAGGATAGAAATCTAAAAAACTTTCTTTAAATGATATATTAGATTTTATGCACTGTAAAATTATTTTCAGACAAGCAGACAAGTGTGCGCTTACAAGATTTGCAATATCACTGTTCGTACGTGTATCATCAAATCATCAGTTCTCAAAAAGTAGTTTGATTTAAGAAAGATTTGCTGGAGTAAAATTTGTAATCTGACTATAAGTAGAGCAAATATTTTAATGATTACAATTGGATTTTTAGGGAAGTTGTCAGTGATCGTCAGAACTTGCGTTGAGTTCAAGCAAAGACTTGATTTTTTTCGCGTTTCATTTCAAAATGCAAATACGGCATAAGCGCACTGTACATCAATGAGTCATAAAATTCAATTAATCATATCGTAATGATGCAGCTGGTTTGCTGCATCTACTATTCAAGTCAATTCTGACGAACTCAGTATCGCAAAAAGTGAATGAGGTAATGTGAGCTGGATGAATGAAGCAACAATGGAAAGAAAGTGGAAAAAGTGATTCAAAAGCTAATTTCATTCATTTTTATGCTTAGCCAGTTCACTGACTCCGCACATATAGATTGTGAAAAAATGAAATAGATGTGTACACACCAACTTTGCAACAGACACGAAACTCTTATTAGGCCAAGATTGAGTCTATGGGATAATACACGTATATTGAAAAGAAGGAAACGTGTGAAAACACTGATTAAAGCTTTGCAATGCATTTTCTCTTTTCATCGTGATATCCACAAAGGAGTGTTAATGAAGTAAACGAATTTCGGTTTACATGAGTTGCGGCTGCGTTGTGCACCAACGAGTTCTGGCGTCATTAAATTCGACGGGGAATGAAGGTCAAAAGAGAGCCAGGGCGCATTACTTCATTCCTACCTAATTAGATTGGAGTGAGTAACCTGCCTCGCAATCGGCGGTTGTGTTCAATGTAGGGTCAGAAAGGTTGTACGGCGTGTTATCATATTTTAAAGGTAGTGGGTGCTGTACGTGGGACTTTCTTTTACAGTTTTCTACAACTCCGATTTTACGTCAAAATTGTTTGGTTGTCATGAACTACTAAATGTTGTTACCCCTCTCTACAAGCTCAAGTTATTCGTCCACTGATTGTTGAAGGGAATTCTTTTATTCTTCCGTATACACTCGTAATAAATGTATAGTAACAATTCTCTTCAGCAAAGAACTCAAGAATAATGAACGCTTGAAAGATATCAATCATACCATGATATTTCTGGTTCTGTTTTCAACATTTAAATTGAACCTTCTCCTCAATAATTGTCCCTACTCTTATATGCATCCGCTAGCATTCTTTTTTTGTTTAGCTGAAGGTGAAAAGTGGACATTTCCCGTTTCTTTTCCTAATGAATACATCGTTTTGCAAAAGTAAATGTCAACCTAAACTTTTAACTTCATAGTGTGTTTATAGTAAAATTTTTCTAAACCAGACTCATTAGATCTGTTTTGTTTTTCGCTTCAGTCTCGTGTGATTGATTTCCGGAAAGAAGATCGAGTGTTGACGCTGGAATCCCTGCAAGTGCTGAGCTCATTGATTAAAGCAGGCTTCCCGCGGCAGCTCACAGCCGGGACGTCGAGCGCTGTCATGCGTCCGGAGTTGCGAAACATGGACTGTGCATTCACAAAGTAGCATACACATTGAATCGTGATTTCAGATTTCCCCAATACTTATAAAAAATTATTCATTTATCTGGAGCATACGAATATATTCTGCATTTTCTAAAAAATGCATCTATATACTAGCGAACATCATGTACAGTAATTATTGACTTGAAAAAGAAAAAATAATTTGATGTGTTCCCGCACGTCAACATGCGCAATTTACTACATCGTAAATTACGCTAGACAAAGCAAAATTTATGGATTTTTCATGCCAAATTTAAGGAATGAATACTTCAATGTTAAAATTATTTTGAGACTCGAATCGGTCATTGTTGAACGAGGATGGTAATAAACAGTTGAAAAAGTGCCACGTGACAGATGCTGTGAAGTTGAGGACCTGAAATGTAGTTATATTTTTCATCAATCGCATTTACTCGTTAATAAATCACTGTCGTCCTCGCTAGTGGATTTTTAAGTAGCTCAGGAAGACTTGCAATTTGGAAACGCACTCCTGACTTCTTTATTTTGGCCAGTGATCACAGCTCGTAGTTTTAAGTTAGTTAGGCCTGTAATTACCTAATAGTTCAGTACCTAGCTAGTATTTTGATAAAATTTTCCTCAATCCTACGTATACTATATTTTTGAATAAATTCTGCGGCTGCAGAGCCTGCAGCTCTCCCTCGCTTGGTACCCTGTACTGAGAAAATTGGCTCCGTTTAATTGATTTCATCCGTTTTTCACTTTTCACAGAATTAATTCATCGTTATGTTCCACCTTGACCCCACCCTGTTTTACCCAAATGAGGCAAGAGAACCTAATTCCATGTTTGGAAGAAGCGCTGATAAAAGTCTCGGGTGATGAAAACAAACATTTCGACATAGACACATTTTCGCCGAGGCATTTGGATCGTGATCATTGTAATTCATCAAGTTATACACTTTCACTCCATCACAAGTGATACATTCCTTCCTCATTACCAGAACGCTCCATACTCACGACCAGAACACTCCACGCTCACATACACAACACACCTCGTTCACAACCGACGAATTCTACGCTTTCTGTCCAGGCATTCTCTATGGCAGAATGTTCATGTTCATTTTGACCTCGGTCTCCTTTCTGCCGAGGTGAAAGGAGACTCCCCTGTGTTGTGCACACCTCACAAATAATTGTACCATTCGCACTGGCAATAGCCTGAACAAACCGTCTAACTCGTCTATAAGAGAACACTGTTTGAAAAAAGACCAAATATTTAAAAACACAAATTTCATAATTTTGGATTCAACTTCAAATTCATCTATCTCCGCATCTCAGAGTCGATTTACATTTTAAAAACTGTCCCCCAATAAATAAATGAATGAGATTCGGCGGTGAAACTTTTCGATGTATGTTGAAATTTTCTACTTTTTATTTCATTAAATCTTTTAAATCTCAATGTCTTACATCCGGTTTATTCAGAAGATTTATAGTTACAATTTTTTAACACTTTGATCTATTGTATTTCAGAGCACTGGAGAGATTTTTTTTTGTAATCCCAAATATTTGTTTTTCATCATGAGATTCTTAGCCACGTTGGTTTTCCCTTTTGTCCTAATGCACTCCATTTTATTGTATTCTAACACCAGTCCAGCCCTCCGTATCGCTCGCGTACGTATGTTATTACCATTACTATGCCCATCGTTGTCCTACAGTGTTTTCCTGCTCAACTTCCACCAAAATACTCCACCACTCATTCCCGGCATCACGCTGCTGTGCTGCTGCATTACTCCCTCACCAGTTCTGCACACTCCATCCTACCTCTGTTGCGCTCCACGCGCTCAGCTGCTCGTTTATCCGAAATCCTTGATTATCGCATTCTGCATGTTCACACTAACAAGTATACTCTAAAACACGAAACATCTGCGCTTGCAAACCTTAATTTAACTGCATTCAAGTACATTTTTGTTAAAATAGAATAGATTTTTTTGTTTTATAATGCACATACCATTTTTTTTTCTTCTGACATATTACTTGTTTCAACTGTTATCTTGTAAAGTGAACTTTTTTAAATTTTACTACTTCTGTGTTCAGGGTGTGGAGACACACTTTGAGCGTAGATTTCCCTTTGCCTTAGTTCCATATTGACAGGAGTCTTCCTCCTCCCTCATCTAGTAACATCGTTGTTGTGGTAATGCAGGCTGAAACTAACATATGTAATAGATCAGTCAGTAACCCTCCGTACAGCACCTTCAACTTCTCTTGAGGTTGAAACGCCTGAGACACGGCTAAATCCTAATAATTCAGGGTGAAGGAAATTAAGACTTCGGATGACCAAACTTTTCATGTCTCCGTCACAGTGAATATTATTCTTAAAAGTACCTTCTGTTTGTCCTACTTTGACCTTTTTCTATTTTTAATCGGAGGCTTTGAGCATTTTCAGAATCAATTAATCTAGCTTGCTTTGGGCTTTAATTTTAACAGTGAGTTACTTATTAGTCGGCGGAAGCGCCGTAGTCTACGTAGGATCGACTGGAGGTGATTAGCCTGTGGCTCAACTATTTTTCCCAGCGCAGCACCTGGGTCGGTCAGGTCGTGTTTGCATGCAGGCTTCTCTTCGTCCTGCGGCTCGTGGTTTTCCTCAAACATTATTTGTTTCGAGGCATTCATTGCCATATAACATGAAACTGTATTGACTCAAGCTTTTGGATCAACGTCGCATCTAGTCAATATGAACAAATGAACGCCGTCTCATATTGTCATAAATTCTTCTCAATATTTTTTTTTGTATCGATCTTCCTAAAAAACTCTGAGCACTTGGCTTCCAGTTTAATTGAAATTAAGTGTGGAACAAAGCAGATGAAATTAATGTTACAAATGCTGATATGACAAACTCATTGGAGAAACTGACACGAGAAGTTCGATGAAAGTAAAGATTCCTTTTAGCGTTACGTTTAACTTATTCTGGTTAGTGAAGAGCAATAAACATACACGGCCTAGTAAAAATCAAGGCTCATGAGGGATTCTACGACTTCAATCAGCTAGGGAAACGAAAGATAACTTGTTTGGCAGCGCGACCGTGGTTCGTCTCCTTTGAGCTTCTATCATTGTACTTCTATCTTTGCGGCTTGTAAAGTGCAGAGTGGAAGGATCTGCATTGCTAATTCCCTGCAGAGAGCTGATTTGCAACTGACATTCTGGACGACATCGCTTGTCTTCAACTGGAAATTTAAACCTTGATCAAGGCTATGACCTTCAAAAGATATCTTAAACGAATTCCTTCTATTAGACTAATGCTTGAGTAAATTTGCATTCTTGCTGCAAAATATATCATAAACGCTACACTGATATCAATGTTTACTCGTTAATAAAAATGAACTGAATTCTCGTAATGATCACTATGAAACAACTGAACCTTATGTTCGAATTCTATTTTTAATCCTGTTTATAAGTAGTGTATGTCAAATTGATTTTTCAATGAATAAAGTTCTCACAGTAACTATTATCAAAGTGTGCACTTACTGTGCTGCACATGCGGGAGAAGGAAATGGCTTAAAAGAAGGAAGGACGCATCTGCTTATTCGTCGGTATTCAGGAAAGGTTGATGAAAATTAGAGAATATTTTTCTGCGCTTATGAAATTTTGTCGAAATGTGCGACTTAAAGCTCGTAGCATTTCTTTTATTTCTTGGACGGCTTTTTAGATTTGCGACAAAAATAAACGACAAAATAATTGATATATTTATTTTTCTGGCTCATTAAAATTTCGTATAGTCCATTTAGTATGTAATAGCTATAGGTTTATCATTACGATAAATATCGTTCGATGAGTGAAGCGAAACAACTTCCACCGTTGAATCGGCGCATTTGAAAAAAATGTTGCTTGAGCAAAAAATTTGCAATGCTCATAACTACATCAATGGTCAATTGTTTAACGTTTTTATGAAATTACTGCTTACATTCTACTCACTACGGATTCCACGAGAAGCAATATCTTTTGGATCTATAATTTTGGCTGCAGATGAAGCAATAACTACGAGAATAATCAATGTTCAAGAAATTGAAGACGAAGAAACGCAATTTCCTCTATACCTCATCTCATAAATTCTCTGTGTTGTTCCGATCTGGTGATTATATTCCCACTCCATGAACTTGTACGATTCTTTACGCCTTAGCAACTAATCATGAACCATATTGGTTTCGTTTATGCCAGCAATATTGTATTGAAATATCTTCTTGATACCCAAAAATAAATTTCTTATACAGGTAAACATGGGCTTCAAAATCTTTCAAATAGACCTGAGATCTCATTTTGAGACTGCCAAGAGTCTCAGTCTCGGATTCAAGTCTATCCAGCTAAACAATATCTAGCAATATGTGTACATATAAAAGAAAGGAGATAAATTCATTTCTTAATTATGATTTCACCCGCTGTCATTCTCCCATAGCTCTGACAGATCTCGGAACTTGACGAAACACTTACTAGTTTTATGTCTAATATTATATTTTGCATGCAATTATACACTTTTTGAGATTTGTACAGGCGCAAATATCTTTCATAGTGGATTTCGTTTCGTTAAATTCACGATGAACAAGCCTTATAGAAACTGTTTTAAAACGCTAATAGAACTTTCAAATTATTCGATCATTGTGTTAACGAACGCCGATTTTTTCAAACTTTAAAAAAAATACCGGTCTCTTTCAAAAAGGAAAATTTCGTCCATTTGGTCCAAAAGTGCTGGTATTTTCGGCATCGTTCTGAAGTTCTCCACACCATTTTGCAGTTTTCCCGCGTATATTTTCCCATTGAAGATAATCAATACTTCGACTTTTCCTTAATACTAAAGTGTCTATTCTGCGAGTTTTCATTTTTTCTTAATTAAACAAAATCTAAAACAATATCGCAGTTAAAACACGCCATTGTTCCTTCACAAACGCATGGACAATGTTGCTCCTTAACCCCTCAGGGGGATACAACTATTGTATCTATGGGATTTAGCGCTCCCAGGGGGACTATGTAAGGGCCTGAGCTAAAGGTTAGGTAGGCTTTATTTTTGTTGAAATAGAATAGGTTTTCATTTTGTTACAGACCATCTTTTTTCGGTTCACTGCTGTCCTGTTTTTCAGCACCTCCTACTTTCTTCTTCAACTTTGATCTTGTTTCATGAACTTCTTTCTCATCTTACTGTTTCTGTGCCCTTTCTGCATAGATTCCACGTTCCCTTAACTCCATACTAAATGGTGCCTTCTTCTTTCCTCGCTTTGGATCGCCCTTGTTGCGGATAGGGAGGCTTAAACTAACTAATAATCTAATCTAATCTGTTGCTCCTTAAATTCTTGTTTAGGCCAATTGATTCTATTTGCGAGGAAAATGGAGGGAATAAGTAAATAACAGTGTTTGATTTATTTTGGTCACGTTCTGTATTAGAATCGAACAACCGACAGAATAGTTTCCTATTCAATGAATTAGAAATAGACCGAGAAAAAAGAATTAGGCTGAGAACGATATTTAAATCAGCTAGATAGTTTTTATTGCGATTGCAGTGTAGTTGTTAATCCTTTCGGTTGGATCAGAGTTATTTACTAATTTTGCAAGAAAGCCACTTCGGTTAAGTGCATTGATTGAGAGCGCGGCAGCTATTGCAAATTAGCGTATATTATATAAATAATATATTAATTAAATAAGTAATATATTTTTCGAGAGCCACGCAATGAATACCACTGGGTTACATCATCATCATCGTTAATAATATTCATAAAGATTTTATCTCATAGACGTTCAATGCGTCTCTGTTCCTTACCTGAGGGAAACTAATGTTGCTATTGACGTTCTTCTGCCGGAGTTTTTATGTGATTTTATTCGATTGCAAATGAATTTCGATAGTGCCAAAGTACTTTTAACTTTACGGAAATAGGTTCAATATTCCAGACTGAGGTAGTGCTTACATAAATAACAAGAGTTGAAGTTTTCAGTATCGTTCGGAAGAGTGTTATTAACTGTACTTTAGATTATGATTAGTAAGCTATGCAGGTAATCGCCTTGGCTTACAAATTTTTCCCTCATTCAAAAGTTTCACCTCAGCACTTGGCTGCCACACCAATACCATTGTATTGGAATGAAAATAAATTTTCTTCCCAACTCTCCCACTCATTTTCTGTCTCACACCGAGTGTCTCCATCTTAAAAGACCAAACGTGGAGCCAATCGTTCTTGAAATTCAATCACTCGCTCAGTTTTCGAGATGTTCATTTGCAGTCTAGCGTTTTGAAATAATTTTCATTAGTTATGTTTTTTTTTTTGAGCGAAATATTTTCATGAACAAAACTCTTGAGATTCTTTTGCTTGTCGAAAATATGCGCTCAAGCGTATGTAGTTCTATACTATGTACACGCATTACATGTTCATATAAAAGTATTTTTCACCGAACTAGCTCATAACTTCCCTGTATATCAATCTCTCCGATTGAGTGTTGCTTCAGTTGTCAAATCCAGTGATCATGGAAAGAACGAAGTTTTACCAATTCTAGACTCTCCGGAGTTCTTTTGTTGCTGGAGATGAAAGTGTCTTTGCATCACGCTTGCTGTGGAGTTTGAAGAGTTCCTAAAATGACAACAAATAATTATAATTATTATAATACGTATGGAAATCATTGCTGCTTCTTTGTGCACGTGTTTCATGGGAATAATTTTGGATTGCTTCATTTTTCTTAAGGAGGAACTGCTGGATTAGCTTCAAGATGGAAGTATAGTGTGTATCCATACATGCAATTGAGAGTTTATCGCTGAATAATTTTATGAATACAATCTTGAACGATGAGAGCTATTTAAAGATCTCCAACTATCAGTATCATCTGTAATTGGTCATCGAGGCTATTTGACTGTACTCTTACTCTTTTAATGAACAGTAGCCGATCTCAACGCAGTGTCCACTTGATTAGAATTAAGGCTTGGAACTCGATGTCGTTTAACATCCGTGAGAAAAACTGGTTCGGAGCATTGAAAATCCTGGTAAGATTCTTGGATATTATTTTTCATCTATGTAGGTTTTCAGGAAGGTGACAGTTCAGAAATAACTCTCTCCTTTCTGTACGATGATTAAAATTGACGGGCCAATTGCTCAAGAAAACAATTCATACTCAACGTATTTTTTCGAAAATGCAATTCTCGCCTTCATCACTACCTAATTAGGACAAATTAGATTGATATTATTCTTTTCGTCCGTTCAAGAATAAAAACTATTCGATTAGTCTATCGTATCTTTCAATTAAGTTTTCTAGATTGAATGTCATTGTAATCGTAGAATAGGGTGTTCATAGGATGCCCTAGAAGCCACTGAACATAATCTGCCCCAAAGGTAATTATAAATATCTCAATCGCTCAATTGAGAAGTTTGAAGTAATGATTCCACTAATGCGGAATCATTATATTTTGACACAATGTTTGAATTATAGTTTGAAGTTAAAATTCCACGGTTGTAAATCTTCAGAAAAGGAATTATTTGAACTGCCTACGTTTATAACCACAGGCTACATTTGAATTGTCATCATAGTCTTGAAGCAAACCTTCGCTCGTACATTTTCATGCAAACTCTGTAGATATAGTTACAGAATTGTTTGAAAAACTTTAACCTGAGGCTCCTGCAGGTTGAATAAGCACAATTCACTCTATGGAAAGGTATACTAGAGAGTTTATTGTGAAAGTTACTTAGACTTATAGATGAGATCGTGCCGTCGGGTAAATGAAAACTGAAATTCCGAACAGGCTCGAAGTCAGGAGTCAGGGCTTGAAGTTAGGTTAGCCACAACAAATGTTTAAAACTCTTCCCATATGCTGCGATGCGTGCGTGGAGGCGACGGAGGAATGGTTGGCGAACTCGGGGGAAGACACCAGGATTATCAAGTCTTTACACTTTAGCATCAACAATCCTATTGTTGAGTTCTTCATCGGAAAGAATGGGTGTTTCGTACACTAAACTCTTCAGGTGTTCCCAAAAGGAGAACCATGTCAAGAGACTTTGTTGGCGAGGAGATAGGTCCGCCACAACCAATCCAGCGGTTTGGATACCGATCATCCAATAATTACCTAACACCACTCAAGAAGTGTACTCTCCAGTGAAATCCACATTCTTCTGCGAAGCGCCTGGAAACATCTCTACGTAACCCGGGTATTACTTGAACAAGAAATACACACAAACTGCGTACAGTGAGCCTTTCTGGCTGGATGTAGGGATCGATGAGATAGCTCTCTATAATGCCCGCACACACATTTACGGAGAATCTCACTTGGTGACTGCTTCCCCGTGTGGCATGTGGATTGATGTGCGATTTTGCAGATAATGCGTATTGAACACTCCCTCCATGGATGTAGCTTCATCTGTGAAAGAGCCTTCGATTCACAATCGTACTCTTATCCTTGATGTGAAAACCACGAAGTGAATTGAACTCACGATGTAAAGATTATCGTTTGCAAATAAGCTCTGAACGTACAGAATTTGAAATGGATGTTAGAGGTTGTGGTGTAGCACGCGCCACACCGTAGAATTATTTACAGGAAAAATATTGGCTGCTGTTCATTTGCTTGTTATTTGATCACCATGTAAATGTCGAAGCTTGTAGTCACCCATCTCCGGGTCTCTTACTTGACTAGGAGCCGCCCACACCTGGTCGTGCAACGAGGAATGATCTCATTTCACGCGGTCTCCAATGTATGACAGTAAATTTTTAATGCACATGTAGAGGTCTGCTGGAATATGTTCCACTGTACATTCTGCTATTTCACTATCCGGTAGTTGGTTCGTTATCGCTCATTGCTGTGTGGTAGATCGATGGCTCAGGGTAAATTTACGCGCCAAGTTCATCGGTTTCGTCGCTGACGCGTGAAATTTACAAACCGAAAATTTTGCCAACCGAAAATTTTTATACAAAGGAGAACAGTTAGTTAAATCGTACATCAAAGTTTCAAATCTCAAGCTTTAGCACTGAATATTTTTAGATTGGATGCCCCTTTATACAGTAAATTATGCTTATGCAATCAGTAAGAGCCTTACGTTGAAGTTTTTTAAAAAAATTCTCAAACCTAGTCGAATGAATGAGTCTTTTAGCGTGTATGTATGGATGTTGAATGAAAAGTTGCTGCCTGCGAGAAGTTTAGTATATGATTTCAAAAGTATTAATTTTTGTGCCTTTCTCTTCGTGCCTTAAGTGAAACTCTTTGTATTTTTTGCTACAGCACTGGGGATGGAAGAATAATAAACATGTTCATGTTGTCCTCGGCTTTCCTTTTCTCGCACATTTCAGATTGCACACAGTCTTCATCATTTTCAAAAACAGTGAAGAACAAGTCGATGCTGAACCAGTTTTCAGAACATTCTTCAAATAGACAATTTCTGAAACATTTGCATGCATTTTGTTCCGAATGCATTCTCGAGCACTGCACACTGTTGCTTTTTCCGGAAAATTTGAATTTAGGCAGGCAACAGTCACCGCAATCCAAGATTTTCACCGTCCGACGCAACGCGGAACAGAGAGTGCAGAATCATTTCACCACGAAGAGAGTTATTTTGTATGCGCATTTCAAACTGAACATTATTCCCTCCTGAATTTGTTTTGCGGCTGAAGACTTTCTTTGACGAACATATTTGTTGACTTGGAATTATTCGTGCGGGAAAACGTGCAAGCGCCTTTATACATAGCGAGTTCTGTTCGACGAGTGCTCTGGTCGATCCTATTTTCTTTTACTCTCGAATTTCCATGCTGTTGAAATTGTATCACACAAGTGCTGGATAAATGGAAGTCGCTAGAACAATTTTTAGTATCGCTTTTGAAAAGCTTGAAATTTTCGTTTGGTGGCAGTTTTTACTGTCAGATAACTGTCTCTTTTTTGAGTAAAGCACTAAAGTGAAGCGACGAAAAAACACGTTCCAAGTCAAACATGCGAGTATATCACTAGCAACTGGAATTTAATAACAATTTTGACTAAATCCCGGATGCCGTTATTGACGCAGATCTTCAAGTATCTGAAGTGCATAATCAAAAAAAAAATTTTTTGTCGTTATCTTACTCGATTGTAGATCAAGGTATTCCTTTAACGATAATATTCATATTCAAAATGAAGATCCAGACAAGGCGCATCTATGATACTTTCATCATCCGGTTTTATAGCACCACTGTCGTTGAAATAATAAATAAATGGATGAACGTTCACGTTTATATTCACTAAAATACTATTACCTCCCACTTTGTTTTGTACTGCTGTACTCGTGCTTTATAGTACCTTCTATTACCTTCTATTACCTTCTTATTTGATGAAATATTTCTCACAAAACAAGTTACGACTCATTCGAGCTCAAAAGTTAATTCAATTCAACGAGTTTCGTGTCTTCTGAAGTCGTGTGGAAAGACTGAAGGATTTCAGTCGCAACTGAAAAGCTGGAATCTTTCTGAGAGCGTGGAGCCTCCCTCCAGCTCATCTTCTTCGATTGGCCGAGGGGAGCGAGGGGCGACACACGAGAACATCGCTGAGGGTCGCAGTCAATGCGAGTAGATTGGAGCGAAGTAAAAGTTGATCATTGAATTAATCCTCTCTATATGGAAGCCAATGAATCAGCGACGCTCGCAGCGAAGCTCTGCAGAAACCAGACGTCAGTCCTGATGCAATTGGTCTCGAATGCAATCATTCTCGAGCGCACTTCATTGAGAGTGTGTTCTTACGAATGTGTTTTCGGAAATGAGAATGAAAACATTTCTCATCTTATTAAGCGTTTATTCGAGACTAGCCATTTAATATGTTTATCGCAGAGTTTATCATGTTAATAGAACTCATATTGTAGATTACGTAGATGGAAATTTTATATTTGTTTGATATAGCGCGCATTGTGAGTAACTCAAATGAGTGAGAACGATGTACAATACTTAGGCGAATAATATACATACGAGTCACGTGTATCATGAATACGAGTATAACATCTGCGGATTGCAAACTGAATCGTTTCACTGCGATGCCTGAGCACTCTGATCCAAAGTTACACTAAAATTTTCAAGAACAGCAAAGAAATATGTTGTTTATTTCAAAAAGGGTTTTCGAGGACAACCTCGCATCAAACGACATCCTTTGATATTCCACTCTATGATAGAAAATCTAAAACATTTTATAGAATGTCTGGTTAATAAACACCAGTAGTGTGAATATTGAATCTCCGAACTGTGACAAGAGTTATTGACGTCGAACGGAAACAAATGTTTGAGCTAGTATGGGTGAGCGAGCCAGCAGTATCAAGACAGCACATTAGCTTCAGTAAAATAATATAACTACAGAAAAATGTATACCATTTAAATTATATTTAAATGAAACTTAGAAACTTCGATAAAATGTTCTCTGTCTAAATGACAGCGATACAAGCATTCAATGGATGGCAATGAGGGCCGACATTTTGATACTTTATAAGTGGTTTACGCACGTTTACTGAACTATGCGTTTACATACATTTTTTATCAATTCTTTAACATTATTATTTCTCCCAATTATTACGATTGCCTTTGAGTTATCAGTGATCCACTTTTCCCCGTCAAGTTTCGTTAATTGTTCGGAAAACTAATTGCTTGTTAATTGATATCATCCCAAAAGGTGTTCTTATCCCTGCACAGCGACATGAGCGCTTGGTGTAAAATTATGTTGGAAATTTTATCTTGGAATTCATTTTTTATTCCCGGATTAATTACTTGAAATGCAGTTATGGTCATATTTCGGTTTCACTTACGTCGCTAGACTGCGAGCAAATTACCTTGTTAGGTGCATCATCTTTCCTAACTGTTTTTTTACTTCTTTCCAGGCCCGAGCCACAGCGCGAGTTACGGAGGCACCTCGGCAGAACTTGAGTACGCCGAATACAGCGACGATGAAGTTCCTTTTTTCCTTTCGCGCTCTCAAACCTTCACCGTGGAGATTGGCCAGTCTATCATGATTCCATGCGACGTAGCAAACCAAGGTATGACTCTCTAATCTTTATTATAGTAATGTTCCATTTACCGTCGAAGTTTGATCCGTGAAGCAGGGATTCAACCCTTTATAGTTGGTATAAAACGGAATTATTTATTGATTATTAACTGGTACATGACTCATCCCATAGATTGATTTGATTTTTCATTGTTACCTTACAGGCGATCATAAGTTAGTCATGAGCCGGACTGACGGTAATGGGAAGAAACACCTTGTGAGTGCTGGCGGTGTCAAGCTGGTGCGGACTCAACGTCTGAAAGTCGAGCGAACCAAACTGTCCATCCTGAATGCGAGGCGCCAGGACGCTGGTCTCTACAGCTGCTCATTTCCAACAGCTGAGGGTGAGACTTCAGGGACGTGATTTCCCTTCAATTCCATCGCCTCCTTCCTTACTTCTATCATAGCTATTCGTTACTGAGAAAGAATTGAATGTGATTCAAATTGATGATAGTATAATAATGAACGTGGTTTCATTCCAGGCGTTGTTCTTCAACATAGTCTAGACGTACAATATCCTCCGAGGATCAACTCATCAAACCCTCCTATCCAACACGTGGCAAAAGGCAATTCAGTCACTCTTGCCTGCCAGGCCGACGGCAACCCTAAGCCTGAGATCAGGTGGTCGTACGAGGGTGGAGTACTGCCTTCCGGAGCTATGTCTGAAAAGGTAGGGAAAGATCTCTTATTTTTGTTTGATATACTGGTCAATATAGGGAGCGATGCTAGCTTTCTTTGCAAGGTGTGAATCTCTAGGATCAAATGGGTATGGTAATGGTAAGCACTATTTTTTCGACAGGGTGAAAGTCTCACTCTTGAAGGAGTTGACCGTCATGTGGAAGGCACGTACATCTGCACAGCAGACAATGGCATTGGCGAGGCAGCGTCCGCTAAAATGAAAGTGGTGGTCGAGTACCCACCGGAGATCGTCACTGAAAAAGTGAGTGCATTCAATAAAATGAATTACTACACATTGACGTACTATTATTTCCGACCGCCTACAGGCAACAGATATAATGAGGTATAAGAAAAGGTGGATACAGATAATCTAGTCGATCAGCTTGAATTATTTAAAAATAGCAATGTTAGTCTAATTTCCATTCTCGCTTGTGTCGCAACTACAGGCAATCGTGCGCACCGGCGCTGGCGACCAAGTGGAGCTGGTGTGCCTGGTGCGAGGGCGGCCGAGCCCGCGCGTGTCGTGGACGAGGGACGGCCAGTCGGTGGACCACGCCACTCACGCCACGGCCTCAGACGACGCGCACCGCCACACACTCATCATCCGGCCCGTCACCGAGCAGGACTTCGGCGCCTACGTCTGCATTGCCGAGAACAGCCAGGGACAGAAAAGCGCCGTCGTCCAGATGACAGGTACCATTCGTCATTCAACAAACACTGTACAAATTCCTAAACCAGGATTAGGATTTCGCATTGAATAACTAATTCTTGCACCCATGTTGGTGTGCTGATCAAATTTTGAGAAAATGAACAGTACGGTGAGTCTTGTATAATTAGCATGAGAAAGTTTTGAAGGGTTGGATCATTATTTGAAAATTTACAACATCAACATAAAAAACATTTTGACTTAGTCATGTGCGGCTATATTCGTTTATTTCCAAAAAAGAATTTAGATGTCTAGAGTGAGTGGTGTTTCAGTTACGAGTGAAGAAAAAGCTCTAGCTTTTCTAAAAGTGATTTTTCACCGCAATAACTCTTTTAGTCGCATTATGGTGACAGTTCTGTAGTAGAAAATATTTGCCTCTTCACTAGTGGAAACACTTACTTGAAATTATTAGTAAAGTACTCTATAATTAATTCTCCATTCGATAAGTTCTAAATGACAGCGAGTGTTGAGAAGGCACGATTCACAGTGTAAGAACTGAGCGCTGCATTTGGAAGTACTAAAAGTCATCGATGACAATTTGTCCATCACTTCAGGTCTGCCTCGCCAGCCGCGGTTCACGAGTGCGCCGGCAGGGGGAGAGGTGAACTCCTACACGCTCACTTGGGAGACGGACAGCTACTACCCCATCATCGCCTACAGACTCGTCTTCCGCAAAGCACAGGTAAAATACTACAATTAGGACTGAATAATGATTCGAGTTCTTTCAAATTCTGGCATTTTTTGAAGCACCCGCCGGCGCTCTGAACTTCTCAGCTAAGATGATTTCGATTGAGAACAAAATCATCGATATGATCGACTGTCAATTTAACTGCACGCTTTTTACAAAATTCTAGTGAAAAGCTGTTGTTGTGCTTATCTAATGATGCACTATTGTAAATTCTATCCTATAAATACCGTTTATGTACCTCAGTTCAAATTTTACAGATATTAGTTAAAATACCTTCTCCATCTTTGTATCTGTGGAATATTATGATTCCTGTGATTGTAGCAATTTAAATTGCAGATGAGGGACACGTACTATGGACTTGTGAGCCAAACTAATTGCCACTCTAATGAATCCATTTAATTACATTAAAATTTTACTGAGGGACATTTACTTGAAGTAATTCACATCTACAGTATCAAAATTTCTATTCATATATACAATCAGTACTTTTACGAACTGATAACTATTTATTGTTTAAGGAGTTGGAAAATTTTTTTCTAACACCTTATATTTTCATAATAAAAATTAGTTATGCATTCTTTCCATTCATCATGAGATAGAAAAAAATCCAAGAAAATGAGTAGGAAAGGGCAGTGTTGTTACGTAGAAGAGAGCATTCAACCCAAAGCCTCTCATGTAAGTTTGCGTCTGATGTTGGTAGCGCAGAATCTATGAAATTGTTTGTATGAGTTTTTTGCTTGAGTGCCCCAGTTATAACAAATATTCTTTCGATCTTGATTGTATATCTAAATTTGATTCTACGGCTTTTGAGTAATATTTCAGGATGTCCTGAGTCAAGGGAATTTCACGTATATATGGAAAATGATATTTTTAATATTTAATTAGTACTGGTCGTGCAAAACATAAACAGTGACATTGTAAATTCATACGGTGACTCATTGAGTTAATGCAAAAACGAAAGCAATGGCGATAGTTGAGACAAGGACATCGGCATGGTGCGCCTTTCAAAAATGTATCAATAGTTGCGCCGCACAGATCTCACTAGTCAGCATAAATGCAAGATTCGCCGCAAAAATTCCTCGGGCACTCAACATTAAAAAGAATGCTACGGAACGTAACGTTCCATGGTAGGAAACATAATTTCTAAATTCATGTCAGTTTTATGAAATAATGAATAGGAACACCTGCAATTCATTAAAATTTTCATAGTAGTTACCAAAGTACGTATGATAAAGAAAGAATTGGAAAATATTATTAAAATATCATCTTTAAGATTATTAGCTCTCATCATTTTTAGTTTTTGCACCATAAAACTGTAAATTGAATATAAAAATTCTAGAAACTTCAGTATTATCGAATTAAAATAGTTTGTCCCATTTGTAGTATTGTCTATGAGAAAAAATTACTTGGATGAATCGTGAGATCCAACAAAATTTTCTGAGACATGATAAGGTTGTAATAAGACATGAGCAGTCATCTTCATCAGTTACATTGTTTTGTTTTTGCATGCAAGTAATGTAATGTGGAAGTTGTCTAAAAGTTAGGATGACTTTAAATCCGAACATTCTAGCAGGTGGTCAGTATTTTTGTATCAATCCATGTCCTATTTATTTTTAGGTAGTCGATATATACGTATTAAAAATATCGTGCATGATGGCGTCAGAATCACATGAATATCGTGATATTACAATGAAGAAGAACACTCTGAAGCTAAATGGGAATCGATACAAAGCTTAGCATATTTTTTAGAGTATTGGATTTTCATGATTCATTTATCTTCACTTATTTTGCTTCTTAACTAATACTTAACGTAGTTTTTATACTTGTTAGTTGATAAATAATTTATCACTCAAAAAAATGACTACTGTTATGGAGCCTTCTCGTATGTCACTCTTTATTCTCTTTTCATCTTTTTCGTATGAATGGCTCTCTTTTGCTGGTCGTGATTTATTACTCACTTTCTTTTATTTTTGTTAGCCAGAGATAAGCTGGGACTTTTCAATGTCCATAAATTTAATTAGTGAGCAAGTATCGAATTAATGAGAATGGTAGGAATTTATATAAATTGGTAGCGTGGAGTATCTCTCCACAGATCATGATAACTCATCTTCCTAACTAGCAGGAAATCATACACAAAGGCGCATCGACATTTATTCCCTAATCTCGTCACAAAAGGTTATCGTTCTAAAGTAAAGAAGGTCTAACGCACTAAATTACACTTCGATTGACATTGAAGACAAAACATAAGATATGCTGAAGGCATGATGATATAAATGAATGCTTAAGGCATAATAACGATAATCCTACGCCCAGAAGGGAGGCAATGAGGATGTTACCTAAGGGCTTATGACCTGGTGGACTTATCTTAGTTACAGATTCCGGAAGATGGCTATATCGTGTGTATGCGCCGTGACATTTATCAGTTACTTTTATTTAACAGGTATTCGGAATCACTAGAAGTGCACATTTCAAAGGAGAAGCAAAGCCTAGCCCCTAAAGGGCAGGCGCTCAAGGAGCGATACAGTACTCTCTCTTGAGGTGGTCACGGGCATACTGACTCTTGCGCTGGGAGCTTACCCCAGGGCTTCCACGAGTGCGAAAGTTCCTACCCTAAAACTTTGCTCAAGATTACCCTACAAATACATAAATTACCCTAAAATATGATATATGCCCATTGCTGGTATTACATGAACATATTCAATGTTTCCATGTTTATATGTGTAGAAATAACACAACATCAGGGTCATGCAGGTATTTGAAAATGAAATTCTCTGACTTTACGGAGTCATATTAATTTTGTCAAGTTACGTGCAACATTCTATATTGCTTTCATTATAGTTTATCATCTCTGTATGGTTACCTAGTTACAAGCTCTGTTCCATGAGCGTAAATTGTGAGGCCAGGTGATCTATTCCTGACTGGCAGAAAGAAGCAAAGACATAGTAAGAAGAAATGAACGACAAAGTAATACTCGAAACATTTATTTATGGAACACAACACAAACAGAGTTTCACAATTTTTGCGCAAAAAACTTAGAGGAATGTAGATGTGAATAAGTTCATGTACACCCTAATTCTCGGTGCAATTGCAAAGAACGGGGAAAAGAATGTAATGCACTGAATGAAGATTTATTACTTTCCCAAAATTTTCGTAATCATTATACTCAATTGGCTCGAATTTAACTGCGTATAGAGATAATTTACGTTGAGTAAGGCGAAGCAGATGTTACTCAAGGCTCAATGTTAGCCCCATTGAATTACAAATAAGAGCCTCGTTACAATTAAGAATCTCGGCCCATGGCCAGATTATTTTTCGATAGATGCCTACATGTCAAAAAAGCCAAAAGCGTATCGTTGAATACTTGTAGCACCTCCAAGAATCGGAGTCTTACGTTAATAAGCCCTAGTGCTAAGAATAATGGACTAGAACCTAGATTTCTATCTCACAAGCTTTTTTATTCACTCTCGATATATGTATTTCCACCAAGCCAACATTTCTTCTATGAAGACGACAATTTTTTTTAACAAAGAAGCCACAGAATGTTTGGATCCCATCATAACATTAGTCGTAACAAAACATAATCTTACGAGTATAATGTCGCTCAATTTAATATTTTTATCACTGAAATCTTTTTTATGTGTAGTAAACAATCCATTGGCTATGCTATCCTCTTTTTCAACATGATAAACAGAGGAGCTCTTAATTGCACTCTCACTCCATTATTGGGCGATGACGCCGAGCTGTTTAGCTTTACTGCGATCAGTAACTGCTGTTTCACTAATGATTACAGAATATAAATGTTCAGTAAGGACCACGACAAGATCACTTAGTAGATGTTCACCGCAACATTGTCTAATAATGTTTGAAGCTCTTTGTTTCCCTAAGCCAACTTTCTTTTATGAAACATTTGTTTCAGTAGTTTTATTAATGAGTCACTTAACGAAATAGGCAAATTATGCTCAGAAAGGTAAGCAAATATCCGTAATTCAGTTTTTATACCTGACTTGTCAATTGGATCGTGTGATAAAATGAACAAAGTTATAGTTTCTGTTTTCCTTCGCTGCACTGAGAGATTTTTATGGCGTTGACTCTTAGCATGAAGAATAATCTCAGATTTACCTAACGTAATAGTAGTTGAGCATATAGTACAGTATGCCATATCCTTAGTTGAGGTAGAAGACTGAGATCTCTCTAACCTTTCTTTTTCTAGCCTCGAAACAGTTGTTCGCATCTCCATCCTTCCTTTCATTTTCATGAAAAAAGGTTATCAGACATTAAAATTTTGCTTTCCTTCATAGGTGCTGTAGCAGCTTCATTGGACACAGAATCTATTTAATAGTAGCAATTTTACTGAGACGCAAGTAACCAAATATTTTGTCACAATGCAGTACTGTACGTGATTGCACCTTTCACATTTAATTGCACTCGACTGAAACAAAACTATCTGCCCTCGGCTCTGATAGTGTCGTTTTGTACACGTTATGTAGCTGTTCAATTCCAGTAAACGACGATGACCGATGCTTTGGTGTAAATCGTGATACATTTACGAGTTAGTTATGTAAGGCAAGAAACTATGAAATTCCAAACATTACACTCGAATCAAGTTCCCTATCATTTTAATTATTGTCATTACTATTAATTAACCAAGGTATTATTCAGGCAGCAAATCTCGCAACATTATTCTGAAGAGAGATCTGAGGGAGATGCAGCGATGAGCACATCTATTTGCGACTTTTCGTCGTGTGCAATAAAGACTAAATTAATAGCGAGTTCGGGAAAGATTTGCGCTTGTTCCAAACATCTCTCAAATTGAACATTTTCATCAATGCTTTGTTCTGCAATGTACCTTGTACAAAGCATATTGTAGTACATGAAAGCAAACTTGAAATCAGTTTTGAAAACAAGCAATTGCCCCACAATTTTGCTGCGCTACCCCGTCAAAAGTCAAATTACCCTAAAAACCATGGAAATTTGCTTTACCCTAAGCTCTACCCTAGACAACCCCTGATTACCCTAAAATGGGGTATTTTACCCTAAAGTGGAAGCACTGGCTTACCCTCTCGGTCGTTCAGCGTCACGCCCTTCTCAAAGCGGTAGCTTACATTGTAATCTAAATACAGATTATTCCTCAATCAAGCGATTATGCACGACTTTAGCGTATCGAATTATATAAGCAAAGGGAAACATTAATTCTCGCTAACCGCACAAATGATCTAATTAACATGGGCTATTGAATAATGACAGAAATAACAGTGAAGAATCTCTCTTGTGTCGGTATTCGGCAGCTCCTTCAGTCCGTTGATGTCTTTGCTTCTTCCGCGATCTCGGAGTCGACGTAGAGGAGACATAAAGGGGAAGAAGAATAACTACTTAGAACGATTCGCGAAGTCTGATAACCGTTTCCCGAAGCACACTACGTCTCTCCTCGGCTGCTTTGGATCATCCTGAACATATAGAGGCGTCCCTCGTTCTGAAGATCCTTACGTTGTGATAAGATCACAACACTACTGTTTGCCTTTTTTATGTTTGACTAACATCCTTCTTCTGAATAGTGAGAACTTAGAATGGAGAAAACCTAAAATTTTGATCTATCAAAAGTTTCAGGTTTGAGGTCTTCTGATTCACTTCTAAAAATTTTCAACTCTCAAAATGAAGTTGAGCTCTTGATGTACAGTATTTTTGTACGGTAGCTGGCTTCCTATAGATAAATCGACATAACAGGTCTTTGTGAAGATCACGTATTTAGCAGGTGAGTGTATCTCAGATATCAGAAACACAATCGTTCATCGACTTCTGCTCCTGATACTAAACAGTCCATCAGCTTGAGAGGTTGCAGCCCAAACAACGTCGTCCGAGACTCAACGACAAATGATGGAGTTGTTTAGTGACGCATTATCTACCCCAAACTGATATATAGGTTGAACAAATTTGAAGTTCACAGGATAGGATAATGTTCTCGAACTCATGAAATATAATTTTGTTCCGAATTTTTACTACCATGTAGTACCATTTTCCTTAGTATTTTAGGGCATTTATAATGTCCTGAAGATGAATCTTCTCTTTTACTAGAAGAGTGTATACATTCGAAGAGTCGAGCGATAATTTTCCTCTTGAATGTCCATTTAAATTCTGTAAAAAGACGCGTGCATTCATCGTTGGCTTGAAATTGAGAAATGAACTTTTAATGAGAAACTATGTTGCACAGCTAAGAATGATCAAAAATCTCAACGGAAATCTTGAATAATTCATGGCTTAAAAGCTCCGACTTGAGAGGTTTATAGGTACCTCTATAAACTGACCTAATTTACTGAGCAAGAAAGATGATCCTCGTCTTGTTTTAATTTTGCGTCACCTTCTTCGTTCCAGGCCAATGGTTCCACTGAATCAGATGAAAACTGGAAGGACGTGTACCGTCAAGTTGACGTGGAAACAATGACCGAAAACACTCACCACGTCATGGCTCACACTCTCACTAACTTGGATGTCGCTACTGACTACGAAGCTGTTGTCAAAGTCAAAAACAACTACGGCTGGTCAAGTGACTCTGACAGGTTCTCCTTCGCCACAAAGAAAGGTATCGTAAATTTTCTGCTTCGTCGCTTAAGTGTTTCAAACTTATAATGAATGTCATCAAATGTGATGTTCGATGCATTTCTACTCAGCTAATTTTGCAGAAAATATAGATGAACTCTTTCAATGAAAATAAAAATGGTACCACTTATTTAAGTCTTCTTGAATGCTAACAATATATTCTGACTGGTCTTGAGGCTATTATTCACAGCAGAAATTCTCATTTATTACCACAGCGGAATTTATAGTTATTTTGCCATGATATAGCCATCCTCAAATTCAACAACATAGCTACTCATATAATGTAATTTTTCACAAGGCAAAATTTGTTCATCCTGTTGATATCTATCTACCTTGCAGAGAGGCAAAGTCCCAGCAAAGTCTAACTTTAAGGGAACATTCAGCAAACTGCCTTGCTGCTCATTTGATTGCAAAATGTTTTTGGCTGAAATTCAAACTGCAGTAAATTGTCCATCAAGACGCTTCAGAGTGTTCGTCAGTTTTTTGTGTAATTCCAGTGCAGTGAACTGAGTTTTTCTCACAGCTCTGGCAGTTCAACAGTCCACCAGCCGAGCTTCGAGTGCTGCTACGTTCCGCTGCTGTGCTCCAGGTGCACTACTGCTGCTTTTGCTTTTGGTAGGCGTTAATAGGGCCCTCCTGTGTTAATGCTCTACTACTGTGTTACTGCCAAGAATCGAAATTCTGTTTCTGGACCAGTTTTGGTAACTCAACAGGTTGACCCCCTTGCTTAGGTGTCTTCCTTCTGAGGCACTGCGGGACCCTGAAAAACAAGTGCTTAGCGGTTTTCCTTGAAACATGCGTTCACGACGATTGAATATGGGATCAGCTGAACAACAGTAGTTGATGAGTTTGTGTAGTCAGCAATTTATTTCGAAAAATTGCCTATAACCGCTGAGTTATGGGATGCATTGCTCAGGGTGTGGAAATCAGAGAGCGACAAGTTTTCTCATGACATCAGGCATCCTCGATGACTTGATAGGCAAAATGATGGAACTCCAACGCTTATTGATAGATCTCGTTTACTCTTTAGAATTGTGTTGGGTAGCGTTTGACGGTGTGATTTGAAGTATTTGTTTTGGTGAATTATTGACCGTGTTTCTACCGTTTCTCTCTCTCGCTTCCAACTGCAGCGTGTGAATTGGACGAATCACTATCTCTTGCCTTTAAAATTTGCTCGTTTGATTTAGTTCGCCATTAATTTCCAGGGAAATTTTTTAGGGGTGGTGTCTAGCTCATGCATAAATATTTTTGTGGGCAATGCTTCTATTTTCAGCATGTTAGTGTCATTTTCTAGAGATCTTGGCCCATGTTCTCTCTATTGCTGACCTGGTGTCACATTTACCTTTCTACTACTTTGCTTTATATACCTCATAAGTTATTCTTCCCCTAAGTAAAATATTTTCTAAATTCGGTCTCTACATTTTGGTTGAATGTGGCTAAATATTTTCCGACCGTAATTCGGGTAAAATATTAAAAAATCAATTTTGGACATTATCCAAACGCTTCAGTTCATTACTGCAACGCTTGAAATTTTTTTATTACCATCATTTCATGATAAAGATGGAAAATTCCGTTGACTGCATGCTTTGCTGAAGGTTCAAAACATTATAGAAGCTTCACATGTAGCACAGCGGGAGAAACGAAGCACTTTGTCCACCAATCGTGTGGTCTTTTTGGATTCAGTGTAATTTTTGCTCCTATTACGTACCAACGACCCGTGAAATTCAAGAAGATAGTAATCGTTCAAGACTGTTATGATCTAAGCAGTATAGTAGAATGATGTCTCTTGTTCCTGAAGTTGTTGCTTTTTTATCAATGAAAGTGCAGACAGAATGTGAGATTATAGAACTCACGGTGCGAGTCCGAGTACCATCCTCGAGTACCATCCTATTTGCAAACTGAATACCAGTCGCTTTTTTTGCATGATGGCAATTATTTTTAAAATCAATGATTCTTTTACCGTAAAACATTTTATGCCATTCTATTATTGTGTTATTTTGTTTTTTATCAACAGTTTTTTTCTATGGCTTAGGAGAAATCTTCAAGTTTGAGTACCATAACGTATTTATCATTCGTGACTTAAATTGTCATGGCTTCATGTTTCAGTGTGAACTTTTCTGAAAATTATTCATTCATTAAAAACCATACGGAGGTTTTGGCTTTTCCTCACAAATCAAATGAAGTTTTGAAATTCTAACCTTTTTTCCGATGGCAATTTTTCTCCAAGGCCGGTATTTTTAAACATGATTCGATTCGATACATTATCATTTTTTATGTTTTTGGCTCTTTTGAGTTACGTATGGTGTGTTAATCGCATGAATTAGGCGTATGTTTTATTTGTATTTAAAATAGTATTCCATACACTAATTATTATTTCTTTTAAATGTGTACCGAAACTTCAATGGAAAACGTGTACCGCAACTTTCTACCAAAGATTGCCAGTTGCTGACGGCTCACCAAGTACTGATTTGTATCATACTTAGTGTGAGTGAGGCTCGGGAGTTGACCTACTGTACAAAGTTTTTGCCTCTGTAACCTAGATTTTACTGCTTAAAATTTGAAGTACATGGATTACAGCGAACATTTGGAGGACGGTTGTCATGAGACCTACGTGTGAGGGGAAAAAAGTCTGAAGCGGCTCAATTCAGCAAAACGACAACAGTTGCTCTACGACGACATCGGGTATATGATACTTGCGATGGCTGACGCTTCAGTGTATCACAGCAAGGTTTTCAACGCTCAGTATTATTTTCACAGTCCGGAAATAGTTTTTCTTTGGAATGGAGTAATTAGTTTGTAGTTTTTCAAACTCTTAACGAATAGAGTTACAAGCGCCTAGGCCTTTCAGTTTCCATTGCCAGTCAGTAATGCACATGTTACTCGGAAATGTGATCTTTCTCCCAGACTGCTGAACTGGAACATGCCATGGCTGCTAGGACAAGTTTTAATATGGGACGGTAACAAGTAGTAAAAACCTTTTCACCGAAGCTCAGTTAGTGCTGCAAATTTAAAACATATGCTTAAACATTTATCGCTCAAGTTAGTCAAAGTGATTCATTTTGTACGTTTTCTTCATGTTCTCACATATGTTCATCACTGTCATTTTTTTACCTTAACTGAGAAAGCTTTTCATAATTGTTATCTAGACGTTTGTACAGCATTTATGATTGCTGTCTATAGATGTATTTCGCTATTATATAGCAAATTTCAGAGTAAATCATTTGTAAACTTAGAATATGGACGTATAACTTTGTCGCATCTTCTGCGTTTACAAATGGCTGTCCCTGGTAATTACTTTTAACTATGAAATGTTAGTAGAAATAAGTGCTTGAACACTCCCCTTCCTGCTGAGTGAATACTATTTTTCTATCGAAGTGCATCCGTCATTGCTGTAACATATTGCATGAGCTCCGTGTTACAAAGTTAGACGTATATTTGTCCTCATTTTATTACCATCAGTGTTCTAATATTTCATCACATCGGATCCATTTTACAATTACTATGAGTGGTTTAGAATATGAATGTATTTAATATTAGAATGACGTCAACTTTGTCAGACCTTACTTAAATTTGGAAAGTAGTTCAACGTAGGCTATTTTCTGAATTTTACACATGCTAAATATTCGTGCATGCCTGTTGAAATAAAATTTTGCTAATGATTATTTCCTGGAAGTTAATGGTTCGTTTACGATAAGTGTTAAGTGTTGTGACACATTTGCGTTGATGGTAATCATTTACTTCCGTATAATCAGTTTGAAATTATTTCATTGAATACTCAGTGACGACCAAGAAATCGAAGCTCAGCCTCTGCCTAGAAATGAATGAACCAACAAAACCTCCTCAAAAATAACACAGTATGGGTAATTTTTTTGGCTATACAGCAGTAAGTATTCCATTTAAAAAAGGAAATGATTCAAGTGTTGAGAGGAGTTGGAAACCTTTTCATCTGTTTTTACTCACAGAACTGAGGGGTTATAGTTCAGGTACAATTCCAAGTTTTATAATTTACTACAATTAATTGCAATGGTATTATGGAACTAATTTTGAATTAAATTTCTTTGTCCAACGACGTTTGCATAAACACTCTCATCAGACGATAAAGTGTATTGAGTGTCATATTCGTAGATTTAAATATTTGTACGAGCGTAATATGTTAGTCAGGTGGGCATGAGATGTGCTCTCTAGTCATGTTCTTATAGTGGATCGTGTGTTCCTTTACTCGGGTGTTTGAGTGACAACAGAGACTTCGCCATTCTATCTCTTGTACAACGGAGTGACAAATTTTTGCGTGAACCTAATATTTTTATGTAATTTCATTCCAGTTAATTAAGTGAAGAGGACAGTTATTTGCGGAGTAAAATGACTCAATTCACATGCTCTTATAACGGTGTTGGTTGTCTCATGTTTATTCGTTTTCTGCATAATTTTGCGTAAATTAACTGCAGTTGATAATTTTGCAGAACTTTCTTTCTTAGTTATTCTTCAATATAAATATACCTAAATTTTTTATTTATGCTTACCTTTCAGTACATTCGAAATTAATGACAAAATTCTACGTTAGATTGAGAGGCTTTCATTAATGCCATCGAAACTTTCAAAATAATATTATAGAAATACAGAACATACGCCTCCGGGTTGTTCTCAAATGCGTGGCACTTTGCATTTTCCGTATGTGATAAGCTGTAAATTATGGAACAAACCTGAGAATATCATTCGTCTTAGTCATTAGTATTTGGTGTCTTTTTGTATTCATGTGGAAATACATGGTCGAAAACTATGGAGTTTTCAATCTCATCCCTTTTTAAATTTATTATTGCGCACTAGGGCAAGCTGGGCATTATTGTCAACGAGCAGAGCTGGCGAGAGAACTGCCTCGCATCGAAAACACCTCTGGTATTTCAGAAATCTCTTCAGCAGCCACTGCAACTCTCGCCTCGAAATCTTCCTCAAATTCAATGGGTGTAGCATAAACAAGGCTTTCATGTGTCCCCATGTGTTCAACTCAAACTCACATAAGTTTTATTTGTGCAAACTTGCATTGAATTGAAGTGTTTGTTACGTAAATTCCAAATAAATATTGCGAGTAATTGTGTAATTAAATTTCATCCCTAAAATCAATAAAAAGATAATATCCCATAAACCGTATTTTTTCGGAAAATTTCATAGCAGAAAACGGGTTTACTTGGACATCTTCTACACGGTATGCAACTTTATACCTCTTGTTCTGAAACGCTTTATATATGCTTTAAGTTGAACGCTTTTTAAACGCTAGATTCAAGAAAAAATAGTTTGACCTTTAAAACAATTAAATTGTAAGTTGCGTTCACGATTTTATTACCATTTCGTGCTTCGTCTTTTAATTTAACATGTATCGAACAAATTGATATAAACTCTATATCGTGAATCCATTGAGTTATTCTGAGATTACAGTTTGTTTGAATTAAGGAGATCGTCCCAGGCCCCTGCCAGGCCCCTGTCGGTCAGGAGAGCTTTTTTTGTTTTATTGTTCGAAAAGGACCCTTAGGTGGTGGACTATTCGGTCCTAAAATTTTATGGGGTTACGAACAATGGATCCCCTCCCCCAGGGGGGGGAGGGGAAAGACACAAAAATCTTGAATTTTTGACCCCATTTCAACCCCATGTAAAAAGAAAAAACGAGATATGGATGATTTGAAAATTTACTTGTGTTAGAAATGTTCCAAGGATTCTAAAATTGTCTTAATTTTTGTTCTAGCATAAAAATTCAATGAGGAGATACGGTTTGCAAAATCCATAAAAATGAACTAAAAATCCCAATATGTCCAATTTTTTCAAAAACTAAGGCCCGAATCAAAAAAATGATTTGATGAATTTATGCTTCTTTTCAAAAGTTACATATAATAGTTAAATTTCATAAGAATCAGACTGAAAATGAAAAATTTCATAATTGAAAAAAGAAAAAAATTGTTTTTTGTTCGAAAATCACAATTCACAGTGTGAATATGAATTTATGTACCGAAATTTTCGAAATAAAAATTAAAACTGCATTCAACTACATAAATTGTCCATTATATTACACTTCAACAAAAAATTTTGTTAAGGCTTATACCCATAACAAATAACTTTCAACATTCAAACCATATCTTCTCATTGAGTTTTGATGCTAGAACAAAACCAACGACAGTTTTAGAATCCTTGGGACATTTCTAATAAAAGTATAGGCTTTTTTCAAATTTGAGAAAAAAATATATATAGAGCTCCAAACCCCAAAATAATTTTTTATGATGTCATCAAAAAATATCGTTTATCACAAAAAAAATCGAAATATTAAAATTTTCCTTCATTTTTTTGTTAGAAATGCTTCAAGGATTCTAAAACTGTCTTTGGTTTTGTTCTAGCATCAAAACTCAATGAGGAGATACGTCTTGAAATATACATAAAAATGTACCAAAAGACTAATTTTTCGTAAAAAAACTAAGGCCATAATCGAAAAAGTGACATGAGTAAAAAAAGTTTACTTTCAAAAAATACATGTACTGGCCAATTTTCAAACGAATCGGACGAAAAAAGTTGAAAAATTGGGACCATCCCCTAAGGTGACCATTCTAAAAATTGAATAGTTAAAATAGACCATCTGAGTGAGTTTTAATACTATATTGAGAACTTATGCTGTATTGAGCTATGCGTAATATTTATAAGTATTATCCTTGTACTAATGTTTGGAATGACTTTCATTATGGTTCTTGGCTAGGGGATAGGTACGTAATGATATGTTAGAAAAAAAGTTTTAAAATTTAAAAAATAGAACAATGAAACTCAGCTAGTACAAAAATCTGTTTTGAACTCATCAAATGAGGCATCTATAAATAGGTAAGGATTAAACTGACGCACCCTACGATTGAAATTACTGTAAGTAATGATCATTTTACCTATGAATTGACGAAGTTTCATTACGTTTTCATCCAGGTAGCTTGAGTAAGCTAGGATTGTACTGTCTTACTGGGCAAGGTGAAAAGAAGTTACACTGAGCATGAACAATTTGTTTAAACTTCAATATAACATCAATTACCTGGTTTCTCTCATCGCAACTTGTTTTCCTATTTGCTCTTTGGCTGGGTCATACTTTCTATCATTGAAGAAACTACATCATTCATTTGGCGGCTAGACACGGAACTGATTTTTTTAACACTTTTCGGCTAAGATCATCGATCATTTAGCTTTTCTACTGGATAACGACCATGAGTTCACCTCGGAATTAAATTCACACTGGTAATGCAGACTTGCGTTGGCTAAATTCACAGCGTTACCAAATTTACTATCTTTGGGTACTTGGCTTCCTTTATATTAGCAGGTAAAACTAAAATCTCACCAACGAAATGAGTTTACTACTCAAAATCTCAATGAAAACTCTGCTAAAAATGTCCATCAATGGTTCACGTAAAAATTGTAGTCGCATGGCACAAAGTCTCACTCTTTTTAGTTTAAAGTTGAATCATACGGGAAGTCGATTTGCCAATAGTGCTAGCTGTTTGCGTATCATTTTAAAACAAGATAACTTTGATGTACAATTTTCATGTGCGTCATACTACAGTATTTTCTGTTTACTTGTTAATAGAGAAACTTCAATATGATCGTATAATTGTGAAATGGGGATGTTGGAAAATTTCACTCCGTTTCAATTCCATTAGTTACCCGTCAGGTTAGATAAGTCACTAATCAACATATAACTTTTTTCGGGGGTATCTCAAAAAAAAGGAATGACCAACTAGCCAAGTGTCGTTCATATGTTCAACTAAATTTGCAGCTTTTCATGACAAGATTGGGTTCTAATTGAAGTGTATGTGAAACATTGAAGACTTAAGACAGAAAACACAAATGAAAATAATCTTGTACCCTCGCTCATCATTAGTAAGCATTCACTCCTCGATGAATTAAATGTGCAACACATTTAATTATAGACAATCCTCTAACTGAGCCGATTCCTGAAAGGTCCAGTAATGCAACCACTCATGGATAGCATTTAGAAGTTTACCGATGAACAGTACTTGCGGACATCTCACACGAACAGTTTTTAGAAAATTTTAGACCATGAATGATTGAGATTCTTCACTGATCAAACACAGTGAACCATGTTTAGGCTAACAGGTTTGTAGCAAAAACAAAGGATTTTAATATTATTCATTCTTCAGCCTCAGTAACAATATTTTAATATCATGAAAACCTGATGTTGACAATTGGAGTCACCCTTACGTTCCTAACCATGATGAATTGAAGAGTAAGCATTATCCCTGGAGCGTTGTTAAAAGTAGTTTAAGATTTTACTGAAGTAAGTTCAGTGCTTACAATTATATCACATGTATACTCTGTATAGAGGAAGAAACAAACGAACTAGATTATTTGAGGGCATTTTTTTCCTACCAATGGATACCCTCAATATCTTTTTGACCATACTCTTAAAGAGTTTTTAAACAAAATGTTCGATAAGCCAAAAATCACGGTAGCTACAGTTTCCAAATATGCTTTATACGTTTCACTTCCGTATATTGGACCAACTTCTGATGAACGAAAACAATGTTTAACTAGGAATTTTAGAAAATTGTACCCTCAACTCGATTTTAAGTTTGTTTTTCGCAACAGTTTCCAAATAAAAACATTTTTCCAGTATAAAGACAGACTGCCGAAAGAGCTGCTCTCTAGTATCGTGTATAAATATCAGTGTGGAACCTGCCAGAGTTCCTACATAGGGTGCACTCTGAAACAGTCAAAGATTAGATTTTACCAACATCTAGGCAAATCATTTAGAACTAATAGGCCGCTAGCAACTCCATCTCAGTCTTCGCCTATAGACTTCACTGTGAAAACACCAACCATATTATCTCGGTGGGTGATTTTTCAATTTTTGATTCTACGTGTAATAACGATCTCCGGATTTTAGAATCAATGTACATTTTTAAGCATAAACTGGTTCTTAACTGTAATCAAAGTGCCTGCCAATTGTATATTATATAGCCTGTATATCTATATAAGAATTATTGAAAAATTAATTTTTTTATATATTGTTGATCTTATTTTCAGAGCATTAATTGATAATGAAGTGTCGAAACTAGCGCTAGTCTGAATGCCTCTTTTTAGAAAAAATTTTTTATTCCGTTGTTTGTGGTTTTATTCTTGAGTAAGAAATAAATTAGCGACAAAGAGCTCAGACAGTTTTTTGACGAACAAGAAGGAAACTTATGTATTGTTGAATCTTTTCAGATAATGTGATTATTAGTGTAAGATCGCCATTGCATTGGGTTAATAATATTTCTAAGACACTGAATTACGCCGACCCTTTACACTAGGCTACATATTAGTATTCTGGCATGAATTTGATTTATTCTCCTTTATTCCGTGACCGGTATGGAAGCCATTTACTCTTCACTGTACTTTTGTGACTAAAGGTAAAATAACCAAACAGAAAGTGTCAATTATTTTGCATGATACTTGAAGTTCTTATTCTAGCCAAGCATTGGAGACCTGGTTTTCTCTCCATCTTTGTTTCCCTCAAAAAATACGTCATTTGAGCATTAAATTAATGTAGAGAATTGATTGAAATCAAGTATACATGGCATCACTCTAGAGCTGTAAACCCTATGAAGCGAAACGCCGAGAAAGCTTCGAAGCATGCCATTGAAATCACTTTTAACATTTACGGCAAATTCACTTGTATCAAATACTTATCGAAGGAAGGGTAATTAATAATTGTAATAGATCCTTTCTACACTATCACAATTTTTACATCGATCCGAGTTTTGCGGTTCTTTCCATGAAAATTCAAATATGGTTTGGGAACTTTTAGCGCTTTGATGATGTCCTTATGCCACTACCCAACAATCATTCTGTGACACTGCCGTTGAACACTTGCTAATGAACACATTCTGAAGTGGAATTCCCGATTACTTTACCGGGCGAAGTAAGCCTGTCATTGAGATGAAAAGTTCACACGGTGTCTTGAATTATATTAGACGCACAATTGATGATTTGCTCAGAAAAGCTATTCAGTTTTTTCAATTATTATTCCATTTTGTAATGCTTGAGACCTGACAACTATCAGGAACAGAAATATTTTTGGACAGGGATTCCCAGGGATTGGTTCGTTGGATCAGAAAAATTAATGAGTAAGAGAATGCAACATCAGCGAAAGATTAGCATCCTTTCAGTGTAGTAAACGACTTGGAATTCAATTCAAAATTAAAAAAACACGCTGATTAAACAGATACATATGAGCGCTGTTAAAAGCTACCTTGCACTATGATTCATAAGCCACGCAGATAGTAGTTGTTTCTGATTTCATGATAATGAACGAAGCGGATAATAAAGAAAAAAGTCAATAATAAATAACGTTAACTATGACATTAAAAATTAGAAAAACACAGTCAAGAGTAACCTCGACTCCATTAGCAACGATGACAAACTGAAGCACTGTAAATGTGAAACATAAATTTGTTTGAAATTTTTGTATCGACAGCGATCTTTTATAAAAGGCACGAAATGGTGCTTCCTGTGAAGAAAATTTCCACTAAAACTCGATGTCACCAACTGTGATGCAGGAATCAACATAGATATTTACATGAGGAAAGGCATGTGTTGCAATACGCTGCTCGGCTCCCAGGTACGAGGGAACGTTTTTGGGCTCAAAACTCACCCTGCCTGGGCCTGAAATCCTCGCACGAAGAAACAAACAAACAAACATTGGCATCTTTGGGATGCTTTATTTCCAATCAAGCCTGATACATATGATCTTGAGCATTGGTTTTTCAAATGTCTTATAACTAACACTATATATAGGACACCATGACGGTTCCCCCGTAAAGCCGGTACCCATTTCCGACACCTGGGTTGAGTGGGGTACTGTGCTTGAGCTTTCCCTTATACCCGACGGGGAAAATCGCCGCGCCAGCGCCGGGATACGAACCCTCGTCTCCAACAAACAAGGCATACAACATACAACATACCCTTAACAACAGTGCCACAGCGAGCGTGCCACGGCGAGCACTGTGCCACGAGCACTTCAGAGACTTATCAGTTCAAAAAACCTTTTGAAAAAAAGTGGTTATTTGTGCAAACTATAAGTTAGAGGAATTTTGGTCGTTTAGTATGTTTGCACGAGCCGGTCTCGCTCGACTAAATGCTTTGTCCAGTGTTGTTATTTTCTCAGAAATTGTTTCGCATATTTTACTCGAGAGGATGTTCACTATTCACCTGACCATGGCTTACGTACGATTTGAAAAAAGGAAACGTGCCACGACGAAAACCGTAAGTTTGAATAGAGTTGTGAGCGGGTAGAGGATTTTTTTCTGCACTGAAGCTGCTTTGAGTAGGCAGTTACAATAATTGAAAAGTAAATTATCATTTTCAGCAAAAGGTCCGTGAGTAATCCAAAAAAATCCTATGCTTTAATTGAAATTAGAGTTGTGAATGTTAAAACCAAAACATGAGAAGGGTATCGAATTATTCCAGCTCTTCAGTGCAATGAAATTACCGTCAATAAAGTGTGTTTCGATTTTAAAAGAAAACAAAATGAATCTACACCGCATACTTGGTGACCAATCGGAAATGAACAATTTAGCGAAACGTATGATAGCGAATACATCTCTAGAATTTATTGGAACAGGCGAGTTCCTGGACAGAATAAAAGGATAGAGTTATGCAGGTTATTTACCTCTTAACGGCCGCTTTTTGAAACTGATGTACACCACTACCCAATCAATTATGACTTCACCAATCGGTAAAAATTGCTGCCGTGTTTTGCAGACATTCTTTAAAGATCGTTGAAGATCTTCGCAGGAGTGCCTGCATTTAGTGAAGATTTAATGTAGCATTAGGCAGTGAATGACTGAGTTTGAAGTGTAGATCGGTACCGAAATTCTGCAAAGATCTTTACTGACCAAGAGCGAAAAACTTCATTAATCTGCAATGAACGCCACTGATAAATGAAGATGTTTTAAACACATCTTTACCGATCTGTACCAAATAGGAGAAGGAAACGCATGGATATAATACTGCACATTAAGCTCAACGACAAAACAATTTATCCATTAAAGCCAAAGCCGAGCTCTTTGGCGAAAATAACGAAAACATTTACATCCGTGACTAGAAATAAAGCTAGACTAACAATAATATCAACTATTCAAAACTATATATCGACACACAGGCTCCAACAGAAAACTTGAAAACTATCGACGAGGAGTTGGTGCAGGGACAGTTACTGATGTCTTTGACCTTTTTGGAGTCGGTGCATTTAGTGGAGGTCCACCCTTAGCTGGTGATGAAAAGGAAGGCTTTCCATGCATTGTTAGATCCATAGCAATGATATTTTGTAACTACAATACAGTGAGCTTTATTTTCTTTCTACGCATCGAGTGATCATTCGGTATAGCAACTACCCATTTGTAAAAGCAATTTTCAACGAAAAAAAATAAGCATGTACCCTTTTTATTTCCGACTTTGACCCTGTGTAAAGAGAGCAACACGTCGCACAAATCCATCACTCCTATAAATTTGTTATACCCATGGATCTATGTCGGACACTATGCTGAGATTAGCTATGGTTTTAGCAGACCATCTTTTTACTTTCTGACTGACTGGACTAGAGCCAAGCGTGGCGACCCTAGAGCAGCAGCAAATGTTTGTAAATGAAGTGATGTAAAGAAGTTAGGTTATTTATAAATGAATACATTTATTCAAAGAGGCCCTGGAATGTCCTAAAAGTAATAAAATAAATATCGACAAAAATATTCTAACACACGTCTTTACGGGTATATTAGTATGACAGAAATGAGTATGGTAAATATTATAGCTGTCTCTATGAGTAATTCTGTCATCAGACTATTTCATTTACGTGAGACACTTCATTTTTTAGTAGCAATTAATATTGATTATTTTAAGAAGTCACATTTTGAGGGAAATTTATCCATTTATAATCAAGTTTCCTGATCGGCTTCAGCCCCTTTTATATTCTTTTACCCATTTTTTTATTATTTAAATTAAACGACGCTTAAACTATATGCAAAAGATGAAAAAGTTGGTTAAATTTATCTTTTTATTTTAGATGTCATTTTGGAAGCGCGGTGTGCCACAAAGAACCACTTCGCATTTCTCACAACAATACGAAGTATGTTTTGACTTTTTATTTTTTGTGCATTCGGTACATCTCCTTAGGCACTTTTTCTGTTGTAAGTAGCTGGGCAGTCACGAGAAAAGAGTCGTCCAATCAATCTTGAAGGCTTTGCGACAATACGTGCAGGTCTGCCGATGCATGTAGTGGGCGTAGCTAAATCTGAGGCATATTTACGTATCATATTTTCACTTCACACAATAATGTATTTCTTTTCTTTGTAGACATCCACCAAGTTTTTTTCACAAAAAATAAAAGAGTTTAGTACTGTCATATCCAATAAATGTCAAAACACTGCGACAATATTTTTTTAGCTGATTTCGTGCTGTGCTGTAGTGACACATCAAATTGTCTAAAAGATCTACGCCACCCTTATGGGTATTGTAGTATTTGACCATTTTAGGTTTCAGCTTTTCCGTGCCTTGTTTAGAAATTGTAGTTACCGCAAAATTGTCATGTATGCTACTCAAAAGGGGGACATCTTTGCGATCCTTCCAATATAGAAATCATCAATTTATTGCGAAATGCAGTCACCGTCTTTCTTTCTTTAGCCTTTTTCTTTCACGATTTTGGCTCATCTTTTCGATTCAGGCGGACTGTGCAGGATATATTCTTTAATTTAATTCATTTGCAAGTTCTGGACTTGTATGAAAATTGTCAGTACAAGTGAAGTGAATACAATCCTACATGTCATTGGCAAGTGGTCATAGGCAGAGGTAAATAAGGTCTCAGCTACTGTGTATACAAAAAAGTTGAAAACGTACCCTTTAGAGCGTTCAGATAGCATATGAAATTTTAATCCAATTCTCTTCCTTTTGGTAGGAATGTATCATATCCACCTGAAACGACCCTTCTATCCTAATAAAGGTTAGTCATTATACTAACGTTTTTGTCATGAATGAAATTTTTCTAGAAAAATGGCACAATCAAGTCTATGAACGGCTTTACTTTAGGAATTTGCGGTATGGACTCTGGGCATCATCCAAATTATTATCGGCCAAATGAATAAATTTCTGCAACAATTCAAATCATCTAACGCTCATTATCTTTGAAAAAACTGGAGAAACAACAGCTAGTCTCTTTCTTACAAAAATAAATTTTATTGATTGCTTCACAATCATTTCCTTGTGGGATAAATAATGCAATTTATATCCTCATTTCATTTTCACTCGTGTCATACCGACTTTAGACTCGAGATTTTTTTGGTAAACTTTGAAATTTTTTATCTAAGAATTGTTTGCCAAATCGGTTAGTTACAGTCACAATAAATTCAATTGCACTTTGATCGAAAAATTGTTCAAAACCATAGCGTGGATCAAGGTTACTGTCTACATTTCACTGTATATGTAACTCCATTTCTTTCAAAAACAGAATGGCTTTCCAGCACTAGACCAATCAGTTGGCAAGGCTTTAAGTTCGGCGACACCATCGTCCCCATTGTCTATTTCACTGATAAGGAAGATGATAAGGAAGAAAATTAGTCACTATAACTTAAATAGTTACTTTTATCAAGCAATTGCTAAATTTCTTCGTCATCAGGTGTTATTTTGCTATACTAGTTTTGAAGGGTAGTAATGGCACAGAAAAATTTACGCATGCAGACCTTTCTTGGCCTTTGCCTTTGTATGTGAAATCAATTCCCAAATGTCTCCATTTACTCATAAAAATAAAAAGAATGGCAAAAGTCATCGTATTTCATTTCAATATTAATTTTAAAAACTGACGTTATCAGGTTCCATTTAGTGAAAATTTAAAAAAATGTCATATGTCATCAGTAACCCTTCACAGGTTAACAAAGTCAAAAGGCGATTGGAATGGATTTTATTGATATGGAAAAAGTGGAAATAAATATATTTATATGATACTAGAGTAGAAGTAGCCGCAGAACACTCCCTATTACAAGTGAAAGAAAGGTTTGAATTAAATGAAAAAAGTGACCCAGAATACTTGACTGTAAAAAAATGCGAGTAACATATGTGAAGTGTGAAATGAAGTGAAGTGTGACAAGAAAATTATGAACAAAGCCATAAAATTTATATAATAGCATAATCACTCAACCTAATTGACAAACTTCATCCAGAGCACCCAGAGAAGACTTAATTCAGATAGCTGATATGTATAAAATTATCAAGATACATAATCTTTTCCGACACAACTGAAATCATACCGGAAGTGTGGTAAAACCATGTTTAATGTTCGGTAAAACCATGTTCAACACTGACTAATGTTCAGCGCGTGCATATTATAGTTTACTTTCTTGCAAATACTGATAATTGACATCAATTGATATTAGACTGAGGTCTCGAAGGACCATACGAAGAACATCACCATAAAAATTGAGGATGAAAGTAATTATATTAGTTTCGTCAATACCGACAACAGCGCGTAATATGCATGCCATAACATATTGACAGTGAACATGACCTCATTAAAATTAAGCCTTACACTTCCAAAATGGTTTCATCGAATCAGTATAAGCTTCTACGGTATTGGGTACGCAGTATTTGATGAAAAGCGTTCGACTGAATGAAATGTACTACTTGGCGCGTCAAAAAGAAAGGCCAACGAAAATATGAGCGCAGTGCGGTTCAAGATCCCCATAAATTCACCTGCAGAATAGCAACTGAATGCTTAGTCCGCTGTATTTCTTTTCCCACAAATTGTTCAGCGTATTTTACTCGGAAAGCATATGTACTGTTTACCTGCCCATGGCTTACGTACGATTTGGTGTGTTAATCATGAGTTATTCATCAGCGATGAGCGGTAGAGCAACCGTTGTAATATCGTAGACCGTTGTTTTTTTATGCTAGTATTATTTCGGTTCTAGAATTCAGTTCTAAATTCATTCATGCTCAGTGAAAATTACTTTAAATAATTGCAGATATTCGAGTGAATTTTAACTTATTGCTGAAATATTGTCTAAAACTTCCTGAGTTATGAGTATCTTCACTAGGGAAGTTTCTTGAAATAACTGATCTCTAACTTTCCTTCCCCACGTTTTTGAATAGTGTTGTAAATGAATTTAATAAAGACAGAAATATGCTTGCAAAATAGATCACGTGATCGAGAAATAACAGTACTCTGATAACAATTGCGAAACTTATAAGGCTGAATTGTACGAACGAAGGTGTGAATTGCAGAAAATGTATAATATTATTGCATAGAGATCAAGAAAATTTCATACATCGAGGGTTTCAAAGTTAAGTCTGGGAAAAAAGGAAAAAGTTCATAATTTGTTTCAAGTTTGAGGAACCAAATAAATTAAAATTCTCAGAGCAACCATTACAAAACAACATGTGAAAAATGAACTTCGCCAGATATCTGAACCAGTCAGAGTTCATGCCTGAGGATTTGTACTGTAAACATTAGTGATATCGTCACATGCTGCCAAAGCTGTCACTGCTATTGTTTAGCGATGAAACTATTACTTTTCAGATTAAAAAAATCAGATGCGTAATTTCATGCGCTTTTGAATGAAGTTGTTGTTTGATTTATTTCACTGGTGTCATTAAAGGCCATAGATAATTCAAATTGTCATTAGCCTTCCTCTGCAGCATCTCAGGCGCGCTATTTCTCGTTGAGCAGCCTCCCGCGACGAGAGCTGGTCTCGTATTCACTATCTATAGACACGACATACCGCTTCTTCCCTATAACACCGTAACAAAACCACTCAATCTAAAATAACTCCATCTTTGACGCTTCTCAGCTTGAGAATAAAAAGCAGGGCGAAAATCGTTACACGTTAAGTCATTTTTATTAAAAATGATCAAATAAAACTGAACGTTTCGGACTTACTGTCCATCTTCAGCAAGAAAAATTTCTGTAAAACGAAACCAAAGGAAAAGAAATTTAAGCACTTATGAAGTATCTATAAAAATCTAAACTTTGAAAAAACACCAACAACGGTAAAAAAATATGGAAACGATAAAGGGAAAACTGAGCTACTGAATTATGTGTTGGCAACATGAAGCGGGAAAGCACTTGGGTGTTGTCGGTAACGGCGTGCGGTCGACGTGAGGGTTCGTGGAAAAAGGGGCTGCCTTCTGTGCAGCTACCTTTTCCTGGGGGCGCTAGCTTTTCCGCGCAGCTGCCCTTCCTGAGGTTCGTGTGGGGATCGCCTATATACGCCGTAATTTGTCCGCTGGGGCAACAAGAGTAATATCTGTTTGTCTCGAACTACGGCGGTACCGCTAGGGTGAGGTTTGTGTGGGTACCGCTTGCACCGTAATTAGTCCGATAGGGCAACATAAGTAAATTCTGTTTGTGCTAAACTACGGCGGTACCGTTAGGAAGACGAGCAACTGTCTGCACCGTAATCAGTCCGTTAGGGCAATAAAAGTAAATTCTGTCTGTGCCGAACTGCGACAGTGTCTTCCTTTACGACAAACTATCTGGAATAGTTAATCCTCTCAAGGTCATCCTTGAGCCCCTTTTTTAGGCGAGCTGTAGTAGACTAAAGCCTCTATCAAAATGAAGAAAGGAGACTCTTTCGATTTCGGGATCTGAATACTTAATTGCAGAATATTTTGCAGTGCCTCTTAAATACACAGATACATTTAAAAAATAACGGTGGTTTATTTTCTTATGCAAAAATAGTGTGTACAGACATGGAGCTACTGCATAACATGGTACAACACGCAAAATTACATTTAAAATATTAGTCCTATTCAGCTAGGTAATCACAATAAGATGGGAATATTGAAATACAATACAAATCATACTTAAGGGCTAACTAAAGTAAATGCAGAGACGCATCATCAACGCAGAGAAACAGACCTAGGGCCCGTACCGGGAACTGAACACATAAAGAAAATGCTAAAGATTATGGATAAACTATATCAAACTGGACTCGACACCACCTGCTGCCTGACACGCCCGGGGGAGGGTGTCTCTGCTACGATAACCGAGACAGGAAATCAGCAAGGTGGTTGTCGACTCCCGAAAGGTGTTCTGCTCGGAACCTAAAAAGGCTGAAATGCAAAGCACAGCGTTTCAATCGGGGGTTCAACTTGTCTGCCTGTTGTAAATAAAGGAGCGGTCGATGGTCGGTCTGTAACACAAATTCTCGTCCATACAGGTAGACCTCAAACTTCTGTAGAGCCCAGTAGATGCTTAGCCCTTCTTTTTCAATGGTAGAATAGTTTTTTCTGCTCATCTTAGTCGACGTGAAGCATATGCTATCGGCGCGTAGTTACGGAAGCCTCGTTTGCTTGGCTGGAGGAGAGCCGCTCCAAGTCCAGTTTGGGAGGCATCTGTCCGTAGAATGAAAGGACATCTGGGGTCTGGTAACTGTAAAGGCCCCCTCACACGCGCAAATATATCTGCAGAAAAATCTGAACTGGTGCTGAATTCATGCGTTTGTACGCTAATTTCAAGTTGGTACAGACTGTATGAGGCAGATCAGCTATGCTTGCTAATTTTGGAGCGACCGGCTGCAAATGCAATCATTGACTTGACGTCAGTGTCACGCCAGCCTTCGTGGGTGGAGCGCGACTGTACTCTGCCTCTCTCCCTCCTTATGCACTTCAATTAGCAATTTCGCATTTGTATATTCACTACTTTTTAGGAACCATTCTTTAGCCCATTTTGAGAGAGCTCTTACATCTCTTGTATTTATTATTCATTGCAACTACAGCAAATCCCATCAGCTGTACGAACTCGCCGTCTGGAGTCGCTACTCCTGAACGAACTCTCCACATAGCTGCTACTGGCATACTGAAGCGTGTGCCAGTTTTTGTCAAGTTTGCAGTGCGTGGTTTGCATCGTGTGAGGGGTCTTGAGACAGACAAACCAAATTCAGTTCAGATTGTCTGCAGACATATTTGTACGTGTGATGGGGCCCTAAGACCGGTCTCTTGACTAACGCTGTCTTGAAACTTTCGAACAGGTCTCCTGTAGTATCAGTCCAAGGTATCTGTTCCGGAGAATTCTTCTTTAGGAAATCATGGTGTTTAGAAGTCAGTTGGGAGTAGTTAGGAATGTACTGTTGGTAGTGCCCAACTGTACCGAAAAAACTTCGGAGCTCCCGTTTTGTTTTGGGGAGGGGAGCTGATTTTAAGGCTTCGACTCGTGTCTCCAAAGGCTGGATCTGATTACTGCTTAGTTGATGACCCCAATACTGGAGGCTGTCAAATCCGAATTCGCATTTGGACGGTTTCGCTTTAAGGCCATGTCGAGAAAGAGCTTCGAACAGTTTAGCTAATGCTGCGCAGTGATCTTCCCAGTTAGTCGAGGCGATTAATATGTCGTCCATGTAGATTTTGGTATCTTGCAGTCCTGCAGTGACTTGGCGTATAAGGCGGGAAAAAGTGGCTGGAGCATTTGCTAGGCCGAAAGGCATGACGTTGAATAGAGGCCAGACCTAGTTTTGAAGGCGGTGTATTGGCTGGACTCAGGGTGTAGAGGTACCTGCCAATATCCACTGGTCAGATCCAATTTGCTGAAGATTGTTTTGCCAGAAAAATTGGTGAAAATAGCGGTGGTGTCTGCTATTGGCTCAGCATCGAATACTGTCTGGCTGTTGAGGTGCCTGCAGTCCAGAAAAAATCGGTGGGTACCGTCTTTTTTCCGGACGGCAAGGAGCGGTGAATAGTAAGGTGAGGTGGATGGCGTCACGATTCCCATCCTCATCCACTTCTCTGAACTTGACTGCAGTTCAGGCTCCAGCGCTATGGGAAGTGGATACGAATGTTGAAGTCAAAAACTGGAAGGATCCTTCAATTTTATTACATGAACTGCCGTGCTGGTTCTTCCGGGAGTATCTGTGAAGAGATCGCGATATTCTCCAAATAGTTCCCGGAGTTTTGAGCGTTGTGTTATAGTCAAAGTAGTGGAGATGAGGCAGTCTTCAATGGTGTCTCCAAAGAGTGACGGTATCTCTGGTTCTTTCCGATCGAGCTCTTCTTCTTCGCAGGTAGGTTTTAGGGCGAGGCCAACCGCTGCAAAAGCTTCCTCTACTCTGTCGTCGTCTTCCTCGAGATCGCTCTCGTTTGGTGAGGCGGAACTTTGCTGCTCCCGGTCGTGGTACTAGCGAAGGAGGTTGATGTGATAAACTTTGTTGTTTCCATCCACATCCAATGTATAGGTATAGGTTCCCAGGCGTGATTTTGCTGTATAGGGACCTTTCCAAGTCATAAGTAGCTTTTTTCGAGAGTCGGGCAGAAATACGAGGACTTTATCTCCTTGCTTTAGAGTTCGCATCTTGGTACGTCTGTTGAAGAACTTGGCGCTTTTCTTTTGGCTCCTGTTTAGATTCTCGCGAGCGATTTTGCATGTTTCTTCCAATCGGTGTTTCATTTCCATTAGATACCGGGCTGTGCTCATGTCGTCTTGCAAGCTTCCATCTGTCCAACATTCTTTGAGCACGGTTAAAGGTCCACGGACGCGATGGCCGTAGATGAGTTCGAAGGGAGAATACCCAGTTAAGGCTTAAGGAGCGTCTCGATGTGCAAAAAGGAGGGAACGCAGATACAGGTCCCAGTTTCATGGTTGTTCCACGGCTAATTTCCGCAACATGACTTCGGGCGTACCATTGAAGCGTTCGACAATGCCGTTCGATTGGGCACGGTATAATCGCGTCAATCGGTGCTGGATACCGACGAGTTTCATGAAAGCTTCGATGGTTGCGGCTATGAACTGAGTGCCGTTGTCGCTCGTAAGTATGTGCGGGAAACCAACTCTGCTGTAGATTTAGAGTAGCTCCTGGGCGATTGTTTCTGCATCTATATGTATGTCTGAGCGGGGCTGCATCTGCGTACCGAGTTGCTTGGTCAACCGCGGTGAGAATGTATCGGCGGCCACGTGCCGAAGCTGGTTGCAATGGGCCTACCAAATCAACACTGAGCACGGAGAATGGAGTGGTGATCGGTGGGGTTGAGATTGGTGCTTTTCTTGGTCGCGATAGAGCGTGCGTCTGGCAGGTGTGACAGGAGTGACAGTATTGAACCACATCTTTTGCTAGGGACGGCCAGTAAAAATCTCGTTCCAGTCGAGCATGAGTCTTCTTTTGGGAATAATGGCCAGCATGTAGACTTTCGTGGGCTTTCCAAGATTTGCGGGCGCACGCTTGCAGGTGCTACAAGTTGATGGGTTCTTGACAGTCTTGTAACGTTTCCCGATGCAGAATACCGTCATGGAGTTCATAAGTAATGACTCTGCCATCCTTGTGCGTTTCTTCTTTGCCAGCGGCAACTTTCTTGAATAAAAACTGCAATGTTTTACACTCCCGCTGCAATTTCTTGAAATCTTCTTTGTTGTGCTGCAACATATCGACAGTGCTTGGTGCGGCAGGGGGATTTTCGCTCGATTTTGCTGCTGCTCGTGTGACAACATGAGAGACTTCTGCAGTAACTGGTTGCTCTTCATGGTCGGTCATCTGTTCTTCGAAGGATGTGGTTCCGGGAACTCGGCCGAGGATGACATCGTGGGAGAGCTCTTCCATGGCTACGGCTGTCACCTCTCCGTGCTAGTAGGGGCAAACGAGATTGGCCCGGACAAGAGGCGCCTCGAAGGAATGATTGTTGGCCAGCCGAACGGTAATTTCTTTCTTCAAATTGGCGTCAGCTGGGACGAGAGCCTTCTTGACGAAGACCGCCGCTGCTCCTCCATCGAGTAGTACTTGGACGGGTTGTTGTTTCACGGTGCCAGAGCAAGTTTTCAGCTGTCCCTATTCGATCAGCTTGTTCGAGGCGATGTGATTGCATGCGACTGGGGGAATATCGTTATATTCATCTGCTTCTTCATGCGTTGTTAGATTGTTTACTCGCGCTGTAGTACTGGATGTAGGTGGGCTTGCATGGGTTGCTCCATTACTGTGGCTGTCACCTTGCCTCCTCTGTAATTGGCGGCACTCATTACTGGAATGTGATCGGTTGGGACCATGGAAAGTGCAGTCTAAAATCCAGTGTAAGGTCCTCGTTGTTCCTCGCGCTGCGGAGTGTTGACCGATCCTGAGCTGGTGGGACAACCACGCGTGTTAGAAGTTCTTAGTGGCGTTCTTCGAGAGTTGTTGCTGGAGTTGGGTGATCTTGCTGGAGTGCTAGGGGCTCGGACAGGAAATGTCGAGCGTCGCTCTGGTGCTACTGATGCTTTGAGTGCTGGGGGGCCCGCATCCGTCGTTGATGTCAGTGTGAGACCCTTACAAAGCTGATGGAGCGATGTATGAGGTCTTGCTTGCAAGAAGCTATCACCCTGCTCTCCTAGGCTTGCGACTGTGTTACCACCTCTGCCACGCAATTGAGTTGCGAGGAAGGGAGGCTAGCTGGAATATGCTCGGTCAACGAGAAGAAAGTCACGGAGAGTCTTGTAGTTGGCTTCGATGTTGCATCCTATTTAACCAAACGTCGAAGGCTTGTTCTAGTCGTCGTAGATAACGAAACATATTGTCGCCTTTTTCTGGCTTCAATTCGTAGTAGTGAGCGCGTAGTTTTGCCATAGTGACTTTATGTGCATCTAGTAGAAGCAATTTGATTTCAGGAAGCTTGAAGCGATCTGCTGCGGGCAGGGTATCGATGAGTCGACGTTCCTTCGGTGTGATCAAATTAAGGTGTATGACAACAGCATCGACTTCAGTAAATCCCATTGCTGTTGTGTGACTGCAGAAGCGGTGCAAAAATTCGTCCATCCTTTCTTTCGTGGGATCGAATGGAGCCGGTGGAGGTATCTTCACTCTAGCATTTTGAGGAGCGATTTGAGCATCGAGTCGTCTGAGTCTGAGCTCGTGGTCTCATTATGCTGCTCGTTCTGCGGCTTCTCGTTCTGCTGCTCGTTCTGCGGCTTCTCGTTCCGCTGCTTCTCGTTCCGCTTCTCGTTCCGTTGCTCGATCTGCGGCTTCTCGTTCCGCTGCTCGTTCTGCGGCTTCTCGTTCCCCGGCTTGTCGTTGTGCTGCGGCTTCTGCTTCTTCCAAACGCCTCAGGCGGCTGGTAAATTCATCCCGGTACTCCGCATCGGTGGGAGAGAGGCCGAGGGCTTCGACGCATTCTCGAGCTTGAGCGACGAGGTTCATCTTGTTGTAATGGTGCGGTGTATGCGTGATTGAGTAGAACCCAGAAATCACAAGCAACGTAAGTAGTCGCGCAAAGCTTCTCGGTCCCTGTTCGGGCGCCAGAATATGTCGATACCGCCGTTCGGTCGACGTGAGGGTTCGTGGAAAAAGGGGCTGTCTTCTGTGCATCTACCTTTTCCTGGGGGCGCTAGCTTTTCTGCGCAGCTCCCCTTCCTGAGGTTCGTGTGGGTACAGCCTACTGTACGGTGGTTAAATGATCACAGAGAGTAGCTTGGCGGCAAGTTTATTTAGGTAACCAGATGTCGTTGGCACAGGAGGACATGAGAAGAGAATGAGCACCTCAAACTGAGCAAGCACGTCTTATATAGGGTGCGAGGCATCCAGATGTCAAGATTGAATACAGAATGAATACAGACATAGACGGCAATACTCGCACATTGCACCCCCCATCGAACCTGAAGGGAACCATAACCCCAAAATTAACACGGTTAAACAAACTCAAGAATTCGTGGAATTAACGCAAACCGTGGAACAAGGTAACTCGCAGTCAAAAAATTAAAGTGACAAGTCTAAGTGAAAGTTAACGCTAGTAATTTTAACAACCGTCTTGCTTTAAACCGTCTTTACATTAAACTACGTTAAACCTCTCGCAAGTCACACCATTAAAAATTTAAAGTGTCCTAAACAATCTTACCAACACCAACCAAGCATTATTATAGCTATCGGCAAAAAAACAAGCAAAAACAAGGGCTGCTAAGCGAAACAATATACAAGTAGCCCTGTTCGAAGTTTACGTGAAAAAAAACTCGATACATTATGGTTAAAAACCTTAACTTAAATAAACGCACAGTAAAAGTAGGTAATGAAGAACCGTCTACATTAGCAACCGATTAAAAAAATTCAAAAACGAACCTAAACGCAACTAAACTTAAATGTTACGAAAATAAGTAACCATGCCAGAGATCAAAAGAGAAAATTTTAAGTCGCAAAAAAAAAACATCTTAATTAAAGAAAAACAATCGCTATTACCATTAGCACACTAATTATTAATATTTATAATTAAACGCAAAGCAAAAAAACACTATAAAGTAAATTTTCAGGAATACACGAAAAATTTACGCACCGCAAAACACCAAAAAAAAAAATCAGAACAATTCAAAAAATGTTTAACCCCTTTTTAATAAACGTTAAATGGTTAACACGTTATTTCCGCAACCAACCAAAAACAAATAAATCTTCAAACCCTTACACATAAGATTATACCGGTTATAGAGAAGATATATAAAAAAATAAGTGATTAATATTTAAAAGCAAATAGCAAAAGCAATAACCCAGCAAAGCAAAAGCACACAACTAACTTACCGTGCATTTAAATCTCAGCACGCCGACAGCCGGAAGAACAAGGTAAGAAATAAAACGAGACCCTTTTTTTTGTACAACGCATCTAAAGCAATAAATTTCAATCATGAAAATGTATAGAGAAAAAAAACCGTAACAAAAAAAATAATAATTCCCTCCAATTTTAAAACAAATTCCGCCAGTTACACATCAACACGTTAAAATCACCGAAATTTAATTTACATATTAAAACATGGGACGTGTTGGAAACCACCAAAAAAAAAACACATCATGTTTAAAACAGAAAACACACGTATAAAAATAATTTAAATAATTTGATACTTGTAATGATTAAGATTTCATAAGAAATTGCGCGTCGACATTTGAAAAAGCATACAGCTACCTTAAACTTAAGATTAAATGGCGATTCTTACATCAACGATTACATTGAAATGAATAAAAATGAAAAATGAAAATGAATAATACTCGCATTTTTCTTGCGATTCCGCATTTTCAATTTTACTAATCTTCCCCTAGTGCGATTAGCATTTATCACTTTATTCAAATTAATTCACGGGGAAATTTCACTCCAATCATTTTTCAGATTTCCTAAATTTCAAAATTTTTCAAATTAATTTCAAGTCACCAAACTTTTCATGCTCGATCCTGTTGAATGTACCGAGGTGACCCCCTCGGTAACCGCCGCAGTTGGTAATCCTCCAACCGGTCAGCGCGATCAGCCAAGGACTCCAGGCTGCGCTTGGTATAATATATTACTGCGCCTAAAGCCATTGTGACCACTGCGAGCAACATTACCATCACATCGGTAATGCTGTCTGGTAGGAAATCTACCCTGGCGTTCGATTTCATCAATTCTTTAAAGAGTTCGTCATTAGCGCCTTGGTTCTTTGCAATGGCCGACGATAGTGTCTCCACATCCACTAGGCTGACCTGGTTGCCCATCGCGAACACGTCCATGCAGATCCTGCACGGAAACAGATACAAAGACGATTAGCATAACCCAAAAACAGAAAACTAACTCGCAAACTTACAAATTTTAAAATTCCTTAAATTCTTATGATAAAATTTCCCGATTAAGCTCATCGAACCCGTTGGTCGGATAGCCACCAACCATTGCATGAATTTTAATTAATTTTTGCTGATCACCGAGCATTCCTTCTGGAACTACAAATAACCCTGTGAGGTGCGCCGCAGCGTCAAATCAACCCATCCTACAGAATGAACTGCAACCTCAGCGATTGCATTTAGCAGTCGAAGAATTCGCTCAATATTAAAAATGCCAATTCAGCGACACTTCAGGCTATGAATTTCACGTAGTAAGCGGATTTGGAACAAGCAAAACAAGGCGACTTGGAGACAAGGGTTATCAACCCTCAAGGTTAAAAATTGATAGTTACACATTCCTTTTAACCTCAGGCTAACATCAAACATTATGCCCAATCAAATTAGAACAACGCGGTACAAACAATTGTAAACATGACACAGAAAATATAATATACGGGTTACTGAGAATATTATGGAACACAGCAAAAAGCAGCAAAACTCCTTAACCTATGATTATTAACCTTTACGCAATAGTTAAACAAGGGTAACGTAGTAAATCGTACTCGTCGAATCGTTGCACCGTCAAACGTTAATGGTTTAAACGTAGCAGAAGGAAATTGTCAGTTTAACTCACAGTTTAACCTTCCTCAAGGGTAATACGTGATTAGGGTTACTCTTATAAATTTTGGACCCAATTTTGACCTCAGCCCAATTACGCTTGAATTTTTGAACGACAGCAGGACCCATCCAAGTAAGCTATAGTTTATGTTTTTTTTCGTGATTTTTCAAAAGAACACGATCGCCCACATGTACGTCCTTGTTACGTCGCTTGATGTTTCTGTATAAATTTCTCTCTGTCGTATTATTTATGATTAAATTCCTAATATTTTCCACCGTCCGGGCGGCTTCCTTTGCCCGAAAGTTCACCAAATCCAATTCCTCATCATAACTATAAGTTACAGAATCAAAACTCTCGGATTGGTAGTATGCACACGTATCACGATTAAACATTACGTAACTAGGGGTTTCACCCAAGGTAGAATTCAATGCGTTGTTCAATGCATTCTCAACAACTTCCAGCAATTATTGATCCCACTCTGCATGAGGAAGTGTGTTCACATTTAGTTTTAACAGGTTTGTTATTTTTTTGTTGTTACGCTCTACTATAGCGTTGGAATGAGGACTGTACGCCAATACTTCCTTTTTTGTAATGGCGTGCATTTTAGCGAATTGCTTGACCGCCAATGATTTAAATTCCATTATCCGAAATGAGAGTTTTGGGAAATCCTAACAGCGAAAAACAGTTACTCAAACATGAAATTATTGTCTCCGTACGACGATTAGAAATCGCATACAACCTACAAAACCTGGAAAATAGGTCGATAATGACCAATATATGTTTATTGCCATTATCTGTAACTTTCAGTGGTCCAAGGAGGTCCATGGATACAACTTCAAATGGTTCTTTCGCTATCGGAGCGGTCAAAATTTTAATTGGAACAGAAGGTCTGGCTTTAATTAACTTACACACTTCACAATCTTTTACAAAGTTTCTCACAATTGTTTTTTCCAACTGATTATAATATTTAATTTTAAACTTGAACAAAGTGTGCACGTCGTCTGTATGAAACATGCTGTGAATCGCTAAAATAGCTTTACCCATCAAGGAGTTAGGTACCACGGCTGTTAGAATTGTACTAGGTCTATTGTCAATTTGTCTACGTCGATACAGAATGTCATTTAGAATTAAAAATTTTTGTAGGTCTGGAATATTCGAAATACTGTCACGCAGTAAAGCGTTTTTTACTTCTATGCAGAAAGGGTCTTTGTTCTGTTCGTCAATAAATTCTTTTATAGTCCAAGAAATTTCTTCTTCCTTCGGAACATAGTCTAGCAGCGCGGGTCGCGCGTCTTTGTCTGCTGCACCATCAGCATTGGCTCTAGGCGGGTCAACTACCTCAGGTCTAGTCATGCCCTTGTTTCGTGATCGAGTCTCCACAATACAGACATCTGAATCAAACGCACATTCCAAAGTATCACAACGCTCTAGTTCTTTAATATTTAGTTTCTCGTTGTTTATAGGTAATCTACTCAAGTATTGGTATCTTCAGGAAGTTTTTTAGCAAAAAGTGGCGCTAAAGGTCGATGGTCTGTGTAAACCCGGACAGGGTATCCAGTAATTAAATATTTGAAGTATTTTAAAGCCGAAAAAATTGCGAAGAATCCCTTCTTAGTAGTAGAATATCTTCTCTGGCTTGAATTAAGGTTCTTACTATAATAAGCCACAGGTCTTAGAATTTGATCGCTTGATTCATCTGTCTGCATCAGGACCGCTCCAATTCCCGAGTTAGACGCGTCTGTAAAAACGTGAAAGTCCTTTGAATAGTCAGGGTGTCTTAGGACTGTGTCAGAAATCAGAGACGATTTAATAAAGTCAAAACTCTTTTGGCACTCGTTTGTCCACGTATAGTCAACGTCTTTTCTTAAAAGATTGTATAAAGGATACGCCACCTCAGCAAAATTAGTTAAGAAATTACGGAAATAGTTTGCTAACCCTAAGAACTGTTGTAATTCCTTAACATTGATCGGCGCTCGGCAGTCTTGCAATTTCTGCGAATATTTACATTTAATACCATCGGCGGCAATGATGTGACCTAAATACTCGATTTCTTTTTTGAAAAAGTGACATTTCTCAAGCTTTAATGACAAATTACCGGATCGCAGCATCTTAAGAACGATTTCTATATCAGCCAAATGCTGACTTTTATTTTTTGAAAACACCAATATATCGTCTAGGAAGACGAAAGCTAGTTTACCCAGAATGGGTGCAAGGGCAGAGGTCATAACCCTTTGAAATACTCCCGGTGACGTACTCAGTCCAAAAGGGACTCGACAAAAGTGAAATTTCCGATAATTAATGCTGAAGGCAGTGAATTTTCTACTCTCTTGTTCTAATTCAATTTGATGAAATGCCGAGCGAAGGTCTAAATTAGTAAACCACGCGTTACCTCCCAAGGTCGATAATATATCGTCTATCCTAGGTGTCGGATAAGAACTTTTAACTAGTACCTTATTTAGTGCACGAAAGTCGATTACGGGACGAAGGTCCCCGCCTTTTTTCTTAACTACGATAACAGGAAAATTGAAGTCAGAACTAGAATCTTCGATTATCCCCTGCGCGAGCATATCATCTGTAATTTTCATCACCTCTTCCTGATATTTGTGGGGAATGCGATAAGGAGCTAAATTTAATACCGGAGCATCCGGTTTCAACTGAATTTGGTGCTTCATAATATTTGTAACACCTATAGTCTCTCCTTCCAGAGTAACTACATCTCATAACTCATTCAATAAATTAATTAAAGGTAACTGTATGTCCTCTTCATTACATGAAACGTCATCTTTCGTTAAAACACGTCGTAGCTCTCGCTCTCCACCTTTTGACACACCTACTCCTGCACCTACTTGTGCATTAACTCCCAACTCCTCGTCACCAACGAGAATTTCACGTCTACCGCGAGCGTCATCTTCCAACCCAAGTTTTCTTTCAGCCATGGCTTTCTTTCCACCACCAGCCGAGACAGCCTGCATCGTATCCAACACCGCGTTAGAATTTACTTCAACATTATGAGCGTCTCTGAGTGCTGTTTCAACACTTGTTAAATACATCTCGCTCTCAATATCATCTGCTGCAATTAATTCAATATTGCACAACATCATATTCTCACTTAAATGAACAGCCTCTTCATTTGAATTTAGAATCATCACCGGCACCACGCCGTCGTACTCTACACGAACAATTGCTTCCGCTATAAGAGCACCACTATCAAGGCATCTTTTCATTATCATATACTCTCCTGGAGTTGCTTTCTTGATAAAGCCGTACACTATTTTTATCGAGTTACTAGGCACTTCCTCTTGAGTGCAATGAGCTATCAACTGCCTCGGACACTGTGACGCCTCAGCCACAGCGGGGATTTTTTTCTTTTCTTTGCAGTCATTATTTTCTGACAGGTGACTGACCCTGTCTCTCTTTATTGCAATAGCAACATCCGATATCAAACAGTCGCTGTTCACAATTTTTCTCATCACTACTTTTCTGCTTAGCACAGCCTCCATGTTTAACTCACAAAAGGGAATTGAGATACCATCCCAAAGAAGTGTTATATTTTTAAAATCAATAGTTGCATTATTCAGAACATCGCGGCCGAGAATTAGGTCGTAATTAAATTTAGCCTCTTTTACGGTAAGGGCATTAATTTTTAGTACTTTTTTAGTGCCTGGAATGGTAATAGACAATTCACTTCTCCGCTTACGTTACTCTTGCCATTAATGCCCTTCACAATTAAACGACTAGGCTTAACTTCTTCGTTTAAATTCTTAACCTGCTTGTAACTTATTAGGCATTTTTCTGAACCGCTGTCTAGCAAGGCACTCAAATACTGATCATTATTTTTAATTATTATCGTAGGCTTGTTGCTTTCTTTAAACGCAAACAAACCAGCGCCTTTTTTATTGCAATTACCCTTTACGACACTAGCGGAGAAATAGGCCTCGACTGCTTTGCTTTGTTCTTGTCTATCTGCGAGCTCTTCGTCTTGCAATAATTTATACCTATTCTCGCATTTAAACAAGGGATCAATGAAGGATTGGGTTGTCTCGGTGGTATCTGGACTTTCGGTCACGGCTGCAAGATTAACGAGGGTGCTGCCAACCTCGGGCTCAAACAATTTCAAGTTCCTCCTGCTACCTCTACCTGTTCCTAATTTTCGCTTAAAAAATCACCTGACTCAGCTTCCGCCCAATGAACTTCACTCTTACCGCGCGCTGTGCCACCTCTATTTACATTGACACCGCGTAAATAAGTCTTATAATTACGTATTTCAGTTCCCGTTGCTCTACAATTTTTTACCACATGGGTTCCATCGCACGCGAAACACCCTCTCGAAAACTGACCTCTCTGGGGTCTGCACTCGAAATGTCCAACAACCGAACATGATGTACAAAATGGGAAACCTCTTTTTTTTGTCGCTTCATACTTGGAATAATGTCCTGAAGCCTGACCAGCAACACTAGAACTATTATTATCTGTTCTCATCATATTACATTCCAAAGATCCATTTGCTCGATCTCCTACGTAACCCCTAAATTCTCTCGCTCTACCACGAGGATTTTTCAACCAGGGCCTAGGGGTGATCCTTCGTATTCCTGAACGGTAGTTCCTACGGTAGTTTCCTACACTCCCATAGAACACTTCACTCTCCGGAAAACGATCTGGTGCTTCAAAGCATTCGTCAAACTCACTGGTTATATCCGCTGAATAGCTTTCACTCTCGTTTCTAACTGTGTGCTGGGACGCGAGAATTTTTTTCGTCTCGGCCTGTCCCCTAACAGCGGAAATTAACTTCGCTAAAAGCTCCTCTGCCGTGCTAAACTGAGTTTCAAAAATTTTCCTGGCGAATGACTCGTCTAATAAAGGTCCCAGAATTGTTAACGCTAGACTGTAGGATATGCTGTCACCTACAAATCGTTTCAGCTCTGCTTGAGTCGTGCAAGCCTGATAATAAGGATGCCTTTGCCAACCCAGTGTGGTTGACGTCAGAATGTTCTCTGTCAATTTGCGTATCTTTGAGAAGGCCGTCACTAGCTGGGCTGCCAACGCATTATTTCGTATTAATTGCAATTCATTTAAATCGCATGCCAAGGCGTGTATGCTTTTTTCACCTCGACACACATATATGTCATCAAGAATTTTAACTACTTGATCAAACGTATAATTTAAATCTGCGTTGACCAGCTTGGTCACAACTGCGTTAAAATCACCTACATTTTTGTTGGCTGACCTCACTAGGAACTCCTTCTTGCGTTCGTCACTTGTCACGTCTGGAAGCAGGGTCATATAGGCTTTCAAATTTTGTATGTGAGTGGTCCAGGATTTATTCTCTAGGAACTCCGGATCCTGCTGACGCCTTCTTCCTTTAAACAGCGGCATTTCAGCGTTCGTCATTATGGTTCCTACTGTAGGAGGCAGGTTGGCTACTATCTCACGAGCCAACTGGGTCCTGTCCTCATTACCGCCAACACCTGCACTTGTTGTCGGGGTCGTCATGGTCGTAACAGTAGTAACCCTAGGCTTACTTATCCTACCACTTTTTGCTACTGTGGGTTCTGTGCGAACGAATTCCGGGTCGCTATCCGAGTAATCTGACATGGATCCTACCACAGGACTATTCCTACTACATCCCTACCCTACTACAGAACTATTTTCAAGGAATTTTCCCATTCACAATCAAAGACATGCAAAAAATAATGTTTACACCTCGCAAACAACAAGAAAAAATACACATCTAAATTCCAAATACACGAGCAATACAAATGAAAATACAATCACACAATCAATCTCCCCCTGGTGCTGGAAAGTTAAACTCGAAATGCATAAATTTTGAATACTACAGGACAAATGTCCGCAATACACAGAATTTTCCGTACTCTACAGCATACGTGGCAACACTCCAGGCACCTTGGGCAGTGCTTCGAGGAAGAGAAAAAAAATGAGCAACAAACGAAATTACTTTACGTTTTACCACTTGATAAACAAAATCAATTCGCTTAAATCCTTCAATTAACCCTGCTAATAACAACAGCAAAATTTTACACTTACTCTGGGTATTGAAATGAAATCTGACGTTTGTACTGCTAATCCACAGGGACACGCGACGCAGTCTGCCTCTCACTACGGTCAGGATAAGACTGGTTGCTGCTGGCAGTGCACACCCGTATTTGCGGCAGAGAAAAAAAACTCGCTAGCAACGCTCTCCGTGCACCGGCACTGCAGAGAAAAAATATCAGAAGAAAACTTAACTGCAAAAAGAATGTAGACTGTAGCGTGCGTTGCTTGTTGCTGAAGGGCAGGCTGCTGCTGATACGTGCAGGTTAAAACGTCGCTGTAGTTACACGATGACTGGGAACGATGCTGAAGGACGAAGTTGTTGGTTACAATGGCTTAAAATAGTGAATCACTGTACTGTTCATCACTATGAAACCACTGTTTCAGTTTATTTAATTTCACCGACAGTTATTGTACGTAGTATTGTATGCACCTTGAAGTTATTATTCAAAACAAATTGTTTCTTTAGTGATCACTTGTCGCTGGGAAGGCACTTATCGTCACCTCGAATACTATTTCAATTTCTTCTCCAGATTCATACACAAGGATTCTGGTGCGAAATGGTGAGCCTATATTCAAATAAACTGTGAATTGGGTGTAAACCTCTACCAAGTCTTCCGCTGGTATTCCGAACCCAAACACGAAAACAGAGGGACGCGGCTGCCACAGTTGGTTATGTTCTTCGTTACACATCTGAGACTGTATAATGTTCCAATGACTCTATAATGTTCGGGACACTTGATATCCTCTTAAGTAATTACACACACGCACGTGAGTTCAATCCAGACTGGTCCACCAATGTACGGTGGTTAAATGATCACAGAGAGTAGCTTGGCGGTAAGTTTATTCAGCTAACCAGATGTCATTGGCACAGGAGGACATGAGAAGAGAATGAGCACCTCAAACTGAGCAAGCACGGCTTATATAGGGTGCGAGGCATCCAGATGTCAAGATTGAATACAGAATGAATACAGACATAGACGGCAATACTCGCACACTATGCCGTAATTAGTCCGCTAGGACAACAGAAGTAATTTCTGTTTGTGCCGAACTACGGCGGTACCGCTAGGGTGAGGTTTGTATGGGTACCGCCTGCACCGTAATTTGTCCGCTAGGACAACAGAAGTAAATTCTGTTTGTGTCAAACTACGGCGGTACCGTTAGGAAGACGAGCAACTGTCTGCGCCGTAATCAGTCCGTTAGAGCAACAGAAGTAATTTCTGACTGCCGAACTGCGACAGCGTCTTCCTTTACGACAAACTATGCGTAATAGTTAATCCTCCCGAGGTCATTCCTTAAGCACTTGTTTAGGCGAGGTGTCGTTATAGACTGAAGCTTTTATCAAAAAGAAGAAAGGAAACTCTATCGACCTCAGGATATGAATTATTTTTTGCAGAATCTGTTTGCAGTGCCTCTTAAATACACATATACATTTTAACAAAGACAGTGGTTTATTTTCTTACGCAAAAATAGTGTGTACAGACATGAGCTACTGCATAACATGGTACAACACGCAAAATTACATTAAAAATATTTGTCCTATTCAGCTAGGTTATCACAATAACATGGGAATGTTGAAATGCAATACAAATGATACTTAAGGGCTAACTAAAGAAAATGCACAGACGCATCATTAGCGCAGAGAAACAGACCTAGGGCCCTTAACGGGAACTGAACACATAAAGAAAATGCTTAAGGTTATGGATAACTATATCAAACTGGACTCGACACCACCTGCTGCCTGACAGGTGTCATTGAGAGTAGGTTTCATTTTGTATACGTACAAAAAATCAAGAAGGCGCAGATCTGTTCTATAAGAGGTCCCGGCCAGGATTTTAAAATCATTTATGGAGACCGGACCATTACACTCTTCCGCATGCGATTCAAACAAGAATCGCATGACTCCTGTTTGATCTAAGATCTAAGATCTTGTTTGATCTAAGATTCTAAGACAATCTAAGATCTAACAGAGGACAGTGGGGACGACCCAAGAGGTAGACCAGTTCTGTAACTACGCCCAGCATGCTCGAAAACTCTAGTCTTCAGGGTACGGCAGGTAGAACCAACGTACCGCGATTCACAACGTGAACAACTGTATTGGTACACAAGAGACGAGCACAGTGAGGGTGGCAGTTTGTCTTTGAAACGAAAAAGAGAACCAATTGTAGAATTATTCACGAGGATCATTTGAACTTTAAGTTACGGGAAAATCTTGTTAATAAGGGATTTAACATCCTCGCTTAGTTTCAATGACTGATCTCCAAAATACGGCAACTTAACATAGAAAGCTTGTTGTGCACAAGATTGAACAAATTGAGAGTTATCATAATTTTTTGACAAAAATCTATTGATATACCTGTCAACAACAGACGAGAGAAAGCCGTTATTGGCAAAATATCGTCGCAAAAAATTGAACTCTTTGTGTAAGTATTGAAAGTTAGAATACTCATTAAACGCTCTATGGACGAGAGTACGAATGCCGCAAACCTTAAAATTGTATGAACAAAAGCTGAAAAAGCTGGTCCCTAGCCCAGAAATGTTTTCTTTCGGAAAACAGAGCACTGAAAAGTATGGCAAACTCTCTCTACACAAGCATCAAGAAACGGTAACCTATCATTTTCTTCGTCTTCTCTAGTAAATCTAATATTGCTATGACGAGAATTTTACTATTGGAGGAAGAGGTCAGCATGAGCCTTATGTGTGAACAAAACAAAGGTGTCATCAACATACCGCTTGTAAAATACCGGCCTAAAAACAGGAGGACATTCTTCTAACCAGTTTTGTTCATGGTGGCACAGAAATATATTAGCAAACGTTGGGCCTAAAGGTAAACCCATGCCCAACCCATCAACTTTCTTAAAATATTTACCAATGAAACGAAAAAACAATTACAGACTGCTAATTTTAGTAACTTTTCGTCAATACTGTGAGAGAGCCCCATGAAAGTTTGACAATTTGCCTCAATGGCAATGACAATTTAAAACCACTAAATGCTGGACTAGTTTACCGTCGGTATGAGTTGTAGAGGCCAATGACGTTTTTATCAAGTCAGTATTTAAAATGAACTTGTGCATCGACATTAATGGAGGCTGCACCTTTTGTTATCATTATTATCCCTTGAACAAAGGCAAATATAAGGCTTACTTACCAGGCCAGTCAATATCTGAATGATTTCAACGATGCTAGCGCGGAAGGGCTTTCGATATTGACAACGTCCGCACCAAAAAATGCCCAAAATTTGATCAAAATTTCTTAGATATTCTATTGGTATCTAAATGTCAGTGAATATCACGCATTATATACTGTTATCATACTTAACTACATAGGGTTGTACGCAGCTCAAACATTTCCTATACTGGATGACTTAAGTATCAGTCGTGGAGTGGCACAACCAACATCCTAAGAGCTCTAATTGAGATATCAGGAAGAATTTTCATTGTTATTTGCAATGCCAGTACCTGAAGCCAGTAAATAGGGCATCATATTTATTACTTATTTCTCTTTCCCCCTGATCCTTTTCGAGACACATTTATGAAACAGTAATTGTCCAGTTAAAATTAAGCAGGAGAGAAACGCTTAGGCTTCTAGCTTACACACGAAAGACCCCAAAAGACTGTTCGTTATTTAAAAGTATATCCCAGACATTTTATTAGGAAAAGTTTATCGAACTGCAATGCTTCCAATTGTAATGCTGTAAATATGTTCTTTCTTTCTTGGCGACGATCTAAATGCGCTAACTTTTTCCCACATACAAAGGCCAAATCTGCATGTAGCGGTTAATAATGGCGTACTAGCAAATTTTACGGACACTATCGTTCAAAATAATTACAAAACGCAAAGAATCAGGCACTTTATGTTTTCCCCAGCAGAGTACACAGTAGAGGGTAAGATAATGCTACACGTTTGTGTGAACAGTGTTTAGTAAATACACATTTGGTTAAGGCTGGTTTTTCAAATACTGGGGTATCAAAGTGTCTGAGCAAACGAAACATCAAAAATTCAAATTTTTCCCCAGAAAACGTTTTAGCAATGAATGTAGTATTCAAGAGAATCAAAGTTTACGATACATTTCCCATTAGAAGTCGTTAGGAGCATAAGCATTTGTTATTTTTTATCTTGAAGTCCAGAGATTATTCAACTATGGGGTAGTCCTGGGTGTACGCTAAATAAGTAACCTTATTAAAAATACTGTAGCTTGTAAAATATTAGTGGTAGAAGTCTTAAATAAGTTTTCCTCAAAAGAACAGGATTTAAAGTTAAATTTTATTTCGATAACTTTTTGTCTTAACTTGTCAGAAGGACAGAGACTATAATTAATATAATAATAGCTTTAATCAATGAGGATAAAATGAAATCAGTGAGAAAATTGTCTACTGAGATACAGGTAAGGAAAAGGACTTTTCATTGTATTCTCAAAAAATGACTATCGAAAACCATATAATATTTAATGTCGACAGGAAATCTCCCCGCAGGGGAAAGATCAGAGGTTAATATTTTACCGCAGAATAAAAACTAGCTCTGATCAAATGTTGTTGAATAACATAATTTTTAGTGATGAATGTGACAATCGAAAGGTATACCAAAAGGACAAAATTATCGAAAAAAAGTATAACTTTAAATCCTGTTTTTTTTCAATAAGATTTATTTTTGCCTTCTATTTAGCACTAATATTTTAGAAGCTACAGCATTATTTAATCGATTACTTTTATAGCGGACGCCCTGTAGATTTTCAAATCGAAGTGGCGGCGCTATTAATAATCTCAAGCGCTATGGAATCCCGTGTGGAATTTCTTAATTTTGAAGACTCTTACGATTCTCTTATTTTATGGTAATACATACGAGTATAACCCCGCAATTTATAAAACTGGTTAGTTTCTATCAGTAAGTGTTGGGAATGACTATTAAAATATTGCGATATCTACAATAATGACAGAGAGAAAAAAATATTGTAATTAATGGATTTCACCAGTGTATGTAAAAACTTAATTGAAGTGCTGGTTGAAAAACAAGGTAATGGCCCCAACAGCTGGCAACTTGCAATTTCGATCTATCGACATAACAGGGATACCCGTAAGTAAAAGGAGCAGATAGGGTACCAAAAAAGAGGGTGCCAATTTCCGGTATGAAAGTACAATGGTCAAATTTTACTGCAGGTGCACGTGCAAACTAGTTAGATGTGTCTTCACTCAAAGCACGTACCCAGGGAGCTGGATGGAGGTGGTTTGCGATGTCGCTTTCTTCAAGGTTTCGACAAATATGTCTGTGGAGGTTGGCAGGAAACGGTAATGACTGAGTCGACCCATTGGGAATTCTTCTAGCAGCAACATGCGGCTCAATATCGCTCAATATCTGACGTGTTTCAATGGTTGAATTCAATAATATCAATGATTTTTTCGGTTTTCTCTTAAATATGCGTCTATAGTATCGGAAGCTGTCCGCTCGTACCTCAGCACTACGTTTTTAAGCAATATTTCTATGCGTCTTTCCTCAGGATGTTGCAATGTTCTTATTTTATTGATCGCTTTTCGTACTTAACATTTAATGCGCATCTTCTGAAATGAATGTTGAATAACCTTTATTAATAGTTGTTATTTCCACATATTAGTCGATGCTTGTCACACTGTATACTGTGTCTCATAGCCTCTCTCCAGATAATTTTCCCTTTTCTACTTTTTAGTTCCGTCCTATTTCTATAGGCTTGAATTCCTCTTCGTGACCTGTCTCTTTTAATCAGACACGGCTCCTTGACCCTTTCTTTATAGTTTAAGAATAATCCGGTGTCGTAGTGGGATTTAAACACACGACAAAGAAATAAGAATAAATTTAAAAAAATTAGTAAAAGAAGATTTACAGAAAGAGGGAAATCAGATATAGAGTGGAAGTTTGATCAACGTAAGGAAAGTAATATCAAACGAGAAGTTTCTGTTACTTTATTGAAAGTCAGCACGTGAGTTATTCATCGTATTATCAATGCTTGTGCGATTACAATAAAAAAATTTACTTTGCAATTAACATAAAATAAATAAACCTCGCGCAAAGTATGGGGATACAGAATACGGAAGAACGGTGATAAAATGAAAAAGCAATAGGCGAATACAATGAGCAATGCACCTGATCCTCGGACATCAAACTATCACGTAAACAAATGATAAAAACAAATGACCAAATTATCACGTAAACAAATGATATCACGTAAACAACTCACCTAGCATTAATTACACACGAGGCATCACGGTAACCTCAGAAAAAAATATGAATTTTCACCCCCTGAACACACACTGCAAGGAATTTCTGCTGTTGCCTTTATATCTAGCTCACACCGCTGTTGTGAGCTAGAACTTCAATTTTTACTAATCTCATGATCAAAGTTGGGGGCCATTTTTAACTTCATTAAAACCATTTAAAATTTTTCATAAATGAGTGAAAAGTAAGTTTGCTACCACTTAATTTAAGAAATTTCACCTTGTGAGGATACTCATTAGTCGGGTTGTTCTTCATAACGCATGATCGTTACTGTATTAATGGGCTTTACAAATTATTTGGTTTGAAAAAAATACTGTGATGATGCAAAATATTTGGCCAATAAGTTCAAAATGCTCGAATGTTAGCAAATTTTTTTAAAATAAATTCTGCTGAGCGTGAATAAATTTGAACCTGAATTCTAGAGCCGAAATAATACTAGCATAAGACAACGGTCCACGACATTACAACGGTTGCTATAACGCTCATTGCTGACGAATAACTCATGAGTAACACTACAAATCGTACTTGATATATGGGAAGGTAAATAGTAAATTTGCCGCCCAAGTAAAATATGCTGAACCGTTTGTGAGCATTAAGTTGCTGTTCTTCAAGTGAATTTAAAGAGGGTTTTTTACCGCATGTCAGGATACCTGGTTATTTATTGGGGATCAAGGTCAAAGAAACCGAAGACTTCTATAATTTAATTATTACGAAAGGAAGACGAAATAGCTCTCGACAATTCAAAAATAAATAAATATTAGCTAATTGGAGGTAATGAGAATACCTAAGAAGTTGAAGAAACAGGCATAGAGGATATTACTGGGAGTTTAACAGTTTAATTTTGATTCCTTGCCAAAAAGAAGACAAAAAACAGTGTGGTCCTAGGTAGGCCAAGCCTAATAATCCCACCTGAAAGAAAGAAAAAATTTAACAGAACTTTATGAAAGTTACCAGTGACAAAGTTTCTACAATCTCAGATCTCAAAATTTGTTAGGTACACAAAATAAGTCCTGAATAAATATTCAAAATGCCAGCAGATGACTACTTACTCTAAGGAACGCAAGACCAAAAGCAACTGTACGAAGTTGCAAACGGCTTGAAGAGAATTACAAGTTTATGATAAAAGATCGCACCGCTTAGCAGATGTCCTTAACCTAGAGACATTTCCATGACACCGCACAAAGCTCATTTTTGCGCAGGGCTTTCTTTCTGCAGCGTCATGGAGTACATTTCGAATACATCTCATATATATACTGCGATACCGAATACTGTGTCCCCAATATCGTAGAAGCTCCTACTGATTCAGTGAAAACATTTTAAAAGTGTAAACGAGCTTAATTTTAATAAGGCAAATTTCTTTCTGAATATGGCAGGACATACATATTAGTGATATTTTGCGTTCTCTTCAGTATTAACGAAACTAAAATTATTTTCGTAATTAATTGTCTCTGTAAATGCTCTTGGAACGGTCCTAGGAGATCTCGATCTTATGTTAGTGTATGTCTAAAGCCATCATTTCCAAAAAAGTAAACTAAATAATACTTACTGAACATTTGTCAATAATGTCTTTAATCACCGAACACTAAGACATGGTTTTAACAAAATTCCAGTGTAATTTCAATTGCATCAGAAACATATTTTTTAATCATGACAATTTTTGCATAATAATCTTAGGAATCACTTCTTCTCGGTGCTCTGGATGAAATTTATCAATCATGCATTCTGAACTTGCCATTTTATCATTTTTGGAAAGGTTTTTATAATTTCCTTGTCACGCTTCATCTTAATTTCTCATATAATGCTCGTGTTCTTTATAGTCGAGCATTCTGGCTAAAATTTCTCATTTATTTCATAGTTTTCTTTCCCTATGGTAGAGAGTAAACTGCGGCTTCTTGTACCCTCGCACGGTATATATTAGATAATTGTTTCAAAATTTTCCACTTTAATAAAATCCATCCCTAGTGTCTAGTGACGCAATTAATAGCTTGCATAACACTATTTTTCATTCTATCCCGTAACTCGCCTGTTCCAATGAGTTCCAGAGATACTCTGGATATCATGCGTTTGCTAGCTGGTTCATTGCCGTTAGGTCACTACGAGTTAGTACTTGTTGTGTATTCTGATACCTTTGAAAACCATGATGCACAGTATTTACCTTAATTTTATTGCACTAAAGCGCGAGAAGAATTCGATAGACTCCTCATCGTTCGGTTTTAGCTTTCGAGACTCTATTTTCATTTTAGAGCATCAGATACTTTCTCATTACTTGCAGGCCTATTTGTTAGAAATGATTGCCTATTTGTTAGAAATAATTGCCTATTATGCAACAATAATTGTAACTGGCTACTCAAAGCAGCTTCAGTTAAGAAAAATAAACTTCACCCGCTCGTAACACGGTTTGTCGCGGCACGTTTTTTGTCAGATTTTCGAGACCATCTCGCAGAAAGATACCTACACGAGACCAAAATTCTTCCATCCCATTCTTTGCATATATAACCTTTATTCCTCGAGCAGATTTTTTTAAATCTCGATGAGTTTTTTCGTGTGAGGATTTCAAGCCCAAGCCATGGGGAATTTTGAGCACATACCCGTCCCCTCGCACCTGGGAGCCGAGCAGCGTATTGATACACGCACCTCTCCTCATGTAAATATCTAAGTTGATTCCTACACCGCAGTTCGTGACATCGAGTTTGAGTGGAAATTTTGTTCATTGAATTAGTAGGACACTAACATCATTTCGTGGCTTTCATAAATGATCGCTGTTGATACTAATATTTCAAACAAATTAACGTTTTTCATTTACTTCAGTTCGGGATCATTGTTAATGGAGTCAAAATAACTCCTGCCCGTTCGGTGTGTATTCGAATTTTCCTACTCTTGGTTAACGTTACTTATTATTATTAACATCATTCTTAATTATTCGTCTGCATTCATTACCATGAAGTCAAATACAACTAAAAATTACATGGTATAGATTCAACAGCAAGATAGCTTATAGTCGTAGTCAAAGTTTCTTGCCATTTTATCATTTTTGGATAGGTTTTTATAGTTTCCTTGTCACGCTTCATCTTACTTTCTCATATAATGCTCGTGTCCTTTATAGTCGAGCATTCTGGATAAAATTTCTCATTTATGTCATGGAAGAAATTTATGATAAAAGGTCGCACCGCTGTATGTGGTTAGCAGATGTCCTTAACCTAGAGACATTTCCATCACACCGCCCGATTCCATGTATTCTTGATTTTAATCAATTCTTTACATTAATTCAACGCTCAAATGATTTTTTTTAGTGAAACAAAGATGGCAAGAGAGCCAGCTTTCTTATGACTTGCTTGAATGTGAACATCAAATCATGCAGAATGGTTGACACTTAGTGTTTTGTTATTTTACCTTTCGTCACAAAATTATAGTGGAGAGCAAATGACTTCCATATAGGTCACGGGATAAAGGAGAATAAATCAAACCCATGCCACAATACTAATATGTAATTTAGTGTAAAGCGTTGGCTTAATTCAGTGTCTTATAAATATTATTAGCCCTAGTCGATGGTCAGACACAAAGGTGATCTCATCGACAGAATTATTCTTTCTGAAGGATTCAGCTAATACGTAAGTATCTTTCTTCTTCCTTAGGTAATTTTCTTAACTAATTATCGCTAATTTGTTTCATACTCTATTCAGAGTATTGTATAAAGTCAGGGTATGAAGTCAGATTCATCCCATCTTTGCCGTTAGCATTGCCGAGCAAAAGAATATATTTAATGTTACGACTGGATCTTAAATGACACGGGTCGTAAAGTTTGTACCAGCTTTCGTGCTATGGTCTTGGGAAAGATATAAGAGAGACGTTCTCATTACGAAACACTGCCATAGTAAATTTAATAATTGGATGTGCTTGGGCTGCGGCGGTCACACCGTCATAAAAGACGACGCAGGACTCGTAGAGCGCGACCACGTAGATTGGTCAAGGGCACTATAAGTTATTGGAAATATATAAAACGACGGCCAGCTTCAGTCGCGGGACGACGGGCCGAGCGGGAGGGCAATAAGGGCTGAATACGTCATGGTCGGAGAAAGCGGGGCCCCCACGAGAGCTCACCCCTGCATCCCTTCTCCCCACAAAACCTAACCCCCCTTTTGGGAAGGAGGCGCGAGACCAGGGGAGAGCGGGCTCAGAGAAAGGACATTCGGTCGCCGGTCGTGAGCGTGAGCGGTCAAGGCTCGAGTCGGGAGGGACCAGAGACGGATAGAGTAAAGTAAATAATACCCGTCGAGCGGAGTTCGGGCAGTAGAGGCTCCCGTAATAGCAGTTCATAACTTAAGAGCGGCGTCTCCATTAGTGAAATTCAATACTGTGATTGTGGCAAAGCGTATGCGTGACGTTCACCTTGGATCGTGTCCCTGGGATTGTTGTCGGGCGTTTGTGATACGTCCCCTTTGGATCGTTTTCCGTGGATTGTTGTCGACGTATGCAGACGTCATAGGAAGAGTCGAGTTGTGTTCAAATACTTGTTAAACTGTCCGTGATAAGTGTCGAGACTTGCTCCCGTTTAGCGTGTTGTTGGGACAAGTTGATTGTAAAGTCTTGGTAAAGTACTCGCGGATCAGGTTAATTACCGCTAGATCGTGGCGTCAATCTCAACTCGTGAATGTGTTCGACCGGCTAGCACTGACCTAATAAATGATTAAATCGTCAGTCGTCGTCCCTTACCTCTCATCTCTCTCAGAAACTAGCGCCTGAAACACGCGCCAACCGCCGCCATTGCTACCAAGAAATACGCACGTTACCAAAAGTTTATATATCTGAATAGGGGTGGTCGTAAAAGCTCCCGTATACGCGCTAACGCCACCCAGCTAAGCACTCAATTGACAATCGGAAACTAACGTAATTAATCTCCAATTTAGTTCCGGGTTCGCCCGGTGGTGGCAGCACGCTATCGTCATTAATTCTTATTAAACGATTCATGATTTATTCAAAATAATCGGAGAACTCAAATAACAGAATGGAGAATTTGAAAACTCATAACTCTAGAGTGCGGAAGAAAAACCCGACACATACAGTGGAGCCAGCGGTGTAAGCATTCCAATCTGAGAGAGAGAGAGAGAATATTGTGTAGCAAGACAGAAGAAACAACCCATCCAGAGCATCGAGCAGCGGCGTCCAAGATCAACAAAAAACTGTAAGTAAACACCATTTCATTTCATGTCTGTGTATGTCGTCAACTGCAAATTCTTACTCATTTATTGTTCTCTGTTCGATGTGTGTCGTGTGAGTGTAGCCCCTAAAAGAGATTGCGCATATCGCGGTGCAGCCAGGAAGTGTCATTTTCTGTGAGATTAGAAGCGGACCCAGCCATAAAAACCTTACAGCCAGTCCTTGAGCGCGAGAAAGCCAAAAGAAAGTGCATTTCAATTTGGTAGAGATTGCTGCACCTGAGAAGTAGAAGCATCGAAGATTCTTTAAGAATAGTATATTTTTTTTATGTCTTCGGAAGAGACATTTGATTCTCGTGCTCTTTGTGTGGTAAATTAGGTACATATTGGGTGAATATTGTGTTGTGAGCAGGATTGCAAATTTAGGGACTGTTCGTGCAAATCTAGTTTGCAAATAGATATTATTGTGGCATCCTACTCTGTTATTGGGGGTAAAGCAACGATTCGTCTGTAGAAACATCCATTTAAATGTTCGTGTGTTCCCTAGGAGGGAAATAATACGTAGCAAGTCCGCGTTTGTCGGTCGCTCCTTATCGGTGTTTGGGGAAGAGATCAACACTCCACATAAAAGTTATTCTGTTGTTCAAAGAAAATATATAATATTTTGTGTGTCTCGGGCTGAACTAGAGACAGTTAAAGGAATATGTACGAGTAATATTGCAAATTGAGGGAACGATTAACGTAAATATTTACGCAAAAATTGCGTTGGTATATGACTCGTTTTAATTAACGGTACTTGGTAAGGAGATTCCCTCCTGACTTATGATTTGATGCCCTACGCACGAGAGTCCGCATTTCGGTAATTTTGCCAGTGGGGCCCTCATATTTCCTCTCTTGGATACACCCGAAAATTTTTTTTTGTGTGTTTATGCTTGGATACCAGTATTTATCGTAAAAAGTAGAGGTTCAGTGTAGTGCGTGTGCGTGCAACTGCAAATAGATGGATTGAAAAAAAAAAAAAGGAAATTTTGTGCTGATCATCGCCGAGTTCAAGCTGCAAAATGGGAAAGGACGAAGAAAAGTCGAGTAACTCGGGAAGTGCTGCTGCAAATAAACAGGACGCAGGAACCAATCAAACAACGGCAAGCGGGCCAGTGCTGGGCAAGCTTCCAAAATTCGATGGCAAGACCAACGTTGTGAAGTTCCTCAACACAGAGATAACGGTACACAGAAATCGACTGAAGCCCGCGTCATTTAAACCAGAGGAGGCTCTCGTGATACGAGACGAGCGTCCCAGCGGCAAGGGGAGGAGCGTCGAGCACGTCACCGAAGTACGTCACGACGATAGCGATTCGGAAAGCAGCGATGACGACATCTATGTAACAAGGCCTGAAGCACCCTCACCCCTACCCACCCCGGCAGCTAGACGTCCTTACGCTCTAAGATCCGCCGGTCCGGTAGAAGAGTAGAGGAGTAGAGGAGAAGATAACATGAGCAAAACTACTATGTAACAAGTAGAGAGGAGATAAGCCTACTAATTTCATGTTCTCTTTCAGATTAACCTAGTAAATAAGTAGGTAGATAAGCTGACTAATATAATTTTCCTTTTCAGATTAAACCTAGCAAATAAGTAGTAGATAAGCACTAATCTAATTCTTTTACAGAATAGCTTAGCAACAACTAGGTTGGCAGGAAAATTTCTGAGTAGTCGACTGCTAGGCAAATAACTTTTAGGAATGCTAGCAGCCAGCACGAGCGACTGAGCGCAGAGCTTTAGAGCCGGCACAGGACGAGTCATAAAATCGAGAGGCATAAAGGAACTCAGTCCGGGCCTGGGAAATACGAGTAGAGACGTGGCATACAAATTATGATAACGCACTAGGAAAAGTGTATCGTGCTGGCTGCGCAATTTTGAATGACGAGAATAAAACTTAGATATAATGACTTCACATCGAAATAGGAATTTGATTGCTGGTCAATTGTTTGAGATGTATAAGGAATGAAGAGTGATTTCGAAGGAAACTAGCCGTCTAGGCAGAGATATAATTAGACAGTATTAAAATATATGTATAGCACAGCCGCAGCAGAGGTTCCTTCACATAATACGGCCAGCAGTGGGTACGGCTCTTTAGTCCTCTCATAACTAGTAGGTTACAACTGAGTGGACGAAGTTTTTTGAGTAGCCTGAGAAATGACTAGTTATAAGCACTAATAAACCATTGCCTTTCAGGTGTAGGTTTGAAGAGTCAGCAACTTGGATGGGAAAGGGATATATCCTTCTCGTAATTGTTTGTTAGCGTGAAAAATTCCCCGTGAAGGAATTTTTCTTGGATCGTCGGAGGGGAAGAAAATTTAAGAAATTAATTTTTTTTATATATTGCGTCTAAATAACGTTTTAAAAAGAGAAACCTGAGCCTGTCATGAGCTGATAGGAGGCGGATACTAGCCGATAGTAAGATCCCGTATAACAGAACCCCTGAGAGCTGTGCAGAACTTATACCGAGACACTAGAGTTAATCAAGTCCCATTACGGACATAGTATAATTTAGCAAAATACTGCTCTTTAATAATAACGTAGCTTAGTGTGGAAAGGCAGGCTGGACGAGCACTTGCGAGGCAGAGACTCGAGGCGTAAGCCCATGAGACAAGGCAGCCACAGAGGGACCATAAAACTTGAGATGCGTTCCACGCTGGAACTCATGTAATATGAGCGGCGACACGCCGGAGATTAGAGGAGGCAGTCTGAGCAGAGAGAAGCGCACAGCGATTCGTGTGCGATGCTAATTACGAGATAGATGGGAGAACAGAGTAAAGAGAGATGAGCAAAAAGAATATAGATAACAGAGATGGACGGCTCCTGTGCTGAGAAATCAGAGCGTGAACCGCACCGAACCGACGCTAGAGCTGAAATATTTAATGATAAATGTACTAAGGTTATTTTGAAGATTTTCAGGAAGGCGACAGCGAGCGAGGTGCGGGCGTGTGCGTGTGCTAAAGAGCACCACAGCGGCATCCAGCAGAACGGAAGTAGCAGACGACGTAAGAGAGAGCGGAGAGGCATTCGGAAATGGTAAGATCGGGAATACCCCTGCGCGTAGGAAACACGTGCGTGAACTGTGGAGAGCGTTATGAATGCCTGGTCTGCTAATGAGCGTTGGAGTGATACGGCGTGAAGCATGACTGAGAGGGATTGATGGGCCATCCAGAGGCATGTGCGCAATGCTTGAGGCATCGCAGCGGTTACCGATACCATGAGATTTGAAGAGTAAAAAGATAAGTCGTGTGCGACTGGTACATAAAATATATTGCAAACAAGGGACGCCTGAGTATTGCACCCATACGAAATTTATGCTTGCTTTTCACGAGAGATCAGCAAATGCCATTCAATAACAAAAAAAAAAACAGTCAGCTGACACGGAAAGAAGAGGAATTAGGAAAATTCATCCATCATTTAATCATATGGACCTGCACCACAAAGAATAAAAGAATGTGCGTGTGTTGTCAGAGTGGGTGCTATGTCGTGTGCAGGAGTATGTGCTGTATCGTGGGCAGGAGTATGTGCTGTGTAGTGTGCAGGAGTGTGGGGACTTAGTCATTCAAGTCTGCTAGGACTTGTTATGTTCATGAATTCCACAATCATATATCATTCATCAGGTAACATACGCGCTCATTATGAGGCGAAGAAAGAAAAATTTTTGAAAATAGGCTCTATATTGATGTCTAACCCATGTAGCAAAATTAATGCCCGACCGTGTGCCGTAGGAAACGGCGACGTACATGCATCGAGGGCGGAGACGGAGGCCGAGTGAAGTGGTGCGCCAGCTCGGGACATACGTCGCAGCGCACAACTACGAGACGTCGCTGTGGCTACCAGACGGGAGTCTGGAGAGCGTCTCGGAGGATACGGACTGGGCGCGAGCGGCTGCGACCCTGGCGGGGCACCCGCTCATCGTCCACTTCGTCCCGAGGCCGGGAGTACACCTAGCGGGGACGACCCTCAACGAAGTCATCAGACACCTGGTCGTGCCCCGCGATGATGGAGAAATTGAAGCAAGGACGTCAGGCACGCGGATCTCATCCGCATGGGTGTTCCCCTACTACCTTTGGGCAGAACAACTGCGACATCAGGAATTCCGACTGATGATCAGTCGCTAACAACGGTTATAGCGCGGAACACTGTAATGCAAGATTCATGGTCGTAGTAGCTGAGAGTCGCTGGGCGTCACCCACGGCTGTAGTAATGTCTCCGCGAGCTAGGCGAAATACTGAAATACGTGTCTCATGTTAAAGTAGGGTCATTGCAATTTATTGATGTCTTCGGGAAATATTAGGGGCACTCGCGAGTCATATCTTCATTGTCTGTCGTCTTGTTTTTCGGTGTCGTTTCGGGGTGCTTTGTATCAGTGTTCGCCAGTCGGGTAAGAAATGCACTGAGGCCAAGACATAGAAAAAGAAATTATGTCATAATTTCTTTTTGCGCAAGTGGGGGAAGGGTGTATAAAGTCAGGGTATGAAGTCAGATTCATCCCATCTTTGCCGTTAGCATTGCCGAGCAAAAGAATATATTTAATGTTAAGACTGGATCTTAAATGACACGGGTCGTAAAGTTTGTACCAGCTTTCGTGCTATGGTCTTGGGAAAGATATAAGAGAGACGTTCTCATTACGAAACACTGCCATAGTAAATTTAATAATTGGATGTGCTTGGGCTGCGGCGGTCACACCGTCATAAAAGACGACGCAGGACTCGTAGAGCGCGACCACGTAGATTGGTCAAGGGCACTATAAGTTATTGGAAATATATAAAACGACGGCCAGCTTCAGTCGCGGGACGACGGGCCGAGCGGGAGGGCAATAAGGGCTGAATACGTCATGGTCGGAGAAAGCGGGGCCCCCACGAGAGCTCACCCCTGCATCCCTTCTCCCCACAAAACCTAACCCCCCTTTTGGGAAGGAGGCGCGAGACCAGGGGAGAGCGGGCTCAGAGAAAGGACATTCGGTCGCCGGTCGTGAGCGTGAGCGGTCAAGGCTCGAGTCGGGAGGGACCAGAGACGGATAGAGTAAAGTAAATAATACCCGTCGAGCGGAGTTCGGGCAGTAGAGGCTCCCGTAATAGCAGTTCATAACTTAAGAGCGGCGTCTCCATTAGTGAAATTCAATACTGTGATTGTGGCAAAGCGTATGCGTGACGTTCACCTTGGATCGTGTCCCTGGGATTGTTGTCGGGCGTTTGTGATACGTCCCCTTTGGATCGTTTTCCGTGGATTGTTGTCGACGTATGCAGACGTCATAGGAAGAGTCGAGTTGTGTTCAAATACTTGTTAAACTGTCCGTGATAAGTGTCGAGACTTGCTCCCGTTTAGCGTGTTGTTGGGACAAGTTGATTGTAAAGTCTTGGTAAAGTACTCGCGGATCAGGTTAATTACCGCTAGATCGTGGCGTCAATCTCAACTCGTGAATGTGTTCGACCGGCTAGCACTGACCTAATAAATGATTAAATCGTCAGTCGTCGTCCCTTACCTCTCATCTCTCTCAGAAACTAGCGCCTGAAACACGCGCCAACCGCCGCCATTGCTACCAAGAAATACGCACGTTACCAAAAGTTTATATATCTGAATAGGGGTGGTCGTAAAAGCTCCCGTATACGCGCTAACGCCACCCAGCTAAGTACTCAATTGACAATCGGAAACTAACGTAATTAATCTCCAATTTAGTTCCGGGTTCGCCCGGTGGTGGCAGCACGCTATCGTCATTAATTCTTATTAAACGATTCATGATTTATTCAAAATAATCGGAGAACTCAAATAACAGAAAGGAGAATTTGAAAACTCATAACTCTAGAGTGCGGAAGAAAAACACGACTCATACAGTATACATATGGTATATTTGTAAGCACTAAACTTACATCAGTAAAATCTTAACGTTTAACAACACTCCAGGGATAATTAATGCTTACTCTTCATTCCATCATGTTTAAGAACGTAAGGTTCACTCAAATTTGCATCCTCAAAGTTTCACATGATCAAAATATTGTGAATGAGGTTGAAGATTGAATATTCAAATCCAATTATTTAGCTGGTTTAAAAATGGGCCATCATGTTTCATCAGTGAAAAATAGCACTTATTTTTTTCCCGACAATTGTGGAAAAAATGTCCATATCAGTGGTCAGCAAGTACATGTTTCAACTTTAAACATCTAAATGCTATCCATGAGTGGCTGCCATTCTGGTCTTTTCAGGAATTGGCATAATAAAAGAATTATTGTCCCTAAATTTAATGTGTTTCATCTGCCCTCATAAAGGAGCGAATGCTTGCTCCTAATATATATTTTAGGTAAAATATTATTTTCATTTGTATTTTTTACCCCAAGACCCCAATGTTTACACACACTTCAATTAGCACCCATTCTTGATAAGAACAGCTGCAAATTTGGTCGAACATATTAACGACACTTGGCTAGTTGGATTCAGACATACTCTTGTGAAAAAAATCTGCGTTGATTAGTGACGTAACTAACCTAACGGATTAAGAATTGAAATGGAGTGAAATTTATCAACTCTCCTATTTTTCCATTATAAAATCATATTGAAATTTCACCATTGACAAGTACCACACAGGATACTGCATTATCAAGCACAAGAAAATTGTATATTAAAGTAACCCAATTCAAAATAATGCACCAACAGCCAGAACTTCTGAACAAGACGTATTCCCATCGGATTAAACTTAAAATAGTTAGGGTTAAGCTCTCCTGCAATGCAACTACAATAATATTTAAATGAACCATTTATTGAGTTTCCAAAGAGATTTTACGAGGTAGATTCATTTCATTACTGAGATTTTAGCTTGACCTGTGAATATAAAAGAAGCCGAAGACCCAAAAAAGTAAAGTTCATTTGAGCTATGAATTAAGCCGACGAGTGTCTGCATTACCACGGTGAATTTAATTCTGAGTTGAGCTCATGATCATTGTCCACTGGAAACGCTATATGAAGGTTGATCCTAGCCGAATATTAATAAAGAAACTCAGTTCCGTGTCTAGCCACGAAATGAAAGATGTAGTTTCTTCATTGTGACCAAGCCAAAGAGTAAATAAGAAAACAAATTGCAACGAGAGGAACTAGGTAATTGATGGTATACTGCAATTAAAAGGAAAATATATATAACTATTGCGTGCATGGGAATTAGCGCTCCCACGGGGAAAATGTGACGTTTCGAGCTTGAGGGAAGATTACCCCTCGTAAAAAAAATGTTATTAGACCTAGAACTGTGAATTTTGGTGTACGTTTAGAAAACTGAAAAAAAACTTTTGGAATCATGTGAAAAACTCGATTTTCCTCATAGAAAACGAGATACGAACATAAAACGGAATTTCAAGGGCAGTGTCTAGAAATCTATCTTCGGTCAGTTTTTGAGCTACAGTGATGAAATGGACATCATTGGATGCGGTACGGCGATAGAAAAGTTTTTAAAAACTCCTACTTTGGAATTTTAAAAAATTCCAAAACATTCACTTTTTTTGGACAATTTCGTACATGTGACGTCGCAACATTAATTTTGATCTAAGACAAAATTCGAAACGCTTGAACCACCACCTTATGCCAGAGTCTTTTGGCATCCGATGGTACCCACATAATCACTGTAGCTCAAAAACTGACGGAGAAGATGCATTTTGAAACCCCAATATTGGTACCTCTCGAAAGAGACAAAATAAAGGGAAAAATTATTATTTGTCTTTTTAAACTTATTTGTGGGTTCAGCTAGAGCCCATGTAATTCCTATAAAGTTATAAAGAGACAAGAGGCTTACATAGCAACGTCACGCAGTGACATATCAGCTGATGTGCTCTGTTGGCATGCTGATCCCTCCTCCTCCCCCCTCCCCCCCCCCCCACCTGTTTGAAACGCCCGTAGCGGGCGAACGAGTGAACGTACAAACCTCATTTCTTCACAGGGCTTACCAGATGTCTTATACTTCTTATAGCAAAGTTTTGAAATATTTGATGATTTTTACCAAATCAAGGGTGTACTCTTCCCTTACGATAGGTAGGACATCGTTTTGTTAAAATGAAATGTATTTTTTGCTTCTACTTGGAACCATTTTTTTGGGTGCACTGCTTTCCTGTTTGTTAACGCCTTCTATTTTCTCTTCATTTTTTTATCGTTTAATAAGATTCTTTCTCAAATTACTGCTTTTATGTACCTTGTGCATAGATTCTACATTCCCTTAACTCCATTTCTAAAAGGTGCCTTCTTCCTTCCTCTTTTTGGAACGCCTTTATTGCGGTTGGAGAGGCACTAACTCACCCAATCTTACAGCCTGCTGCCAAAACTTCCCCTCCGAACGCAGGGTAAGGATCCCATGCGGTTACAACAGCAGGAAGTTCTACTGGCCTATCGCATCATCACCAGAGGTCTTACTTTCGCCTGGCAAGGTGACAGTCACCGTCACAATTATTTATCTCCCCTCAATATTTCGCAGGAGTAATAAAAGTAAGAGAATATATGCGCACTAGGAAGAAACAGCCAGCGTCAGGGGCTCGTGTTCATCCTTGTGCACGCAATTCTTTCTGCTGCTGCACCCTCCAGACTCAGCGTTCCCTCTTCAAGCGCTCTATGCGTTTACGGCGCCGACGTGAGGTAAAAACTCATAAGTTATGTATGGACGAAGCGTGCTCTCGTCGCATCACAACGTCGGACCCAGCCAGGTCAGTGACTGGTAGCGTACTGTGCACCACATGTTGAAGCACGTACCGCCAGACGACGGCGGATGTCAGCGACCCAAGGTGGACCCCATCGCCCACGAGAAACTCCTTTGCTGGTAGGAATATAGCCAAGTCCACCGTCAACATCGCACCTTTGTTTAGTTCTCTACGCAAGAAATACACTGCCGAGGCGTATTCAAATGCCTTCGTCATGTGTGATCTGCGGTAAACCTCAGCCCCTGATTTTGAGGAGGGAGCGAGTGCTGTATAGGCGAAAGGTCATGCGCCCTGGTTAAGGCCTACTGAACGGAACCTGATGGGTCACGGTCAGAATACTATTACTTGCAAGTATTATCCATAGGGATAACGATAAGCGAATCAAACCCCGGCGAAGTGTCAACGTAGGCTGACATGTACGTTACATCAGAGTGCACACATCTTAAGGAGTAAGTAATTCGACGTTGAGGCTCACGTACGTATTGGGCGATTGCGCCGCTGGTTGCGTCCACAGACCTCAGTATTAGTGTACCCAGGTGGACTTAGCTCCGATTCCTAAATTCTCAAGGAATGCAGAGGACGTCCTGACCACCATAGAGTCTCCAATCACTATAACAGGATAGCCAATCCCTCCGTCCGAGAAAACAATATAGCGTTTAAAGTACCGCTCATCATCGCCAGGGCCCTGATGAATTAATGCTAAAATGTGTTTAGGCTACGCTAGAATCGAATAAGTTTTTTATCGCACGATGATATTTCGTAAAAGTATTAAAGTATTTTCATAGTGTGCTAACACAATACCTTAACCCCTTTCAAAACTGCCATCATTTCAAATATCGCCCATCAGAATGCATATTATCTCTTAATTCGTAATGCATAAAGAGAAGTAGGAGTATTATTCAAGCTACTTCTCTAATGAAATGATTTTTATCTTTCAAAGTCTGCGCCGTATCGAAATTTACAATGTAATGTCATCATCAATTTCACTCCTAAAATTTTTAACTCATTCACATGTCGGTCCCAATACGCAACAGTAGTTTACTCTCTTTCATAATACTGTACAGAGGCTCTGAATGTACATCGAGATTTGTGAAATGCTCGAGAACAGCAATGTTATGTCTTTCATTTCCATTCTTCACCTTTGTGACGGAATCAGACACGGTCGGTTTAGTCTTTTGAATGTTCAGAAGAATTCTTGTCGCGTTGCCCCGCAAGCTTCAGTTGCCGCGATCATCCCGTTGTTGGTTTTCATCTCGCAGCGATGAGGAATTTTTTAACGTCTCTTCGTCGCATCTTAAAGGGCGTATAGAGTTGTTTGAGGCTTGACCGATGAGCAAACACGGATAAATAGCAGGATGAGTGGAAGCGACGGAATATTTACATTACGGCCCAAGAGAATCTGCTCCCAATACCCAAATGTTTTTGCTTTTAATCTTGACGCGTCCGCTGCATGTTGTGTCCCGTGTACGAACCGTTAAGTTTTCACCACAAAAAAGAGTAAAAGGCGGTTGGACGTGAGAGCTTACACCGGACTCTGCTATCAGGAAATCTCAAAGCTCAGCAGTATACAACGCGCCAGATGTCGATGTGTACACAGCGAGGGCTCGACCGTTACAAAAAGAGGAAACGCCTGCGCTCCCAGGGCCAGCGTGGCAGCATGGCAACAGCATGGCACCAGCATGGCACCGGCATGGCACCAGCGTGGCAGCGGACGGCAACAGCAGATGGCAACACTACCCGAGAGTGCGGCTGGGCCTAAGCGACGACAGGGGTATTCAGCTGCGGCATTTTGCTGCGTGCTCCAGAAGTAACGGTCACGGCGCGAGTCTACTTAAAGGGTACGACGAGGGCTAGGGCATCATCACTATAGAGCGAAACTCCGTCGCTTAAAGATCTCTCGGTGCCGCTTTCTTTAATTTGTTAACTTGTGTACGGTAGGCACGCCGTATTAGTCCCTGAATCTGTGTTAATCTTCACGTAAAAGACTTTAACGTACAATTCGAGATCTTGTCATCATACCCCGACGTCGCTGCGTACCCAAAAGTTGCGTAAGACCCTCGTAGCAATTGTTCTAATATTTGCTAGTCTCATCTACCCCATTGTCATATTTTGTGTACATCTTTCATTATAACAAGTAAAACGACGTGGCCACGTTGAAAGAATCGTGTTTTCTTTCGGAAAAAAACTCCTTTGATTTGAAGATTAGACTTGAAAAGACGTAAAAATTTGAAAACCCTAGAATTTGGATTCTAAAGAAAAGAAGGATACAACATGCACGCCTACTACGACGAACAGTTTCGCTATATCGGGATGTTTGCGAACGTCTGTTTTGTCGACAAGTGAAATATTTCTTCCATTCTTTCTTCCCCCCGCTGGAACAATAATTTTCTAAATTTATTAATTATTTTAAAATTATCCTTTGCCTGTGTGCTGAATTCCGTGTATTTAAAAGAAACAACTACTCAGTCTAAATAAGCAAGCAGTAAAAGCTCCTGTCTGTTCTGTTTATAAAATTTTACAGTATATTATTTTCTGTCGGAAATTGCAACGTCGAATGTGCTTTTTGCACAAGTATTATCAGAAAAATTAGTTACATCTAACAACTTACTCACTTTCACTCTGATAAATGATCAAATGCAGTTACCTGCTCTGAATTATAGACGTTTATTAAATTAGTTCTACATTGTTACTTAGAAATTGACCCTCAACAAAATTGTTCATCACCGGAAGACCCACATCTAGTTAGACAATGCACGATGAGATGGCCGACTTAGAGTCGTGCGTAAATAAATCCTTAGGCATAAATCCTATTGAAAATTTTGAGGAAGAACTGAAACTGAAGGCTCAAAATAGAAATTTTTTTGAAATTGAAAAATAGCGTGAAACTGAGGTAAGTCCGAGAGAAATTGTTTTTTAAAATACCACAGAAAAACTGCAAACGATATAGACCAATTATTACTCTGAAAACCTCCCAGCAATAGTTACTACCACAAGCGGTGCAACCAAATATTATGAAATCTTTTTGTAATGAATTATAATCAATCGATATACTTAATATTACAAGTGATTATTTTAAATAGAAAATTTCAACATAGTACGGTTTCCATATTAAGCACCTATATATATATAAGCCACAAATTGGAACAATCTACAACAAAACTGATAATGCAATAACTTCAGTTTAACTCCGAAAGAGTTACTTTAATATGGAGTACTTGTGCTTCCAACGGACATGTACACCGAAACAATTTTCTGTCGATGCGTTGCACAAAGAAAATCATCTCGTGATATGATGTGACCCGACCTTCGTTTTACGCCAAACATAGCAAAATTTAACAGATTTTCCATGTTCAACCTCAAATAATTTGCATCCAATTTTGTATGAATTCACATTTACCTTTAGCATAGAATGAATACTTTTCTTTCAAAAAGCAAGTTTTACGTGTGTTGTTAAAACTAAAAGTTCAGGTTGAAATAATTTCTTTTACAGTCAAAATATGAGGTTTCACTATTCTCGATGAAACTCTTTTTCACGTGCACTTTAAATTTACATAACTCCCATGAACATCTATCCGACTCGCTTTATTGCTAAATTCACCACTGAAATTCAAATGAAAAAGCAAAAGCCTGCACGGTTTTCTCTAAACACGGGAAAATCATTCTTCACTTTACACTGGCGAGCAGGGTAAAGTTGTTACCGTTATACGTCCGAAGAATGAAGTATGGTCAAAAAATGTTGACAAGCTTCAACGCCTCTCTAAACCACCTCTTTAGATTTTACGCTGCGCCACAGGTACCAACATATTCTTTATGTATTTTTCTTCAAAAGCACGAAAAGCTCAAAAGACGCTACCGCGGCCGGCTTTACTTAATCTTCTGTGAAAGGAGGATGCTACATATTTCTATTTCTTTTTAAGTAATAGCATCAAATGAAATACCTTTTTGTTTTTTCGGCAATGAAATGAAGAGCGATGTTTAATTGTGCTATACCAAATTAATTTTTTTGGAAACGGTTACTAGTTACCTAAAGTTTATAGAGTTGGAGGAGGATACTTGAGTCGAATTTAATTACGAAATCATGCAATGAGCGACGAAATTACTCAGCTGAATAAATGCGAAAAATTATTAGTTAAAAAGATGAATTGAACTACGTAGGTCAAATCAAGAAAACAATAGCCCATATTTGTAGACTCAATTGAGATGCATGGAATGAAAAAGTTTACAACAGTCACGCGTCGAGCTCTTCATCACTCGCATTCGTTCTTTTGTAACATTTTATTTGAGTTGAAACCATGAGACCATGACATCTAACTGTCTGAAAATCGATATCAGGGAGCGGCACCTCTGTTGAGACTTTCATAAGCCAATACAAGGCTATGTCTATGCTTATTTCAAACAAAAAGCCTGTATAGACTATGGAATTTTACACTCAGAACAAGTTTAATCAAGAACTTGAAGATTCACAGGAAAAATAAATGAATTTAGCGATGTCCACCAATATCATGGGAATGTCAATGATTCTTAAAATAAAATAACAATATTGGCGCTCAATTGTTTAATGCATTTGTTTGAAAACTTTTTGTTGAGATTTTCATTATCGTCAGCATTGTGTAACGATAATTATGTATTCTTTTTTTCTGTGTATGTATCGTTTGAGGTAAACATGGAGAAGCATAAAATTGTGGACGTGAATGTAAACTCGTAGATCGGAGCTTTGCCTTTTTCCACTGAAATTGTCGGTAATATTTTGAAATCATTCTTTTGAATCAATTGATAATTCCAAAATAACTTCCAGCACTGCAACTTAACTACAATGAAAACGAGATTTCGTTCACTATTGACTATTTCCCCCTAAATTTATAACGTTATGAATGAAGAATGAAGTAGCAAAACGACATAAGGTTTTTGGAAAAGCTGATTCATAAGCTTGTAAATAATATTACATAATTAACATCAGTATGCCAAATTTGAGCTTCATTGTTATTTTTAATTGCAGTACACATTTGGTAGTATTTTGGAAACTTACATACCTCAAAACCAGTTGTAAGTTTGTTTACAAAATAGAAAAACTTGCAAAATTGCTATTAACCATATCACAATTTTTCTATCATATTAAGGGTTGATCATTTAGGGTCTATTCAGAGAAATTTCTCCCCTCCTGCCTGCGCTTGGAACTTGAGTAATTAACTTGAGCTTCACTTCAGAAGTTTCATGTCTTCAATTAGGAGGGCAGCAGAAGAACAAAATCAACAGTCACATGCGCTCTCAAAGTAATTTGTATCAATTTCAAGCCTTGCACGGAATCAATTTAGTCATGTGATATGGAAACATCCTTTAAACACTGTAGGCCAACTAGCTGGAAATACACTTGTTTAGTTTTTGCTCTGTATTCCAGGATTTTATCTTTGTTTTACTTCTCATTTCGCTTTTCACTCAGTAAGACATTTTATTAGGGGAATAAAAATTATGGAAGTTATGTTGATATACTTTAATTTTTTGAACACATTGTTAGTAAAAAAATTGTAGCTCGTCAAGTGCTGAACTCGAACTGGCGAAGTAAACCGAAACTACTCATAAAATTTCAGTAAAAAACACCGTTGATCTTGTAAAACTAATACAATCAATATACAGAAATTTTAAATACTGATGCATGTGAGTGTAGTTTCGAATGTATAGGTTTTTTGAATAGCAATGCACCACAAAAGAAAACTACCTCTGAATACTTCATATCCAGGGATAAGCTTCAAAATATTTATTCAAACTATTTTGTTCTCGTTTTTTTCGGATGGATAACATATCATCGAACATAGTTCAATATGTTTGTATTATTACCTTGAAAATTTTTGGCAAGTTATGCGCAGTTTCTAAACATTTTGTCGACTGATTTCGCTATAAAAATTGCCTCTCCCATTTTCAATATTAAATATTTACATTTTTACAAATCAATGCCAAAAAAGAGAAAAAAAACAGCAATATCTTTTGAGCTTGCATCAACATGCAGATAAGGTTCGATGTCCATGCCAGGGGATCCCATTCCGCGCTTCAAATGACGATCGACGTTACCTTAAGAGCACGGACTCGCGCTTTTCATCACCTGCGAAGAACAAAACTCGACACAAATTTCTTGTACCGAGACAAAACGAGGAACAAATCAGTTGCATTGGCTGGGCGCATGTTCTCGAAAAATGGTATTCAGTCTTGTTAAAGATTTTTCTTCTTTGTCATTGGTATGACTGCTCGTTTAATTTTCAAACGTTAAATAGCTCAAAAAATAATTTATTTACTAATGTAATGCTTTGAACCTATTGATGTCGCATTAAAAAAATTACGAATTTTTTGCTGATAGACGGAGCGAGTCATAAAATGATGGCAACATGAATGGCTGCAATTTACCACAAGTTAATCGTACCCTAGCGAGCATGATATTTAGTATTTGAAATTTTAAATATTCAATTTGACTCTGTTATTATTAAGATCGGTATTACTTTGAAAAATTGTATGGTTATAATTATACTATTTTTTCAAGTAATATCGATCTTAAAAATAACAGAGTAAAATTAAATATTTCTCTGGTGCGGTAAGCAACAGTTGAGAATAATGTGAAGGGTTGGACCTGACTTTGAAAACAATTCCTGGATTTCTCCTACCCGCCTAAAAACCGCGTTAAACGCATCGTTTTTCGTGTTCATTTTCCTTTACTTTCTTGTGCTCGTCATCCTATAGTTGTTCGCTCTAAAATTTGTAGCCAGTATTTTTCAGGTAATGGAGAAAACTGTGGAAGTAAACAGTGATTATCCACTGGAATAGGCAGCCATTACACAAAGGAGAAAAGTTAAATATATCTTATTCTAGATGACAGAACTATTCAGCTGCTTGATTTTCACCGTAACAATGATTCTAGTAACCTGGAAGACACGGAGAGAAAATTTCGAGATAAACCTGGCAAGTACTTCACTACTGAGTGATCTTTGAGTCCATTCCAATATTTGAGATCCATTCGTAATTTAATCTCACAGCGCGAAGCATGCACCAATGTTGCCTCCATGGTGACCCAGAGCTCATTCAGCAGCTCCTGGTTTAAGGTACTTAGAGGTCGATATGTGTTCAACTCGTTCTATATTGCATTCCTCGCATTATAAATTGGGAAAAATTCATTATCTGTTTACAAATAATTGATTATATGACTAAAGTTAATCTTTCTAAGAACTTAGAACTTATGGGGAGGAGCACCGTCATGCATAGAGCGATTGCGCTCATGAATTAACCAGAAATTGAACGTACATATGTACACCTACATAACATTAGATAATTGCTGGGCTTTAAGGTCATATTCTTGCGCCAACCCCTGCTTTTGTCAGTTGCAATTAGTCTGATGCGGCGTTTGCTACAATTAAAGGCGCTCCTCACCGAGTCTGTTTAAGCGTTTTATTAGTATACTGTGGGTAGTATCCAGACTCATCATTAGAGGGACTATTGATCTTAAGACCGCCACCGAGAACGAGCTTTTATCTTAAACGCAAATTTGTGCTACTGCTCTGACGAGAAGTCCTAAAATTTTCCTCAAAGATCTATTCATTTTGTTTTCATTTTGTACTTCGGGGAGGAAGGAATTTCTTGCTCTACGTTAAGCTGCCATTATCAAATCTTTCGATGGTAATTGTTGGATTGTTTCCACGGAGGTGTTTTAAAAGCAGTTGAATGTATTCCTGAAACCAACAACTGAAATGGCTGGATCTAAAGCTTTCTTCTTTTTAGGAAATGCCAGTACGAACAAAAGTCTTCTTAGCAGCCTGAGAACTTGGCTTTCTTGGTGTTTCTGTAATGGGAGGGAGCGCGGGAGCTGCGCTTATGAAGCCAACCTTTTCACCTGCAAGCTTTTTTACATTTTTTGCCGCAGCTGAACGAGAGACCACTTCTTTTCTTTAAAGAAAAGCTTAGTACGACTCATTGTGATTACGAAAAGAGCAGTTGCCATGCACCGCAGTTGTGAAAAAGTGTAAAACGAAACCCTGATGAGCACCGCAAATGAAATTTATTTTTGTCGAACACAGGTAGGTCGATCACTGAACGATGAATGTTGGGAACAGTGGAGGAAAGCGGTCCTAGTACACTACGTTTCTTTTCCTTGGCTCTCTCATATTATTTTGACGAAAACGGGGGTGGGGGTGAAATCTATGCTCAAAATTAAGTGCATAAAATTATTTCATGGTCGCTGCAGGTATGGCAGGATGGTTAGGAAAGGGCCAGTTTGTCTTATCATTAACCGGTTACGGTCTGATTTATCCCAACCGAAACTCTCCGCTGGAATTTTTGTCGCCACGCACCATAATGTTACGAGGCCCGTGCGGAACAGATCAGCATAGTCAAGTTTACATGAAAGCAAATCGTCGTAGCATCTTTATTGGAGACTGAGGCTACCATGTGGGTACACAAAACTGCACCATTTCACGCAGCATACCAGCGTTAAAACAGCCACTGCCATACAGTGGCCAAATAATTACAAAACGGATTGGTTCAAATCAATAGTAACTGTTTATGTCAATTTGTAGTATCTAAGCTTAGTGATATTGCGTGACCGGATTTACACATTCAAACTTTGAGGTGACATCCGTCTTTTTGTGTGTCCAGTGTTTGGAAACAGAAGTCATTGCTTTCTGATGTAGTTGGTGGAGAAAACATCCGTTGATGACGCGTCGTGGCGTAGAGTGTACTCGGTGAGGTGGCTTCGCCACGCCGTTGAAACTCAAAACTTCAAGGGGTGATCATTCGCTGCTGAGTATGTTAGCTGGAAGTGCATTGTGCCAAGCGTTGTATCGCAGAGCAAGGGAATATCAATATGACTCTATACCGATAGCATAAAAAGTGGCCGAACACGTGAAATCAGGGAGACTGAGTGCAGGTATGTGCTGAGCGATTAATTATGTGAAGTGAGGTGACAGAGCGCTTGCTCTGCTCATTACAGCAAAGCAAGCAAGCGGCCGCATCGTCAAGGTGCGGTTAGTTAGTGGCGGTAAGTTAGTGCTCATAGCTAAGCTGTGGCCGTGAATTTTTAGTTGGGTCGTAATGAGAGATACCGAAGAGAGAAGTCTCTTTAGCGCTGCGATTTGAGCGCCATGAGTGCTCGTGCTTGCCTCGGTTTGCCTCTTGAGTAGGCCTCATAACCTGATGTAGTTGGCTGCAACCCGTGCCCGACTAGTCTGCCTGATGTTCTGCTACAGTTGCGGCTTGGCATTCAGTATCCTCATGTGCAGTTCATACTTGTGACGCGTCATCGAGTGTCTAGGAGCTTTTTATCCAGTTTGAACATGAGGAAGAAAATGATTGATCTCTATCTCTTCAATGAAATACACGTTTTATGGAAGAATGTAATCTCGAAATGCAATAAAGGCTATGATTTCGAGACCAAGCGTTAATTTTCTGTTTGTATTCCGTGTGGCCTTTTCTACAAAGAAGTTATTTTTCCAGAGTAAACTACTATTGAAAAATCAATTACACGTGCTACTGAAGTTTTCTTGTCATACCTTCAACCTGCATTAAATGTATCAGTTTCTTTTGAAATGTTACTAGGTTAACTACAACTAGGGACCACGCCTGGGTGGCACAGTGAGGGGAAACAAACATATGAACAGCTCGAAAAATTAATTGAATCCTAATTCTTGAATAACGTAAACCATGAAACGCATAATTAGTGAAAATACACAAAGACGCACCGAACTGAGCATCGTATATGTACCTTCAAATGAGATAATCGATGAATTATTCATAAAATACGGAGTGAAAAAGGCTCGAGACACTTTTCAAGTGAGTACTTTTCAATATAGAGCAGGTAGAAATAAAGTAGAAACTCATGGGAAAACCCAAATTATTGGGTTTAATTTTTTTATAGGGAGATTTTAGGTTCAGTTGCCTAGCTAGAGCTCGTCTTAAGTCACTGCTTGAGATGTCATCGCAACAAAAATTATAAAGGGCTGAGAAAAATTCTACTATTTCTGTGCAGGCCGCAGAAATGAGCCGTCAGAAAATTATTAGAATCTCAAATGTCTTTTCAAACGGTGTAAATGGAAAATCAAAAAACAGATGGGGAAGATACTTATTGGGGCATAAGGAATTTTCCAATGATCATGCATGTAGCCCCGGAAGATTTCTGTGAGAAGTTCACAAACCATGATACCTATGGATAAAACTAATACGTTAGTGACCAGCTATGAGCTTCCAAAAGAGGTATGAGCGGCTGGAGCACATGTCCCTTAGAGGACAACTAGTTATGAACTTCAAAGAAAAAACTCACATCGATATCACCTCGCTAGACCCAATTAACCAAATTCGAGATCGGGATTGCAGTTTGCTGAGACAAGTTTGAAGCCCGGTAGTAATATTTTTGAAAAAAAATTGTGGTATGACGAAAACCAAGTACTGCTTTAAAATAAAAACTAGTGTACGCGGCCCGTCAAAAATGACGGGGTTGGATATGTTCTTCGAATATATTTCCCAGATGGGGATGACGAACAAATATATCCACCCTAATAGTACATGCGATAAAACTATTCTTGTGCTTATGTGCGGGTGAAACTTTTTCCATAGATACGGTCATTGAGCATCCTTATGAGCGGACACCAAACAAATAAACAAACACACGAAGGGTATTATTAGGTAAGATGATGTCACTAATCGTTTGAGAAAGGATGAACAGCCTTCCCCTAGAAAAACACCATCCCAACTGTGAAATATTGTGGTGGGAGCATAATTGTGAGGGGTTTCTTATGAAACCCCTCAGTGGAGCAACTTTAACGTGGGTGCCGCCGGGTAGCACTCACGTTAAAGTTGCTCCACTTTGTGTGCGTGAGCGGGTCTGTGTACATGTATGGCTAGTCCACGTCACCAAAAACCACGCCCACTTCCACAGTTGCCTCGCGTCGCTGCGTGACATAAATGTAGTGCAAACATTTATTATGGCGTGCACTTTGCCATTGAAGTATCATTTAATAGTGGATTAAAATACTCTATGTTTCCTTGTACACTTTAACGTTTCAGCCGTCTTAAACGACCCATATTATATGAGTGAGATCGAATATGAGCACAGTTACTGCGATTTTACCGTGTCATAATGTATCGTTCGTATGTCACGATGTATTGTTTACAGTGCAAATCTCTTTAGTTTATATTATAAATCTGTAGTTCATTCGAACAATTAACCCACTATTTTTAAGTGAATAAAAGTATTTTAAGTATTTCTTTTTATTTTAAAAAGTATTTTAACTGGTTCATTATAATATGAATTAAATAAAAGTATTCAAGTGCTGAAGCGTTCTGTAAGATGCTTTTTATGCATATTGACGCCAAATGAATTCGATTAATTTAATTTTACAAATTCATTGGCAAACTTGACGTGCTCATATCAGTATATTTACTAGCCACTTCCTTCTCGTTTAATACCATACTATTTTGGTCGCAAAGTGCAAAGTAGAGGAACCTCGGTATTTTCATTGGCGGTAAAGAAAAATGGACGCCAACACAAGAAGTTATGAATGATATAAATTGCATCATAAATGTTTCACCTTTTTAGTTTCCCTCGGGAAATAGTCCCCCTTCCCCTGTCATATATGACATACAAATATGATGTTTCATCAATAACGATTTTTTTCAGCTGCTCTGGCGATGAGATAGTTTTTAAATGAATATCAAAGCTCGTGGCCACACTATTTAATGCCGCCAAGTTAGCTATTTTTTGTGTCTTTACGTGACAACTATGATAGATTGGACGAAATTTGATGTCATTTTTAAAACTTCTTACATAAGTTATGAAAAAAACATTCAAAAAGAATGATATTTGCATGCAGTTATATATATTTGTACATGTGATACATGCTTTCATTATTTATTATGAATTTAGTTACGATCGCTTTTCAACTTCTCAACTCTAGGAAATATTTTCAGTTTTTCACGTGTTTTAAAGACAATAGAATTCGCTCTACATTTTTTAGTGCAAAAGGCCAATCGTTAAAATTCTATGCCTCTGCCAACCTATAAAATGCAACTTTTCGATGCAATTATCATCGTCGGGCTGAAAAAGCTCGCCTGCTGGTGATCGTTATTTCTACAGTACAAAATATCGCTCCTATATAGTCGTCTTACAATGAGAACTTTGTGTTTTACTATGTCTGCTTCTACTTGCACAATTGATTGTAATTTTCTATCAATGTGACCGTATAAAAAAATGATTTACTGCATTTTTTAGCCCGAAGGTAGTAATAGTTTCATCGAAACGTTACATTTTTTAGATTGATAGAGGTATAAAATTTTAACGATTGACATTTTTCAGTAAAAAATATTACGATTGCTTTATTGAGCTAACTTCTCTACAAATACATCTAAAAACATATGAAAGACGGCTTTTTTGAAAGCATTATTACTTGCTACGAAATACTACTGAATATTTGCATTTTGCACATTTCTAAATATATATGCTAGGTGATAAATTTCTTTCTTTTTAAATATTATGCAAGTGCATAACGAACTGCATTGCGGCATCTGGTCACTCATAGTTGGACGATACAACGACTTCTGGCAATGAGTTCAACTCTGGACCAGTGCACATGACGAACCCTACACGCCCACGGCCGCTGCAACACACGCACACAGAGTGGAGCAACTTTGACGTGGGTACCGCCGGGTAGCACCCACGTCAAGTTCGCACATTTTCATGTGCGTGTGTTGCAGCGTCCGTGTGCGTGGGTGGAGGATGCGTCTCGTGCACTGGTCCAGAGTTTACGTCATTGCCAGAAGTCGCTGTATCGTCTATCATGGGTTCCGAGATGTCGCCATGCAGTTAGATTATGCACTTGCTTAGTAAGAAAACTTAAGCGAGCGACCTGTACGACGACTTCGACCTGCATCGTATATCGTACAGGTCGCTTGCTCACTTCTCCTTCTCATTCTAGTATAAGACAACATTGCAGTAATGGTTCCTGTGAACAGATTATTGAAATTAGCAAATTTAAAATATTAGGTACTTGTACCGCCAACTTAGACCTACGTATTTTAGTCATTATTCACTCATAAACTCAAATCTTATCTCATCGAAATGCAGAGTGCCCGTACCTTCTGAAAATAGTCAGCCGATAAATTTTTATTATTATATTTTTTCCATGCTTATATTCTGCGCTTCTGTAATTTTGGGTGTACTGACTTGTCTATTATTGTATTTGCAGACTTTTTGTTGAGAATGAGCAAAGGCTCGAAACTTTCGATGTTTTTTAAGTATTTCTTCTCCATTTCTTTCATTATAAATGATGAATAATTATAAGATAAATAAATACTGAAATAATGTATCACATAATAAAATGCATATTATTACATGTAATTGTCTTTAATTTTTAATATACTTTTTTTACTTACTCAAGAAGTTTTGAAAATGACCTTAAATATCATCTAGAATATTATAATTGTCCCGTAAAGACAGAAAAAATGAACAAACTTTGTAGTGTTTAGTAGTGTGGTCACAAGCATTAATTTCATTTAAAAACTGTCTCATTACCGCCAGCGCAGCTGAAAATAATTCGGTATTGATGAAGCATTATACTTGTATGTCATATATGATAAGGGAGGTGGTGTGTACAGAGGCTGTACACAATTTCCTGACGCAAACGAAAAAGGCGCAATATTTGTGATGAAATCCATAACATTTATTAATTGGTGTGTAAGCGTTAAACTTTCTTCGTCACCAATGTGAGCACAGAAGTTCTTTTATTTTGCACTTAAAAACCTAAATTATTATAACGAAAGGGAAGTGACAATCAATTATACGATTTGAGCGCATAAAATTTTGTAGTCACATTTTTAAGTAAAGTAATCGGATTCATTTGGCGTAAATATGCAAAAAATGCAAGTTACAAAACGGTTCAGCTCGAGAATATTTTTTATTCGATTGATATAGCACTTGGTAATTTCTCAAACTAACTACAGTTGTTAATAGAAACTAAATGCGATTTGTATTTTTACCGATACATTTTGACCAACGAACAATACATTATGACATACGGTAGTATCGCAGTAACTGTGCTGTTATTTGGTCTAACTCTTTTATAATGTGTGCCGTTAACCGTAGTAACTTTTAAGTGTAAAATGACACATAATGTATTTTATTTCATTATTAAATGATACTTACATGGCAGAGCTATACAATAATAAATGTTCGCACTAGAGTTTTTTCATACAGCGACATGTGGCACGGTTGAAGTGCGCATGGTAGTGATTCTTGGTGATGGTGACGAGCCATACACGTACACGGACTCGCACACGCACACTCAGAATGTGCGAACTTGATGTGGGTGCCGCCGGGTTGCATGTTTGTGAAGTAAGAGTAATATTAGCTAATAAGTGCGGAATTACTTGTCGATCATATATCAAGGATCATGTTAAATAAAAAAATCTCTGTAATGAACGGCATTTTATCATTTATATAAGTTCTCATATTTTCAGTATTTTTTCAATTTATCGTAAAGCGTAAGAATTACACACTGGTAAATTATGTTGTTTTTTGTTTAAAATACACTCAAGATACGAATCTAACTTATCAATTTCATCTGCAGATGAAGACCAGCCATATTTTTTCGTAAATTCGTTAAGGAAGGATGATCAGAAGAAACTATGCTAGAAGAATATGATAAATAAGCAGAAGCTCCAGAGAGAGAGACCTCTACACACTACCGACCAGCTAGTGTGTCGACTATATATCGAGTTAGGGGAAGAAAAAAAGAAAGAAAAGCCGTTTATTTCCAAAAAGTTGATACATGAAATGCATTACAACATATAGGGTTTTAAAAATTTCTTAATATGAACCGTCCTTAATTGATAGGCAAACCATACAAGGCGTACTAATAGACAAACCATACTAGGAGTACTAATAGGCATGCTTATAGATTTGGAGTTTTTCTGATTTGGAGTTCAGTGCTAACTGTGCGTAGAGAAAGAAAGAAATAAAGAAAGAATAAGAAAAAACGTTTTTTCACCCCCCTATACGAAGAGTACAGGAGTACCAACCAAACGAGGTGTACAATACGAGTAGCAATGTCAGGGGTTAATATTATTAGGTCAATGAGGGAAAGAAACAAAATATATTCTTTGAGATATACAGGGTGTCCGACACGTTTGTTGCCAAACTTTAACATAAGGTAGCGATCGTCGAAATAAACACTTTTTATTCTATTAAGGTTTGGTCTAAAATGCTTAGTTAAAAAGTCACAAATACGTGAAGTTACTTTTCATCCGATATTCTGAGTGCTCTTCGACATCAACGACAAAGATTAGCTTGTTTACTGTTAGTACTTCTTCGGCTGCAAATGTATCACCGACAATGGAGGGAGTCCCCATGCTGAATTAGCGGATTTGCACCTAGTGTATGGTGCGGCAGTTGGAAATTCTAGGGGTTCGAATTTACGCAGAAAGGCATCCTAACAGACATGTTCCATCGCGTCAAACATTCACAGCCATACACCGGAGATTACGTGAATACGGATCATTTCACAGACCACGACCTGAAGGAAGACGCCAAAATGGAGTAGCAGATCCAGACAAGGTGGAAGGTGTCTTAGAATATTTTCGAAACAATCCTACTTCAAGCACTCGTTCTTTTGCACGTGCTTTACATTTAAGCAAAACTACTGTGTGGCAAGTACTACATAACAGTGGTCAACATCCATTTCAATTTCAGCGAGTGCAGGAATTGCACGGTGAAGATTTCGAACGTCGTGTTGAATTTGCAAGGTGGTTTCAACAGAAAACAGATCAACAACCTCGTTTCCCATCACGAGTCTTATTCACAGACGAAGCGTCATTTACTCGAGAAGGAATACTTAATCTCCGTAACCTGCACATGTGGTCTGGCAACAATCCATATGTTACAAGACAATGTCGACATCAGGTTAGATTCGCCGTAAATGTTTGGGCAGGAATTCTTGGTGACCATCTGATCGGGCCATACTTCTTACCAGAGAGACTAAATGGACTTACCTATTACATTTTTCTTAATGAAGTATTGCCAGAACTACTGGAAAATGTACCTTTAGCTGACATCAGAGGAATGTATTTTCAACATGATCCTAGGGTTAGACTGGTGCTCCTGCACACTTTGCGGTTGCTGTTAGGCAATATTTGGATGCCCGATATCCCAATCGTGGGATAGGCCGTGGCGGACCCTTCGCGTGGCCACCAAGATCTCCTTATATTACGCCCCTAGATTACTTTTTCTGGGGGCATATGATACGTTTAGTGTATGAAACACCGATTCAATCCGAGGAGGACCTGATGGGTAGGATTTTTGAAGCCTCGGAAAGGATTCGTGAAACTCCTGGTGTCTTTGCTCGCGTCCGCCAATCATTGGAGAGGCGTTTGAACGCCTGCATCGAAAGAAATGGGCGGCATTTTGAAAAATTTTTGTAAACACGTAACCTAGATTACGGTTTAGTTTGTTGTGCTCATAATAATTACTGTCAAAAATGCTTTTTCCTTATCACAATATTAAACAGTTAATGTTAATTAATAATAAATGTTTCACATATTTGCCTAACTTCTCATTTCGTATCCTTGTCATTGATGAGCCGCAGTTTACCGCCTTGGATTCGTCTCCGCAAGAGAGGGTACGAATTATTTTGAACAACTGTCCATCTTTAAGTCATTAAAACTCTTAAACTAAGCATTTTAGACCATACCTTAATATAATAAAAAGTGTTCATTTCGACGATCGCTACCTTATGTTAAATTTTGGCAACACAAGTGTCGGATATCCTGTATGTATCGTAAGATAATTGACAACTTATAAATACTACTAGAGAAGGCCTTGGAAGTCCTTCACTATAAGTGAAAAAACGAAAGAAGACAAGACTCGAATACGCTGTACTAAAACCGACTGAAACACCGTCGTAAATTATTTCGAAGTAGTGAGACAACGGTAGCCAAAATTAATTTATAAAAATCATAGCACAACACTGGCGTAGAGAAGGACGTAATATCCGTTAACGAATAGAGAAATGTTGCTTAATGGCTCGGACCAATTTCAGATTCTGATTCATAATAAAGAAGCAGATTGCATAAAAGATAAATTTGCAGATATTCACCTCGCATTACGTATCGAGTACTTATCAAAATTCCTTCACGCCTACGCAATATTCTTAGGCCAATTATTCTGCTCAGCTGCTTTCCGACTCTAATTCCTTGCCCGATTGCTGAACATCTTCATCTAATGTCATGAGTCAAAAAAACAGACTAAAATTTGGTATGAACGAATCGTGAAGACATCGAACCGCGAACAAGTCACACGGTGTTTAGATTTCCTAACGATAGATCGTTTATGGTACATTTTCCAACATAAACTGGAATCCTGCCAGACCTTTTTAAGTCTAGCAGGATAGTTACTGTTATCTAGTTTATTTGCTCTGCGAATTTATCATGGGTGGTTGGATCAACTGTTGTTAGTGTAGCTCTCATCTATGTTGGACAGGAGTTCACTCGTACAAACTTCTTCAATCTCGTCTGAAAATGTAGCCGTGAAACTTACGTCGTGCTCTGTTTCATCTCCGAATGAACTCTGAATATATTCGAATATTATACTTGTATGAGCGCTAATAAATTAGTGGAAAAATCGTTCAAAGTTATCTACGAATTATGTCTATTTAGGGTTGGATGGAGCTAGAAATTGTTAAAAATCGTATAAATGATAAAAATAGGGATACTTGCGTCATGATAGGACATCATTTTGATTCTAGGCTGAAATTCAAAGCACATTTATCATAACTCAATAAACAGAATTAAAAAAAGGTATGCGCTTCTGGTAGGAAAGAACTATTGTCATATCTGAGAAATGTCTACGACTTAGGTTCAGTAGAAGAGAGACTCTTACAGTGCATGCTCGGTCACAAATTAGGGCAAACTGCTTTCGAATTTTAGGCGGAGAAGGAGTCAGTTCAGTATTAGTTGCAACTCTCACACGAGAACAATGGATGGAGGGGCTCAATTCTCAATATAATATTGACGTGATTAGTAATTCAAGAGCTGTCTGTAACGTAGCAGCGTACATTCCATTACTGGTTCAATGTAAATAGTAAGATCAGGCTGGAATTTAGCATTTTTATGTGCGAATATTTTGAACTTTGCCCAAATAACATCGTAAAAACTTAAAAACTTTGTGCTCTGGCTTTATATAAATAACTGTACGAGTATGGTGGGCAAGAGACCTTAGTAATAATAATTCATGAAAATGAAAAAACTATGGAAATTTTAATTCCTCGATCTTGACAAAACTCATACTGAACTTGGAAAACATTTTAGATATGATCAATAATCCTTCTTCGATGTAAGAATTATAACGAGGTTTCTAATTAGCCGCACACGGTAAGCTTCATGAGAGCATCTTTCTGATATTCCTGACTGGACTTACCTCGAAGGTAAATAAAAACGCAGAGACCGAATTTGTTATGGAAAATTAACTCCAATAAAAAAAATAATACCCTAATCGAACGATTCGAGCTTCAATTGACATTGAAACGTACAAAACCGTGTTCTCTATAATGAGATTGAAACGACATCGTGGACGAAGTAATATACTATCATAAAATAAATAGAAAACATGCACAGATATGACATTCACGAGGGTTTGGATTTGATTCAAAACTTATAATACAGTTGCTCAAGACTTTGTGCTCTGGCTTTATATAAATAACTGTGCTCTTTGAAAACTTTGTGCTCTGGCTTTATATAAATAACTGTACGAGTATGGTGGGCAAGAGACCTTAGTAATAATAATTCATGAAAATGAAAAAACTATGGAAATTTTATTTCCTCGATCTTGACAAAACTCATACTGAACTTGGAAAACATTTTAGATATGATCAATAATCCTTCTTCGATGTAAGAATTATAACGAGGTTTCTAATTAGCCGCACACGGTAAGCTTCATGAGAGCATCTTTCTGATATTCCTGAAGGGACTTACCTCGAAGGTAAATAATAACGCAGAGACCGAATTTGTTATGGAAAATTAACTCCAATAAAAAAAATAATACCCTAATCGAACGATTCGAGCTTCAATTGACATTGAAACGTACAAAACCGTGTTCTCTATAATGAGATTGAAACGACATCGTGGACGAAGTAATATACTATCATAAAATAAATAGAAAACATGCACAGATATGACATTCACGAGGGTTTGGATTTGATTCAAAACTTATAATACAGTTGCTCAAGACTTTTACTGAATTAACGTGACTGTAAAAACAAATATATAGTATATAGAGAATGTCTCACAAAATGTATTCACACTTTAACTGGCGCTAACAACCAGCCTTTTTTGAATTGCTGGTGTATTAAATTCATCTCAGCATGGCAGGAAATAAACTTAGCTTGGACAAGAGGAAGTTTGCCTTGAAATGTTATTGGAATATCGCAAACGCAGTTGAAGTGCAATGACGATTCAGAACTGAATTCGCGAAACCGCCACCAACGCGCCAGACCGTTGCTCGCATCAGAGACAAATTTGAGCGGATGGAACCTTACCCCCATAGACTTCTTTTGTCGGGATATCTCACAGATAAAGTTTATCGCACCAAACCAAGAACAATTAATGCAGTGAAATTTAAAAATTGAAAGACAATGTCGCAATATTTCTAATGACCTGTTTCGTGACTTTTGCGAATTCCTTAGTGCGCTCTATCAGCGTTATCTGGACAAATGCAATTTATTTGAAACATTCATCACCAACCAGTTTTAAGGGGGACACCCGAGCGATTTATAGAAGTTAACCTGATTGTCTGAAATTTGGCCACAATATGTATTTTTTGAAAATAAACATATTTTACTCGTGTAACTTTTTCGATTTAAGGTGGTCCTCTGTGGCCCCTTTTCTCTCCGATGGTCATTTTTCATTTTATCGTTGAAAAAGAACCCTTAGGTGGTGGACTATTCGGTCTTAAAATTTTATGGCTCTACGGACAATAGATCCCCCCCCAGGGGAGGGGTAAGGGGACCAAAATCTTAAATTTTCGAGCCCATTTTGACCCCATATAAAAAGAAAACAGAAGAAGAAATGGAAAATTTCCGAATGTACTTTTGTTAGATATGTTCCAAGAATTCTAAAACTGTCTTTGTTTTTGTTCTAGCATAAAAACTCAATGAGTTCTATTCTTTTGAAATATCAATACCAGTGGACTAAAAACCAATATGTCGAAATTTTTCAAAAACTAAGACCTGAATCAAAAAAATGTATAGAGGAAATTGTGTTTCTTTTCAAAAGTTACATTCAATAGTCAAATTTCATAGGAATCAAACTGAAAACAAAAAATATCATAATTTTTATGAAAACAAGTAAAAAATTTTAAAATTTTTTCTTTTTTGGAAATTACAATTCACAGTGTGAATATGATGTTATGCATGGAGATTATTGAAATAAAAATGAAAACAGCATTCAATTACATAAATTTTTCATTATATCCCACTAAAACAAAAAATTTAGTTTTTGGCCTGTACTGTAGTCACTTATTCTCAAAATTCAAAAGAATAGAAGTCATTGAGTTTTTATGCTAGGAAGAAAACAAAGACAGTTTTGGAATCCTTGGAACATTTCTAACAAAGTTATATTCCCACTTTTTCCATTTTTACATTTTAATTTTTTTTATAATAGTTCAAATCCTAAAATTTCGGTTTTTCTGATATATTGGTAAATTTTCGCGTCCAAAAAAAAAATAAAATAAATGCAAAATCCTTGAATATATCTTTGTTAGAAATGTTCCAAGGATTCCAAAACTGTCTTTGAATTTGTTCTAGCATAAAAACTCAATGACTTCTATTCTTTTGAAATAGGTATAAAAATGACCCAAAAAACTGATATTTCAAATTTTGCGGAAAAACTAAGGCCTAAATCAAAAAATTTCATGAGTTCAAATGTTTGTCTCGCAAAACTACATATACTGACCAAATTTCAGACCAATCGGATCAAAAATTTTTTTTTTCGGAGGACCCCCTTAAGCCTTAGTTTTTGAAAAATTTGTAATATTAGTATTTGGTTCACTTTTACGAATATTTCAAAAGAATAGAAGTCAATGAGTTTTCATGCTACAAGAAATTCAAAGACAGTTTTTAAATCCTCGTAGCATTTCTAACAAACTAATAGATCTGATTTTTCTATGTTATTTTTTTCTTTTGATATGCGATTTTTTATCACTAACTAAATTATACCATTTTTTTTATTTCGAACTGTGGTAAAACAATTGAATGTATAAATTGGAAAACGGGATCCATTTGTTTGTTATGTATGTTCCAAGAAGTTTAAATCTGTATTTGTTTTTTTCCTAGCATAAAAACTCACTGACTTCTATTCTTTTGAATGTTGAAAATGAGGGGTTTTGAGTATTAGCCAAGAACGAATTTTTTGGTGTAAGTGTAATATAATGGACAGTTTTTGTACTTGAATGCTGTTTTCATGTTTTTTTTATATTCTCCATGCCATAATTTTATATTTACACTGTAAATTTTTAATTGCATGTATAACTTATATTAAAAAAACATTTATCATTTCTTGATGAATGATAAATTATTTATTTGTGAACTGATTCTTCTGAAATAACCCATTGTATGTAGTTTTGAAAAGAAACACATTTTTTCCATTCATTTTTCCGTTTTAGGCCTTAGTTTTTCAGAAAATGGGAAATATATGTTTTTATGTAGTTTTATATGATATTTAAAATGAATACAAGTCACCGAGTTTCCATGCTACAACAAAACCAAAGTTAGTTCTGGAAGCCTTGAAACAGTACTAACTTACTTAAAGAGTCATATTTTTAATTTTCCTTCTTTTTTTGTTTTTTTATGTGGTCAAATATTCAAGATTTTTGGTACCCTTACATCCCCCCGGAGGGGGCATCTAGTGCCCGTGGCCCCATAAAATTTTACGGCAAAATAGCCAACCACCTAAGGATTCTTTTTCAACAAAGAAACAAAAATGACCCATTGGGCCCGAAAGCTGCTCGGATATCCCCCTTAAATGACACTACTTACGTCTGAACACCAGAAACATATCCCATCCTTTACACTCAATAAGCACACTGTAAATTATTGATAATTAAGGCTTGCAAATAAATATGAAATAAATATGAAATGAACTCCTCCATCTACCCAATTGTCCGCTCGAGGACCAACTAACTTGCTCAATGAACTCGCTAGGCACTTGAGTTTGGAGCATCGCTCCCATGCAGACGGCCGTCCTCGCACTTCCGCTTTTCAGCGCGACAGTGGAGAACGTTGTACAGAGTAACACGTTTGGCTTTTGCGGTTCAAGAAGAGAGAACATCTCCTCACTTACTAAAATCACACCACGCTCATAATATATGCTTTTCACGAGCATGGGCTGAACAGCACTGAGAGGAGTTTTACTAAACTTGGAGAATAGTATTGGTAATTGTTAATTTTACGAAATCGAAGAACTTGGCTATAAATGTGACAATTTCACTTGAACCAAGATCGATCGTTCTAAATGTCCGTAATAGTAAAAATGCAGAAAGAGCTGGTTTGTCATTTTAATGCAAACTTTCCGTGTATTTGAATTATCATTTTGTTCACATCAAATCCGCTCCCTCATCTATTATAGAAATTAGCATCGAAAAGGCAAGCCCACTTCAGTGACTTATCACAACAGTTGAGCACAGAGTGCGTCTAAATACACGTGCCCTACCACGAAAGACAGCATGTTTACATTGCTGAGAAATGTCAGTATGAGTTTACCTACCTAAAATCTTTAGATTCAAAAACGTAAACCACATTTGAAGGGCACTCAGTTTGCTTAATCGTTGAAAAAGATTCAAGATTTTATTCGGTTTTGACCTTTGGTGTAAATTTACTTCTGGGTGAGTGATTTTCTTAACAGTTGTTCCAGAACATTCATTGATAACGACTCTTTGAACAGGACTGTTTAATTTTAACCATAAATCTTCATCAAAGTAAAATGTTCTCATTCAAAGATTTGCCCCTCGCTGTATCATTCATGTTTTGAACTTTACGCGACTGAAAGTTTTTCTTGTTTCAAGAAAAAGGAAAAAATAGTTAAAAAACATTGTTGGGTCCTGATGCAGAGTTACAGATCAATAAAAATGATACCTAAATTTTATTTTCAGAAATTATGTTCACAAAAAAATTATTTCTTCTCGCATTGTTCTTATAATAAAGACGCTTTCAAAAATTTAGGCGCAACATGTAAGGAAATTCCGAGCCGAATAGGACAAGATCAACCCATACGAATGTTATCAGCGATATTATCGTATAGATATTTTACGTAAAACTCTAAATGAAAAATACCCTGTGCTTCTTTATTCGAGGGGTGAGAGTTTCCGATTGAAACTTTCTTCTGAAACACTTTGCTCAGTCTCATCCGCTCAATCCCTCAATGATGTAAAATGATGTAGGGTTTCAAATTAAAAGTCGCTGAACAGCTTTTTTTCTTAGACATTTTGAAAATAGTAAAACTCCAGGAAAAAAATAGTTAATAAAATATTGAAAATTATGTAGGATCAAAAACTTTGGGAGCATTTCACTTCGCTGAAAGTATCAAACGGCTAAATTTTTACTGCTAAAAAGAAACAGATACGGAATTTCTTCACATCTCTTTTTGTCAAGTCCGCGAGTGGCGGCGTTGAGGGAAATGAGAGCTGTAACCGGACTGATGAATTCTCTCACAGAGCCAGAAGATCAGGGCAACAACCTCTCTTCTCTAATTCAGGGAAACGAGCTTGCATTGGGACTATTTCGGGAAACTTGCTCGAGGGTAAGTCGATATTTGGAATTTGTTGAGTAAGACTTAGGAGATATTTGTAAATTTCTTTAATAAAGTTAAAAGTGACTGGTCAAGATAGACGAATTTGAAATTTGTTAATTTTACTAGTCAGCTTAGAATTACAATCGGAAAAATTTATGAAAATTGAGAAATATGGTAACAATTTTGATATCTTTGTCTACAGGAAAAAAGTTGAACCTCAATAAATATTTAGCTTATGTCTCTGACAACAATAGTTAATAACGTAGTGGTATAGGTGTTGAGGATATTATTTCTGGTTACATTTAATATATCCTCTGGTCTAATTTGAAGATTTTCTGTTTTTAACACTCGCTCATTCCAACGAAATATCACGAAAATTCATTTACGAACGAAAAACGTTTCTTGATCTTTGCGCCAATACTCTCCGTTCCTCTCAAAATGGTGTTCAGCTAAATGATCACACGTTTTTGGGCATTTCAGTGGAATAAGTGACGTGAGTTAAATTGTTATACTGAAGTACAGTAAAATAGTGGCTGCTTATCAGTGATGTTCCTAAACTTCAGAAAAGTTTATAAGGCTACACCAAAGGCGCCATCTTACATAACGCGAAAACTCTGCGTGAAAGATATCTATGATATTTAACACAGGCGCACAACGTAGGCGTCACCGTGAAAAATAAATGAAATTCACTCTAAAATCCGCTGTCATGAAAAAAAAGTTCAATAAACGGTTAAGTAGCGAGAACCCAAAACTCCGAAAAATTGTGATATCTTTTAGATCATCGATCGCGGAAGGACTTTCTGACTTATGAACTTTAAAGCAATGCCCTGTCGTGAATTACGCATGAATTTACTCAGCAAAAAAACAGTCCGACAGCGGAAACGACGACGGTAATAAACCGTGAACGTCCACGATGCTACTTTCAAACTCAAGGCAAGATAACTTCATGCTTGTGTACTGGTGATTTACTGTTGTTCATGCATCCTCTTAAAGTTTTCAACGACTTCAGTAGCACAGTTAACAGTAATTTATTGCTGCGAATTTATGACTACTGGATGCAGTAGTAATTTTCATGCTCTATAACTCTATACAAAAAATTAGTGAAACTACCGATACCAGAAAAGATTCCGACTCCGATACTCAATTTTTCAGGCGGTGATACCGGTACCGATCCTTTATTTTTATAATAAATAGTAATACGCATTATTAAGAAGGAAGAATTATGCAATGTTAGGAAACTCAGGATTGCACTTCTGTACACTCGTAGTGGCGCACAAGGGTACTTGTTCAAATATTTAAATTGTATTTATAAGGAATAATATGTCCAAAAAAATTCGCTCGTGTTTATTCACAAATAATTCCCTTTTCATTCTACAGTGAGTGTCAACACAGTTCAGCTTCAAGCTTCTACGTCACCGTGACTGAGTGGTTAGGAACGCGCCCTTCCTGGAAGGTGTCGGCAGTTCGAATCCCGGCGCCGTGCGGTGATTTCTCTCCATTGGGTAAAGGAAAAACTCAGGCACAATTCCCCACTCTACCCATGTGTCAGAAGTGGGTACCGGACCGGCTTGACCGGGGAACACAGACTCCAATCTCGACAGATTTGGACGCCGCCCACCCCTCTCCCTCCACCTCCGTGTTGCTAGATCAAGTTGCCATTCGCGCTAATTCTTTAACTATGTAGTACTACTGAGGTTTATTAACCTATCGGTTCGTTATACAGTTATTACTAATCACTGCATTATTAACACTACAAGTACTTAGTAAGTGGATATTACAGCGGAATACCAAAGTTAACCTGCATTAAATCATTATAATAAGTTATGACAACGACCGCTGGCGTTTGGCCATTCGTCCCTCCATCTCGGCACTCAAGAATAGGCATTTTTAAACTTTTTTCAACTTAACCTTAAACTAACCGAAAGTGGCCTAACCTAACCCAACCTAACTTTAACCCAACCTACTTAACCTAACTTAACTTAACTTCACCTAGCCTAAATTACCTAACATTTCTGTAGCTGCTCGGAGGTGGAGGGAGAGGGGTGGGCGGCGTCCAAATCTGGCGAGATTGGAGTCTGTGTAACCGGGGATAACCGTCATTGCGTCCTGGTGTTAGTTATATGGCATTGGAAAAACCAATGTACTAGATGATTTGTATCAGGCTGCTTGAATGATTGGAATGAAGGATCTAAGTTGCAGCATGACTCCACTTTAGAAACCTTTGACAAGCAACAACATAAAATGTTTTTAAGTTTTTAGTAACACAATTACATTTTAGAAATCTTTAAAAATCATGGTTGGAATCATAATACGTGAGCAGAAATACCGGAATACGACTCTCAGGAAGCCTCGAACTGGCCGTCCACAGAAGATTAATGACCGTGCTGTTCAAAAATTGGTCCGATCAGTAGTGTAGAGGCCTCAAAACTCACGAAGAATTGAAGGATGACCTCAAGGCATCTGGGATCGAAGACAGCAAACGCATGATCGGCAGTGAAGGTCTTCGCTCCAGCACCGCTCGTAGGACACTTCTTCTCCAGGAACGTCTGGTCAAGGCCAGGCTGATGTATGTCAACTACAATTTGAACAAGCCAGCCGCGTTTTGGAACTTAGTATTTGGGAGAAACAGTAAAAACCATATTTGGTGGCAACAAAACGAAAAAAATAAACCCAAGTGCCCCATACCCGCATTTAAGTTTGGAGGTGGCTCAAACATGGTGTGGGGATGTTTCAGCACATCAAGGGTAAGTAAACTTCACATCATTTAAGGAACCATGAATGGTGGGAAATATCGTGAAATATTTGAAGAGCTACTCCTCCCTTCAGCTAGTTTGCTAAAATTGAAACGTGGATGGACCTTCTAACAAAACAACGATCCAAAACTTACAGCAAATAAAACCAAGGAATGGTTGCGGATGAAGAAGATTAACATTTAGATCAATCTCGTGACATGAATCCGATCGAAAACTTGTGGAGGGAATTGAAATTGAAGATTCAGAAGAGAGGTCCCAATAAGATCACTAAACTCAAAGAAATTTGCATTGAAGAATGGAATAAGATTACACCCGAAACTTGTTAAAGCGGCTGGTAGTTACCTACCTTAAACGTCCCAAAGGCATAGTTAATAATAACGGCTAGGCAACGAAGTATTAATGTGTGTATATCTTGAAATGTGTTGTGAACTTTTGTTCGCGTATTTATTATACATGTTTGTATATATTTTTTTAACAAGTATTTGAGGGTTTTAGATATGTTATTAACCTTTTTACGTTATTGTTTATATATACGTAGTCTATGTGCCGCCATAGCCATGTGCTAGAAGTTCTGCCGCCGTGCGGCAGAGACCCGGGATCGAATCTCGGCGCAGGCAGTGGCGATTTTCTCTGTTGGGTATAGGAGAAAAATTCCAAGCACAATACCCCACTCTACCCAGGTGTCTGAAATGGGTACCGGCATTGACCGGGGGAAAGCGTCATGGCGTCCTGGCGTTAGTTATAAGGCATTTGAAAATCCAATGTACAAGGTGATGTGTATCAGGCTTGATTGGAAATAAAGCATCCGTAGATGCCTTCATTATTATCATTATATTATTAAAAATATGGAATCTAGCGACTTAATCAACGTGTTGTATTATTTTGCCCCTCACTGCATTTTGCAATCATGAACACGCGTTTACGATCTCCGTAAAATACAGAGTAGGCATTATTCTTTAGGAAAATTTTAAATTAAGTAGGATCCTACTAGCATGCGTTGCGTGATCTCAGGCAGATGTCACGTGTTCTAGTGCGTTTGTGAATACGTGTACGCACACTCAAGCCCCTGTTTCCTATGTAAATAAAATAGGTTGTGACAATAATTATTCATGCTCAAGTATATTTCTTGTTAGGTTTAACATTAAATTTAACTTTTATTATTATATCTAATGAATAAAATAATATGTAGAGGTAACATTCATTATAAAGCCTGGCTTTCGAAATTTTGCATTATCGGTCTCGTGAAAGTAGTAAAAAAGAATCAGAGCATAGGCTAAGGTCTTTCATTTTTTTGGACGCCTACACCGATACGCGAGAAAAAGGCTGATACTGCCGATACCGATACTATTCGTATACATCTTTACAAAAAATATATATTAACTCTACAAAACACTTATTTATACAAAGCAAAATTGTTGATTATCTGTATTACTAAGCAGAGGCTGCCAAAGGCAACAGTCCGGTTATTTCGAGTTCAACGCAGGTATGTTTCTCTTTCATACGTTGTGAACGGTGTCGATATTTGTATCCCTACACTAAGAACAAAATAAGAAAACTGTGGAGAAACAAAGGTAAATGTTGAGGACTTGACCATAATTGATTTTGGAATTTTCGATGCCGAAATAATGTTAATCAGATCGAAAGAAACAAGTTTTCTTCAATGCACTTTCCGGCGGAAACGAGTATTTTAAAAGTTATAGCGGTAAATAAGTTAACGGAACTCCAGTGTTTCAGGCGGGGAAAAATATACCACGCGGTCCGACGTGAAAGTAAACAGGCGTTGCCGCGCGCCAACCAAGCCGACTTCGCTAGAAAAAATAAAGAAGAGAAGCAAACCCCCTATTACAAACGTAAAGAGGTTGGGTCGTGAGGGCTAGCAACAATTCTTTTAGTGAAAATTAAAAAGAAAGGTTTTAACCGACCCATTACGTCGAACGTTCGACGTATCTGAGAGCATTCGAATGAATTCGTTCGGATCGACAAATGAACTCGCCATCTCAGTATTTATACTAATGCATACTAGAATTTCACTTTATTGATAATTCTCACTAAAAGAACTGTGGCTACCCCTCACGACCCAACCTCTTTACGTTTATAATAAAGTGTTTACCGCTGCTTATAAAGTGTTTACCGTTGCTTCGACGTCACTGGCAGCCCTGAGATGACGGTATATCGTCGGTTCGACGTATCTGGGAACTTACGAGTTAAGTCTTTCGCATCGACAATATAACTCGTCATCTCATTAATTATGTTTATGCATAGTAGAATTTCAATTGATTTCCAATTTTCATTAAAAGAACTGTGGCTACCCCTCTCGACCCAACCTCTTTACGTTTGTAATAGGGTGATGCTTCCCTTTTTCATTTATTCCCGCCTTAAACACTGGAGTTCCGTTAACTCATTTACCGCTATAACTTTTAGAATACTCGTTTCCGCCGGAAAGTGCATTGAAGAAAACTTGTTTCTTTTGATCTCATTAACATTATTTCGGCATCAAAAATTCCAAAATCAATTATGGTCAAGTCCTCAACATTTACCGAAACAAAATTTAGTTAGTAAGAAGACATGAGAAGAACTACCACTATTCAAAATTTTTTTATACAAATGAACATTTCAGATTACAAGCTAGCCATCAACGGTCTTCGGGAGTACAAGTTCAAGCGTCAGCGCAAAATTTTATCACTGAGTGGGTATATTCGGGAGCGAGATATTCAATAAAAAAGGTCAATATTGAATTTAACGTTGTCAACGATTTTTTAATTTCGTTTCAAGATCTAGGTAATTGGAGACATTTAAAGACGTTTTAAATGAATGACATTGTGCTCGCAAATGCTTAGTTTTCGAGATATAGCATAAATAAGGTTCAGGTAAGAATAGGATTAACGGTGGTTTCGATATCGCTCTTCTGGCGTTTCGCGGACGCGGACCTCGCCAAGTTTTTTGGCGGTACTCATCGGCCTCGGTATGGCTAAGTTAAGTTAAGCTATTTTAGGTTTACTTAGGTTAGTTTATTTCCCTAACCTAACTTTTCCTAACCTAACCTTACCTTTTGCTACGTCAAAGCCATGTTTATGCTTATTTACGAGTCCGTTTGTTCAATTTTATAATCGACGTTCCTATGACTTAAAAATTAAATATCTCGATATCTAAGCATTTGCGAGTAGAATGTCTTTCATGTAAAACGTATTCATTTGTGCCCTATTCCCCTTATGTGGCATCGAAATTATTAAAATCGTTGATAACATTAAATTCAATATTGACCATAAAAAACTGTTAGATGAAAAACACAAAAGTTCATTCTGAATATTTCGTCATAGAGTCTCATTCGTTAATTGGTGGACGGTTTGAAAATGTACATGGATTCTAAATCTTGAGATTGCAAGAATTAGAACAGAACACAGAACTTTAATATTTAAGATTATAAACAAAACAGTTTTCATCAAACGCAACTTTGTGTTCTGAATTTTGACTTAGATAGCTCGGAAAGTTTATTACCGGTACGATAGGGAACAGTTTTGTGCTGCGCAACCTGACCAGTAATTAAAGTCTAGTGTTGCCTAAGTAAGACACGCTCTCAACAGTCAAACCTGTATTGAAATTCCATGTTGTGCGCAACAACGCAGTCCATTCATATTGTTTTTTAGTGTGAAGTAATATTTATTTCATTTTTTAATTAGATACGCATGTTTATCTGCATAAAACATTTGACCATCTTGCAGTAGGGCCAAATTAGTGCTTATATATATTTGAAAAATTTCAGACTTAGAATATTTTGTCTAGAATCACCAGCACGTGCATGGTAGGCGAGTCGAGAGAGGAACGTTCGCTACAGCTACTATGTAGAAACAAGCGTAGAAAACTTGTACTTTATTCACGTGCGCTGACTTACATGCCGCTGGTAATCCGTTGCAGTGCAGGAAATCAGTCCAATATTTATCACCCGGGTTAAAAGTTTATCATAAACTCAGTTTTTTTTGCATGTTATGCACCTCAAATTCAAAATAATGAACTTCATCATTATTCTTTGCGGTAAATTTGACGTTTTTCAAGTCTGTAAAAATTATAGGGGAAAAATGAGGATGGCTTTCATTGTTCAAGTATCACCGAGTATAAATTTACGTGTCATGATTCCTAGCGATCAAGCATTATTACCTCACTTCATTCAAAGCTCAATTCAAAATTAAGTTATTTTATGAAAGTTAACAATGAAGAAATTTCCAATAATTTCTCATTTCACGGCCTTGGTTTCAAGTTTTCAACATCTTTATAGCAATACGAACGTTGTTACCAATTTGACAACAACTTTTTGAGATATTAGCGCAAAATATGGGAATCAAAATGAGTTTTCTATATATATATATAGTCATTTTGTTCGTTTTCATGAAACTCTCGGATACGCGAGCGTTGAACAAGGCAAACTATTCCATCAGGACATCAAAGAGACGGAAACTATAGGTTACCAAACGCGTCGGGAAGTTGTGATAATGACACACTGTTGCTAGTTTTTCAAAACGAGATGTTCCTCTGCTCACCTTTCGCGGTGCTCAATGAAGCCTAAATTTGTTCCTTCAGTGTTCTAATCAAATAATTTTAAATTTTAATTTGTTCTTCACTTTGCGTTACACTTTGTTAAAGGCTTCATTTCATTCACTTCTTGCACGAATGAAAATTTTTGGCTAATGATACAATCTTGTTTATTTCAACTAAAAATGGATAATATGAACTCCTGTTTAACGTTAAAATTATAATTGTGCTCAATCTCTGCATTCAACAGAGCCAAAATAGAGGTAAGGGTAAGCAGAAAACAAGAGCTGGCGGAGAAGAAATGAAATTGTAGTTGAAATCGGCTGGAAAATTGTTTTCAGAGTTCGTCACCTAACAGCAAAAAATAATTCTACGAATTTAAATTGAATTTTTGAGACGCTTTAAGGGCACGGTTCGGGTCAACTTCCGGATAATTGTAGGTTTCGTTTTTATAAATTCATCTTGTAGAGAATTTTCTTGCGCATATAACGATATAATTGGCTCTCAGGAACGACCATTGGTTAGTCTTATAGACGGGGTAGAATACGCGCACTAGCGTGACCTTGGGGCGCACCAATGGATGGGTGACCTTACCCTTTCCCCCTCCTCACGAGTCAGTTTTGAGTGTTCCTCTACGGGAATAGCAAGAGTGTTCATTCATGGCCTTGCTTGAAATGCTTTTGCATTCAAATGAAACACTCTATCACCCAGTGATAAATTATGGTATTGTAACTGAATGTTTGTTTTGAGTCCGGCTGCTGAGTCATCAGCTAACTAGCTTGCTGTGTGAACAAATTAACGCCTCCCGGAGTTTTGAAGCTACAGGATTGGAAAATGTGATTGGATGACAAACGTATCAATCAATAGCGATTCAGAGTCAGAGATCCGGTGCAATAATTTATTCAATTTCGATCCATGTTGAAAATTAAGAGCAAAATAATTTGAAAAAGCGAAAAGAGTGGTCGGTTTTTGCAAAAAAAATTATTAAAAATCACAAAATCAAATTATCAAAAAACTTTTACACCGGATCTCTAGACAAAACAATTTGCTATCTATAAAACATTTTTTTCAGTTCTGTGAGTTCAAAACTGTAGTAGAAGAACCATTTTCCACAACACCTTATTTATTCATGTTTCAAAATAAATCATATTTATGTAAATTTACGAAAAAAAACAAACAACTAAAAATAATAGTCTTAATATTTTACCTCTATGGTAAATATCTATAAAAAATCCATCGAGAACTTACAGACTTTTTTACCCCGAACCGTCCCCTGGAAATAAATCATAGTTGGCCGAAAATTATTGTCCTATTCAGGCCATAACAGACAGTACTGGAAGCGACCGTTGCCGAAATTAGTGTCGTAAGATTTTTGACTGAATTGAATTGAATCTTCTTCTCATTCCTAATCAACAATCCCTCTGCATGACTGCAGTTTTTGGCTATTAAATAATTTTTCAGCTTAAATCTGGTGTTCATCCACAGCGTCATCTTTTGCCAGAAAAGGAACGTCATTGAAGCGTGGACACAGGGTGGTAACAATTTCTGCGATAGTTTTAAATTACATCTATCAGTATAATCAGGAATTATCAGTTTATTGATCAACTCCGTGAGTTATCCAGATATGAATCGATCAGGGCCTTGCAGTAAGTGTGTCATTGCGTTGTCTGAACATGATCACCACTATGAAAGCGTTATCAATGCAACCATCACCTTTGCACGGCAGATCTCGCTCAGTTTTCGTCAATTCATAGCTGTGTAAGATTGAAGACACTATGCAAGTGAATCTGTTCATATGGAAGCAGTGCGCTGCCCTACTTTCTTATGTAGTGAGTTTGACTTTAGGCTGAAAAGACAATACCGAGCAAAATATGAAAAGCATTATTCACGAAAGAGAACACCCTTGAAAAAATACTTCACAATGCCTTCTATTTTTAAACATACGCGTCAGGGTCACTAGTTTAAAAATAAGTTTAATGTGCTTATTTACCTTACTAGTCTGGCTTCTCCAAGTATGACTTCTACTCTCCAAGTATACCTTTTTTTACATTCGGCGGAGAAAAAAAAGATACTCCGGCGTTAGACTGAGTTATCGTAACCGTGCACAAAGGCTTCGAGTGCATACCAAAAACAAACCCAGTAAGAATAGTATATATCTCACTCGTACTGTCTGTGCCTTGATTGTCATAGTTGGTGGAATCAGATATTTACACAGGCACGTATGGCTACGGCAGTAAAGGGTAATAAATACTGCCGAAGTGACATCGTTCCGAACAGAAGCATGGCTTCTACACGGAAAAAATGATTTAATTCAATGTTTTGCCGTTTGCAAAGTCTAACCACAAATAAAATAGCAAGGATAGTCACTTTTAAAATAAACATTATTTCTTAGAGAGTTTAATAGGTCAGCACTAAAAACATAAATGAGAAAATGAACGTTTCGACCACAAAGGTCATCTTCAGCATCTGGGAAAATACAAGGGATTTTTTACAGACAAAAAAAATATACACATATATGAATAACATTTGTAATTGCTAACAGGAAATTTGCAAGGGGAAGGAAGATTGGGCCTCATTTAAAACCGGTTTGTCTTTCATGATAAAAAGAGACTCTAAAATTCGAAGATCTGTTTGACTAGAAGATGTTGCAATTATCTGGAAATCATCTAAACGAACAGACAAGTCGCACTTTTCTGCATGTGCACGAACAGAGGATTGAGAGGGAGAAGCAAGAGGCCTATTTGTTCGAAAGCTTCGTCCATCATGCTCTGCTACACGAGTACGCAAGGCCCTTTTTGTGGACCCCACGTACTCAGACGCACACAGTGCGCAACGATACTTGTAGACGACTGAAGAGAGCAAAGCCTTCGGATGCTTATCTTTGTAATTGAAAAAAAAAATTGATTTTGTATGCGTTCACTAAAATTATCCGAAAATTAATATGCATAAAATGTTTTGATAAAAGCGTCAGCAAATCTTTTTTTCAATTTTTCAGATTGGTAGCCAAAGTATGGTATAACAAAATAAAAATCTTTTTTCCGTACAGTTGTCATAGGTGGGCGGTCACAAAATTTTGAACTTAAAAACTTTTTGATTGAGGAATGTATCAGCCAAGCGGGGAAACCATTATTACGGAAAAAGTTATTCAAAAATTCAACTTCACCATGAAACGACTGAAAACTTGAACATACATTATACGCTCTACATAACAGAGTTCTGATACTATTTAATTTGAAAAGAAAATTACAAAAAATATAGAAACTCAAACCCAATCCAGTAAATGTTTGCTTGCGATAGACGGAACTATGAAATTTGTTATTTCGACGTGTAATCATAGAATCCAGAAACGGGAGACAGTTTTGTGTTTCAAGTTCCATGGTGAACTTAATATTCGGATGCTGAGAATTTAAGTACGACAAAAATAGGTTACAATGAGAACTATCTTTAAATAACAGGAATGTATCATCAATGTAACGTTTATAGAATGCAGGCTTATATTCAACCGGACACATTTCCAACCACCTTTTTTCGTGAAAAGCCATGAACGTATTAGCAAATGTAGGTCCTAACGGGAGCCCCATTCCTAGCCCGTCTAATTGCTGATTAAAGATATTGTCATAAATAAAAAAATTCAAGTTTTTCTTTTGCGACCCAGATGCTTATAAAAAACTACGTCAAACTGTCTGTCAACTCCTTCGAGATCACTACGAAGTCGACTCATAAGAACAAACTCAAACAGCTAGGCATCAACAGCAACCTTCAGCCTTGTGATCCCTCCAAAGTGGTCTTTAATTTCAGTTCTGTGAATCTGTCAGCACGGCTTACCTATTTACTTGCATTTGGTTTGGATTTTTCTTTGCCAGTTTATAAGTTAATTTTTTTCAATTACTTTGTGCACTTCGAAAAACTTTTTGCCAGCCTTAAATCTTCACTACCATC